>CM066034.1:226213479-227438599 GCA_033557465.1 Ichthyophis bannanicus
ATAAATAAATATTAATATATATATATAAATAAATAAATATATATATATATATAAATAAATATATATATACATATATAAATAACTAAATAAATATATATATATATTTAGAAATAAATAAATATAAATATTTATATATAAATATTTATATATATATAAATAAATATATATATATATTTATATATAAATAAATATAAATAAATATATATTTATATATATATAAATAAACAATATATATATATAAACAAATAAATAAACATATATATATATCTAAACAAATATATATATATATATATATAAATAAATAAATAAAAAATATAAATAAATAAATATATATATATATATTTATATATAAATTTATATATTTATATATAAATAAATAAATAAATATATATATAAAATTAATATATATATATATCCATATAAATAAATAAAAAAATATAAATAAATAAATATATATATATAAATAAATATATATATACATAAAATAAATAAATATATATTTATATATATCAATAAAAAAATAAATAAATATATATATATATATATATATAAATAAATAAATATTTATATATAAATAAATATAAATAAATAAATACATATTTTACATATATATATATTTTATACATATAAATATATATTTTATAAATAAATATATATAAATAAATAAATAAATAAATATATATTTATATAAATTAATAAATAAATAAATATATATATAAATAAATATATATATATATATAAATAAATAAATAAATATATATACATATATATATATATATGTCCAGGGGAAATTGGTATTGGGGGATTTTAACCTGACCCTCCACCAAAGATGGGATCGGCAGGCCCGGGGTGGGGATGGAAAGAAAAAAGCAAGAGGGGTAGTGTGCTGAATCATGAGGAAGTACCACTTGGGAGATATTTGGAGGCAACATCATATGGGTTGTAGGGATTATACTTTCTACTCAAAGCTGCATGATAGTTATAGCCGGATTGATTATATCCTAATAGATCGACTATGGGACTTAAGTGGAAATTGGCAATATAATCTGGTTGGACCATGCCCCAACATGGGTAGAGATGGGGAACAGTAGGGGAGAGGGAGGAGTACGATTTTGGAGGCTGAATGTGGGCTTACTGAAATAAAAGGAAGCAGTGAAGAACATAAAAGCCTGCCTACAGGAGTACTGGCAGGTAAATGATAATGGAGAGGTGCGGGACATGAGCTTCTGGGAGAGAATGAAGGCAGTGGTCTGAGGGCGGCTAATAATGTGGGCAGCTAAACTTTAAAAACAGAGGCTTGAAAAAGACATACTGCAAAGGGATATTAAACAGGTAGCAGAGCAGTATAGAGAGAAGGGAACAGCACAGGGTCTCAATCAGTTGAATCAACTGCGAATTGATCTATATAAATTACAGCTAGAAACAATTGGATTCCAGTTGAATAGGGTCAAACAACGCTACTATGGATGGGGGGATAGGGCAGGGCAGCTGCTAGCCAATAAGCTACACAAGAGAGAGGCCTTAACAACTATAACAGCAATTAAGGGGGATATTCTGCAGACAGAGAAATGGATTGGGGACCGATTCTGCCAATTTTATCGGGAGTTACATACGCAGGGGGAAGATTAACTAGAAGGGATTGAGCTCCCAAGATTGGGAGACGCAGCGCAGGAGGCCTTAGAGGAAGAGATATGGGGGGGGGGGGGGAGAAATTGAGCAAGTCCTTTAGGGAGAACCTTATGGAGGGTTTTTAATGGAATATGGGAGATGGGGGCACTTATCAATGGATAGGCTTACCGCAGGGGTCACAATTTTACCAAAGGAGGGAAAAGATCCTCTTTCTTGCAGGTCATACCGCCCAATTTCTTTGCTTAACATAGATGTTAAAATTTTTGCTAAGGTGCTGGCCAACAGGTTGGCAAGGTGGATACCCACACTGGTAGGAATAGACCAAATGGGTTTTGTTATGGGGAGGCAGGCCTCAGACAATATTAAGAGGGTACTAGAGGCAATTTGGGTGGCGCACCACCAACAAGAGGAACGCTGAGAAAGCGTTTGACCAAGTAGACTGGGACTTTCTATTTCTAGTCATGCAAAAGATGGGCATTGGTCCGAAATACATGGGGTGGGTAGCCCTATATAGAGAACCCAGGGCAAGGATAAAAATTAATGGGAGGCATACTAAGGGGCTTGTTTACAAAGCCGCGGTAGTGGTTCGCGATCGCGATCGCAGCCGCGGCCCCATTGAAATCAATGGGGCCGCGGCTCCGATTACGATCGCAAACCGCTACCGCGGCTTTGTAAACAAGCCCCTAAATCATTCCCGTTAGACCGGGACACTAGATAGGGATGCCCCATGTCACCTCTACTGTTTGCATTGGTAGTTGAACCCCTGGTGCGAGCTGTACGGGCAGAAGAGAAAATGCGGGATATAACAGTGGAGGAGAGCCAACATAAGATATCCTTATTTGTGTATGATATCCTTTTAGTGGTGACTCACCCTGAGGAGACTATGCCGAGGGTTATGGAGAAGATACAGAAATATAGTGTTGCATCAGGATTTAAAATTAACCTAGAAAAGACTGAGGCCTTAAACATTAACCTGCCAAAAATGGTCTTGGGGCTGATGAAACAAATCTATCCTTTTAGGTGGACCAGAACGGACATAAAATACCTAGGGGTCCACATAACAGCACAGCCATGGAGCTTATATGAGGCAAATTACCCTACCCTGTGGAAGATAGTGGGCAAGGATATGCAGGACTGGACAACTACAGAAATGGTTGGGCTGCATAGCGGCAGTAAAAATGAATATTCTCCCAAGGGTGCTTTATTACTTTCAGGTCCTACCACTAGCAATTCTGGTTAAACACATGAGAGAGCTCCAGAAGAAAGTCAATCAGTTTATATAGAAAAAGAAACCTCTCTGAATAGCAAGGTCAGTAATGTATAGGAAGGAGGAAGTGGGCCTGGGAGTCCCTGACTTCCAAGCATATTACTGGGCTATTCAAGTTTGCCATGTGATGGACTAGCGGGAGGAGGGTGAAGAACTTTGTAGCTCTGAAAGGGACGGTGGGAGGGGGGACATCCCTAGAGTGCCTCCCACGGATGGGGAAGGGGGAAAGAGGACCAAGTACACAGACAAACCCCTATGTGTGTCAAGTGCTTCAGGTGTGGGATAAGGTTAGGGAAACAGAGGACAAGGGGGATAGGTACTAATTTCTCATTAATGCAAGCCTTGTGCCACATGAGGAAATTCCTGCCAGGGTGAGATGGAGGGATATATACAAAATGGGCATGGGTGGGGCTAAAGTGGCTTTACCAATTTGTGGATGAGGGGGAATGGGTACCTTTTGAGGACGTACAGGAGGAGTTTGGACTAGGGGAAGGAAGTAAATTTCAATATGAACAGGTTCTTCATTTTTTTAAATTAGAGAATGGGGAAGTAAGGCCTCAAAAGGGATTACTCTAGGTTAGAAACAATATGGTATGGGAAGAATAATTCTCCAGAGTTAATCTCGGCCCTCTACAAAGCAATTCATGGGACTCTGGCTATTAAACATTGCTATATGCTAAAGTGGGAAAAAGATTTGGGGTTTGTTATTGAGGAAAAGCAATGGAGGACTATATTCGATCAGGTCCGACAAATACCCTTATCAGTGACTATAAAGGAAAATTGGTACAAGGTCACAAGGTGCTGGTACTATACCCTGGTTCACTTACACGAGATATTCCCAGGGGTGATGAAGCAGTGCTGGAGAGAATGTGGGGAAGAGGGCACCTTTTTCCACATCTAGTGGACCTGCCACCGAATAATACCTTTTTGGGAGGGGATACGAGAGTGGATCCAGGAGATAGTAGGGATCGAGGTAGCCGTGGATCCATGTGTATATTTGATAGGGTGGTGGAGGTGGGAAGCCCACAGAAAGAGAGGAGGCACATAATGGCATGTTTAAGTGCTGCGTGGTATGAATTAGCAAATGTTGTTGTTGTTAAGTGCCGTCGAGTCGGAGTCGACTCATGGCGACCCTCTGGATGGCTATCCTAAATTGTGTTCGGTCTTCAGTCAGGCGGTTCATTGTTGACAGACTGGTACCCGTAGCTGCTGTTATTGTATCGATCCATCTCATTGCTGGCCTTCCTCTTTTGCGTTGACCTTCTATCTTGCCAAGCATAATGTCTTTCTCTAATGATTTCTCTCTTCGCATGATGTGTCCAAAGTATGAAAGTCGAAGTCTTGTCATCTGAGCTTCTAAAGAAAGCTTAGGTTTGATCTCCTCTAGTACCGACTGGTTTGTTCTTTGGGCAGTCCATGGTATACACAGTATTCGCCGCCAACACCATAATTCAAAGGCATCAATTTTCTTCCTATCTGTCTTTTTCACTGTCCAGCTTTCACATCCATATGATGTTATTGAAAATACCATGGCTTGAACAAGTTGAATCTTTGTATGGAGAGAGACATCTCTGCTCTTGAGAATCTTATCTAGGTCTTTCATAGCCATTCTGCCAAGAGCAATGCGTTGTCTGATTTCTTGACTGCTTGTTGCTTCTTTTTGATAGTTGATCCACGTAGGTTAAAGTTGTTCACAATTTCAATTTCTTCTCCTTCAACGATGAACCTGTTGATTATGCCAGTTGTCATGATCTTTGTCTTCTTTACATTAAGGTACAGGCCCATTTTGAGACTATGTTCTTTGATTGTGAGAAGCAAATGTTTCAGATCATCTTCACTTTCAGCCAGTAATGTGGTATCATCAGCATAGCGAAAGTTGTTGATGAGTCTTCCACCAATCTTCACACCTCTGTTGTCTTCATATAATCCTGCTTCTCTGATGATTTGTTCTGCATATAAATTAAACAGGTAGGGGGAAAGTATGCAGCCTTGTCTTACACCTTTGCTTATTTTAAACTATTCTGTTTCTCCTTGTTCCGTTCGAACTGTTGCTTCTTGATCAATGTACAGATTGCGCAAGAGAACGATCAGGTGTTCTGGTATACCCATGCTTCTTAATGTAGGTGGAAGCAAAAGGAAGTCCCACTCTTAGAACATTGTGTGGAGAGGCTCCGCCAGATATATTTAATGGAAAAATTGACAGCTATCCATAGACAACAAATATTTAGGTTTGGAAAACATGGAACAGAATGCTGGATTACTTGAGTAGGGAAGGAGGCTGTAAAAAAAAAGGTGGGGGGAGGATTATGGGAATGAGGGGGAGGAATATAAGGTTAAAATAAAAAGGGGGGGGGGAAAACGCTTCTTGAGTGCATGGCAAAAGCGGATAATCCATATTTGAAATAATGGTTTTAATTATTATTGTTGATGTATCAATAAAAGGTTAAATTGCAGAAGTGAGGTTCACGACTGCCATAGTATGCGCAGAACTAACCCATTTGGAGAAACAGCCTCTACCCAGTAAGTTGGGTACATAAGAACATAAGAAATGCCATACTGTGTCAGACCAAGGTCAATCAAGCCCAGTATCCTATTTACAACACTGGCCAATCCAGGTCACAAGTACCTGGCAGGTTCCCAAAAAGGCACACAGGTTCCACAATGCTCGTCCTAGGGAAAACAGTGGATTTCCTGGGTCCTTTTTAATAATAGTTTATGTACCTTTCCTCCAGGAACTTGTCCAAACCTTTTTAAACCCAGCTACACTAACAGCTTTTACTACATCCTCCAATAACAAATTCCAGAGTTTGATCACACGTTGAGTGCAAAAATATTTTCTCTTTTTAGTCTTAAATGCGTATCCCCTAATCTTTCTACTTTTTGATGGCGTAAACAACAGATCTATGTTTACCCGTTCATGCCATTCATTAATTTATAGACCTCTATCATATCTCCCCTCAGCTGTCTCTTTTCCAAGTTGAAAAGCCCTAACCTTTTAAGCCTTTCCTCTTAGGGGTATCCTTCCATCCCCTTTACCATTTTGGTGGCTCTTCTCTGTACCTTTTCTAATTCTGCTCTATCTTTTTTAAGCTATGGTGATCAGAATTGCACACAATATTAAAGGTGTGGTTGCACTATGGAACGATATAGAGACATTATAATATCCTTGGTTTTATTCTCCATTTCTTTCGTTATGATTCCTAGAATTCCATTTGCTTCCTTGGCTGCTGCTGAACACTGGGCAGAGGGTGTCAACATATTGTCCACGATGACACCTAAATCTTTTTCCTGAGTGGTGGTTCCTAATGTGGAACCTTGCATTGTGTAATTGTAACTTGGTTTGTTCTTTCCTAGGTGCATAACTTTGCACTTGTCCACATTAAATTTAATTTGTCATTTGAATGTCCAGTCTTCCAATTTTTCATAGAAAACCGAAGACAGAAAAAGACCACATGGCCTATCTAGACCTATCAAGGTCCTCTTGCAATTTTTCACAATCCTCGTGTCTTAACAACTTTGAATAATATTGTGTAATCTCCAAATTTGATCACCTCACTTGTTATTCCTATTTACAGGTCATTTATGAATATGTTAAAAAGCAGCACAGATCCCTGGGGTACTCTGCTCTTCACCTTTCTCCATTGAAAAAATTGTCCATTTAGCCCTACTCTTTGCTTTCTATCTTTTAACCAGTTCCTGATCCACAATAGTACACTGCCTCCTATTTCATGACTTTTTAATTTTGCCGAGTCTCTCATGAGGGACCTTATCAAAGGCTTTCTGAAAATACAGGTACGCTATATCAATTGCCTCGCCTCGGTCTACCTGTTTATTCACACTTTCAAAAAAATATAAGATTAAAAATATAACCGGGTAAAAATCTCAAGATCTGAGTTAGCTCCAATCCTATCCAACATGGTACTTCTTTCTCTCACCCAAGGATTTGTGCATATCAACCTAAAGGCCGCTTCTATCCGCCCATTCCTAGAGAGTCCCGGTGTGTGACTGTTTCCTGCAACTTTTACCTTGCTTGTGATTGGAGCCGCTGTTCCGTGCCAGTGAGCACTGGGGACCATGTGACCAGAATGGGCTATATCAGCTGAGCCCCCACCGCGGGACACTGAGTAATGGACTGTTTCCTGCAATCTTTACCTTGCTTATGATTGGAGCCACTGTTCCATGCCAGTGAGCACTGGGGACCACGTGACCAGATTGGGCTATATCAGATGAGCCCCCACCGCGGGACATGCACAGTGGGCGGTTGCCTGAGGGTGTATCCAAAAGGGCAGGCATGCCCCTTTGGAGTCACTTCAGAGCATGAAGGAGTATATATCTTGGTTGGTACAGAGTTATTAATGGGGAAACATAAGAAGAGACCTTTTCCATCTTCTTTGTCTACTGTTAAGTCAGCGAAGGTGGTTGGTCCCATGGACAGTTTGTTAAAGTCCATGGCTCCTCCTGCCATAACTAATCCATTGGAGATCTCCTCGGCTTCCATAAGTACTGTGTCTCCTGTTATGTCTTCTGATATACAATGGGTACTATCCTCACCCAACAAAGGAGCTCCTTTAGAGGAGAAGGACTCTATTCCTATTAGTGTGAGTGGAGCCCTTCCTACTTCGGGTCTTCTTCCTGATACTTTTTTGAGGTTAAATACTTTGAATGTTGCTTTGCCTCTCCCTTTTGAGTTTTCTTCAAGTCCTGAGAATCCTCAACCACCGAAAGATGTTACACTTCAAGATATTTGGCAGATTGTGTCCAGAACCGAGTTATCATTACAGTCGTCACTAGTGAAGCTTTTGAAATTTACTAAGGAAACTGTGGACTCTCTGGCTGGACATGAGGATAGATTATCTGTTATTGATGTTCATAACTCTAAGGTTGATTCCCAAATCATGTCATTACAGGGAGTTGTAGCTTCTTCAGTACAGGATTCTTTAATGCTGCATCGGCAAAATGAATACTTTGAAAATGCCTTTCAAATAAAAACTCTTCGCTTCTTGAACTTCCCCTGCACCCATTATCTTTCCCCTACAATATTGTTTACTAAATATTTGAAAGATGTTTTGAAAAATTCTGACCCCGATTCTATATATCTATCAAAAATGTATTGCCTTCCTATGGGAACTAGGGAGGTTCAGGAAGTTGATCAGGCAAAAGTGAATGATGGTGTAGATATGGGGGAAATCAATTATCAGTTCCGAGTTTAGATCTCTGTCTTTTTAGAGACTTCCTTGGAAGAGATTTCTACCCGTGCGACTCTTTTAGTTTCCTTTTGAGAAAAATAAGGATCTTGTTCTTCGCTTATATTTTGCTAATAGACATGAAAAATATTTTGGTCGGTCTATACAAGTTTTTCCAGATGTGTCTCGTAGTACACAGAAGAGAAGGAAGGCCTTCCTTGAGCTTCAACCTCGAGTCTTAGCTCTGGGGGCCTCCTTTCTTCTTAAATATCCTTGTAAATGTATTATTGTATCTCAGGGAAAGACATATGTTTTCTTTGATTCTTCTCAGTTGGAAGGGTTTCTACAGGGTCAGGGATGAGGTAATGTGTTATTTGCCTTTGTTTTATTTTAGTTTCTTTCTTTAGTAAATAGGGGATTAATAGATTTTTTTTATGTGGCTCCAATTATTTTTTAAGTGCGCTTCTTCTTGTGGGCTGTGTTTGATTGTATGATTACTGATGTTTTGTATTGTTTTATTGTATTTCCTGTTTGATTCCTTAAATAAAAGGATTATAATGGGGGGAAAAAAGAGTCCCAAACTGGAACCAAGTGACTCAAGCTCCTACAGACCAATCTCAAGCTTACCTTTCTTAGCAAAATTATTGGAAAAAGAGGTCCTACACCAGCTACAGGACCATATTTATGCCTATGCTCCCCTTGACATGAAACAGCATGGATTCCAACCCGGCCACAGTGTTACAACCCTCCTAATTTCTCTTATTCAAAAGGCATTGAAAACCCTAAGCAGGGTTTTGTCCTGTTTTTTTCTGGCCATAGCTACTGTATTTGACACAATATGCCATGACATTCTCTTACAAGCATCTTAAAAACATTGGAATCCAAAGAACTGCACTCAACTGGTTTCGCTCATTCCCATGTGTTTGTCTGCAGTATGTACAATCGGGACCCAACAAATCTGAACCCTATAAAGAAAAGGAAGGAGTCCTCCAGGGATCTGCACTATCTGCATTATTATTCAATATCTATATCCAGCCAGTTTGTGACATTATTTGAGCCCATAATGTCTTTTATCACTTACATGCAGATGACATTATGATCTATGCACCATTCTCCACCATAAGAATCACCTACACAGCTATACTTAATTGCTTTAATGCCATCACCCACTGGTTATTGGATCATTGCCTCACCATAAGTATAAGAAAACAGAGTCACTGTTCATAACCAGACACCAATCCTTCTCCCCACCATCATTGCTTACGGTCAATAACGCTGACCTAGTCGTAAAATCAGAAGTGTGTTATTTTGGTGTAACCATTGATCGCCGCCTCACACTTGCATCACACATCAAAAAAGTAACACAAACCATCTACAATAAGGTGACAGCCATTCAGCAGCTTAAGCCACTCCTTGAGACACATGACTTTAGAACCGTTTTCCAAGCCTTGATATTTCTTCATCTTGATTTCTGCAATGCCATCCCTCAAGGAATACCCAAAAGCTCTCTGCACCCTCTACAACTTGCCCAACATGCGCCTGCCCAAATACTCCTAGGTGCACCCAGATCCAGCCATATCACTCCCATTCTAAAAGATCTTCATTGGCTATCTTTTTAATCCCGTTATCAAATACAAAATCCTTGTAATCAACTTTAAACTTTTCCACAAATCAAGTTCATAGTACTTACAGGACCTACTGCAAAGACCTCCTGAGAACAGGCTCCGAAAAAGCTCTACAAAAAATATGTTCGCACTTCCACAGGAGCTGACCACAAGAAACCAAACTACATGTGCATGTAGATTTTCTCTATTTTCACCAAGCCTATGGAAGGTCAACGCAAAAGAGGAAGGCCAGCAATGAGATGGATTGAAACAATAACAGCAGCTTGTGATAAGGAAGCTTATCATAGCTCAGGTAGGAGCTATAGAAAAGATGATGTGACTCTGAACAAGCAACCTGTCAGTTCTGGTAGAAGCAAGAAAACAGAGTTTTCACATAAAAGACTACCAGTCCCAGAATGCACCAGGTTTCCAGCAGCCATGAGAGGGGCTGAAGTGAGAAAATGTGTGTGCAATCAAGAGAGCTATGAGGTAATCCCTAAGCACTCATCTCAAAGGGCAGGGCCTGATTCAACACAGCTGCGCTGTGTTAGGGAGGAGCACACATTAGGACAGAATAAGAATAGAGCTTATTCTTCAGATAACAGCTACAGAGAGAGAGACAGCTTCAGGGAGAGCTTCAGCAACGGCTACAAGCTCCAGCCCAGCTACAGGTTTAAGCATCACCTGGAGAAACAGAAGCCAAGCCAAGCGGATAGAGAAAGAAGGAAACTCTCTGGAAGGAAGAGAAGAAAGGCCATTGGAAGGTCTGGGAGGTATTCCAAATGCCATCAGAGTCCATTGGACTGGAGTCAGCCAGAGGAATGGAATGGCAGAGATAGGAATCACCAGTGGCTACCTGGAAGAGAGAAGACTGCACGTGGAAGGGACTTTCAGACCAAGGCCAGAAGGTATGTGAGAGGAGATCCAGTGTCCAGGGATCAAGATTGGAAGGCTGGACATCAGAATTGGATTACATACTGGCCAGGCTATACAGAGAGGAATTATGATAGCAGGAGAGGCTCAGGTATGAACACTGATCCAGACCCTATCTATAATAGAGAATGGCAGCAAGGGAATAAGCATTCTCATGATAGTGCCTTAATGAAAGACTCGTCTGTGCCAATGTATGATAGTGACCCTATGCTGATTGATGAAGGGGGAGATACAGCAGATGAAACTATTCATTACATGGACTGTTCTCTATTTAAATGCTATTGCTAGCTTTCTGTGAGCAAACACATCAGCCATCACAAAGAAACCTAACTTTGTTCTTTATTTCCACTGCAAACAGCTCTTAAAGCAGGATTTGGGTTCACACAGTAGCAGCCAGCCAGCTAAAGGCTTTCAGCTGGTCAATTGATAGTAATTAAAGCTGCACCTGATTGTGTGTGTGAGCAAGGGAGAATCACTGCTGGGATCTGCGTGGAAAGTAAGCAGAAGTTAACCTAACAAGCAAAGTTCATTCATTTCTTTGTGCCTTTTTATTTGGTAATTATTTGCTAAGAAAACATTAGCTAATTGCCTGACAAGTTGAAGGTTGTTTCTGATTTGCTTTGTGACTTTGTTATCCATTTAAACACTGCAAGCAAGTAACCTCATTTATATTGCTACCAAGCATATTTGTGCTGGGTGAATTAAACCCCATCAATAAAAGAAGTATTTTATTGGCCTTACCACTGGTATCACAACTCAATTATTGTCTTCAGCTGTGTTTGGGTGAAAGAACTACATTACCCACAATACCTTGCAAGAATCATATGAATATATGCATCGTCAAGATTGTGTAAGTTCTCACCCTAGGCAGCCGTCAGAAAAATGGCGTTGTTTTTCGGATTGCTTTTGCACCAAGAGGATTTACTTGTTGTGGATTACAAATAAAATTCAAGTTTGAAGCTGAAAGAAGATTTTTCCCACATCTGCACTTTGGAGGAGAAGTGGTTGTTCCAGGAAGCTGTCCCAGATGGAAAGACCCTGTGCAAAGCTGGATTCATCACTGAGACAAGGTAATATGTACCTGGGCATGTCTAGTGGTGGATGTGTGTAAGCACAGGGGGTAATTGAAAAAAAAAAAGTTGAAAAAAACACACCTGGTTGGAAGGTGCTGCACTTTGGTTTTTTTTTTCTTTATTTCTTGCAGGGGTCAAGATGGATCCGAGGGAGATGGCTCAGTGGATGGCAGCCCAATTCAGCAAGCAGCAGGAGCTATCACAGCAGGCCCAGGACACTGCTATGAAGGCCTTAATGGAACAGCAGAAACCAGTGCTTGATCTGGTGCAAGCTCTAGTGCAGCGGCAGAGCCAAAGTGGAACAGATGCAAGACCAGCAGTTAGTACTGGTACACCACATGTGGACAGTGTGGGACTCAATCAAGGGATTGGGGCATTTAATTTTGGGAAATTAACTCCAGAAGATAATGTTGATGATTTTCTAGAGTCTTTTGAAAGAGTGGCACAGGCTTTAGCATGGCCAGAGACCCAGTGGGCAGTAAGGCTGGCAGCCTCATTAACTGGAGAGGCACTTGCAGCTTACAGAGCAATGCCAGCAGCCCAGGCTTTGATTTATAAGGATGTAAAGGCAGCTATTAGAGATCGCCTAGGGTTGTCTATTTCAGAGTATAGGCGAATGTTTAGAGCTGTTACATTGAAAGTGGGTGAGACACCCAGGGCTCTGAGTCAGAGAATCAGAAGTTTAGCTGTAAAATGGTTGGAGCCTGAGCAAAAGACAGTAGAAATGTTATTAGATATTATAATGCTGGAACAATTTATGCTTGGGGTACCTAAAGATTTGAATGTTTTTCTTATACAGCAAAATTGCCAAAATCTTGGAGAGGCAACCATGCTAGCAGAGAGATTCTTGGAAGCCACGCAGGCTTGCCATAGAATGAGTGGCCCTCTAAAGATGGATGCTGAGGCTAAATGTGCTGTATCAGAAAAGAGAATAATTAAGAATGTTTCTGAAAATGAATGTACTGTATCAAACCAGATGACACAGTGGAATAGAAAGAAATGTTTCAAGTGTGGAAAATTGGGACATTTAGAGAAGAGATGCCAGACACACACTAGTTTAATGGGTCTGGATTTAAAACAGCCCAAGGAAGGATTTCTTTTGATGGTTGATGTGCAGGGAATTACCACAAATGCTTTATTAGACTCTGGGGCAGACCAGAGTATGATGTCAAAAAGGCTTTGGAAGAGGATAGAGGCCCAAGAAAGATTTGTGCCTAGAACCCCTGAAAGCCAAGTTCACATCAGATGCATTCATGGTGCTGCATCATCATATTCCACCTATAGGCTAAAGGTTAAGTGCCTAGGGAAACAAGAGGAAGTCCTATTAGCAGTAGTGCCTAGGCTACCCTTTGATTTGGTTCTAGGAAGAGACTGGCCAAGATTTAAGCAGGGTCTAGTGGAAGGACTAGGAAAGAAGGAGGGAGAAGGCTTAATGGTAATAGCTCCCGGGCCTTTATTTGGAAGTCCTCAGACCCCAGCTAAAAAGATGGTTAAGCGTCCAGAAGACCAAGCTACCCCAAAGCAGATATTTGTCCTAAAGTACCACAAGGTCTCAGAGAAGGCCCAAGCTCCTAAGCGGGCAACCCCTCAGTCTGCTGGGTTTGACCTGTGCAGCATAGAAAATGTGACTGTACCTAGCCAAGGGAGAGCCCTGGTTGACACCGGTCTCCAAGTGGAAATACCAATTGGATGTTATGGGAGAGTAGCCCCAAGGTCCGGATTAGCCCTTAAATTTTTCATCGATGTGGGTGCGGGAGTAATTGATCCCGATTACAGGGGCAATATTAAAGTTCTGTTGTTTAAATGGAAATTACACTAACCTGGTAATTGTAGTTCCTGGAGGGTCCAGTTTAGTCCTCCAACATCGGGTAGTGCCCCTCCTCCTGCAGCCGGGAGACTGGACCAATCAAATCTTCTGTAGTATATATGCAGCAGGAGCTCCCAGAAGTCCCCAGTGTACTAGTAACAAAGCATACTAAACGAAGCAACACATTAGATTAATATACAAAATGACCTAATTAAAGAACAATTTGTTCCCCCCCAAGGAATATCCAACCCCCTCCCCAAACGAGGAGGTCAGAACACTGCATTGCGCCGGCACCGACGCCTCAGGAATCAAAACACCGCTCCCCACCAGAAGTTCAGGAGCTGCCTGAACCCCCGAGGCAGGGAAGAGCCTCTGCAAAAAAACGCGGCTGCCACAGAGGGACCGAACGGCAAGAGGAACCGTCTTAATATCAACCGTTCGGAAAGGCGCGCCGCACCACATTAGCAGATAGTCGGGAGGGAAGGAGGACTAAACTGGACCCTCCAGGAACTACAATTACCAGGTTAGTGTAATTTCCATTTCCTGTTCGGTAATCCAGTTTAGTCCTCCAACATCGGGATGTAACAGAGCAGTTAAGACCGGGCGGGACCTTGCCATCCGGCGCGCAGAACCGCCGAACCAAAACAGGAATCCCAAGCCGCTGACACATCTAAGCGATAGTGTCTACTGAAAGCATGCAGAGACGACCAAGTGGCCGCCCTACAGATATCTGCCGGCGGAACCAGGCTATACTCCGCCCAAGAGGTCGCCTGAGCCCTAGTGGAATGAGCCCTCAGACCCTCCGGAACAGACCGCTGTTGCAACAGATACGCGGACGCGATCGCCTCTTTGAGCCATCTAGCAATGGAGGCTTTAGCCGCCGCTTCCCCTTTACGCGCACCCCCGAAGAGCACGAAAAGCCGGTCAGATTTCCGAAAAGACTCGGTAACCTTTAAATAACGATGGAGCGTACGACCCACATCGAGCCGGAGAAGACCTTTGTCCGTTGACCCGACAGATTGCGAAGAAAGCACTGGAAGAAACACTGCCTGATTCATGTGAAAGGGAGACACCACCTTTGGCAGAAAGGAAGGAACCGGACGGAGAACGATCCGATCCGCGGAAAAAGACAAGAAAGGCTCTCGACAGGACAATGCATGCAGATCTGAAATGCGCCGTGCCGAACAGATGGCTACAAGAAAAACCGCCTTCAGCGTGAGATCTTTCAGAGACGCCCTGCGCAGGGGCTCAAAAGGTTCACGAACCAGGGCCCTCAGAACTAAATTCAAGTCCCAAGGAGGAACGAAAACTCTGCGGGAGGGCCGCAAATGAAAAATAGCCGTAAGGAATCGGCGTACATCCGGATGAGCCCCGAGCAGACGACCCAAAACCTTGCCGTGGTAACACGAGATAGCCGCCAGCTGGACTTTTAGGGAACTAGCCGCAAGGCCCTTATCGAAACCATCCTGAAGAAAACTTAAAACGACGGGCACTGAAACCGTCGCCGCCCGGACTCCCCGCCGGGAGCACCAGTCTTCAAAAATCCTCCAAATCCGAACGTAAGTAAGAGAAGTGGACGTTTTCCTCGCCCGCAGAAGGGTAGAAATCACCGCGGGGGAGTAGCCCTTCCTTTTCAGCCGAGCCCTCTCAATGGCCAAACCGTAAGCGAGAATCGATCCACTTGGGGCATCCGCAAGGGACCCTGAAGAAGAAGATCCGGTAGAGCGGGCAGGAGCCAAGGAACGCCGTCGCGCAACCGGACCAGATCGGCATACCAGGGCCTCCGGGGCCACCAGTAACACGCGACCCCGGTGGCTCTCGATACGTTGTATGACCCGGCCGATCAGAGCCCACGGAGGAAAGACATAAAGAAGACCGGACGTGGGCCACGGCTGAATGAGAGCGTCGAGCCCCTCGGACATGCGCTCCCTTCCCCTGCTGAAGAAGCGCCCTGTCTTGGCTGATTGAAAGGTCGCCATGAGATCCATGATGGGTGGACCCCACCGCCGGACGATTTGTGCGTAAACCTGTGGGTTTAGCTCCCATTCTCCGGGGTCCACCCGCACTCTGCTGAGAAAATCGGCCTGGACATTGTCTACGCCCGCAATGTGAGCCGCCGAGATTGCTGGAAGGCGAGTTTGCACCCAGTTGAACAAGGCCGCCGCTTCTGCCTCCAGGGCCACGCTGCCGGTACCCCCTTGGCGATTGATGTAAGCTACAGTGGACACATTGTCCGACAGGACTCTCACCGGCCGTCCGAGAACCAGGGTCTCCAGGTCCACCAGGGCTAGCCGGACTGCCCGCAATTCGAGACGGTTGATCGACCAAGAGGCCTCCAGGGGAGACCATTCCCCCTGAGCAAAGCGGAACTCGCAGTGAGCCCCCCAGCCGGTTAAGCTCGCATCCGTCGTGAACGGAACCCACAGAGGAGGCTCCAAGGGAATCCCTCGCGACAGGTTCTCGGCGGAGAGCCACCACCGGAGGGATCGGCGAACCGTCTTTGGGCAAGGCAATCTCTTGTTCAACGAGTCAAACTGGTTGGACCAACGTCGCAGAAGAGCACTCTGCAGCGGACGCATGTGGAAGCGCGCCCAAGGCACCACCTCCAAGGTCGCCGCCATCGTGCCGAGGAGCCGCAGGTACCACCACGCCGACGGAGCTGGCATCCCCCGGAAGAGACGGACCAGAGCCCGCAACGCCAGCACGCGGCGCTCCGGAAGGCACACCAAGCCCCTTGCTGTGTCGAAGCGGACTCCCAGATACTCGAGATCCTGTGTCGGAGACAGACAACTCTTGCATTCGTTCACCACCCATCCGAGGGACCGAAGGAGATCCACCACCCTGCTCGTGACTTGCACACACTCCCGACTGGACTTCGCTCGAATCAACCAGTCGTCGAGATATGGATGGACCAGGATGCCCTCCTTGCGCAACGCCGCCGCGACTACAACCATTACCTTTGTGAAGGTGCGGGGAGCCGTGGCGAGCCCGAACGGCATGGCCCGGAATTGAAAATGGCCCCACGGGAGCGCAAAGCGGAGAAACCGTTGATGGGAGGGCCGGATGGGAATGTGTAAATAGGCCTCTGTAAGATCGAGGGATGTCAAAAATTCCCCTTGACGCACCGCTACGATGACTGACCGCAGGGTCTCCATGCGAAAGTGCGGTACTCTGAGAGCGCGATTCACGCCTTTGAGATCCAATATCGGACGAAGGGAACCGCCCTTTTTGGGAACCACAAAATAGATGGAGTAGCGACCTGCGCCTCTTTCCAAAGGCGGGACCGAAACCACGGCCCCCAGAGAGAGAAGCCGATCCAGGGTCACGCGGATGTCCCGCGCCTTTTGAGCTCCCTTGCTGGGAGACAGAACAAACGAATCCGGAAGTGGGTGCGCAAACTCTAGGGCATAACCTTCTTCTATAATCTGCAGCACCCACCGATCTGACGTAATTTGGGCCCAAGAAGGAAGAAAGTCGCGCAAACGACCCCCGATGACCGGGTCTTCCTCTAGAGCCCGCCTCGTTTCATTGTGGCTTGCGATTAAAGGAAGAGGCCGAGGAAGAGGCGGCTCCGGAGAAGCCCCTTCCCGCTCCTCTGAAACCATGAAACCCTTGATGACGGGTTCCAAAACGACCGCGCTGCGAAGTCCACAGCCGGGAAGAACGAAATCTGCGCGCATCCCGAAACTGGCCGCGCGCTGAGGTGGACGACCTATTAAGCTTAGGCTTATCCTCTGGAAGTCGACCACCCTTCGACTCACCGAGATCCTTCACCAACTTATCCAGAGCCTCCCCAAATAACAACCTGCCCTTAAAGGGTAGTTTACTGAGGCGAGACTTGGAAGAACCGTCGGCCGCCCAATTGCGCAACCAGATGGACCGTCGTGCCGCTACCATGGAGGCCATGCTATTAGCTAGGGAGCGTATTAAATCATAACACAGATCCGCCAAGTAGGCCGATCCCGACTCCACGCGGGTAACGTCCAACAGCCCCTGTTGGTCCATACCGGACCCCGAGCGCAGGTGCTGCGACCATCGCAAACAAGCTCGAGCTACCCACGCCCCACATATAGAAGCTTGTAACGATAAGGCGTTGGTCTCGAAGGCCTGCTTCAACAAATTATCAACCTTTTTGTCCTGAACATCCCTCAGGGCCGCGGCCCCTTCAACCGGGATGGTGGTTTTCTTAGTCACTGCCGAAACGGCAGCATCCACCCGTGGAGACTTAAACAAGTCCCTGTCCTTGTCGGCAAGGGGGTAAAGACGATTCATGGTCCGAATCCCTTTCAAAGCGGATTCCGGTTGCTCCCATTCCGCATGGATCATCTGCTCAACTACTCGGTGCACGGGAAAAACTACCTGGGCATCCCTGACCGCCTGAATGAGAGGATCCTCGAGACCCTCCTCCTCCAGCGGCCGCACCGCAGAGAGGTTAAGTGCTTGGAGGGACTCCGTGACCAAAGGTACCAGCTCGTCCCTTCGAAACACCCGAATGATGCGAGCCTGATCTTCCGGCTCTGGAAGCTCTCCGTCTTCTAATTCCTCCGCCTCAATATATGGATCACCCTCAGCCTCGGAATCCGGGAGGCAAAGGGCGTCCTGATCCTGGTCCCCCAACCTGGGCCGCTTGACAGCGGGTTGAGAAGACCGCTGAACCCCCCCTGCGGAAGCTGGGGGGAGAGAGGCGGGCCAAGCCTCCGGCAAATGACCAGCCCGGCTTAAGCGGAAGGCCTGATGCATGAGAAGAACAAAATCCGGGGAAAAGTCTATAGGCGACGCCACCATAGCCGCCTGCTGGAGCTCAGGGACCGACGTATTAGACGCCGGGCCCAGACCAGAAGGAAGGATGCTCGGTGAAGGGGCACTGTCCCCCGAAAGAGAAGGGTCCCCGGGCACATGCTGTTCCTTAATTTCAATAGGCAGCTCCAGTTCTGAAGAAACTGCAGCACAGCTCTTACAGATTCCAGAGTCAGTCATTGTACCTCTGCGGGAGCCACAAATTACACACTGAGGTTTGGCAGCCATGCCAAGGCCACGTGCTCTCAGGGAAAAATAAGGCAACAGGAACAGGGAAGCCCACACCAAGGGGACTAACCTTATTCAATTCAGCACAGTATTAATTTTAAAACTTTTTTTTTTTTTTTTTTTTTTACAGTAAACAAAATACTCCCCAGAATCCTAGGGGTGCCCTGAGCAAAATCACCAGCAAAAGAAACTCCAAAAACACCAGGGGAACCCGTGCGCAAGTGTTAAAAAGTGCCCTTAAAAAGCACACTTTAGAAATCCAAAATGGCCACCGCACTTTTTCACCCGCGGTAAAAAACGGCGCGAAAATACAAAGGTACCCAAATAATATGGAAAAGAAAGAAAACGACCCTCTAATACAGGGCAAGCGAAAAAAGGCAGGAAAAAGTGCAATTTGGAAGCCAGGGGAGCCGACAGAGCCTCTGCCCCAGCAAAGAACAGAGAGCTGAAAGCTTAAAACAAGGAAAATTCCTACCAGCTCTGGGAACAGCAAGGAACTCAGCCCACTTCTCCAAGTGACAGGCAATGTTGCAGCCGGTATGGCTCTTCCCCGAACAGCCTTGGGGAGAGCTCAACCCAGGCTTCAGAGATTCCCAGGCAGAAAGGCAGGAGCCCAAGGCAGGTCTGGCTTTCCCCAGAAAGTCCCCTGTGTCTTTTTCTTTTTTAAAGATACAGCTACCTAGCAAAAGAAATAGAATATAAAGGACCAGAAATAAACCCCAAAAGAACTAACTAACTAGTGTTGCTCCTTCAAGTGTCACTTAGCGTGCCCAGCAGGGGCACAGAAGTCCTCCAGCTGCAGGGAGACTGGACACACTGGGAGCTCCTGCTGCATATATACTACAGAAGATTTGATTGGTCCAGTCTCCCGGCTGCAGGAGGAGGGGCACTACCCGATGTTGGAGGACTAAACTGGATTACCGAACAGGAACTTTGGACAGAATGAGCATCATGTGAAGACAGGAGACAAAATTGCCCAATTGATCTGTGAGAGGCTGGGTTTTCCACCTGTGGAGGAGGTCACATCCCTAGAGAATTCTGAACGTGGAGCCAAAGGCTTTGGTTCTACTGATGTCAAAGGGGTTAAAAGCTTAGCTGCCACCTGTGCCCGAGAGAGGGAGGTGAGTGAAGAGGAAGATTTGGGACCCCAGGTATCTGATTGTAAAGAAAAATCAGAGCCCCAAATAGGTGAGGACCTGACAATGGTACAACAGGAAGAAATTAGGAAGTTGCTTAAGGAATTCCCAGATGTGTTGACACCCATACCTGGGGAGACCCATTTGGTGGCCCATGAAATAATAACTCCACCTGGGAAATTGGTTCGTCAAAGGCCATACCGCTTGCCTGAAGCCAAAAGACAGGAGGTAGTGGCACAAGTCCAGGAGATGTTGGACATGGGGGTAATAAGAGGAGTCAAAGAGTCCCTGGAATAGCCCCATAGTCCTGGTGCCGAAGCCTGATGGATCCTTAAGATTTTGTATTGACTTCCGGCAGGTAAACGCCATATCAGTTTTTTATGCATATCCAATGCCAAGAATTGAGGAGCTGTTGGACCAGCTGGGACAGGCTCAATACTTAACCACCCTTGATATGACAAAAGGATATTGGCAAATCCCTCTCACCAGGGAGTCGAAGCCGAAGACTGCGTTCAGCACCCCCGTTGGCCTTTTCCAGTTCAAGAGGATGCCTTTCGGACTGCATGGAGCAGCGGCTACCTGCCAAAGGTTAGTGGATCAGGTACTTCGACCCCACCAAAGATATGCTTTTGCATACATGGATGATGTCATAATCCATAGTAACACCTGGGCGGAGCATTTGAAGAGGATCAGGGCAGTCTTGTGCTCTATGAAGCAAGCGGGAATCACTTTAAACCCGAAGAAGTGTGCCTTTGCAAATAGGGAGGTAAAATACCTAGGCCACTTAGTGGGAAGAGGAAAAATTAAACCTCTATTAAGCAAAATAGATAGCATCAGGAATTTTCCTCCTCCAACAACAAAGAAACAACTAAGAAGTTTCTTAGGACTTATTGGATACTACCGCCGGTTTATACCGCAATTCGCAGAGAAAAGTGCCATTTTCACGGATATGCTGCGAAAGAATTGTCCAAACCAGATAAAGTGGACACCAGAAGCTGAAAAAGCGTTTTCAGTATTAAAAGAAAAATTGTGTACAGGACCGGTACTGAAAGGAGTAGACTTCAAGAAACCCTTTCTGGTTCAAACCGATGCATCGGATGTAGGGCTAGGAGCGGTCCTATCCCAGTGCCATGATGGGGAGGAGCATCCTGTGATGTACCTAAGCAGGAAGTTGTCACCGGCTGAACAAAAGTATTCCACGATAGAAAAAGAGTGTTTGGCTATCAAGTGGTCAGTGGAGGCGTTAAGGTTTTACCTTACAGGGAGAAAGTTCCAGTTGGTCACGGACCATGCCCCACTTAAGTGGTTGCAGCAAATGAAGAACCACAATGCCAGGTTGACACGCTGGTACATGGCCTTACAGGCGTTTGATTTCCAAGTTGAACATCGTGCCGGGAAGTTACACAAGAATGCGGATGCACTTTCCCGTATTACGGACTGTAGAGAAGAAGTTTCACCAGTAGAACCAGTCCGTAATAACTTAAGCAGGGGGGTATGTGATAAGGAAGCTTATCATAGCTCAGGTAGGAGCTATAGAAAAGATGATGTGACTCTGAATAAGCAACCTGTCAGTTCTGGTAGAAGCAAGAAAACAGAGTTTTCACATAAAAGACTACCAGTCCCAGAATGCACCAGGTTTCCAGCAGCCATGAGAGGGGCTGAAGTGAGAAAATGTGTGTGCAATCAAGAGAGCTATGAGGTAATCCCTAAGCACTCATCTCAAAGGGCAGGGCCTGATTCAACACAGCTGCGCTGTGTTAGGGAGGAGCACACATTAGGACAGAATAAGAATAGAGCTTATTCTTCAGATAACAGCTACAGAGAGAGAGACAGCTTCAGGGAGAGCTTCAGCAACGGCTACAAGCTCCAGCCCAGCTACAGGTTTAAGCATCACCTGGAGAAACAGAAGCCAAGCCAAGCGGATAGAGAAAGAAGGAAACTCTCTGGAAGGAAGAGAAGAAAGGCCATTGGAAGGTCTGGGAGGTATTCCAAATGCCATCAGAGTCCATTGGACTGGAGTCAGCCAGAGGAATGGAATGGCAGAGATAGGAATCACCAGTGGCTACCTGGAAGAGAGAAGACTGCACGTGGAAGGGACTTTCAGACCAAGGCCAGAAGGTATGTGAGAGGAGATCCAGTGTCCAGGGATCAAGATTGGAAGGCTGGACATCAGAATTGGATTACATACTGGCCAGGCTATACAGAGAGGAATTATGATAGCAGGAGAGGCTCAGGTATGAACACTGATCCAGACCCTATCTATAATAGAGAATGGCAGCAAGGGAATAAGCATTCTCATGATAGTGCCTTAATGAAAGACTCGTCTGTGCCAATGTATGATAGTGACCCTATGCTGATTGATGAAGGGGGAGATACAGCAGATGAAACTATTCATTACATGGACTGTTCTCTATTTAAATGCTATTGCTAGCTTTCTGTGAGCAAACACATCAGCCATGACAAAGAAACCTAACTTTGTTCTTTATTTCCACTGCAAACAGCTCTTAAAGCAGGATTTGGGTTCACACAGTAGCAGCCAGCCAGCTAAAGGCTTTCAGCTGGTCAATTGATAGTAATTAAAGCTGCACCTGATTGTGTGTGTGAGCAAGGGAGAATCACTGCTGGGATCTGCGTGGAAAGTAAGCAGAAGTTAACCTAACAAGCAAAGTTCATTCATTTCTTTGTGCCTTTTTATTTGGTAATTATTTGCTAAGAAAACATTAGCTAATTGCCTGACAAGTTGAAGGTTGTTTCTGATTTGCTTTGTGACTTTGTTATCCATTTAAACACTGCAAGCAAGTAACCTCATTTATATTGCTACCAAGCATATTTGTGCTGGGTGAATTAAACCCCATCAATAAAAGAAGTATTTTATTGGCCTTACCACTGGTATCACAACTCAATTATTGTCTTCAGCTGTGTTTGGGTGAAAGAACTACATTACCCACAATACCTTGCAAGAATCATATGAATATATGCATCGTCAAGATTGTGTAAGTTCTCACCCTAGGCAGCCGTCTGACAAGCTACGGGTGCCAGTCTGTCAACAACGAGCCGCCTGACTGAAGACGGAGCACAATTTAGAACAATTATCCAGAGGGTCACCATGAGTCGACACAGACTTGATGGCACTTAACAACACCACCAACATGGAACACTCTCCCACAAGAAATCTGTACTTCCTATGACCTTACAACTTTCTGCAACCTTCTAAAAACCTTCTTATTCAAAGAACACTTTGATGATATAAACACTAAGTCCTTTACCATACTCTTATGGACGATTGCCCCCAACCCGCTCCATGTTTCTCCTTACTTCACAATGCTCTCATTTTATGTCGACATCGACAGCCATGCCCCTCTGGACCCCAATCAACATGGCTTCTACCCAAACCATGGCGTAGAAACCCTACTGATTTACCTCTTCGACAACCTGTTCATCGACAATATCAAGAAGGGCATCATCATGATCTTTATAGACATCTCCTCAGCGTTTGATACTGTCAACCACAGTACTCTGCAGGCAAGACTTCAGGGAATTGGTCTACATGGCACCACTTTGAATTGGTTCACATCTTACCTCACAGACAGACACCTCCAGGTCAAATGTGGCTCAACCACCTCCCGACCTTCGAGAGCCACCCAGGGTGTTCCACAAGGCTCTGCCCTCTCAGCCTTGTTATTCAACCTCTACATACAACCGATCTGCTCCATCATCAAAAACAACGGAATCCAATACACCATCTACGCAGATGACATCATGATATACACCCCTATCAGCCTTGACAGCCCAGACTACTCCAGCATAGCCAACTGTCTGCAACAGATGACAAGCTGGCTTCTGGAAAACAACTTAACCTTAAATTACACCAAGACAGAAGCTCTACTTATCACCAGAAACTCGGCCTTCACTCCTCCACCGGTCATCAAGCTGAACAACATCACAATACCAATAAAACACAAAATTAAGTATCTCGGTGTGACTCTCAACAAACAAATTAAACCTTCAATCTCACATCACCAAAACCACCAGGAACGCATTCCTCAAAATGAGAACCATAAGATGCCTCAAGCCAGTCCTCTCACAGGATCACTTCCACACCGTCTGTCAAGCTCTCATCACCCCCCATCGTAGACTACTGCAACCCCATTTACCTCAGACTCTCAAAACAAGCAAGCCGGCCATTACAGATGGCACACAACACTGCCGCCCGAATAATAACTGGTGCTTCAAGGCACGATCACATCACCTCCATCCTCAACCACCTCCACTGGCTCCCAATCACCTCCCGCATCCGTTATAAGGTGCTACTAAACACTTTCAAAATCAAACAGAACCTCTCAGCAGACAGTCTGAAACCCCTCATCAAACCTGACCCATACACCAGACCCAGGAGGAGAGGCACCTCAGACAACATCAACACACCCAAAGCATTTACTAAAACAAGACAGGATACCTCAAGAGCATTATCTCTGGCCGCGCCGGCACTCTGGAATTCACTCCCCAACAACCTGAGATCAACTACAGACCTCAAGGATTTCAGGAAGATGCTCAAAACGATGCTCTTCACAGAACACTATAAGGACATCACCTGACCTGACCAATGGCCCTCTATTCGCCCCCCTCGACTCCTATCCCTGCAGCCTCCCACCTCCCCCTAATATGTATATAGTTCCTGTACATAGATCTCATTGTATATAGCTCACCCCGCAATCATCTTCACTCACACTGTCGATTCTCACTGCATGCTTGCACCCACGCACATTTTGATTTGTTTGATGTGTAAACCGCTTTGATTTCAGGATAAAGCGGTATATAAATCCTTTTAAATAAATACATAAAAAATGTCAGATTCTATTGTACTGGTGAACTCTACCTTCATCCCTATAGCCGTTTTCTTTTAGCCTTAGTTAATGATTTCCTCTCCCTGCCCATGTTACCCTGCTCCCTATGTTAAAGTTATGTTTTATGCAAACCATGTTTTTGTTCCATGTAAGCCGCCTTGACCTTTGGAAATGCGGTATATAAACCTGTTAAATAAACAAATGTCTAATTATTTATTTTTATATTCGTGATGGGAAAAGAAGGAAGGGTGCTTTCGTTGATTTTTCTTATATGGAGGGTTTTGATTTAATGTACCAGTCTTTGGAATTTAATTAAAGACCGGTTATAAAGGGTTGATTGAAGAAGCTGTTGTATAACTTATATTCTCTTTATATGTTACGTCATATCGCAGTCCCTACCCGTCCCTGGGCTTTGTGAAGTGTCCTAACTTTGCCTGCCCAAAAGTCTGATCACCTTACATGACGATCATGTCTGCACGGAAAGCAGGAACTTGGCCCGTCCCTTAACCCTTGATACCACAAGACGCCAGCAAAGAGCATGCGCAACAGGGGTAACAGCGGAACTGGAAGCGGCGTCTGGTTTAGGGGCTTGCGCGTGCGCGGAAGTATGCCATGTTTGCCTTATTTTCTTTTCTTACGGTTGTCGCAGGAGCTGAATGCATAAGTGAGAAGGGAGAAAGGGGATATCCAGGTGAAATTAAAACAAAGAGCAGTTTTAATTTGGCAACGCTGTGTTTTCTGCTGATTTGGCAAGCTCAGTTTGGTAAAATCAGTGACAGTGCGAGTGAGTATCTGTGAGGTGCCATATCTGCTTCTCAGGACAGCGCAATAGAGAGGACAGAAAAGTTGGTCTGCGGAGGCCCGGGTGACTCATCTGTGTTCTCGCTCCCTGTTCAGTTTGCATGTGAATGGAACGGGGCGTGAGTCCAGCCTAAAGCCTTGTGTTCAAAACGGGCAAGATGGGAGGCAAGAAGCAAAGGACTAAAGGAAACGTGCAGGTGAGAAATGGCGGGTCTGTGAGAGAGGCAGCTAAGCAGAAATCCTGAACAACTGAGAATCTATGTTATATACTAAATGAACAGCATTTTTATTAAAGAAAATGTGATAATTATGTTTCACTTTTAGGTTTATATGAATGTTAGGTATAATTTGGTTGGTTATGTAAAGTGAATGCGATTGTTTGACATTGAAATTTTGAGTTTAGTACACGCTAGAATATTTAGTTACCTTTGGGCTGGCCATGACAGCATCTGATCTCCGTAGGGGGACCTTCAGCTGTCTCTCACCTAGGGGTAGCTCGTGGGCTTAACTCCCCCTCCTTCCGTGCCCAGGCATTCAGAATCTTGCCTTCTCTTACCACCTCTGCCTCCTGTGTAGAATCTTGTCTTCCCTTACACCCCACCTATATGTCCAGTATCTCCCCTTCCTTTATCTCACCATCCTTCCTCCTTCTTCTGGGTTTCCAGCATCTTCCCGTCCCTAGTCTCTCAAGGTTTCAAGCATAAACTCTTCTCTTCTCCCCCCTCCCCATCTGTGTCCAGCATCTCACATTCCCTTCCTTAACACCCCCCCCCCCCCCCGGGTGGCAAGCATCTTTCCTTCCTCCGCCACCACCAAAGTTGCCAGCATTCTCTTTCTCTTTTCCTCCATCTGTATCCAGCATGTCATCATACCTTCCCTCTCTTACTTCCACTTCCCTCATGTTCAGTATCTCTGGTACCTCTTATGTTCCATTCCCATTGCTAGGCCCTGCTTCCTGTTTTCTGCTGCTGTCACTCTGCAGTTTTTTAAACTGTGAATGTGTGGCACAGGACCTTCACTCACATGCTTATGCTCATATACCTGCCACACACTGTCTGAGCCTGCTGAAACTGATCAGTTATATTATGCCAGCCACTTCCTTTTCCTAGCATTGTTGCTGTCTACTGTCATTGCAGGAGTTTGTGTGTGTGTAAGGGGGTGCAAGCAATGAGAAACTCAAGTTCTCACAGTTTGCTGGAGCAGCATGGAATGGAGCATCACATTGGGTTGGGTTCAGGATCAGGGATACTGCTTTGCTCCAGGACTTGCTAATGCCATGCCCCAAAATTGTTTTGCCCTAGGCAGGTGCCTAGTCTAGTGCTAGGGCCAGTCCTGGCTACTGTCACTTCTATCTATCTTACTGATGCTTTCATAATTGTATTTTTAGTTCAGTTAAACTTTATAACTTACCTCAAGCTTTAATATTTTAATAAGAGCATATGCCAAATTAAAATAATGCTAATTTTTAGTACTCTTATTTGTAAAAATTCCCCCTCTGCTGAGGAAGAACATGGATTAATTTCATAATATAAATGTAGGGATGCAAACTTCATATTTACGCATGGAGGGCCCAATATTCAGCGGTGGTAGCTAGCACAGTTACAGCGTCTAGCCATTGATGCTGAACACTAAACCCGTATATTCAATGTTGGGGCCATATCCGGCCACCGGCATTGAATATCCAGGTTAGCTGCAGCTGAATACCACCGTTGCCCTGTCAGCGGCAAATGTTAGGTCAACTATTACTGCACCTTACTTTCACTGTCGAGAGATAACTGGAAAGCAACTGAATATCGCTGTTGACTAGTTATTCCTGGGTACCACCCCCGGAATGCCCCGATGCTAACTGCTTAGCATCGGAGTGTATAGAGGTGGCACTTGTGGATATTCAGTGGCACTAAGTGTGTTAGTGCTGCTGAATAGTCTGCTTAGGGGTATTTACATGGTTTACAGGTCTGTAAACTGTAATTTCTTATCGTTACTCCAGTTCAGATCAGTCGTATGGGTTATGCTCCCTCACCAGCAGATGGAGATTGAGCTTGCCAGGTTTTGATGATGTCACAGCATAAAGGGCTCTGTGTACTTCTCATCCATCCAGTATTCTCTGTCTTCAGCAGATGCTGATGGACCTCTGTGTAGTCTGAACTCCACTGTCAGGATGTTAGGAAAAAAAAAGATTTTCAATCAGACAGTAGAGATTGATTGGCAGAAATAGTTTGTGGCAGAGGAAAGTGAGAAATATCTCTACAGAGAACCAGGAATTGTTTGATCAGTATCTGATCTCTGATTAGGGTGGGGTATGTGCCCGGTGGTCCAGGTCCCTTCCCCTCTTACCACTGGGCTGCAGGATTGCGAAGGTCAGCTCTAATTTTTCAAAGGTAGTTAATCCAAGCAGGGGGCTGCTTGCGCAATTGCTTGTACGCACTGTTACTGTCAGGCCCAAGGTTCCTAGCCTGCAAAAAGTGGGTGAGACTGTGAGTGGGGAAAAAAAATGGCAAGTCAGTGGGAAGAAGGAGAAAATTAAGCAGGAAGCAGAGTTCATGGCACGGCTGGTGTTCTGGCTTGTGGGCGCACTCATTTTCAGTGTTTTTCGCTGCTGGAAACAGATGAGTGAGTTTGAGCAACTGCAGGGTTTTCTTTCGGCATGATTTCTCAGAAGCTGGTGTGTGCGGCCTGCGGGAGCTGGCGGGGTACTTTATCTCCTGCCAATTTCTGTTGGGCCTGTGAAGCAGAGGGTCGGTCAGTGGAGGATCTCCTCAGAATGGTGCAGATGGGGACATGAAGCTCTCCAGTGACGGTGGGGAGTTCTGCTCAGTCCTTTAAGGCCTTCTCTCAGCCACGCGATCCCAATATTTTTGGTGGGAATGGTGGACGTTTTACTTTCACAATGTGCTGCAGGAGAATTCACTTCTGAGCTGCTCCTGCGACTTGAAGATCAGAAAGCAGCCAGTAAGAAACATTCTGTACAGCAGGGGGCTTGACAGGTTTCTCAGAATTTGAAGTTTTCTCCATACTTTGTGTTACCCCTCCACCAGGCCTACTGTATGAAGCAGGGCCTGGGGGGAGCATCGGGGAGCACTTGAGCTTGCTTAGTGGTGAACCTGGAGGGATTGGGACCCTCCAAAGAGATCACGGAGCCTCCGCTGATGCTGGGGAAGGTTGAGTAGGAGGTGGAGGAGGATCAGGCCCCGATTAGGTCAGAGGCATCTGAAGACCCCTTAGAAGGGCCGTCAGACCTTTGGGGAGACTCTTCTGTGGTAGAACTGGAAGAGGGAGAGCTCCCCCCAGGGGAAGAATCCAATATAGTCAGGGTTTTTCGTTAAAAAGAGTTTCTCTGATAGCGCAATCCCTGGTGGCGCTAAACATACCCTTTGAAACCCCGACGGAGGAGCTGAATTTGGATGACCCTCTGTTCCAAGGTATCCATACTCCTCAAAATTCTTTCCCATTGCATACGACGATCAAACAGATGATTGATGTGGAGTGGGAGCTGCCAGAGGCAGATTTGAGGGGTGGCAGGCTGATGGCCCATTTTATACCCCATCTCCCCAGGAGAGAAGGACCTTCTTAAGTTGCCTAAGATGGATGTTTTGGTGTCAGCAGTGACCAAAAAGATGACTATCCCTGTGGAGGAAGGAGTGCCTTTAAAGGATGCGCAAGATAGGAAACTTGAAATGCTGCTTAAGCAGTACTTTGAGATAAATGCCCTTACATTGTAGGCCTCCATTTGTAGGGTTTACATTGCTCGGGCGTGTTTGCGGTGGGTTCAGAACTTGCCTGACTCAGAATAGGTTTTGCATCAACTGGCCTCAGAAGCATTGAAATTAGAGTCCGGCTCGGCTTACTTGGCAGATGTGTTTTATGACCTCGTGAGGGCCTTGGTGAAGAGCATGGCATCCGTGATAGCAGCACGATGTTTCCTTTGGCTGCAAAATTGGTTGATAGATGTGTCCTCAAAGATTAGACTCAGTAAACTTCTGATCAAAGGGAAGCTGCTCTTCAGGGAGGTTTTGGAATTTGGGGCTAAGCTCCCGGGGAATAAACCTTGAGGAGGGAGGAAGTCTGCGGTCCCTGTGAGAGGGCAGGTTAGAGACTTCTGTTGGTTTTGTGCATCTTGGCTTTGCTCCTTTCCAACGAGCTCTTTATCTGTTTCAGAGCAGTCCTTTTGTGGAAGAGGAGCCGGTAGAGGTGGTTATGCGTGTAGAAATGGACAGATAAAGGGATACCAGAATCCCCAATATGTAATTGAAGATGGATGAATTTTAGAATGTGTTTAGAAGTTTGGCTTTTCACCTACTTCCTCTTAAATAGAATAGGATGTCATGAGTATACTGTACATATGTAAATAGTTCCAGTTCATATTTCCCTATGTTATCCAAGTTGCCTTTCCTGTTCTCTGTAAAACCAAACAGCTTGATGTTGTGGTCCTTTGTTTTATGTAAACCGCGCTGGTGCTAAATAGTGCGGTATATAAGAGATTGTAATAAATAAATAAATAAATAAATAATCATGAGTTCTGTGTAACTGTCTTTAAAATAGTCTGGAACATTGTTAACGCAAGCATAAAGGGTAAACGTAGGCTATGAACTGTGCAACCACAGTTCATTGTAGTCAACTATAGGTCCCTGCTGACACAACATAATTTTTGCAACTTTTGCAATTTATAAATAATTTTGTCATTATCAAGTAAATTTCATCTAATACACTGTAATCAGATCTTACTCTGTAAAAAGAACTTTGGTGACACCTTGTGTTATTTCACGTTTATAATAAATGACTGTTACTTCCCCTTTTTCTTTAATAAAAGGAGCATTTCAGGAGGAAGAATTTGAATTCGTCAGGCGTGGAACTGTGCGTGTCCACAGACCGCTTGTCGTTTTCCCTCTGAGCTCAAAGAAAGTAGCACTTGTGTGTGTGATTGTGTTCTGTATTACTCTCTGCCTGTTTCTCACTGCTTGAGGACCAGAGACCTAAAGAGCCGTGGTATTGTGGCCAGATCACAGGGTTTTCTTCAATGCGGGCTCTGCATCCACCTCCAAGAAACCTCCAATGAAGTGAGGAGGACCCAAGAGGAGTTGATCCCGGTAGGTGGTCGATTACAACTCTTTTTACATCGCTTGGATTCAAATTACTTCCAACCAGTGGATCTTAGAGGTAATTCAAGAAGAATATGCTCGGAAATGGCACACCTTATCACTGATGCATATATGTTGTCCCCTTGCAAGGCTTCTCTCAAGGTGCGAGCGGTGGCAAACACGCGCCAAAGGTTGCTGCATTTAAAGACAGTGGTTGAGGTGCCGTCAGACCAGTGCAGCTTAGGTTGATACTCCATCTATTTTGTGGCTCTCAATAAAGAGGTTTCCTGCATGAGCTGTGGAGCCTCACAATGCCAAAAGATAAGACTTTATCTCTGCTGGTTTCTAGCTACCAATATAGAGTTTAACTGTCTGTTTTGGGGATATTGCTAATATAAAGTTTAACTGTGGCTATACATTAAAGTTTGGGGATATTCAGCCTACTGGGACCTGAGTATCCAGATAACAAAGGTTTAATTCTTTTGCTCTGTTGGAGAAAGCTTGCTCTCAGGGCGGGGCTAATTTTAGACCATCTTACACCTGGCCACACATACCGGTCTGAGGCAGACTGCATGAGCTGTGGAACCTCTCAAAGCCAAAAGCTAAGACTCTAATTTTCTTTCTTAACTCTGCTGGTTTCTAGCTACCAATATAGAGTTTAACTGTCTTTTGGTGATATTGCTAATATAAAGTTTAACTGTGGTTATACATTAAGCTTGGGGATATTCTGACTGACTACCTGCTTTTCTGGGTAGCTTTGGAGCAGATATCTGTGGGTGCCCCCAGTTCAGGAACAGCCTACTGGCCAGAGACACTTAGGTTCCCACCCACCCCAGGGGCTGCATTTCCTATATAGTGATCGCATACGTTGCCATCTAGCCTTTTAACTTGGGTTAAAGCCCACATCATCTTTTTCCTTTCTTCTTCTTCCTCTTCTCCTTCTAGGACTGCTTATTCAGCATGTCGTGTATTCAGTGCAATAACTGCAGTACATTCATTCCAAGACGAATCATTTGGAACCTAAGAGCTTGTCCTCTGTGCCTCAGGTCAGCTGCCATGCATAAAGAACTGACTCTACTAAGGGAAGACCTAGCTGCCATGCATAAAGAGATGACCCTACTGAGGGAGGAAACCTGGCTGCAATGAAGCGCACCTCTTCTAGGATACAAACTGAACAATGTCCACCACCGCTCCCACAAAGAATCAAACAACCCAGAGACAAATGGATCACAGTGGGTTCTGGTAGATTGCGACTTGTAACACACAGACATCTTATGCATCAAGAGATATCCCTGCATAATGGGTGCCTTGGCAAATGAGGATTCCCAATCCAAAGAAACTGAAGGGCCCTTAAATGAGATAGACAATGGCCAATCTTTTGCTAAAGGACCAAATATGAAGAAAACCTCACCAAACAGCAAACTACTACAAATTGGTGATTCCATCATCAGTGGCACCAACTTGGGAACACAGTTCAAAGGAGAGAAGATAGTCAAGTGCCTCCCAGGCTCTTCAGCCAGCAGGAATACAAACCAAGTTATTGAAGTACTTAGCACAGAAAGTGAATACTCTAAACTTGATGTTATCCACTTGGGCACAAATGACCTGGCTAGAAACAGTGCCTCTACAGTCCAAAAGGACTTCCAATCTCTGGGAGAGAAACTCAAGCCCATTGTTAATACTGTTGCATTCTCAGAGGGTCTACCTGTTCTTGGTAAGAGGGCAAAAAGGCTGTATTGCATTAACAGCTTTAATACAGGGCTCCAGACCTGGTACAAACAAGAAGGATTCAGATTTATTGGCGACTGGGGTAACAGATGGAACAACAAGAGACTATACTGTGCTGATGGACTACATCTCTCTGTCGCAGGGAAAAGAATCCTAAGTGAAAAATTCAGGCAGTATGTGGATATGCATTTAAACTAGAAAAAGGGGGTGACGGATGTGGAAGGTCAAGCTCTGGACGTCACCCCCTGCAAAAGCAGATTAAAATCAGAAGCAGCCACACTTTTAAACCACACATCAAAAACAAGTGGGAAGATGTGGGCAGAACAAAATCAATGCAAAATACACACAAGCCAGGTAAATGCTGGAAAGCAATGAGCACAAATGCTCGAAGCTTAGCCAACAAAGTTTCAGACCTGTAAGCCCTAATGGTGGAAAGGGATTTGGACATTGGCCATTACAGAAACATGGCTTAATGAATCGCATGATTGGGATATAGCCATAGCTGGCTATAATCTATTCAGAAGAGACAGAGAAAATGGAAGAGGAGGAGGAGGAGTAGCCTTGTATGTCAAAAGCAGTATTAAAGTTACTGAAATGCAGGGGGCATGGGGAAAAGAAGAAGCGCTCTGGATTGTGTTGGAAAGAGGAGATGGCACTGTCATCCATACTGCTGTAGTCTACAGACCTCTGACACAAATTGAAGAGATAGACGACGAATTGATTATAGATATTGCCAAGATAGCCACAAAGGGGGGAGTGATCATATTGGGTGACTTTAATCTACCTGATGTGGATTGGATTACTCCTACAAATCTGGAAAGAAGCAAAAAAAAATTGTGGATGCTCTCCAAGATGCATTACTTAGACAAATTGTGATGGAACCAACCAAGGAGAGCTCAATGCTGGATTTAGTGCTCACCAACGGTGATAGCATGTCGAATGTCTGCATGAGTGCCCCTGTGAGCAGCAGCGATCATCACACGGTGTGGTTTGAGATAGAAGCCATGGTACAAGCCAATCATAGCAAGCTCAAAGTCCTAAACTTCAAAAACACCGACTTCAATAAAATGGCAGAGTACCTAAAGGAGGAGCTGACAGGGTGGAAGGAGATAAGGGAAGTGGAATTGCAATGGGCTAAACTGAAGGTGGCAATAAAAGCGGCAACAGATAACTATATAAGAAAAGTAAACAAAAACAAGAGGAGAAGAAAACCTATTTGGTTTTCCAAAGAAGTGGCTGCTCAAATAAAGGCAAAAAACACAGCTTTCACAAAATTCAAAAGCTTACAGAGGAACACAGAAATGAATACAGGATCAAACTCAAAGAGACAAAGAGAGAAATAAGGATAGCAAAATCAAAGGCAGAGAAAAAGATGGCTAAAGATGTTAAGTGTGGTGACAAAACTTCAGGTATATTCGGGAAAGGAAGAAGATCAGAGGTGGAATTGCAGGACTCAGAAGTGTTGGGAACGGACTCATGGAAAGTGACATTGAAAAAGCGAAATTGCTAAACGAATACTTCTCTGTTTTTACTAAAGAAAGTTCAGGAGAAGGACCACCTGTTACTCCCAAATATAAAAATGGGAATGAAGTAGATACCACACCATTCACAGAAGATGAAGTGTTAGAACAACTTGCAAAACTGAAAGTAGACAAGGCCATGGGATCGGATGGGATATATCCCAGGATACTGAAAGAGCTAAGAGAGGTTCTTGCAGGGCCATTAAAGGATGTTTTCAACAGATTCTTGGAAACAGGAGAGGTTCCTCAGGACTGGAGAATGGCTGATGTGGTGACAGGGAAGAAGTGTCAAACTACAGGCCTGTGAGCCTTACCTCAGTGGTTGGAAAAGTAATGGAGGCACTCCTGAAAGAGCGAATAGTGAACTTTCTCAAAACCAAGAGGTTGCAAGATCTGAGGCAATATGGTTTTACCGAAGGACGATCATGCCAAACAAATCTGATTGAGTTCTTTGACTGGGTGACCAGGGAACTAGATCAGGGGCATGCGATGGATATCATCTACCTGGATTTCAGCAAAGTCTTTGATACTGTTCCTCATAGGAGGCTTATCATTAAACTCAGTAGCTTGGGGATGGATCCCAAGATGATAAATTGGATCAGAAATTGGTTGACTGACAGACGACAGAAGGTGATGGTAAATGGAGCTCACTCGGATGAAGGGAAGGTGATTTAGCGGGGTGCCTCAGGGGTCGGTCCTGGACCCAGCACTGTTCATTGTATTTGTGAGTGATATTGCTGAAGGACTGAATGGAAAAGTCTGTCTTTTTGCAGATGACGACAAAATTTGCAACAGAGTAGACTCCCCTGAGGGAGTGGCTAACATGAGGAAAGATCTGCAAAAGCTGGAAGAATGGTCTAATGCTTGGCAATTGAGATTTAATGCAAAGAAGTGCAGAGTAATGCACTTGGGTAGCAGAAATCCAAGGGAAATGTACACAATGGGGGGCGAGAGAGTGGTTTGCACGGATCAGGAGAAAGACCTTGGTGTTATTATTTCTGAAGATATCAAGGTGGCAAAACAGTGCGACAAGGTGGTGGCAAAAGCCTGGAGGATGTTGGGCTGCATACAAAGAGGAATTACCAGCAGAAAGGAAGAGGTACTTATGCCACTGTACAAGTCACTGGTGAGGCCTCACTTGGAATACTGTGTTCAGTTTTGGAAACCATATCTTGCAAAGGATGTAAAAAGACTGGAAACTGTTCAGAGGAAAGTGACCAAAATGATTTGGAGCCTGCGTCAGAAGCCTTATGAGAAGAGACTTGAAGACCTAAAAATGTACACTTTGGAGGAGAGGAGGGACAGGGGAGATCTGATTCAGACCTTTAATTTCTTAAAGGGAAATAATGAACAAACAAGCCTCTTCCAAAGACGGGGAAGCTGTAAAACTAGAGGGCATAACAGGAAGCTGCAAAGTGGTAAATTGAAAGGCAACGTCAGGAAATACTTTTTCACAGAAAGGGTGGTGGATGCTTGGAATGCCCTCCCGATGGAAGTGATGGGGGCAAACACAGTGACGGAATTCAAAATGGCATGGGACAGACACAGTGGATCCGTTTACAACAACAGGATAAAATCAAAATAAACCGAACCATCTAATTTCTTTACAAATAGGGGTGTCCTATATGGAGTGGTGGGTTCACCCCTAAACAAAAACAAAGACATGGGGAGTGGTGGCCTGCACAGAGCGGCAGGTGCACCTACTTTTGCCATCGTACTGGGCAGACTAGATGGACCATACTGGTCTTTATCTGCCGTCATTTACTATGTTACTATGTTCTGTCCCATCCTTGACCTCAAGCATGTCAAGAGGTCCTTGAGAGTGCCTTGTTTCCACATGGGAATTTTGAGATCGGTGATTGTAATGGTGAGAGAGGGCAAGTTCTTGATGACCCTAGATCTCACAGAAGCATATCTGCACATGTCCATATGTCCCAACCATCACCATTTTCTTTGCTTAGTGGTGCTGATGGGGCATTTTCAATTTTAGGTGCTCCCATTCGGACTGGCAGTGGCACCCAGGACCTTTATGAAAGTCATGGTAGTGGTCGCCGTCACTCTTTGTTGGAAGGTTGTGCTGGTCCACCCATATCTTGACGATTGGCTTATCAGTCAAGTCCAGGGAGGACAGTCAAGAGGTCACTCTACGTGTGGTGGCATTCCTTCAGAATCTCGGCTGAGTGATCAATTTCTCCAAGAGCAATTTGTTTTCTTCTCAGCAGCTGGTGTATCTGGGGGCTCTGTTCGATACAGAAAGGAGTCTTGTGTCTGTCCCACCAGAAAGGGTTGAAAAGATCCAGATCCAGCAATTCTTGTGGATGGGTGACCCGATCGGTCTGGCATTATCTTCAATTACTGGAGTCCATGGCTGCGACCTGGTTCCATGGGCCAGAGCACACATACAGCCTCTGCAGAGTGCCTTGTTTTTGCGATGGTTGCCCCAGCAGAGCAAGCTATTGAAACGACTTCCATGCCTGAAAGAAGCGAGGGTGAGTTTACAGTGGTGGCTGAATGCCAAAAAGCTGCTCAAGAGGATGCCATTAGAGCCACCCTATTGGGTAGTGATGATCACCGATGCCAGTCTTTCCAGATGGGGAGCACATTGTCTGTCTGGCTCAGGTAACACAGGGTTGGTGGACTCCAGAAGAGAGCTCTTGGTCCATCAACTGGTTGTAGACTAGGGCGGTCTTTCTAGCCCTGCAATACTTCCATTTGGTGTCGCAGAACAAGGTGGTGCACAGTTGTCAGGAAATGCCACCATGGTGGCATTTCCTAACTGTCAAAGTGGCACAGGAAAACAAGCCTGGCGGGCGAGGTAGCTCCCCTTCTCCTTGGGCAGAAACAAATATCCAAACGCTCTCCACAGCGCACATAGCAGGCAGAGAGACCGACTTCCTCAGTAGACATCAGTTGGATCCTGGGGAGTGGTCCCTGAAGGAGTCGGTCTTCCACAGCATATTTCAGTGTTGGGATGTCTGGCGGCGGCCTCCAATGCCAAGGTGGACCGCTTTATTCAGTCGCAGGTGTGAGAGAATGTCCGAGGGTCTGGATGTGTTGTGTCAACCTTGGCCGATGAGCAGTCTTCTCAGTTTTCCTGCCTTGGGTCCTGATTGGGCGGATGATTCGGAGGATAGAAGTGCACAGGGGTCTAGTGATCTTAATTGCGCTGGATTGGCCACTGCAGCTTTGGTATGCAGATCTAGTTTGGTTGATAGGAGGCTCCCACAGCAGGTACTCTGTTGTTTTAGGAGCCAGTGTTATACATGCCTCAGGTGAATAAATTCTAGCTTATGGTTTGGCTCTTGAAAGGGCTGGGTTGAGAAAGAAGGGTTACTCGCTTCAGGTGATGTTTACTTTACTCGGAGTGCGAAAGTGATCCACTTCCTTGTATATTAGTTTGGAGACTGAGAGCTGGTGTGAAGACCGGGACTTGTGAGCTTTCTTGGAATCAATAGCAGAGATTTGGGCTTTTTTGCAGGCAGGATTGGATTAAGGTATGGCGCTAAATTCGCTGTGGGTACAGGTGGCAACATTGGCCTGTTATTGGGGTCAAGTGCAGGGGACTTCCATAGCAGCGCATCCAGATAAGGTGTGTTTTCTCCAGGCGGTTAAACAGGTGCTCTCGTAGGACACCAACTTTGGTCTTATTGGTCTTGACTGAGCTTCCTTTTGAACCCTTGGCCAGCGCTATACTCAAAGACTTTACACTGAAGGTGGTTTTTCTGGTGGCCATCTGCTCCAGTCATCATATCTCCCGAGCTTCAGGCACTCTCTTGTCGGGAATCGTTTCTTATGATTTCTAAGGACAAGGTAGTGTTGCATCTGCTTCCATCCCTTTTACCAAAGGTAGTTTCTCCTTTTCGCTTTAATCAGTCTCTCTTCCTATATTCTTGTGCTCGGAGGTGGAAGTGCAGGATAATCAGTTGCATTTACTTTATCTTCGTAGAATGCTGCGCAGATATCTCAAGCGAGCGTAAGCCTTTTGAAGATTGGATCATCTCACATGCTTTTCAGGAGTTCACGCGAGGGAGAAGTGGCCTTCCTAGTGTACTGGTTGAAGGAGGCTATTTCCTCGACTTATTTGCTTAGGCGCAGTTTGGTTCCACTGGGGCTGCGTGCCCCTTTGACCAGGGCACAAGCGACCACCTGGGCAGAATATGGTCGTGCCTCTTTTGGATATTTGTAAGGTGGCTACTTAGTGGTCGCTGCATACCTTTTTGTGAAGCACTATTGCATTGACGTTCAGGCCAGATTGGATGCATTCTTTGAGGCCCAGGTGTTACTTACAAGCGGAGCTTGTGGGTCCCTCTCATTCCTGATTAATACATCTCATACGTCTGGACTGGAGTGACAATAAGGAAGGTGAAATTAAGCTGTACCTGCTAATTTATCTTTTCTTAAGTTGCTTCAGTCCAGTCCAGAACCCACCCATGGGTTTTCATTTTCTTTTAGGCAATCCCAGCTTGCAGTGGTGGAGTTCTGGTAACAGCTCGTCTGTTTTTGTATCCCATGCTACATTACAAATTTGTTTTTCTTCTTGAGAGAGGGGTTTTCATCCTTCCTGGGATTCTCTATTGAGGAATGCTGCTTCTTCTACTTCTGTTCTAAGGTTATTGTTTTGTTAAAAAAACAGTATTTCAATTATCTTACATTTTCTCTCATTGGAGTTTGCTTTGTTAATAGAATACTGGTTGGATGAGAGGCGCACAGGGCCCTTTAGGGGATGAAATCAAAACCTGGCATGCTCAGTCTCCATCTGCTGGTGAGGGGGCATATCCCATATGTCTAGACTGGACTGGGTCGACTCAAGGAAAGAAAATTAGCAGGTAAAACCTAATTTTACTATGCCTTTAAATATCAGACCTGGAGTTTCTAGCACTTTTGAACTTTGTCCCTACTGAAAATGACCACTCGTATTAAACTGATGTGGGTGCTTGTCCCGTGTTGCATTTACTGCTTCTCCCTTTCCTTTTCTTTCTCCTTCTTCTTCATCTCTAAGTTTGGACCCAGTTGTTGTGGTTTTTTTTTTTTTTTTGTGGAAGTTGTCATGCCAACTGATGGTTTGAAGTAGCCCCTAAGTGCCTTTTTTTACAGGTGTTTAAAAGTGTTAAAAATACTTAAGAAAACAAAGGGGCATATTTACTAAGCTGTGTTTTGCTTTTGCAGATAATGTGCCAAAAAAGTGCAGATAGGGCAGTGTTAGCTGCAAAAGCCATGCATTATCTGTTGGGAGCATGCACAGCATTTCCCCAGCAGATAGTGCACTAAAGTGCAGAGATTGTGGTTGGGCAACATCATGGTTGCAGCTAATGCCACCCATTGAAGTGGCATTGCTGTACCTGTGCTTTCTGCAAATCCAGTGGTTACTGGGCATTAAAGACACGCCCACTCCGCCCTAATCCTATCCACTTCTACAGATAATGCGTGTTCTGCAAATAGTGCAGAAAATTGCTGCGTTATCTACAGTTGCCCATGTTAGCTGTGACCTCGGCTACGTAGATAATGTGCACTATCTGCTGCGTTAGCAGCTAATGCAGTTTAGTAAATATGCCCCAAATATTTACAGTTGTATAGCTTTATGCTACTTTTTAGAAGTCTTTGTTGAAAGTTTATGGTAATGGTTCAGAAATGTAAATAAGATTGATAAACTTGAAAGTAAAATTAAAGAAACGGTGCAGTTGTATAGATAATCTGCCACTGACAGAAATTCTATTTAGCTTTGTAGTAAGTAGTTCAATCTCTCAGTATTTCTGGGAGCATTGGGGATGCTGTTTGTTCCAATCTAGTCTTCTGTTTTTATTTCAGCCATCGAGCAGTGGTAGAGCTGCAGAACTGCTTGCAAGAGAAAGTGGAACAGTACCAGGATTCATAGGTTTTGGGGCATCTCAAAGTGATCTTGGATATGTTCCTGCAGTACAAGGAGCTGATGATGTTGATGGTCTTGTAGATGCTGATTTTCGATTGGTGCTGCGAAAACTTTCCAAAAGAGATGTCACAACAAAATTAAAAGTACTTTATTTTAATACTCCTACCATTCACCATAAATATGTGGAAAGAATTGGCATTAAATAAGCTGTAGGTGAGACTATTTTGCTGGACTAACTTAATAAATATTAATAATTGATCAAAAGAACATAGCTTTCAAAAGCTAATCATAAATGTATTACGTTAGCTTGTAGACAGATTTTGCCTACAGATTATTTGATGACTTTAAATACCTATCCAAGTGTACTAGTTTGACAACCGCATTACTTAATTCACTTAGAACGGTTGTTCAGAATGTACATAGTTGTCTTTTCTCTCGTGGTTGTTTGGGCTGGGGTGGGAGGGCATGGTATTAATAACCACACACAGTTTTCCAACTGCTGTGTATGACATCGCTTAATAGTAAAAGGGGATATTGTGTGTTTACAGATTAGTTTAGTTCAGTGCCTCCCAAACGTTTTTCCAATGTGACCACAATTTAACAGTTGAAAATTCACATAACACCAGATGGTAACCAAAGCAAATTATTACTCAAACAGCATAAGTAGCTTATTTGCTGTGTCTCTTAAAGATTCAATAAGGGATAAATACATAAATCTGTTTTTTTAAAGTATTTATTTGATGCACTTGCCATGCCAGAGACGCACAAACTTAGAATTTGTAATGATTTCTCAAGCTCCGTCTGCAGCTCAGTCTTTGAGTAATAAGAACATTAGATTTGCTGTACTGGGTCTGTCCAGACCCACAATCCGTTTTCCAACAGTGGCTAATCCAGGTCACAAATATTTGTCAGGATCCCAAAAGATAGACTCCATGCTGCTTATCTATCTCAGGGATAAGCACTGGATTTCCCCAAGTCCCACTTAATGTTTTATGGACTTTTCCTCTAAGAACTTAGCTAAACCTTTTTAAAACCGACCTACACTAATGGCTTTTGCCACATTTCTGACAACAAATTCCAGAGCTTAACTGCATTGTGTGAAAAATTATTTTCTCTGATTTGTCTTAATAACTTGGTTGCATATCCCCTAATCTTTGTACTTTTGAAAGAATAAATATCCAAATTCATGTGACCCATTCCACTCCACTTGTTGCCTCTGCTGTTTCGTCCCCAAGCTGAAGAGCCCTAACTTTTTAAGCTTTTCCTCACTTTTTTTATCATTTTGATTCTCTTGCTGTACCTTTTCTAATTTGGTCCTGTCTTTTTTGAGATGCAGTGACTAGAATTGCACACAATACTCAAGGTGTGATCGCACCTGTTTTATTCATCATTCCTTTCCTTATAATTTCTAGCATTCTATTTGGTTTCTTGGCTGCCACTGCACACCAAGCAGGATATATCCACGATGATGCTTAGATGCTTTCTCTATGTGATGACTCGTAATGTGGAACCTTGCATCGTTTAGAAATAGTTTAGATTGTTCTTCTTTATGTGCATAACTTTGCACTTGTCCACATTAAATTTCATTTGCCATTTGGATACAAAGTTTTCTCAAAATCCTTTTGAAATCTCTCACAATCCTTGGGTGATTTGATAACTTTAAATAATTTGGTATCATCTGTAACTTTGATCACCCAACGGGATTCCAATTTTTAGGTAATTGTATAATTATATTAAAAAGCAGTGGGTCCAATACTGATCCTCCGGTATGCCCCTATTCACTTTTCTCCATTGAGAAAATTGACCATTTAGCCCTACTCTCTCTGTTTTATTTCTTTCAACTAATTGCTAGTACACAATTGGACATTGCTTTCTATCCCATGATTTTTTAACTTTTTCCAAGAATCTCTCATAAGGGACTTTGCATTTAAAGGAGTGTTTGACAGATACACTATATGAACTAGCTCTCTTTTATCCACATTTATTCACACTCAAAAAAAAATATAGCAGGTTGTTGAGGCAAGACGTTCCTTGGCTAACTCCATGTTTTCCAGTTGAACCATGACTATCAATCTTTTCAATAATTTTGTTTTTTTATTACGGTTTCTACCATTTTGCCAAGTACTGGCATGAAGCTCCCTGGTCTATAGCTTCCTGAATTGCTCCTGGAACGTTTTTTAAAAATTGGTATTACGTTGGCCATCCTCCAGTCTTCAGGTACTATATATAATTTTAATTTAATTATTTATTTATTTAACATTTCTTATATACCGCGCTATTTCTTATCAGTGCGGTTTACATCGAACCATAAACACTTGGACATACAGATTTTGTCCTACGTTTACATAAAACAGGGTTTTAACATGGATTTAATTGGGGAAACTATATACATATGAGATTTAGCTACAAGTGATTAACAGGTTGAACTCATAACAAGTTTTACAATCTAAGTTAGATTACAGTGTGTTTGTACTCTGCTGGTCAAGAAGAGTTAAAATGCAGTAATATCATACGGTGTACAGTCAGATTGCAGTTTTAGTGTGAATGTGTTCTCTGTTGACATAGATGGGTGAGTGTGTGGGTAGGGGGGGGATCATCAGGCTGTGTAAAGTGCATGAGGAACAGGTGATGTTTGAGGGCCTTTCTAAACTGCGTGAGGTCCCTGATTGCCCTTATGCTAGAAGGGAGTTTGTTCCAACACCTGGGGGCATAGCTTGTAAATGGTCTATTGATGGTTGATTGGTTAAGTTTTATAGATTCACTTGGTATGACTAGAGTATTTTCCGCAAGTGCTCTTCTGGATCTGTTGTTGGGGGTGTGAATGAGTAGATCAACAATTGAAGAGGGTGATGTCTTATTGAATGCTTTAAATGTAATGAGGAGGGTCTTATATAGGATTCTGCAGCTTATTGGGAGCCAGTGAAGCTCTTTTAATATAGGTGAGATGTGGTCCTTCCTGGATGCTCCGCACAGGACACGAGCCGCTGCATTCATGGCTAACTGTAGCGGGTTCAGGGTATTCTTTGGGAGGCCATGTAGTATTATATTAGCGTAGTCAAAATGAGGTGTCACTAAGGCCTAGAAAACCGTTCGGAAGTCGTCAGTTTCCATCATGGGTCTCAGGTGGCGGAGGGTTTTGATTTTGAAGTAAATAGATTTTACTGTACGTTTGATGTGATCTTTGAAGTCCAAGTGTTGATCTAATATTACTCCTAGACAGCGTGTGTTGGATTCGATGGAAAGTTCTGCATCTCTAACTTTTAGTGTTGATGGCGGAGAGAAGTCTTTGTTCCGTGTGATAATTAGCACTTCTGTCTTTTTGAAATTTATACGTAGATTCTGACTGAAGAGCCAATCTGTTATTGCGTCGAAGCATTTAATTAACATTGTGAAGTCTGGGCATGTGACCGTTATAGGTGTGAGTAACAAAATGTCGTCCGCATACATGAGGCAGGATATGCCGAAGGAGTGGGTTATGTCGCAGATTGGCTGCATATTAATGTTGAAAAGTAGTGCGGATAATGACGATCCTTGTGGTACTCCCTGTCTTTGCTGGAAGGGTTCTGATATCATGTTGCCGATCCGAACTTGCTGCCACCTGCCTTGAAGGTAAGACTTGCACTAATCCCATGCGCGGTCATGGATTCCCTTTGCGTGGCATCTCATCAGGAGTTGTTCGTGATCTACTGAGTCGAATGCTGCAGAGATATCCAGGAAGATCAATGCAAAGCCTTTCTTGATGTTGTCTATCCCATTGGTGAGTGTGTTTATTAATGAAGTTAATAGGGTTTCTACGCCGTGCGCCTCTCTGAATCCATGTTGACATGGGTCTAATGGGGAGGTTGTGTCTATATGCTGTTGAATCTGTCTTTGAGTTGTCTTCTCAAGTATTTTGGCTAGGAAAGGGATACTGGAGATTGGTCGGTAGGAATCCTCTTTCTTCGGATCAAGCTGGTTGTTTTTCAGTAATGGTCGTATGGATGTTTTCTTAAACATCCGGGAAGATTCCAGTTGTAAAAGATTGCTTTGCAATATCAGCTATGAATGGACTTAGTTCTGAGCGCATTGTTAGTTTACAAATTATTTATGGAAGGTCTGCAATTCATTCTTAAATCCCAGGATGCTGGAAGAACTTATACCTGCCTTTTTTTTAGGTGGTGGCTGTGGGTAGGTGGTCTAGGAGAGTGTCTGCAGGTATATAGTTTGGATCTGTATATGCACATTGAGTGAGTGGATAGGTGCAAGTATGTCACTGAATAGATTTGAATATGTGGGTGATTGTGACAATGTGGTAATATCTGGATAATAGTATGTTACAGACAATGAGAGAATACCTGTGAGTGTATAGTTGCGATCTCTGTGTGTATTTGAGAGATTGAATGGAGCAGACGTGTGTATGACTAAATGGATTTAGGTGGATGGATGACTGACTTGATTATGGGACTGAATAGGTGGTGAGAATGATTGTGTATTATATTGGAGTGGGTGCGAGGAGTAAGCCATCTCCTTCAATCCCCACTTGTTTTGACTATCACTATAGCTATTGACCAAGCAGTATGTGTGTGATCTGCACGACTATGTTGGATACTGCTTAGGGCTATAAAACCTCAGCCCCCCCATGGGACGTGACCATGGGTGCGTGCCCAAGAGCACGTGCTCTGAAGGGGCATGACCAAAGGGGCAAGTTTTGCCCCTTTGGAGCCCTTTCAGAGCACTGAGGAGGAATTCTGTGCCCTGCCATGGGGAAGCGGAAAAAGAGATCTGCTCCCGATGGTTTCTGCTAGTAATGGTGTAAAAGTGACTGGACCTTGGGGAAGTAAGATGGCGCAGGAAGTGTTGTTGGAGTGTAGTCAAATTTCCTTTGTGCTGTAACCAGGACGCTGGAATGGGCCGCAGGAAGAGAAAGCAAGGTGACCTACCCTCGGGTCCTGCTGCTGTTGCAGTGAGCTCCAAGGAATAGCGGATATTGGATGTTTGCAGCTTTTCCTCTGGTACAGGAGCAGTGTCTTCGATGGAGCTGGCAGAAGGTCTGTCGACTGTGAGCACTTTGGGTGTGTAGCTCTCGCCAGAGTTGCGAACTCCCCCTCTCTCCACCGAGACCCGGAAGCGATTGATCAGCTGGAGAAGTGCCTCCCAGCGGCTTGCCGACTAGCACGCCATTGAGGGATGGTGTAGAGGGCGCTCCAGTGGCAGGGGCAGTTTTATTTAGAGAGTGAGGTACAGTGTGTAAATTTTGGGATGGCTGAAATATCTGCCGGGGAGATGATGTCTGCACAGACTGGAGTGTTACCAGCTTCCGGGGTTAAAGGTACGATGAAGCCAAGTTTGATTACTATGGAGATGCTGTGGGATGCAATTGCAACTGTGAATTCTTCCCTAAGTTCTCTTATGGGGATTGTAAATACTGATCTGTTGGAAGTTAAGAAGAATTACTCTTCAGCCTTCACTGCTCAGGAGCAGCAAGCAGGGAAAATCCTTGTTTTGGAGCAGGAAATGGGTCACCTCCGGGAGCTGGTTGGGGCTCAGATGAAGGACAAAATTCTGCTTTTTCGGAAGACGGAGTATTTGGAAAATCAAGTTCAATGTAATAACATCAAACTTTTGAACTTTCCTAGGTCTCCAATTTTGTCACCTATGGAGATGTTGAAGAAATACTTTGGTGAGGTGTTAAAGCTCGAGTGCAATATTTGTCCCTGGGTTCTAGCGGCTGTGAGGATGCTCCAGGTCCTGTTTCCTTGGCGTCAGGAGACCTAATGGGTTTTTTAGCAAACTCTTTGGATGTTATCACAGATAGGTCCAGCGTTCTTGTTACTCTAGCATTGGAATCTGATAAAGCTTTGATTTTCCGCTCTTATTTTAGGTACTTTAATGAGTGTTTTTTGGTATCTCTAGTTAGGATGTTTCTGGACTTGTTTTGTGTTTCTCGGATGAGGAGGGAGTTTCTGGGCCTTCGACCTAGGGTCTTGGCCTTAGGAGCTACTTTCCAATTAAAATTTCCTGTTAAATGTTGTGTTTCCTATTAGGATAATGTATATTTGTTTTTTATCCCAAGCAGCTTGTGGAGTTTCTTACTGCTAGAGAAGAGGTTTCTCTACAAGTTGCTGTTCCTTCTCATACGGCTGACCTGTAAGTCTCCACCTGCCCTGTATATTTGTTTGTGGTAGTTTGTGGTGTTTTCTTTTTCGCTGCTACTATGGTTTTGTCTTGTTTCCTGGTACCCCCCCTCCCCTTTTTGTTTTCCTTAATTATGGGCTAACTTTAATGGATGCTTTATTTCTTTTTGGTTTTGTTTCATGTGTTTATTATATGTTCCATTGTCTTTTCATTCATGTGAATACCTGAATGTACAATGTAAAGCTTCAATAAATATAAAATTAAAAAAAAAGTGACTGTACCAATGGATTCCCACATAAATGTTCTATCTGCTCCAGAAGTCTAGTTATCAGATTTGGCTAGTACTACTTCTTCTGTGAGTGTTTTCCCCACTTATTCTTCTCTGATGGTTCAGGGCAATGTAACCCCACCCAGCCGGATAGTTGGACTATCTGGAGAGGTGGTTCCTCCCGAGGAAGGGAGTTTTTCCCCTCCGCTTTCGGCTCCCACTTCTGACTCCCCCCAAAAATTCTTAGATTAATTTCAGGCTACTAATTGGTCCTTTGCCCACCCCTATAGACTACTCTTTGACTATTTCTGAAAAACGTATGCCACTGAAAGAAGTTCCTTTAAAAGATATTTGGGAGGTTGTCTTCTGTATGGAACTGTCTCTTCAGTGTTCCCTTGTATGAGTATCTGACTTTTCAAAAGAGGTGGTGGTGAAGCTTGCTGAGCAGAATACTAAGTTTTCGTTGATTGATAAATGTTTTCAGCAAACAGAATCCCTTGTAAGTGCTACGCAAGCTTCACTCACTGCCTCTGTTCATGATAGTATGTCTGTGCAACATAATTAGAATCTGTGGAAAATGTTTCTTGTTCCAAAAATTTGAGTGTTTTTCTCAATTTTCCATATACCCATCTCCTCTCGCCAGAAATACTTTTTCTTAAGTATTTGAAAGAATTACTGCAATATCCAGAGGCTGAAAATGTCCGATTTTCTATATATTGTCAAACCGACTGTGGTTCTGGTGAAGGAGGGAGGTAGCTCCCTGGATGATTTAGATGTATTAATGCCTGTCAAGTGTTTTGATTTGTCATCCTTTCTCTAGTCCTCCATAGATGAAATACCTCTATGGGCCACTTTAGTGGTCTCTTTTATAACTGAGGAAGATAAAAATCGGGTTCTTTGCCTATATTTTTCAAATAAAAAGGCTGTGGTCTGTGGTCAGGCCATCCAAGTCTTTCCGGACGTTACTAGATGTAATCAGTTGCAGAGGAAAGCATTTTTTTTAGAGCTTCAGCCCTGTGTCCTGGCTTTTGTTGCTTTCATCATGCTTAAGTTTCCATGCAAGTGTTTAGTTTCCTATCAAGGTAGCAGCTATGTTTTTCTTGAGGTAGATCAGTTGGAGGGTTGTTTTGCGGGGGAAGGAGGAGGGAGTGTTCTTAACTAAACCACAACAGTACAGATACATAATTAACTAGGGTTTTTTGAATGAGGTGGTCCTTTTGTTTATTAGGGAGTCCTCCAGTTATGTGATGTGATTATCTTTTTTGTATAAGTCTATACATTTCTTTGTATGTGTATTATATATAAAATATAATAAAAAAAATAAAAAATAAAGTGCCCATGAGGATTAGCAGCCATAGGCATTGACAAGCCAAACCAAAATTAAAAACCAACAGGTTCCAGACATCGGAAGTTACACTTACTCAAAAGCTGTGCATGCCTCCAAGCCACATAGGGCTCCCACACCCTCCCGAATTTATTCACAGTATGGTTCCTATATGCTCTGATCTCACACATTCAATACACATAGTCCAAACGCTTAATTACTGTAACATTCCTTGGGTGGGTAGCTCCACTTTCTTCCAAGACAGAGCTAGTTCCATGCACCCCACCATCACACACTGCCCTAGGAACAGGCCCATCTCCCCCTCCCACTCATCCTCCATTTCATTCAACACAGCTTACTCTGGCCTCAAATGCACCTGGATCCTTGTTATTTCTTCAAGCAATGCTTCAATCTCCTTCCACGCCATCCGCACCTTTGAATATTCCCACAACATATGTTTCCCACCTCACCACAATCCTTCCAGTGCTCTGCTGCAGCCTACCCATTAATCGCATACATTCTTTCCAGGGTCTAGTACATCCTGAATTGCACTTTGAGACTGTTTTCTAACAAGACTGCACTAGGAGACAGCCTGCAAATATTAAGATAATTAGCAGACCATCTGTCGGGTCCCCACTCTCCTGATAGCTCCTCCTCCCACCTCAGAATGTGTGTAGGCTTTGGCTCCCAAGCAGGCATCAACTGTTCATACCCGTAGTCTCCATTAGCGCTTCAAATGAGGTGTATCTGGCAACCATATCCCGCTGCACCCCCCCCCCCCTCTAAGGAAGTGGCGCAGTTGCATATAAGAATAACTGTCTTCCTCCCCAGCCCATATTCATCACCTCAATTCCTCAAAGCTCCACACCTCCCCTCCCTCCCCCATCACCTGCCTAACCAGTTCTAATCCTTTACTTGGCCACTTGTGAAACCTACCATACTCTTTCCCCTGTTGAAAAGTCTAGACCCTCCAGGAAAGCCAACCTAGAATATGCCTTTTCCACCATCAGTCTCTTCCAGCACCTCTTCCAGGCCCCCAGGGTTAACCCAAAAGACTCGCCCTTCCTCTCTCCATACCCCCCTGACTCTCCAGCCTAACATCCCCAAGTCCCTGTTGCTCTAGCTCCACCCAGTGCTTCCATTCTCTCCCTTCCAATCCAGCAAGGCTCTAACCTGAGCTGCCTCATAGTACGCTTAAAAGCAATGGATCCCTAACCCACTAGCCTTCAGTTTCTGAAATGTGACTCTCCTGGCCACTCTCAGGGTCCCCCCCCCCCCCCCGATTAAACTGTCACCAGAACCTGCAGCCTTCACAGATATGCCCTATGAAGTACCAAAAACCTATCTTACTAAGGGCAAATATAATGCCCTTAGTAAGATATTCATAGTAACTGCCACAATTCATCCCAACCAGGAGACATACAGACCTTTCCACCTCCCCAGGTCCCTCCTGATCGCCTCCAAGAGGGGGTAATAATTTCTCTTAAATAACTTCTCAGAGTCAAATCCCAGATTAACTCCCAGATACTTAAAACTCCCTCCCTCCCACTCACCAGGGAAGACAACCTACAACCTCTCCCTCAAGTTCTCTGAACTATATATCCCTATTACTTCGATTTTCCCAACATTAATCTTATAACCAGAGACTGCACTGTACCTATTGATTTCCTCCATAAGCACCAAGAGAGAGCTCAGGGGATCTCTGACCCTAAGAATGATATCTGCGAACAAAGCTATTTTAAACATTCCTTCCTGAATTCAGATACCCTTTTTCCAATTCATCCTGCTTGACCAGTCCAGACAAGTTGGGTATAGCTCCCCCTGCCAGCAGATGTTGGAGACAGAAAAGTACCAGACGGCTGATTGACTCAGCTCTGGTAGCCATATAGCTGTATCCCTACGGTTCGCCCTCAGTCTCTGTCTCCAGCAGATGATGCTGTCTATTCCCTTTTCTCTTTAGGGAGTTCTTTATTTTTCTTGAACTCAGCTGGATGCTTCCAGGATGCACGTGAGGCGCCCCTCTGGATTTTCCAGCCGCATTGTGTTGCTGTGGTGGGTTTGAGCTCCTGGTCAGGAGGACCAGTGGAGCTCCCTTCAGCAAGGGGGAGTCCGGCTTCAGGTCAGGAGGGCCTGCGTAGCCAGTGGCAGGGGGAGCCCTCAGCACTCTGCAGCAGCCTTCTCCTGGGCCATTGCTGTGAGTCAGCCTTCCTAAATGTCTGCCTTGGCTCCCCGGTTCTATTGCTCCGACTGGACTCGAGTACAGTGAGTTTAACCCACCCCGCCTGCCCTCCCCTCCGCACATCGTTTCTCCTCACCGGACAGATTTGCTCTCTTGACAGCTTTGCCTTTTCCTTCCGTGCCGCCGTCGGTTGTGTTTTTTGTGAACACAGTGCTTTTATAACTTCCTTTTTGGCTCTCCCTTCATTGGTGATGCATGGAGTGGTGTCCATTTTGTTTTCTCCTTCCAGCCAGGTGGTCACAGCCGCGGCAGACATTTTGAAGTGGGAAGCACCATAGTAACACCTTTTCTTCTGTGGGCTTGTTTTTCAACTTCAGGAGAGAAGCGTTTTTCGCTGGGCAGACTCCAGCGGCATGGGCTCTTGACGCTAACCTCGTTGCCTGTTGAGTTCGTCCTCTTCCCCCTACCTTTTCCCCACCCTCCTCACTTCCCCCCCCCCCCACTCTGCCCCCCAGCCTTGCACCTGCCCTTGAGCTTCCTCACACACCATCCCCCGCATTCAACCAGCCCCCCTCTCTACCTCCCTCACTTCTCCCTCCATCCTGCCCCCCAGCCTTGCACCAGCTCTTGAGCTTCCTCACACACCATCCCCCGCATTCAACCAGCCCCCCTCTCTCTAAGGCAACCCCACCCTCGCTTCCGCCGTACCATCTCCACTATACCTCGCTCTCTAATACTCCTCCTCCTCTCTTCTGGTAACATCAGTCCCAACCCTGGCCCCCCCCCCCCCGACTTCGTTCTCACACCAAAAATAGTTCCCCACGTACCCCATCTAATCTGATCCACATCCCACTCCTCCCTCCCCCATTCATCCCACACTCAACTATCCATAGATATTATCCCCAACCCTTCCCCCAAATATAATCCCTCACATAACCTACCTGTTACCATCAATCTACCCCTCATTTCCCGTCCCTCTTGCAGTGCACACCCACCTAGACACACCCACCCTTGCCCTTTTCCCTCTAAATTTCGGCACTACCCTAGGAATAGACCCCCACGCTACTCTGATAAGAAATCCACACGTAACTTATCCAACCTTATCCATATCCCTCTCCTCCCCCCTTCCGCTCTCCCGTTTTCATGTGCCCTATGGAACGCATGCTCAGTCATTTAAAAAAAAAACACTTTTATTCATGACCTTTTTATCTCCAATGCCTACACCACCTTGCCTTGACTGAGATGTGGTTCCCCCCTGACGACACCGCTTCCATTGCCTGCCTCTGCTATGGAGGCTACCAGTTCTCCCATACACCCCGACTTACTGGTCGCAGTGGTGGTGTTGGCCTCCTACTCTCTCCCTCCTGCCAATTCCAACCACTTCTGCCACCCCATGGTGACTCCTTCGAAGTCCACTCCATTCGCCTCCTCTCACCTCTTCCCCTCCGAATAGCTGTTGTTTATCGCCCACCGGACAATTCCAAATTTACCTTCCTCACAGACTTCGACTCCTGGCTTTCTGCCTTTATGGATCCCTCCTCCCCCACTCTTATTCTTGGCGATTTCAACATTCACATCGACAATCCCTCCGACACCCATGCCTCAAAGTTCCTTGCTCTTATCTCCTCGTTTGATCTCCAGCCCTGCTCTACTGCCCCCACACACCTACACGGCCACTGCCTTGACCTAATACTATTCTCCAACTCCTCTCCTTCTAACTTCCACAAATCAATCCTTCTGTCATCTGACCATCACCTCTTAACAACATTTACTCTTCAACTTCCACCCTCCCAAGCTCGTCCTGTCTCTGTCCTATTTAGAAACCTTCATACTATTGATCCCCTGACTCTCTCCTCTACCATCTCTCCATCTCTTCCCGCCATCTTATCTTCCAAGTCCGTTGACGTGGCATTATCCTCATTCAATGCCACATTATCCTCAGCCCTTGACACCCTTGCCCCTCCCATCTCACGTCCTGTCAAACGATCTACTCCCCAACCCTGGTTTTCACCCACAATCCGTCACCTACGCATCTGCGCCTGTTTTGCCAAACGAGCTTGGTCCAAATCCCGCTCCCTGGAAGACCACCTACACTTCAAATTCATGCTTGGCTCCTTCCAGTCAGCCTTAGCACTTGCCAAACAAGATTACTACATCCATCTGACCAACTCTCTTGCCTCTGATCCTCGCCATCTCTTTAATACCTTCAACTCTCTCCTCACGGTCCCCCCACCCCCGATCCCGCCCTCCCTTTCTGCCCAAACCCTAGCCGACTACTTCCACGACAAGATCCACAAGATTACCCTCCAGTTCCCTACTCCCCCATCTACCTCCCCTCCTCCCCAATTCTCATTCCCCACCCATACTCCCTCTGCCACCCTCTCTTCCTTCCCTACGATCGCTGAGGAAGAAACTGCACTCCTTCTGTCCTCCTCCTAAACCCACCACCTGTCCATCAGACCCTATCACCACCCATCTCCTGCGTTCCATTCCCCTCTCCATCGCTCATATCCTCAACCTCTCACTCTCCACAGCAACTGTCCCCAATGACTTCAAACATGCTGTTGTCACACCCCTCCTCAAGAAACCCTCACTTGATCCCACATGCTCTTCTAACTATTGACCCATCTCCCTCCTTCCCTTCATATCCAAACTTTTAGAACGAGCAGTCCACCGTTGCTGCCTCGACCTCCTCACCTCCCAGGCCCTCCTCGACCCACTTCAATCCGGCTTCCGTCCCTTACACTCCACTGAAATGGCACTCACAATTTATTATTTATTTATTTACATTCTCTTATATACTGCGCTATTCTGCATCAGTGCGGTTTACATTGAGCAAACTGAAATTACATTGAACAGGGCATTATAACTTGGAGATAACTATTTTACAGGGAACATGGGCTATGGAGGGTTAAGTGGCTTGCCCAAGACCACAAGGAGCACCTATGGGACTAGAAACCCCAGTCCTTCCAGCCCAAGGTTGCTGTCCTCTAGTGGGATTTGAACCACCGACCTTCCGGCCTGAAGTACCTTGCCCCAAACACTAGGCCACTCCTCCACTCCACAAAAGTCACTAACGACCTGTTCCTGGCTAAATCCATGGGCCTCTATTCTATCCTTATCCTTCTTGACCTTTCTGCTACCGTTGACCATGACCACCTCCTCATTACCCTCTCCTTGCTTGGCTTCAAGGACTCTGTACTATCCTGGTTCTCCTCCTACTTCTCCCATCGCTCATTCATCGTACGCTCTGATGGCTCCTCCCCTACCCCGCTCCATGTAGGTGTACCCCAGGGATCTGTCTTGGGCCCCCTCCTCTTCTCTCTCCATACCCAAGGCCTTGGTGCGCTTATCTCCTCCCATGGCTTTCAGTACCATCTCTATGCCGATGATTCACGAATCTACCTCTCTACCCCTAATATTTCCCCGGCAACCCAATCGGACATCGCTGCCTGGATGTCTCATCGACGACTGAAATTGAATATGGCCAAAACTGAACTCCTTGTCTTTCCACCTAACTCCTCCCCCCCACTTCCCCCTCACTCAGTCCAAGTGGATGGATCTACTATCCTTTCTGTTCCCTCAGCCCGCAACCTAGGGGTTATCTTCGACACCTCTCTCTCCTTCTCCGCACATACCCAGCTTGTAGCCAAGACCTGCCGCTTCTTTCTCTACAACATCGGCAAAATCCGCCCCTTCCTCTCTGAACACACTACCAAAACGCTTATCCACTCCTTAATCTCCTCCCGCCTCGATTACTGCAACCTACTCCTTGCTGGTCTTCCCGCTAGCCACCTCCTTCCCCTCCAATCTATACAAAATCACGCCGCTCGACTAATCTTCTGCCAACCGTGCCATGCCCATGTTACTCCTCTTTTCAGATCACTTCACTGGCTCCCTGTCCAGCTCCACATCCAGTTCAAGCTTCTCCTGTTGACCTATAAATGCATTCACTCGATGGCCCCTCAATACTTCTCATCTCTTATCTCTCCCTATGTCCCCTCTCGAAATCTGCGTTCTGCTCACAAATCACTTCTGTCAATGCCTTTCACCCGCACCGTGAACTCCCGACTGCGCTCCTTTCACCTTGCTGCACCTCACGCCTGGAACAGCCTTTCTGCGTCTGTGCGCCAGGCACCCTCCCTGGCCCTCTTCAAGTCCAAGCTGAAGACCCACCTTTTCACCATTGCATTCAGATCCTGACTCTTTCCTCATCTCACCCCAACCCCCTCAACATTCATGACCAGCTACAGACCAAACTGTACCTCACCATACCTTGCGTAGAACTGATTATTGCTTGCGTAGCACCGATTGATGCTCTGCACTGTTTAACTAAAATTACTATTCTATTCTAACTAGATTGTAAGCTCCGATGAGCATGACTCTGACGGGCAGGGACTGTCTCATGTATGCTGCTACCTCTTGTAGGTTAGCTGTACAGCGCTGCATGCGTGGCGCTATAGAAGTGATAAATAGTAGTAAATAGTAGTAGTAGTCCTGCTCTCTTCTTTTTCAGAATGTCTTCATTATTAGAGGTGCATTATGTGCAGCCGCAAGCACAGGGATTTAATGGATAGGGTGTATGCTTTGTGCTCTGCTCATCCAGGGGAAACATCCAGCACGGTTCCCACTATTCTCCCGAACAAGGACATTTCTTCCTCTGCACCTCCAGTCCCGGCGGACCTCGGGACCGGTCCCCCTACAATAGACTCTCTGGACCCACTGCTTCTGGTGCCCCAGTCTGTGGCCCCTTCAGTTCCTTCGCTGTTGTCTGGTGAGGCACCTCCTTGGTCCCCAGATGCCCAGCTCCTAGCCCTCTTCAAATAGGCATGGTCCTTCTGGCGCTCTGACCCTTCTGTGGTTGGCTCAGAGTCTCTCTCCAATCACATTACAACACACTTTTTGCCGGTGTCCCGAAAGCACCCTCGGGGGGGGGGGGGGGGATACGACTCCTAAGGAAGGTAGCTGCCCGCCCAAGGAGGTGTCTTGGGGCTCAGGAACCTGGCTTGAGGTCCCAGAGGATAACGTTTTTTCAGCAGATGACAGTATGGAAGCTTCAGACCGCGAGGACGGTGAAATGGTCCCCATCGGAAGCCTCAGCTGAGGGCCATGGCGATACCAGAGATATATGTCTATTTCAAAAGGACGAACTGCCAGCACTAATTGCTCAAGTCCTGGAGGCTTTATGCCTGATGGATCCTCCAGAGCAGCAGCAGTCCCAGACACAGTCTCAGCCGGATCCAATTTTGCGAGGCATACGTAAGCCCTCTAGGGCTTTTCCCTTCCCGGCTGAGCTTTAGCAGATGGTATCTCGGGAGTGGGTCTCTCCAGATGCCTCCTTACGCCAGTTCTATTTCTGGTCTCCAGCGGATCTGGAGAAATGGCTTGCCTGTCCGAAAGTAGATGCTCTCGTGGCGGGAGTTACAAAGCACACTACCATCCCGGTTGAGGGGGAGCGGCACTTCGGGACCAGCAAGACAGAAAGGTCGAGGGTCTCCTTAAGACATGCTTTCTTGTCTTCTACGCTTTCTCTCCAAGTGTCCATTTGTGGAGGCCTGTGCCCTCTTGCATTGGATTCAGCACCTGCCAGAGGATCCAAAGTTGGCTCGCCTGGAGTCAGCCACAGTGTTCTTGGTGGATGCCTTCTACAATCTGCTGCGTCTCTCGGCTAGGTCGGTGGCTTCCTTTTAAAGGGAAGATCCTCTTCGGCGAGGATCTTGACAAGCTGGTCAAGGATCTAGGTGAAGTTGGACCCCATCATCTTCTGGAAGATAAGACAAGGTCGTCCGCCTGCTGGTCATCGCAGCTCTACTATTCTCCGACCATGCGGCGTAGCTCCAGATCTCGCGACTCCCATTGCTACCGCCCTGGTAGGCCATTGTCAGGCTGCTTCATTCAGAAATTGCAACCCTTTCGAGGCATACGGAAAGGGACTGAATCCTACACTGCTCCAGCCAGGTTCTCCAGTGCCACATGATCTTCCTACTGACAGGGTGGACTGCCCACCCAAGACGCCACCACTGGTAGGAGGTCTGTTGGCGCTTTTTGCTCGGCAGTGGGCTCTCATCACTGCCGATCAATGGGTCCTCAACATTAGCTTGTCAGCAAGACTTTGATCATTCAGTCCTCAGCTGCTGGAGAAGGTTGACAATCCTACAGTTTCCTGGACTGGCCCGGCAAGAACTCAAGGAAAGACAATTAGCAGGTAAGGTCTAATTTCTTCTTCCTGCTTCTGGAATCCTGCTAAACCAGTTCAGGGCCCACCCTTTCTGTATCTGGTCGAACAACAGTCTTGCGGGGGAACCAAGGCTCACATTGAAGTACAGTGGCTCTGCCACTGCCTCTCTTGAAGGCCTGCTCCTTGTATATAGTTAGGACCTCTCACGTCGGTTTCATGATGGCTCTTTTAGGGCCAGTTCCTGTCTAACTTTAGATTGTTGCGTTGTCAGAGTATACTGAGGGTGACCCCTAGGGGTACAGCTATATGGCTACCAGAGCTCAACCAAGCAGGCATCTGGTACTTTTCTTTCTCCAACATCTGCTGGCAGGGGGAGCTAAACCCACTTGTCTGGACTGGCCTAGCAGGATTCCAGGAAAGGAAATTAATGGTAAGTGAAAATTTCTCCATATCCTCCCCTACTGCGGATGTTTTCAGCCAATGGCTCAATCACTAAAACAAAAAGCAACAGCAATAGCGACAACCCTGCCTAGTGCCTCTCCCCATCCTAGTACCTCTTCCCATCCGGAATACCCCTCATTGATCCTGATCCGAGCAGCTGGCACAGCATAAAGTGCCCTAATCCACCCAATATACCTTGTAGTTATCCCCTTTTCTTTTACACTTGGAACATAAACCCCCTACTCTACCCTATCAAATGCCTTCTCGGCATCTAAGTAATAAAAAGGGACCCCCTTTGCCCCTTGCAGCCTTCACAACAGATTTAATACCTTTCAAATATTATCACTCCCCTGCCTCCCCCCCCCAACAAACCTAGGCATATAGCACTGTAGTTGTCCCGCCAAAATCTTCACTAAAATCTTAGCATCCAAGTTTGAGTGATATGGGTCCTATACGACCCACACACATTTGGATCTTTCCTGGGTTTGGACAGAACTGTAATCCCAGTTGTGTACATTGAATCAGGAACGCTACTTCCCGCCACTGCAGTGTTAAAGGCTGCTACTAATGGCGCAGCTAGATTGTCCTGAAACCTGAGGTAAAACTTGGCAGTGTGGCCATCCAGTCCTGGGGCCTTCCCCATCTTCAGCAACTTAATCACTGCACCACCACCACCTCCTTCGTAATATCCCTATTCAGCACCTCTACCTCCCCTTCTCCTAAACTAGCTAGTCCACACTCACTCAAAAACTCGCCACTCTTGATTTCCTCACCCTAAACCTCCCTCTTGTATAACTGAGTAAAATTCCTGGAAAGCCTTCCTAATTCCATTAGACCCATAGATAATTCCCCTTTATCATTCCTAATGCTCACTATTTGCTTTTGTTTAGCCCTCTCCTTTAAACAAAAGGCTAACAATTTACTGGCCTCGTTACCAGACTCGGTGTGCTTGTTTAAGCCTCTCTAATTCATTGGCAATTTGGCTAGCTTGTAGTCTATTCAGCTCCCCCCCCGTGCCACCTCCCTCAAACTCTGGACTGCCCCCCTCTTTGTTGTTCCTCCTTCAAGGCCTTAATCCTCTTACATAGCCCCTCTTCTTGTTCCATTCTCGCTTTCTTAAATCCAGATGCAATGCTTAGTAAGTGCCCCCTCACCATTGTCTTCAAGCCATCCCACATTGCCCCATGGGTGCCCCCACTCCCACATTTAACAGAAAGTACTCCTCAATCACTCCCCTGATCTTTTCCATACAACCCTTCTCCTCCAACGATGAGTCATTAAGGTGCCAGAATCTCGCACCCCCTCATCCCTACCTATGTCCAGGGTAAAGGAGACCAGGGCATAGTCTGTCCAAGTGATCTGTCTCATTTTGGTCTCCGCCACCTGATTCACTAAACTCCCTTTCACCCACACCATATCCAATGGGCTAAGACTCATGGGGCGTAGAATAGAATGAATACTATCTACTGCTAGGTGTTGAACATGCCACACATCCACTAACCACCAGCTGGTCTTTCAAGCTAAGCAGCTTCTGTCTATCCCCCCTCCTTCCTACCCCCCTGCCCCTCCACTGTTATCCAGCCTAGGATTTATCCTCTAATTTAAATCCCCACACCCCACCATAGGAAGTTCCAAAACTCTCCCACCTTGTCTAACAGTTCCTTCAAAAAATTCTCCTTGGAGAGGAAGTGATGTTATAGGAGAAGATGAGTTGAAGCTCCCATCAGGGTGCGATTTAAGAACTGTCCTCCGATCACCTTTTTCTGTGCCACGATGTTGGCGAGGAAAAAACTGGCAAAGTTTATCATCTTATGCAAGCAAAGCACATGCCAGCCAGGATGAGGGCCCTGGAAACATGGTGCCTGGAATGGACATTGATGATGAAATTGAGTGGGCCGAAGAACAGTGTTAACGCAGGGACTTATGGTGCTGGTTCAGAGAGCTCCACCGGGAAATTACATCTCTCAAGGAAGACCTGCGTGAGGTTTTGGGGGAAATGGCCCAGCTCTTGTATTTCGTCTCGCAGTGTGTGGAGGCAGTAGAAGAACATGTGGACTGGCAGATGGAGACCATGGACCATGAAAGGGAACACCTCGCCTGTCTGCAAAAGGAGCAGTAGCAGCTTAAGGATTCAATAGAGGACCTCGAATCAATCAAGAAAGTACAATATAAGGGTCCACAGAGTGCCAGAAGATGAAACATACAAAAACGTGGCTGGGGTGGTGCACGTGGTCTGCCACAGCTATATGGTGTCAAGGAGGGTGCTGAAGATTTTGAAAATATTGGCTGGACATGGCCCTTCAGGCGCTGGGTTCCCCCTCCCTGGGATCCAAACCTAGAAACATAGTGGCGTGTCTGTCTCACTACGGCTTAAAGGAGAGGATTAAGCAAGTAGCAACCAAGGGGGAGGTCGATTCAAGTGGGACAGTTATGAATTAGAAATATATCAAGACTTGTCTTCTAGCACATTACAACAGCACCGATCCTTGTGGGGAGTTACCACATACTTAAAGAGAAGATCTGCTATAAGTGAATGTTCTCCTTTGCTGCCTTTTTGAAATTAATGGCTGAGCCCAGTGGGTGAGAACGGAAGAGGAGGTCTGGGCCCACTTGTCACAAGAGTGTGCTGCTATTGTCCCGCATCTCTTGCTGCCAAGGGCTGAGACAGTGTGCTGTGGGGTGCATCTTCCTTACTGGCAGAGTGCAGAGCAAGGGGCAACTCCTTTGGAGACTATAAAAAAAAAGGGACTGGAGAGCCTGAACAAAGCCCTTTTAATAAAGATAAGGGGAACTGAAATATAATCATTATATGGACAAAACTGTGGTTGATTTTGGAGGGAGGGCATAACTATGGGGTGGCGAGTGAATGTTGGAGTATGAATGTGCGAGTTTTGAGAGAGGGTAGAGGGGGCGGGCAGAGTCTGGAGACGGGTTCGAGGGTGTAGGGGATTGGTTGGGGCAGCTGACAGTAGAGGCACCCACAGGGATTCCTTCCTCACATGGGAGGTGCAGAGGAGGGATCTGCGGATATGGTCTTAGGGGTGGGAAGGGGGAGCGAGGGGGGGGGAGTAGGGATTGGAAAGCTTATAGAGTAGGTTGGAGAAGTGCCCAGACATGATTGGAGGACTTTGGGTGAGTTACTGGAACGCCTCTGGCCTAAATAATCCACAGAAGCAGAAGCTTCTTTTATAGAGATTTACGGCATGCACAGTGGCAGATGGTCTTCTTGCAGGAGGCCATCTGCGGGGTTAGGATGAAAGTTATTGAACCCCATGGCATTTTCAAAAAGAGATATCAATGCATTTGAGGAGGGTAAAAAGCGGGCTGGGGTAGTGACTTTGATACGCGGGGACGTTCCCTTTCGGTGCAGGGGAGTGGAGCGAGGACAGAAGGGGAGAATATTGTTGTTCTGGGGAGAAATATAGGGGACAACCGTTGCTCTTTTAAATGCGTCTGCTTCGAATGAAGCGCAAAAGGAGTTTTGGGAAGGACTGGCCACCTGGTTGGATGGGCGGATCAGAGGGCCACTATTAAGAGATGATTTTAACTTGGTTATGAATGACCATAAGGATTATTCCCAGGGAAGGGGGGCAGCGGACACTTACTGAGTGTGGTTGAGGCGCTTTGGCTTAATAGATATTTGGCGAGTGGCCCATCCTCTTGATCAGGATTATATATATTATTTGGTGGTGCATGACAGTTACAGTAGAATAGATTATCTGTAGGAGGACTCATTTTGGGCACAGAGCATGGAAGATGCAAAGATTGGGGCGATAACTTGGGCAGATCCTGCCTTCCTTTTGGGGATGGTGGTCAACATAGCCGGACTTATTGGAGGCTCAGTGATAGCTTATTGAGGGACCCGGTAGTGGTTACAGGGTTTGAGCAGGCCATAGAGGAATACTTGGCTCATAATAACAATGGGATGGTGAACATGACAATATTGTGGGATGGTCTCAAAGCAGTCATCCAGGGGCACCTGCTTCAGTAGGCGTTGTGGAAATAGAGGGCTTGTTGCGTCAGGTGGAGGAATTGGAGAAGTAGCATAAGCAAATCAGGGCCTGAGCAGTGCAGGACCAACTGAAAAAGGCTTGCATGGAGCTCAAGGAAACACAATTGGAATCTATAGCTTTCCAGTTGCAGCAGGAAAACCAATATTATGAATTTAGTAATAAAAAGGGGCCTTGTTGATGAGAAAACTGAGGGAGCGTGAGCAGAGGTCGGCTGTTGTCAAGCTGAAGGGGGCAGGAGACCAGCTCCTCCTTCAATTTAGAAAAACAGAAACATGATGGCAGAAAAAGACCACATGGTCCATCTAGTCTGCCCTTCCATATCAACTACAATAGTCCCCTTTTTCCTTTAGAGATCCTCTGTGTCCCATGCTTTTTTGAATTCAGGTACTGTCCTCATCTCTACTACCTCCCTGGGAGACTATTCCACGCATCTACCACTCTTTCCGTAAAGATACATTTCTGCATATTACTGAGTCTATCCCCTTTCACCCTCATCCTATGTCCCCTCATAGCAGAGCTTGCCTTCAATTGAAAGAGACTCTCCTATGCATGGAGGTATTTAAACGTCTCTATCATATTTCCCCTATCCCACCTTTCCTCTAATGTATACATATTAAGATCTTTAAGTCTGTTCTCATATGCTTCGTAATGAAGACCACTAACCATTTTAGTAGCCACCCTCTGCACAGACTCCAACCTGTTAATATCCTTTTGTAGGTGCATTCTCCAGAATAGCACACAATACTCTAAATGAGGTCGCACCAGAGACTAATATAGAGGCATTATCGCCGCCTCCTTTTCTGCTGACCATTCCTTTCCCTATACACCCAAGCATCCTTCTGGCTTTCGCAGTCGCCTTTTCTACCTGTTTAGCTACTTTTAAGATCATCGAACACAATTACGCCCAGGTTCTGCTCTTCTTTTGTGGACAGAAGTACCTCACCCCTTACACTGTACTGCTCCTTTGGATTTTTGCAGCCCAAGTGCATTTTTTTAGCATTAAATTTCAGCGCCAAATTCTAGACCATTCTTCAAGCTTAGCTATATCCCTCCTTATGTTATCTAGTCCTTCCTGGGTGTCTACTCTATTGCAGATTTTGGTATCATCTGCAAATAAGCAAACCTTACTGGACAGTCCTTCCGCAATATCAGTAACATAATGTTAAAAAGAATTGGCCCAAGGACAGATCCCTGTGACACACCATTGGTAATCTCCTTCTCCGTGGAGTGAGCTCCATTTACTTGCACCTTTTGTCGCCTCCCACTCAACTAATTGGTGCAGTATTATAAGACTCTTTATAGTAGAGAGGGCGGGATTATCTCTGAACAGATTGAGACTTACTTGAGGGAAGGAGAGGCTCTGGGGAGGTTAGGAAGGAGGTGTGGGAAGGTCTGGACGGGGTAGATAGAAGAGGAAGAAATTTGGGGGGTCATCCATGGTCTAGTAGGAAATAAGTCGTCGAGTTTAGATGGGTTAACGAGCCTCTTACAAAAAATTGGTGGGTCCAGTGATTCCCTTATTGCACAGGGTCTTTAATGCGGTCCTGTGGGGAGAAGCCTTGGCGCCTTCCGTGTTAGAGCTGGCCATAACTGTGCTTCCTAAACCAGATAAGGACATTGCGCTGTGTGGATCTTATAGGCCCATATCCTTATTCAATACTGATGTTAAGATCTTGGCCAAAGTTTTGGCTAACCGGATTGGGCCCCTTGCTGCCAGGTAATGGTCCACCGGGACCAGACCGGTTTTATCCAAGGGCAACAAATGTGAGATAGTATACGAATAACCCTGCAGCTGGTATGGACTGCCTGAATGGATCAATAGGAGACTATGTTGCTCGTCATTGATGCTGAAAAGGCATTTGATAGAGTGCATTAGTATTTTATGTTTTGGGTATTATAGCCAGGTGGACTTGGGCCCCAACTTTGTGGCATGGGTACAGGCACTCTATGCAGGCCCGAAAGCAACTGTAGAGGTAAATGGGGGGAATTCAGACCTGTTCCCACTTGAACGAGGCACATGGCAGGGTTGTCCCCTCTTGCCTCTCTTGTTTGCCGTTGTTATGGAGCCCTTGTCGAGAAGGATCAAGGCAGATCCTGATATTTCTGAAGTGGCAGTGTGCATGGACCAACATAAGAGTCTTGTTTGCAGACTATCTTTTAATTTTCATTACTTGTCTGTTGCTCTCCCTCCCCATGCTGTTATGGGAACTTGGGAAGTTTGGGACCCTATCTGGCTTTAAAATTAATCTGGGGAGGCCATCAGTGTGAATTTGGAGGTGACCTTAGTTCAGAGGCTGAAAGATTACTATCCTTTTAGGTGGGCCTCAAAATCCTTGCAGTATTTGGGGCTCTGTCTAACTCAGACTCCACTGCATAGGGCCAACTATACCCCCTTATTGAGGCAACTGGGAAGCGATTTGGAAGGCTTGGTTGGGCTGGATAGTGGTTGTTAAAATGAATGTACTCCCTAGATTGCTGAATTTTTTTCAGACTTTGCCTGTGCACATCCCCCCCCCCCCCACCCGTGACCTGTGTCGGCTGCAGAGAAAGATTTTTGCCTTTATTTGGGGGTGCCACCCCCACCACCCCCCCAGGATTGCATGTTGGGTGCTTTATGCAACTAGGCGGAGGGGGGGACTGGGAGTTCTGGATTTGGAGGCCTACTGTTTGGCCGCTCGGATATGCCAGGTTATGGAATAGAGGATGGGGAGATGAGAAGCACTTTCGAGTGATGGAGCAATATTGATCTCCCAGGTTTAAGCTTGAGTACTTGCCTTGGATGCTGGGGGCCCTGCAGAGGGGATGATGGAAAGAGAATCCCTATTTATTTCATTTGTGGGCTCAGTGGCAGAGAGGGTGAAGCAGGGTGGCTCCGTCAGTAAGGTTTACTGCCCTGATCCCTATTGGGCTTCCCCGGCCTTCTGTTCTGGGAGGGAGAAGGATTTTCAGAGGTGGGAACAATCTGAGCTGGCTATCTTTGCAAAAATGCTTGATAATGGGGACCTGCAGACTTTTGAAGAGCAGAGAGGCTGATATCACTTACTTTCTTGGGACGACTTTGCATACTTGCAGGTCTCCCACTTTCTTCGGCAGAGGGAATGACAGGCGACCTATGAATCGGGTTATAATGATTTGGAGGCGTTGTGGTTGGAGTATCGGAGATCGAGAAGACTGATCCGCCTGTTATATCAGAGCCTCCTGGCTCGCAAAACCCAGAAGTATAACCATGTGTGCTTGCGAGAAGGATTTGGGGATTACATTGGGGGAAAAAGAGTGGGCGAGTACCTGCTTAGGGATTGGGAGAACAGCCCATCTCAGTGTCTGTAAGGGAGAATCATAACATTTTTAATGAGATGGTACTACATCCCTGAGTGTCTGCTTGGTATGTATCCCCAGGCCACTGATTGTTGTTGGTGAGGCTGTGGGGTATCGGGAACTATGCTGCTTGTATGGTGGACATGTCCTGAGATTCAGAGGTATTGGGGGCTATTTTAGGTCCAGATCTCCCTTATTTTTGAGATGGATGTGGGCTTGAGTGAGTCCTTTATGGCCAGAGGGGTTGCATGCTTGCTGGCCTCTGCCTATTAGGGCTTGTGTAATGGCTATTTGAAGGGAAATAGCATGGAACTGGAAAGCACCAAGCCCCCAGAAGTGGGATCTTCGAGAACACCATTGTGGAAGGTAGTGCTGATGGAAGGTTAACAGTACTACGAAGGAACCAGGTGGAGCAATTTGAGAAGAAATGGACACCTATTAGATTACTTGTGGGTATCATGAGCCTTTCAAGGGGGAGGGGGGTTCCCTGGGATATTATGAATGTTAAAAAAATAATTTGTAGAGTGGGAGTTACTGTTAGCTTCAGTATGGAGCAAGGACTCTAGTAAGCCCATGTGATGATTTTCTTTGTCAAGAAAAAAAAAAAATCTCCTTGCCTCACATTCAGGGCATACAAATTAGCCACTACCATTTTCTTTCCTCCAAGTTTAACATAGAGTAGCAAATATCGATCCCCCCCACCCCTGATCCCTTAACGCTTTTTCACCTCCACCACCCTTTGGCCTCCTATCAATATCCCCATCCCCCCCTTCCTGTATGTCTCTGTTGGCCGCCAGATACACCTGCGGGTAAGCTTTGGACTGGAGAAGTCATTCATACCCATCCCACAAATGTATTTATTGCACGCATAGAATATCAGCTTGCAAATGGCCGCCTTCCCATTCAACAACCTACGTTTTTGCCATGAATTTAACCCCTTAACATTAATGGTGCCATCCCTTTTTTTATTCCCTTCCCCTCCCCTCTCATTCGACGCAGAAATTCATCCCCCCTACCTCCCTCCCGATGCAATTCCTCCTACAAACTTGCCTTGTCCATTGGGCATTACTTAAGAGTAGTGAGACTCCCCACCCAGCCTTCTCCCTGTCCACTTTTGCCCCCCCCACTCCCTCATCAATCAGCTCCCATCCACACCACACACATACTCCCCCCCCTCAACCTCTTCAAGCAAACCCCAGTCAACACACACACACACGCCAACTATCTTCTAAACAGTCCAACATTAAGTTAAGTCCATTCATGTAGGCTACGCTGTCTTCTTTCTCTTGAACATCTCCTTAGTCACTTTTGTCCAATGTGATCTGCCTACCGTCCTTGCGTGCTTCCAAGCCACTGGTGGGAACACTGGCCACCCCCAAGGCCTTCATTGCCTCTGATACATGTCTCGCTTTCCGTATACGGCCTTCCTTGGTGAAGGCCAACCCAAACGGGTAAAGCCAGTGATACTTAAGTTGTTCCTGTCTGAGTTTGGCCATCATGTCACCCATTGCCTTGAGCTGCAACACAGTCCCTGCCTCAAGGTTGGCATACAAAGCCACTTGATATCCTTACCATACAAATCTGTTCAGGGACCTCATCTTTGCAGTGATCCGCTCTTTGATTTCAAAATCATGAATGAAAATCGCAATGTCTCTGGGCAGATTAGCTTTTGGGGAGCTCTGTCCATCTTGACGTCCGACTGCACTTCTTCCCCACTCTATTAGAGGACTTCCCTGCAAATGGCCGCTGCTACTTTTTTAGTCTAAGAACTCTGGGTCCTCCGGGACTCCCTGAATGCAGAAGTTGGTTCTTTGAGATCTATTTTCAAGATCTTCCATTTTTAACAGCCATTGCTCCTTCATCACTTCCCATATATCCACTCTTACTCAGCTCCCCGGGACAGATCCTCCAAATGCTCCTCATGGAAATTAACTCGGCGGCCTTACTCCACAAGTTCCTCTTTCACTTCTTCAACCTTGCTGTTGTTGTTAAGTGCCGTCGAGTCGGAGTCGACTCATGGCGACCCTCTGGATAGCTATCTTAAATTGTGTTCGGTCTTCAGTCAGGTGGCTCATTGTTGACAGACTGGTACCCGTAGCTGCTGTTATTGTATCAATCCATCTCATTGCTGGCCTTCCTCTTTTGCGTTTACCTTCTATCTTGCCAAGCATGATGTCTTTCTCTAATCTCTCTCTCCGCATGATGTGTCCAAAGTATGAAAGTCGAAGTCTTGTCATCTGAGCTTCTAAAGAAAGCTTAGGTTTGATCTCCTCTAGCGACTGGTTTGTTCTTCGGGCAGTCCATGGTATACACAGTATTCGCCGCCAGCACCATAATTCAAAGGCATCAAATTTCAACCTTGCTACTCCGTTCCTTGTGCACTGCAGTCACTTCAACTTTTAACTCCTTTGTGATCTCTGCCACTGGTGCATTATTTGTGCTAGATCAGACTTCCGGGCACCCCCCTCCTCTTCTGCGTCAGAGTTTCACACCAGTCCAGCTGCCATTTTGATGTCCCCGTGGCTCTCATTCTTTTGCCCTGTGTAGGCATAATCTTTAAGTCTATCTTCCTATGGGTCACCATCCCTTTCGTTGCTGACACACTTTGCCACTACCCTTGAGGGGGTTGCTGGTCCACTTAGGAGCCTTAAAAAGCTCTTTTATGGGATCGGACGCCAGAGCTCATTCACTGCCATCAAGTGAAGTGATGTCACTTTTTCTCTTGGCACCCGGAATTTCATGCTTGGCAGCTAAATGGTTTTTTTTGTTTGTTTTTTGGGATGGCTCTTTGGTGCTTTTCACTGCCACTGCCAAAACGCACCACCTTTGTTAGCATCATGTGACTCAGCAGAAGTTTGAGCAGTGCAGTGCAGTGCAGAACAGTGCTGCTCTCATGGTCTTGAGTCTAGTGAGATTTAAGACCACAACACCAGCTTAGGAGTTCCCACACTGCGTCAGCATGCTGCTCAAATATCAGTTGAGTTGGGTGATGCAAACAAACAAGATGTGTTTAGACAGTGGTGGTGGTGGTGGTGCAGCAGCAACAGGAATGGCAAGAGCTTGGGAGAGCAAGGGTAAGATCAGAAGAGAAGAGGGAAGAAGACAAAATACAAAGAGGGACAGAAAAAAGGTAGAGAAAGAAAGAGGAGAATAGCAGAAGAGTTTGTAGAAGCATAAAGAGGAAGCTGCTTGGGGCATAAGAAGAAAATAGATAACATGAAAGATCAAAACAAAAGGCAGATACAAGAAAGGAGGGAGCTAAACACTGTTCCTCCTGAAACCTGTCCACAGAATGGAGCCTAATTCACTAAGACTGTTTTACCAAAGGAACTGCAGTAGTCCTCTTAGGGGGGATACCTCTCCCTCCTCTACTCTTCATCTTTGGTTGGGACAACTGGGGATTGGGAGGTTAATGCTCCAGATTAAAAAGGAAATATATATGCAAAGCCAGTGCTCTCCATTAGGTGAAGTAGATGGTTGCCTAGACTGCCAACATTTGAGGGTGGCCCGTTGCTACCTTTCTCTGGGACCTGCAGCAGTGGCAGTGATATTAAAACAGCAATGCAGTGCTTACAAAGCCTTCAGTGCTGTGTGTTCTTGGTGCTTCTGCTGCTGTCAATGCAAACAGGAAGTCTCTGTTGGATATGCCAACAGGACACAGCACTGGAGACTTTGTATAGATGGTGCATTACTATTTTAATGTCCCTGCCACTGCTGCAGGTCTCAGAAAGGGGTGGCAGTAGTGGCAGAAAGGAGGGTTTGCGTAAGGTGCCTCATATTCTTGCCCCAGCCCTGTCTTTATGTTTAAATTGCATTTCCTTATCGTTCCTCCAGTTTAGTCTTCCACCGCTGGGTAGTGCACCTCCTCCTGCAGCTTGGAGACTGGACCAATCAGAATCTTCACCTCACTGGATGTAGCATGCGGGAACTCCCATCAGCCCCCCCAGTGTGTCCAGTCTCCATGCAGCAGGAGGACCTAGTGAGCCTAGGTGCTGGACTCACTGAAGAAACTGTTAAGGAGCAGGCTAGATAGTTTTGATAGGATTTGGTTTGGTTTGATTTGATTTGATTTGCTTAATATTAATAATAATAATTATAAACTAATGAAGAAGAGAGAATCTGGGTTTATGGGAAGTCCGTTCTGCGGTCCCTGCCCTGGCCAGCCCTTTTGTGTTCAAATGTGGCGGTCTTTCTCTTCAGGCTCTCTGCCCCTTGACAGTACGGGGCAGAGCTCCTTTCCCGGCACACAGCCCGATGGCTGCGGTGCCTTTAGCCGCGATCTCCAGGGCAGCTCTAGCAGTCTGGCAGAGCTCACTGAGGGAACGCCTTAGGAATAGTGGTTTATATTTTTGCTTCACTTTTCTTTCGAAGTTCTTGTGAATTACCTTATTTTATTTATTCAGGGCTGCCTCCTAAAAAAAAAAAGGTACCTCCCGGTCTTTGGTCGGTGGGGGGAGCCCTGGGCTCATATCGCAGGTCTCTTCCCCTGGACTGGATGGGGAAGAGTCCTGGGGCGAGGACACAGCAGTCCTTGGCAGTCTCAACAGGAGCCGAGTTTTTCTCCGTCACGAGGACGCGAAGCCGGGCGGCTCTCTGGCGGTTGCTGTTATGCTGGATGCAGTACCGCAGAATAGAGCCCGTTAAAGAATCCCGGAGAGCAGTAAGTAATGGGCCTACGTTCTCGGGGTTTATTTTGGGGCTACCGTCTTTTCTCAGCGCCAGGGCGGCGTAGAGCGCTCACTGGGCCTAGCTTCCCGCGTTATTTTATTGGCGCCTTTTTGAGTGTGCGCCGGTAGCGTCGGCCATTTTGTGGCTGCGAGAGGCATCGGTTGCTGGGCCCGGGATCCGTTTTGTAAACTGGGTTTCCTTTTTTTTTTTCAGGGTGGCTCTGCGTGTTGGTTTTTGGCCTGGATAAACTTGTTAGTACCTTTAGGAACTGAGTGTGGAGCACGTTCGAAATGGACGGTACTCCAGGCGGTACGTTATCTGAATAGTTGCATCATTTTATTGGTGTCAGTCACTTATTCAGATTCTTCTATCCACGTGGGCGATATAGCAGACGTGTATAGAGGTAAAGGGCCCGACTTATCTGCTGTTTAAAAAAAAAAAATGGAATGCGAGTTACAGGGGGGGGGGGGGGAAAGATATTTTAGTTACTTTGGAAATTCTTCCCCTTCTAGTGAGCTGAGTTATTTTAAGACACGGGTTCTGCTGGAGATGCTCGGGGTTTGGGGCTGTTGCGTGGGCGACATTCCGGACAGCGGGACCCATAAAGTCAGGGCGTGAGCTCCTCTCTCTCTCTAGACGGCAGACGGCTTGGGAGCCTGGCTTTCTAGGGGGATGGTCGCACCGTCGGCTTGTCAGCGACTGTCTGGCGACAGCAGAGACCGAGCCCGGAACCCTCGAGTCTCGGGTCTCGCTGGCAACAGTGTGACTCCAAACAGCCTAGGATCTTCGACATGGGCTTCCTCACAAGTAGAACTTAAAGGAAGAACAGGGCCACGCTAGGGCAGACCAGGGTCTATGAAGGCCAGTGTCTTGCCTTCATTTGTGACCGTCCCGGGTCACGGTGCTGACAAGTCTCGAACAGTAGACTCTAATCATTAGATCCTGTACATTAGATAGTCTTTCTCTAAGCTCGTTTCTAGGACTATGTACTGATTTTCCTTGTCCTCGCTACCCTTAGACTTCTTGTCCGGGGGTTTATATGCACCCCTTTTGGATTTTCAGTTACGTTCTGCGGAGCCTGGATGCCCTAGGTATTCAGGGACATATAGCTAGGCGCAGCATCGGCGTTCACTGGTGGGACCTGCAGGGTCTAGGGGTGAACTTCAATTGAGGTGTAGGTAGCTATGGGAACAGGAGGTTACATGTTCAGTTTTCAGGTCCGAAGAACGTATCGGAGAGGCTGCTGGGGGTGGGCATAGCAAGCAGGTTCGCTCAGCTTCAAGCCCACTTCTTACAGGTTGTCGTGGGTTGTGTGCTTCTGTGCCCCCAGCATAGCTTTCGATTTGGCGTCGTCTGATAACCTGATGGTAGGAGCAGGAGCTTGAGGCCAGGGGGCCGGGGTTCTTAGCCCTTTTTTGTCCATTTTTGTCCTTATTATCCCTTTAATCTGCTGTTAGTCCCCTCTCCCTCCGGGGGCCAGTCTGGGTCGGGAGCAGGCTTACGCTGGGGCAAGGTTATACCCTTCCATCAAAGCCCTCCTGGACCTTGTCCGTTGCCTACAGGGACCCCTCTGCTTCTGGGCCATTCGTAAAAGGTATTGTGGGGGAAACAGCTAGGGAATTTTTAGCAGGTTATCTTCGGTTGCCTTTGGTGTCTTACCCATCAGGGAGTAGTTCCCCTTAGTGGTTAGAGGAAGATTTCTTCATTTTTAAGTTTATTCTTCAGTTTGAGGGCAGCAGGGTTGACCTGAGGATGCATGTTTCCCTCTACTGGTCAGGCTCTGCAGAGCATATTTTACGGCCCGGGTTATTAAGCAATTTGGGAAACCTGTAGGCGTCAGTGCAGAGCTCTAGCTTGTAGTTCGAAAGACAGTCAGTAGTTCTTGGTGGTGTGCTTAAACGTTGGTGGTTGCCCTGGAACAGGTTTAGAAATCTTTAGGTTATGGATGTGTGTGTGTGTGTGTGTATATATATATATATATATATATATATAATCTCCAGTCACCGGCAACCTAGAAGAGTCTCTACTGGGGTCTATGGTCCCCAGGGGGTAGGCTGCTGCAAATGTGTATATGGGTATACATATATATACGAGGGTCATTTTTAAAGTAAGAACCGATTGCGCATCGTGTCTGTGCGATCTGTCAAGTGACGTCCGTTCAAGGTCAGCCACTCTTGGCCAGTCTCTCACTACGCCGCCATTACATTTCACGTCTCTGCCAGTGTTGGTTGTATGGTTATACTGCTTCGTTTGTCGCCATGTCAATCAATAATCCATCCGATTCTGAAGTGCGCTCGGTTATCCGGTTTTAATGCAAAACAAGTTCATCCAGCATTTTCGGCACCCATCTCGCACACATTTTTTTGTAGTGCAGTTTGTCAGTAACAATGTGATAAACTACTGATCTTGAAACTTGTGGAAATGTCTGATGCAGCTCGTCTATAGTGAAGCACCTGTTTTGGCGAATTTCCTCATCAACTTCTTGTGTCAGGTCTTCATTCATGACAGTAGGCTGTCCAGATCGTTCTTCATCATGAACATTTGTCCTTCCTTCCTTAAACATCATTCATTACACCTTCCCCATACACTTCAACAAGCTGCCGGTGAATTTCAGCTGGACGAACTTGTTTTGCATTTTAAAAATGGATAACCGAACGCACTTCACAATCGGAGGGATTACTGATTGACATGGTGACAAACGAAGCAGTATAACCATACAACCAACACTGGCAGAGACGTGAAACGTAATGGCGGCGTAGTGAGAGACTGGCCAAGAGTGGCTGACCTTGAATGGATGTCACTTGACAGATCGCGTGGACACGATGCGCAATCGGTTCTTACTTTAAAAATGACCCTCGTATATATATTTATAATCAGTCTACCGGCGTCCTAGAAGACTCTCTACTAGGCTCTATAGTCCCCAGGAGGTAGGCTGGTGCAAACCTTGGTGCCAGGCTGGAACCATGCGCATGCTGCCATCTTCAGGTTCGTCTCTGCATGTCGGGGAGGTCCTAGCCACTGGGCCGCCTCTTAGGCCCTCCGGGGTTGGTTCCTAATCCAGCAACTGTGACTTTCTACAATTCAAGGTCTTATGTCCCCAAATTTATGCTCTACTGTCCTAAGGGCCGCAGGATGGCAGTGCTGCTCATGAATCACATTTAGTGTTCTCGGGCATCATACCTGGGGGGGGGGGGGTTTGTGACGTGCGGAATCGTACTTTTTCTCTCAGGTTAGCACAGGCAGCAACCTCAACTACCTCCATTTGCGTGCCCTTTCCGAGAAGCTCTCCTCTGTCTCTTGAGACTGTGCTGTCAGGGCAGGTCTTTAAGCGCTTAGTGAGGACACTAGCCCGTCTGGGGGGTCCAATCCCACTAGAGGTCAGCAGTCTTGGGCCAGAAGGTCGGGGGTTTCTAGTCCCACGGGGGGGCTCCTTGTGGTCTTGGGCAGCCACTTGGCCCTCCATTGTCCATGTTCCCCGTAAATACTTAATATCTTTATCCAAGGACTGCGGTTTCTAGTCCCACAGGTGCTCCTTGTGGTCTTGTGCAAGCCACTTAACTATTTCCCAGGGAACATGGGCTCTGGAGGGTTATCTCCAAGTTATAATGCCCTGTTCAATGTAATTTCAGTTTGTTCAATGTAAACCGCACTGAGGCAGAATAGCGCGGTATATATGAGAATGTAAATAAATAAATAAGTTGAGCTCCCTGTTCTTGGTACTTACAGTCTAATTCCCCACCGTAAAACCTCGGTGTTCCAGGTAAACCGCACTGATATTGCATAGCGCGGGGTATCAGAGAAATGATTAGAATACATTAAATAAATGAATCTGGGCCATTTTGTTCACAGGGACTGTGTTGTGGATGAACGGGGAATGTCCAGGTAGCATGGTCTGCGGCCGAGTGTCTTTGGGCACTGGAAAGTTCATGGAGAAAGTTAATGCGCTGTATATGTCCCCGGCATTCGGTCTATGGTCAGGAGTGCTCTCTGCACTGGATTTGGTTGCCCAGTACTATGTTGCCCGTGTAGGTAGATGGGCGTTGGTATGTCTTCTCAATTGCTTCAGCTTGTTCTTAGGTGCTTTTGTTGCAGAGTGCAACGGCGTTTCTCTGCTCAGGCGGTAATTTCGGGCTAAGCTCGTCTCTCCTGTATTGGGGGGAGGTCAGTTATGCGGTAGGGTGTGGTTTTTGCGCCTGGTCTCGCATGAGCTAGGTGAGGCAGTAGGGGGAACTGCTGGAAGTGAGCCGTGCGGAGGACCCATAGTGTCCGTCGTCAGTGTTCCTTAGCTTGAACTTTGCGCACAGATCTTTCAAGTCCGAAAACGTTCGACTTCGCAAAACTACGTTCGTGTTTGTCGGAGCTTGAGGATTGGTGTTTCAGGCGTCAGGTCTGCATTGCCCCGGCGTCAGTTCCTGTGGTTTGATAGGATGATTTAGATAGGGGGCTGGCTGCCAGAGTTTTGAGAGAGCGGTTGGCGGCCATAGTCCGGTCCAAAGGCACAATTCAAGCAGTGCCTCTTAGGACGTGCAGTGATGTAGCTACCTTTCTTAGGTGGTCTCGATTGGGTCCTGCGCGGCAGATTTCTGTTTCGCAACTTGGCTTTAGGGGCGCTAGGCGAAGCTTCATTTGAGTCCTTACGGCAAACTTCAGTCGCGGTTTTCTCGCTCGCGGCTGTGTGTTTGGATGCAGCCTGGCTCGGCTCAGTTCCAAGCGCTGTCGCGTAGGGAGTTTTTTTTTTGTTTTTGTTTTTTCCTCAGTAAGCGGTGCTCCGGCTGGTGCCTTCCTTGTTGCCTAAGGTATCTTCGCCCTCTTTTCATGTGAGTCAACTACTGGTTCTCCCGGTCGCCCGGGCGGGGGGAGAACTCGTGTCTCATTTGGGTCTGAGTTGCTTGGAGGTACGGTGAGCTCTGTCTCATCCCTTTGCAGTCCCGGGCTCCGCCATAGGTTGGAGCGCTTCGCTGTGGCTGTTCCGGGGTCTCAGGAAGGGTGAAGCTCCGGCGCAGGTCTCCGTTTCCATTTGGTTCAGGGGGGGACGTTCGTCTCGTCTCGTCTTACTTGTTGCAGAGGGGCCTCCTCCGGTTGGGGGGAGGACTCTTTCTGCTGGAGCGCAGGCAGTTTCCTGGGCGGAGTGTAGTCTAGCGCCATCGGTGTAACTGGGCAAAGCAGCGTTTTGATCGTCGCGGCATGCTTTTTTCAGTAAACACTATCGTCTGGATGTGCTAGTGGCACGGGGTGCCTGTTCAGGGTCGGCGGTTTTGCGTGCCGACTGGCAGGGTCCCTCCCGTTAGTACTGCTCTGTTTCATCCCAGCGGTGGAGGACTAAACTGGAGGAACGATAAGGAAATAGAAATTACACTCACCTGGTAATTGTAGTTCCTTGAGTGACGACAGTTTAGTCCTCATTCCCGCCCTCAATTTCTAAGGTCAGTTCGGCATGGGTTCGGAAATGAGAGCCGAATTGGCAGGTGAGTTTTACTTCAGGTTGTACAGGTTTCTTTCCTTTTGGGTAGGTCTTTTCTGCCTATATCTGTGTTTCCTGGCTCGGCAGGGGGTACAACGTTATGGGCGAGAGTCTTAGCTTTCGGTTTACGGGCATGTTCCTGTCCTGTTCAAGGTTCTACTTGTGTTACAAAAAAAAAAAAAAAATAATAATAATAGTGAACTACTTATTTGTGGTTCTGTTGAGTCTGCTTTGTCAGTAGGTCACTGGGATGCTGATGGGAGTTCCAGCATGCTACATCCAGTGAGGTGAAGATTCTGATTGGTCCAGTCTCCAAGCTGCAGGAGGAGGTGCACTACCCAGTGGTGGAGGACTAAACTGTCGTCACTCAAGGAACTACAATTACCAGGTGAGTGTAATTTCTATATTAGTTATAAATGCTGATCATTCTATCCAGCGTTAATGCTTTAGAGGCTTAATGTGGCCTAATGTTGCAAAGGTTAACTAGGTCAAAGAGGTGTAGATTTGGCTTAAAGCAGCTAAATTTACTCTGGCTTCTTGGTCTCAAACTCCCCTCCCCCGTCAGGTTGACTGTGGCATCTGAACTGTCTCAAACCCATATTCTCATTTCCTTCCCATGCCATTCAAAATGACAAGGACGCAGGAGCATCTGGATCTGTCTATTCTCCCCACAAACACATTTTGACATGGACCTCTGGGCCATCCCAACTCAATTTTCCAAATAAAATCCATTGCTTAAGTTATGCAGATATTCACCAATGGGAAGGGTTGATGTCCCTTTTGTCAGCTGTTGATTCTTTGAGCTATATGCATGAATAGATGTTTAAAATCATTCAGTTTTCTGCAAATTAGAAATCATTTTATTCTTTAAAGTTTGTGTTTGTGTTTGTTAGGCTGTGCAAGAGTTTGGGGCTATGTGTAAGGAGAGAGAGATGGAGAATGTTAAAGGTGTCCTTCCCTACTGGCCCAGAAATTACTGCAAAATATCACTTGTAAGTATTAAGTTTTATTAAGAGGAGAAAAGGAATCTGAAATGAAATAAAATTTAAACTTTTACATTTTTGCATGTGACTATGTATATATGTATTGAGTCTTTTAAGGAACTTTTAAACTCCAGAAATTCTTTTATTAAAAATCTGCTCTATCTACAAATGTGATTCCTCATTGATTTATTTATTTATTTAATGGTATTTATATACCGCCTTATCATTAAATCAAAGCGGTTTCCACGGCAAACAATCAAGGGGGCGAATGTTTTCATGCAGTGTACAGAGTGGTGTGTATGTGTTGGCGGGGATGTGATTAGATTTGGTTTATCTACATAGTGCGCTATTATACATCATGAGCTATTATACAGTCTTATATACAGTCTTGGGGTGGTGGGGGGGGGGTGGTTGATCTGACTTGTATGCTGGTTCAGGGTGTATGTCCATAGTAATCGATGAACAGGGTTGTCTTCAGCTGTTTTCGGAAGTCCTTGATTTCTGTGATAAATGTGCTTGCTTTTGAATACTTCAGCACATAGTGGATTCTAATTCACTGGTTCTCAACACATGGTCTGTGAACCTCTGAGAGGCCATGAGACCTTTGCAGGGGGACTGCAGGGCGTAGAAAATAGAGAGAGATACAGACACTGTAGGGAACTGGCTGGGTAAGAGAAAGAGACAGACTAGTGGGAACTGGCTGGATGAGGAAATAGAGAGCTAGTGGGAGTAGCTTGGTGCTGAAGAGAGGGGGTCTGCGAACAGTGATGGGGATTAATTGGTTGGGGGGGGGTAGATCCGTGAACTTTCTGGAAGCTAATAAGGGGCCCATGCAACCAAAAAGGTTGGGGACTTCTGTTCTAGTTTGTTAATGTAAGACTTACTGGTTTTCACAAAAACAATATTAAGGAGTATTTTAAAAAGGTGTGTGTATAATAATTTTAGAATAGGAACACAGAGGGAGCAAAGCCCTCTCAGCGATAAGCAGCACAACACAACAAGCGAGGGACAAGTGTGGTCACAGGTGCTTGTTTATTGAAAAAAACCCTACGTGTTTCGGCAACAAGCCTTCTTTGGGGGTACACATCTTAAAACATAAGACAAAACCATGTAAGAAATTACATGTACAATAAATTGTTAAAGCATAAAATACATAACATGGACATTAAAAAAATAAAAAATACAATTTAAAAAATAAAATTTAGGATAATCTTAAAATACATATAATCATATCCAAAGCATTAAAAACATATATTAAAAATGAATAAATAAATAATCAAGATAACATTTATTAAATATAAAAGAAATGTATCAAATAGACACATGAAAACCATAATTACAAGGAGAGCAATTTAAAAAACGTATTGTAAATAAACCAAATAAAAACATCAAAATTGACTAAATTTGACAGCAAATAGTAATGATAATTAGAAAAACAGGGAGATGAGGCAAGTACTTACAAAGGGCACCTTGTGAGAGGCTAGTCTTTAAAAAGACATCAATCAATTTGATGCTTGAAGGCTAAAAATGTATAAAACATAATATCGTGTAATTATCATACCAAGAGCCAGGTAGAAAGCTAAGAAGTCAAATATTATAGATTAAGTAAATAATTGCAATCATTTGTTCAATAGGAGGGAGTCAGAGCCAGAGGGATTGAGTCCATACAAAAGTAATATTGTGGGGTAGCCTAAACATAAATTATTGAACCACGGAGAGTATGACGAAGTGGAGTGTATACTTTTTTTTTTTTTTTTTTTTTAAGTATGAAAATAAGGCCAGTGCTGTTGTTTCTAAGTTCCAGGATGTTTTTATTTGGTTTATTTACAATATGTTTTTTAATTGCTCTCCTTGTAATTATGGTTTTCATGTGTCTATTTGATACATTTCTTTTATATTTAATAAATGTTATCTTGATTATTTATTCATTTTTAATATATGTTTTTAATGCTTTGGATATGATTATATGTATTTTAGGTTTATTTTTTAATATCCATGTTATGTATTTTATGCTTTAACAGTTAAGTCTAGGGCGGTATATCAAGTGATAATAAAAATAAAGATATTTATTGTACATATAATTTCTTACATGGTTTTGTCTTGTTTTAAGATGCGTACCCTCCGAAGAAGGTTTATTGCCGAAATGCGTAGGTTTTTTTTTCCAATAAACAAGCACCTGTGATCACACTTGTTGTGTTGTGCTAATAATTTTAGAATTTCATTAATTCAAAGTTCTGTCCTTTTTTTTTTAAAATTTTAATTAACTCAAGTGAACAGACATATTCAACAGTTTCAACACTACATCGGGTATATAACAGAAGTCAACTGCACAGTTTATTTATTTATTTAAAATTTCTTATATACCGCGCTATTTGTCATCAGTGCGGTTTACATTGAAACAATATAACACTGGTCAGATATATCAGACCTATTTTACAAATAACAGGAATATTAACATGGAAGTAAACAAGGAAATCATATACACTTCTAGCAAAATACATGTAGGTAATATATATAATCTGTGCAGTTAGTTAGGGTGGAGGAGGGGAAGGGGTGTTTAGGTGTATAAAGTGTGTGATGAAAAGGTGGTGTTTAAGGGCTTTTTTGAACTGTTTAATGTCATTAATTGCTCTGATGTTGGGAGGGAGTTTGTTCCAACACCTAGTTTCTCCACCACCTCTACCTTAGCATACTTCCTGAGTTATATGTTCAGTTCCTTTAAGGCAGGGGTCTCAAACACGCGGGCGGCCCGCGAGAGCATCTTGTGCGGCCCGCGAAGTACCGGCGAGTAAAAAAAAAAAAATTCCAAACTTGCCGCCGCAGTATTAAGCGTCCCGCGGGCCCCTCTGCCTGGTCCTCTCCTCCCTGCAGTATCAGCTCCAAAAGCGGCGGCTTTCAGAGCCGCGAAGAGAGAGAGTTTCTCTCGCGCGGTTCTGAAGAGCAGCGCGAGAGTCTTCAGAACCGCGCGAGAGAAACTCTCTCTCTCTTCGCGGCTCTGAAAGCCGCCGCTTTTGGAGCTGAATGCTGCAGGGAGGAGAGGACCAGGCAGAGGGGCCCGCGGGACACTTAATACTGCAGCAGCAGCATATATACAATTTTTTTTCATCTAATTTGGCTGATGGTGGGAGGGGGGGTTAGGACTGGTAATGGGCTATGGGGGGGGGGGAGGCTAGGACTGGTAATGGCCTATGAGGGGGGTAACTGAAAATGGGGTGATGGGGTAACACTGAAAATGAGGTGATGGGGGGGTAGTACTGGTAATGGCCTATGAGGGGGTAACTGAAAATGGGTTGATGGGGGTAACACTGAAAATGAGGTGATGGGGGGGGGGGTTAGTACTGGTAATGGCCTATGAGGGGGTAACTGAAAATGGGGTGATGGGGGTAACACTGAAAATGGGGTGATGGGGGGGTAGTACTGGTAATGGCCTATGAGGGGGTAACTGAAAATGGGGTGATGGGGGTAACACTGAAAATGAGGTGATGGGGGGGGGTTAGGACTGGTAATGGGCTATGAGGGGTAAGACTGGAAGTGGGCTATGGGGGGTTAGGACTGGTAATCGGCTATGGGGGGGCTAGGACTGATAATAGGCTGGGGGGTCTGCTAGGACTGGAAATGGGCTGAGTGGAAGGGGGGCTTGAACTGCAAATGGCTGATGGGGAGGGGGCTTGGAATGGAAATGGGCTGTGAGGGGAGGGAGCTAGCACTGGAAATGGGCTGATGGGGGGGAGCTACGATTGGAAATGGGCTGATGGGGGGCTAGGACTGAAAATGGGCTGATGCAGTGACTAGAAGGGAGGGGGTGCTGTGTGGGACTGGAGTGGAGGAGTGGCCTAGTGGTTGGGGCAAGGTACTTCGGGCCGGAAGGTCGGGGGTTCAAATCCCACTAGAGGACAGCAACCTTGGGCCAGAAGGACTGGGGTTTCTAGTCCCACAGGTGCTCCTTGTGGTCTTGGGCAAGCCACTTAACCCTCCATAGCCCATGTTCCTGTAAAATAGTTCTCTGTGTGCTGTGCTTTCCTGTCTAATCAATGTGTTTATACCTCAAAAATTTCCTGTCATGATTTGACAATTTCCAATCTGTAATCAAACCGCTGCTGATCGCTGGAAGTAGCGGTATACAAATGTATACTAAATAAATAAAATAAAATAAACTAGAAGGGAGCTGATGTTGGGGGAGGATTAGAATGGGATGGAGCTGGGAGAGTGAAATGGAGAGGGGAAAATATTTTGTGTGGGAGGGAAGACAAATCTACAATTGGCCAGGTAAGTGGGGATTGAGGATGGAGGGGTAAAATTTGAGTGGATGAAAATAGGAATGAGGAAAGAGCAAAAGGAGAAAGATTAATATGTTAAAGCAGATGTAGAGGGAGAATGGAAAAAGCTAGAAGAGAGAAGGACAAATGGACAGCAGACGATGGAGAGTTAGCAGAAGGCACGAAGAAACCAGAAGAAAGTGGCTGGAACTGAAAAAAAATGCACAAAAGGTAGAAAAATATCTTTATTTTGAATTTATTAACTGGAATATGTCAGTTCTGGGAAATGTGCATCAATAACGCCTGCGCTTTGTTTAGTACAAGAGGAAATTAATTTATAGCTTTATTTCTACAGTGTTGTTGTACATTCCAAGTTTGGCTTTTGGGGGGTCCCAGTTTAAATTGTCTTGTTTCTAAATTTGGTTCCTTGTTTGGTGATGGTGTATTCTGCATGTGTAACTGAGCTGAGGTATTCTGTTTATGTAATTCCTATTTGACATTGCTACTTGTTCTCTGTCCCCAGTAGGTCATGTATTGTTATTCTCTGAAATGTATTGATTTAATATTTGCAGTGTTGCCTTTTGATAGGTAGGGTATGGTGCTTTGTGAGTCCTGGTAGTGCTGTTAGGATATGGCGGGTTTGCTATGGGTTCTAAATGGGCAGTGTTTGTTTGTAGTAGTTCCTAATGTGCCTGGCGGTTGCCACTGGATTATAGTAATGTAGAAATCTTTTAGTCTTTCTTTATTCATGCACTCATTAAGAGGCATGTTTACTAAAGGTTAGGGTATGGTAACATTATGCAAATATTTATGCAAATATTTATGCAAATGAGGTCCCTTATGCAAATGAGGTCCCACGTCGCATGCGGCCCCCGGGTTATTTTACAAGTCCTCATTTGGCCCTCAAAGCAATTTGAGTTTGAGACCCCTGCTTTAAGGTTTCTTCCTTCCTCCCCACCCCCCCTCCCTTCCCCTACAGTTCCCCCTGCTCTCTTGCTACTGTGTACTGTGCCTGAAAATGAAACCATAAATATAGATAGCATTTCTGTCAGGACTGAGTCATCTTGCTTACAGGTATATTTCAACACAGATATCAGCTCACATTTCAAGTTTATCCAGTGTTGTCCTGGTGGACTAGCTTCCCTGCCCAATATATATATATTTTTAAATATACAGTATTTAATATTTATTCAGCCTTAGTCTTACAACATACAAAGTAGTAACAACCTCAAACAACATCCACCTATACATTTTGTGTTTATACAAATAGAACCCCCCCCCCCGAAGGCATCTCATGCAGCTACATAGTCCCGCAAAGGCTGCCACTTCTTGTGAAAGCAGTCACCTTTCTGATGCCACTGGGCTGTAAGATGCTCCATTAACACCAAGCAGCATAATCTTGTGCGCCACTTTTCAAGTCCCGGTGCAAGAGGCTGCTTTCATTCCCAAGCATTCTCACTGCGGGCCGCTTGGATACAGGCCGGGCCCATTTTGTGTTCTCGGGCCAGGCCCCCAATAAGTATAGTCCCATATCCAGAGCAATGTCCAGATGAAAGATATTGGCCTCTTGAGTTTGAATCTCTCCACAATATTGGGATATCACTGGACATTCCCACCAAATGTGTACAAAAGTACCCTTCATACCATAATTTCTCCAACACCTATCCGAAGTGGCAGGATACATTTTATGCAATCAGTCAGGGATATAATACCAGTGAGATAGAAGCTTATAAGAAGTCTCTCTGACTGAAACAGAGGGCGTGGTGCGACTGATTTTCATACACCTGCATCCAAGCTTTCTCATCTAGTTCCTTCTCCAAATCCTGCTCTCAAGCCCACTGGAATGGAAACTTATATGGATTGGTCCCCTGTAGGGTCCAATAAAGCAGCTTAATTGGGATATTGGCGGAGTAGAGGCTCAACCATAAGGCCTTGAGCCCATTTTTACCCTCCCTCATATGTCACCCTGACATCTCGCTGCTGCAGATAATGTGAGATCTGTAGAGCAAAAAAATCCCAGCCTGGCAGATGGTATTTCTCTTGAAGCTCCGTGAAGGGGAGCAGGTCCCCTTTATCAATAAATTTAGCAAAAATGGTTAGCTTCAGCAGCTCCTAGCATTTAAAAGTCCCCTCCCTCCCTGGAAGAAACCCCGGGTATGCCCCTAATGGAGCCATAGCTGGTGAAGGGAGATCTACTGGGACCACAAGTGCCACATACAGGGGTTTTCATGCCACCTCCCCCCTAGGGTAAACGACCATCCATCTTTGTGATGAAACAATCTTCTATGGTCTTATGACTTGTGAGTAATATAACAGCTAAGCCAATCAAAAATTTTTTATTACTCTGATGGTACCTACTTAGAACTCCAGAAGTTATTTAATAAACTTTCATGTTTCAACACCAAAGACTATATATAATTATTTTTGTTAACCGGGTCTCAGTATATCGGGGAGCTTTGGCATTGACTGTTTCGCCAATGACTGCTCCTTTTTTTTACATCAATGACCCTTTTTCTGAAAAACCGTCATAAAAACCTGGTGTTGTCAATCCAAGTGTTTTAGGTATGTATTTCCAAATCATCGGCATTCAAATGCATAAAGTTAGGCTTATCTTAATGTGTTTGGTCCCAACGCCAACACTCAGCGCTGTCACGTTTCACGAACTGAAGTTCGTTTCTTCAGGGGCGTATGAGCCTCTTCCTTATGTTATTTGTCTTTCACAAGTGTTAACCAAAAACCTTTCTCTGCAGGATGTCAAAAAACGCCACGCATGCGGCTTGTAGAGTGGGAGGAGACCTTTAAATGGCGAAAGTGGTAAAGGTGTATGATGTGACGTAAACACATCAATCAGAGGCATAAAGTCCAGTCAATTTGAGTGTTTAGCCCTCCAGGGGTAACAGTTTGCAGATCAAAAATCCAGCGTTGTTCTCGGTATGTAAGGGTTTGATCCAATGATCAACCACCTATCGCTTTGCTAACTCTCTCAATACAAAAGCATCGGAGGTCACTAAAAGTGTGATGTACCGTAAAGCAATGAGCCACTATAGGAGCTGTAGTGATCTTACAATTCAGTCTACTTCGATGTTCTACCAATCGGGTCTTAAAAGAGCGAAGAGTCTTTCCAATATATAACAACTGACACGGGCATTGGATAGCATACACCACCTGAGTGGTTTGACAGTTGGTTGAATGTTTGAGATTGTAACGTTTACCTCCATATTCAAAAAAACGAATAGTTTGATTTACCTCACAAAATGTACAATCTCCACAACTGGAATGTCCTGCTAATTCACCTAAAATCTGTGTAGTTGGAGAAGGTAAAACGGTGGGACTGACCAATTCCTTCAAATTTCTATTTCGGGTCCATACGCATCGGATAGATTTGTCCCGGAGTTCTGGAACACTGCGAATCACATTCATATGTTTCTTGATTATTTTTTGAATAGCACTACTATATGGAGAATATTGTGTCACCAGATTGATTGATGCATCCATCTCTTTAGGGGGCTTGGGCTGCAGTAGATGCTCACGATGGTTATAGAGGGCTCTATGATAAGCCTTATTTATTATTTTAGCGGGATATCCACGTTGTAAAAATTTTTGTTTTAAAACCTTAGCTTGGTTCTTAAACTCTTGAGTGTCTGAACAGTTCCTTCGGTATCGGAGGAACTGTGACAACGGAAGGCTATCCTTCAAGTTCCGTGGATGTAAACTATCGTAATGTAGTATAGCATTACGATCCGTAGGCATGCGCTTACGAATGTAGAACATGGTATTATGAAAGATTTACAATCTCGGGATAATCTTGTAATCCGTAGAGTGGACAAAGGAGGTGCAATTGTGCTCATGGCTAAACAAAGGTATCTTCAGGAAGCTTATAGTCAGTTGACTGACATCAACACCTATGAGATTTTATTAACGAATCCGACTGAAGAGTTATCCAAACAGATCAAAGTAATTACATCAGAAGCTCTGAAAAATAAATGGATATCGAACAAGGAATGGAAGTATTTAAATCCTCCTAATCCAACCTTAGCACGATTCTATTTAGTCCCAAAAATTCACAAAAGGCTCTACAATCCCCCAGGTAGACCTATAGTGTCCACCAGAGGGTCACTGTTAGAGCCCCTTTCAGTATATCTGGATTCCTTTTTGAGGCCATTAGTACCACGGATTCCATCTTACTTGAGAGATACAATGCACTTTTTACAGCTCTTGGAAACTCAAGCTCAGGCAGTGGTGGAACCAGACCTCTGGCTAGTGACATTGGATGTAAATGCACTATACACGAATGTACCACAAGAGCGAGCCCATGCGGAGGTAATGACATTGTTGAATACCCGATCGGTTCTTACTGTCGGGCAATTATCATTTTTGGACCACATTACCAAATTGGTGTTATATCATAACCATTTTCAGTTTGAAGACCAGATATATCATCAAAAAACAGGGGTGGCTATGGGCGCCACATGTGCCCCCTCGATCGCTAATATTTATATGGGAGCTTTTGAGGCGGAGTGGCTAAAACAATCTAATTGGTTCAACCAAATTCGCCTCTGGTGTCGTTACATAGATGACATTTTTGTCATCTGGATAGGTTCTGTAAAATCTCTGCATGAGTTTGTGGGATGGCTCAATACCCAAGATAATTCCATTCGTTTCACCAGTAATTATAGTCAAACTTGCATCCCGTTTTTGGATGTGGAGGTGCGCAGAGGAGACACTGGGTGGGTTACAAATATTTTTTGTAAACCTACGGATCGTAATGCTATACTACATTACGATAGTTTACATCCACGGAACTTGAAGGGATAGCCTTCCGTTGTCACAGTTCCTCCGATACTGAAGGAACTGTTCAGACACTCAAGAGTTTAAAAACCAAGCTAAGGTTTTAAAACACAAATTTTTACAACGTGGATATCCCGCTAAAATAATAAATAAGGCTTATCATAGAGCCCTCTATAACCATCATGAGCATCTACTGCAGCCCAAGCCCCCTAAGGAGATGGATGCATCAATCAATCTGGTGACACAATATTCTCCTTATAGTAGTGCTATTCAAAAAATAATCAAGAAACATATGAATGTGATTCGCAGTGTTCCAGAACTCCGGGACAAATCTATCCGATGCGTATGGACCCGAAATAGAAATTTGAAGGAATTGGTCAGTCCCACCGTTTTACCTTCTCCAACTACACAGATTTTAGGTGAATTAGCAGGACATTCCAGTTGTGGAGATTGTACATTTTGTGAGGTAAATCAAACTATTCGGTTTTTTTAATATGGAGGTAAACGTTACAATCTCAAACATTCAACCAACTGTCAAACCACTCAGGTGGTGTATGCTATCCAATGCCCGTGTCAGTTGTTATATATTGGAAAGACTCTTCGCTCTTTTAAGACCCGATTGGTAGAACATCGAAGTAGACTGAATTGTAAGATCACTACAGCTCCTATAGTGGCTCATTGCCTTATGGTACATCACACTTTTAGTGACCTCCGATGCTTTTGTATTGAGAGAGTTAGCAAAGCGATAGGTGGTCGATCATTAGATCAAACCCTTACATACCGAGAACAACGCTGGATTTTTGATCTGCAAACTGTTACCCCTGGAGGGCTAAACACTCAAATTGACTGGACTTTATGCCTCTGATTGACGTGTTTACGTCACATCATACACCTTTACCACTTTCGCCATTTAAAGGTCTCCTCCCACTCTACAAGCCGCATGCGCAGCGTGTTTTGACATCCTGCAGAGAAAGGTTTTTGGTTAACACTTGTGAAAGACAAATAACATAAGGAAGAGGCTCATACGCCCCTGAAGAAACGAACTTCAGTTCGTGAAACGCGACAGCGCTGAGTGTTGGCGTTGGGACCAAACACATTAAGATAAGCCTAACTTTATGTATTTGATTGCCGATGATTTGGAAATACATGCCTAAAACACTTGGATTGACAACACCAGGTTTTTATGACGGTTTTTCAGAAAAAGGGTCATTGATGTAAAAAAAAGGAGCAGTCACTGGCGAAACAGTCAATGCCAAAGCTCCCTGATATACTGAGACCTGGTTAACAAAAATAATTATATATAGTCTTTGGTGTTGAAACATGAAAGTTTATTAAATAACTTCTGGAGTTCTAGTAGGTACCATCAGAGTAATAAAATGTTTTTGATTGACCTCCCCCCTAGGGCAATACCCAGCATGCCTGGAATATATTGCAATGCCAGATCCTCCGCCCAGAATTGTTCCGTTTTGTGTGTGCTGCTGAGCTGGGGAGCCTCTATGTGTGGCACAGAGGTGGGTTGCCTCTGTGTATGTATGTGATATGTGGTGCAGAGGTGTGTGTGTGGTGCCTCTGTTTTACTTTCATGTAAAGGTGGAGTATGTGTGTGGGGGGGGTTGCTTGCGTGTATGTTCTGGGGGTGGGAATGCACCATTTGACTTATACAGATCTGTCAATTTTCTCCCCATGCATTCATCTTTTTAACCTGCACCTTGCACCCTTCCCTCCCCAGTCTCTGTTCCCATCTGGACTCTCTCCCCCCCCCCCTTCTCCTTGTCCTTCATTCCCCCATCTTCTACTTTTTATTTTTTATTTTTTTAAGGTACTGTGCTTTTCCTTTTTTTTTTTCTACCTCCCCACACTTTTTTTTTTCTGAAAGCTCTGGTCTCCACGACTCTCTGCTGCCTTGGCCTTTCCCTCCTGTTGTGCCTGTGGGCAGAACAGGAAAGATCTTTGCTGTAATTTGGGGTTAGATGTATTCAGACAGCCCACGGATTGGATTGGATTGAATCCCTGCAGGCTATCTGCTGCATCTAAGCCCCGATTGCAGAAAGATTGTTCCTGTTCTGCCTACGGAAGATTGGATCTCCCGAGAGCAGACAGAAGGGGCTTTTCTGCCCATGATAGGGGGGGGGGGGAGAGCAAATCCCAGGAGCCAGGTATAAATTTCTGGTGGCCATTGTGACTTGGCACCTGGGCTTTGTCAAGCCCTGGTCTAATAAAGTTCCCAGTACCTGCATTTTTGAACTTAGTTGTAGTATAGTTTGATGTAATAGTTCTCAAGCATAACCTTTATGTTAATCAAGAAGCAACAATGTGAACAGAATAAGGAAAAACAGAATGGTTTAAAATCAGCAAAGGTGTACGACAAGACTGCATACTTTCCCCATACTTGTTTAATTTGGGTACATAATTTATATGCAGAACAAATCATCAGAGGAGCTGGACTGTATGAAGACAACTGAGCTGTGAAGATTGGTGGAAGACTCAACCTTTGCTATGCTGACGATTGCACGATACTGACTGAAAGTGAAGACCATCTGAAACATCTGCTTATCAAAATCAAGGAACATAGTCTTAAAATGGGCTTGCACACATGACGAAGAGAAAGATATTGACCACTGGCAAAATGAATAATTTCATCCTTGATGGAGAAGTAATAGAAATAGTAGATAAGTTTAACCTGCTTGGATCAGTGTCAATAAAGAAATGACAAGCAGTCAAGAAATTTGACGACATGTTGCTTTTGGCAAAATGCCTATTAAGGACTTAAGCAAGATTCTTAAATGTAGAGATGTGTTTCCAAATACATTCTTCTAGACCAGTCCAGACTAGTGGGTTGTGTCCACCTGCCAGCAGATGGTGAGACAGAGAAAAATTCCTGAAGCTTTCTGACATCGCCCTTGGTATAAAAAACAACCTTATTTAAGGACCGGGGTTGCTGAGGAAGTTGTCTGGCAGTTTTTGCTTCTCTGGACTCTTCCTTCATCTGTTTTTTCCTCCTTCGAGAACAGCAAGTGTGTGATTTCTTTCATGGTTATCTTTTAAAGCAGCATCCTGATCTGTTTTTGGCGCATCTTGTTCTCATGACTGCGTGTGCCTCCCTTCTTTTTTCGGTGTGCTCCGTTTTCTGCAGTTGCTTTTTTCCTGTTTCTCTTCATGCGGTCAGTTGGCGGCTGCTGCCCGGCTCTGTTTTACTGTTTCCCGCCATAATTTTTGTGCTGCGGCTGCCATTCTTTTTTTGGAGTCTGATGTTTGCTCCCTAGTTCTTCTATGACTTTTTCTCTTATCCTGTTGTGAAAATGCCTCCTTCACTACAGCGCTGCTCGGGCTGTGGGAAGAAATGTAAGACTTTGGCAGATAGTTTGTGTTCCTCCTCTGGTTCTGATCAAGGGGGGAGTCCTACATCTACAGATTCTGGCTCCAGTAGCCCTTCTAGGTCTCTTGCTTTAGCTCCCTTTGGGTGATCTCCAGGGTGATGCTAGATCTCAAGATGCCCTTCCTCTGGTTATGTTGCCTAAGCAGCCTGCTCACCCTCTACAACTCTCTATTCAGACTAGGCAGACTTCAGCTGACTGTTCTGATCTCCAGTTTATGCAGCTATTCCGTCAGGCATAGGATATGTGGTGCTTGGGGGCTTCAGCTACTCCGACTGCTGCTGATCCTCCATCTAGAAAGCGTGCCCGCCGAAGTTTGGCTAGAGCTTCTTTAGATCTGGCCAAGGATACTTCCTCTCCTCCAGGGGACTGGCGCCCTGCAGGGGATGATGGTGACGGTCCTTCAGATGAACATTCTATCTCTCTTGAGTCTGGCTGGGAAGGAAGAGAGCTCTCTCCATTGGAAGATGACAAGAAGCCTAGAGAAGACGGTCAGAATATCCGGTTATTCTGTAAGGAATAACTTCCTGCTCTCATTGCTCAAATTACGGAGGCTCTGCACCTCTCGAGCTCTCAAGTGCAACAGTTTTCGGATTCCTCTAAACTTCAGGCAGACACCATCATCGTGGACATCAGGAAACTATCTAAGGCTTTTCCTTTTCCCCTGGAACTACTACAGATGGTCTCCTTAGAGTGGGTTTCTCCTGATGTGTGTCTATGCTTCGCTTGTCGCTTGGGGTATGTTTACATTTGGTCTTTTGGATGATCTTGACAAGTGATTGCATTTCCCTAAAGTAGATGCCCTGGTCACTGTAGTCACTAAATGTAAAACCATTCCTATGGAGGGAAGCACTGATGGATTGCAAGGTGGAGGGCTTCTTAAAAACCACTTTCTTGCCATCGACCTTGGCATTGCAGGCTGTTTCAGGAGATCTCACTGCACGTGCTCTGCTCTGATGGCATCATTCACTTCCGGATGATCTGGCTTTGTCTTATTTAGAGTTGGTCACTGCTTGTCGTGCAGATGTCTTTTATGATTTGCTGTGCTTATTTATTTGGTCTGTTGCTGCAGTGGCTCAGTGTTGGCTGTGACTCCGTCATTCAAATGCAGATGGTGCTTCCAACTCTTGTCTCGCCAAGATTTCTTTCAAGATTTGCTGCCTTTTTGGTGAGGATTTGGAAAAACTTGTGAAGGATATGGAGGAAGTCAAGCCTCAATGTTCGCCAGAGGATAAGCCCAAATCCAGTTTTTGTCGTCCTGCCATATTGTCATCTGTGTCCTCATCTTATAGAGTTTGCTTCAGACACGTTCATTGCTACCAGTCTGGCAAATCCTGTTCTTCTTCGAATAGGGCTGGTTCTAAGCCTCAGTCCTTTCAGGGTATCCGTCGTAACTGGGACAATTTCTCCTTGTCCAACAGGTTTTCTCGTTCTGCCAAATCTTCCCATTGACTGTTTCTGTGTCCATTCTGAGGTGCCTCCCTTGGGTGGATGCCTACAGTATTTTTCCCATGAATGGATCCAAAAATACAGGGTTATGATCTCAGCTTCACTGAGCCCGTGCTGAATGTCTTCCTCATCTCTCCATGTGGTTCCATGGCCAAGGAAGCGGCTGTATGCCTGACTCTCCACAGCTGCCTTCAGCTCAATGCGGTATACCTAGTTCCTCCCTCAGAAAGAGCTTCTGGTCATTGTTCCATTTATTTTGTCATTGTCAAGAAGGATGACTCCTCCTGTCCTATCCTGGACCTCAAGGAAGTCGATTGCTGTCTTCAAGTGCTGCAGTTTCAGATGGAAATGCTCAGGACAGTTCTTCAAGCTGTTCAGCTAGGCAAATGTCTCTGATCCCTCTACCTGGCGGAAGCAAATTTTCACATTCCAATCCACTATGATCATCATCAGTATTTACGTTTTGTGGTCCTTGGTCAACATTATCATTTTCATGCCCTGCCCTTTGGTCTTGCCACAGTTCTGTGCACGTTCTCCAAGATGATGGTAGTAATGGCAGCTTCCCTGTGGCGCCAAGGTATTTGGATTCATCTTTATCTAGACGATTGACTAATCAGAGCAACGAGTTTCGATGAGGCTACTTCTGCGGTCTCTCAGGTCCTCTCCATCTTGGTTGAGTGGTCAATTATGCCAGAAGAAATCTGTGTCCAGTTTAGTCTCTGGAATTCCTTGGCACCTGCTTTGACACGAGAGTGGTTCACATCGTCCTCTCTTACGATAAATGCAAGAAGCACTGCATTCAGGTCCATGCCTTCTGGCGTCTGGCAGCTCTCGCTGGCTGGGATTACCTACAGCTCCTCTAAACCATAGCTTTTGCTCTCAATTTAGTACCCTGGGCCCATGCTCATATGCATCTGCTTCAGTACTCTCTTCTGTCGTGCTGGTCCCCATCCACCCAAGACTATCAGATTCATCTACCCCTTTTTTCAGTGGTTCACCGCAGTCTTCGCTGGTGGCTTTGTCCTCATCACTTGTTGAAAGGCGTTCCCTTGGAAATTTTGCTTTTGGTGGTGTTCATCATGGATGCCATCCTTGCAGGTGGGGAGCACACTGCCAGGAATAGGCAGCGCAAGAAATGCCACCAGGAAGGAGGAAATAAATAATTTAGAAATTACCGCATCTAGCGTGATTTCCACTCATTAAAAAGTTTTTAATTGCAGGTTATTAACATGGAGCTATAGAGGATAAATGCACTAATTTATTTAACCAGTTTTTTCATTTTTTTATTTTTTTGAAACCCAAGTCTCTCTGTGTTTTTTACTTTGGTATGATTCTCCTTTAAATTCTGGCTTTGGCAACAAATGGCCCCTTTAAAGGTAAGGGGTTGGCTGCAAACAGACTTTTTAACCAGTGGAAATCAGGCTAGATGCGGTAAGTTCTAAATGACTTATTTCCTCCTTCCTGGCGGCATTTCTTACATGCCTGTTCTTTGAAGAGATAGAGATTAAATTATTTTGGCTCTTTGTTTGAGTGTCTTTATGGATTAACAATTATACACTATTGAACATATTTTTCCAGCGTATCTCACAGATAGATTGGATATTCAACTGTGCACACAGTTATTTCAAATGGATAGACAGTGAGTTGTTTGTTATACATTTTCTGTACAGGAAAATGGCTTTCGGTCAGTTTTTACTTTATTATTCTATTTTTATGCTGTTTCGTAGTCTCCCCTCTATTTATGTTTTGGATTGGGGTTTTTTGCAGTTTTTAACAATTTTTTAAATTAACAATTGTATGTTACTCATAAGTGTTTGTTTTCAATAGTTTTTTAATGAGTATGTATGCACAAGCCATTGTATTGGGCATTTTTAATTGGTCCACTTTTTGAAGGTGCGTGTTTTTTATTTTATATTTATATGTTTGTTATGTTTTTATTTGTTTATGTTGGAGGTTTACAGTTACATACCCCCTGATGAAGGCATGAGGAGTCGAAACACTACTAGTATCGGGGTGTAACTAATAGTCTGTTTCCACATTGAGGAGTTGTACTGGACCTCCTTGCTGCTTTTGTGTTTCTGGTCATCTGTGCAAGGAAACATGCTTCTGTCTTACAGTAGTGCCATGTTTTAAACAGTAGTATGCAGTTTTTGATTCCCTCAACTGGATACCTCATAATTGATATTTTTAGAATTTTAGTATGAAATATGCCTAAAAAAGGGCATTCCCATTGTGAATAAAAAAGATTGATAAAACAGAAGGTTTCTGAGAAATCAGTCTTTCAATTGGAGCAGTCTTCCTCCACAAGACCCTTCTAAATTTAAGACTTTGTTGCCATTTGTTTTCCAGCCAGACTTTCATTAGATGCAGTGCAAAGGAGAAACTATATTTTTATATTGTAAAGTTCTTTAGATTAAGACTTTAAAAATACAAAGTTTATGCAGAAATAAGTCAACAAACAAGTTGTAGGTGATAACTTTTTTTTATTGGACTAACTATATATTTCTGTTACAAACTTATAAGTTAAACTCTCTTCGTCAAGTCAATGAATTACCAATGCAGTTCACTGGGTTTAAATAGTACAGAATATTCTGGGTCTTAGAATGTCTGTATTAAGTTTAAAAATGATTTCATTGTAATATACTTCCTGAAAGAAGAATACTGAAATAAGTCTACACTTCCCAGAAGCCGAAAGTTCATGACATCAGCTTGGATGTGTGGTGGTTGACCTATATTGTGAAGTGTTGCTGGTGTATTGCGTTAGATTTCATTAATTTCCAGAATTTGATTTGCACACCTCACCTTGACATTCGAGGCATGTTACAATTAAAAAGATAATGCAAAATAAAATTCATAAAATACAATTACCACCCCCTCAAGCCCCATTAACCACCCCTACCCCCATCAGTCCCTCCAAGTGTGCCGCCCTCTGGTTCGCCCTCTCTGTGACTCAACTGACTCTGGCCCCACTTCTCCTGGGTTCCCCGGTCCCCTTGGTCTCATCCTTTCATTACCTGGGTGTTGTCCTAGATTCCTCTCTGTCATTCCATTCTCATCTCTCTTCCCTAGTCCAACGTTCTTTTTTTCTTTCTGCGCTGGATTCATGCTCTTTGTTCCTCTCTGGACATTCACTCTCTTGCTACCCTTCTGCTATCACTGGTGATCTCTAGACTAGACTATTGCAGCAGTGCGCTCTCCGGCATTCCACACTATCAACTCCATCATCTTCAGTTGGTTCAAAACACTGCAGCCAGAATACTCACTTACTCTTCCCACCATGATCACATCATGCCCACCCTCATCTGTCTTCACTGGCTCCCTATTAAGTATTGCCTCAACTACAAAATACTTATCCTGGCCCACCGAGCATTTCACTCCAGCAACCTGTAGTATTTAGCTAATCTCCCCCCCCCCCCACCCCAAATCTGAGTTCACATAAACAGAAAAAAGGGACCTGGTAAGCAGTGAGCGGAAAGTAAGGAATCTGGGTGTGGTTTTTGATGAAAGTCTCTTTCCATGACCGAATTTATTCAGCGATTTGTTCATGTTTTGTTAGGCCCCTATTCAAACAGTAGGCTCTTAACACTTACCTCATGCATGAGGAACTACTGCAATAGTTTTTTTAGTTCATATTTGGGAAGACTACAATAAACATTTATAGTTCAATATATGCACAATCTCTGCTAGAGAACAAAAAAGCTATTGATCATATTACAGTACTCCAATCTTAACTGCTTTGCAGTATCTACTGACAAAACAAATTCGAAGTTCTAAGGTTCTCTGATTTTTCAGGCCCTATATTTTGAAGGAGCGGTTTATTTGAAATTATTATTACAATCGTATATTCCAGGAGGAAATTTGCATGCATCCCAACAGAGACTGCTGGTCGTCCCTAGTAATACTGATTTGCAATGCACAAGTAATAGAGCATTTTGTTTGCATGAAGGATGAAAACCATTAATAAACATTTGATGTACAACTCTTATGCTGAAATAGCGGTGGACTGATTGCACTTATGTTGGACTGACTTTGTAGGATAATGACCGCCGTGTTCGAGAGGCAACACAGCTAGCTTTTCATCAGCTCATTCTGAAAGTGAAGAAGAATTTGGCTCCTTATTTAAAAAACCTCATGGGATATTGGCTGATAGCACAGTGTGACACATATACTCCTGCAGCATCTGCTGCAATGATGGCTTTTGAAGTTGCTTTTCCTTCCAATAAACAATCTGAAGCTTTGGCATTCTGTAAAGAAGAAGTTCTGGCTGTAAGTATATTGTGTGCTGCTGTAGGAGTATTTGCTAAATTTGTTTAATAATAAAAAAAAATAAACTTGTTTCAGACAAGAACAAATATGAAGTATTGAAAAGAATGCACAAAAATGTCCATTGATCTCTCTCCATATTTGTCTGCTTTTCAAATTCTATCATCATTTCTTTAGCTCTTCTTCCTTTGCTAAAATGGGGGGATAAGACATTTTTCAGATATATTAGTGAGAAGAGGAAGGGCAAAAGTGGTATTGTCAGACTCAAGGGTGCAGGGGAGGAATATGTAGAAGCTGATAAGGATAAAGCGGAATTGCTTAACAAATATTTTTGTTCTGTGTTCACAGATGAAGAACCAAGAGCAGGACCTCAGAAAACACCCACAAATAGGAACAGAAGCAAAGGACATCTTGAACAATTTTCAAAAGACTGTGTTTATGAGAAACTATCTCAACTTAAAGTAGACAAAGCGATAGGACCGGATGGGATACACCCAAAAATACTGAGGGAACTTGGGGACGTTCTAGCAGCTCCACTGACTGACCTTTTCAATACCTCGTTGGAGTCTGGAGTGGTGCCAAAGGACTGGAGAGAGGCTCATGTGGTGCCTTTACACAAAAGCGGAAATAAGGATGTGGTTGAAAACTACAGGCCGGTTAGTTTAACTTCGGTGGTGAGTAAATTATTGGAAACGCTGCTGAAAGAGAAAATAGTGAGGTTTCTGGAGTCCAGCGGATTACAGGATCCGAGGCAGCATGGATTCACCAGAGGCAGGTCTTGTCAGACAAATCTGAGTTCTTTGACTGGGTGACCAGGGAGTTGGACCAAGGGAGAGCCCTAGATGTGGTGTATTTAGATTTCAGTAAAGCCTTTTTTTTTTTTTTTTTTAAATTTCAACAACTTTCATCGAAAGACATACATAAGAAATACAAGAAGTTAAAATACAATCCAATAAATACATAATGGAAACACAAGTTTTAAACACCCAGCCCACAAATGGAGTGTGTCAATTACATAGGATAATCTAATAATCCAAAGTTGAGAGAAACTGAAAATAATACAATCCCACATTATACTAAGCACAAGCCAACAAATATATCAGGTCTGATTATTGAGAAAAGTTTCTAAATGAGAGGAATCATAAAAGATATAAGATTTTCCCAGATGAGCGACAATACATTTACATGGATATTTAAGGATATAAGAGGCTCCCAAAGCTATAACACGAGAGCGAAGTTGAAGAAAAGCCTTCCTTTTCAGTTGTGTAACACGACAGACATCTGGGAAAACCTGTATCTGATGACCAAAAAATTTCTCTTGCCGAAATTTAAAGTAAGACCTTAAGACCATCTCCTTATCCCTTTCCAAAGAAAAAGTTACCAAAAGAGTAGCACGTGTAGAAATTTCTTCAACAGAAGACTCTAAATATGCTGATAAATCCATACTCTGCTCTGATAAATGATCTAAATTCCCTCCAACTACATCACCTGTCTCCAAATCGGCAACCGGATGTTCCCTAACACCAGTAGGCAAGTAATAAATTTTAGATAATACCACAGCATCCGGCTCTTGAATTTTCAAAACACCCTTCAAGTACTTAATAAGTAAAATAGTTGGAGAAAGGTAATGAGTGCGAGGGAAATTCAGAAATCGGAGATTCTTCCCCCGCAAAGCATTCTCAAATATTTCGTCACGATGATGCAATTGCAAGGATTCTTGCACCTGAGATGTCAGGACTCCTTGAATTGAAGTTAACTGACCATCAATTTTTGCTTTGTGGGCTTCAAGAATTCCCGATCTGTTCCGATGATCTATTAAAGAATTAACTGTCTCCTGTGAAAAAGCAGAAAATTTAACCAGAGAAGATTTTAACGTAAGTTCAGTTCTAGAAACTATTCGCCAAATGTCCTGTAATGATACATCTTTAGGGGGTTGGAGATCGTCCGTAGACAAGGAAGAGAAATCAATTGGGCTGGGAATAGCAATCTCATCAGATCGAATCCTCAAAAATGACTCTGAAAGTACAGGTAAAGATGATGATGACTTACTCTCCACAGCACTACGAAACAATTCTCCATTCGGCGATCGAGGCTGAGTGCTGGGCGGGGATACAACCCTACGCGGATCTGAAGATTCATTCAATGAAGTCGGACTAACTGAAGCTAGAGAATCCGGTGACAATTGCACTGAAGGAGACGATAAGGCCTTAAGATGACTATCCATAGGGCCAACAACTTTAGCTGACTTACCGGACGACATTGTGGATTGAAGCGGCTTTTTCTTCCGCTTCCCCATAGGCAAACCAGACCAACTTCACCAAACTGCTCCGAAGGGGCTCCAAAGGGGCGTGATCTGCCCCTTAGGACACGCCCCTTCGGAGCACACACCCTCGGGCATGCGCCCGCGGTGCGCGTCCCGCGGTGGGGCTATAATTTATAGCCCGCTCTGCTCACGTGCTCCCGAGTGGTCTCCGGAACAGAGCAGCCGTTCCTCTCAGCTCAGGCAATAACAGCAGGTAAAAGTCACACACAAGATTCAGCGAGGGGAGGGCCCGGTCTTATAGCCCGCTCTGCTCACGTGCTCCCGAGTGCTCTCCGGAACAGAGCAGCAGCCGTTCCTCTCAGCTCAGGCAATAACAGCAGGTAAAAGTCACACACAAGATTCAGCGAGGGGAGGGCCCGGTCTTATAGCCCGCTCTGCTCACGTGCTCCCGAGTGCTCTCCGGAACAGAGCAGCCGTTCCTCTCAGCTCAGGCAATAACAGCAGGTAAAAGTCACACACAAGATTCAGCGAGGGGAGGGCCCGGTCTTATAGCCCGCTCTGCTCACGTGCTCCCGAGTGCTCTCCGGAACAGAGCAGCCGTTCCTCTCAGCTCAAGCAATAACAGCAGGTAAAAGTCACACACAAGATTCAGCGAGGGGAGGGCCCGGTCTTATAGCCCGCTCTGCTCACGTGCTCCCGAGTGCTCTCCGGAACAGAGCAGCCGTTCCTCTCAGCTCAGGCAATAACAGCAGGTAAAAGTCACACACAAGATTCAGCGAGGGGAGGGCCCGGTCTTATAGCCCGCTCTGCTCACGTGCTCCCGAGTGCTCTCCGGAACAGAGCAGCCCTTCATCTCAGCTCAGGCAATAACAGCAGGTAAAAGTCACACACAAGATTCAGCGAGGGGAGGGCCTGGTCTTATAGCCCGCTCTGCTTACGTGCTCCCGAGTGCTCTCCGGAACAGAGCAGCCATTCCTCTCAGCTCAGGCAATAACAGCAGGTAAAAGTCACACACAAGATTCAGCGAGGGGAGGGCCCGGTCTTATAGCCCGCTCTGCTCACGTGCTCCCGAGTGCTCTCCGGAACAGCGCAGCCGTTCCTCTCAGCTCAGGCAATAACAGCAGGTAAAAGTGGTGTGTGACGTTCAGTAAAGCCTTTGACACTATTCCTCACAGGCGACTTATAAACAAACTGAGCACCCTAGGGATGGACCCTAAAGTTACTGCGTGGGTTAGAAATTGGTTGGGTGGGAGGCGACAAAGAGTACAAGTAAATGGAGCTCACTCTGAGGAGAAGGATGTTATCAGTGGTGTGCCCCAGGGATCTGTCCTTGGTTTGATTCTTTTTAACATCTTTGTTAGTGATATAGCGGAAGGGCTTTCAGGTAAGGTTTGCCTCTTTGCGGATGATACCAAAATCTGCAATAGAGTAGACACCCAGGAAGGTGTAGATAACATGAGGAGGGATCTAGCTAAACTTGAAGAATGGTCTAGAATTTGGCAGCTGGGATTTAATGTTAAAAAATGTAAGGTCATGCATTTGGGCTGCAGCAATCCAAGGGAGCAATATAGTATAGGGGGTGAAGTACTTTGTCCACTAAAGAAGAGCGGGACCTAGGTGTGGTTGTGTCTGATGATCTTAAAGTAGCTAAACAGGTAGAAAAGGCGACGGCAAAAGCTAGAAGGATGCTTGGGTGCATACGGAGAGGAATGGCTAGCAGAAAAAAGGAGGTGATAATGCCTCTCTATAAGTCTTTGGTGCGACCTCATTTGGAGTATAGTGTGCAATTCTGGAGACCGCACCTTCAAAAGGATGTGAACAGGATGGAGTCGGTGCAGAGGGTGGCTACTAAAATGATTAGTGGGCTTCATTATAAAGCATATGAGGGCAGACTGAAGGATCTTAATATGTACACCTTAGAGGAAAGGCGGGATAGAGGTGATATGATTGAGTTGTTTAAATACCTCCGTGGCATAAATGTTCAGGGAGAGAGCCTCTTTCAATTGAAAGCAAGTTCTGCTACGAGGGGACATGGGATGAGGGTGAAGGGGGATAGATTCAGGAGTGATATGCGGAAATATTTCTTTACGGAAAGAGTAGTGGGTCCGTGGAATAGTCTCCCAGTGGAGGTTGTAGAGATGAGGACAGTAACTGAATTCAAAAAAGCATGGGACAAACAGAGGATCTCTAAAGGTAATAAGGGGACTGTTGTAGTTGTTATGGAAGGACAGACTAGATAGGCCATGTGGTCTTTTTCTGTCATCATATTTCTATGTTTCTATGTAACAACAGAATTTGAAGCAGCAAAAAGCTTTTTGATGTGGTCCAGTGCAATACTACAACACAAAATAAAACGCGAGTAGCAAAATACAAGCTTTATTAGAAACTTAGTTAATGTTGGTTACCTTGGTCTTGACCAAGTTTCTAATAAATCTTGTATTTTGGCTACTTGCTTTTTGTTTTGTGTTGTGGTACTTGTGAATACTTGTGCTTCTCCCCTGTGGATCCAGTGCAATACTATTCAGGCCAATGCAGAAAACTAGCTTGGCCTTTAAGCACAGATAACGCCACTTTTAAGTACACTTCCTTATCGTCCCTCCAGTCCAGTCCTGCACCTCTGGGTAGTGTACCTCTTCCAGCAGCTTGGAGACTAAGCATATCATCTTTTGATGACACCAGAGTACATATAGAGTTGGCACCTCCCACCAGCCCCAATATGCTCAGTCTCCAAGCAGCTGGAGGAGGTAGTGAGCCAGGGTGCTTGACTCACTGAAAGGATAAATTAGGAGCATAGGGCAAGATTAGAGAGTGGTTTAGTTTTGCTTTTGTCCTGTCAGCTACAGGTTCTTTATTTTTCTTGCTAGTTATCTGCAGATTCTGGGGTCCATGGCTGCCACTCTAGAGGTGTTCCCTGGGCAAGGGCGCATATGCATCTACTGCAGAGGGTGCTGCTCCATCAGTGGTGCCATCAGAGTCAACCTCTATCACAGATACTCCCCTGCCCATGGGTTTCCCGAAGGGCTCTCTGATGGTGGCTGTGTCCAGAGAGCGTGGAAAGCGGCATGCTTCTTGAGTCTCCGGTGTGTAGACCCTTGATGGCAAATGCCAGTCTGTCAAGTTTTGGAGCCCACTGCGAAGGACTTCTTCTTTTTAAAGAAGGTGGAGCCCACAGAGAGCCCGTTGATCAATCAACAGGCTCGAAATGCGAGTGGTGTCCTTGGCCCTCAAAGCTTTTCAGTCATTCTTGCAGGGGAAGGCGGTCTGGGTTTTTTCGGACAACGCGACCATGGTGGCTTATATCAATCGACAAGGGGGCACCGTGCTGACCTGGAGGAGGAGGCCAAGGGTCTGTTCCGGTGGGCATAAGCTCATCTCCTAGTGTTATCTGTGCCACATGTTGCGGGGGGGGGGGGGAGGAGGGTAGACACTGTGGCAGGAGACTATCTCAGCCGGGTACGCGTGGACCCCGGGGAGTGGCAGTGCAACCAGGCAGTGTTCCAGCAGATGGTACGCCAGTCATGGACCTCATGCTACGTTAGTCTGCCAATGCCGGCCGCTTTTTCAGCAGGTGAAGAGAGAGGATGTCCAAGGGGCTAAATGCCCTAATCCAGCAGTGGTCCGCAGAGGGTCTTTTCTACGTATTCCCTCTGTGGGCGCTGTGATAAGGAAGCTTATCATAGCTCAGGTAGGAGCTATAGAAAAGATGATGTGACTCTGAACAAGCAACCTGTCAGTTTTGGTAGAAGTAAGAAAACAGAGTTTTCACATAGAAGACTACCAGTCCCAGAATGCACCAGGTTTCCAGCAGCCATGAGAGGGGCTGAAGTGAGAAAACGTGTGTGCAATCAAGAGAGCTATGAGGTAATCCCTAAGCACTCATCTCAAAGGGCAGGGCCTGATTCAACACAGCTGTGCTGTGTTAGGGAGGAGCACACATTAGAACAGAATAAGAATAGAGCTTATTCTACAGATAACAGCTTCAGGAAGAGCTTCAGACACAGATACAGCAACGGCTACAAGCTCAAGCACCAGTATCACCTGGAGAAACAGAAGCCAAGCCAAGCGGATAGAGAAAGAAGGAAATTCTCTGGAAGGAAGAGAAGAAAGCCCATTGGAAGGTCTGGGAGAGTCCAAGGCAGTACCCATACTGGGAGGTATTCCAAATGCCAGCAGAGTCCATTGGACTGGAGTCAGCCAGAGGAATGGAATGGCAGAGATAAGAATCACCAGTGGCTACCTGGAAGAGAGAAGGCTGCACGTGGAAAGGACTTTCAGACCTATGCTAGAAGGTATGTGAGGAAAGATCCAGTGTCCAGGGATCAAGATTGGAAGGCTGGACATCAGAATTGGATTACCTACTGGCCAGGCTATACAGAGAGGAATTATGATAGCAGGAGAGGCTCAGGTATGAACACTGATCCAGACCCTATCTATAATAGAGAATGGCAGCAAGGGAATAAGCATTCTCATGATAGTGCCTTAATGAAAGACTCGTCTGTGCCAATGTATGATAGTGACCCTATGCTGATTGATGAAGGGGGAGATACAGCAGATGAGACTATTAATTACATGGACTGTTCTTTATCCAAGTGCTATTGCTAGCTTTCTGTGAGCAAACACATCAGCCATCATAAAGAAACCTAACTTTGTTCTTTATTTCCACTGCAAACAGCTCTTAAAGCAGGATTTGGGTTCACACAGTAGCAGCCAGCCAGCTAAAGGGTTTCAGCTGGTCAATTGATAGTAATTAAAGCTGCACCTGATTGTGTGTGTGAGCAAGGGAGAATCACTGCTGGGATCTGCGTGGAAAATAAGCAAAAGTTAACCTAACAAGCAAAGTTTATTCATTTCTTTGTGCCTTTTTATTTGGTAATTATTTGCTAAGAAAACATTAGCTAATTGCCTGACAAGCTGAAGGTTGTTTTCTGATTTGCTTTGTGACTTTATGTTATCCATTTAAACACTGCAAGCAAGTAACCTCATTTATATTGCTACCAAGCATATTTGTGCTGGGTGAATTAAACCCCATCAATAAAAGAAGTATTTTATTGGCCTTACCACTGGTATCACAACTCAATTATTGTCTTCAGCTGTGTTTGGGAGTGAAAGAACTACATTACCCACAATACCTTGCAAGAATCATATGAATATATGCATCGTCAAGATTGTGTAAGTTCTCACCCTAGGCAGCCGTCTGACAGCGCTCATAGGCCGAATAGTGCCGTGGATAGAGGCACACCAGGGATTGGTGATTCTGGTAGCGCCGGACTGGCTGAGAGGCCCATGTTCTGCCAGCCTGATTTGCCTCCTAGCGGATCGGCTGTGGCAACTCCTGGTTCGGCCAGATCTCCTTGTGCAGGGGCCGCTCCTCATGCCCCAGGTGGATCAGTTCTCACGGCTGGACTCTTGCAAGGGCTAGGTTGAAGAAGGGTTATTCAGCTTCGGTGATAGTGATCCTTCTACAGGCCAGGAGGAGGTCTACGAGCCAGGTGCACATTTGCGTGTGGCAAGTGTTTGAGTCTTGGTGCACGGAGAGGCAGCTGTGCCCTTCTGCTACCTCTGTCTGAAACATCTTGGTTTTCTTGCAATCCGGTTTTGATAAGGGCCTAGCTGACAGTTCCTTGATGGTGCAGCTGGCAGCGATTTCCTGTTATCGGGGGAAAGTCCAAGGGTACCGTTGGGGACTCACCTGGACGTGCTGAGATCTGTAAAGGCAGTGACTCACCTTCGCCCGCCAAGGAGGGCAGTAGTACCGCCTTGGGATTTTAACTTGGTGCTGACTATGCTTGCTGGAGAATCCTTTGAACCGTTGTCGGGTCTCGCTGAAGGATTTGATGCTGAAGACTGTATTCCTGGTCACGATCTGTTTGGCACGCAGGATTTTGAAGCTCCAGATCCTATCTTGCCAAGAACCTTTCCTTCCCTCTCCAAGGAAAAAGTGGTTCTGCACCCTGTGCCTTCCTTTTTGCCCAAGGTAGTTTAAGCATTCATCTGAATCGGACCGTTTCTTGCTGGCGCTGACGGGGGTGGATGGGGTCCCTGTCACGCTGTAGCTACGCTGTCTCAATGTTAGAGTTCTGCGAAAATATGTCAAGAGGACGTTGCTGTTCCGGAAATCAGACATCTCTGGTCTGTGTGGAGGGCTGCACAAAGGGGAGGTGGCAGCTAAGTCTTCTATTTCCAGATGGTTCAGATGAGGCGATCACGTCAGCATAGATTTTGAAGGGTAAGCCACTGCCTGCGGGGCTGAAGGCACATTCTACGAGAGCCCAGGCAGACTCATGGGCGGAGTAAACGTTGGTTCTGCTGGTGGAGATTTGTAGGGCAGCGACATAGTCGTCACTGCGTAAATTTGCGGAACATCATTGTCTGGATGTCCAGGCAGCAGGGGATATGCATTTCAGATCGGCAGTGCTTCAGGCCAGTTGTGCGAGTCCCGCCCGTTAGATTAAATGGTATGATTCATCCCAGAGGTGCGGGACTGGACTGGAGGGACGATAAGGAAAGAGAAATTAGACTTACCTGCTGATCGTTGTTCCTTGAGGAACTCCAGTCCAGTCCCAGAACCCACCCTGTAGGATTTCTTCTTTAACAGGCAAGCACCCTGGCCCTGAAGGTGGTTTCCTTGGTAGGGGTGTGACTCGGAATCGGGGGTGGGGTGCGGTGCGGTGTGTTCGGCATCTGGAGGGGTGGGCAGACCGGTAGTGCAGTCAGTCTTATTCCTCGCTGGTTGGAGTGGTTCGGCTGCTCAGCAGGTGGGCCTCCTCATCCCAGAGGGGGGGATCGGATATCCTCCCCAAGGGTTAGAAGGGGCGCGTTTAAGTTCAGGTTGAGAACTGTTGATATGTTTAACTACTTATTTGTTGCTCCTGTGAGTCTGCTTTACCTGGGGCTGGTAGGAGGTGTCAGCTCTATATGTACTCTGGTGTCATCAAAAGATGACATGCTCAGTCTCGAAGTTGCTGGAAGAGGTACACTACCCAGATGTGCGGGACTGGACTGGAGTTCCTCAAGGAAAAACAATTTTGCAGGTAAGTCTAATTTCTCTTTACTGTACTGCCAAATGCAGAAAAGAGCCGGACGCGTGCATAAATAGCGAAGGAAAAACTAGTATAAATTTAATGTTGAGTAATGAAATGGCATGCAAATATTGCCAGCACCTGATGCAGAGAAACGCATTGAGGATTTTTCAACCAACCTTAGCGCTAATATCTTTATGCCTGGATCTGAGGTGTCTTAAACAGCTAGTGCATGCCCTCGACAGTACTTTGATAGCATCGAGTGCTTTTCCCGATGCCTGGATCATCTGAGGGGAAATATCAAAGCTGATCCAGGTATCGTGGAAAGCCCCTGATGCCATCAAAATACTGTCTGGGGGCCGCTGCCCCCAAAAGGCAGCAAATCCCTGGTGGCCCAGCAGCCCTGAGATATATTTATATGTATGTTTCTCCAGGACCAAGCAGGAAGTCAGTCCTCACTTATGGGTGACGTCGGCGCCGACGGAGCCCTCGCGGAGCAATTTTCCCCAGCTTTCAAAGAAAGCCTTTGGGAATTGCAGCGCGCATGCGCGGTCCTCTTCCCGCCCAAGGGTGCCATCTTAGCCAGTCTTCTTTTTTCCGCGGAGCCCTACAGACGTCCCCGTCTTGTCCCCGCGAAAAAGTCGATATTTCTTCATTATTTTATTCTTTTTCCTTCGGTTCGACGCCGGTCTTTTTCCCGCCCGGACTCGCGACGCCGGTCACGAGTCCTCTTCCTTTTTTTCGGTTTTTCTGACTTAGTCAGCTTTCGTTTTCGTTTTTCCCTGGCAGCCCGGTCCTTTGACCTCGCAGGGGCCCTTTTTCCCCCGATGGCTGCCAGTGGTTTTAAAGCGGTGTGGTCAGTGTGACCGAAATATGTCACTAACTGACACACACGACTTTTGCCTCCGCTGCCTGGGCCCGGATCATGAGGAACTGATCTGTGGGCCCTGCGGCAAAATGTCCTCAAAAGCGTTGAGAAGTCGGCGGCATCAGCGTGATAGAATCTTCGCTGACCCCAGCCGTACCCGGACCTCGTCGGAGGCCTCCGCGTCCAAAGGCTCCAGCTCGGACCATCGCCGGAGTTTCCTCCGACCGGGGTTCTCCCTCCGGGGACCATCGTCGGAAGGTGAAACCCGCGAGGGCGGCGTCGGTGGACGCTCCTGGTTCCGCGAGGGCCAGGTCGCATAGCCCCGACAGCCGCCCCGGGTCCGTGGAGAAGGAACACCTCACGAAGCGACCTCGCCTGGAGTCGGAGATGCCTGCTCGGGTAAGTCCTGTGGTCCTTCTGGACTCGCCTCCGCGACAGCCGACGTCGGGCCCGACGCCGTCGGGGCCCGAGTCGGGGGCTGCTGGGTCACCTGAGCTCGGACTCAGGTTGACGGCCTTGGAGAGCAGACTGTCTGCCTTCATGGACCAGCAGCGGGCACTGCTCGCTGGCCTCGCTGGCGCCGCTGCCCCGACCGCCGGGACGTCGACGTCCAAGTCGACCCCGGAGACCGAGCCGATCCTCGAGTCGATGCGAACTCGAGTCGATCCTCGGTCGAGGTCACCCTCGGCCTCCCGTTCGGGACCGAGGTCGCCGACGCCGACTCCCTCGGCGTCGGGGCGGCAGGCGCCGCGCCCTGCCCGAGCCGACCCCACCGAGTCCTCGTCGGAGTCGGTCTGGGAGTCTGAAGAGGAAGAGTCGCCTGATTCTTTCCGGACTCGGTGTGTCCCCTCGGACTCACCGGAGTCCGAGCCTCGGAAGCAGTCCCCCCCGGAGGATGCCCGGTTCTCGGACTTCGTCAGGGATATGGCCAAGGCTTTGGCCTTCCCTGCGGACCCCGAGGAGGAGCCTCGAGCCGAAGAGCTCGACGCCCTCCAGTATGACTCTCCCGCAAGGGAACACTTTACTGTACCGGTTCCTCCTATGCTGGAACGACTACTCTTCCGCATGTGGGAGAGTCCGGCCTCCTCGCTGGTCCTGAGCAAGCGGGTCGATTCTATCTATCGAGTCCGCAAGAGCCCTGGCTTTCAAAAGGCACAGCTACCACACCATTCCATGGTAGTGGAATCGGCCATGCATCGTCTTAAGAGCCAGAAGATGCACTCCTCGGTGCCTCCTGGCAGGGAGGCCCGTAACCTGGATGGCCTTGGTAAGAAGTGTTTCCAGGGCTCTATGCTCGCATGTCGTGTCCAGACTTACCAGCTATACATGGGCATGTATCTCCGAGATCTGGCTAAAGAGCTAGCCGGATTCTCCGCTGGTTTGTCCGAAGAACCCTTGCGGAGGTTCCTGGCCTTGTCCACTGGCATTCGGGAATGCTCAAAGTTCATGTCCCGAGCAGCCTATGATGGCTTTGAAGCATCGGCTCGAGTGGCCGCAGCCGGCATCGGTGCCCGCCGACAGGCTTGGCTTCAGTCGTCAGACCTTGAGCCCTGGGTGCAGGACAAGTTGGTCGATGTCCCCTGCCGAGGCGAAAACCTCTTTGGCAAGCCCATGGCGGAAAAGGCTGCACAAATTGAGACTGAGACTCTCACCAGGACCAGGCTTTCTAGGAAGACCTCCGCCCCTTCCCAGAAAAAGAAGGGCTCGGGGAAAAAGTCCTTTTACCCGAGGAAGGCGGCTGCCTACAAACAATACCCCCATTATCAGGCCCCTGCAGCCCCCCAACAGGGCCAGCAGGCCAAGGGACGGGGTAACGGGTCCCGTAGGCAGCAAGCCCCCAAGCCTGCACCACCAGCCCCTGCTCAGCAGGGTGGGGGTTTTTGACTCACTAAGCATAGCCTCTCCCCCTCCGCTGGTTCCTCCCAGCACCGGAGGCCGGCTGGTTCACTTCGCCCACAGGTGGTCCAGCATCACCGCAGATGCCTGGGTGCTTCAAGTCGTGCGAGAAGGCTATCTTCTCCACTTCCACCAGGTCCCTCCCTCCTATTTTCCGGGAGAACCTCCACGACCCCCTCTGCACAGGGAATTACTCCTTCAGGAGTTAGCAGGTCTTCTGCAGGAACAGGCGGTGGAACCGGTGCCACACCACCTGAGAGGTCAAGGCTTTTATTCCAGGTATTTTCTAATACCAAAGAGAACAGGGGGCCTCAGACCCATCCTGGACTTGCGCAACCTCAACAAGTTCCTTGTGCGGGAGAAGTTCAAAATGCTTACCCTTGGAATCCTTCTGCCCTACCTCCAGCAGGGAGATTGGCTATGCTCCTTGGATCTAAAGGATGCCTACACGCACATCCTCATCCACCCAAGCCACCGCCGATACCTAAGGTTTGTGGTGGCAGGAAATCATTACCAGTACAGAGTACTGCCCTTTGGCCTGTCCTCCACACCGCGAGTCTTCACAAAATGTCTCGCGGTGGTGGCGGCCCATCTCCGGCTTCACGGCCTCTATGTCTTTCCGTACCTCGACGACTGGCTCATCAGAGCAGCGTCCGCTCTGGAGGTCACCAACGCCACGCGCCGCACGGTGACTCTTCTGCAGCACTTGGGCTTTGTTATAAACCTCGCAAAGTCCACTTTGCTCCCCTCACAGGATCTCGAGTTCATCGGCGCAAGGCTGCACACTCCTCAGGCACGAGCATACCTACCGCTCGACAGGGCTCAACGGCTCATGGACCTAGCCGACCGTTTTCGCAGCCAGCCCCTGGTCTCCGCCAGGCGCTTCCTGAGACTACTCGGCCATATGGCTTCCACCGTCCATGTGACCCCCAATGCCCGCCTGAATATGCGGCCTGCTCAATGGTGTCTCCGCCAGCAGTGGCGACAAGCCACAGGCGGCCTAGCAGACCTAGTGCGCGTCTCCGAGCCGCTGATCTCGTCTCTCCGGTGGTGGCTTCGGCAGCCGAACCTGATATTCGGAATGCCTTTCCAGTCACCTCAGCCGACCCGGGTGCTGACCACGGATGCATCCCTCCTGGGCTGGGGAGCACATTGCCAAGGGGCACGTACTCAGGGCCTCTGGACCACGTGGGAGTCTGCTCAGCAGATCAACTTCCTGGAGCTCAGGGCGATCCGCCTAGCTCTCAAGGCCTTCTCCCACCTCACTTCCCACCAGTCCGTCCTTGTCCAGACGGACAATCAAGTTGCCATGTTGTACGTGAACAAGCAGGGGGGCACGGGCTCCTTCCTCCTCTGCCGGGAGGCACAGAAGCTCTGCTCTTGGGCCGTCAGTCACGGCATTCTCCTCAAGGCAGTTTATCTCCCGGGCCAAGAAAATTGCCTGGCGGACAAACTCAGCAGGGTCCTCCAGCTGCACGAGTGGCGTCTGGATCCCTTGGTAGTTCAGAAGCTCTTCCTAAAGTGGGGCCTCCCCACGGTGGATCTCTTTGCCAGTCCTCACAACCGGCAGCTTCCTCGCTTCTGCTCTCGTCAGCCACACCCCCTTCGGGTTGCGGCGGACGCTTTTCTTATTTCATGGTCGGGGAGCCTTCTGTACGCTTTCCCTCCCGTCCCGCTAGTCTCTCGGACTCTTTTCAAGGTTCTCCGAGACAAAGCCTTCATGATCCTGGTGGCCCCTCGCTGGCCCAGACAGCCGTGGTTTCCGCTCCTACTGCAATTAGCGGTGGAGGATCCATTCCCTCTGGGGGTACAACCGGATCTCCTCACTCAGGATCAGGGGTCTCTACTACACCCCAACCTCAGGTCTCTCAACCTCATGGCCTGGCTGCTGAGAGGGTAGTCCTTGCTCCCCTTCTCCTGCCGGCAGAGGTGGAGGAGGTCGTCTTGGCTTCGCGACGGCCTTCTACCCGCAAATGCTACGCCCTTAAATGGCGTCGCTTTGCAGTCTGGTGTACCCAACAGTCTCAGGATCCCTTCTCCTGCCCGGTGTCGGTGATCTTGCAGTACTTGCTACACCTCTCTAATCTGGGACTTAAGTCCAACTCCGTCAAAGTTCACCTCAGTGCTCTTTCGGCACATCATGTGCCGGTGGACGGTAGACCTCTCTCCAGCGACCCTCTCGTAGCGAGGTTTCTCCGAGGTCTCCTTCTACTTAAACCACCTCTGCGCCCGCCAGCGCCTGACTGGGACCTGAATGTGGTTTTGCAGCGGATCACCTGTCCGCCTTTTGAACCTATGGCTACCTGTTCTCTCCGTTTTCTGTCTTGGAAAACACTGTTCTTGATAGCCCTCACTTCCGCTAGACACGTAAGTGAATTGCAGGCCCTCGTGTCTGATCCCCCTTACACTCGGTTCTACAAAAATAGGGTAGTCCTACGGACTCACCCAAAATTTCTTCCTAAAGTGGTCTCCCCTTTTCACATCAATCAGGAGGTGGTACTTCCAACCTTCTTTCCCAGACCACACTCCAGCCGAGCTGAAACGGTCCTCCATGCCCTGGACTGTAGAAGGGCTTTGAACTTCTACCTTGACCGTACGCGGGAGCACCGTAAAGCTGCTCAGCTTTTTGTGTCTTTTGACCCCAATAAATTGGGGCTCCCGGTCTCCAAGCGTACTCTGTCCATCTGGGTTGCGGACTGTATCTCTTGGGCTTATGGGGCAGCCGGACTCTCCTTAGAAAGTCGAGTCACGGCTCATTGCGTTCGGGCAAAGGCTACATCAGTGGCTTACCTCCGCTCTGTTCCGCTGGCAGACATCTGCCGGGCCGCTACTTGGTCTTCGAGCCAGACTTTTGCGGTCCATTACTGTCTCGAGAGGGAGTCCCGCAGGGACAGTGCTTTCGGACAGGCAGTCCTCCGTAATCTCTTTGAGGTCTGAGCAACTCCTACCCTCCATCCCGGATGTGGGCTACCGGTGGGTGATAATTCAGCGAAGATTCTTTCCTTCTGTGCTGCTGAGCTAGAGGGAGCTCATTTTTGTGCTTAGGGTCTCCGGTAGCCTTGAGCTTGGGAGTCCCATAAGTGAGGACTGACTTCCTGCTTGGTCCTGGAGAAAGCGTAGTTACTCACCTGTAACAGGTGTTCTCCAGGAGCAGCAGGAATCAGTCCTCACTCTACTATGGCTATGAAAGACCTAGATAAGATTCTCAAGAGCAGAGATGTGTCTCTCCATACAAAGATTCGACTTGTTCAAGCCATGGTATTTTCAATAACATCATATGGATGTGAAAGCTGGACAGTGAAAAGACAGACAGGAAGAAAATTGATGCCTTTGAATTATGGTGCTGGCGGCGAATACTGTGTATACCATGGACTGCCCGAAGAACAAACCAGTCGGTACTAGAGGAGATCAAACCTAAGCTTTCTTTAGAAGCTCAGATGACAAGACTTCGACTTTCATACTTCGGACACATCATGCGAAGAGAGAGATCATTAGAGAAAGACATCATGCTTGGCAAGATAGAAGGTCAACGCAAAAGAGGAAGGCCAGCAATGAGATGGATCGCTACAATAACAGCAGCTACGGGTACCATTCTGTCATCAATGAGCCGCCTGACTGAAGACCGAACACAATTTAGGATAGCTATCCAGAGGGTCGCCATGAGTCGACTCCGACTCGACGGCACTTAACAACAACAACAACAGGTGTTCTCCAGGAGCAGCAGGAATCAGTCCTCACTACCCTCCCTCCTCCCCTTGGAGTTGCAATCGTCTGCTTATGTTCTTTTGCAAATTTTTTATGCTGTCTTTTTTAGCTATGTCATCTGACTGGCTAAGATGGCACCCTTGGGCGGGAAGAGGACCGCGCATGCGCGCTGCAATTCCCAAAGGCTTTCTTTGAAAGCTGGGGAAAATTGCTCCGCGAGGGCTCCGTCGGCGCCGACGTCACCCATAAGTGAGGACTGATTCCTGCTGCTCCTGGAGAACACCTGTTACAGGTGAGTAACTACGCTATACAATTTATTTATTTTCCTACTTCTCCCCACTGCCCACCACTAAAAATAAACCTGGTGGCCCAGCGGCCCCTCCCCCCACCCCCCTCCCTGTACCTTTAGAAACGAGCTGGAGTGCTACCCATACGCCCCCACTCTTTCCTCACCATCTTTAAAAATGGCGGTGCTTGAACCTGCGCAGTGCAGACTGCCTTATAAATTTTCTTTTGAAACCTACTTGCACTTTCTCATTTTCCCTCTCTTCCCCCAAAAACATTCAAGGAGCTTTTTGTTTCAGGATGCAGAACTCATTATCAGGCCCTTTTACTAAGGTGTGTGGGTTTTTACTAAGTATTAACTGTTGGAACAGGTCTGCACTAGTGGTTGCAACACTTAAAAACCAGCTCCACAGTGTTTAAAAACAAAAACATTGTGTTTAACTGCTTTGGGTGGATTCAGGGTGGAATGGGCATAGTGGCTAGTGACAGTTACCAAATGCTAGATGTCATGACTGCCGAAAGTGAAGTGCAGCTGCACTTAACACTACCTCAAGAGATGGTGATCTATTGTCTTCTGACTGTAAAGCGCAAGCATCTCTGCCTGTCAGTGCCTTCCACTCCCGAAAGCATAAACTCTGACAGCCCCTCCAGAGCATCCCCCTCCCAAACAGACCTCACTTCTCCCCATTCCTCCCCCTTCCAGGATTTACCTGGAGGTTTTCATGGTGTCTATTGAGCTGGTGTAGAGATGGGCCAACATCATGCCTGCCATAGAGCCACTGGGATTCAAAGTGGTGGCTGTGCCCCCTAGCGGTAGTGTTGGGGGTACAGCCACTCTAGCAGGACCACTTTTGCCTGGCCCAGAAGACCCTGGGGGAATCCCCTATGTACATCCTGGGAGGGAGAGCAGGTTGGGCCCTGTCATGGAGGGGAATGCTCTTGTGGAATCTGTCTTGGAGGTGATGCTTTTCACCTGGGGGATGGTACTGATGGAGAGGAGGAGGTCTTCCCCTGCTCTGGCCCTCTATATACTATGGAAGCACCCAGGTAAATCCCAGGGGATAATGGAGGGGAGGGTGAGATCTGTTATTGGGGAGGAGGGGTTCTTTCTTTGAGGTGATGCTTTCCATGTAGGGAGGATACCAGTGGAGGAGTGTTTTCTTTCTACAGTCAGAAGACTGGTACAGTCAGATCAGGTGAGGCCATTGTTTTGGGTCAAATTGCACAATAACTTCTCAAATGAGGGGAGGGGGCAGCGGGGTTGCGCAACTTATGCCAGGGTCTGTGTTCCATGTCTTGGGAGGCAGTGCAAGTTCACCCATGATATCTGCTGAAGTATGGGTGATGAACCAGTGCAGTAAGTGTCTGACCTTTGCTGTAAATGCAGGGTGGATGTTGGGCACAACCCCTGCATTTACCACATAGCCTTTGTACTTATTACACCTTAAGGTTTGCACTTAGGTTTTTGCACATATCACATCTCCAGGAACAAGCAGGAATGAATCTTCACATATGGGTATCGTCGGTACCGACGGAGCCTGCGTGGGAACGCTCCCCAGTGTCCAGTAAGAAAGCTTTTGGGAGCATCCCACGCGCCTGCGCGCTGCCTTCCCCAACCGCCTCTCTCCAGTTGTTCTTTTCCGCGGAGCCAGCAGGTCGTGTTCCTGTCACCGCAGAAGAAGTTCTTTATTTTTTTCTTTATTTTTCTGTGTCGCGTCTGCCGCCTTCGACGACAGACTGGTACCGCCGGTCTTTTCTTTTCTTTCTTAAAAAACCCCCCCAAAACCTTTCTTTCTTCAACTATGCATTTTCAGTTTGGGCCTTAGGCCTGAACATTTTTCTCCTCATGGAGAAGCCCTCTTCCGGGTTCAAAAAGTGCACAAAATGTGGCGGTACTATTTCTGTCACCGACACCCATGATTGGTGTCTAAAATGTTTGGGTCCTGACCATTCCATCACGGATTGTGTGTCCTTGTACCATGATGTCTAAAAGAGGTCGGCAGAACCGAGCAGCCAAGCTCAGTACCCTGTTTCCCTCTGATGCAGCCTCGGTGGCATCGACGTCTTCCAGGGCTGCTTCTTACTCCCATGGATCTCAGGTAACCAAACATAAATCTAGCCAGTCCTCGAAGGGCAAATCTCCCTCTAAGCAGCGAGATGCCTCCGGGCTTGTCCTCGAGGATTCCGCACCGGCAAAATTACCCCGGCGGGAAGTTCCGGCTTTCAAAGCATTGTCTATGGGGTCACAGGTTGACATCGATGGCTTGGCCTCGACCGATCACCTTTTGCCGTGTTCTGGGGTACCGGTGGCCTCCACTGGTACTGACATCCAGACTCTGGTGGCGTCGATGGATCAGAAGATTCTGTCCATGCAACGCACCCTAACGGCGTTTATGCAGGCTTCGACACCTCCGGTACCGCAACAATCTCCGTTGCCGGTACCGACTCCGGCACCGGCATCGTTCCCGGTGCCGGTACCGATTGCATCGACATCGGCTCCGGTGTCGACTGCAAAGGTACCCTGTCCTATGATGCCCATCGGTACGGAACCAGTACCGCTTACGCCCGATGTCGATCCCACTCGGTACGCGTATTGGGCTTTACAGGAGCATCCAGACAGGCGATACTTCGATTCCTCCGAAGACTCTGAGTCGGAGGCTTCTGTTGAGGCACAGGTACTTCTTCCTCAGGAGTCTGCTTCTCCAAAAAGAAGAATGTCTCCTCCAGAAGACTTGTCTTTTCAAGACTTCATTAGGGAAGTGGCTAGGGGCCTCTCCATTACAGTGGCCCCTGAGTCAGAGCCTAGAGCCAAGCAATTAGATATTTTACAATATCCTAAGGCTCCTAAAGAGGCAGCTACCTTACCTATTCATGAGATTCTCTATGATCTCATGTTGAACATGTGGGAGACTCCTCTTACCACCTCTCCTCATTCTCGTAGGTTAGACACCATGTACCGTGTCCCTCCTTGTCCTGGCTTTCATAAGTCTCAGCTTCCTCACCACTCTTGTGGTAGAGTCTGCCATGAGGAAAATAAAGAGTGCAAAGAGACACTCATCTAATCCTCCAGGACGTGAATGCAGGACCCTTGATGCTTTTGGCCAAAGGGTTTTCCAAGCTAATATGCTTGCTGCCAGAATCAACTCCTATAGTCTCTATATGGGGATGTTTCTAAAAGAAGTCACAGATCATCTGCAGACTTTAGCTCCTTTTATTTCAGAAGATAAAAGGCAGGAATTTCTCACTTGGCTCAAACATGCCCAATATGTTTCCAAATTTTCCAACTGTGCAGCCTTCGACTCTTTTGAGTGTGTAAGCAGAGCCTCGGCTATTGCCATAGGTGCATGCAGAATTGCTTGGTTACAAGCCTCTGATTTGGAACTCTGGATCCAAGATGAACTGGGAAATCTTCCTTGTACAGGTGAAAACCTTTTTGGCAGGGATTGGCAAGCAAAGGCCACTCAGATGGATGCTGAGAACTCTGCTTTGGGTCGACTTTCAAAGTCTACCTCTGCTCCTGTTGAGAAAAGGTTGTTCAAAAAGACACCTTTTTCTAAAAAGGGAAGATATTATCCTGCTTATGGTCAGCAGGCATCTTCTGCAAGTCGTTTTGCTGCAAAGTGTCAGCAACCACCTAAACAGGCCAAGTCAAAGGCTGCCAGGCCTCCCACGGCCCAGCAGTCTCAGCCTCCTCAGGGCCTTTGACTTGCAACTAAAGAACTTAGCCTTTCTAGCTCTGGAAGAACCAGAGCCCCTCACCATTCCAGGAAGGTTGGCTTACTTTGCTCCCAGATGGGAGCAAATCACAGCAGAGCAATGGACCCTCTCCATTATAAGGGAAGGGTACAAGCTTCATTTCTTAATCCTTCCTCCCCACACCATGGTGAAACAGTTCAATTCTCCAACATCTCTCCTCAACCTTCTGGGTCAGGAGATTGCTACCCTTCTTGCCCAAGGGGCAATAGAAGAAATACCTCTTCTTCAACAGGGCTCAGGGTTCTACTCCCCTTATTTTCTTATTCCAAAGAAAACAGGGGGCTACAGACCCATATTAGATCTCAGAGAATTGAACAAGTTTCTATTCAAAGAGAAATTCAAGATGATTTCTCTCGGTACTCTGCTGCCATACCTTCAGAGTCAGGACTGGCTTTGTTCTCTAGATCTCAAGGATGCGTACACACATGTCCTCATCCATCCAACACACAGAAGGTTCCTTTTTCAAGGAAAGCACTACCAATACAGGGTGCTTCCTTTCGGTCTGGCCTCTGCAGCAAGGGTGTTCACGAAATGCATGGCAGTAGTAGCTGCATTTCTACGCACTCTAGGAATATTCGTTTTCCCATATCTGGACGACTGGCTCATTCGAGCTCCATCCCAGTCAGAGGCCCAGACTTGTCTAACCTGCACAATGAGTGTCCTTCAGTATTTGGGACTGGTAATAAATATCCCAAAATCCCATCTCACCCCTACTCAGTCTCTGGAGTTTATAGGGGCCTTGCTGGATACCACAACTGCAAGGGCCTATCTTCCTCAGGCCCGTTGCCTACGCTTGGTGCAGTTAGCCTCCCAGATACAGTTAAAGTCCCATTTAACTGCTCGAGAGATGTTACAACTATTAGGCCACATGGCATCCACCGTGCATGTGGTTCCATATGCTCGCCTTCACATGAGGGCTGCTCAGTGGACTTTGTCCACCCAATGCACTCAGGCATCAGGTTGCCTGTCAGACAAAATAGCAAACTCCAGTCGCCTATTTTGGTCTCTCCAGTGGTGGAAGTCCCCTCCAAATCTGTTGCTGGGGTCCCATTTTCAGCAGTCACTACCCCAAGCAACTCTGACAACAGATGCTTCTCCAATGGGTTGGGGAGCTCATCTGCAGGATCTCTCCACCCAGGGCGTCTGGTCTCCATAGGAGACTTCTCTGCATATCAATCTCTTGGAACTCAGAGCAATTTTCTTAGCTCTCAGAGTGTTCCATTCCCTGCTCAGCTACAGGACAGTCCTCATCCATACGGACAACCAAGTAGCCATGTTCTATGTAAACAAGCAGGGCGGGACTGGCTCTCTGTCGCTTTGCAATGAAGCTTTGCGACTGTGGGCCTTCGCCAGAGAGCATCACATCCATCTTCTGGCAGTATATCTTCCAGGCGTTCAAAACTCTTGGGCGGACAGACTCAGTCGAGTTCTGCTTCCACACGAGTGGTCCCTCCACATGGACCAGGTAGCCAGGATTTTTTGAATTTGGGGAACCCCGGACATAGACCTCTTTGCAAGTCCGTGGAATGCCCAACTTCCCCGGTTCTTTTCCAGAATTCCGTGTCAGGGAGTTCAGGCCAAGGATGCCTTCCTCCTTCACTGGGGTCAAGACTTCCTTTATGCCTTTCCACCAATTCCCCTAATTCCCAAAACACTATTCAAGCTTCAGAGGGATCGAGGGACCATGATCCTCATAACACCACATTGGCCACGCCAAGTGTGGTACCCTCTACTTCTGCATCTCTCTCAAGCTCCTTCCCTGGACTTGGGCTGTGCACCAGACCTTCTCTCCCAGGAAGAAGAAACGTTATGGCACCCAAACCCCAGTCTTTCCATCTCAGGGCTTGGTTGCTGAGGGCCTAGACCTTCAAGATTTATTTATTTTTTTTGCAAATCTGTTTATTGATATCGGATAGGACAATGATAACAAACATCTAAACAGCGTCCAGTATTACACAATAACATCCATTGTCACACAGTAGCACCACCCGGGCAGGGCTGTGTCTTGTCCACCACCCGGGGGTTATAATGACAGCGAAATGTTTGTTTTTTACAACACAATCCACGCCAATGCACCCAAATCCCCCCCCCCCCCCAGCCCACCCCCCAGGAACCAGAACTCCATAAGAGTATCACCAAGGAGCAACACTCCACCCCACCTACTGTTACCCCACTTTGAGCACTTCACTGCGGGTTCGAGGCCCCAGCCGCTGAATATAAGGCATCCAGATCAGCAAAAAGGTGGCCCATCGCCGGGGGTGCCGCTGCGCACACCACCGTTCCCTAAGCATAAGTTGATGCAGGCTGTTGCGCCATTCACAAAAGGTGGGGGCTGTAGGTTCCCTCCACCGGTGAAGAATAGGGCCCTTACCCACCAGACAGGCCTTCCGCACCAATATGCTCTCCCAGCGCCCCTTCGGGTGGAGTGGTCCCACCTGATCCAGAATTACCAACGGTCCCGTCCAGCAGACCCGCTGCTGCAACAGGCCACTAAGATACTCCCCAATGCGCAACCAGTATCGGCGAACGGGGGGGCAGCCCCACCACATATGACCCAGGTCCGCTAAAGAACAGGGGCATTTGGGACACCCCCCATAAGTTGCAATACAGCTTCTCAGTGCTCGACGCGGAGAAAAGTGGGCTCGAAGAATGCATTTAAATTGGATCTCACGCCACCGGGCCCCCTCGACCAATTGCTCAATCTGTCCCAACGCGCCCTGAACCGAGCCCGGGGCTAGCTCCCGCCCAATTCCCTCGCCCAGGTCTGCTCCACCGCCGAATAGTCAGGGGGCGGGTCAAGTAAATCCAACCGCTTCTTTAGCAGAGCTATGGTCGGGGGATACTCCGCCCCTAGGTTAAGAAATTCAAGAATCCGTGCCGAGTGCTCCGCATGCAGTTCACGCCCCGACAACGAGGCAACATAATGAGACATTTGCGCATATGCAAAAACAGACTTCCCAGGGTCCAAGCCATACTCCTCACAAAGCACCCCCAGAGCCTTGCATCTCCCTTCCTGATCTACCACATGGCCAAGGCGCTTTATCCCCGACTGTTCCCAGCGCCAAAAGGAAGCTGAGTCGGAGCCCGGGGGAAAGGAAATGTTGCCCCGTAAAGGCAGCCAACTGGAAACCTCAGGGTTGCGCCCCCAATATTTATTGATCTGCTGCCATGTACGCCGTGTCGCCTGCATCAAGACACACTGCCCATCAGGCGAACCGGCAGGGCACTGCGTTTTAAATGCAACACCGCATCCAGAGTGTGCGGGGCCACAAAGGCCTCTTCAAAGGCCCGGGGTGTATAAACCTCAGTATCCCCCAACCAGTCGGCAAGGTGGCGGGCTTGACAGGCCAACGCATACTTCCAAAGATCCGGAACCCCCACACCTCCCGAGCGCCACCCCCCTCTCATCTTAGTCAACGGTATACGCGCTCAGACCTTCAAGATTTTAATCTCTCTCAGCAAGTCAGAGATGTTATTCATGCCTCTAGAAAGCCGCCTACTAGACGTTCCTATGCTTTCAAATGGAAAAGATTTACCATTTGGTGTTCGGGGAAGGGTCTAAACCCTCTTGCAATACCTCTGAATTCTCTACTAGAGTATCTCCTGCATCTATCTCATGCAGGTCTGAAAACAAATTCAGTAAGAGTCTGAGTGCTATTGCAGCGTCCCTCAAGCCTCTCAATGGACAACCTATTTCCTCTCATCCTCTTATAGCAAGATTCATGAGAGGCCTTCTTTTAACTAAACCTCCCATTAGACCACCTCCAGTGGCATGGGACTTAAACCTGGTTCTTGGCCAGCTTATGAAGCCACCCTTTGAACCTTTAGCCACCATCTCCTTGAAATTTCTTTCTTGGAAAGTTGTTTTTCTCATTGCAGTCACCTCAGCACGCCGCATCAGTGAGTTGCAAGCTTTGGTGGCTAATCCACCTTATACAAGGTTCCATCATGATAAGGTAGTCCTCAGGACCAATCCACACTTTATGCCTAAAATGGTCTCGCCTTTTCATCTGAACCAAGAGGTATATTTACCTGTCTTTTTTCCAGGACCTCATGCATCAAGTGCAGAGAGGAATCTTCATACCTTGGATTGTAAGAGAGCTCTCGCTTTTTACTTACAAAGAACACAGCAACATAGGAAGTCTTCTCAACTCTTTGTTGCTTTTGATCCTTCTCATTTAGGACTTCCAGTCTCTAAGAGAACACTGTCCAACTGGATTGCTCAGTGTATTTCTTTCGCCTACCAGAGTAGGAACATTTCTCTGGAGGGCCATGTCACAGCTCACAATGTGAGAGCCATGGCAGCCTCAATGGCTCATCTAAACTCTGTGTCCATCGACCAAATCTGTCGAGCGGCCACCTGGGCCTCGGTTCATACCTTCACAGCCCATTACTGTTTGGACAAGGACTCCCGCCAGGATGCCTCGTTTGGTCAGGCTGTTCTCAAACACCTGTTCCATTCCTAATCAACTCCTACCCACCTACCCTGGTCGGATGCCAGAGATCCATGGGAGGTGGTAGAGTCCTTATCAAGGACACACAACCTGGGGTTTCTCCCTGGCATCTACAGCTAGGGAGTCCCCATATGTGAAGACTCATTCCTGCTTGTTCCTGGATATAGCACAGTTACTTACCTGTAACAGGTGATCTCTGGGAACAGCATGAATAAGTTCACAACCCACCCACCTCCCCTAGGAGTTGTATCTCTCTATCTATCTTTCCTTTCCTCTCTCTCTTTGTCTCAGCTTTAAAACTCGAACTGGAGAGAGGCGGTTGGGAAAGGCGGGAAGGCAGCGCGCAGGCGCGTGGGATGTTTCCAAAAGCTTTCTTACTGGACGCTGGGGAGCGTTCCCGCGCAGGCTCCGTCGGTACCGATGATACCCATATGTGAAGACTTATTCCTGCTGTTCCCAGAGATCACCTGTTACAGGTAAGTAACTGTGCTTTATCGCACTTTAGTAAAAGAGCTCCATTAGTCCAAAAATGCACCATTAGCCCAAGTTTTTAAAAATACTCTGCAAGGGCCAAAACATGTGTTCCATGGAAAGATCATGCATACACACCTGGTTTTGCAATTCCAGTTTCTTTCAATAAGAATGCTCATATGTTCATAAAGAGCCTCTTTTTGTTTCTGTCAATCGGTCGGTATCTCATGAAGAATATAGAACACTGAGTATGATAAAACAAAATCTGAGCTGTTACGAGCTCCAGCATCTTCTGAAGGAAGTGACATTCTCAATGAGAGGGACTCCACTATGTATCCCTATTAGGGAACAGAAAGCGGTGAATGTATAACCATAAAATTCATATTGTGATAAAAGTCCAAAAATACTTTGGAAGTTTGCCATTATACTTGACTCTGTTACAATCCAGAACTTGAGCTAGACATGGCATTGCAGAGATTTCCAAGAAAGAGGGTGCAGAATTTTAAGGAAAAGATCAAGATGATGGCAATTTTCAGTTATTTTACAGTATTTTATCATATTTCATTCCAATGTATCCCAAAATACTTCTACAATCTCATGTGAAAACACTAAAACTGAAATGGCTGTGTGTATCTACATAGGTACCAGTCTAATGATTTGATAAAATGTTGTGCTTTTCATGGCCTTAATACTATATTGTTTGTATGGTAAGTTAATATATCTGTTCATTTCATTAAGTAAAATGTTTGTTTTATTTTACTTAGGTGCTACAGGATCATCTTCTGAAAGAGACACCTGATACATTGAGTGACCCACAGTAATAATCTTAATGATATTCATTTTGCATTTTAGTCCTTCACAAGGAAAGGTCAGGCCCACTTAAGAAGCAGAGCTATTGCTGTATATTTTTCTGGGGATGTGGAACTTGGTTTGATAAATCTGACTTTGCTTTCCCAGATATATTTCTGGGATTAAAAGACTCTATTTTTACTGATTTAAACATAGAAATTAAATAGCCAACATGCAAAAAAAAGTCATCTCATTTTTGGACTATATATATATATTTGTCTTATATACTGCTTTATCACTTAATCAAGGCGGTTTACAGAGAACCAAAGTGTACTGCTCAGGGCAGTTTACAATGAACAGAAAAAAAAATTATTTTTTTTAATACAGGCAATACTTTAACAGCTTTATTTATGGGGGTCAGCCCTTTCCTGAACATTATCACATTTCTGTACCTTCATATGTACTTGTTGTTCTGCTGGGTATTCCTTCTCTTCTCTAGGAGCAAGGAGGAAGTCGGTCTTCACATATGGGTGATGTCGATGTTGACGGAGCCCTCATGGAAGCATCTTAGCTTTCAAAGAAAGCCTTTGGGAGATGTCACCACACATGCCTGGTCCCCTTCCTGCCTAAGGGTGCCATCTTACTCAGATGACATAGCTAGAGCCAACAAAATGAAGATGGCCAATAATTGTACAGCAACTCCAAGGGGAGGAGGGAGGAGGGTCCCCCGAAGAGAGCCAGCAGCAGATCAATGTGCTGGAACTCAGGGCCGTCTTCCTCATGTTGAAGGCTTTCCGGCACCACCTGCAGCATTAGTCGGTGCTTGTCGAGACGGACAATCAGGTGATGATGCTGAACAAGCAGGGCGGCACAGGCTCCTACCACCTATGCCAGGAGGCAGTAGCCCTCTGCTCATATGCGATAGCCAGGGGAATTCTCCTCAGGGCGGTCTACCTCCCGGGCCTTAGTGAACAAGCTGAGCAGGGTCCTCCAACCACACAAGTGGTGCCTGGATCCCAGGGTGGCACAGAGGCAGTTTGGTTATGGAGTACCCCAAACCTGGACCTCTTCACCAGCCTGACCAACGCTCAGCCTACCCTGTTTTTGTGGTCCCCAACCGCACCCGTCCTGGGTAACACCAGATGCCTTCCTCATCTCGTGGTCAGTGGGCCTGTTGTATGCCTTTCCTCCCACACCACTGGTGGCATGGACCCTTTTCAAGGTCCGGCAAAACAAGGCTTCTGTGATCTTGGTGGCCCTGAGATGGCCTTGGCAACCTTGGTTTCCTCTGCTGCTTCGTCTCTTGATGGAGTCCCCGGTCCCTCTCAGGAGTTCCCAAGAACCTACTGACCCAGGAGGAGGGCTTGATCCTCCACCCCAACCTTGGATCCTTGTCTCTCTCAGCATGGCTGCTGAATAGGTCGCTTTAGCACCCCTCATCCTTCCCAGGGAGGTGGAATAAATCCTCCAGGCCTCTCGTAAAGACTCCATGAGATGAGCCTACCCCTTCAAGTGGCACAGATTCTCTGTTTGGTGTACAGAACAATGTGTGGGTTTGTTCTCCTTCCCGGTACACTCAGTGTTTCAATATTTGCTCACCTCTCGCAGTCTGGACATAAGTCCAACTCCGTCAGGGTACACTGGAGCACTCTCTTCACAAACCATCACTCTATAGAGGGCAGGCCTCTTTCCATGCAGCCCCTCATTACCCAATTCATGCGGGGCTTGCTACTTTCCAAGCCTCCCATCCAGCCGACTCCAGCAGAATGGGATCTCAGAGTGGTCCTGGCACAGCTTACCAAACCGCTTTCGAACCCGTGGCTACCTGCCCTTTGTGTTACCTGTCCTGGAAGGTGATCTTCCTGGTGGAACTCACCTCTGTCCGCAGAATCTGTGAGCTTCAGGCTTTGGTGGCCGACCCACCCTACTCCAAATTCTATAAAAACAGGGTTGTGCTCCGCACTCACCTGAAATTCCTTCCGAAGGTGGTCTTTGATTTCCATCTCAACCAGGAGGTGGTACTTCCTATCTTCTTCCCATGGCCCCATGCTGACAAGGTATCGGCCATTCTCCACACTCAGGACTGCAAAAGGGTCCTGTCCTCCTATCTGCAGTGGACTCAGGGCCACCGCAAAGCCTCACAGCTCTTCGTTTCCTATGACCCAAGCCTTCTGGGGGAGGCTGTCTCCCTATCCACCTGGGTGGTGGGCTGCATTGCCTTTGCCCACAGCTGGGCTGGGATATCGTTGGAACGCTGGGTCACAGTGCACAATGTCGGGGCGATGGCAACCTCAGTTGCGAGCTTCCGCTCAGTGCCTATGGCAGACATCTGCTTGGCTGCCACCTGGTCCTCAGTCCACACTTCTGCAGCCTACTTCTGCCTGGAGAGGGAGTCCTGACGGGATAGTGCCTTCGGTTAGGCCATACTCTGTAATCTGTTTGGGAGTTAGTCAATTCCTGCCCTCCGATCCTTCTTCCTTATCGTCCCTCCACTCCAGTCCGAAACCTCTGGGGATTGAGCACCTCCTCCAGCAGCTTGGAGACTGAGCATGTCATCCTTTGATGACCCCAGTATAAATACCCGAGGGAGTGCCCACAAGCTCCAGTTATTCAGTCTCCAAGCAGCTGGAGGAGGTAGTGAGCCAGGGTGCTGGACTAACTAGAGGGACAAATAAGGAGTTTTTGTTGGATTAGTTTGTGTAGGTTAGTGGAGAGCAAGCTCCTGTGATTTCTGCTGGTTGCCTGGTAAAAAAAAAAAAAAAAAAGCACAGTGGAGAACCCCCCCCCTTCTTCCCCCCTCTTCCAGATTGAGCGGGGTGTGGTGCAGAGGCTTTTCAGGGTCAGGGGCCTAGCTGGCCGGCTCCCGAACCTGCTGATAGGATGAGGAGCCTGTGGAACGCCACAGAGCAGCACCGTGACAGACATTCTTCGGAGCCCCCCCTCTCCCCCAGCGCCCAAGCTGCAATTCCGGCTGAGCGCAGGAGGAGGTAACAGGCAGCGGGAGAGACAGCAGAACTGACGTTTTCAGGAGGAGGCAGCTACGCTCCTGATCTAGTGGGGACCTTTGGCTGGTAGCTGAACGGGAAAGAGCACCAGAGCCATTAGTGGCAGGTTACTAGGTGGGCCGTGCAGTTTGAGAGAGCAAGCCCAGCTGAGTGGCAGCAGAGCGGGAAGAGCAGAAAAGTCAGACTTTCCCCCTTATCTCTGCTTGTGTTGGTGCTTCTTAGGCACGTGGGGTTTTTTTGTAGCTGGTTGGCTGCTAGTTACTTTGTTTAGTAGTGGAAAGTGTAGTTTTATTGGAAATAAAAATTAAAAAAGAGAGATTACTAAGAGAGCAGCTCCGGTTGGGGGGGAAGAAGAAAAAGGGTTTTCAAGTGAGCCTTTGTCTGGGCCATTGACACTATTCTTCAGGGAAGGTTTCTGCAGAAAATATTGCAGGCTGGTCCCTGCCTGCCTGGCGGTATGCTATCCAGACCCCAGTGCCTGGTGTATGGTACACGGCGAGGGGCTGTATCTGATGCAGGCATTCGTAGAGGGTGTGCACAGGAGGCAACCTTTATGGAGCAAGCCCTAGGGGACAGTTTGGAGCTGCAAAAGGTGTCTTCTCCTGTTGGAGAACCGCAGGACCCCATGTCCTCTCTCTTACTGTCTCAGGAGACAGCTTCCTGCTCCTCGGCTAATCCCGGTTTCTCCCTCCTGCAGACTCTAGGTCAGGCAGGGGTACCGGCTGTTTTTCCCCAGAATGTGTGATTTTGCTTCATCAAGTGTTTTGTTTGGGCCAGCAGGGACAGGGAGCTGGTTTTGCGGAATACAGGGAAAAGCGAATGGAGGCTCCTGCAGGGGTGGAGTCAGGGGTAGTTCCTCCTTGGAGGAGGGATTGAATCATTCTCCCAGTTCATTCTCCAGTGTCAGAGGGTCTGGATGGGGAGGACTATGACAGAGTTGGAGGTTGAGGAGGACATGGAGGACGGTGACATCCCGGAGCGCGAAGAGCAGGTGAGGGTTGTCCGGGTATTCTGCCAGGAGGAATTACCGGCGCTTATCGTGGAATCCATTAAGGCTCTTAATATGCCCGCTGCTCCTCCGGCGGAGGATGACGCTTTGGAGGATCCCTTGCTGCAAACGATGTGAAGGAAGCAGAGGATGTTTCCATTTCAAAGAGTGATCCGGCAGATCATCCAAGAAAAGTAGGATATGCCGGAGGCAGGCTTCAGGGGTTCTAGGGCTATGGCTTGGTTCTATCCCTTGTCTGATCCAGGACAGCAAACTCTTTTGGCAGCTCAAAGTGGTTGTGGCAGTCTCCGCGGTCACCAAGAAGACAACTATTCTGGTGGAAAGTAGTGCGGCTCTCAAGGACGTCCAGGATAGGAAACTGAACACCTTGTTGAAGTAGGTTTTTGACGTGAATGCCCTTTCACTTTAGGCCTCCATTTGTGGGGTATGGTTCACTAGGACCTGCCTCCGATGGTCTCAGCGGTTTCGGCAGGGAGAGCCGGCGGCGGAGCAGGCGAGTGAAGCGGCCAAGCTGAAGTCGGGGGCAGCTTATTTGGCAGATATCCACTACGACCTTATTAGAGGTCTCTCAAAGAGTATGGCTTCGGTGGTAGTTCGCTGCTATCTGTGGTTGCATAACTGGGCGATGGACAGTTCCTCCAAGGCCTGGTTAAGCAAACTCCCCTTTAGGCGAAAGCTGCTCTTCGGGGCGGACCTGGACAAATTGGTGAAGGATTTGGGCGAGTCCAAATGGGGTCGCCTGCCAGAAGATAAGCAAAATCAAAGCTATCCCTCTTCAGCACCCAAAGGACAACAACAACGAGAATTTAGGTGTTTCTAGTCCACAAGATTTAACCAGTTCCAGAAGGGAAAGTTCCCTTCCAGAGGCCAAGGGTTTTGAGGAGCTGGCAGAGGTTTTACTGTTGCCTCATCCTTGAGTCTCAAGAAATCACAATGAAATGAGGAGGGCCCGGGTGGCGGTACAGCCCATAGGGGATCGTCTGCAGGAGTTCTACCCTGCCTCGGTCCAAATCACGTCTGACCAGTGGGTGCTGGAAATCATTCGAGAGGGCTGTGCCCTAGAACTTGAGTGCCCATTGGCCACTGCTTTCATTCAGTCTCCCTGCAAAGCGCAGGCCAAGGAGGCAGTAGTGCGGGAAACCTTGGAGCGGCTGTTGCAACTCAGGGCTGTGGCGCCGGTTCCTCCTGACCATTACGGCTGCGGTCGGTACTCCATTTATTTTGTGGTGCCAAAGAAGGAAGGATTCTTTTGCCCGATCCTCGATCTCAAGCAGGTAAACTGCTGTCTGCGGGTGTCACATTTTCACTTGAAGACTTTGCGGTTGGTCATAGTGGTCGTCCGAAAAGGAGAGTTTCTTACTTCTCTGAACCTGTCAGAGACTTACCTATACATTCCAATTTGGCAGGAGCACCAGCAGTTCCTCAGGTTTGCAGTCCCTATGGGGCTTTGCCATGTGGTCTGGCAACGGCGCCGTGCACCTTCTCGAAGGTGATGGTGGTAGTGGTGGTGGCGGTGGCACTTCGCAAGGGCATCTGTACCTTGATGACTGGCTGATTCGAGCAAAGTTGAGAGACTAAAGTGAACAAGCCACAACCCGGTTGGTTCAGTTTCTGCAAAGTCTAGGTTTGGTGGTCAATATGTCCAAGAGCCAGCTGACTCCTCCTCAGGACCTCGAGTACCTGGGAGCGCGGTTCAACATGCTTGCGAGGAAAGCCTTTCTTCTGGTGCTGCAGGCACAGGGACTTTGCAGGCTGGTACGTCGGTTTATGACCAGGTCTGATCCTACAGCCTGGCATTTTCTGCAGCTCCTGGGGACTATGGCAGTCACTCTGATCTAGCACCATGGGCAAGGACACACATGAGACCATTGCAGAGGGCCTTGCTCCGACTGTGGTCGCACCAAACCCATCCCCTTTCGCAGAGACTCTCCTGTTCACTGGAGACCAAGCGGACGCTCCGGTGGTGGCTTCGTCTGAGGAGCTTGGGAAATGGGATGCTGCTGGAATCGCCATCGTGGGCTGCGCTAACGATGGATGCCAGCCTATCCGGCTGGGGAGCCCATTGCGAGGGGCGCTTTGTCCAGGGGCAATGGAGCACACAGGAGAGGAGTTGGACGATCAACAGGCTGGAAATGAGGGATGTTGCCCTAGCACTCCAGAAGTTCCAACCCTGGCTGCAAGGGAAGGTGGTTTGAATGCTTTCAGACAATGCTACCATGGTAGTCTACATCAATTGCCAGGGGGGCATGAGCAGCGTACCCTTGGAGGAAGAGGCCGACCGGCTGTTAAGTTGTGCCAGGAAGCACCTCCAGGCCCTGTCAACAGCACACATGGCAGGTGTCGACAGCGTGACAGCAGACTATCTCAGTTGGGTGCATGTGGATCCCAGAGAGTGGGTGCTCAATCAAGAGGTGTTTTCTCAAGTAGTGTGACGCTGAGGCATTCCGTTTATGGATCTTATGGCAACCTTCATGTCCACCAAAGCAAGTTGCTTCTTCAGCAGTTGACGGGAGAGGATGTCGGCCTGGATGCCCTAATGCAGTGGTGGCCCGAGGAAGGGCTTCTGTACGTGTTCCCACTGTGGGCTCTAATAGGTCGGGTCGTGCAGAGGATAGAAATCCACCGGGTTCTAGTGATTCTGAGCGTTCCGGATAGGCCAAGGAGGCCTTGGTACACAGATCACATTCGACTCCTGGAGAGTCGACTATGGCGACTCCCAATGTGGGAGGATCTGCTAGTGCAAGGCCCGGTGTGCATGCCGCAAGTGGATCGGTTCTTGAGAGGGTTCAACTGATGAAGAAGGGATGTTTGGCCGCAGTGGTCTCCACCTTGTTGAAGGCCAGGCGTAGGTCTACCTTGCTTGCTTATGTTCGTATGTGGCACATCTTCGAGGCATGGGGTGCAGACAGACAAGTTCAGCCGTCCAAGGTTTCCGTGTCGGATGTCTTAGCTTTTCTATAAGACGGCTTTGATAAAGACCTGGCAGCTAGTTCCTTGAGGGTCCAACTGGCGGCGATTTCCTGTTATCAAGAGAAGTTACAGGGGGTAGCATTAGGCGCGCACCCTGATGTGGGAAGGTTCCTAAGAGTTGTAACACTTCTGCGTCTGCCAGGTAGGACAATGGTACTGCTATGGGATCTCAATTTGGTGCTAGAAGCATTGGTACAGCAACCTTTTGAGCCCTTGAGCAGGGCTTCGTTCAAGGACCTTACCCTCAAGACAGTTCTTCTCGTGGCCATATGTTCCACGTGCAGAATTTCGGAGTTGCAGGCGTTGTCTTGCTGGGAGCAGTTTCTATTGTTTTCTGATGACAAGGTGGTCTTGAGACTGGTTCCTTCTTTTTTGCCCAAGGTGGTCTGTTTTTCATATGAACCAGACTGTCACCCTGCCGGTTGTCAACAGTGGGGAGAAGGGCTTGGCTTCCTGGTAATACAGTGGGTCCTGCGGAGATACCTAAAAAGGATGGCGCCTTTCTGCAAGTCAGATCGCCTGTTTGTGATGTTTGGAGTTCCGTGTAAGGGCGAAGTGGTGGCGAAGGCCTCTATTTCCAGGTGGATCAGAGAAGCTATCGCATTAGCATACATTTTGAAAGGTAAGCCAGTGCCGGTGGGACTGCGAGCTCATTTCACGAGGGCTCAGGCGGCCTCGTGGGCGGAGTATAGCTTGGTTCTACCCAGGGGCGGCCCAAGGGGGGTGCGGGGCCATGTGCGGAGACTCGGTGCGGGGCCTCATTTGCATAAGTGGCCTTATTTGCATACATATTTGCATAATGTTACCAAACACTAACTTTTAGTAAACATGTCTCTTAATGAGTGTATGGATAAAGAAAGACTAAAAGATTTCTACATTACTATAATCCAGTGCCAACCGCCAGGCACATTAGGAACTACTACAAACGCTGCCCATTTAGAACCCATAGCAAACCCGTTGTATCCTGACAGCATTACCAGGACTCACAAAGCACCAGACCCTACCTATCAAAAGGAAACACTGCAAATATTAAACCAGTACATTTCAGAGAATACTGGGGAAAGAGAACAAGTGGCAATGTCAAATAGGAATTACATAAACAGAATACCTCAGCTCAGTTACACATGCAGAACATAGACCATCACCAAACAAGGAATCGCAATTTAGAAACAGGAAGGCAATAATTAAACTGGGAACCCCAAAAGCCAAACTTGGAATGTACAACAACACTGTAGAAATAAAACTATAAATCAATTTCCTCTTGTACCAAACAAAGCGCAGACGTTAATGATGCACATTTCCCAGAGCTTTCATATTCCAGTTAATAAATTCAAAATAAAGAGATATTTCTACCTTTTGTGCATTTTTTTTCAGTTGCAATTGCTCCAGCCACTTTCTTCTGGTTTCTTCATGTTTTCTGCTAACTCTCCATCGTCTGCTGTCCATTTGTCCTTTCTTCTCTCTTCTAGTTTTCTTTCCATTCTCTCTCTCTACATCTGCTTTAACATACTAATCTTTCTCCTTTTGCTCTTTCCTCATTCTTCTTTCATCCACACAAATTTTACCCCTCCATCCTCAATCCCCACTTACTCTCCCAATACCCAGCCAATTGTAGATTTTTCATCCCTCCCACACAAAATATTTTTCCCCTCTCCATTTTACTCTCCCAGCCCCATCCCATTCTAATCCTCCCCCAACATCAGCTCCCTTCTAGTTCCAGTCTCACCCAGCATCCATTCACTTCTAGTCCCTGCATCAGCCCATTTCCAGTCCTAGCCCCCCCCATCAACCCATTTCCAGTCCTAGCTCCCCCATCCATTTTCAGTCTGAGTCCCTTCATCAGCTCATTTCCAATCCTAGCCCCCTATCAGCCCATTTCTAGTCATTTCCTAGCCCCACCATCAGCCCATGTCAAATCCTAGCTCCCCTCCACTCAGCCCAATTCCAGTCCAAGCCCCTCCATGAGCCTACTTCCAGTTCTAGCCCCTCCATGAGTCCATTTCAATTCAAGCCCCCACCACAGCCCATTTCCAATCTTAGCTCCCCCCAACAGCCCATTTCCAGTCCTATCCTAGCTGCTCCATCAGCCCATTTTCAGTCCTAGCTCCCTTCCCTCACAGCCCATTTCCATTCCAAGCTCCCTCCCCATCAGCTATTTGCAGTTCAAGCCTCCCCGTCCACTCAGTCCATTTCCAGTCATAGCAGTCCCCCAACCCATTACCAGTCCTAGCCCCCCATCAACCCATTTTCAGTTTAAGCCCCCCCTATAACCCATTACCAGTCCTAACCCCCCCATCAGCCCATTTCCAGTCAGCCCCCCATAGCCCATTGCCAGTCCTAACCCCCCCCCATCAGCCCACAGCCCATTACCAGTCCTAACCACATCAGCCCACCTCAAGTCCTAACCCCTCCCCATCAGCCAATTTCCTGTCCTAGCGCCCCATAGCCCATTAGCAGTCCTAACCCCCCCCATAGCCCATTAGCAATCCTAACCCCCATCACCCTATTTCCAGACAGCCCCCATCAGCCCACAGCCCATTACCAGTCTTAACCACCCCCCCCCAGCCCATTTCTAGTCCTAACCCCCCATCACCCCATTTCCAGTCAGCCTCCATCAACCCCCAGCCCATTTCCAGTCCTAACCCCCCCATCACCCCATTTCCAGACAGCCTCCATCAGCCCCCAGCCCATTACCAGTCTCAACCCCCCCCCAGCCCATTTCCAGTCCTACCCCCTCACCCCATTTCCAGACAGCCTCCATCAGCCCCCAGCCCATTACCAGTCTTAACCCCCCTCACCCCATTTCCAGACAGCCTCCATCAGCCCCCAGCCCATTACCAGTCTTAACCCCCCCCAGCCTATTTCCAGTCCTAACCCCCCATCACCCCATTTCCAGTCAGCCTCCATCAACCCCCAGCCCATTCCCAGTCCTAACCCCCCCATCACCCAATTTCCAGACAGCCTCCATCAGCCCCCAGCCCATTACCAGTCTCAAACCCCCCCCAGCCCATTTCCAGTCCTACCCCCCCAGACCATTTCCAGTCCTAACCCCCCTCACCCCATTTCCAGACAGCCTCCATCAGCCCCCAGCCCATTACCAGTCTTAACCCCCATCACCCCATTTCCAGACAGCCTCCAACAGCCCCCAGCCCATTACCAGTCTTAACCCCCCCCAGCCCATTTCCAGTCCTATCCCCCCATCACCCCATTTCCAGACAGCCTCCATAAGCCCCCCAGCCCATTACCAGTCTTAACCCCCCCTTCCCTTCCCTTCCCGCAAATTAAAAAAAACAAAACCTGGCTCTAGCTGCTGCCGCTGCCGCGTACGTCGCAGCAGCGGCAGAATGGAGTGTCCCGCGGGGCCCCCTCTCCTCGTTGAGCCCTCTGCAAGGGCTTTCAGATTCGCGAAGGGAGAGTGCTCCCTCGCGTCTCTGTAAAGCCCTTGCAGAGGGCTCAACGAGGAGAAGGGGCCCCGCGGGACACTCCATTCTGCCGCTGCTGCGACGGACGCGGCAGCAGCCAGAGACAGGTTTTTTTTTTAAATGTAATTTAAAAAAAAAAAGCAGAATGTTCTTTGCGCGGGGCCCCCTGAAACGCGGGGCCCTGTGCAAAAAACATTCTTGCTCAATGGACGGGCCGGCCCTGGTTCTACCGGTTGAGATTTGTAAGGTGGCTACCTGGTCATCTCTGCATTTCTTTGTCAAGCATTACCGTCTGAATGTCCAGGCGGCAGATGATGCCTGTTTTGGATCGGTGGTGCTTCAGGCTGGTTTGGCAGGTCCCTCCCATTGAATTTACTGCTCTGTTCCATTTACAGAAGTTTTGGACTGGACTGGAGGGATAATAAGGACGGTGAAATTAGACCTACTTGGTAATTGTTGTTCCTTGAGGAACTCCAGTCCAGTCCTGGATCCCCCCCTATGTGTCAGTTGTTTTGTTCCGGGACCTGAAGCAGGATTCAGTGTTTTAATAAAGAGGAGGATAGAACTCGGGAGTCAGCGGGGGAGATGAGGTGTGAACTAGCCGGTGATCGGTTCCTTGCTTTTTGAAGGAGGCTGGCCCTTACCCGGAAGAGTGTCTGGTAAGTGCCCACATGTCGGAGGAAGGGGTGTTCCTCCTCCAATAGGGGATATCATAGATTAGGTTCAGGAAGATGACTTCAGTTGTCTGTTTGGTTCAGGTTAACTACTTATTCGTTGCTTCTGTGAGTGCTTTGTTAATAGTTTGTGAGCTTGTGAGTGGTCCCTCGGGTATTTATACTGGGGTCATCAAAGGATGACATGGTCAGTCTCCAAGCTGCTGGAGGAAGTGCTCAACCCCCAGAGGTTCGGGACTGGACTGGAGTTCTCAAGGAACAACAATTAGCAGGTAAGTCTAATTTCACCTTGTTCAGGCTACCAGAGCCATGGTTTTCCCAGGACACTGGGGTCCTCAGATTTGCTTGCGGCTGCTCACAGCCAGGACGTGCTTTTTGTCTACAGGTTTTTGGTAGCCTGTAGCTAGAGTGTCCCATATGTGAGGACTGATTTCCTGCTTGTTCCTGGAGAAAGTGTAGTTACTCACCTGTAACAGGTGTTCTCTAGCGACAGCAGGAATCATTCCTCCCAACCCTCCCGACGGAGTTGCTGTACTATTTTTGCCATCTTTTGTCAGCTCTAGCTATGTCATCTGACTGAGCAGGATGGCACCCTTGGGTGGGACAGGGACCATGCATGCATGGTGGCATCTCCCAAGGCTTTCTTTGAAAGCTGGGGAGATACTTCCTCGAGGGCTCCGTCAGTGTCAACGTCACCCATATGCGAGGACTGATTGCTGTCCCTGGAGAACACCTGTTACAGCTAAGTAACTACGCTATCGATACATACAGCCACGCTCAGTTTCAACCTCTACTGTTGTTGAGGCTGTCGTTTTACTCTTCTGACAGGCAGTAACAGCAGCTAATATTTATTACTGGGCCCACATATAGCTCTGGCCCCAGATATTATTTTATTAGAAACAGATCTTCCTTCCTAAGACTGGGTTTAGACCTGGGCTGCACTTCAGAGAACAGTAGACAGTAAAGATCTTCTTCAGAGGCTGGATGAGATTAAGATCCCCTTTTCAGAGTATCAAGTATTCTGGATCTTTTCATCCAGAATCAGGTTTGGCTGTTGCTTTGGGGAACACCTCGACAGAACAGTGCAGGGCTTGGCATAATAACAGACAGGGGCAGATTGCTGCCATGCTTCTTGAATGAAATGCTTTAGAAAAATAAAAATCATGAAGGACAGTGCATTCTTAAAGTTGCTTTTGCTTTATGCCAGAAACTAGCAGATCTCCATTCCCTGAAAATGTAACTGGCCAGTCAGGCTGATTGTCCAAGATTTCATGCTGCGATCTTTTATTATAATAGAACTTTCAAGATGTAATTAATGTATTGCTACACAGTAATGAGAGTGATGGGGAAAAATAAATGAAAAACAAGATCATGTAGATCCCAAAGAGATCAAAGAACACAGAGTGATTTAACAAGTCACATTTCCCATCTCTCCCTCTTTCCCCATAGTCTGCTTTCATTTGAGGCAGAGACTTTTGAGATGTTTATTTTAATTTTAACTTATTGGATTTATACCCTCGCATTGTTAACACCTCTGGGTGGTTCACAATCAAGCATACATATTCAACACACAAAGCAATAACAAACAAAATGTAAAGCAATCAAAATTCAATGAAATAAAGTAATAACACACTGTTCTAGAAATATAAATTCAAATAAATTACTATTTTTATTTTTTATTTGAGCACTGTACCAGAGGAAGAAAGAGAAGCCAAATACTTTCGTGTTGTGACCTCTTCATTGTTGGCATTAAAGAAGCTTCTCTTCATGTTACCCCTGAATGAAAACAATTCCTTAGAAGAAAAATTGAAACATCTTCTGTCACAGAGCAAGTTCTGGAAGTACAGCAAACATAAAATACCACAGGTAGTTGTGCTCTCTATGATAATTGAACCTTATTGCTCTATTAATCAGGAGAAAGTCATCTTGTCTATCTTTGTTTAATTCTTGCTAGCAGTAGTCCATTTGTGGAACTTATAATGTAGTTTATTCTTCCATAGTACTGTTTTTTTTAATAGTGTAAAGAAATAAAAAAAAAAAATGTATACCAGGAGTCCATCTTACAAGAGGGGAACTGTCCCAGCCTGCGAGGAGCAGGGCACTGGGTGGTTGTTGGTGGGTAGCAGCTGCTTGTGCAGCAATGCTGCTGAAGCTGATAGTGGCTGCACTAAGCCTTGATGCTGTGGGGTTGTGGCTATGCTAAAAGTGTCTATTTAAGGGATGGAGCACAGCTGGGCCTTCATTAAGCCTGCCTGCCTCGTGAACTCTGCTCTTCTCGTAGAGCACTTCTATCTGTGCCCTTCTCTTCTACTGCTAATTCAAGACTTCGATCCTTTCACCTTGCTGCTCCTTATGCCTGCAATAAACTACCCGAGTCTGTCTGTCAGGCTTCATCTCTGGCCCTTTTCAAATCCAGGCTGAAAACTCTCCTCTTCAGGCCGCTTTTGGATCCTAATCCACTGTTTCCTTTCCTTTCCCCTACATGGTACCCTTATCCTCAGCTGTTGTGCTGTCTTGATTAGATTGTAAACCCTGATGTGTCTGTACAGCACTGCATATGCCTTGTAGCATTATACAAAAGATCAGTAGTAGGTTGACTAATAGCGCTGCTGCTGCTTGTACAGTAGACTGTGAACCCAGAAGTTGAAGTTGCAGATTCCCCAGGGATTGCAGCAACACCAAGCAGGGCAGCAGGACCATTCACTCTGCAGTTATGGCATTGAGCAGGGAGTCTGAGAGGCTTGAGAGAGAGATCCTGGTGAGTGCTGTGCTTGAAGAGTGGAACTCTGGAAGGGAACTGGGTTCTTGGTGAGGTGATGACAGGAGAATTTTGGGAGAGGGTTTGCAATAGCAGCATGAAAGCTTGTAGGTATGGGACCGAGGAGGCTCATGCCAAGAGGGCTTGATTTGAAGAGCATGACAAGCTCGAGCTGTTTCATTTAAAAAAAAAAAATGGGTAAAGTTAAAGAAGTCATTTGGGACCCGGGCATTTAGTAGGGAGTTTGTGTGAGAAGGTTGTGAGACAGAGTTGAAATGAACATTAATAAGTGTATTACTAAGACATCTCTGTGCTCAGTAATGAGATGGAAACATTAATATATTGATGATGAGAGATGAAAGTGATTAATCCTAATTCAGGACCAGTTGTGGGGAAAAAAGGGACTTTGTGTGAGTGCGACTTATGAGCCTGAAAAGGAAAAGAGTAAATTTATGCCAGCTGAAGCTTATTTTGTCTCATGATAGAGAGAGAGGGGCTCTTACTGAACAAGCTGCAAGCTGGATAAAAATTTATATGTGGATCAGGCAATAGTATGCTGGAAATAGAGATGTCAAAGTGACATAGTATGTGGGAATGTAGGTGGACAGAAAAACCCTGCCTGCAGCTTTATGATGAGCTTTTTGGTGATTTTGATATTAGCCAGAAAACAACCTGAGTGCTGGGTATTAGTGAGCGAATGATTGTTTTAGTTGGGGTGAGAGTTGAATTAGAAGAGGGAGAATAGTAGCCAGAGAGTTCATCTTGAACTTTTCCTTGACAGTGAACCTGTTTAGATCCAAGATGGGCTATATCCTGCCTGACTTCTTTGGAATCAGAAACTATTTTGAATAGAAGCCTTTGTTCTCATCTTGGGGTAGAGGCGTAACCTAATGGTTAGAGCAGTGAGCTAAGAACCAGAGAAGTCCAGTTCAAATGCCATTGCTTGTGACTGTGCAGTTCTCCAGGAACAAGCAGGAAGTCAGTCTTCACATATGGGTGACATCTGCGCCGACAGAGCCCTCGTGGAAGTATCTCTCCAGCTTTCAAAGAAAGCCTTTGGGAGATGCCACCATGCACGAGTGGTCCTCTTCCCGCCCAAGGATGCCATCTTACTCAGTCTCCCTTTTTCCATGGAGCCCTACAGACATTAGTCTCTCTTCCACAGAAAAAAGTGAATGTCCTCATGCACTTATGGGCATCATCCAGTTATCACTAGTCCTTTTTCCTGCCTCCGAACCCCAGCATCGGGACTCAGAACCTATTAGTTAGATTTTTTTGCCATCCAGCGTGGTTTTGTGTTTTTTTTTCAACCTCTGACCGCATTGCCGGCAGAAGCAGGATGACATCTTTCACAGGTCAGACTCATCCCCGGTGTCTCTGGTAGCCGCATGCTCTAAGGCCCCGTACAGATCCTCGGAGTTGCGTAAAGCTCTGGCGGTGCCCAAGTGGACAGGCTGACACTCCAACCAGGTTCCCCGGAGCGAGAGCATAAGAAAAAAGAAATCCTTGAGAACCTCTTCCTGGGAAGCGGACACACATGGCAAGTCCCATTTGCAGTCCCACAGCCCCTGGAGGGTATCCGAGGAGTTGGAGTGAGAACGGCCGATGAAGGTTCCTAGGACAGACGCCGAGGCCTCCGGCGACAGATCTTGGACTTCGAGGCCCATCCCATCTAGGACTTTCTCTCCTCCCCGACACCCCGGTGTCAGTGTCAAAGGCTGTAACCCCCAAGTGGGAAGCCAGAATGATGGCGTTAAAATGCAGCGTTTCTGCATTCCTTGCCTGGCAGCAAGCGTCAATGCCCAGCCCCACCAGTGCACGCAGTGAGACCACAGGGACCTCAATCCTGAGGACTCCCCGGACTGCTGAAGAGATCCTTGAGAGCTCTATGCCTCGAGCCGATCCTCAGCGAGGGTCTCGATCCCACCCTCGATGCTCGGGAGCAAGATCCTCCCCAGCAAGTGCCTCTGGCTCTGGCCAAGCCTTGGCTGTGATTCATTGAAGGCCGGATCCAATGACACCTTTAGAGCTGTCGGGCCTCAAGTCTTCGACGGACTGCTCGGACTGGGAGTCTGACGTTGAGACTTCCCCGGAGACACGAGCACACCGTGATCTCCCCTAGGGTCCATCCTTCCAGCATCAAGGCACCGGTCTCCACCTGAGGACACCTCATTCCTCGAGTTTGTCCAGGACATGGCGAAGGCACTGTCCCTCACCACGGAGTCTGAGGAGGACCCTCACACGGAGGAACTCAAAATCCTCCAATACGAGGCCCCACCGAAGGAAGCCCTCATGATCCCCGTCCCTCCATCCTCGGGTGCCGCCTCCTCCAAATTTGGGAAATACTGGCATTGGTGCTGATTGTTAGCCAATGCCTGGATGCTAAGTACCTGGGTCCAGCGAGGACCTGGCTTCAGGAAGGCACAACTCCCTCACACGTCCATGGTGGTCGTGTCTGCCATGTGTCGACAAAAAAGCCTGAAGGCACACTCCTCAGTGCCCCCAGGCAAGGATTCCCTCGCCCTCGACGCCCTTGGGCAGAAATGTTACCAGGGCTCAATGCTGACCTGCCACATACAGGCTTATCAGCTGTATATCGGCATATACCTTCGAGACCTAACTAAGGAACTCGACAGGTCTCAGTGGGGATCACCTCCAACGCTTAGAGACCCTCACAAAGTCTGTTGGGAAGTGCTCGAATTATTTGTCTCGAGCAGCCTACGATGGCTTAGAGTAACGCAAGGGTGGCATCATCGGTGTTCGACGCCAGGCCTGTCTCCAGCCATTGGATCTCCTCAACGTCCCTTGCCTCTCTGAAAATCTCTTTGGCAAGCTGATGGAGGACAATGTGGCAGAGATCGTAGCAGAGTATGTCACCAGGACTCAACTCTCAAGGAAGACCTCCACTCTTCCCAAGAAGAAACCATCGGGGAAAAGACCTCCCTTCCACCGGAAAGGCCAGCCTTATTGAGCTATCCCTCATACCAGGCCCCCCCCAGATCTCTCAGCAGGGTCATCAGGGCAAGGGAGCAGGCCAGGTCCACGTAAGCTTAAGGGCCCCAAGCCCCAGACACCAGCTCCAGCCCAGACTGGGTCGGGGTTTTGACTCCCAGTGCATAGCCTCTCAACCCATGGGGGAGCAACTACCAGTGGGGGAGGGGGCCTGATTCATTTTGCCCACCGGTGGACTGCCATCACCACTGACTCCTGGACACTTCAGGTGGTCAGGGAAGATTACCTCCTTCACCTGGACCAGACTCATCCCCCCCTTTCTTTCCAGGAGAGGCCCAGTAACTTGCAGGCCATCTCAGAAACAGGGTTGTGAAGCCCGTACCACACCACCTAAAAGGAAAGTTGTTCTACTCCATGTACTTTTTGGTCCCAAAAAGAACAGGAGGCCTAAGGACCACCCTAGACTTTAGAAACCTGAACAAATTCCTGGTGCGGGAGAAGTTCAAAGTGCTCTCCCTTGGAATATTGCTGCCTTACTTCCAGCAGGGAGATTGGCTATGCTCCTTGGACCTAAAGGATGCTTATACCCACATCCTGATCCCCACCCCAACCACAGGCAGTATCTATGATTCATGGTTCGGGGCGACCACTACCAGTACAGGATACGACCTTTCGGCCTGGCCTCTGCACCAAGAGTCTTCACTAAATGCTTGGCAGTGGTGGTCGCCTACCTCCGTCTCCAAGGGGCCTTCATCTTCCCATATCTGAACGACTAGCTAGTGAAAAGAGACACTGCCTCGGAGGTGCAACAGGCCACGGCCCGCACCATTAAGGTCCTACAACATCTGAGGTTCATGATAAACCACCCAAAATCCCACCTCACGCCAACACAGGATCTGGAGTTCATAGGAGCTTGCCTGGACACCCTCCAAGCCATGCCTTCTTCCCCCTGGTCAGGGCGGATCGCCTCAGGGCCCTGGCGACCGAAGTACAGCACCATCATGCTGTGTCAGCACGGCCCATGCTCCGCCTGCTAGGCCACATGGCTTCCACAGTTCATTTGGTCCCCAATGCCTGCCTCCACATGCGGGCAGCTCAGTGGTGCCTCCGCTCACAGTGGTCTCAGGCCATGGGCAGGCTCCGGGACAGGATCTCTGTGTCCCGTCAACTAGCAGAATTACTCAGTTAGTTGGTGGCAGGATGCACAGTACCTGCAGAAGGGCATGCCCTTTCAGCACCCAAAACCCCAGAGGGTCCTCACTTTGGACTCCTCCCCACTGGGCTGGGGTGCCTACTGCAAGGAACTGCGCATGCAGGGCACCTGGTCTCTTGAAGAGCCAGCAGCAGATCAACCTGCTGGAGCTCGGAGCCATTTTTCTGGTGATCAGGGCCTTCCAAAACTACCTGCAGCACCAGCCGATGCTGGTCCAAACGGACATCCAGGTCACAATGTTCTACCTGAACAAACAAGGGGGCACAGGGTCTTACTGCCTCTGCCAGGAGGCAGTAGCTCTCTGCTCATACATGATCAGTCAGGAAATGCTCCTCAGGGTGGTATACCTTCCGGGACAGGACAATGCCCTGGCAGACAGACTGAGCAGGTCCTCCAGCCTAGAACCCAGGGTGGCACAGAGGCTATTCCAACTATGGGGAACCTAAATTTTGGACCTCTTTGCCAGCCCAGCCAATGCTCAGCCTACCCGAATCTGTTATCACCAACTGCATCCGTCCTGGTTAGCGATGGATGCCTGCCTCATCTCATGGTTGGAGGACCTTCTATATGCCTTCCCTCCCATGCCACTAATCGTGCAGACCAAGGTCCAGCGAGACAAGGCTTTCATGATCCTGGTGGCCTAGACAGCCTTGATTTCCCCTGTTGCTCCGCCTATCGGCGGAGCTCCCAATCCCTCTGGGGAGTTCCCCAGGAGGAGGGCTTGCTTCTCTACCCCAACCTGGGGCCCCTGTTGCTAACAGCATGGCTGCTGAACAGGTCGCCCTAGTGCCCTTCAATCTCCCCAGGGAGATGGAAGAAGTCCTTCTGGTCTCTCGTAAGAACTCCACGAGATCAGCCTATTATGCCTTCAAGTGGCACAGATTCTCAGTATGGTATGCGGAGCAATGGGTTGACCCAGTCTCCTGCCAGGTGCACATGGTGCTGCAATACTTAATCCACCTCTTGTAGACCAGACTCAAGTCCAACTCCTTCAGGGTACACCTGAGTATGCTGTCAGCGCACCATCACTCCATAGAGGGCAAGCCTCTTTCTGTACAGCCTCTCATTACCCGATTTATGTTGGACTTGCTGCTCTCTAAGCTCCCCATCCGGCCGCTTCTGGCAGAATAGGTTCTCAATGTGGTTTTGATGCAGCTTACCAAGCTGCCCTTTGAGCCTTTGACTACCTGCCATCTGCGTTACCTATCTTAGAAGGTTGTCTTCCTGGTGGTGCTCACCTCTGCCCACAGAGTCGGTGAGCTTCAGGCCTTAGTGGCCGTGCCACCCTACAGTGGGTTCTACAAGAACAGGGTCATGCCTTGCACCCACCCAAAATGCCTTCTGAAGGTGGTATCCGCCTTCCACTTCAACCAAGAGATGGTGCTCCCTACTTTCTTTCCACGGCCCCACGCCAACAAGGCAGCAGCCATTTTCCATACTCTGGACTACAAAAGGGCCCTGTCTTACTACCTGCAGTGTACTCGGGGCTACCTCAAAGCCTCACAGCTTTTTGTTTCATACGACCCCAGTCGACTGGGGAGGCTGTCACCAAGCTGCCCCTGTCCACCTGGGTGGCAGACAGCTCAGCCTGATTGTCAGCAAGGGTGATGCAATCATTGGAGTGCCGGATCGTGGCGCATAACCTCAAGGCTATGGCAACCTCAGTTGCGAGCCTACTCTCTATCCCTATGGCAGACATCTGCCAGGCCGCCACCTGGTCTTCAGTCTATACCTTTGCAGCATTTAAAACCTTTTTGTTGTCTGGCATTCTAAAAAAGATATTGGCAAAATTGAATCCTTTGAAAAGAGAAATGTTAACAGGAAAACTCGGCAACACGGGAGTTTGTGATTGAAAAGAAACTATCATGGTCTCTGGATGAAATGTGGAGAAACATGCACATACTTTGAAAACATTTCTGTCATGTTTGACATCACCAACTGTGTGCATTTAGTGATCCTTGCTGTCCATGGAAAAAGAGACTACTACACTACAGTAATCCAGCTAATCAAGTAAATTTGACACTTAGGGGATAATGATGATAATTTCAAGCGTCAGTTTGCTGTGGATTTGTTGTGTTTTTAATATATATGTTCTGTAGTAGTACTGCATATACAGTATAATTTTATTTATTTATTTATTGCTTTTATATACCGCGCTCTTTAAAATCAGTGTGCTTTACAGGTAACAACTATGCATCTCAGGATGTCTGTTATGCACTTACAGTGAATGGGAGATACAAATTGGATTTCAAACTGGGGAACTATTTACAGTATCTACAACTATGTACATTATAGCTATGAATTGTCTTGTGGTTTATCATTGTTTAGCTGGGTGAAAGGTGGCTAAGGTTGGGCTGTGAGTAGTGTAGGAGAAAGAGGTGGTGTGTTAGCGCTTTTCTGAATTGAGCAATATCGGTAATTGCTCGAATAGAGGTTGGGAGTGCATTCCAGCAGATGGGAGCATAAAACTTAAAAGCTCTGCTCTTCGTTACTTGGGTGCATTTAGTTATTTTGTTGGGGGTCTGAAGGGTATTGATGGCGAATGACCTCCTTGCTCTGTTTGCTGGGGTAGGGTGGAGCAGATCCGTTAGGGAGGAGGAGGAGGACATATTGTTGATGGCCTTAAAAGTCATCAGGAGTACTTTATATGTGGTCCGACAGTAGATTGGTAGCCAGTGCAAATCCTTTAGAATCGGGGTAATATGGTCTCCTCTGGAGGCTCCGTGTAGAAAGCATGCCGTGGTATTCATTACTAGTTGTAACGGGCTTAATGTGTTCTTGGGTAGGCCATGAAGGATCGCATTGGCATAGTCGAAGTGGGGGGTCACAAGGGCCTGAAAGACTGTCCTGAAGTCGTCTGGTTGCAATAGGGGTCGGAGATGTCTCAATGTTCGTATTTTCTGGTGGATCTGCCTGATGTTGCTGATGTGCGTTTTGAAGTCGAGTTGCTGGTCTAATGTGATGCCGAGGTAGCGGATAGTGGGTTTGCTTGTGAGCTCAGCGTCTCTTGTCTTTTGTGCCGGTGGAGGGGAGAAAGATTGATTTCTTGTAATGAAGAGTATGTCTGTTTTGCTGAAGTTTATCTTGAGGCCCTGTGCGTGGAACCAGTCTGTTACAGCCTCGAAGCATTTTATTAGTGGGGAGAAATCCAGATTGTCAATCAAGAATGGGATGAAGAGTAGTACATCGTCGGCATAGATTAGACATGAGACGTTGAAGGAGCGGATTACTTCACATATGGGTTGCATATATATGTTGAATAGAAGGGCAGAGAGTGAGGAGCCTTGAGGTACACCATGTTTTTGTTGGAAAGGTTCAGAGGTTGTAGTACCTGTACAAACCTGCTGCCATCTGTCGGTTAGATACGATTTGCACCAGCTCAATGCTGAGCCGCTGATTCCCTTATCTTGAAGCCGCATCAGGAGTTGATCATGGTTTACAGAGTCAAATGCGGCGGCGATGTCCAGGAAAATCAATGCAAATCCTTGTTTGATGTTTGATGTTACGTACTGTGAAAGATTTCCAGAGATGAAACTAATTGGTAGCAGATTTGAAATACATTTTAGGAATGTGTGGGTTTTTTTTTCCAATCTGTGTACAAACAAATAAGCTATGAAATTTGTAGCTTAGGGATATTGTCAAGGCCAGTAGTATATGGTTGAACTTAACAAAAGGTTTGCGAAGTTTATGGAGGACCATATCCATTAACAATCGTGAGCCCCTCTTACTGCTGAGAGTTAATAGGAAGGAATAGATCCCCCCTATTGGGACCTGTTGTGCAGTTCTTCCAAATGATCTTGGCCACTATTGGAGACAAGATGCTGGACTTGATGGATTATAGTTTGGCTTCCCAGGCTAGTGTTGTGGGTTAAATGCCTATGTTACCGGTCACAGCTAAGCAAATTCCATTAAGGCGTCCTAAATTAAGATACCTGCTAATATTTCATTTATGAAAAAGAAAATACTATTCTGATTTTTCATCGTGACCTAATGTTCATTTTCAGAATCTAATGTTTTACCATTCTCTTTGTAATATTTACAGAAAGTTCTTTAATTTGAAAACTAACACTAAAAGAAATAATTTAAAGAAAATATATTTTATCATATGTTTTTAGTTATGGAAATTTTAAAATTGACACAGTTCAAAGATTTTTTTCCTCTATCTACTAGTTCTGTTATATAAAATAGTTTTTATGCCCAAGACCAGGGATTTTCAAAATTTTATATCTGACCCAATTTTAACAACTGACAATTCACATGACCCCCAAATGATGGTGAAATCAAACTGGCAGATCTCCAGCCTCCTGCTACTCATCTAAAGCAGGAAGGCAGCAGCAAAGGTAGTGGCAGCAGAAGCCAACACAGGGTCTGTTGTGTTAGTGTGCAGTGTGTGCTTACAGACTCCAGTACTCCAAATGGGTTTCCAGTCCAACAGGAAGCTTACCCAGGGGGGGCAAGGACAAATGAATGTTTACTGGCTCACAGCCACATGCTGACTAGTAAGTTGGCATAGGTCCCAGTGAAAGTCCAGAGAGATAGGGAAATGGTCATATTTCTGTGACACCATTTGGGGTCCTGACCCCAAGTTTGGGAACCACTGCCCAAGACTTTCTTACTTGGTTAGGTAAATATAGCATATTTACCTAACCAAATTTCATACTTGGTCTGCAATTAAAATTAAGTGTTAAATCTGCTGGCACAAACTGTCATTTCAAATCTGCTTTTAGGGACTTTTTTAGATTTTGGGTGTGCAATTAGTCAGTTACAATTGGATTGACAACTTGTGGGTTTGTTTAAGGGCTCATTTGGGGTGTGCCATCCTAGCAGATTATGCTCTTATTTAGACAGATAGGGCATGCATCATCACAAGAAAGTCCTTGGAACGCCCTGTTTTGATTATTGCAATGGGGTGTACTTCGGCCTGCCAGAATATCAACTGCAACAGTTTCATTATGTGCAAAACTGTGTGACGAGAGTGGTTTATGCAAAGGGTAAATATGACCATGTGACTCCTCTGTTGCAAAAATTACACTGGATCTCCAGGAACAAGCAGGAATGTAGTCCTCACATATGGGTATCGTCGGTACCGACGGAGCCTGCGCGGGAACGCTCCCCAGCGTCCAATAAGAACGCTTTTGGGAGCATCCCTTAGCACATGCATGCTGCCTTCCCAACTGTCCCTCTTCAGTTCTTCCTTTTCCGCGGAGCCGACAGGACCTATTCCCTGTCACCGCAGAAAATTATATCTTTAAACTTCTTTCTGTGGTTGCGTTTGCCTACCGCACGACGTCTACTGGTACCGCCGGTTCTTTTCTTTTCTAATTAAAAAAAACAAAAAAAACCCCTTTGTGTTTCTTTCAGAAACTTTCCTTTTTGGTGCTAGGCGCCATTTTGGGCACTAGGCCCCATTTTCCTAAATCATGGAAAAGCCAACTAGTGGCTTTAAAAATGTACTAAGTGTGGCGGTACCATTTCCGTCACTGACACCCATGATTGGTGTCTAAAATGTTTAGGACCTGATCATTCTCCAACTGAATGTCTCGTCTGCATGGGGATGACCAAAAGGGGAAGACAGAACCGGGCCGCAAAGCTCGGTACCCTTTTTTCTTTGGATGCCAGATCCATTGCATCGAGAAAAGTAGAAATAATTGCTCCAATATAAATGCAACTAATACTGTAAAAACGTTTTGTGTGGAAAAGGGTCTCAGAATGAATGAGGAAGGGTTACTACAGGCCACAATGACTTGAAAAGCCTGAGAATTCCCTATCCCCTTCTTTACATCAAGGACCCATATATTCCTCTATATTTTCTTTTTTTCAAAAGTGATTAAGAAAAGCAGACTTTTTTATTCAGGAACTCTGCTATATCTTATCTATTTCTCAACAAATAGTAGAAAATTGCAGATTCTTTCTTCATTCTGCTATAATTCTTGTTTAACTAAAAGGAGACTCTCGATTGTTATATAAAGAGTCAAAAAGACTTATCTGTTGAAGGTAATAAAGTCAGAGATAATCGCCCGACGCAAATTTCTAGCGCTGATGCGTTTCACCGCCAACGTGGCTTCATCGGGGGGAAAGATATTCAGCATACGGCATATAATAGATTCTCTGCTCAATTCATACTAAAAACTTGAGGCTTCTCCTGAGTTCTCCTGAGGCAAAAAACGCCACGCATGCGATGAAGCCGCGTTGGCGGTGAAACGCATCAGCGCTAGAAATTTGCGTCGGGCGTTGGGAGATTATCTCTGACTTCATTACCTTCAACAGATAATTCTTTTTGACTCTTTATATAACAGTCGAGAGTCTCCTTTTAATTAAACAAGAATTATAGCAGAATGAAGAAAGAATCTGCAATTTTCTACTACTTGTTGAGAAATAGATAAGATATAGCAGAGTTCCTGAATAAAAAAGTCTGCTTTTCTTAATCACTTTTGAAAAAAAGAAAATATAGAGGAATATATGGGTCCTTGATGTAAAGAAGGGGATAGGGAATTCTCAGGCTTTTCAAGTCATTGTGGCCTGTAGTAACCCTTCCTCATTCATTCTGAGACCCTTTTCCACACAAAACATTTTTACAGTATTAGTTGCATTTATATTGGAGCAATTATTTCTACTTTTCTTGGTTATATTGCTCTGTAAATCCCTGATTTGGTTTTTTGTCAGATCCATTGCATTAACATCATCGAGGGCCTCTTCTTCCTCCCATGGATCTCAGGTAACTAAACATAAGAGCCGGTTCTCAAAGGGTAGCTCTCCTGCTAAGCATCAAGAGGCCATTGGCATTGCCCTTGAGGGAACCACACCGGCAAAACAGCCCCGGCGGGAGGCTTCGGCTTCCAAAACATCGATGGGGCTTCAGCATGTTCTCAAGGCCTCAACCTCGCAAGAACTACCTGTGCCATGCTCAGGGGTTCCGGCCGTCCTTACCGGTACCGACACCCAGCATCGGCAGCGTCGATACACCAGAGGTTCCTTGCTATCGAGCGCAGTATCGCAGCTCTTCTCTCGGCTGCGGTACCGGTGGTCCCAAGAGCACCAGTGCCGACATAGACACCAATGCTGGTACCGACACCGGTGATGCTGGTACCGATGGTGCCAGCCCCGGTGGGAACTCTTCCTATGCCATCTCTGGCTGGAGGGGACAAAGGGGTACTGGCTCACCTCGGTACCGACTTTGATCGGTACCAGGATCGTGCTTTGCAAGAGCATCGGAGTCAGGAATACTTTGATTCCTCCGATTCCGAAGACTCTGACAATTCTGCTGGCATTAGAGGGTTTCTTCTAGAAGATCCCTCTTCTCCCCAACGCAGAATGTCACCTCCAGAGGACAAGTCTTTTCAGGATTTCATCCGTGATATGGCCAAAGGTCTTTCAATCACAGTAGCTCCTGAAGAAGAACCCAGAGCAAGGGAATTGGAAATCCTCCAATATCCTAAAGCTCCCAAGGAGGCAGCTACTCTGCCTATCCATGAAATTCTGCATAGTTTGATGCTCAGAATGTGGGAGACAACTCTGACCACTTCTCCTCACTCTAGGAGGCTTGATACTATGTATTGAGTTCCACCATGTCCTGGTTTTCAGAAAACCCAGCTGCCACACCATTCAATGGTAGTGGAATCGGCCATGCATAGGATGAAAAGTGCAAAGAGACATGCATTCAGTCCTCCAGGTCGTGAATGCAGGACTCTGGATTCTTTTGGACGCAGAACTTTTCAAGCTTCCATGCTTTCAGCTAGAATCAGTTCATACATCCTATATATGGGAATGTTCCTTAAGGAAGTCACAGGAGACTTGGAACTTATGAGCCCTTTTCTCCCAGATGATAAGAGACAAGATTTTCTTTCTCTAGTTAAGCATGCTCAGAATGTCTCCAAGTTTGTCAATCGTGCAGCCTTTGACTGCTTCGAATGCATCAGCAGAACTTCTGCTATTGCCATTGGTGCACGACGGGTTGCCTGGCTACAGGCATCAGACTTGGAGACTTGGGTACAGGACAAATTAGGCAACATTACTTGCACGGGGGAGAATCTCTTTGGCAAGAACTGGCAGGAAAAGGCTAATGAGTTAGATGCTGACAGTTCTACCTTAGATAGATTGTCAAATCTACAGCCACTCCAGCCAAAAGGAAGCCTTATAAAAAAAACCCTCTTTTAGCAAAAAGAGGAAGTTTTATCCTTCCTTTACCCAGCAGACTTCAGGTCAGGTTGCCCAAAAGGGACAACCTAGGCAGCAAAAGAAACCAAAAGGACCGAGAGCCCAACCAGCTCTCCAGGTTCAGCCCCCTCAAGGGCTTTGACTCCTTCCCAGAGAGCTTTGCCTTCCTGACTCTGAGGGGTCCCCAACCCCCAATATTCCGGGCAGGTTATGCCACTTTATCAACAGATGGCACCAAATAACAGCAGAAGATTGGACTTTGTCCATTGTAGGAGAGGGGTACAAACTTCATTTTCACAGCAAACCCCTTCCTACAATTCTAAAGCAGTTCAGTTCACAAACCTCTGCAGACAATCTGCTAGATTACGAGGTCTCCACACTCCTTGCCCAAGGGGCAATAGAAGTACCCAGTTTTTTTCAACAGGGAACAGGGTTCTGCTCCCCCTGTTTTCTTATCCCAAAGAAAACAGGGGGACACAGACCCATTCTAAACCTCAGAGAATTGAACAAATATCTGTTTCGAGAGAAATTCAAAATGATTTCTCTAGGAACTCTTCTGCCATACCTTCAAGGCCAGGACTGGCTTTGCTCTCTAGACTTAAAGGATGCATACACACACATTCTCATCCATCCAGATCACAGGAAATTCTTACGTTTCCTTTTCAGGGGAAGACATTTCCAGTACAGGGTTCTTCCTTTTGGTCTGGCTTCAGCACCAAGGGTGTTCACGAAATGCATGGCAGTAGTAGCAGCATTTCTCCAGGACCAATCAGGAAGTCAGTCCTCACATATGGGTGTCATCGACGCCGATGAAGCCCCTGCGGGGCATTTCCCCAGCTTTCCATGAAAGCCTTTGAGAATGCAGGCACGCATGCGTGGTTCCCTTCCCGCCTAAAGGTGCCATCTTACCTCAGTCTCTCTTTTTCCGAGAAGCCCACCGGACGTGTGTCCTGTCATCTCGGATAAAAGTTTGATTTTTTTCGGCGATTCTCGCTATTTTTCTTCTCCGGTTCGACGCCGGTTCCCCTCCCTCCGGGTTCGGTACACCGGTATCGAGCCCGTTTCTTCTTTTCGGTTTTTGCCCTTCGTGGCTGGCGTTCGCGCCCTTTTTTACTTTTTCCCTGGAAGGCCGGTCCTTTGACCTCGTGGGGACTCTTTTTTCCCCGATGGCTTCCCGCGGTTTTAAAGTGTGATCGGTGTAAGAAGTTGATGTCTCTCACCGACACACACGACTGCTGCCTTCGGTGCCTCGGTCCTGATCACGACCCTAAGACGTGTGGACCATGTGGGAAGATGTCTTCCAAGGCACTGCGAAGTCGCCAGCAGCAGAAAGAAAGGCTTTTCTCTGACTCAGCCTCCGGCCGGGCCCGGAACTTGTGGCTCCTTGGACAGGGGGTCCCTCGACCGGGAACGCAAAAGGAAGAAGCGGCTCATGAGGGCGTCGTCGGAAGAGGTCCCTGGCTCCTCAAGGGCCAGGTCTAAGACCCCCGACCGTCGCCCCGGGCCCGTGGAACAAGAGAAGCCTGCCAAAGTTCCTCGCATGGAGCCGTAGTCTTCTGGACACGTAAGCCCTGTAGTCCTCGAGGACTCTCCTCCCAGAGAGCCGACGTCGGGCCCGGCGCCGCCGGGTCCCGAGTAGGTGGCTGCTGCGTCTCCCGAGCTGAGTCTCAGGATGACAGCCTTGGAGTGCAGACTGTCTGCCTTCATGGAGCAGCAGCGGGCACTGATGGCCAGCCTGTCTGGCGCATCTGCCCCGACCACCGGGACATCGAAGTCGACCCCGGAGACCGAGCCGATACTCGAGACCATGATGGCTCGAGGTCGACCTCGGCGTGTTCTCCCTCGATCTCCCGTTCGGGACCGAGGGCGTCGACGCTGGTGCCTCCGGCGTCGGGGCGGGTGCTCCCGGGCCCCGCGGGGTCGGACCCTGACTCCTCGTCGGACGAGTCTGCCTGGGAGACGGAGGATGAGGAGTCCCCCGACACATTCAAGACTCTGTGCGTCCCGTCGGACTCACTACAGTCTGAACCCCGGAGTAGATCCCCTCCGGAGGATACCCGGTTCTCGGAGTTTGTCCGGGATATGGCCACCGCGTTGGCTATCCCGGTGGACCCCGAGGAAGATCCTCGAGCCGAGGAGCTCGAGGCCTTGCAGTACGACTCTCCTCCGAAGGAGTTCTTTACTGTCCCAGTTCCTCCGATGCTGAAACGGCTCCTCTTCCGGATGTGGGAGGCACTGGCCTCGGCACCGGTTTTAAGCAAGCGGGACGATTCGATCTGTCGACTCCGGAAGAGCCCTGGCTTTCAGAAGGCGCAGCTACCACACCATTCAATGGTTGTGGAATCGGCCATGCATCGCCTGAAGAGTCAGAAGATGCACTCCGCGGGGCCCCCCCCCCCCCCCGGCAGGGAGGCCCGGAACCTCGATGGTTTTGGTAGAAAGTGCTTCCAGGGCTCGATGCTTGCTTGCCGTGTCCAGTCTTACCAGCTGTACATGGGCATGTACTTGCGAGACCTGGCCAAGGAGTTGGCCGGGTTCTCTGCTGGTCTCTCCGGGGAGCCCTTGCAGGGATTCAAGTCCTTGTCCTCAGGGATTCGGGACTGCTCCAGGTTTATGTCCCGCGCCGCCTACGATGGCTTTGAAGCTTTGGCCCGAGTTGCAGCAGCTGACATCACGGCTCGATGCCAGGCATAGCTGCAGTCATTGGACCTCGAGCCATGGGTTCAGGACAAGTTGGTCGATGTCCCTTGCCGAGGTGAGAACCTTTTTGGCAAGCCCATGGCCGAGAAGGCCGCACAGCTCAAGACCGAGCACCTTACAAGGACAAGGCTGTCTAGAAAGACCTCTGCCCCTTCTCACAAAAAGAAGGGCTCGGGTAAAAAGCCCTTTTACCCGAGGAAGGGCACTGCCTACAAACAGTACCCACAATATCAGGCTACCCAAGCTGCCCCTCAGGGTCAGCAAGCCAAGGGGCAGGGTAATGGGCCCCGTAGGCAGAGGACCCCCAAGCCTCTGGCCCCTGCTCCCACTCAGCAGGGTGGGGGGTTTTGACTCCTTCAGCATTGCCTCTCTGTCCCTGCTCTCCCAACCCTGCACAGGAGGTCGCCTTGCTCTGTTTGCCCACCAGTGGCCACTCATCACTGGAGACAGTTGGGTGTTAAGCATAGTCCAGAAGGGCTATGCACTACACTTCCAGCAACTGCCTCCTCCATACTTTCCAGGGGAGCCTCCAAGGCCTCCCCTGCACACAGATCTTCTCCTTCAGGAGCTCCAAGGTCTTTTGGTAGACAGGGCGGTGGAGCCTGTGCCTCCCCACTTGCAAGGTCAAGGGTTCTACTCCAGGTATTTCCTGGTACCTTAAAGAACCAGTGGTCTTCAACCTATTCTGGATCTCTGAAACCTCAACAAGTTCCTGGAGAAGGAAAAGTTCAAGATGCTTACTCTTGGAACACTTCTGCCCTACCTCCAGCAGGGAGATTGGCTATGCTCCTTAGATCTAAAGGATGCGTATACCCACATCCTCATTCATCCAGACCACAGAAAGTACCTCAGGTTCATTGTGGGAGGAAACCATTATCAGTACAGAGTACTGCCTTTTCTCCTCACCTCCCCAGAGTCTTTACCAAATGCCTGGCAGTGGTGGCGGCCTACCTGAGAAATCAGAGAATCTTTGTCTTCCCCTATCTGGACGACTGGCTCATCAGGGGTCAGACATGCCAGGAGGCCAGACAAGCCACCCTCAGAACTATTGCTCTTTTTCAAAGCCTGGGGTTTGTAATAAACTTTGCAAAGTCCACTTTGCTCCCCTCCCAGAACTTGGAGTTCATAGGAACAAGGTTGGACTCGCTGCTGGCAAAGGCGTTCTTGCCAAAAGACAGAGCCCAGAGACTGATAAACTTAGCAAACCAGTTTCTCCTCAGGTCGCTGGTCTCCGCCAGACTCTGCCTGAGGCTTCTTGGCCACATGGCTTCGACAGTACATGTGACCCCCAATGCCAGGCTCCATATGAGGCTGCACAGTGGTGCCTGCGGACTCAGTGGTCACAGGCCACAGGCAACCTCAAAGACAGGGTAAAGGTGTCCAGACACTTGCTGCACTCCCTCAGATGGTGGCTACACCCACCCAATCTGTTGAAAGGAGTACCTTTTCAGAGTCCTGCGTTCACAGTGGTCTTGACCACAGATGCCTCCCTGCAAGGCTGGGGGGAGCTCATTGTCTAGGCAAGTGCACCCAGGGCCTGTGGTCTCCCCGGGAATCTGCACAGCAAATCAATCTCCTGGAACTCCGGGCTATTCGGTTAGCCCTCAAGGCTTTTTCTCAAACCCTGGCTCATCAGTCTGTCCTAGTTCAAACAGACACCCAGGTAGCCATGTTCTTTGTGAACAAGCAGGGCGGAACTGGGTCCAGGCTCCTCTGTCAGGAGGTACAGGACCTTTGCTTGTTTGCTCTCAGACACAACATGCTCCTCAAAGCAGTATATCTACCCGGCCAGGAGAACTGCCTGGCGGACAGGTTGAGCAGGATTCTGCAACCCCACGAGTGGCAGCTCCATCCTTTGGTAGTTCAAAAGATTTTCATGAAATGGGGACTTCCATCCATAGACCTGTTTGCCAGTCCTCTGAACAAACAGCTGCCAAAATTCTGCTCCAGGCAACCACATCCTCTGCGAGTAGCAGCAGATGCTTTTCTGATTCCCTGGTCTCAGGGCCTCCTGTATGCGTTTCCTCCCACGCCCTTGGTGGCCCGAACTCTGTTCAAGATTCTTCAGGACAAGGCCTCAGTCTTGCTGGTGGCTCCCAGGTGGCCCAGACAGCCCTGGTTTCCACTTCTGCTTCAATTGGCAGTGGATCCCCCTCTGCCTCTGGGGTTGCAACCCGACCTTCTCTCTCAGGATCAGGGTACCCTTCTGCACCCCAATCTCAAAGCTCTAAATTTGATGGCCTGGAGGCTGCAAGGGTAGTTTTGGCTCCCTGGGGCCTACCTCAGGAGGTAGAGGAACTTCTCCTAGCCTCTAGGAAACAATCCACTAGGAAAACCTATGCTCTTAAATGGAAAAGGTTTTCAGTGTGGTGTCCGTTACATACAGAGGATCCTTTCTCCTGTACTGTACCTGTAGTGCTTCAGTACTTACTGCACTTATCCAATCAAGGTCTTAAGTCCAATTCTGTTCGGGTCCACCTCTCAGCTCTAGCAGCTCACCACTCTCTGGTGGAAGGACACTCTGTCGGTTCACCCTTTGGTGTCCCGGTTTCTCAGAGGCTTGCTCTTGCTCAAGCCTCCAATCCATCCTCCTACCCCTGAGTGGGAGTTGAATGTGGTCTTGCAACAACTGACTCGCCCACCTTTTGAGCCGATGGCTACTTGTCCACTACGCTTCCTGTCCTGGAAGACACTCTTCCTGATAGCCCTTACCTCGGCTAGGCGAGTGAGTGAGCTTCAGGCCCTGGTCTGTGATAGGCCTTACACCAGAATTTATAGGAACTGGGTAGTCCTCAGGACTCATCCAAAGTTCCTCCCAAAGGTTGTCTCCTCTTTCCACCTCAACCAGGAGGTGGTTCTTCCAACATTCTTCCCTAGGCCTCATGCAAGCCAGGCCGAATCAGTTCTGCATACCCTGGACTGTAGGAGGGCCTTATCCTTCTACCATGACCGTACGCAAGGGCACAGAAGGGCTACTCAGCTCTTCATATCTTTTGACCCTAATAATTTAGGGTTAGCTGTGTCCAAGCGTAACTTGTCCATCTGGGTGGCTGACTGTATCACCTGGGCTTACAAGGCGGCTGACCTTCCTTTGCAGGGTCGGGTCACGGCCCACCGTGTCAGGGCAATGGCTGCCTCAGTGGCTCATCTTCGCTCTGTACCCTTGGTAGACATCTGCAGGGCTGCAACTTGGTCTTCAAGCCAGACTTTTGCAGCCCATTACTGTCTGGAGAGGGAGTCCCGTAGGGACAGTGCTTTTGGCCAGGCAGTACTCTGGAATCTCTTTGAGGTTTAGGCAACTCCTGCCCTCTGTTGGGCTACTGGTGGAGGTTGTGTCAGTGAAAAGCCTTTCTTTGATGCTGGTACTAGAGGGAGTTCTCTTGTTCAGCCTGGGTTCCTGGTAGCCCAGAGCTAGGGAGTCACCCATATATGAGGACTGACTTCCTGCTTGGTCCTGGAGAAAGAGTTACTCACCTGTAACAAGTGTTCTCCAGGAGCAGCAGGAATCAGTCCTCACAACCCTCCCTCCTACCCTGGGAGTTGCAGTTGTACATAGTTTATTTTTCATTTTTGTGTGCTGTTCTTAGCTATGTCATTTGACTGAGGTAAGATGGCACCTTTAGGCGGGAAGGGAACCGCGCATGCGTGCCTGCATTCCCAAAGGCTTTCATGGAAAGCTGGGGAAATGCTCCGCTGGAGCTTCATCGGCATCGATGACACCCATATGTGAGGACTGATTCCTGCTGCTCCTGGAGAACACCTGTTACAGGTGAGTAACTACTCTTTCTACGGACCCTGGGGATTTTTGTCTTCTCCTACTTAGACGACTGGCTCATTCGAGCCTCCACAGTTGCAGAGGCCAGCACTGCACTATCTCGTACAATGTGAATCCTCCAATACTTGGAATTGGAAATCAACTTCCCAAAGTCTCAACTAGTTCCTTCCCAATGCCTAGAATTCATAGGAGCCTGTCTGGATACCAGGCAGGCAAAGGCTTTCCTTCCACAAGCCCGGTGTCTTCGCATTATGCAGCTAGCTTTCCAAGCAGCAGGAAAATCCTCCCTCACGGCTCGGGAACTACTGCAGCTACTGGGACACATGGCATCCACAGCTCATGTAGTCCCATATGCTCGCCTCCATATGCGAGCAGCTCAGTAGACCCTCTCCACACAGTGGACACAGGCCACGGGCAATTTGTCGGACAAAATAACAGTCTCTCCAAAGACTAATTTTGTCCCTCCAATGGTGGCATTCACTACAAAATCTGACAAATCTCCTTTCCATCAACCCCTCTTTCAGGCCACCCTAACAACAGATGCCTCACAGGTGGGTTGGGGAGCACACCTGGATCATCTCTCTACCCAGGGCACCTGGACTCCACAGGAGGTAGGTTTACACATAAACCTCCTGGAATTAAGAGCAATTTATTTAGCTCTTCGAGTGTTCCACGCCCAGCTCAGCTACAAGACGGTCCTAGTCTATACGGACAATCAGGTAGCCATGTTCTATGTGAACAAGCAGGGCGGAACCGGCTCTCTGTCCTTATGCAACGAAGCTTTACTACTATGGGCCCTTGTCAGAGAGCACCAAATTCACCTTCTAGTGGTATATCTTCCAGGCATTCAAAACCTTTGGGCAGACAAACTCAGTTGAGTATTGCTACCTCACGAGTGGTCACTACACCTAGACCAGGTGGCAAAGATATTTCATCTCCGGGGCACTCCAGACATAGACCTCTTTGCAAGTCCACTGAATGCCAAACTTCCCCGGTTCTGTTCCAGGATACCGGCACACCACTGTCAGGCAAGGAAGGGATACCTTCCTCCTTCACTGGGGTCAGGACTTCCTTATGCTTTCCCACCCATTCCCCTCATTCCCAAAACACATTTCAAGCTTCAGAGAGACAGGGGTTGCATGATTCTCATCGCACCACGATGGCCATGCCAGGCGTGGTATTCCCTGCTTCTGCATCTCTCTCAAGCGGCACCTCTGGAGTTAGGGCATGCTCCAGATCTTCTTTCTCAGGAGAACGGGACGCTATAGCACCCAAATCCCCAGTCCCTGCACCTCACGGCTTGGTTGCTAAAGGCTTAGACCTCCAGGATCTCAACCTGTCTCAGCAGGTAAAAGATATCCTTTGAACTTCTAGGAAACTTTCCAGAAGAAGATCTTATGCCTTCAAGTGGAAACGTTTTACTATATAGTGCTCCAGGAGGGGATTAAACCCCCTCATTGTACCCTTAGAATCGATACTAGAGTATCTTCACTTATCGAATTCTGGGTTAAAGACCAATTCGGTAAGAGTCCATCTTAGTGCAATTGCAACTTTTTATAAGCCTCTGAATGGACAACCAATTTCCTCTCATCCACTCATATCAAGATTTATGAGAGGCCTTCTATTAACCAAACCTCCCATCAAGCCCCACCGGTGGCATGGGATCTAAATCTAGTTCTCGGGCAGCTCATGAAGCCGCCTTTTGAGCCTTTAGCTACTGCAGCCCTCAAGTTCTTGACCTGGAAGGTCATCTTCCTAATTGCAATCACCTCTGCCCGTCGCATCAGTGAATTGCAAGCTTTAGTGGCTGATCCTCCTTATACTAGGTTTCATCATGATAAGGTTGTTCTTCGAACTCACCGTCATTTTATGCCAAAGGTGGTTTCGCCTTTTCATTTAAATCAATCAATTTACCTTCCTGTATTTTTTCCCATGCCTCACGCCTCTAATGCAGAAAGGAACCTTCATACTTTGGATTGTAAAAAGGGCCTTAGCCTTTTACATACGAAGAACACAGCAACATAGAAAGTCTTCACAACTTTTTATAGCTTTTGACCCTAGTCATTTGGGACTTGCATTCTCCAAAAGAACTTTATCTAAATGGATTGCCCAGTGCATATCCTTTACTTATGAGAGTAAGGGTCTTCCTTTTCAGGACCATGTCACAGCTCATAATGTCAGGGCCATGGCAGCTTCTATGGCTAATCTCCACTCTGTGTCTATTGATGACACTTGTCAGTTGGTCCATTAGATGATAAAGGGGTTAAAGGAGCACTAAGAGGCGACAAGGCAATAGCAGAGAGACTGAACGAATTCTTTGCTTCAGTCTTTACTGAGGAAGATGTAGGGATGTTACCCATGACTGAAGTGGTATTTAAAGGTGCAGAAGAATTGAAGGAAATATCGATACATCGAGAAGATGTATTACAACTATTAGATAAGCTGAAGAGTAGCAAATCACCTGGGCCGGATGGTATACATCCAAGGGTATTGAAAGAACTGAAATATGAGATTGCAGACCTGCTATTAGTAATCTGTGAACTATCATTAAAATCATCTCTAATACCTGAAGATTGGAGGATCGCCAATGTAACACCAATTTTTAAAAAGGGTTCCAGGGGTGATCCGGGAAACTACAGACCGGTGAGCCTGACGTCAATACCGGGAAAAATGATAGAAACCATCATAAAGAATAAAATTACTCAGCATGTAGATAGTCATGAACTAATGAGAGACAGCCAACATGGCTTTAGACAAGGAAGATCTTGTCTTACTAATCTGTTATGTTTTTTTGAAGGAGTGAATAATCAGGTGGACAAAGGTGAGTCGGTTGATATTGTGTATCTGGACTTTCAGAAAGCCTTTGACAAGGTCCCTCATGAGAGACTTTTGGCAAAACTAAAGAGTCATGGGATAGGAGGCAGTGTACTATTGTGGATCAGGAACTGGTTAAAAGATAGAAAGCAGAGGGTAGGGCTAAATGGCCAATTTTCCCAATGGAGAAAGGTGAATAGTGGTGTACCCCAGGGATCTGTGCTGGGTCCGCTGCTTTTTGACATATTCATAAATGACCTGGAAAGTGGAATAACGAGTGAGGTTATCAAATTTGCAGATGACACAAAACTATTTAAAGTTGTTAAAACCCAAGAGGATTGTGGAAAATTGCAAGAGGATCTTGATAAATTGGAAGACTGGGCATCAAAATGGCAGATGAAATTTAATGTGGACAAGTGCAAGGTTATGCACCTAGGGAAGAACAACCCAAACTATGGTTACACGATGCAAGGTTCCACATTAGGAACCACCACCCAGGAAAAAGATTTAGGCGTCATTGTGGATACCATGTTAAAACCCTCGGCCCAGTGTGCAGCGGCGGCCAAGAGAGCAAATAGAATGCTAGGTATGATAAGGAAAGGAATGGAAAATAAAACAAAGGATATTATAATGCCTCTATATCGTTCCATGGTGAGACCGCACCTTGAATATTGTGTGCAATTCTGGTCGCCGTATCTTAAAAAGGATATAGAGTTATTAGAAAAGGTTCAGAGAAGAGCCACCAAAATGGTAAAGGGGATGGAAGGATACTCCTATGAAGAAAGGCTGAAAAGGTTAGGGCTCTTTAACCTGGAAAAGAGACGGCTGAGGGGAGATATGATAGAAGTCTATAAATTAATGAGCGGAGTGGAACGGGTAAACGTAGATCGATTGTTTACCTTATCAGAATATAGAAAGACTAGGGGACATGCAATGAAGCTACAGGGTAAACTATTTAAGACTAATAAAAGAAAATATTTTTTCACTCAACGTGTAATCAAACTCTGGAATTTGTTACCGGAGGATGTAGTAAAGGCTGTTAGTGTAGCTGGGTTTAAAAAAGGTTTGGACAAGTTCCTGGAGGAAAGGTCCATAAGCCATTATTAAGAAGGGACCCAGGATATCAATGCTTGAACCAATACAAGCATTGTGGAACCTGTGTCCCTTGGGGAAACTGCTAGTTCTCCAGGACCAAGCAGGAAGTCAGTCCTCACATATGGGTGACGTCGGCGCCGACGGAGCCCTCGCGGAGCAATTTTCCCCAGCTTTCAAAGAAAGCCTTTGGGAATTGCAGCGCGCATGCGCGGTCGCCTTCCCGCCCAAGGGTGCCATCTTAGCCAGTCTTCTTTTTTCCGCGGAGCCCTACAGACGTACCCGTCGTGTCCCCGCTAAAAAAGTTGATTTTTGTGAGTTTTTCTCTTTTTTCACTTCGGTTCGACGCCGGTCGTTTTCCTGCCCGGACTCGCGACGCCGTTGCGAGTCCTTCTCTTATTTTTCGGTTTTTCTGATTTTTGGTGAGTTTCGTTTTCGGTTTTTCGCTGGCAGCCCGGTCCTTTGACCTTGCAGGGGCCCTTTTTCCCCCGATGGCTGCCAGTGGTTTCAAGCGGTGTGGTCAGTGTGACAGAAATATGTCACTCACTGACACACACGATAATTGCCTCCGCTGCCTGGGCCCGGATCATGAAGAAATGATCTGTGGAGCCTGTGGCAAAATGTCCTCCAAAGCGTTGAGGAGTCGGCGGCATCAGCGGGATAGAATCTTCGCTGACCCCAGCCGTACCCGGACCTCGTCGGAGGCCTCGGCATCCAGAGGCTCCAGCTCTGACCATCGCCGAAGCTCCTCCGACAGGGGTTCTCCCTCCGGAGACCATCGACGGAAGACGAAACCCGCGAGGGCGGCGTCGGTGGACGCTCCTGGCTCCGCGAGGGCCAGGTCGCATAGCCCCGACAGCCGTCCCGGGTCTTTGGAGAAGGAGCACCTCCCGAAGCGACCTCACCTGGAGTCGGAGTTGCCTGCTCGGGTAAGTCCTGTAGTCCTCCTGGACTCGCCTCCGAGAGGTCCGACGTCGGGCCCGACGCCGTCGGGGCCCGAGTCGGGGGCTGCTGGGTCACCTGAGGTCGGACTCAGGTTGACGGCCTTGGAGAGCAGACTATCTGCCTTCATGGACCAGCAGCGGGCACTGATCGCTAGCCTCGCTGGCGCCGCTGCCCCGACCGCCGGGACGTTGACGTCTAAGTCGACCCCGGAGACCGAGCCGATCCTCGAGTCCATGCGAACTCGAGTCGATCCTCGGTCGAGGTCACCCTCGGCCTCCCGTTCGGGACCGAGGTCGTCGCCGCCGACTCCTTCGGCGTCGGGGCGGCCGACGCCTCCGCCTGCCCGAGCCGACCCCACCGATTCCTCCTCGGAGTCGGCCTGGGAGTCTGAAGAGGAGGAGTCACCTGATTCCTTTCGGACTCGGTGTGTCCCCTCGGACTCACCTGAGTCCGAACCTCGGAAACAGTCCCCCCCGGAGGATGCCCGGTTCTCGGACTTCGTCAGGGATATGGCCAAGGCTTTGGCCTTCCCTGCGGATCCCGAGGAGGAGCCTCGAGCCGAAGAGCTCGACGCCCTTCAGTACGACTCTCCCGCCCGGGAGCACTTTACTGTACCGGTTCCTCCCATGCTGGAACGACTACTCTTCCGCATGTGGGAGAGTCCGGCCTCGTCGCCGGTATTGAGCAAGCGGGTCGATTCCATCTATCGAGTCCGCAAGAGTCCTGGCTTCCAAAAAGCACAGCTGCCACACCATTCCATGGTAGTGGAATCGGCCATGCATAGGCTTAAGAGCCAAAAGATGCACTCCTCGGTGCCTCCTGCCAGGGAGGCCCGTAACCTGGATGGCCTCGGTAAGAAGTGTTTCCAGGGCTCTATGCTGGCTTGTCGTGTCCAGACCTACCAGCTATACATGGGCATGTATCTCCGAGACCTGGCTAAAGAGATAGCCGGATTCTCCGCTGGACTGTCCGAGGAACCTTTGCGGAGGTTCCTGGCCTTGACATCTGGTATTCAGGAATGCTCCAAATTCATGTCCCGAGCAGCCTATGATGGCTTTGAAGCATCGGCTCGTGTGGCCGCAGCCGGCATCGGTGCCCGCCGACAGGCTTGGCTTCAGTCGTCTGACCTTGAACCTTGGGTGCAGGACAAGTTGGTCGATGTCCCCTGCAGAGGTGAGAACCTCTTTGGCAAGCCCATGGCTGAAAAGGCTGCACAAATCGAGACGGAGACTCTCACCAGGACCAGGCTTTCTAGGAAGACCTCCGCCCCTTCCCAGAAAAAGAAGGGCTCGGGAAAGAAGTCCTTTTTAACCCGAGGAAGGCGGCTGCCTATAAACACTACCCTCAATATCAGGCCCCCGCAGCTCCCCAACAGGGTCAGCAGGCCAAGGGACGGGGTAACGGGTCCCGTAGGCAGCAAGCCCCCAAGCCTGCACCACCTGCCCCTGCCCAGCAGGGTGGGGGTTTTTGACTTCCTCAGCATAGCCTCTCCCCCTCAGCTGGTTCCTCCCAGCACCGGAGGCCGGCTGGTTCACTTCGCCCACAGGTGGTCCAACATCACTTCAGATGCCTGGGTGCTTCAAGTCGTGCGAGAAGGATATCTTCTCCACTTCCATCAGGTCCCTCCCTCTTATTTTCCGGGAGAACCTCCTCGACTCCCTCTGCACAGGGACTTACTCCTTCAGGAGTTAGCAAGTCTTCTTCAGGAACAGGCTGTGGAACCGGTGCCCCACCACCTGAGAGGTCAAGGCTTTTATTCCAGGTATTTTCTGATACCAAAAAGGACAGGAGGCCTCAGACCCATCCTGGACTTGCGCAACCTCAACAAGTTCCTCGTGCGGGAAAAGTTCAAGATGCTTACCCTTGGAATCCTTCTGCCCTACCTCCAGCAGGGAGATTGGCTATGCTCCTTAGATCTAAAGGATGCCTACACGCACATCCTCATCCACCCAAGCCACCGCCAATACCTAAGGTTTGTGGTGGCAGGAAATCACTACCAGTACAGAGTACTGCCCTTTGGCCTATCCTCCGCACCGCGAGTCTTCACAAAATGTCTCGCGGTGGTGGCAGCCTATCTCAGGCTTCACGGCCTCTATGTCTTTCCGTACCTCGACGACTGGCTCATCAGAGCGTCGTCCTCTCCGGCAGTCACCAATGCCACACACCGCACCGCACAGTACTTGGGCTTTGTCATAAACTTCGCAAAGTCCACTTTGCTCCCCTCACAGGATCTCGAGTTCATCGGCGCAAGACTGCACACTCCTCAGGCTCGAGCTTTCCTGCCTCTCGACAGGGCTCAACGGCTCATGGACCTAGCCGGCCGTTTTCACAGCCAGTCCCTGGTCTCCGCCAGGCGCTTCCTGAGACTACTCGGCCATATGGCTTCCACCGTCCACGTGACCCCCAATGCTCGCCTGAATATGCGGCCTGCTCAGTGGTGCCTTCGCAAGCAGTGGCAACAGGCCACCGGCAGACTAGCCGACTTAGTGCGCATCTCCGGGCCGCTGGCCTTTTCCCTACAGTGGTGGCTTCATCGGCCGAACCTGGTGCTCGGAATGCCGTTTCAGTCGCCTCAGCCGACTCAAGTGCTGACGACCGATGCTTCCCTCCTGGGTTGGGGAGCACATTGCCAGGGGGCATGTACTCAAGGTCTCTGGACCGCGTGGGAGTCTGCTCAACAGATCAACTTCCTGGAGCTCAGAGCAATCCGTCTGGCGCTCAAGGCTTTCTCCCACCGGACTTCTCACCAGTCCGTCCTTGTCCAGACGGACAATCAAGTTGCCATGTTCTACGTGAACAAGCAGGGGGGCACGGGCTCCTTCCTTCTCTGCCGAGAAGCTCAGAAGCTCTGCTCTTGGGCCGTCAGTCACGGCATTCTTCTCAAGGCAGTTTATTTCCCAGGCCAAGAAAATTGCCTGGCGGACAAACTCAGCAGGATACTCCAGCCGCACGAGTGGCGTCTGGATCCCTTGGTAGTTCAGAAACTCTTTCTGAAGTGGGGCCTCCCCACGATGGATCTCTTTGCCAGTCCTCTCAACCGGCAACTTCTTCGCTTCTGCTCTCGTCAGCCACATCCCCTTCGGGTAGCGGCAGATGCGTTTCTACTCTCATGGTCGGAAAGCCTTCTCTATGCTTTTCCTCCCATCCCGCTAGTCTCTCGAACTCTATTCAAGGTTCTCCGGGACAAAGCTTCCATGATCCTGGTGGCTCCTCGCTGGCCCAGACAGCCGTGGTTCCCACTCCTGTTGCAATTAGCGGTAGAGGATCCGTTCCCTCTGGGGTTTCAACCGGATCTCCTAACACAGGATCAGGGGTCTCTGCTACACCCCAACCTCAGATCTCTCAACCTAATGGCCTGGCGGCTGAAAGGGTAGTCCTCGCTCCCCTTCTCCTGCCGGCAGAGGTGGAAAAGGTCGTACTAGCTTCTCGGCGACCTTCTACCCGCAAATGCTACGCCCTTAAATGGCGTCGCTTTTCTGTTTGGTGTGTACAGCAGTCTCTGGATCCCTTCTCCTGCTCGGTGTCGGTGATCTTGCAGTACCTGCTCTACCTCTCTAATCTGGGACTTAAGTCCAACTCTGTCAAAGTCCACCTCAGTGCTCTTTCAGCACACCATGTGCCGGTGGACGGCAGACCTCTTTCCAGCGACCCTCTCGTAGCACGGTTTCTCAGAGGTCTCCTTCTACTTAAACCACCTCTGCGCCCGCCAGCACCTGACTGGGATCTGAATGTGGTTTTACAGCGGATCACCTGTCCGCCTTTTGAACCGATGGCTACCTGTTCTCTGCGTTTTCTTTCGTGGAAAACCTTATTCCTGATAGCCCTCACTTCCGCTAGACGCGTAAGTGAATTGCAGGCCCTCGTGTCTGATCCTCCCTTCACTCGGTTCTACAAAAATAGGGTAGTCCTACGGACTCACCCAAAATTTCTTCCAAAAGTTGTCTCCCCTTTTCACATCAATCAGGAGGTGGTACTTCCAACCTTCTTTCCCAGGCCTCACTCCAGCCGAGCTGAACGAGTCCTGCATACCCTGGACTGTAGAAGGGCATTGAACTTCTACCTTGACCGTACGCGGGAGCACCGTAAAGCTGCTCAGCTTTTTGTGTCTTTTGACCCCAATAAATTGGGGCTCCCGGTCTCCAAGCGTACTCTGTCCATCTGGGTTGCTGACTGTATCGCTTGGGCTTATGGGGCAGCCGGACTCTCCTTAGAAAGTCGAGTCACGGCTCATTGTGTTCGGGCGAAGGCTACGTCAGTGGCTTACCTCCGCTCTGTTCCGCTGGCAGACATCTGCCGGGCCGCTACTTGGTCTTCGAGCCAGACTTTTGCGGTCCATTACTGTCTCGAGAGGGAGTCCCGCAGGGACAGTGCTTTCGGACAGGCAGTCCTCCGAAATCTCTTCGAGGTTTGAGCAACTCCTACCCTCCATCCCGGATGGGGGCTACCGGTGGGTGATAATTCAGTGAAGATTCCTTCCTTCTGTGCCGCTGAGCTAGAGGGAGCTCATTTTTGTGCTTAGGGTCTCCGGTAGCCTTAAGCTTGGGAGTCCCATATGTGAGGACTGACTTCCTGCTTGGTCCTGGAGAAAGCGTAGTTACTCACCTGTAACAGGTGTTCTCCAGGAGCAGCAGGAATCAGTCCTCACAACCCTCCCTCCTCCCCGTGGAGTTGCAATCATCTGCTTAAGTTTTTTTTGCAAATTTTTATGCTGTCTTTTAGCTATGTCATCAGACTGGCTAAGATGGCACCCTTGGGCGGGAAGGCGACCGCGCATGCGCGCTGCAATTCCCAAAGGCTTTCTTTGAAAGCTGGGGAAAATTGCTCCGCGAGGGCTCCGTCGGCGCCGACGTCACCCATATGTGAGGACTGATTCCTGCTGCTCCTGGAGAACACCTGTTACAGGTGAGTAACTACGCTGTACATATGACCTAGATTGGCCACTGTTGGAAACAGAATACTGGGCTTGATGGACCTTGGTCTGACCCAGTATGGCATATCTTATGTTCTTATGTTCTTATGTCGATCAGCCACCTGGGCTTCGGTACACACCTTCACAGCCCACTACTGTCTAGATAAAGCCTCCCGTTGGGATGCCTTCTTTGGCCAAGCTGTTCTTCAAAACCTTTTTTAAACATAAACCAACTCCTACCCACCAACCCTGGTGGGATGCCAGAGATCCATGGGAGGAAGGATCTTCACCCTTGACGGTGTCACCTTCCTTGGGTTATCTCCCTGGCATCTTCAGCTAGGGAGTTCCCATATGTGATGACTACATTCCTGCTTGTTCCTGGAGGTAGCGTAGTTACTCACCTGTAACAGGTGATCTCTGGGAACAGCAGGAATTTAGTCCTCACAACCCACCCACCTCCCCTAGGAGTTGTCTCTCTCTCTCTCTTTCCTCTCTCTCTCTATCCTTTCACTCAGCTACAAACTTAACTGAAGAGGGACAGTTGGAAAGGCGGGAAGGCAGCGCGCATGTGCTGAGGGATGCTTCCAAAAGCGTTCTTATTGGACGCTGGGGAGCGTTCCCACGCAGGCTCCGTCGGTACCGATGATACCCATATGTGAGGACTAAATTCCTGCTGTTCCTGGAGATCACCTGTTACAGGTGAGTAACTACGCTTTACCAGTGAGGCTAAGACTCACACTTAAGATTTTATATATGGTAGTCAAATATTTGTGAATGGAAGTGCCAATGTGTACTGTATTTGGCTGATCTGTTGCATCCTTAGAGTTCCACTCAATCCCTGCAATTTACCTCACCTGGTACATTGAAGATACCCTGTTTTCTTATTACCCAAAGTGCAGTTTTCAATGTTTTGAACCAGAGCTGTGGAACAGTCTTCCAGATGAGGTGATTTGTATTAAAGGATATGCATGAGCTGCTTTGGGGGGCAAAGTTTTCAAGATTTTATTGAGATATCCAAAAAGAGGTGCAGGGATTTGAAGCCAAGGGTTCTTGCTCTAAAAGTTTTCTTTTGGTTAACATTTCTCTGTAGATGTTTTGTGAATTTTGAGGGCAACTGATTTCTTTTTTTTGAGTCTAAACAACTGTCTGAATTTGTTAACTGTAAAGGTGGTATTAATGCTTATTATAAGTTCCTAGTAGCCAATTGCAACACCTGTCCTCCTTTAATTTAATATTGTATAATCGTTTTTCCTATATCTTGCCTCCAAACATGGACTAATTTTATTAGCTTTATTTCCTTTCTTTTTTCCTTTTCACATTTTTAATCTTCTTTCATATTGAGATTATAGAATGTTGCGAAATCATACATAAGAAGTAAAAAAAAACCCCTCCAAAACCCACCAATAATTTAAAATATATCAGACTACAGCAGTGGTGCTGCTGTTAATGTTTAGTATTTCTCCTCTTGCTTGCTGCTAATCCAACTGCTTAAACAAGTCACATTTTCAGAGTTTCTTTTTTTTATGCTTGTCCTAGGTTCGCTCAGCATTCTTTGAGTTAATCTCTGCTTTCTGTCGGCACTTCTGTGGACCTCTGAAAGTGGAAGCACAAAGGACATGTGCCGCTGTTCTTCTCAATATTGATGAAAAAGATGCAGTGGTGTGCTCAGCTGAATGGGAAGCTTTACTATGTGTCACTGCAACCATTGAGGTATTACAGATGAATGTCCGCTATCTGTACTTTCTGTTCCTAAGCGTCTCTCCAGTCTAGTTCCTTTCTTCTGGGTTGTGCTCCTCTTCTAGCAGCTTGGAGACTGAGTACGTCATTCTTTGATCCCTCAGGATATATAGTCACTGGCACCAGCCCCAGTATACTCGGTCTCCAAGCAGCTAGAAGGAGCATTAAGCCAGGAGGGCTTACTGGAGAGATCTTAGAGTTCAGGCGGTTTATTTAGTTTGGGTTACCCTTTTATTTCTTTGGTTTGGCTTTCTTTGCCTTTAGTTTTCTATTTCTTTATTTGGGCTGCTGGCTGAATTTTAGGAGCGTCTGCCCGTCCCCCCCCTTCCCTCTTTTCTTACCGGTCAGAGGATTCGTTCCTGGAGGAGGCTTGCCTTGGCCCAGGTGCGTAAAATAAAAAAGAAAGAAAGAAAGAGACTGGCGAGGGGTTTCCGCTGCATCTCATGGTGAGTCAGAGCCTCTGAGTTGCCTCCTGCCTCGTAGCAGAAGCATGGGAGACAGCTGAGCATGAGGGCGGGAAGGCGTTAGGCCTCTACCTCTGTCGGGACGCCTCAGAGCAGCTGGGAGACAAGCGGAGCTGACCGCGAGGTAAGAGGAGCCGGTCTGAAGCCAGAGCAGGAAAAGCCATGTGCGCAGGCAGTGGGCTGCGGGGCTTTTGGGCAGCAAGCAGCAAGGCCGCTTATTTTCGCGCCAGGGGGTCAGGCCAAGGGCTGCGGGGGCTGTGTTCCCAACGCAGGAATTTTGGTTTTTGGGAGTCTCCGGTTTAAGTGTATATGCATTTCCTGATCGTCCCTCCAGTCTAGTCCCGGAATCTCTGGGTTGTCATCCTCTTCTAGCAGCTTTTGGAGACTGAGAACTGTCAATCTTGTGATATCACTGGTATATAAGCCCCAGGACTGCCTCCTTTCACCAGTTATCTGTCTCCAAGCAGCTGGAGGTTGGATGAGCCCAGGGATTCGGGCTCACTTGAGGACTATTAAGAAGAGTTTAGGTTTGGTTCTTGGGGTGCTGGGTTAAAGTTTTAGAAGAAAGGATCACAAGGCACGTCAGCTTACTGGGTCGGGTGTTAAGAATCCTGGTGCCAGTCTGCTCAGGGGTTAATTTTTCCCTTCACTGTGCCTTTAAAGTCTCTGCCTTTCTCCTCTCCCTCCCCCCTTCTTCCTTTCTCGTTATTGCTTCCCTCTTTGTAACGAGCATTGGGGGCTGTTATAGGATCAGAGCACAGTGACCGGTGGCCGTTCCCGTCAGCAGTGGAGAGGTCCCGGTTCTCTGTAAGGCTCAGCGCGTGCAGAGGAACTGCCTGCAAACGCGGCTGAAGCCGGCGCCTCGAGTGACGGATCGGCAGAGAAGTTTCTGCTGCGGTCCTTACCTGATGAAGCCTGCAGCTCCCGGACTGCGGTAGGGTGCAGGGAAGGCAGCAAAGCACTCAGTATTTGGGCCGAGAAAGGTAGGATACTATTTCCTTTGAGCGGAACACTGAGTAGCGCGGTTCGTGGCTGTGCAGGCCGGACCACGTGGCTCTTGCGCGGGAAGCGCGGGCTGTTTTTCAAGTTTTACTAAGCGTTGTATCTTGCTTGCGGAGCCTCGTTTTGAGAAACTTTCCTCATACTTTTGATGGGGGAACACAGTGCACAGTGTAAAAAAAAAAAAAATTATTTTTGGTGCTTTAAATCTGGTCTGTTCAGGGGCTAGGCTCTGTTTGCAGGGTCTAGGGTCTTTGGTAAGAGGCTCAGATAAGCAGGATGCCTTCTAGGCCGCCCTGTTTATTGTGCGGCGCTAGAAGGAGCTCTTTGTCTCCGGAGGGAGTGTGTAGAGGTTGCAGTCAGGAGTCTACGGCCATGGAGCAGGACGCAGCCATTGCGGGGATTCAGGAAGGGATGGCTTTGAGCCCTATGGAACCTCTATTAAACACAGGGGCTACGCGGGAGCCTGTGCCTAGCACGTCTTCGGCTTCAGACCCTGGGAATACGCAACTGCCCTTGCTGGGAGGCCTAGCAGCAATTTTCGCGCCAGATTTCGTAGCCTTGCTTCAGCAGGCCTTGAGCGGTTCTCTATGTAAACCGGTGGGCGGCTCGGTCGAAGCAGGGCTAGGGGATAAGAGGCTGGGTACCCCTTTGTCAGCGGTGGGGTCCGGCATGGCGGCGAAGAGATCCAGAGGAGATGGAGACCGAGTAGATGAGTCGGTTATGTCGGAGGGCCTACGGTCGGAGGATTTGGATCTTGACGCGGGTCTGGATGAGGAACTAGAGGAAGGCGAAATTGCAAAACAGGAGGACCAAGCGTGGGTGGTCCGCGTGTTTCGGAGAGAGGAGTTGGCGGTCCTCATTGCAGAGTCACTTAAGTCGCTTAATATGCCGACCGAGGGCCCTCCCGAGGACGCCACTCTAGAAGATCCTTTGTTGCAGGCTGTTCGGAGGACTCAGAGTGTTTCCCGTACATAGAGTGTTTAAAGAAATGATACAGGAAGAGTGGGACATGTCAGAAGCTGCGCTTAGGGGTTCTAGAGTTATGGCACGTCTTTACCCTCTGGTGGACAAGGAGAAGGATTTGTTTAAGTCGCTGAAGGTAGATGCGGCGGTGTCGGCGGTTACTAAGAAGACCACAATTCCAGTAGAAGGTGGTGTGGCGCTCAAGGATGCTCAAGATCGCAAATTAGAGACCTTGTTGAAACAGGTTTTTGAAGTAAATGCCCTCTCTTTACAGGCGTTTATTTGCAGAGCCTGGGTGGCTAGGGCTTGCCTACGCTGGGCGCAGCAGATTCAGGGAGGTGTCTCAGAGGATGCAGACAAGGAGGCCTCCAGGCTAGAATCTGGGGCGGCTTATCTAGCCGACGTTCATTATGACCTTATTAGGGGATTAGCTAAGAGTATGGCTTCGGTGGTAGCTGGGCGGCGTTGTCTGTGGCTGCGTAATTGGGCAGCAGACGGCCCTTCCAAGGCGTGGTTAAGTAAGCTTCCCTTCAGGGGTAAGCTGTTTGGTGAAGATTTAGATAAATTGGTGAAAGACCTGGGAGAGTCCAAGGGCGGCAGGTTGCTGGAGGATAAGCAAAAACAGGGACGGCCCACGCCCGGGTTGCGAGGTCAGCAACGGGATTTTTGGCGTTTTCGTTCCCCAAGATTTGCTCCGAATCAGCGGGCCCATTTTCCCAGTAGGAACCAGGGGTTTCGGGGATTTGAGGAGCAGGGAGGGGGTTTACGGCCCCTTCCACTTCCTCAATTTCAAGAAAGTGGTATGAAGTGAGGGGGGCCCAGTTGGGGTTGGTTCCCGTGGGGGGTTGATTACGGGAGTTTTACCCTGCCTGGGCCCAAGTCACGTCGGATCAGTGGGTGTTAGAGGTCGTCCGAGAAGGTTATGCGTTAGAATTTCAGAGGCTGGTAACCGACGCGTTCGTGCAGTCCCCGTGCAGATCGGCCGCAAAGCGCAAAATAGTAGGGGAGACGGTGCGGAGACAGCTCTCCCTCAACATAATAGAAACGACAATATAATTGATAAAAAGAATGCCCCATGGTTTAACATGACACTTAAAAATCTTAAAAGACAACTAAGAATGGAAGAAAGGAAATGGAGGCAAAACAAATCTCCAACAACCTATGAAAAATACATAAATACCCTACACACATATAAAGTAACAATAGACAATTCTAAGAGAAACTACTACTCTAACTTACTCAATAACTCAATTAACCGACCAAGAGAATTGTTCTATATAATACAGAAGCTAACAAACAAAACATACAACTCAGATGAAATATCCATAGATATTACCCCACAAGACTTAGCTCAATACTATATCAATAAAACAAAAATACAAACAAATAACCCCTCAACAACACACTCTGAAATGAAGCACACAACCTCTGATAACTGGTCCAATTTCAGCCCAATTTCAAAGACCACACTCAAAGCTACCATATCTAACATCAATACAACTACATCATATCTTGACCCATGCCCAGTTGATTGGATAAAAAAGACACTCTCAATACTCTCTCCCTTCATCCTCCCCATGGTTAACATTTCACTAGATGAAGGATACTTACCACCATCACTCAAACATGTTCAAATAAGACCAATACTTAAAAATAAAACACTAGACAAATTATCCCCAAAATCATACAGACCCATATCGAGCATTCCTTTCATGGCCAAACTTATTGAAAAAATAGTTCAAACCCAACTACAGGATTTTATTGATACCTTGAACCTCCTTGACGAACACCAATATGGCTTCCGACCATTCCATGGGGTTGAAACATTGCTAACAGTCCTTTACGACACCTTACTAAGAGGAATTGATGACACAAAACAAGCCTTCATCCTAGTATTCCTCGACATCTCTGCCGCATTTGACAGCGTAAACCATATAACAATGCTCAACAGACTTCAACAAATAGGAATTACATCCACTGTCTATAACTGGTTTAAATCCTACTTATCAAACAGAACCCAAACAGTAAGAATCCTTAACCAAACATCCAACACATTCAACCAAACACAAGGCCTCCCACAGGGATCTGCACTATCAGCACTTTTGTTTAACATTTACCTACAACCAGTCAGCAACATCTTTAAACGTCATGGCGTCCATTATCATATCTACGCCGACGATATAATGTTTTACCTCCCATTTAAAATCCCACACCCTCCACTACAACAAATAACAGAATGCTTTAAAGAACTAACAATATGGCTCAGCGATCAGAACCTACACATTAACTTCTCAAAAACTGATGTACTATATATTACTAAAAACCAAACATACACACCTCCAAGCACCATCACACTTGATAACCATGAGATCAACATAAAAAAAGAAATAAAATACCTAGGTGTGATACTTGACAATAAGCTTAACATGGATTCACACATAAAATATCTAACAAAAAACATACACTACAAACTTAAGACCTTGAGACAACTAAGACCTTTAATTCACTTACAAGATTTCATAACCATAATTCAAGCTATCATAACCCCACATTTTGATTTTGCAAATTTAATCCTTAATGGCATCACAAAACAAAACATTAAAAAGATACAACTAACTCAGAACATAGCAGCAAGGATAATAATGAATATAAGCTCAATCCAACATATCACACCGACCTTGGCTGAACTCCATTGGCTACCTATTCACAGCAGAATAAAATACAAGATTCTACTAACTACATTTAAACTAATAAATAACTTAGCGCCATCAGTACTCAATACACTCATCAATGTAGAAATAGATAAAAGATCACAAAGGAGTAGAAACACAAACACTATCGCAGTACCAAAAGATTACACAAAAGCTAGAAAACAAACCAACATGAGAGCCTTCTCTCATTCAGCACCTATCCTCTGGAATAACCTTCCTGACAACATTCGCCTACTATCGGACATAAAGGAATTTAGAAAAAAACTGAAAACCCATTTATTCTCATTACACTACAACAAAGGAGCAGAAACTAGTCAGACTACACAAAGAGACACAGGTTAACTAGCAAATACAACCATTATATAACTACGTGCCTTCAAGATTAAATTAATGTTTACACCTACAAGCGATATAAGATAATTGTAAATATCTACTATGTACATATGTTCTAATAGTTTAACGTTCTAATAATTTACTGTTTAAATATTATACTGTTACCTGTACCTAGTTCACCTGTTCTATGTTCTATGTAAAATGACTTGGTATGATACTACCCATACCATATAACATAATGTTCATTGTAAACCGCACTTGATACTTGTGAAAGAGCGGTATAGAAATAATTGTTAAATAAATAAATAAATAAAGGCTATCGTGCCGGTTCCGCACTCCCAGTTAGGGTGCGGTCAATACTCCATTTATTTCATGGTCCCGAAAAAGGAAGGAACGTTTCGGCCTATTTTAGATCTCAAGCGAGTGAATCCGGTGTCTCAGGGTGTCTCATTTCCGCATGGAGACTCTCAGATCCGTGATAGCAGCGGTAAGAAAGGGAGAATTTCTAACGTCTTTGGACCTTTCGGAGGCGTATCTTCATATTCCTGTTCGGCAGGAGCATCAGAAGTTTCTCAGGTTTGCTGTACCAATAGGACATTTCCAGTTTCAGGCTCTGCCCTTTGGCTTGGCTACGGCGCCACGTATGTTCACCAAGGTGATGGTGGTAGTGGCAGCGGCCTTGCGAAAGGAAGGGGTGCTGGTTCACCCTTATCTGGATGATTGGTTGATCAGAGCGAAGTCCCGAGAAGAGTGTGTCGGCGACAGCCAAGGTAGTTGCCTTTTTGCAGAGTCTCGGTTGGGTAATCAACATGTCGAAAAGCAGGTTGGAACCATCTCAGACGCTAGAGTACCTGGGAGCGTGGTTCGATATATGAGTGGGATGGATTTTTCTCCTGCAGCAGCGAGTGCTGGGACTCCGGATGCTGGTCACTCAGTTTCTCGGAAAGCAGGGTCCATCGGCCTGGGATTATCTACAGTTGCTAGGAACCATGGCGGCGACACTCGAGTTGGTGCCGTAGGCGAGAGGGTGCTGTTGCGGAGGTGGTTGCATCAGAGGGACCTGCTGTCGCAGCAGCTTCCGTGTCTGCCGCTAACACGCAGGGCGCTGCAGTGGTGGTTGCGTCCAAGGGTTCTGGAGAAGGGGATGCCCTTGGAGTCGCCTGCACGGATATCGCTGATGACAGACGTCAGCCTTGTGGGCTGGGGGGCTCACTTTCAGGGATGATTCGCGCAGGGGCTGTGGTCCGAACTGGAAAGGAGTTGGCCGATCAACAGGCTGGAGTTGAAAGCAGTGGTGCTAGCGCTGCGAGAATTTCGGACGGCACTTCAAGGGAAGGCCATTCGAGTGTTCTCAGACAATGCGACAGCGGTGGCTTACATCAATCGGCAGGGCGGCACCAGCAGCGTGGCACTGGAAGCAGAGGCTGAAAGTCTTTTGGAATGGGCCGAGAACAATCTGGTGGCTTTGTCGGCAGCACATGTGGCAGGGGTACACAATGTTGAAGCCGATTCTTGAGTCGAGTAAGAGTGGACCCGGGAGAGTGGGTGCTACACCCAGAGGTGTTCGCGATGCTAGTGCGTCGATGGGGGACTCCGGTGATGGACCTCATGGCGATGTTCCTGTCGGCAAAGGTAGAGCGTTTCTTCAGCAGGAGAAGGGAGAGAATGGCTGAAAGCTTGGACGCTCTCATACAGGAGTAGCTGGCGGAACAGCTTCTCTACGTGTTTCCACCGTGGGTGCTAATCGGACGGGTGTTACAGTGCATAGAGCTTCACAGGGGGCTAGTAGTTTTAATAGCTCCGGATTGGCCCAGGAGGCCGTGGTATGCGGCCCTGATGAGGTGGTTGGTGGAGAAGCCATGGAAGCTTCTGGTTTGAAGGGATCTTCTCACGCAAGGGCCCCTGTGCATGCCTCAGGTAGATCGAATCTCGCTTACGGCTTGGCTCTTGAAAGGGCTAGGTTGAGGGCGAGGGGTTATTCGGCGGCAGTGATTTCCACTTTGCTGAAAGCTCGACGACGGTCTACTTTGTTGGTTTATGTTAGAGTCTGGCATGTGTTTGAGGCTTGGTGTGCAGATAGAGGTTTCGTGCCCTTGAGGGCGTCGGTTCCGCAAGTCCTCTCATTCCTGCAAGAGGGATTTCAGAAGGGACTGGCGGCCGCTTCCTTAAGGGTGCAACTGGCGGCATTGTCCTGTTTTCGGGGCAAGGTGCAGGACATAGCTCTCGGAGTGCATGCGGATGTTAAGCGCTTTTTACAAGCGGTAACCCTGTTGCGGCCGCCAAGGAAGCAAATAGTGCCGTCATGGGATCTCCCTTTGGTCTTAGGAGCCCTAAGGAGGGCACCTTTTGAACCTTTGGCAAAAGCGACTCTAAAGGATCTCACTCTGAAGGTGGTGTTTTTGGTGGCAATAGCTTCAGCGAGGCGAATCTCAGAATTGCAAGCGCTATCCTGCCGAGAGCCTTTTCTGATTTTCCTGGATAACCCTACCTAACCTACTCACGAACTCCAACAACCTTGATGACCTCATAAACAACTGGAACACCACAATTTCCTCTGCATCCAGCGCAACTATAAGCAAAACCAGCAACAAACCCATCTCCGCAAAGGCCCGATGGTTCACCCCTGACCTCCGCAAACTAAAAACAAAACTTAGAAGAGCAGAAAGAAAATGGAGGAAAACCAAAAATGAAATGGACAAAAAGCAATACATCTCTGAACTCACTAATTACCACACAGAGACCGACAATGCGAAGAAAAATTACCACACCAAACTCATCACGACAGCTGTAAACAAACCTCGAGAACTCTTCCAAATTGCCAAAAAACTGCCAAAGGCACCAACCACTTCTGATCAACTCCCAGATATCCCCTCGGATCTTCTGGCACGACAATACAAACAATTCCAACAACCTCGCCTCTGTGCTACAGCCGCAAAGACAAACCCTTACACCATAATAAACACAGCCTGGAGTACATTCAATGAAACCTCAAAAGAAGAGATCTCTTCCACCATCTCCTGTCTGAACACTACTACCTCCCTGCTGGACCCATGCCCTACGGAATGGATAAAGAAGACAAAAGAAGAACTGAGTGCTCCATTAACCCACATCCTAAACGAATCCTTTAAACAAGGATACATACCAGACGCCCTCAAGACATCAATCATCCGACCAACAATAAAAAAGAACAACCTGGACCCACTAGACCCCACCTCCTACAGACCAGTTGCAAGCCTTCCCCTTACCACCAAGATAATGGAAAAGATAGTCCAACGTCAGCTTCAAGATCACCTGGACACCAACGACATACTAGACCCTCAACAACATGGATTCCGACCACTACATGGAGTTGAGACCCTTATGACCATTCTAATGAACACCCTCATCATTGGAACCCAAGAGAAACAATCCGGATACATCCTGATCTTTTTAGATATATCAGCGGCCTTTGACACAATCTCCCACGAAATCCTCATAAGCAGACTCCAATCAATTGGAATCAAAGACACTGTACTCCAATGGTTCAGATCCTACTTAACCAACAGACAGCAACGAATACGCACCTTCTCCAAGACCTCAACCCCCTACCAACAACATCAAGGAGTACCCCAAGGGTCCACCTTATCAGCCATGCTGTTCAATATATACCTCCGTCCACTATGCTCAATCATCCGCACCCACAACATCAACTTCCACATATACGCCGACGACATAATGCTCTACGCACCGATTACAACCACCAATCCAAAAAACGACCAGCTATCAGCCTGCTTCAACGACGTAACCAACTGGCTACAAGAGAACAACCTATCCATCAACATGAAGAAAACCGAAGCCCTTATAGTGACAAAAGATCAGGACTTCAAACCACCTACCCACCTCAACATGGGAACCACACAAATCCAAATACAGCCCCAAATAAGGTATCTAGGCGTGATCATTGATCAGGCTCTCACCTTTAAACAACAAATCAGCAAAACCGCTGGAACAATATTCTACAAAGCTAAAACTGTGCAACGTCTCCGATCCCTTCTGGAACCCCACGACTTCAGGACAGTAATGCAAGCGGTAACTCTACCTCATCTGGATTTCTGCAACATAATCTACCATGGATTACCCGCCTCACACACCATCCCCCTCCGAACTGCCTTAAATACCACAGCAAGGATTATTCAGAATGCGAAAAAACGGGATCACATCACCCCGATCCTAAGAGACCTCCACTTCCTGCCAATTCCAGCAAGAGTAAAGTACAAAGCGATCCTACTCATCCACAAGACTATCCACCAAACGCGGAACACCTCACTCCACCACCTTCTGCCTCGCCCATCTCACAACAGATCAACCAGACAATCCTCCAATAACTCCATTGTCGTCCCCCACAAAAGAACCAAATCCACACAACGGACCTGCAACAGAGCCTTCGAACTCTATGCCCCATCCCTCTGGAACTCTCTACCAAACCACATTAGAAACAACGATGACATCACATCATTCAAGAAACAGCTGAAAACAATCCTATTCCGTGAGCACCTTTGATCAGAACTTCCACCCTACCCACACGATCTAATACCTAGACCCAGCAGAAATGTACATGTCTATGTCCACCCAAAATCACTAATTGTTGTCCCTGGTGATTTATTTATTTATTTATTTAACATCTTTTATATACCGCGCTATTTGTTTTCAGTGCGGTTTACAAGTAACAGAACTGCACAATCAGAAAACACTGGTGTGCTTACATTATAACAGGTAACTTAAACTTGGAAAAGGGGTAATAAAACTATAACTATGTACACACAGTAAAACTATATACAAAAAACAGTGTAAAAACTGAGCTATGTATAAACATATTGGGTTCTTTAGTATTCACAGGCAGACTATGGTCGGAATAAGATAAGATAGGGCATAAAAGAACTTGAGGCAGAATTTTATTAGTATTAGTATTTATTAGTATTTTATTGATGGCCCCACCCTATAAAATACTATCCCCCCCATGTTATATGTTATACCGCTTTGACCCGGTGAAAAGCGGTATATAAATGCAGTTAAATAAATAAATAAATAAATATAAATAAATAATGTGATTTTGAGGATGGTGCCCTCTTTTTTTGCCGAAAGTGGTTTCGGTTTTTCATGTGAATCAGGCCGTATCGTTGCTGGTATTTGCGACACAGAGCGGGGGTCAGGCTGCGGAGCAGTTACATCTCCTGGATATTTGGAGAGCGTTGAAGAGGTATGTCCGCAGGATGGCCAGTTTTTGTAGGTCAGATAGGCTGTTTGTATTGTATGGAGGAGCAAGAAAGGGCGAGGCGGCCTCTAAGGCTTCGATAGCCCGATGGCTGAAAGACAATCGCGTCAGCGTATCTGTTGAAAGGCCGAGTTGTGCCAGATGGGCTGAGAGCTCATTCCACTAGGGCACAGGCAGCCTCTTGGGCGGAATGGTGCCAGCGGTGGAAATATGTAGGGCAGCGACCTGGTCGTCTTTACATTCCTTTGTGAAGCATTACCGTCTGGATGTTCAGGCGGAGAGAGACACCTGTTTTGGATCAGCGGTGCTTCAGGCTGGTCTAGCAGGGCCCTCCCGTTGAATCTACTCACTGCTTTGTTACATCCTCAGAGATTCCGGGACTAGACTGGAGGGACGATCAGGAAGATTAAATTAGACTTACCTACTAATTGTAGTCCCTGGAGGAACTCCAGTCTAGTCCCGTATCCCGCCCGGATGGGTGAGTGGAAGGTGGCCTGAAGCAGAACTATCGTGACAGGGAAGCATCGCAGGTGGCTGGGCTGCGTTTTAAGTAAGATGGTAAAATAGTGTTTGGGGGGTGTTTTGGGGGGGTTCAACATCCCTTGCAGGGGAGGGAAAGAGGACCTCAGAGAGCACGGCACATTTCAGAGTTTATGTACATAGTTGGCATGGCGTCCTTCAGGGACCATTTTGCCGGTTAGATTTTGGGTTTACTACTTAATGGCTGCTCCGGTGAGTCTGCTTTGTCAATAGGTAACTGGTGAAAGGAGGCGGTCCCGGGGCTTATATACCAGTGATGTCACATGATTGACAGTTCTCAGTCTCCAAAGCTGCTGGAAGAGGATGACAACCCGGAGATTCTGGGACTAGACTGGAGTTCCTCCAGGAACTACAATTAGCAGGCAAGTCTAATTTAATCATATATCTATATATCTATATATCTATGTGTGTGTATATCTATAACACACACTCACACTCACACTCACACACACTCACACTCTTACACTTTATAGTTTAAAACATAAATAAAGTATGCCCTGGACAGGATGCCAGTTAGGCCTCAGTTCCTGCTTTGTGGAGCCCACAAACGTTTGGTTTCTGGGGCAGGAGTCCATTGGGGCTACGCCATGGAGGCAGCCTCAGTTGAGCAGGGGCTGCAGGCTTGCGGCTCTCAAGATTCAGTGGCAGAGGTGTCTCAGGAGTCGGCGGAACCCCTGGTAGGACACCTGGGGGAAAGGGCTGCTCTTTCTTTGGATTTGGAGCAGCAGGTGGAGTCTCAGCCACAGTCGGGGACCTCCTCGGGAGAGGTAGGCTTGGGGGAAGGTTTTTCCCTGGAGTTTGTTTTGTTGTTACATAAAGCTTTTTGTTTGCATCAGCAGGGAAGTAGAGGACGTACTTCCAAGCTTGAGGCACAGGCTAAGCCACTGGCGGAGACAGGGGTTCCATCCAAGCGAGCCAGAATCCTGGAGGAGGAGGCACCTTGTTCCCCTGATTCGGAAACTCTGGAAAGGGGGACTTCTGAACAAGAGCTGGGAGAGGAGGAAGAGGAGCTCGAGGAGGGGGAGATCCCTGAAGAGCAGGCGAGAATTGTAAGGGTCTTCCGGTGAGAAGAGCTGCTGGCTTTAATTGGAGAGTCCCTGAAGGTGCTTAACATGGCGGGGGTGCCCGAGCAGGAAGAGGAGTTGGAAGATTTGTTAATCCAGGCAGTGAGGAAATCTCAGAGTATTTCCTATCCACAAGGTGGTGCGGCAAATGATCCAGGAGGAGTGGGACCAGCCAGAGGCAGGTTTAGGGGCGTGCAATCGATGTCGCGCTTGTACCTCCTGCCCGAAGCGGAGAAGGAGGAGTTGAAATCACCAAGAGTGGATGTAGCAGTATCCGCAGTAACTAAAAAGACTACGATTCCGGTAGAAGGCAGTACAGTCTTAAAAGATGCCCAAGACAAGAAGCCGGATGCTTTGTTGAAACAGGCCTTTGGCATTAGTGCGTTGGCACTTCAGGCGTCTGTTTGCGGAGCCTGGGTGGCCCGGACTTGCCTGAGGTGGTCTGAACAGCTGAGGATGGCGGAGGAGTCTTCGGCTGGACCGCAGGGAGAGGCCGCTAAAATGGAGTCCGGAGCGGCCTATCTGGCAGATAGTCAATACGATCTTATTAGGAGTCTGTCCAAAAATATGTCCTTTGTGGTGGCAGCTCGGTGGTACCTTTGGCTTCGAAAGTGGGCGGTGGACGGTTCGTCCAAAGCCTGGCTTAGTAGGCTCCCTTTTAGGGGTAAGCTTCTTTTCGGGGAACATTTGGACAAGTTGGTGAAGGAGTTGGGAGAGTCAAAGAGAGTGGCGCACGTTTACGGAGGTTGGATGTGTGTAGGATTTTGAGGCGTTACCTGAAGCGTACAAAGGCGTTCTGCAAATCAGAGAGGTTGTTTGTGCTTTTTGGGGGGCTGCGCAGAGGAGAAGTGGCGGCAAAAGCTTGAATTTCAAGGTGGATCAGGGAGGCCATTGCTTTGGCTTATCTCCTGAGTGGTCGGCAGCTTCCGCCGGGTTTCCGGGCTCATTCCACACAAGTTCAGGCTATCTCCTGGGCGGAGTATAGTTTGGTTCATCCTTCGGAGATTTGTAGGGCGGCTACTTGGTCCTCCTTGCATACTTTTGCCAAGCACTACCGTTTGGATGTTCAGGCGGCAGCGGATGCTGGTTTTGGGAGAGCGGTACTTCGGTCCGGTTTGGCAGGCCCTTCCCATGCTTGAACTGCTCTGTTACATCCCAGAAGAAAGGGACTAGACTGGAGAGATGCTTGGGAAGAAGTAATTAGACCTTACCTGCTAATTAGTCTTCCTGAAGGATCTCCAGTTTAGTCCCTGATCCCGCCTGGAATGAGATGAGAAGTTTTCCAGTTTGAAGAAGTTGGATGGCTTGGCAGAAGTTTTCTTTCAGGTTTCGGTGCCGAAGTGGCAGAGTCAGTTACAGGGCGCTGATATCACAATTGAAATTTGACTTGGCTTTCGGTGGGGCCAGGCCATGGTCAGGTAAGCCTTCTCTTCGAAGGGAGGGTTGGGAAGTCCCTTCCTGGGAGGTGGAGGGGAATTTTTTGGTTCAAGAAGTTGATAGTTATGTTTGCTTAGTTGTCTCTCCGTTAGGTCTGCTTTGTTAACAGGATACTGAGGCTGGTGGGTGGTGCCAGTGACTATATATCCTGAGGGATCAAAGAATGACATACTCAGTCTCCAAGCTGCTAGAAGAGGAGCACAACCCAGAAGAAAGGGACTAGACTAGAGATTCTTCAGGAACACTAATTAGCAGGTAAGGTCTAATTACTTTTTGATTGGTAGTATTAAAAGTCGTTAATAAATCCAGGCTGGACAGGGCATTAACTACTGCAGAAAATCACTCGCTCATGAAATAGTTAGAGTTCAGAATTTATTAACCACAGATAACGCCACTTTTTTTTAAAATCTGTGCTTAAAGGCCGCTCTAGTTTTCTGCATCGGCCTGACTATTAGCAACTGGACCCCATTGGATTACTTAGGATCTGTGGTAAAATAATGTGTATTATGGTGATTTAACCAGCATTAACAGTAGCATACTTTAGTAACTAGACCCCTAAATATATCAACACAACTACCCAGAAAAATCAACTTTACAACTATTGTAAATCTATGAAAATCAATCATTGCACATGAAATAGTAACCACAATTTTGTAGAGATTCTCAGTGATTACAAGTTCTGACTCTGACCACACATGCTTCATTAAGTTTTTTTTAACTACTTTATTTATATTTTCCAACAATATACAGAAAAAAAGAAAACCAAATTACATTAAATCAAAATACATAATACTTCTCTGTAACAAGAAAAGAAAAGGTCTATTCACAGCCCACCCCACCCTGTCCCTCCCATCATGCGATCATCGGGGGCTATAGAAAAAAAACAAAACAGCTGAAAGCCTGCAAGGCCTACAAGGGCTATAGAAGATCAAACACTCCACTACATAAGGAATGAGAAGATTTGACTAATAACCGCTTATTCCTGATCGTCTCTCCAGTCTAGTCCTGACCTCTGGGTTTTGCTGCTCCTCCAGCAGCTTTGGAGACTGAGATAACGTCATCCTTTTGTGATGACCCTGGTATATCCTCTGGGGATCCGCCTCCTCACTCCAGTTACCTCAGTCTCCAAGCAGCTGGAGGAGCAGTGAACCTGGGGGCTCCGGGTTCACTGGAGAAACAATTAAGAAGAGAGAGTTTTTTCTGGGGATATTAGTTATTTAAAGTATAGAATAAGGAACTTTGTTTTTTTTTTGTCTTGTTTTTGGGGGAATTGAGTTCTGTCTCTTTAAGAGGCTGCTGAGGCCTCTCCCTCCCTCCTCGCCTGGTAGAGGGGAACGAGGTCAGGAGAAATCAGCTCATGCTGTGAAGAGCGCCGGTTGCCGAGCCCAGCTGAAGGGTGAGGAACCGGGGCTCAGAGCAAGTCAGCGCACGCAGAGGCTTTGCCTGCTAGCGCTGTGAAGAGGATGACCGTAGAACGTTTTGACAGGAGAAAGTGCAGGTCGGACTCTCCTACTCTCTGGCACCCCGCGGTCCTCCCGATGCTGTGAGCAGCTGTTCGGGGGGACGCGAGGGCGACAAGGACCCTTCTGCAGTGCTTTTCAAAAGGTAAAGGGGCCGCTTTTAGTTAAAGCGGGAGCTTCAGAAGTTGGGCCTACCGCGTGACAGCAACGCGGGAAACCGCGTTTTTTCCTGAAAGCCTGTAGAGTCTGTGGGAGTTGCCGGAAAGCGGCGGTTTTTGAATTTAATTACGTTTTCAGGCTCGGGAGATCTAAAAAGGCTGCTGTAAGCATTGTTTTTGGGGGAAAAAAAATTGTGTGACTTTGAAGGAGCTTGGAGGGGTGGCAGCTGAGGGCCCCTTCAGGCCAGGACAGGCTGTGCAAGCATTTAGGCAAGATGCCCTCTAAGCAGTTGTGTTTAGTTTGCGGTTCCAAGAGGGGAGCACTGTCAGACACGGGGGTCTGTAAGGGCTGTGTGCAGGATGCTGTCACCGTAGAGACCTCGTTAGCTGGGGAAGCAGAGCTTCCGTAGGCGCCGGTAAAGTTGCAGGAGGCAGCTTCCCTGGAGTTACCACTTTGGGAGCCGGTGGCAGGAACTTCGTCTGCGCCGGTTCTCCCGTCCACGCAGGCTTCAGTGCCGGGCGGACTGGCGGCTATTTTTCCCCCGGAGTTTGTGGCTCTGATTCAACAAGCGTTTGGCAGTCAGCAGAAGAGCCGGCCGTCGGGTTCCATGGACGGGGAACACGGAGAAGAGGCTGGGGTTATTATTATTATTATTTTATTTTTATTTTTTTATTACAGTTGCTTATATACTGCACTATTCGGCATCAGCGCGGTTTACAGTATAACAAAACGACCAAAACACACACTCTGTTTGGTTTTACATCGAACAGGGGTACAAACTTGGATAACAGGGTTGAACTATGTACATGAAATAATAAACCTATAAGAGGGTTAAACTATATACAAAGCTATATACAGGCTATATACAATAAATAATGAAACTGATGAGCTATATGTAATACCATGAATACTTAAGACAGTATGAGCCTGATCTGCAGGGAGGAGGTTGAGACTATAATAAGACTAAGAATGGATGTTTCTTAGGAGGGGTTACTTAGATTCATTGCTGGCAGGGTAGCATTGTAGGAAGAGGTGAAATTTGATTGCCTTCCTGAATTGGGTTAGGTCTGCAATAGCTCGAATGTCTGGTGGGAGCGCATTCCAGCATTTGGGGACGTAAAGGCTGAAAGCCCTATTTGCCGTTGTACTATTGCATTTAGTCAAGGTCTTCGGGGTTATTAGTAGATTTAGGGCTGTTGACCTCCTGGATCTGGTTGCCGCTGAGTGGGGCTCCGCCATGCAGCGGGGCCAAGAAAGCACGAATGGAAAGAGCCGAGAGATCAGTCGGTAGTTTCGGAGGTTCTACACTCCGACGAAGGGGAGCCGTATTTAGATGCTGAGGACAAAGTGGAGGAAGGTGAAATCACGGATAGGGAGGATCAGGCCAGAGTTGTCCGTGTTTTCTGGAGGGAGGAGTTGCCGGCTCTCATTTCTGAGCCGCTTAAGGCACTCAATATGCTTTCCCCTGGCCCAGCGGAGGATGCCACATTGGAGGACCCGTTGCTTCAGGTCTTTCGGAAGACTCAGAGGGCATTTCCGGAGCACAGAGTGTTTCGGGAGATGATACAGGAAGAGTAGGACATGCCGGAGGCAAGTCTAAAGGGGTCTAGAGTAATGAGTCGGCTTTACCCACTGGTGGACCAGGATCGCGACTTGTTCAAGGCTCCGAAGGTAGATGCTGCGGTCTCGGCGGTCACGAAGAAAGCTACCATCCCAGTAGAGGGGAGTGCAGCCCTCAAGGATGCTCAGGACAGAAAGCTGGATACCTTGTTAAAACAGGTTTTTGAGGTCAGTGCTCTCTCCATGCAGGCGGCCATTTGTGGAGCGTGGGTAGCGAGGGCCTGCCCGCGCTGGTTGCAACGCATCCAAGGCGAACAAGGAGAGGATACCATTGGAGAAACATCACATCTGGAATCTGGAGCGGCTTATCTGCCCGATATTCATTATGACCTCATATGAGGTTGTCCAAAAGTATGGCATTGGTGGTGGCTACCCGTCGGTGCCTTTGGCTGCGCAATTGGGCTGCAGATGGTTCTTACAAAGCCCAGCTCAGTAAGTTGCCGTTCAGAGGGAAGCTCCTGTTCAGGGAAGACTTGGACAAGCTTGTGAAGGATCTGGGAGAGTCCAAGGGAGGCCGGCTGCCCGAAGATAAACAGAAGCAGGGGCGCTCGGCTCCCACTGCCAGAGGTCCACAGAGGGAATATTGCCGTTTTCGGTTCCCTAATTTCAATCAGGCTCAGAGGACGTCTTCCAAGTCAAAACCAGGGGTTTCGGAGCTTTCGGGGGGGCAGGAAGAGGGTTCGGAGCTTCTTACTCTTCCTCCACAAGCATGCGGAAGACACAATGAAGCCAGGGGGACCCAGGTGGATCTGGTGCCCATAGGAGGTCGACTACGGGAGTTTTACCACGCCTGGGTCCGGGTATCTTCAGACCAGTGGGTGCTGGAAGTCATCCGAGAAGGGTATGCACTGGAGTTCCAGCGGCCCGTCAGCGATTCCTTCATCCTGTCTCCATGCAAGACGTCATTAAAGGCCAAAGCGGTGGGGGAGACGGTGCAGAGGCTTCTCGACGTCAGAGCGGTGGTGCCAGTGCCTCCAGACCAATGCGGCTGCCGTCGGTACTCTATATATTTCATAGTCCCAAAAAAGGAAGGGACTTTTCGGCCAATCCTGGATCTAAAAAGAGTAAATCGATCTCCAGGAACAAGCAGGAATGAGTCTTTACATATGGGTATCATCGGTACCGACGGAGCCTGCGCGGGAACGCTCCCCAGCGTCCAAAAGGAAAGCTTTTGGGAGCATCCCACAGCGCCTGCGCGCTGCCTTCCCGCCTTTCCTAACCGCCTCTCTCCAGTTCGTCTTCTGCAGGTCGTTTTACTGCAAAGCGACAGCAACAACCTAAACAGGCCAAGCCTAAGGCTGCAAGGGCTGCTACGGCCCAACAGCCTCAGCCTCCTCAGGACCTTTGACTTTCAACTAGAGAACTTAGCCTTTCTGGCTCTAAAAGAACCAGAGCCTCTCACCATTCCAGGAAGGTTAGCTCACTTTGCTCCCAGGTGGGAACAAATCACAGCAGAGCAATGGACCCTCTCCATCATAAGGGAGGGGTATTAGCTTCATTTCTTAAACCTTCCTCCTCACACCATGGTGAGACAGTTCAATTCTCCAACATCTCTCCTCGACCTTCTGGGTCAGGAGATTGCTATACTTCTTGCCCAAGGGGCAATAGAAGAAGTACCCCTTCTTCAACAGGGTTCAGGGTTCTACTCCCCCTACTTTCTTATCCCAAAGAAAACAGGGGTCTACAGACCCATTCTAGATCTCAGAGAATTGAACAAGTTTCTATGCAAGGAGAAATTCAAGATGATTTCTCTCGGTGCTCTCCTTCCATACATTCAGAGTCAGGATTGGCTTTGTTCTCTAGACCTCAAGGATGTGTACACCCATGTCCTCGTCCATCCAACACACAGAAGGTTCCTTCGGTTCCTTTATCGAGGAAAGTACTACCAATACAAAGTGCTCCCTTTCGGTCTGGCCTCTGCACCAAGAGTGTTCACAAAATGCATGGCAGTAGTAGCTGCATTTCTATGCACTCTAGGGATATTCGTATTCCCATATCTGGACGACTGGCTCATCCGAGCTCCATCCCAGTCAGAGGCCCAGACTTCCCTAGCCTGCACAAGGCGTGTTCTTCAGTATCTGGGACTTGTAATAAACATCCCAAAATCCCATCTCACCCCTACTCAGTCTCTAGAGTTCATAGGGGCCTTGCTGGATACCACAACTGCAAGGGCCTATCTTCCCCAGGCCCGTTGCCTACGCTTGGTGCAGTTAGCCTCACAAATTCAGTTAAAATCCCATTTAACTGCTCGAGAGATGTTATAACTGTTAGGCCACATGGCATTCACTGTGCATGTGGTTCCTTATGCTCGCCTTCACATGAGGGCAGCTCAATGGACTCTGTCCACCCAATGGACTCAGGCATCAGGGTGCCTGTCAGACAAAATAGCAACCTCCAGTCGCCTCTTTTGCTCTCTCCAGTGGTGGAAGTCCACTCAAAATCTGTTGCTGGAGTCCCCCTTTCAACAGGTGTTACCCCAAGCAACCCTTACAACAGATGCCTCTCCAAGAGGTTGGGGAGCTCATCTACAAGATCTATCCACTCAAGGCATCTGGTCTCCACAGGAGACGTCTCTACATATCAACCTCTTAGAGCTCAGAGCAATTTTTCTAGCTCTGAGTCTTCCACACCCTGCTCAGCTACAAGACGGTCCTCATCCACACAGACAACCAAGTAGCCATGTTCTACGTGAACAAGCAGGGCGGGACTGGCTCTCTGTCGCTTTGCAACGAAGCTTTGTGGGCCTTCGCCAGAGAGCATCAAATTCATCTCATGGCAGTGTATCTTCCAGGGGTTCAAAACTCTTGGGCAGACAGACTCGGTCGAGTTCTGCTTCCACACGAATGGTCCCTCCATGGGGACCAGATAGCCAGGATCTTTTGAATTTGGGGAACCCCGGACATAGATCTGTTTGCAAGTCCGTGGAATGTCAAACTTCCCCGGTTCTCTTCCAGGATTCCGTGTCAGGGAGTTCAGGCCAGGGATGCCTTCCTCCTTCATTGGGGGCAAGACTTCCTCTATGCCTTTCCACCCATTCTCCTAATTCCCAAGACACTGTTCAAACTTCAGAGAGACAAGGGGTCTATGATCCTCATTGCACCACATTGGCCACGCCAAGTGTGGTACCCTCTACTTCTGCATCTCTCTCAAGCTCCCTCCCTGGACTTGGGATCTGCTCCAGCCCTCCTGTCCCAGGAGGAGGGAACGTTGTGGCACCCAAATCCCCAGTCTCTTCACCTCAGAGCCTGGTTGCTGAAGGCCTAGACCTTCAAGATTTGCATCTTTCTCAGCAAGTGAAGGATATCCTTCATGCTTCCAGAAAGCCTTCCACTAGACGTTCCTATGCTTTTAAATGGAAAAGGTTTACCATTTGGTGTGCAGAGAAGGGTCTTAACCCTCTTGCAATACCTCTGAATTCTTTACTAGAGTATTTGCTGCATTTATCCCATGCAGACCTTAAAACGAATTCAGTAAGAGTCCATTTGAGTGCTATTGCAGCATCCCTTAAACCTCTCAATGGACAGCCTATTTCCTCTCATCCTCTTATAGCAAGATTCATGAGAGGCCTTCTTTTAACTAAACCTCCCATTAGACCACCTCCAGTGGCATGGGACTTGAATCTGGTTCTTGGCCAGCTTATGCAGCCACCCTTTGAACCCTTAGCCACTACCTCCTTGAAATTCCTTTCCTGGAAGGTTATTTTTCTCATTGCAGTCGCTTCGCTCGCCGCATCAGTGAGCTGCAAGCCTTGGTGGCTAATCCTCCTTATACAAGGTTCCACAAGGTAGTCCTCAGGATTAATCCACACTTTATGCCTAAAGTGGTTTCACCTTTTCATCTGAACCAGGAGGTATATTTACCTGTCTTTTTTCCAGGACCTCATGCATCAAGTGCAGAGAGGAATCTCCATACCCTGGATTGTAAGAGAGCGCTTGCTTTTTACTTACAAAGGACACAGCAACATAGAAAGTCCTCTCAACTCTTTGTTGCTTTCGATCCCTCTCATTTAGGACTTCCAGTCTCTAAGAGAACTCTGTCCAATTGGATTGCTCAGTGTATTTCTTTCGCCTACCAGAGTAAGAACCTTTCTCTGGAGGGCCATGTCACAGCTCACAATGTGAGGGCCATGGCAGCCTCTATGGCTCATCTAAATTCTGTGTCCATCGACCAAATCTGTCGAGCGGCCACCTGGGCCTCGGTTCATACCTTTACAGCCCATTATTGCTTGGACAAGGACTCCCGCCGGGATGCCTTGTTTGGTCAGGCTGTTCTCAAACACCTGTTCCATACCTAATCAACTCCTTCCCCCCATCCCTGGTTGGATGCCCGAGATCCATAGGGGGAGGTAGAGCCCTTCTCAGGGACTCACAACCTTGGGGATCTCCCTGTCATCTCTAGCTGGGGAGTCCCCATATGTGAAGACTCATTCCTGCTTGTTCCTGGAGATAGCACAGTTACTTACCTGTAACAGGTGATCTCTGGGAACAGCAGGAATAAGTCTTCACAACTCACCCACCTCCCCTAGGAGTTGTATCTCTCTATCTATCTTTCCTTTCCTTTCTCTCTCTTTGTCTCAGCTTAAAACTCGAACTGAAGAGAGGTGGTTAGGAAAGGCGGGAAGGCAGTGCGCAGGCGCTGTGGGATGCTCCCAAAAGCTTTCCTTTTGGACGCTGGGGAGCGTTCCCGCACAGGCTCCGTTGGTACCGACGATACCCATATGTGAAGACTTATTCCTGCTGTTCCCAGAGATCACCTGTTACAGGTAAGTAGCTGTGTTTTGTCTGCGAGTGTCCCATTTTCGCATGGAAACCTTAAGGTCAGTGATTGTGGTGGTAAGAAAAGGGGAGTTTCCCACGTCCCTGGACCTGCTGGAAGTGTACCTGCACATTCCTATTCGTCAGGATCATCAGAAGTTCCTCAGTTTTGCGGTTCTGCATGGACATTTTCAGTTCTGGGCCTTACCTTTTGGGCTAGCGACAGCGCCATGAACGTTCACCAAGGTCATGGTGGTTGTGGCGGCAGCTCTGCAGAAGGAGGGAGTTCTGGTACACCCTTATCTGGACGATTGGTTGATTCGAGCAAAGTCCAAAACCAAGAGCGAAGCGGCTACAAGCCGCGTGGTGTCATTCTTACAGAGTCTTTGTTGGGTCGTCAGTATGGAAAAGAGCAAGTTGGTGCCCTCGCAACACCTCGAATATCTGGGGACTCGCTTCGATACAGAAACGGGGAGAATCTTCCTTCCACAGCAAAGGGCGAACAGTTTGCGGAGTCTAGTCCAGAAATTTCTGGAAAGAGCTGCCCCCACGGCGTGGCATTACCCGCAGTTGCTCGGGACCATGGCAGCAACTCTAGAGCTGGTCCCGTGGGCGAGGGCACACATGAGACCCTTGCAAAGGACTTTGCTCAGGCATTGGTCACATCAGAACGACCCATTGACGCGCAGACTGCCATGCCCGTGGGAGGTCCGGCAGTTGTTGCGATGGTGGTTGCTCCTGCGGTGTTTGGAGAAGGGGATGCCCTTAGAGGCGCCAGAGTGGATTCCTCTAACAGATGCCAGTTTCTTCGGCTGGGGAGCTCATTTTCAAGGAAGTTTCGCCCAAGGGCAGTGGTCAGATCAGGAAAAAAGCTGGTCAAGCAACAGATTGGAATTGAGAGCAGTAACGCTGGCTCTGCACGTGTTTCAACTTTGTCTCCGCGGAAAGGGGATCCGGGTGTTTTCCAACAATGCAACAGCAGTGGCCTACATCAATTGGCAAGGCGGCATGAGCAGTCTTCCAATGGAAGTGGAGGCCGAGCAGTTGTTCGAGTGGGCCGAGGTAAACCTCTCGGCATTGTTGGCAGCACATGTAGCGGGAGTGGACAGTGTGCAAGTCGACTTCTTGAATTGAGTGAAGGTGGACCCGGGGGAGTGGGTTCTTCACCGAGACGTGTTTGAGATGTTGACGCGGTGGTGGGGACCTCCGGTGATGGATCTCATGGCCACCTTTCAGTCGGCAAAAGTCGAGCGATTTTTCAGCAGAAGAAGTTGGAAGGCCTAGACGCACTCATTCAGGTCTGGCCGGAGGAGGTTCTTCTCTACGTGTTTCCACCTTGGGTGTTAATTGGAAAGGTGGTATAGCGCATCGAGCGCCATAGAGGGCAGGTGATCTTGATAGCGCAGGATTGGCCAGGAGATCGACATCGTTGGCGTATGTTCGCATCTGGCGTGTCTTTGAAGCGTGGTGTGAAAGCCGGCAGGTGCAGGCGTTAAGGGCATCCACCCCGCAAGTATTAGTGTTTTTGCAGGATGGGGTGGAGAAAGGCTTGGCGGCCGCATCTTTGCGAGTCCAGGTAGCGGCGCTTTCCTGTTATAGGGGAAAGGTAGCGGGAGTGGCACTGGGGGTCCATCCTGACATCAAACGGTTTTTAAGGGCAGTGTCTGTTGAGGCTGCCGGTTCGACAAGTAGTACCAAGGTGGAGTCTCCCTTATGTCTTAGAGGCCTTGGGGAAGGAACCGTTTGAGCCGCTGTCAAGAGCGTCCTTAAAGGATCTCACTTTCAAGGTTTGTTTATTTATTTATTTTATTTTTTTTACATTCTTATATACTGTGCTATTCTGCATCAGTGTGGTTTACACTGAACAAACTGAAATTACATTGAACAGGGCATTATAACTTGGAGATAACTATTTTACAGGGAACATGGGCTTGCCCAAGACCACAAGGAGCACCTGTGGGACTAGAAACCCCAGTCCTTCTGGCCCAAGGTTGCTGTCCTCTAGTGGGCTTTGAACCTCCGGCCTGAAGTACCTTGCCCCAACCACTAGGCCACTCCTCCACTCCTCCGGTTGTTTTCCTGGTGGCAATTTGTTTGGCTAGAAGAATCTCAGAGTTGCCGGCGTTGTCCTTTGGGAAGCCCTTTTTGTCCTCCTATGATACAAAGGTGGTTTTGAGACCAGTGCCATCTTTTTTTTGCCTAAAGTGTTTTCACCGTTTCATTTGAATCAGGTTTCTTTACCAGTGTTCGGCGGTTCGGCGGGCGGCTCCGCCTCTAGTCGGTGTCAATCTTTGGATGTGCGTAGGGCATTAAAGAAGTATCTTAAAGGAACAGCCAGTTTCTGCAAGTCGGATAGGCTTTTTGTCCTGTTTGGGGGTCCCAGAAAGGGGGACACGGCGTCCATTGCCAGGTGGATTAAGGAGACCATAGCGTCGGCGTATCTTTTGAAAGGAAAAGAGGTGCCTGTGGGACTGAAGGTTCATTCCACTAGGGCGCAAGCGGCGTCTTGGGCGGAGTGCCGGTTAGTGCCAGCGGCAGAGATTTGTAAGGCGGCCACTTGGTCTTCCTTAAATTCCTTTGTCCGACATTATCGCCTTGACGTTCAGGAAAGGGGGATGCGTGTTTTGGGTCTGCAGTGCTTCAGGCTGGTTTAGCATGTCCCTCCCGTTGAGTGTGTTTACTGCTCTGGTAAATACTCAGAGGTCGGGACTAGACTGGAGAGACGATCAGGAAGAGTAAATTAGACTTACCTGCTAATTGTTTTTCCTGGAGTAAATCCAGTCTAGTCCCGTATCCCTCCCGGTGTTTTCTTGCAGGGTGTGAAGGCCTGAGGCCCAGGAAACATGGCAGGTGAGCGATTTCAGTTTTTCATACACTTCGGAGTTAGATAGGAGGGTCCCTACTCTCTCTTTCTTTCTCTCTCTGTGGTTCTCAATCCTTTTGGAGGGAATGCAGGCCTGAGAGGTTGCTTCAATAAAGGAAAATAGTATTAATAATAATATTATTACTTATAATAGTTTAGTTGGTTACGTTGGTAGTACTATTTACTACTTAATTGTTGCTCCGGTGAGTTTGCTTTGTCAATAGGTTACTGGAGTGAGGAGGCGGATCCCCAGAGGATATACCAGGGTCATCACAAAAGGATGACGTTATCTCAGTCTCCAAAGCTGCTGGAGGAAGAGCAAAACCCAGAGGTCGGGACTAGACTGGATTTACTCCAGGAAAAACAATTAGCAGGTAAGTCTAATTTACTCTCATATCTCATATCATGCTTTAGAGATGTAGTTCTGTAGGGGTTTCCACTTAAGAAAAGTGGAGGATGTAAGGGTTCTACCACACTGTGGCATTTGCTCATATTTGCAGCATAAGCACAAGCGGTTCCACCATTCATGCCAACTAAGCTCTGCTGTATGTTTCCAGTTAGAAATAACGAGATGTAGGGCCACTCCCAACATGAAGTCAAATAAAAACTGACACTCCCTCTGTAATGACGAGATGTCAATTGCTGATCGAAAAACGACCACAGACCAGGAGAGAGTGGCCCGAAATCCCAGTACCTCTTGAATGCGATTCCATATTGAAACCCAATAAGACTGAATGTTAGGTCATGTATGTGCCGACATCTCCCCAAGACCAACACTCATTCCCAGCTGCCTTATTCCATTTAGCAACCTTTACCGGAGTAAAGTGTGCTCTATGCGCAAAGAAGTACAAAGCTTGTGAGACAGAGGCAGACTGGGAAACCCTGTTTATCTTACTCGAGAATTTTGTCCAAGTTTCTGGAGAGAAAACTTCCCCAGTGTCATGTTCCCATATTCTTTGAACACCAATGGCCTGGACTGTTGTTCTGAACCACTAGTTTATAATATTGAAAAGCCACCCCAGAGGTCATATGTACTGAGCTTATCTTACTCATCAACCCCCACTCGTCAGACAACAATGTAATATCCAACTGGGATTTCTCTATACAGTGCCTCATCTGAATCCACTGAAAGTATAGGGATTGAGGCAAATCAAATTCACTTTGCAAAGAGGAAAAAGGTTTCCACTTACCATCCGTTATCAGTTGGCCAACACTCCAAATGCCCCTGCTAAACCATTTTTGCCATGCAAATGAGCTTTGATTTTAAAAAAAGGACTATGCCAGATAGGTATTAATTTCGATAGGCAATCCTCCTTAGGAATTGCATTTACTAACTGTTGAAAAGCCTTCTGAGTGTCCGATATAACACTATGAGACTTCGACCTCCTAATAGACACCATGCCAGGAAGAAGATTCAAGGGGAAAGGAGCACTTAATCTCTCTTCTAGTTCAAGCCATACTGGGCGTATACTTGCGGCCCCCTCCATCCATCGTGAACCTTGTTTTAGCAAAAAAGCACAGTGATAGGCCTGAAAGTCAGGGAACTTCACCCCCCCCCCCCTTCCTCTTTTCTAGATTTGTTTCCTAAGAGCAATTCTAGGCGGTTTATTTTTCCATAGAAATTGAACCAGAATCCTTTCAATTTGACGATAAACTTTACTTGTAAGAAAGACTGGTAGAATTTCTAATATATAATTCACTTTAGGAGTGATAGTCATTTTTATAGCGTCAAGACGACCCCACCAAGAAAGATAGACCGGCAACCACTTTGCTGTTATCTTACAAACTGTAGATAGGATCTCTTCTTCATTGTACTGTAGGGTTACACTAAGTGGGTAGCAATAGTGAACTCCCAAATACTTCACCATCTTAGGCTCCCATACAAAAGGGAAATCCTCCATATCGTCCTACATACTCTTGAGTTCAAGGGGAAGGCGACAGACTTTGACCAATTAATTTTATAGCCAGACAATCCTGAACATTTATCTATCAATTCTAAAATGACCGGTATGGAGCTAGGTGTGGTGAAAAGCAGAAAAACATCCGCATATGCAGATAGTTTAATTTCCATGCCAGCAATAGAATGTCCGTAAACGCAAGGCTTTGTCTTATCAGTAAGGCCAAAGGTTCCAAGGCCAGATTGAAGAGAATGGGAGAAAGAGGACAACCCTGACAGGTACCCTGCCCTAGAAGAAATTCTCTAGATTGAGTCGCATTCGCAGAAATTTTCGCACTCGGTCTTGCATACATAAGTTTAATTAGATTGCAGAAACCCTCACCAAATCCAAACCACTTCAGAACAGCAAACAGGAAAGGCCACTCCAACTGATCAAACGCTTTCTCTGCGTCTAGTGAGAGTCCCACAACAGGGTCCTCTGTTTTCTCCGTGCCTTCCAAAACGTGACAAAGCACTCTGGCATTATCGGCTGTAGAGCGTCCCTCAGTGAAGCCACATTGGTCCAGATGAATCAAAGAAGGGATCAGTTTGGAGAGAGAACCAGCTAAGATGGTCGCAAAGATTTTATAATCTGCGTTTAACAATGAAATTAGCCGATAGTTATTAACTGAGGGTCCCTCCCAGGTTTTTCTAGAACAACGTTTGCAGAGGCAAACGCTCCGGTCTGTGCCGCATTGTCCAGAAAAAGTCTATAATATTGTTGAAGGTATGGCCCTAAAGTTTTGTAAAAGGTTTTATAGAATTCAGCTGGCAGGCCGTCTGGTCTGGGTAGCCTTGCCAACTTGCATAGAGTCAATAGCCTGAATAATTTCCATGACTTTAATCTGCTTACAGCAGTTTCTTGATATAACACCGGCCTTTGAATATTATTTAGCAAACTATCAAACTCCTTCACAGGGAAATCTATCTTTGGGGAGTATAACTGAGCGTAAAATTGGCAAAAGGTCTCTGCAATGTCGGGGTCCTTGACAATCAATTGTTGCACCTGAGGATCCCTTAAAGCTGTGTAATGCGTGAAGCTTCCTTACGACTCTTTAACGAGTTAGCTAGCAGCCATCCAGCTCTATTACCTCCAAAGTAATATCGTCCTTTCTGCCCTTGAATATTTTATTGAAGCCTCAGTGGTCAAAATCGAATTATATCTAAATCTAAGGCGCTGCAATCTTATCAAAAAGTTAGGATCAGTTTTCTGGCATAAAATACGATCTCCAGGAACAAGCAGGAATGAGTCTTCACATATGGGTATCGTCGGTACCGACGGAGCCTGCGCGGGAACGCTCCCCTGCGTCCAGTAAGAAAGCTTTTGGGAGCATCCCACAGCGCCTGCGTGCTGCCTTTCTGCCTTTCCTAACCGCCTCTCTCCAGTTCTTCTTTTCCGCGGAGCCAGCAGGTCGTGTTCCTGTCACCGCAGAAGTTCTTTATTTTTTTCTTTATTTTTCTGTGTCGCGTCTGCCTTCGACGTCAGACCGGTACCGCCAGTCTTTTCTTTCTTCTTCAAAAAAACAAAAAACCTTTTATTCTTTCAGCTGTGCATTTTTAGTTTGGGCCTTAGGCCTAAATATTTTCTCCTCGTGGAGAAGCCCGCTTCCGGGTTCAAAAAGTGCACAAAATGTGGCGGTACTATTTCTGTCACCGACACCCATGATTGGTGTCTGAAATGTTTGTGTCCTGACCATTCCATCACGGATTGTGTATCCTGCACCATGATGTCTAAAAGGGGTCGGCAGACCCGAGCAGCCAAGCTCAGTACCCTGTTTCCCTCTGATGCAGCCTCGGCATCGACGTCTTCCAGGGCTGCTTCTTCCTCCCATGGATCTCTGGTAACCAAACATAAATCTAGCCGATTCTCGAAGGGCAAATCTCCCTCCAAACATCGAGATGCCTCCGGGCTTGCCCTCGAGGATTCCGCTCCTGGCAAAATTACCCCGGCGGGAAGTTCCGGCTTCCAAAGCATTATCTATGGGGTCACAGGTTGACATCGATGGCACGGCCTCGACCGATCACCTGTTGCCGTGTTCTGGGGTACCGGTGGCCTCCACTGGTACCGACATCCAGACTCTGGTGGCGTCGATGGATCAGAAAATTCTGTCCATGCAGCGCACCCTTACGGCGTTTATGCAGGCTTCGACTCCTTCGGTACCGCAACAATCTCCGTTGCCGGTACCGACTCCGGCATCAACACCGTTCCCGGTGCCGGTACCGATTGCATCGACATCGGCTTCGGTGTCAGCTGCAACGGTACCCTGTCCTACGATGCCCATCGGTACCGAACCGGTACCGCTTACTCCCAATGTCGATCCCTCTCGGTACGCGTATCGGGCTTTACAGGAGCATCCAGACAGGCGATACTTCGATTCCTCCGAAGACTGATGAGTTGGAGGTTTCTGTCGATGCACCGGTGCTTCTTCCTCAGGAGTCTGATTCTCCAAAACGAAGAATGTCTCCTCCAGAGGACTTGTCTTTTCAAGACTTCATTAGGGAAGTAGCTAGAGGCCTCTCTATTACAGTGGCCTCTGAATCAGAGCCTAGAGCCAAGCAATTAGATATTTTACAATATCCTAAGGCTCCTAAGGAAGCAGCTACCATACCTATTCATGAGATTCTCTATGATCTCATGTTGGGCATGTGGGAGACTCCTCTCACCACCTCTCCTCATTCTCGCAGGTTAGACACCATGTACCGTGTCCCTCCCTGTCCTGGTTTTCATAAGACTCAGCTTCCTCACCACTCTATTGTGGTTGAGTCTGCTATGAAGAAAATAAAGAGTGCAAAGAGACACTCATCTAACCCTCCAGGACGTGAATGTAGGACTCTAGATGCTTTTGGCCGAAGGATTTTCCAGGCCAATATGCTTGCTGCCAAAATCAACTCCTATAGTCTCTATATGGGGATGTTTCTAAAAGAAGTCACAGATCATCTGCAGACTTTAGCTCCTTTTATTTCGGAAGATAAAAGGCAGGAATTTCTCACTTGGCTCAAACATGCCCAAGATGTTTCCAAATTCTCCAACCGTGCAGCCTTTGACTTTTGAGTGTGTAAGCACAGCCACGGCTATTGCCATAGGTGCACGCAGAATTGCTTGGTTACAAGCCTCTGATTTGGAACTCTGGGTCCAAGATGAGTTGGGAAACCTTCCTTGTACAGGTGAAAACTTGTTTGGCAGGGATTGGCAAGCAAAGGCCACTCAGATTGATGCTGAGAACTCTGCTTTGGATCGACTTTCAAAGTCTACCTCTGCCCCTGTTAAGAAAAGATTGTTCAAAAAGACATCTTTTTCTAAAAAGGGAAGATATTATCCTGCTCATGGTCAGCAGGCATCTTCTGCAAGTCGTTTTGCTGCAAAGCGTCAGCAACCACCTAAACAGGCCAAGTCAAAGGCTGCCAGGCCTACCACAGCCCAGCAGCCTCAACCTCCTCAGGGCCTTTGACTTGCAACTAGAGAACTTAGCCTTTCTAGCTCTGGGAAACCCAGAGCCCCTCACCATTCCAGGAAGGTTGACTTACTTTGCTCCCAGATGGGAGCAAATCACAGCAGAGCAATGGACCCTCTCCATCATAAAGGAAGGGTACAAGCCTTCACTTCTTAAACCTTCCTCCTCACACCATGGTGAAACAGTTCAATTCTCCAACATCTCTCCTCAACCTTCTAGGTCAGGAGATTGCTACCCTTCTTGCCCAAGGGGCAATAGAAGAAGTACCTCTTCTTCAGCAGGGCTCAGGGTTCTACTCCCCTTATTTTCTTATCCCAAAGAAAACAGGAGGCTACAGACCCATATTAGATCTCAGAGAATTCAACAAGTTTCTATTCAAGGAGAAATTCAAAATGATTTCTCTAGGGGCTCTGCTTCCATACCTTCAGAGTCAGGATTGGCTTTGTTCTCTAGTTCTCAAGGATGCGTACACCCATGTCCTCATCCATCCAACACACAGAAGGTTCCTTTGGTTCCTTTTTCAAGGAAAGCACTACCAATTCAGGGTGCTTCCTTTCGGTCTGGCCTCTGCACCAAGGGTGTTCACGAAATGCATGGCAGTAGTAGCTGCTTTTCTCCGCACTCTAGGAATATTCGTATTCCCATATCTGGATGACTGGCTCATTCGAGCCCCATCCCAGTTAGAGGCCCAGACTTGTCTAACCTGCACAATGTGTATCCTTCAGTATTTGGGACTAGTAATAAACATCCCAAAATCCATTCTCACCCCTACTCATTCTCTGGAGTTCATAGGGGCCTTGCTGGATACCACAACTGCAAGGGCCTACCTTCCTCAGGTCCGTTGCCTACGTCTGGTGCAGTTAGCCTCCCAGATTCAGTTAAAGTCCCAATTAACTGCTCGAGAGATGTTACAACTATTAGGCCACATGGCATCCACCGTGCATGTGGTTCCATATGCTCGCCTTCACATGAGGGCAGCTCAATGGACTTTGTCCACCCAATGGACTCAGGCATCAGGTTGCCTGTCAGACAAAATAGCAAACTCCAGTCGTCTATTTTGGTCTCTCCAGTGGTGGAAGTCCTCTCAAAACCTGTTGCTGGGGTCCCCTTTTCAGCAACCGCTACCTCAAGCAACTCTCACAACAGATGCTTCTCCAAAGGGTTGGGGAGCTCATCTGCAAGATCTCTCCACTCAGGGCATCTGGTCTCCACAGGAGACGTCTCTGCATATCAATCTTTTGGAACTCAGAGCAATATTCTTAGCTCTCAGAGTGTTCCATTCCCTGCTCAGGTACAGGACAGTCCTCATCCATACGGACAATCAAGTAGCCATGTTCTATGTAAACAAGCAGGGAGGGACTGGCTCTCTGTCGCTTTGCAACAAAGCTTTGCGACTATGGACCTTCGCCAGAGAGCATCACATCCATCTTCTGGCAGTATATCTTCCAGGCATTCAAAACTCTTGGGTGGACAGACTCACACGAGTGGTCCCTCCACATGGATCAGGTAGCCAGGATTTTTCGAATTTGGGGAACCCCGGACATAGACCTTTTTGCAAGTCCGTGGAATGCCAGACTTTCCCGGTTCTGTTCCAGAATTCCGTGTCAGGGAGTTCAGGCCAAGGATGCCTTCCTCCTTCACTGGGGTCAAAACTTCCTTTATGCCTTTCCACCAATTCCCCTAATTCCCAAGACACTATTCAAGCTTCACAGAGATCGAGGGACCATGATCCTCATAGCACCACATTGGCCACGCCAAGTGTGGTACCCTCTACTTCTGCATCACTCTCAAGCTCCTTCCCTGGACTTAGGCTGTGCACCAGACCTTTTGTCCCAGGAAGAGGGAACATTGTGGCACCCAAACCCCCAGTCGCTCCATCTCAGGGCTTGGTTGCTGAGGGCCTAGACCTTCAAGATTTTCATCTCTCTCAACAAGTCAGAGATGTTATTCATGCCTCTAGGAAGCCTTCTACTAGACGTTCCTATGCTTTCAAATGGAAAAGATTCACCATTTGGTGTTCAGAGAAGGGTCTAAACCCTCTTGCAATACCTCTGAATTCTCTACTAGAGTATCTCCTGCATCTATCCCATGCAGGCCTGAAAACGAATTCAGTAAGAGTCCATTTGAGTGCTATTGCAGCGTCCCTCAAGCTTCTCAATGGACAACCTATCTCCTCTCACCCTCTTATAGCAAGATTCATGAGAGGCCTTCTTTTAACTAAACCTCCCATTAGACCACCTCCAGTGGCATGGGACTTAAACCTGGTTCTTGGCCAGCTTATGAAGCCACCCTTTGAACCTTTAGCCACCACCTCCTTGAAATTTCTTTCTTGGAAAGTTGTTTTTCTCATTGCAGTCACCTCAGCATGCCGCATCAGTGAGTTGCAAGCTTTGGTGGCTAATCCATCTTATACAAGGTTCCATCATGATAAGGTAGTCCTCAGGCCCAATCAACATTTTATGCCTAAAGTGTTCTCGCCTTTTCATCTGAACCAGGAGGTATATTTACCTGTCTTTTTTCCAGGACCTAATGCATCAAATGCAGAGAGGAATCTTCATACCTTGGATTGTAAGAGAGCTCTCGCTTTCTACTTACAAAGAACACAGCAACATAGAAAGTCTTCTCAACTCTTTGTTGCTTTTGATCCTTCTCATTTAGGACTTCCAGTCTCTAAGAGAACATTGTCCAGCTGGATTGCTCAGTGTATTTCTTTCGCCTACCAGAGTAAGAACATTTCTCTGGAGGGCCATGTCACAGCTCACAATGTGAGAGCCATGGCAGCCTCAATGGCTCATCTAAACTCGGTGTCCATCGACCAGATCTGTCAAGCGGCCACCTGAGCCTCGGTTCACACCTTCACAGCCCATTACTGTTTGGACAAGGACTCCCGCCGGGATGCCTCGTTTGGTCAGGCTGTTCTCAAACACCTGTTCCATTCCTAATCAACTCCTACCCACCTACCCTGGTTGGATGCCAGAGATCCATTGGGGGGGGGGGGGAAGTGGAGCCCTCTGCAAGGGCACACAACCATGGGGTCTCTCCCTGGCATCTGCAGCTAGGGAGTCCCCATATGTGAAGACTCATTCCTGCTTGTTCCTGGAGATAGCACAGTTACTTACCTGTAACAGGTGATCTCTGGAAACAACATGAATAAGTCTTCACAACCCACCCACCTTCCCTAGGAGTTGTATCTCTCTATCTATCTTTCCTTTCCTCTCTCTCTCTTTGTCTCAGCTTTAAAACTCGAACTGGAGAGAGGCGGTTAGGAAAGGCGGGAAGGCAGCGCGCAGGCACTGTGGGATGCTCCCAAAAGCTTTCTTACTGGACGCTGGGGAGCGTTCCCGCGCAGGCTCCGTCGGTACCGACGATACCCATATGTGAAGACTTATTCCTGCTGGTCCCAGAGATCACCTGTTACAGGTAAGTAACTGTGCTTTCTCCCGTTTTAATCTGCTTGTCTAGTGCACCAAGTTGTGCTTTACGCTGCTTGGCCTGCTTTATAGCAAAACTAGTAATGGTGGCTCGCATACTGGCCTTGAAGCCTTCCCACCATGCCCACCCCGAGGAGTGTTGAGGTAGATTGAATTGAAAATACTCCTCTATAGCCACCAGGATGGTCTTTCGAAATTCCTGATTGGCTAGAAGAGTCCTATCAAATTGCCAGCGTGAGTGAGATTGATAGCTCGTTGAATCAAATAGGGTAATTGAGATTGCGGAGTGATCAAAGATGTGAGCCGCATGAATAGTAGACTCACTAATTCTAGAACAAAGTCCCTTGGAGACTAGGAAAAAGTCTATATGTGATAACGAGTTAGGAGGAGGAGAAAAGAAAGTGAATTCTTTATCTATAGGGTGTTGCAACAGCCATATGTCTATCAGGCCCAATTCGTGCATTAGAGATACAAGAACTGGGTGATCCCTGGGAACCCTTATGGTTCTAACTGGACTCCTATCTACCAATGGGTCTAGCACAAGGTTGAAGTCTCTCCCCCCCCTTACAATGGTCGGATATCTGGACATCTGCTGCGCCAAGGCCGCAATGGAGCAAAAAAAAAAGTAGGTCAATCAATGTTAGGAGCATAAATATTAATTAAGGCCAGTTCAGTGGATCCAATTTTTTTTTCCATTTTAACTTTTATTAATGATTTCAATACAAAACGCAAACTTCTTTTTACACCTTAGTACATTTTTCACACCATTTGTACATGCCAACTGATTTTATCCCCCTCCTTGCTTGTTCAATCTTACATAATATCTTACCTACTAAATTCCCCCCACCCTGCCCTTTCTTCCCCACTAACCCCCCACGTTTATTCATTCATCTACCTCGCATCCTTCCTCTCTTGTGTATCACAGGTCTTTACCCACCTTCACCATTTGTCTCTTTACATATGTTGCATGCCCTAAGCATTCTTAACTAAGATGCTTCTCCCTGCCTTCCTTTCCTCACACTATCCTTCCATGTTTCCAGCCACTTCCACACACCCTTCCATTGTTCTGCACTCTTCTCCCCTTTCCTGTGTCGCAACTCCGTCAACCTTTGCATCATGCTCACATCAGCCACTCTTCTGACAAAACCCGCACATTGTGGTGTACCCGATCCCATCCAGTGTTGTGCTATCTCACATCTTGCAGCCACAATACAATGATGCAGCACCCCCCTGTCCCGTTTTGAAATCTCCTCCTCAAATTGATGCAGTAAACATACCTCTAGTTTCCTTTGCAATCGATATCCTGTCATTTCAGCAATCATATCCAATACCTTTACCCAGTACGCTTGAATCTGTCCACACTTCCACCACATTTGTAACCAATCCCCTCTCTCTTGACATCCAATCCAGCATTGATCAGTGTGCCCCACTCCAGCTCGCCTTTGACGTACTCGTGTCCAATACCACTGATACAGCACTTTATATGCATTTTCTTTTACTTGTGTGGCTATTGAGATACTTGCCACTGTCTGTATTTTCTTATCCCACGCCTCATCATTCCATTGCACCCCCAAATCTTCCTCCCATTTTGTCATATACACAGATTTACTCTCCCCTCTCTCCATTAATCCCTTGTAAATTTTGGACAAAGCTCCCTTATAACCTAAGTGTCCTGAGCAAAGTGCCTCAAACCACCCCCTATTTCCCCATAGATCCTTCCATACCTTCTGCTGTCTCAGAAAATAACTAATCTGTACATAGGAGGCATAATCGCCCTCCCCCAACCCATATAGGTCCTTAATGCCCTTGAACGCCCTCTTTGCTCACTCTTTGGGAGATATGTGTGAGTCCCCCCTTTGCCCATCTTTGCAGGATATTCACCCCTGGCCCCTCTCAGAACATGCCTCCAGTGTCATCCCCTGTATATAACCTTTGTCTTGTACTAATTGTTTCTATTGCATTTCCACACACTCAAAATATGTGCAATCATGGGGTTCAGGGGTTTATCTCCTGGGGCTTTACTTCCCCTCCACACTAGCTCTTCCAGTCCTACTTCCCGTACCGAGTCGTCTTCCATTTGAGCCCACTGTTTCTGTTTTCCTCTTTGCCACTTATATATCGTTTTCAACTGTGCTGCCTCATAGTATTTTCTAAAATTGGGCACCCCTAGCCCTCCTTCTCTTTTGGCTCCCTGCATAACTGTCATGGCCACTCTAGGCCGTCTGTTTAGCCATATGAATCTATTAATGGTTCTTTGCAACTGCTTTAACTTTCTGTGTGGCACCTTTATCGGCAGCGCCTGAAACAGGAACAAAAAACGATGCAATAGCATCATCTTAATTGTTGCTATACGACCGAACCAGGATAGATATCTCTGCCCCCACTCATTCAATAAGCTCTCTACCTGCCCAAATAATTTCATATAATTTAGCCGATATAAGGATTCCAGCCTATTACTTATTTGAATGCCCAGGTATCTAATATTCTCCCGTGCCCACTTAAATGGGTATTTCTTTTGTAAGATATCCTGTGCATCCCTGTTTAAGGATAGGTTCAATATTTCTGATTTTGTCCAGTTTATAGTAAAGCCCGACAGCCTTCCGAATTCTTCTAATTCCCACATTAATATTGGAATAGAGAATCGAGGCCTAACGAAACCCAACACTATCATCTGCAAACAAAGATATTCTATATTCGGTCTTCCCTACTTTTATTCCCTTCAAATCTGCCCTTTCTCTCACCCTTTCCGCGAACGGCTCCACAGATAAAGCAAACAGTAGTGGCGACAGGGGGCATCCCTGTCTCGTTCCCCTCCCCTGCTCAAAAAATTCAGAATAGGCACCATTGATCCGAACACATGCTTTTGGGTTTTGATATAGCGCTCTTACCCATCCTATAAAATCCTCCCCCAAGCCCACTCTCTCCATTACCTGGAAAAGAAATGGCCAAGATACCTGGTCAAATGCCTTTTCTGCGTCCAATGACAACAGTAATGCCTCTTCCTTACTTTGTTCAATTGACCATATCATATTTAAAATCTTTCTAACATTATCTGCTACCTGTCTCCCTGGGATAAATCCCGCCTGATCCTGGTGAATCGGTTTCCCTGTTATCTTATTTAGACGCGTAGCTAATATTTTAGCCAATAATTTGGCATCTAGATTTATAAGTGAAATGGGCCTGTATGATGCACAGTCTTGTGGATCCTTTCCCTCTTTATGTATTACGGTTATTCCCGCCCACCCCATAGTGGCCACTAGTGCGCCTCCCTCTCTTTATTTTTATTTATTTATTTAGCTGTATTTATATCCCGCTTTTCACCGGGTCAAAGCGGTCAATTGGGAGATACATTTAACACGAGGGGATATGACACACATACGCTAATACTTACAGGGAACATGGGCAATGGAGGGTTAAGTGGCTTGCCCAAGACCACAAGGAGTACCTATAGGACTAGAAATCCCAGTTCCTCCGGCCTGAGATTGCTGTCCCCAGGTGGGACTTGAACCCTCGGCCCTCCGGCCTGAAGTACCTTGTCCTAACCACTAGGCCACTCCAGCCCTGAAGTACCTTGTCCTAACCACTAGGCCACTCCTCTCTTGGCAGATTAAACAACCGCACTAGTGGTGTGGTTAATATTGCTCCAAAGCTTCTATAGAATCCCACTGTGAGCCCATCTAGCCACGGTGCCTTATCCACTTTCAACTGTTTTATAGCTCTCTGTACCTCCTCTGCTGTAATGTCCTTGTTTAACTCTTTTTGTTCCCGCTTCTAATTTTGACATCCTTAGGGAGTCCAGGTAACTCTGTACTCTCGCTGTCTGAGGGGAAGCTCTTGCTTTATAAAATCCCTTAAAGGCTTCCCTAATCTCCCCATCTTTATAGACTAACTCCCCTCCCTGGTTCCGGACCTTCATTATATGCGCTCGCAGTTTCCTCTGCTTCAATTTCTGCGCCATATATCTCCCAGCTTTGTTGCCTCACTCAAAAAATTCCTGTTTCAATAACTGCATATGGTACCTTATCTTTTCTGCCTGGATTTCGTTGATCTGCGCTCTTACCGCCAGCACCTGACCTCTATATAATCCTTGTTTTCCTTGCGTGTCCAGTTCTTCCAGTTATTTATTTATTTATTTAGACAGTTTTGTATACCGCCTTATCCTTCAATCAAAGCGGTCACAACACAATTGGGAGATACACTTAACACACGGGGATATGAGACACATACACTAATACTTACAGCGAACATGGGCAATGGAGGGTTAAGTGGCTTGCCCAAGACCACAAGGAGCATCTGTGGGACTAGAAACCACAGTCCTTCCGGCCCAAGGTTGCTGTCCTCTAGTGGGATTTGAACCCCCGACCTTCCGGCCTGAAGTACCTTGCCCCAACCACTAGGCTGCTACTCCCTAAAAAAAATCATTGCAATAATCTTTCTCTCAAGTCTCTCTCCCCTCCCTTTCTTTCTTTTTACGTGCCCCCCATTTAATTAAAATGCCTCTCACTACTGCCTTGTATCCATCCCATACTCCTCCCCATGCTACCTCCCCATTATCATTCCTCTGAAAATATTCCCTTGTTCCTCTCTCAATATCATCTCGTACCCACCCATCCTCTAATAATGATTCATTTAACCTCCAGAACTGTGTACCGTTCCCCTCCCCCTCTATTGTCATTCTGACCTCCACTAATGTGTGATCTGACCATGTTGTTGAGTCCATTTCCCCTCCTTTGATATCCAAATAGTGTCTATTCTGGAGTATAATCCATGTACTGGTGAAAAGTAAGAGAATTGTCTTTTCCGTGGGGTTTTTAAATCTCCATGCATCTATCAGGCAGTGTTTTACAAAATTGTGATATCTACTCCTATCCGCCCTCCTACTCTCTCTTTTCCCTGTTGCATCTCTTGCTGGATTCCAAGTTAAATTAAAGTCTCCCCCACAAATAATACCCTCCTCTAATTTCCCTACCACCTTGTTCAGCTTTGTCCAAAATTCACCTTGTACCCCGGTGGGCGCGTATACATTCATTATACAATACATTTCATTCCCCACTTTTAACCGCAGTAACACATCTCCCCTCTTTGTCCCTCGCCTCTTTTTGCATTTCCATCTTTAACTTTGTGTCAGTCAATATGGCCACCCCTCCTTTTTTCTTTTCCACTATATTGGATGCATGCACACATGTTCCATAACCCTTCGGTTGAACCAGATGTTCTGTTGCCCTTGTCAAGTGTGTTTCCTGTAAAAGCACTAACGCAGCCTTTTGACGTGCTATTTTTTTATACAACTTCTGTCATTTAAATGGTGGGGTTCAGCCCTTTAACATTTAGTGATACTATTTTAAACTCACCGTTAATCTTGGTTCCCCCCCTGCCCCTCTTAACCCTAACCTCCCCCACTCCCCGCCTCCTCCCACTCCCTTCCCCCCCTCCCTTCCCCCCCTACCGCCCTTCCCCTTCCCCCATCTCCTTGAAGGAGACTCTCCTTCCATGAATGGTGACTACTATCTGACCATTGCCTTCCTCTGCCCCTACTTCACCCCTCCTCCCTAGCCCCCCTCTTATACCCTCCGACCCCTCCTATTATCTCCAACCTACTAACTCCTCCTCCCTATCCCCCCCTGCACCTCCTATACACTTGCCTCCCACGTCACCCCCACCCCAACCCCCCCCCCTGCCAGTGGATCCAGTTTTAATGACGGCCATTGTCCACCGCCCATCAGTATCAGACCTAGTTGAATAACCATGGGGGATAGAGCTTTCCTCACTAAAATGGCTACCCCATTTTTCTTATGATGGGCAGCTGAAAAGGCCACTAGAGAATAGGGTTTTATATCTAGTTTTAACGACTCCTTTACATTCAAGTGTGTCTCCTGCAACAGTAAGATGTCAGCACTTTCTTTCCTACCGTACAGAAGAATCTTTTTCCTCTTAATGGAATTGTTAATGCCCTTAGCATTCAGAGAAACTATCTTAAAGGAAGACATACTGACAATATAGTTCAGATTGACAGTCAAATGTTGCAAAACCATACCAAATTGTAGCATATAGTTTTACATTGTAGAACATCTTAAGCGCTCTCAGAGTGCACTTACAGCCCAAAAAAGAAAACCCAACAAAAAGAGACACAATTTAGCCCTGGTCGCTACACATGATCGCTCACAATAAGAACACACAATTCTGAAAAACATATCACCACAACCACCAAACCCAGGGGGGCTATATAACACACAAAACGTAGCGGGTGAGCCCACCAGGACAAGACAGACACGGAGGGCAAAATGACCTAGTATATTCCCACTTCTGTGGCACTTAAAATATCGCGCTTTGCCCACCTCCCACAATAAGAGTAAAGACAATGTATTCAAAACACAAAAACACCAGAGCTGCATGGCAGGGCAGCCCTCGTCGAATCAGTATATGACCTAGAAGACCCAGCCTAGTGAATAAGGGCCAATCTCCAGGAACAAGCAGGAATGAGTCTTCACATATGGGGTTTGTCGGCGCCGACGGAGCCCGCACGGGAATGCTCCCCAGCATCCAATCAGAAGGCTTTTGGGAGCATCCCTCGCGCCTGCGCGGTAGCTTCCCGCCCTTCCCACTGCCTCTCCCCAGTTTTCGTTTTTCCGCGGAGCCGACAGGACGTACCTCCTGTCACCGCAGAAACTTTTTCTTCTTTCTTCTTTTCTTGTTTCCTGTGGTCGCGGTTTTTTCCCCGCTGACTCTGGCACCGCTGGTGCTCCTTTTTCCTTATTTTTTGTTTTCCTTTATTTCCTTCGAGGAGCATCCTCCTCGTGTTATTCTGAAGCCTACCGGGCTTTCCAGCATGGAGCCTTCTTCCCCTAAGAAGTGCCCCCACTGTGGAGACGTTGTCTTCTTCTCCGACTCCAACGCCTGGTGTCTCTCCTGTTGGGGCCCTGACCCCTTCTCCCCCGGTTCCCCGGGCTTCAGCGTCGGGAGAAGACCCTCCCTGTTTCGAGTGTCCCTCGATGACGTCTTTCCCTCTGAGGTGCGGTCGTCGGCTTTCTCTCCTCGCCAGGATCAGGTAACCCAACAACAGTCTGTTAAGACTAACCGAGCCTTGAGGGGGGTGAGTCTCATGCGCCGCATGACGACTGCTCCGGCCTTCCCCTCCAGTCCCTTACATCCTGGAGGGAGTCTTCGGACTCCAGAGCCTCCACGGGGTTTCGGGTTGTTCCTGAGCTTCGCTCCTCACAGAACATTCCCGAGCCATGCCCGAGGGTGGCACCCACTTTGAGCGGTGCAGATGCATCGGCGCCGGCGTCGAGTGTTCCACTCTTCGCCAGGGACTGTCGAATGGTGTCCTCGGTGCCTTCGGGGCCGATCGACTCGACCCAGTCTGGCTCTACGGCATCCCGGCCCTGCGCGGGGACGGTACCCATTTTCGGCGGTGCCGATTCCCCGGCGTCGGCGTCGGTGTCGAGTGTTCCACTCGTCACCGGGGATCGTCGGACCAACCTGACCCGGTATGGCGTGCCCACACTCCTGCCATGCGCGGAGGTGGTGACCGCTTCGAGCGGGACCAAGTCCTCGGTGTCGGTGGCCCCACTCCCCGCCGGGGACAGGCACCGGGTGCCCTCGGCTCCGCCAGGGCCGATTGACTCGTCCCCGGCTTCGGTGGGGGCGGTACTGGCCTTGAGTGGCTCTGCCCCTCCCACGGCGGTCTCGGGAACAAGGGCCCCGTTCTTCGCCAGTGGTCGCCTCCAGGCTCCACCTGCGGAGCCGATCGATCTATCCCGGTCGGGCGGGTCGGCACCCCCACCTTGCGCGGGGCCGGGGCCTCCCCCGGACGCCACCGACCTCCCCCGGACGCCACCGACCTCCCCCGGACGCCACCGACCTCCCCCGGACGCCACCGACCTCCCCCGGACGCCACCGACCTCCCCCGGACGCCACCGACCTCCCCCGGACGCCACCGACCTCCCCCGGACGCCACCGACCTCCCCCGGATGCCACCGACCTCCCCCGGACGCCACCGACCTCCCGGCATCTACCCGGGCGTCGAGTGCTCCACTCGTCACTAGAATCTTCCCGCGGGACCTGGGTCCTTCGGTCGAGTCGACCCGACCCAAAGAAGCGCCGCGGCCGCGGAGCCGGGGCTCGTCGGCGGGTTACCTGGGTACCCTCGAGGCCGCGTAGTACACCCCGTAAGGGTTTCTCGCTCAATAAAACAGGCACGGGCAGAACCCCGGCGCCTAGAAGGGCCTCTCTCCCGGCGTCGGAGCCGACTTCGGGTGTTTCCCTCTTCGCCGAGTTTCGGCCTGGGAAGCCCTCGTTGCCCTCGGCACCGATTGTCTCGACCCCGACTCCATTCGCGGGAGTGGCAGCACCGACACGGCCGCCGACACCGGGGCCCCCTAAGGAGGCGTCGCTCGGTTCGATGCCCAGCCTCGAATCGATCTCCAGTCTGGAAAGCGTGGCTCCGGCGCATTTCGGATCCGAACCCGGTCTCTTCCGATGGCGCAGTGCTGCGCTCGCCTGCTCTCCAGCGGCCTCGGCACCACTCCAGCCGCCCTTGCGGATTGCTCCGGGGCGGCCCCGCCGCCGGAATCGGGGCCGAGGCCGAGTCCCGCGGGCCCGTCGGGGACGTCGCTCCCTTCGATGCCCCGCTTGGAGTCAATCCCGGGCTCTGACGATGCAGTACCGACTGCCTCGAATTGGGACTGTCAGTACCCTCCTCTGTTTAGAGCGATTCCTCCCGTGCACCAGCACGGTGGGTCCCCTGGTGTTCAAGCGGACCCCTCCACCTCGGCCTCCCCCTGGATAGCCCCTCTGGGAGAGCCGTCTTTTCAGAACTTCCTCCTTGACATGGCGGACTTGCTCGCCATTCCTATCCCGGGCCCTTCGCTAAGTCCGGGTACTGCGGAACAGGCAGCCGTAATGCTTCCTTTACATCCCTCCCTGCGGGATCTCCTGCTCGGGATTTGGCGCTCGCCCTTACAGGTACCGGCGCCGCCTGCAGCCATGCATACCCGGTATTGGGTGCCCCCCTCTCCGGGTTTCCAGACGCACCAGCTTCCCCATCATTCCATTGTGGTGGAATCGGCCCTGAGGAAGGTCGGGAGCAAGAAGAAGCACTCTTCCTGCCCCCCGAATCGTGCGTCTAAAACTCTGGACAACTTTGGGCGGCGAACCTTCCAAACGTCCATGCTGGCTTCCAGGATTCTCTCATATATTTTCTATATGAGCCTGGCGCTTCGGGAGGTCACCGAGAGGCTATCTCTTTTGTCTCCCTTTGTGTCGGCCCCTCGGGCCCCTGACTATTCCTTGCTTCTTTACCATTGCAGGAATATCTCTTGGTTTCTTTCTCGGGCTGCCGTGGACTCTTTCGAATCAGTTAGCAGGTCCTCTGCGGTAGCCATAGGGGCGCGTCGTACAGCCTGGTTGCAGGCTTCCGACTTGTGCAGCTGGGCACAACATAACCTGGATACTTCCCCGTGCACCGGGGAGAACCTCTTCAATGGCGAGGCCTTGCGTCAGGTTGCTCAGTGCTCCGCCGACCTGTTTGGCACTGGCCGCCCGCGGCCCTCCCCCTCTCCCGGGGGTAGGAAATGTCCTTCCCAACCCTCCTGTCTGAAGAGGAGGAGGTTTCATCCCTCTGCCCGCCTGCCGGGTGCGCCCATGCCAGGGACGTCTCACACCGGTCGGCAGTGCCAGGGCTCGCGCCAGGCTGCCCATGCCAGGCAGCCTTAGGCTACGGTATGCGGCAGTTTGCGCTTAACTCCTCTTACATGAAGTTACTGTCCAGTTCTACACTGGGGTTCTTTCAGTGTGACAAGCGGTTCGGCTGCTTGATTGGAGTTATGGAGCCCCCTCCCCCAGGGGGGGGACCCTTCCCACGCTAGGTTAGCCTGGCTCCTCAGGGCCATGCTAGTCTTCTTCGGACTTACCCTCGGGTACATCCCTCGGATTCCCCTCTGCCTGGTTCCCCCGGATTGAGGGGATCGCGCACCGAATCTCCTTCTCCCAGTGTAGGCCTTGGCCGCTACTCTCCGAGCGTGGCCGAACCATTCCTCGACAGGGCCGGACCACCACCCCCCTGGTCTGTGTCTCCGCTCTCGCAGAGAAATCCCTGGGTCCGTCAGGTTACGGTGGACAGGGGTCCCACTGACCCATGCCGATCCCCGGCTCCGCTCCCTGCACTCTTCGGAGCGGCGGAGGGCATTGGCCCTAACCCCGAGGGTTTTTTTTATATAGGCTGGAGATGGCCCCACGGTCACACCGTGGCTATAGGGTTTTCTATCCTCCTGCCTTCCCTGTGGCATGGAGGACACGTTTTGGGTGGCTGTCAGGTGGACGCCTCAGGGGCCTACGTACTCCTGATGTGCTTCTCCCCAACTGATCTGGCGGTCACGCAACCATACTGCTACTCTCGCCGATCTGCCCTGCTCCACGCACATCGGCCCATCACTTTGGATGGCCCTTCCTCCCGCCACCTTCCAGGTAGGTGCTCTCCTGTGGATCAAGGGCCGGTCCGAGTTGGCGGTATCGTTCTCACGTGTCCATACCGGTTTAGTAACCTGGGTGGGCGCTCCCGGGCCCACCTATAGCCCGATATACATCTATACCTGTTATTGGATATATATCGGTACAGGTGGGCGCTTTTTGGGAAATGTTATAGAGCCCTGTGTCTTACCGACTATCCCCCAATTGTCGGTACTGACGTTTTGTTATTTCTTACGGGGTCCGGCCGGCCCGCTTGCCTGCGTTCTGCGGCTCGGGTGCTCGGACCGGTTATGCTTAAACTTGCTGTGATGTCAACAGCCCCTTGGTTTATGCCTCCTTGTCTGGAGGTTTTAGAACCCATTGTCTTCCTATCCTTTGCCGGCTAGGGTAGACAGTGTTCCCCTCGGTATCCCGGGGTACACTTCTGTTCTTCTCCGGGCTGGGTTCTCCCAGATCGGTCAGTCTTCTGATTAGTCCTCCGGATTGGGGACTCTGCTCCTACTGGAGTTCTCAGCTTCTTAGAGCTCCTCGTGAAGACCTGCCGTCTTTCCGGTGCCGGTTGACACCTGCGTCTCCAGCCCGGCCGGACTGGGAACTTTGTCCTCTCTGCGGTGAAGTTCCCTTGAAGACTTCGCTACTGCATCTACAGTACCCGTCGCAGCTCTGCCCTCTACAATCCAGTAGGTAAGCTCTAGATTGTGCTAGATCATTAACGGTTTAATGATAATTGATGTGGTTTGAAGACTCCCCTGTAGTCTTCGGTTGCTGTGCCTTGGCAACTCTTCTCAACTCCTACCCTCCATCCCTCCGGGGATGCCGGGGATCCAGGTTGGGCGATGCCGCCCTGTCCAGGGGCGCGCATTCTGGGATCTCCTCTGGCACCCTCAGCTAGGGAGTCCCCATATGTGAAGACTCATTCCTGCTTGTTCCTGGAGATAGCACAGTTACTTACCTGTAACAGGTGATCTCCGGAACAGCAGGAATTAGTCTTTAGAACCCACCCACCTCCCCTAGGAGTTGTAACTCTCTCTCTCTCTCTCTCTCTCTCTCTCTTCCTTCCTCTCCTCTCCTTCTGTCTCAGCTATTAAATGCAACTGGGGAGAGGCAGTAGGAAGGGCGGGAAGCTACCGCGCAGGCGCGAGGGATGCTCCCAAAAGCCTTCTGATTGGATGCTGGGGAGCATTCCCGTGCGGGCTCTGTCGACGCCGACGAATCCCATATGTGAAGACTAATTCCTGCTGTTCCGGAGATCACCTGTTACAGGTAAGTAACTGTGCTTTCCACTCCTCCCAGCCCCAAGACTCAACCGCCATAGACATCACAAACAACATAGAACATAAAAGAAGAAAGAGAGGGAGAACAGGAAAAACATCTTGACCAGGATAGTACCCTGGTGCTCCTTCAAAAGAGACCGAATGGATGTCCCAGTATATAGCAATACTGCATGATTAAATGTCACTTCTGCATGGATAAGTCGCATTTACACAACCTCAGACCAGTCAAACGCCCATGATAGCAAGCGCCATAGAACTGTAGTAAATAAAGCTGCAAAGTGAATTTCACCGCATCACTGCCGACTCCTTATCTTCCAGAAATGCATATAACTCTCCTGGATCATCAAAAGTCTTGGTCTGGTTATGCAGCGTGACTCTCATGGGCAGGGTAGAGCAGCCCAAAACGGGCCTGCAGCTGTAATAAGCATGGACACGGTGCCAGAAAATTCTCTCTGATCCACTGTCGCCTTCGCGAAGTTCGGAAAGAACAGTACTTTATGTCCCTGATATTCCAAAGTTGAAAGTGCTCTGGCTGCTCCCATTATTTGCGATACTTGCTGAAAACGTAAAACTTTCAAGATGATTGGGCATGGACGCTTGCCCTCAACCATGGACTGAGTAGGCACTCAATGGGCGTGCTCGATCTTGAATGGCATGGCAAACTGCAGCTTTAACAGACCCGGAATCATGGCCTGCAAAAAGGACACCATATCGGGGCCCTCTGCTCCCTCCAGAACTCCTAGTATCCTTATGATGTTCCTCCGAGAGCGATTTGTAATGAACGTATCAGCTTGGCCTGCTTCTCAACGCCCTTGAGCCTTTCCCCATGTGATGACGCCACATTCTCTACCTTCTCCAAACGAGCCGTAATTAATTGCCTCCAAAGAAGTTCTCAAAGCGTTGATATCTTCCTGCATTGCACATAGCGATTCTCCATTAGATTTGACCAAGTCTTTGACTGCCCGAATCTCAGCCAGGAGCTCCTGTAAAGTCTCAGGACAATCTCGGATGACCGTCATCTTTGTGAGGACAGAGAGGTTCCGTTTTAGAAACATAGAAACATAGAAATATGACGACAGAAAAAGACCACATGGCCTATCTAGTCTGTCCTTCCATAACAACTACAACAGTCCCCTTTTTACCTTTAGAGATCCTCTGTGTTTGTCCCATGCTTTTTTGAATTCAGTTACTGTCCTCTTCTCTACCACCTCCACTGGGAGACTATTCCACGGATCCACTACTCTTTCCGTAAAGAAATATTTCCGCATATCACTCCTGAATCTATCTCCCTTCACCCTCATCCCATGTCCCCTCGTAGCAGAACTTGCTTTCAATTGAAAGAGGCTCTCTCCCTGAACATTTATGCCACGGAGGTATTTAAACATCTCAATCATAACACCTCTATCCCGCCTTTCCTCTAAGGTGTACATATTAAGATCCTTCAGTCTGTCATATGCTTTATAATGAAGACCACTAATGATTTTAGTAGCCACCCTCTGCACCGACTCCATCCTGTTCACATCCTTTTGAAGGTGCGGTCTCCAGAATTGCACACTATACTCCAAATGAGGTTGCACCAAAGACTTATACAGAGGCATTATCACCTCCTTTTTTCTGCTAGCCATTCCTCTCCGTATGCACCCAAGCATCCATCTAGCTTTTGCCGTCGCCTTTTCTACCTGTTTAGCTACTTTAAGATCATCAGACACAACCACGCCTAGGTCCCGCTCTTCTTTATTGGACAAAAGTACTTCACCCCCTATACTATATTGCTCCCTTGGATTGCTGCAGCCCAAATGCATGACCTTACATTTTTTAACATTAAATCCCAGCTGCCAAATTCTAGACCATTCTTCAAGTTTAGCTAGAACCCTCCTCATGTTATCTACACCTTCCTGGGTGTCTACTCTATTGCAGATTTTGGTATCATCCGCAAAGAGGCAAACCTTGCCTGAAAGCCCTTCTGCTATATCACTAAGAAAGATGTTAAAAAGAATCACACCAAGGACAGATCCCTGGGGCACATCACTGATAAAATCCTTCTCCTCAGAGCGAGCTCCATTTACTTATACACTTTGTCGCCTCCCACCCAACCAATTTCTAACCCAAGCAGTAACTTTAGGGTCCATCCCTAGGGTGCTCAGTTTGTTTATAAGTCACCTGTGAGGAACAGTGTCAAAGGCTTTACTGAAATCTAAATACACCACATCTAGGGCTCTCCCTCGGTCCAACTCCCTGGTCACCCAGTCAAAGAAATCAATCAGATTTGTCTGGCAAGACCTGCCTCTGGTGAATCCATGCTGCCTTGGATCCTGTAATCCGCTGGACTCCAGAAACCTCACTATTTTCTCTTTCAGCAGCGTTTCCAATAATTTACTCACCACCGAAGTTAAACTAACCAGCCTGTAGTTTTCAACCACATCCTTACTTCCGCTTTTGTGTAACGGCACCACATGAGCCTCTCTCCAGTCCTTTGGCACCACTCCCGACTACAACGAGGCATTGAAAAGGTCAGTCAGTGGAGCTGCTAGAATGTCCCCAAGTTCCCTCAGTATTCTCGGGTGTATCCCATCCGGTCCCATCACTTTGTCTACTTTAAGTTGAGAGAGTTTCTCACAAACATTCTTTTGAAAATTGTTCAGGATGTCCTTTGCTTCTGTTCCTATTTGTGGGTGTTTTCTGAGGTCCTGCTCCTGGTTCTTCATCTGTGAACACAGAACAAAAATATTTGTTAAGCAATTCCGCTTATCCTTATCAGCTTCTACATATTCCTCCCCTGTACCCTTGAGTCTGACAATACCGCTTTTGCCCTTCCTCGTCTCACTAATATATCTGAAAAATTTCTTATCCCCCCATTTTATTGCATTGACTATTTCCTCCTCCTTTTGAATCTTTGCCTTCTTGATTCTCTTTGCGCTGGAGTTTTGAGATACTTGGTAATCCAGCCGCATCTGTTTGGGGCCTGACATATCTGGGATCGAATGGTATCAAAGTAGGTAGGAACTATTTGATTAAAGACTGCAGAAGTCAGGATTCTTGCGTATTGCCCTCTGGAGCACAGCTCTTACACGTCCATCTTGACCAGAAACCAGGCTCCGCTCCCCCGCTTCATTAAGTTTTTAATAACTCAAATGTGCATGATTTTCAGCAGTCGGTTTAATCTGATCATCAAACATTACAAGCAAGAGAAAAATCCCTGCTTTAAGCACACTTAATGCTACTGCCAAATGCGGAAAAGAAACTAATGCACGCATAGTCAGCAAAGGAAAAACTAGTGCACAATTAACGCCAATAGTATTTAAATATATTTAAATTATAGGCAAATGCTGCACATAATAAAATAGTATTCTAATATTAGCTGCATCAAATGCAAAGAAACACTTAGAGGATTTCACAACCAGCCTTGGTGCCAGTATCTCTGTGCCTAGGTCTAAGGTGGCTTAAACATCTAGTTTGTGTTCCTGACAGTATTTTGATGACATCGGGGGCTTTCTCTGGGAGCAAGGAGGAAGTCAGTCCTCACATAAGAGTGATGCCTGCACCGACGGAGCCCTTGTGGAAGCATCTCTCCAGTGTTCAAAGAAAGCCTTTGGGAGATGCCACCATGTGTGGTGCCCTTCCTGCTCAAGGGTGCCATCTTGCTCAGTCTTCTTTTTTCCACAGAGCCCTTCAGATGCCTGTCTGCTTTCCCCTGGAAATAGTTGATTTTTGCCTAAGTTTTATGCACTGGTACTCTTCCTGCCACCCGAGCCTGTTGCCCCAGCATAGAGTCTCAGGTCCATAATCCCTTTTTTTCCCTCTTGGTGCTTTCGTGCCCTTTTTCTAACTGGCAGCACCTCGGGTCTTTGACCTTGCCAGGGCACTTTTTTCCCCCCATAGCTACCAGTTGCTTCAAGAATTGTGATCAGTATACAAAAATTATCTTCCTTACTGATACACACAACTGCTGCCTACGCTGTCTAGGGTCGGACCACGACCCTGTGGCCTGTAATCTTTGTAAAAAGATCTCTACCAAGGCCGTCGAGCCGTCAGCAGCAGCACGATAAGTTGTGTTTTTTTTTTTTTTTAACCAGAGTTCCCAGTGCTTCTGAAGGCCAAGGCCCCATCTGAAGCCTCGGACTCCCGTGGTGCCCCCACAGACCCTGGTTGACGCTGTGGGTCTTCAGAAAGGGGTCTCCCTCGATGGAACACAAGAAGAAGAAACCTTCGAAGGCAGCATCCCTGTACGGTTCCGGCAGGCAGAGTAAGCCCCGAGCCAGGTTCTGCAGTCCACGCTGCTCATCAGAGGGCTCAGAGCAGGAGCAGCCCACCAAGGTCACCCAGAAGGAATCCCTCAAAGATTGGCCTCAGACACCCAAGGCCATCGTCATTGAGGATTCCCCTTTGGGGGAACCGGCACTGGGCTCAAGTTCTTTTGTGCCTGCACTGATAGCTGTGGAGCTTTCTGGACTGAAGACCAGACTGGCAGCCCTGGAGCGCAGCTTGTCTTCTTTCATGGACCAGCAGCAGGCGTTGATGTCTGGCATGGCTGGTTCCTCCGCATAGACCACCGGACCCTCGATGTCGAGGACGTCCCCAGAGGCTGAGCCGATCCTCGAGACTATCCTGCCTCAAGTCTATCCTTGGCCTAGGTCTCGATCTGGGTTCCGTTCTATGGGACTCAGGTCTTCCCCTGCTAGCATGCATGAAACCAGCTGTGGGGCTTCCGAGGGGTTTGGGCTGGGCTCTGCCCTGAGCTTCCGGGCTGGCCTACCCCCTTGAGTCTTCGACAGACTCTCTGGATGGGAGACAAAGGACGAGGAGTCCCCTGACACCCATCGCCACTGCGACATCCCCTTGGACTCGTCCTCCCTCCAAGCCTTGATGTTGGTCCCCGCCTGAGGACATGGCATTCCTCAACTTGGTGCTGGACATTTCAAAGGCACTAGCATTCCCAACGGAATCAGAAGAGGACCCTCAGACAGAGGAACTAGAAATCCTCCAGTGCGAGACCCCACCGAGGGAATCACTGACAGGACTCATTTCATCCATCCTGGAACGGCTAATGCTCCGCATGTAGGAAACACTGATGTCGGTGCCTGTCATGAGCAAGTGGCTCAACTCGATGTATCTGGTCTGCTGGAGCTCAGGCTTTCAAAAGGCACAGCTGCCCCATAACTCCATGTTGATGTAGTCTCTCATAAGTTGGTTGAAGAGCCAGAAGACGCACTCCTCAGTGCCCCTGGGTAGGGAGGCCCACACCTTGGATGCTCTTGGCAAAAAGTGCTACCAGAGCTCGAGACTCATCGACCAGGTCCAGGCCTGCCAGCTGTACATAGGCATGTACATGAGAGACCTGGTGAAGGAACGCGCAGGGTTCTCAGCTGGTCCCTCCGAGGAACCCCTGCAGTGGTTCAAGAACCTGGCCAGAGCCGTCTGTGCATGCTCCAAGTTCATGACTCAAGCAACCTATGATGTCTTTGAATCGGCGACTGCAGTAGTTGCGGCGGGCATTGGTGCCTGGTGCCAGGCTTGGCTACAGTCTTCCGACCTCGAGCAATGGGTTCAGGACAAATTGGTCGATGTCCCATGCCAAGGGGAGAACCTCTTTGGCTAACCCATGATGGAAAAGGCTGCCGAGTTGGAGACCGAGCTCGTGACAAGGACCAGGCTCTCCAAAAAGGCTGCTACTCTCCCCCAACGGAAGGGCTTGGGTATAAAGCACTTTTACCCAAGGAAGGGGGCTGCTTACCTAAACTACCCACATTTTCAAGCCTCCTCATCAGGTCAGCAGGGTAAGAGACATGGGCAAGGCCCTCATAAGCAGAAGGCTACCAAGCCCCAGGCATCAGCTCCAGCCCAGCCTCTCTACCTAAAGAGCTTGGGCATAGCCTCTCTACCTCAAGAAGGACAGCAGCCCACAGGGGGACATCTGATCTACTATGCCCACAGGTGACCAGCCATCAGCACTGATTCCTGGGTACTCCAGGTGGTCAAGGAGTGCTGCCTTCTCCAGCTGACACAGACACCACCTCCTTTCTTCCCAGGAGAGCCCCCTGATTTCCCCTTCACTGCGACCTCCTACTTCAGGAAATCGCAGGCCTTCTCGAGGGCAAAGAGTTCTACTCCAGATATTTCCTCGTGCCAAAAAGGACAGGGGCCCTATGGCCCATCCTAAACCTGCGGAACCTGAACAAGTTCCTGGTGAGGGAGAAGTTCAAGGTGCTCTTCCTTGGGACATAGCTGCCTTATTTCCGGCAGGGAGATTGGCCGTTCTCCTTGGATCTGAAGAATGCTTATACCCATATCCTCCTTTACCCCAGCCATAGGCAGTATCTTCACTTCATGGTGGGGTGGGGGGCCACTACTAGTACATGATACTACCCTTCAGACTGGCATCCTTCCCCAGGGTCTTCACCAAATGCCTGGCATTAGTGGCCACCTTCCTCCCGTATCCAAGGGGTATTTGTCTTCCACTACCTGGACGACTGTCTTATAAAAGGAGGCATGACTGCCGAGGTGCAGCAAGCTACGACATGCACGATGCACGTACTACAACATCTGGGGTTTATGATGAACCATCCCAAGTCCCACCACCTCCCAACACAATGTCTGGAGTTCATAGGGACATTGTTCAGGCAAAGGCCTTACGCCCCCTGGACTGAGTCAACCATCTTAGAACACTGGCCGCAGACGTGTAACACCATTCCTTGGTGTCTGCTCGGCTTCTGCTGTGCCTACTTGGTCACATGGCCTTCATGGTCCATGTCACCCCAGATGCCCGTCTGTACATGAGAGTTGACCAGTGTTGCTTTCAAGACCAGTGGACACAGACCGCCTCCAAGACAGAGCCTCTGTGACCTGACAGGTGGCGGACTCCCTGACTTGGTGGCAAAATCTGCAACACCTTCAGGCAGGGATGCCCTTCCAAGCTCCAAGTCCCCTAAGGGTCCTCACAAAGGATGTCTCTCTGCTGGGATGGGGAACCCGCTGTGAAGAATTTCACACCCAGGGCAGCTGAAGACAACCAGCAGATCAACCTTCGGGAGCTTCGGGCTATATATCTAGCCCTCCGAGCTATTCGCCATCATCTGCGGCACTAGCCAGTGCTGATCCAAATGGACAACCAAGTGCTGATATTCTACATGAACGAGCAAGGGGGCCACAGGATCTCGCACCCTTTGCCGTGAGGCAGTGATATTCTGCTCCACTGTTCCCTCTAAGCTGTGCACGTGTGCGCGCGCACACACCTCGCCGAGCGAGCGCACATACTTTACAACAGAGCGCACAAAAGTTACGGCTCTGATTCTGATAGAAAACAACACAAACGTCTTAAAATTTAAAAGTTATGATTGTAATTACTAGAAATTTCCCGCTTCATTTAGTAATCGTCTATTTTCATTTAATTTGATTAAAATCAATGTGGTGTACATACTGTATTCTGACGTGTAGTCAAATTTTAAAGTATATAACTCCGAGTGTCCGTTATGTGGCGCACAAAAATTTAACCTTCCTTCAAAAGCTGCACACAGCTGATATTTCATGCGCACACAGCCTACAGAAAATTAGAGGGAACATTGTTCTGCTCCTATGCATTTTGTCAGGGAATGCTCCTACGGGCAGTGTATCTACCAGGCGAGGACAATGCCCTGGCGAATAAACTGAGCAGAATCCCAGTCGGCTGGGAGAGGCAGTGACTAAGTGAACCTTGTCCACTTGGGTGGCGGACTGTATCGACCTCGCCTGTGAGCAGCCTGGGTGCATGCTGGATGGCCAGGTCATGGCACACAGTGTCAGTACCATGGTGGCCTCTGTAGCAAACCTGCGCGCCATCCCGTTGTTGAACATCTGCCGGGCTGCTACTTGATTTTCAGTCCTTATCTTTGCAGCTCATTGCTGCCTGGAGAGGGAGTCCCGACAGGACAGCGCCTTCGGCCAGGCCTTGCTCCGTAATCTTTTTTGGGTCTAGGCAGCTCTCCTACCCTCCGACCCTTCTGTGTTCAGGCTACTGGAGCGTTGGTTCCCATCGGACACACGGGTCCTACTGCAGTCTCTATCTGCTGACTCAATTGCTGCTGCTCATGGCTTCCCTTGAGGGGCAACCATGTTTTTCTCTACGAGCTTTCGGTAGCCTGTAGCTAGGGAGTTCCATATGTGAGGACTGACTTCCTGCTTGTTCCCAGAGAAAACGTGGTTACTCTCACCTGTAACAGGTGTTCTCTGGGGACAGAAGGAATCAGTCCTCACAACTCTACCTACTCCCCTTGGAGTTGCTTCCTTACCTTTTTTGCCATCTTTTAGCTATGTCATCTGACTGAGCAAGATGGCACCCTTGTATGATGGCATCTCCCAAAGGAATATGCCTCACATGGCAATCTGTCCCGTCCAGTGCATCCCAGGATGCACCACGTGGGGCCAGGCGCCGCTATTTTTCAAGATGGCAGGGCAAGAGCCAGGAGCGTGTGGGCAGTGCTCCCACTCATTTGTAAAGGTACCGGGTGGGGGGTTTTGGGGTTGCTGGGCCACCAAGTTTATTTTTAGGAGTGGGGGGTTCGGGGCCACTGGGCCACCATGGATTTGCTTTCTTTCGGGGGCACTGGCTGCCGACAGTATTTTGATGGCATCAGAGGCCTCCTCTCAGAAGAACCAGTCATTGGAGAAAACCCCTGATGCCATTTGCAAATTAACCACACGGTGCCCTTGTTTTTCTGGGAGAGCATGCTAAACTTGCATTGATTCCTGTGTGCATGCGTTTGGCTTGCTCTTCCAGTTTAGTGCTGCCATTTGCACATAGTTTAATGAATGGCTAACATGTGGCAAATTTGCATATGAGCCCCTTTCTGCATGCTGGTGTGTTAGTCACGTGCTATTGGTGCTCTGCAAATAGGCATAAAAAGTTGATAGCATGTAACTTCAGTGCCGGCTTCTGCATCAGCCTGAATGTGTGTTAACAGCATTAATGCTCACAAATGCATTAGCACACCTTGGTAGCTAGATCCATAAGGCTTTTATAGCAACGTTTACTAAAGGTTAGCATACAGTAAGAGACCTTAGCATGTTAAGTGCTTTTGTAGCAGTTTGAATAAAATGGGCCCTGGTGGCACTTAACACACAGTAACATCTGTTACCATTCATTAACTTTTAGTCAGCATGCTCCTTAGTGATCTAGATGGCAGTGTTTTATATGCTAAATTATCTTGGAGTATTTTCATGTTGCTTTAAGTCCTTGACATTTTATAGAACTAGGAAATTCAGATGGTAATGTTATTATGGTAATCCATTTATCAGGCTGTACTAGTCTGATTAAAATAATCTTATTGCCAACCCGACACAGGCCGTGTTTATTTTCTTTATGATTTGAAAGCTCTTAAGTCCCTTCAGAAATATTATAGAGTCGGTTCATGAGCCCCTCCAGCAATCTGTAGAAGCCTACCTTTCTGCCAACAAATGAACAAAACTTCCCTTGATAACATGCCAAAGACAATAAACATGAATAAAAATGGTTAAATTGCTACTTTCTTATGTAAAGGTTTATGCTGTTTTATTTTAGCGCCTTTAGGGAGCTCTGACATTGTGAATTGAGTTTGAAGTGTCTGTACTGCTGTTATTGATTGTATTGCTTCCTAGGAAGCTGATCATTGCCTTTTTAGCTTAGCTATATCAGAACTTCATGGTAAAAGTACTTTATTAGACAGTTTTTATAAAGCAGTTTCATACTTCTGTTGTAAACATGTACTCACATTGGTATTTTACTTGGTGTTCTTGTTCTGTTTCGTTTTAAGTTTGTGCATTTCTTCTTGCAACTTGAGCCCATTATTTATTCTGCTTTCTATATCCCTTATGGAAGTCTAGTAATTCTGGAGAAAGGAATAAATTGCTTTGCATTGGTGGAAGAAGATAATTTAAGAAATGCCAGGAGAGCATCCTGAAAAATAAAAAACCCTTGTGATCTAAGGAGGAGCAGATTTGAAAGAATGAAATGTTTCCTTACATACCCTGGCTTCAAAATTTGGTTTGTTTCTGTTATAGTAAACCAATATTGATACTGAAATATTAATTTGATTCCATGGTGGGCATTAGGGTGGTCCACTGCCATAGGGGAAAAAATAAAAGTAGGAATTTCTTTGCTCCCTGGCCTGATTCTGGTTCCATTTATGTAGAAAACAATGTGTGCAAAGTTTGAAGCCAATCAAATAATATTTAGGGGTGGCTCAAGGTCCCTATCTATCAGGCCCCTGGATCCCCCCCAGGGTTCGTCAGACCACTGGGTATTATCCGCTCATAGACGGGGGTATCATGCTTGCCAAGCACTCAATGTGGTCCAGATGCTAGTAAGGACTTTGACGATGTGGGGAACATCTTACGGTGTTGCGAGACAACACCCAGAAGGAACTGGAGTTGCTCTTCTTTTGTGGTGTGTCGGTCGTTGAACTCCTCAATGAGTTTGACCCCTCGCTCAGCCACATCGTTGATCACTGGAAGATTTTTTACTTTCTTCAGACCATCTTTGAATGATGCATTCTCTTCCCAGTCTTCTGGGTCTGCATTAAGAAAATCACTGTTGATGTCGAGGTGTTTCAGGAAACGGATTGACTTGCGAGTTGCAAAAGATTCAAGTGGTGGAATCATGGAACTTTTCAATTTGACCCGCTTTGGGGGATCTTCGTCTTTGTCATCATCCTCATCGCTTTCATCTGATTCTGCCGGGATCATGGCCGACACTATGGCCCGCTTTGTCGGTGCTGAAACAGCTTCATCGAACAGTGACAGTGCAACAAGCTCCTCTGACACATACCACAGATGCTGTTGCAGTTTGTCTCTGGCCGCTCTTCCAACACAGTCATTGTGGTAACAGTGTAGTTTCTTCAGCATCTCCAAATCTGTTCGAGGAGCAACTGCGGCATCAGGGGCAGAAAACCAGGCTTCCACATGAATCAGGATGGAGAAAATGCTCACATCACGAACACAGGACTCCTCCCATTGGGTAAGATCTTTGAGTTGTCCTCGGAACATCCAAATCTTGAGACAGTACAAGACTTTTGCCATCCATCTGGCATGATGGAAAGCTCCGGGTTTCTTGAAATTGAAACTAGGAAGATTCCTCCAAGGCAGACAATCGTTAACTCCAAGAATTCCAGGTAATCATCTCGGTGATTGCCCTGTGCCAACTTGGATTCCGCAAACTTCATGATGCGATCCCTGTCAGGTTGCAGCACCTCCAAGTCTTTTCCAGTTTGATAGTTGGACTTGTCAAGGGGAGCCCCAATTCTTTTGGAACCGGCGAAAGAGTTGGACATCGGGACCCGATGAAGCTCCAGAGCATGTAGAGAATACTGCACCAAGAATTATTTTGTAAATGTTATGGCAGCATGCCAAATGAAGGACTGTGCGACGGAGTCTCTGTTCTAGAAGAATGCACGCTCCTGATCGACGTCCCATGTTCGATGCAGTTGTATCAAAGCAGAAGCCTGCAACCTTTTCATCCAAACACCATTCCTGTAACAGTTCATAAACTGCTGCAGCTTGATTCTCGCCCGTTCCTGATGTCAGTTTTGGTACACCAAGAAGTTGTGTTTCTCCAGTGGAGACAGCCATTATCAAAACTGGAAGGCGGTCAACGGATGTGGTTGAACAGAGGAGAGATGGCAATAACTTGCTATCCCAATGCACAATGCATGTTTTGCCTTCGGCTTTGAATGCGTTGTGCAGGTCCGTCCATTGTTGCTGACGGTGCTTTTCTCTATGGCGCTTGACGCGGGAGCGGCTGATATTGAGCTCCCCAGGATAATGTCCCAGACTTCTGGCGGTTTCAGCTACCACAAACAGAGCATTGCGATCTGTTGTCCGTGTCCAATCCAGGGCTGCTGTAAGCTCTGGGGTCCAGACATTGTTAGGTCGATACTGCTTCGTTTGTGGAGTGGCGTTCTTCTGTCCGTTATCTGAATCCGCAGATGTCGACGAGTCTTAACCTGACTGCTGAGGAAGAAGATCCTTCCAGCTGAACTTGGCTTGTAGTTGCCTCGGCTTCGGCAACATGTTTTTGTCTGCGCCTTTTCAGTTCTTCTTCTCGCTGTTGCGATCTTGCTTCCGTGTTGGCCAGTTTCTTGTCCATCGCGCACATTGAGCCGCGGTGCCCTGGTTCTCGTTGCGCTATTAAGAATTCTTTGTCTTCTTGAATATGAATTAAAGACATTGCATTGGCATGCGCCACATCAAATAGGTTTTTCATTGCAACCTGGAATTCTTTTTCATTTGCCTCTTGTTTCCCTCCTCTCCCTTTGTTTTTTCTTCAAACGTTTCCACTGATTGAACAATTTCTTTACTTTTTCTTGAATTTTGTCATTTCTTTGAACAGGAAGCCTGGCCTTTTCCCAGTAAGCTTCTACTTCACTTATTACAATAGATGCACTTTCACTAACGCCTTTGTTTAATGCCATATGGTGATGTAAAAGTACACTTAACACTTGCTCCTTGCTGGGGAGCTTGGCCCCCAGAATTGTGGTGGACATTTCTTTAATGAGATAAAAACCACGTTTTTTCGCCATCTGAAAAGAATAAAGATACAAAGATAATAGTACAATGTCTTTGCCACCTCTCAGAGACGAGATTAGTTCAAATATGACGCAATCAAATGTAATCAGCGTGGAACTGAGTGGATGATACAAGATGATGCAACATTTCATCATCTGCTCCCAGGGGGAAATCTCAAGACTTGTTGAGCCACCCCTAAATATTATTTGATTGGCTTCAAACTTTGTACACAGTGTTTTCTACCTAAATGGAACCAGAATCAGGCCAGGGAGCAAAGGAATTCAGGAATTCATTTTTATGGACCACCCTAGTGGGCATAATTGTATCTGTTCCTACAATTTAATGTTTTATTTTTCCACAGGACTGTTGGAACCATGTAAATGTGAAGAAGGGAGTTTTGCCTAAACTCTGGACAGTATTAAGAGAAGGTGGACGAGGTCTTGCTAGTGTTGTTTATCCTAATCTCCTGCCATTCATCAGCAAGGTTCCCAAGGGTATCATGGAACCAAAATTGGATTTCTTCGGAACCTTTTTTAACGCTATAATTCAGGGGTACGACCTGGAAACTCTTCAATAGTTTAACAAAAAGCACCATGGGGCATGTTTACTAAACTGCAGTAGTGTTTTGCAACTTAGTGCGATCCGATAGCTGCAGAAGAGCCATGGTAGGTGCAGAGTGTCAAGGTATCTGCAGGGGGCGTTTCCAGTCTGCCCACTGCAGATACCACAGTGTATGCATCTACCATGGAGACTTGTGATCCATGCATCGGCAGGTAGCATGGGAAGTCCCGCAGTGCCTGCTGATGCAGGATCGCAGGATCCATGGTAAGTGCAAAGGGAGAACAGGTAGTGATTTGGGTGGACAGAGCTCTTGGTAGTTCTGTCCCCCTGATTGCACCGATCCCCATCAGGAACTGTCCAAGGGGGGAGGGGTGAAATTAGTGCACCTCCCTGACAAAGAACCCCATCCTGGTTAGTCAGTCAGTCCCTTGAACCCCTCCCCCTCTCTCAATTTAAAAAAAAACCTTGGCTAGTCAGTTCGAGGCCTGACACCACCTTCCTTCAAAGCTCAAAGTCCCAGATAGTCAGTCTGCCAAAGGGGGCTCCCCTGATACCCCACGTCCTTCCATTATCTTAACATCCTAGGTCAGTGATGGCTAACCTTTTTGAGCCCGAGTGCCCAAACTGCCGCACAAAACCAAAGAATTTCCTCAAAGTGCCAGCACGTCATTTGCATAAGTGGTCTTATTTGCATAAATATTTGCATAATGTTACCATACACTAACTTTTAGTAAACATGTCTCTTAATGAGTGTATGGATAAAGAAAGACTAAAAGATTTCTACATTACTATAATCCAGTGCCAACCGCCAGGCACATTAGGAACTACTACAAACGCTGCCCATTTAGAACCCATAGCAAACCCGCCGTATCCTGACAGCATTACCAGGACTCACAAAGCACCATACCCTACCTATCAAAAGGCAACACTGCAAATATTAAACCAATACATTTCAGAGAATACTGGGGAAAGAGAACAAGTGGCAACGTCAAATAGGAATTTCCTCTTGTACCAAACAAAGCGCAGATGTTAATGATGCACATTTCCCAGAGCTGACATATTCCAGTTAATAAATTCAAAATAAAGAGATATCTTTCTACCTTTTGTGCATTTTTTTTTCAGTTGCAATTGGTCCAGCCACCTTCTTCTGGTTTCTTCATGTTTTCTGCTAACTCTCCATCGTCTGCTGTCCATTTGTCCTTTCTTCTCTCTTCTAGTTTTTTTTCCATTCTCTCTCTCTCTCTACATCTGCTTTAACATACTAATCTTTCTCCTTTTGCTCTTTCCTCATTCCTATTTCATCCACACAAATTTTACCCCTCCATCCTCAATCCCCAATTACTCTCCCAATACCTGGCCAATTGTAGATTTTTCATCCCTCCTACACAAAATATTTTTCCCCTCTCCATTTTACTCTCCCAGCCCCATCCCATTCTAATCCTCCCCCAACATCAGCTCCCTTCTAGTTCCAGTCTCACCCAGCATCCATTCCCTTCTAGTCCCTGCATCAGCCCATTTCCAGACCAAGTCCCTTCATCAGCTCATTTTCAATCCTAGCCCCCCCATCAGCCCATTTCTACTCATTTCCTAGCCCCACCATCAGCCCATGTCAAATCATAGCTCCCCTCCACTCAGCCCAATTCCAGTCCAAGCCCCCCCATGAGCCTACTTCCAGTTCTAGCCCCTCCATGAGTCCATTTCAATTCAAGCCCCCACCACAGCCCATTTCCAATCTTAGCTCCCCCCAACAGCCCATTTCCAGTCCTATCCTAGCTTTTCCATCAGCCCATTTTCAGTCCTAGCTCCCTTCCCTCACAGCCCATTTCCATTCCAAGCCCCCTCCCCATCAGCTATTTGCAGTTCAAGCCTCCCCTTCCACTCAGCCCATTTCCAGTCCTAGCAACACCCCAACCCATTACCAGTCCTAGCCCCCCGTCAATCAACTTCCAGTCCTAACCCCCATCACCCCATTTTCAGTTTAAGCCCCCCCCCTATAACCCTTTACCAGTCCTAACCCCCCATCAGCCCATTTCCAGTCAGCCCCCCATAGCCCATTGCCAGTCCTAAACCCCCCCATCAGCCCACAGCCCATTACCAGTCCTAACCACATCAGCCCACCTCAAGTCCTAACCCCTCCCCATCAGCCCATTTCCTGTCCTAGCCCCCCACATAACCCTTTATCTGTCCTACACCCCTATCAGCCCACTACCAGTCTTAACCCCCCCATAGCCCATTACCAGTCCAATCCACCCCCATCAGCCAACTACCAGTCTTAACCCCCCCATAGCCCATTACCAGTCCTAACCCCCCCATCACCCCATTTCCAGACAGCCCTCATCAGCTCATAGCCCATTGCCAGCCCTCATCAGCCCACAGCCCATTGCTAGTCTTAACTCCCCCCCATAGCCCACTGCGTCTTAACCCCCCTCCCCAGCCCACTGCCAGTCTTAACCCCCCCTCCCTAGCCCATTGCCAGTCTCAACCCCCCTCCCTCCCTAGCCCATTGCCAGTCTCAACCCCCCTCCCCCCCTCCCTAGCCCATTGCCAGTCTTAACCTCCCTCCCTCCCTAGCCCATTGCCAGTCTTAACCTCCCTCCCTCCCTCCCTAGCCCATTGCCAGTCTTAACCTCCCTCCCTCCCTCCCTAGCCCATTGCCAGTCTCAACCCCCTCCCTCCCTCCCTAGCCCATTGCTAGTCTCAACCCCCTCCCTCCCTCCCTCCCTAGCCCATTGCCAGTCTCAACCCCCCTCCCTCCCTAGCCCATTGCCAGTCTTAACCTCCCTCCCTCCCTAGCCCATTGCCAGTCTTAACCCCCCTCCCTCCCTCCCTCCCTAGCCCATTGCCAGTCTTAACCCCCCTCTCTCCCTCCCAACCCCAATGCCAGTCTTAACCCCCCTCTCTCCCTCCCTAGCCCATTGCCAGTCTTAACCCCCCTCCCTTGGCTCATGTCAATAAAAAAAAAAAAAGCTGCCCGCTGCCGCCGCGGCGGCATGGAGTGTCCCGCGGGGCTCCCTCTGCCCGGCGGGACTCTCCCGGCGCGGCTCAGCCCCTCTCTGCCGGCTTGCAGAGACGCGAAGGGAGAGAGAGTCTCCCTCGCGTCCCTCTTAAGCCCGCAGGGGCAGATGGGAAATTTCCCATCAGCTCCTGCGGGCTTAACAGAGACGCGAGGGAGACTCTCCCTTCGCGTCTCTGCAAGCCGGCAGAGAGGGGCTGAGCAGCGCCGGGAGAGTCCCGCCGGGCAGAGGGAGCCCCGCGGGACACTCCATGCCGCCGCGGCGGCAGCGGGCAGCTTTTTTTTTTTTTTAATGTGCGACCTTCCCGCGTGCCAGCTGCAAGGCCTTCGCGTGCCACAGCTGGCACGCGTGCCATAGGTTCGCCATCGCTGTCCTAGGTAGTCTAGTGGCCACCAGGAGCAGGAGCAGTCCTCCCCGTTCCTGGCCCTGTTGGCACTGATTCTCAAAATGGTGGCGATCACACTGTATTGTCCCTAATGTCCTGCAAGGAGGCAGCACCATGTGATCACTGTCATTTTGATGATCGGTGACAACAGGGTCAGGAGCGGGTAGGACCGCTTCACCCTTTGTGGCCGTTAGGCTATCAGGTAAATGCAAAGGGGGTTGGGGGCCCACATAAGCTGACTGACTAGCCTGGGATTTTGAGTTTTGAAGGGGAGGAGGCTAGCTGGGGATATTCTTTGTCAGAGAGTGCACCAACTGCCCCCCCCCCCCGACTTCCTGATGGAGATCAGGAACTCTCCGGGAGGGATGTGGGAGGGGAGGCTATACTTTTTATATTGTTGATGCCATGGATCTGTACATCTGCAGCACTGACAATATTGACAGATTGAGGGAGGGGGGTCGATTATCTCTCGGGAAGATGGCTGTTGCTGATTGGCTGTGGCTGCAAAGCGGCCCAAACAGAATTGCTTGAAGATAACACCACCTCTTGAGGTAACGTTATCTGCATCTGCAATAGGGCCTAATTCTGGCAGCCATTGTGCGAAAATGTTTTATTTATAATTATTTATATTCCACACAAATCGTTGTGATGGGCTGCTGACAGTCTCCCCCCCTCCCCCCCCACTATTGCCCACATTAGCTGCTATTGCTGGGCAATATTTTCACATTATCCCCGTGGTAGTAGCTAACACACTTTAGTAGATATATCCCTAAATTTCTTTTTATGTGCAGGAGAAAGCAATTGGTGTTAAGAGTGGTTCATGAAAGTTTTGCATAAATAATCATATTTCTTTAAAATACATTGAGTATAGTTATTTGGATTGTGTGAAATAGATGTGAAGTGTTACAGTAGAATACACTGCCCATACTGAGGTCTGTTAGAAATTCTTAGGTATAGCATTTTAAAGCACTTTTCCTTAGCGTCCCTCTAGTCCAGTCCCGGAACCATAGAGTTGTGAACCTCCACCAGCAGCTTTGGAGACTGAACATCTTCATCTCTTTGATCATCCAGCTATATGCAGCCCCAAGGACCGCCCACACATCAGTATCTCAGTCTCCAAGCAGCTTGGAAGTCAGAGCCCAGAACTGGGCTCCTTAGGAACAAATAAGCAGAGCTTTAGTGTTTTATTATTTTCTAGATTTAGGTGCTGGGCTGCTGCTGTGGAGGAAATCTTTGACTGTGTCCCTTCTGTCTTTCTCTAATCTGTTTTTTTCTCTCTGTCTCTCTGTCAGTCTCCCCATAGGTCAAACAAGCAGGGGAGCTGCACAGGACACAGGTCTCCTTTCTACCGAACCCCCTTGGTGGGTGAGGAGAAGGTTGCAGACAATTACAGGCAGCAATTGAATACAGCAGTAGGCTCTGAGGGTCCCCTGACTGATTTAGGGGTTCCCCGAGCTGCCCTGAGCGGTTATTACTCTGTTATTGACCCTGATAACTGCTACTCAGAGCTTGTGACAGGCACGCTGGACAGCACTCTGTGTTTTGACCCCCCCTCCACTCCTGTGTGTGGGTGAGTAGAGTTTGAAGCTTTTTCTTTCTAAAGGCAGTGGTGGAGGCCTTGGGGTGGCCTGGAATCAGCTCTGGGGAGTGTTTTAGACCTTTTGGGTATTTTTTCTGGTCCTTTTTTTGGCGGGATTGGGTCCGGCGGCCATTTTGGATTTTTTTCAAAGTTGTTTTTCTTCGTGTTTTTTTTAGGGATAGGAGCTTCGTTTTTGCATTTCTTGGTCAGATATCAGCTAATTGACTCCAGCTCTATCTAATCCTGCAATTTGGAGCGTTTTTGAGCACTTTTAAAATCGCGATTTTTTTTTTCCTGCTCTGTTTGCTTCAGCAAGGTGTTCCTGCTTTGCTGGCAAAGGGCTTTGTGCATAGCCATGCCGCCTAGTCCTTGGTGTCTGGTCTGTGGCATTCGTAGAAGTAGTAATTTGGAAGCCCGAGTCTGTGCCACTTGTTCTGCTATGGGTGCTGGCATGGAGGATCCTCTGGAGGGCTCCAGTGCAGATCTCCCACCTGTATCTACAGAAGGGACATCAGAGCAGGCAGAGACGGTTCTTGGTCCGGGGATTTCTGCGGTGCCGGAGCACCTGTTGGCGGGGGGCGTCCAGGAGGGATCCCTGGGAGTTCCACCCGTCTTTTTCTCTCTCATGCAGGAGGCTCTGGCTCTCTTGCAGCTGGCGGAGGGAGGCTCGGTCCTGCCCCGCCGTGGGCTAAAGCGTCCACTTTCAGTAGAGGGAGACACTGGTCCACAAAAGAAGAGCCGGCCCCCGAGTGTTGCGGATTCTGCGCCTCCTGGGGACGAGTTCCACGAGGGGCTGGGGGAGGCTCTCGAGCTGGAATCTGCGGAGGATTTAGAAGACGGCGAGTTGTTGGACGACGAGCAGAGTAGTAGAATAGTGCGTGTATTTCGTAAAGAGGAACTTCCGGCACTGATTGCTGAAACCCTCAAGGTATTGAACATACCCGTGGAAGATGCCACTGCGGAGGACAAGTTGGAGGATCCCTTGATGCAGGCGGTGCGCACTTCCCACAGAGTCTGTCCGCTCCATAGGGTTTTTAAAGCTATGATCCAGGAGGAGTGGAACAGTCCAGAGTCCGCTTTGCACGGGGCTAGACTGTTGCCTAAGTTGTATCCTCTGTCGGAGGCTGATAGAGAGCTCTTTCGTTCGCCGAAGGTGGACGCGGCAGTTTCCGCGGTTACTAAACGGACTACTATCCCGATGGAAGGTGCTGCGGCGTTGAAGGACCCGCAGGATCGGAAAGTTGATAGCTTGTTGAGACAGGCGTTTGATGTTGCTGCCCTGTCAATGCAGGCGGTGGTGGCCGGGGCCTGGGTGGTGCGCGGCTGCCTCCGCTGGTCTCAACAGTTTCAGGGGCCCCAGTCGGCGGAACAAGAGGCCGCGGCGTCCAGATTGGAGTTGGGTACCGCTTATTTGGTGGATATCCACTATGACCTCATTAGGGGGTTAGCTAACGGCATGGCGTCGGTGGTAGCGGCGCGTCGTTCTCTTTGGTTACGCAATTGGGCGGCTGATGGCTCTTCTAAAGCTCGCCTTAGTAAGCTGCCGTTTAAGGGCAGGCAGTTATTTGGAGAGGACTTGGATAGGTTGGTAAAAGATCTCGGGGATTCTAAGGGGGGTCGGCTTCCGGAGGATAAGCCCAAGCAGGGGAAGCCGACCTTCACCTTCCGGGGGTCTCAGCAGTCCTTTCGGAGGTTTCGTGCCTCCCGCTTTGGTCAGTCCCAGCGTTCCAGATATCTGGGGCGCGGACAGAGTTTCCGCGGATTTCGGGGGGCAGGTAGAGGTTTTGGCTCCTTCCAGGCGCAGGTCCCCAAAAAGTCACAATGAAGCGAGGCCGGCTCCGGTGGCGGTGTTTCCCGTAGGGGGCAGACTGCGGGATTTCTACCCTGCCTGGGCCGCTATCACATCCGATCGGTGGGTGTTAGAAGTGATACGAGAGGGATATGCGCTCGAGCTACATCGACCGGTGCTCGATTCCTTCGTTATGTCCCCGTGCAGCGCTCCCTGGAAACGACGAGTCGTATCCGATACACTTTCCCGGCTGCTTTGGCTCCGGGCGGTCGCCCCCGTGCCGGAGGGGCAGTTAGGGTCCGGTCGATACTCCATCTACTTCGTCATGCCGAAAAAGGAGGGCACCTTTCGACCAATCCTGGATTTAAAGAGAGTGAATCGGTGCCTTCGGGTGTCGCATTTTCGCATGGAAACGCTGCGCTCGGTCATAGCGGCGGTCCGCGAGGGGGAATTCCTAACGTCCCTAGACCTTACGGAGGCCTATTTGCACATTCCCATTCGCTGGGAACATCAAAGATTTCTGCGGTTTGCGCTGCCGATGGGCCATTTTCAGTTTCAAGCCATGCCCTTCGGCCTAGCGACGGCGCCACGTGTCTTCACGAAGATCATGGTGGTGGTAGCGGCGTTCCTGCGGAAGGAGGGTGTCCTCGTGCATCCCTATCTCGACGACTGGTTGATCCGGGCGAAGTCGAGGGAGGAGAGTCTCCGGGCGACGGCGCGGGTCGTACAGGTTTTGCAGTCGTTAGGCTGGGTGGTCAATCGGGCGAAGAGCAGCCTTCTTCCCTCGCAGACCTTGGAGTATTTGGGGGCGCGTTTCGAGACCGGCAACGGGAAGGTTTTCCTCCCAGTGCACAGAGCGTGGGCCCTGAGGCGGCTGGTGGAACAGTTTCTAGCGAGACGGGCGTCCTCGGCTTGGCAATACCTTCAGCTTCTCGGCACGATGGCGTCGACCATCGAGGTAGTTCCGTGGGCAAGGGCGCACATGCGGCCTCTGCAGCGAGCGCTGCTGCGTCGATGGTGTCATCAGTCCGACTCGCTAGCTCATCAGTTAGTTTGCCCCTTGGAGGTTCGGCGCAGCCTTCGCTGGTGGTTGCGTCGGCGCTCTCTGGCGAACGGTATACCCTTGGAGTCTCCCGTCTGGCGTCTGCTGATGACGGATGCCAGTTTGAGCGGTTGGGGGGCTCATTGCGAGGGCCAGATTGCTCAGGGCCAGTGGTCCTCGCGGGAGAGCCGGTGGTCCATCAACCGACTGGAAATGAGAGCCGTGTGGTTGGCTCTGACAGCGTTTCAGCCTTGGCTGCAGGGAGCGGCGGTCAGGGTGCTATCCGACAATGCCTCCACGGTAGCCTACATAAATCGCCAGGGAGGCACAGGCAGCGCAGCGTTGGAAGCGGAGGCGGATCTGCTTCTGGATTGGGCAGAGCGGCATCTTCAGTGTCTGTCGGCCCAGCATATCGCGGGGGTTCACAATGTGGAGGCGGACTTTCTGAGTCGTCCCAGGGTAGACCCCGGAGAGTGGTCTCTACATCCCGAGGTATTTGCGTTGCTGGTCCGTCGTTGGGGTCTGCCGATAATGGACCTCATGGCGACCTTCAAGTCCGCGCAGGTCGAAAGGTTCTTCAGCAGGCGTCGGGAACGCATGTCGGAAGGCCTCGATGCATTGGCACAAAGGTGGCCAAGGTACGGGCTGCTCTATGTCTTTCCTCCGTGGGCTCTGCTGGATCGCCTGGTACAGCGGATCGAGCGGCATCCGGGTCCCGTGGTTCTGATTGCCCCGGACTGGCCTCATCGGCCTTGGTATGCGGATCTGGTGCGGTTGAGTGTGGCCGATCCGTGGCTCCCTTCCTCCTCGGCCGGATCTCCTTCGGCAGGGGCCGCTGCAGATGCCTCAGGTGGCTCGATTCTCGCTTACGGCATGGCTATTGAGAGGGCATGAATGAGAGCCAAAGGTTATTCTCCGGAGGTTATTGCTACCTTGTTGCGGGCGCGGCGTCGGTCTATGTCGCTAGCGTATGTCCGGGTCTGGCATATTTTTGAGAGCTGGTGTGCGGCTCGCGAGTTGCGGCCTTTGCGGACCTCCGTTCCTCAGATCCTCTCCTTCTTGCAAGCAGGGGTGGACAAGGGCCTGGCGGCCAGTTCGTTGAGGGTACAACTTGCAGCTCTTGCGTGTTTTCGAGGCAAGGTTCAGGGCCAGTTATTGGGGTCCCATGCGGACGTGAAGCGCTTCTTGCGAGCGGTGTTGCTTATGCGTCCTCCGTGCAGGGCTTTAGTGCCCTCGTGGGACTTGAATTTGGTGTTGAGGTCTCTGGTGACTTCGCCGTTTGAACCCTTGGCGCAAGCTTCGTTGAAGGACTTGACGTTGAAAACGGTGTTTCTGGTAGCGATCTCGTCAGCTCGCAGGATCTTGGAGTTGCAGGCTCTTTCGTGTAGGGAACCCTATCTGTCTTTCTCTGCCGACAAGGTGGTATTGCGACCGGTTCCCGCGTTTTTGCCTAAGGTAGTTTTGGCGTTTCACATGAATCAGGTGGTGTCTCTCCCGGTGTTTGCCAAGGAACAGGGCAAACACGCGGATAACTCCTTGCACGCGTTGGATGTCCGTCGAGCTTTTCGTCGGTATTTGAGGGAAACGGCGGCCTTCCGTAAGTCCGATCGCCTATTTGTCACATTTGGCGGTCCGCGCAAGGGGGAAGCGGCGTCTAAGTCTTCCATTTCCCGCTGGTTGAAAGAGGCGATTTCGTCGGCATACCTTTTACATGGCAGGATGGTTCCTGCCGGGCTTCGGGCTCACTCGACTAGGGCGCAGGCGGCATCTTGGGCAGAAGTTAGCTTGGTACCGGCGGTGGATATTTGTCGGGCGGCGACGTGGTCGTCCTTGCACACCTTTGCTAAGCACTATCGTCTGGATGTGCAGGCGGTGTCGGATGCGCGGTTTGGGTCTCGGGTGCTTCAGGCTGGACTAGCGAAGCCCTCCCGTTGAGATTTACTGCTCTGTTACATCCTCTATGGTTCCGGGACTGGACTAGAGGGACGCTAAGGAAGAGTAAATTAGACTTACCTGCTAATTGTTGTTCCTTGCGGAACTCTAGTCCAGTCCCGGATCCCTCCCTGTCTGTCTGTTCTCACTGCCAGCCAAGAAGGTACATTCATTATAAGAGTCTGCCAGGGTTTTTGTTCTCTATACTTTCGGTCAGAGCTCCTCTGCTTGCAGCACGCCTTAGTTTCCTTTCGGGGTCAAATCTTGGGGGTGAGCGGTGGCGTCTGTTGTTGCATGCGTTTTGCACAAGGGTCGCCACGGCCGTTCTGGTCCGCCTTCCCGTAGGCGGGAGGTTGTTCTTACGCAATTGGAAAAAAAAAATTAAAAAAAAAAAAAATTTTTGCTAGTAGTGGGAACTTTAGGGTCAGGATCCTTTTTTCCACTGTGTTGTTATATCTACTTATTTGTTGCTCTGCTTAGTATGCTTTGTCAATAGGTACTGATGTGTGGGCGGTCCTTGGGGCTGCATATAGCTGGATGATCAAAGAGATGAAGATGTTCAGTCTCCAAAGCTGCTGGTGGAGGTTCACAACTCTATGGTTCTGGGACTGGACTAGAGTTCCGCAAGGAACAACAATTAGCAGGTAAGTCTAATTTACTCTTTTTTTAATTTTACATTTCACCAGCCTCTCAAGTGAACGAGCTGTGTCCAGTTCTTTGGAATGCTCTGCAATAATTTCAGGCTTCATGGAGTGCTTACGATATGCTCTGTTGCAGAATTTAGGTGGAGAAGAACAAGAGAGAACTCTTCAGCAAATGCTTATAAATGATCAGGTATATGCATAAATGTGTGTTAGAAATCTGCAACTGCATAGTATTCTTGTTAAATAAGTATTCACATTTTTTATTCAAATATTTGTATATTCCTGATAGTGCTTTACAGTGGCCTAAGTTCAAATTTGGGGCTTCCCAAGTTTGGGGTGGGGAAGGGAAACCCCTTTTCACCTCTAAAGTCTTAAACTGTTCAGGAAGTGAGCGTGGCAAACAGTGTACTTACCTTTTCACATTGTTACTATGAAGACCGTCTGACACTTTTATTCAATTGGTGAGAGGTCATGTGAAGTGCAATCAAAAAATATTGAGACTTGACTGGTAGAGGCCTAGGAACAAGGCAAGCTACCATCTGACTATTGCAGAAGTAATGTAAGTGTGATAGACCTGTATTTTACATAGTTAAGCTTTGTAAGACCATACTTATTAACAAAGTAACCATTGTTTGTGAGACTCACTGTATGGTAACAATTTAACACTGTCGCTTCCTTGTAACCATTTCATTAACGCTGAAGTTAGTTAAACTGCGTCGTAATGAATTTAAATCCAAAAGGTATGAACCAGCCTCCTGTAGACTGGGATATCGTATCCAATTAGCTTAGCTACATAACTGCCTAGCTATACCATACCACTGAATCACTCCTAATAGCTTTTCATATCTCACCTGAGACCCACACCAATATCCCCCGAGATGTCTATATTCATACCACTGGTTATTTTCCTTCTCACATCTGGACTCCCTAGTCAGGCATTCAATACATGTGCTAAACATATTCCAATCCTCCACAGTAATGGTAGGAGATGGTCAGAGAAACTCTACCAAACTGCTCATAACACCTCCAACACACCCTACCAGCACCTACTATACATTCCCTTACAAAATATCAAAAAAACCCACCCGGACAAACACCAGCAACAACATTTACTGAAATGTGCGCTTATAAATGCAAGATCTATACGCCAAAAATGGCCAGCAATCACTGACCTTATAACATTCCACAACCTTGACATGTTAATGATCACTGAGACATGGTTATCAGGCTGTGATAATGCGATCATCAATCAAATGACTCCAGCCGGTTTCTCACCATACACTTGCCACAGAGCTAAACAGAAAGGAGGAGGGGTTCTCATCCTCGCAAAAACAGAACTGAAATTTAAACTAAATGACGCATCTACCTCAGTGCACCTTGACACTATTTGTGATGGGGCCCGTGGTTAGAGCCCTTTTAGCCCTGTATAGGCGGTTGCCTAGGGTCTATAAGACAAGTAACTGCTCCGGCTTTATAAATAAGAGTCTTTCAGAGCAAATTGAATGAAAATAAAGTGGGATTTTATTCCCCGTCCCGCTCGGACTGTCAAGAAGAACAGAAACTTCAAAACGTAAGCGAAGTAACAAAAATAGTGGCAAACATATATTCTTTGTTACAGGCACAAAGTTCTCTTTTGCATTTACTCAAATATCAAGGCTGCATTTATAACACATGCTGCAATCCATGGGAATGGGCTCTGGAAGACTGCTACCATCTTCCCATACCATGCTTTCTCCAGCACTTCCCAAACTCCCTGTGTCGGACTCTTCTTGTGAACAATGTTCAGACACAGCGTCTTGTGACAACTCGCTATGGTAATCAATGGAGGCTCTTCTCCCTTCGGGTCTATACCTCCCTCTGTAGTAGCTTCTGCCTGGGCTTTCCTCCCAGAACAACAGCTCTGAACCACCTTGCTTCGTGCGGTTATAGTCAGGACCACGCCCTTGGCACTTATAAGTTTTAAACCTCTCCCTGTAAGCATAAGGAGGTTTCTTTCTCTCTGCAGGGATTGCCTTAGTACTTGGCTCCCTATATCTTTTGGTTCTAGCCTCCCAGGCTGGTTGTGCAGAAGTGTAATTGGTCCTAGCTTTACAACTATTTCTTATGCTGCAGATGTGCTTGGAGTTCCCATCCCCCGACACTTTCTTCTTACACTGACCTGTGCTTGGAGCTGGCACATACCGGTCTCTTGTGTAGTGGGACACTCTTGGCTTCCCTTCAAGGCTAATTCTGGTAGCAGGTTTTCTCCTAGTACAGCTTGCCTTGAACCTCTCTTCCTGAGTGCTGGAGCCAGATTCACTTCCTGGTTCTCCGTGAGAAAAGTTTCCTCCCAGCACTCCCCTGGGGTTTCTGCTCAGCTGATGAGAGCCACACCTCCTGCCACTCTCTCCCCGGCTTTTGCCTTGCTCGAGGGTTGTAACATGCCTTTCTCTCTCTCTGCCTTCATCTGCATCTGCCGGTGCAACTGCATCTGCTGCTCCCTCTGCAACTCTTCCTGCCACAACTCTCCTCCACTGACTGGAACCCTGTCTTAAGTAATCCCTAGCCCTGCACGTGACCTGGGGATTTTCAATCAGGTGTTCCTGATGAGTTTTCTGTTTGTTACGCAGTAACAATTTCCTTTGCTCAACTGATTCAGAGTGCCTAGTGCTCTTTTCCAATGCTGAATCTGAGGTAAGTTTTTCTTTTACCTGCCCTTCCATGAGCTGTGTACCCCTTGCTGCATCACATATTACAATATTGAACGACCAATGCACAATCAATGCACTATACAGAGCCCCAACATCTTCCTCTGATGACCTACCAGCAATCATCAACCTTGCATGCAACTCAAATAACCCACGATCCTCAAACTGGCTAATGGGAGATTTCAACCTCCCCTCCCTGCCTGAAGCACAAGCAAGAACTTTCCTTGAAGCTCTATGTGACCTTGACTACAAGCAACTCGTCGACTCCCCTATGCATGCAAAGGGCAGTATCCTTGACCTTATTTTTGCCCCCCAGTCTGTAGCCGACACCACTCCTCAGCTGTTGACCTCTATATCCCCAGTACCTTGGTCTGATCATAATCTCCTCAAATTCTACATACCTATCACCTGCCACTCCAAGAACAGTGACAGGACCAACACCCCCGATTCCAGAACACTAACAACACGATTCCGCCCACTCAACAAGGAGGATGTACTTGTCAAGCTACTTCCACGCCTAGATGTTTCAACCCTTGACCCCGACGAACTTGTAGAGAATTGGAACAATAGCATCAGAACCATTGCCTGTATCCCGTCCACCAACAAGGTACCCAGAAAACGGGAACATGCCCCATGGTACTCTACTGACCTTCGAGCATCCCTCTTACAACTACGTAAGCTTGAAAGACGATGGCGCAGAAATCAGACTACCGTAGCTTACCACAACTATAACTCATATTTAGCATTACACAGAGAGAAAATAAGTGAAAAAAGGAAACAACATCATTCAACTATTCTAAAACGGTCATTAAATAAGACACACGACCTATTTAATATAGTAAAATCATTAACAGGGGATCCAGCACCAGCAAGCCCATTCATGCCTCAACCCCAAGATTATTCGAACTACCTGCAATCAAAAATGATCCAATCCAGCAGGATTTCAACCACCTGTAATTTAACCAATGCACTCAGTACACCAAAGCCTACCCTACTGCTCAAATTCTCTGCAGTATCTACTAAAGAAATTGAAGACACCTTTGCTTCCATCAATCTCACCACGGCACCTAACGACTCTTGTCCAGCAAGCTGGATAAAAGAACTTCGACATGAACTAAGCCATTCATTATGCAATATAACCAACCAGTCATTATTAATGGGTATTTTCCCGCAAAGTTTAAAACATACGTCAATCAGGCCCCTGCTAAAAAATAGTCGCCTTGACACATCCAAAGTCGAATCGTACAGACCAATATCGAGTATTCCCCTGCTTGCTAAGATCATCGAGAAAATAGTCCAGCGACAGATCCATCAGCATGTTGATGCCGAGACACCTCTCGATCCAGCTCAACATGGCTTCAGAGAATCGCACGGGGTAGATACCATCTTAACTACCCTTTTCGACAAACTAATTACAGGAATTGACAATATACACCGAGGATTCGTCCTTATCTTTCTCGACATTGCAGCCGCTTTTGATTCTGTGAATCATAAGATACTATTACAACGTCTCCAAGAAAAAGGGCTACAGGGCACTGCACTACAATGGTGCGAATCATACTTAACTAATAGGTGGCAGCAAGTAAAAACAGGCAACACGACCTCCGAGCCTTTCCTACAGAAGCAGGGAGTACCCCAGGGATCTTCACTGTCTGCTTTATTATTTAATATTTATATGCAGCCTATCTGCTCTCTGATCCGCTGCTTAGACGTAAAATGCCTCGTGTATGCTGATGACATACTACTATACATTCCATTCACTATCGAACAGCCCGATTTCTCCCCTATCATCAGATGCTTTGATGCAACTGCTGAATGGCTTCTCACACAAAACCTGAGGATCAATCACAGCAAGACTGATGTCCTCTTTGTTACAAGGAATCAGAAGTTCGTCCCACCACCCTACCTGCAAGTTAATAACGCTGAACTCAAAACAAGAGATACAATCCGATACCTAGGCATCACCCTATTTATTTATTTATTTATCTATTTTCTTCTATACCGCCCCTTCTAGTGATCAAGGGCGGTTTACATGAAACATCTTAACAATTGTACACAATTGTATACATTTACATTGAACAATCGGATTCAACTATTTACATTGAACAGTCAGATTCAACTATTTACATTGAACCATAAACTTCAACCTTATGATATATAAATATAAACAACCGTTATACTATTTACATTGGATATTTACAGTGGCTGTGTGTTGTGTGTAGAGCATGTGTAGTTAGGTATTGGAATTTATTTCCTTTTATGTCGTATGTCAGGAGTGTGTGGTGTGTAGGACAGATATATATTTTGGAATTTATTTCCTTTTATGACCCTAGACCAGCGATTAGATATGACAACCCACGTAAAGACCGTTACAAGATCAGTATACCACAAGATACGAACCCTACGCCACCTCCGCCCACTACTCGACTTTTCGGACTATCGGACGATATTTCAGGCCCTAGTGGTCCCACACCTGGATTTCGCGAACACCATCCTCCATGGCCTCCCACAAGCAACCCTCAGCCCGCTTCGGCTGGCCATGAACTCAGCTGCTAGAGTTCTTACAGGTGTATCAAGATCGGAACATATAACTCCAGTAATGAAAGATCTACACTGGCTACCGCTACAAGCCCGAATTCAATACAAGGTGCTAGTCATGACTTTCAAGGCACTGAAGAATCAGTCTCCCACACCAATCAGCAAACTGATCAACAACATCCCCGACAACAGAATCAGAAGACCTGCACTACTGAACATGTTAACAGTACCTAAGCTTACCACAAGGTGCACAAAGGCAACTACCAATAGAGCCTTTTCGATTTATGCTCCGACAGCCTGGAATGGTCTTCCCACCGATATTCGATCCATATCGAGCCTCACCACATTCAGAAAAGCAATAAAACACCATCTGTTTCAAATTCACTATCCTGATACCTGTCCCAAAAAACACAAGCCGCACGCACTCACCCCCCACTTTAACTATCCCAACGACCTAACCCAACATGAGAATGGTTAGTCGCCCCTCTCCCTACAGTTGTATCCTGGGTTCCCACTTGACCTTGCTATGCTCACCCTGAAGATCATAAGTATTAGTATATATAGCTCTCTGTAAATTTTATTTATATATCATGTAAATAGTTTCCCCAGTTCTATCCCTCAAGATTGTCCCCCTGTTCTATGTAAGCACATTGTGATGTTAATGCATTGTTCAGTTCTAATGTAAACCGCGCTGATTTTAATAGCGCGGTATATAAGAAATAATAATAAAAAAATAAATAAATAAATAAATACATAAATAACACTGGCAGTTATTGCACTGAGTCTTCTTCAAATATTCCCTTTCTGATAAAACACACTTTCTCCAGCATTCCTGCCACTGCTGGAAACAATTTTGAAATGCTTCTTTCGTTATGCTGTGAAGCTACTGTGTTGAATTTTGATTAATGGTCTCCAAGTCATCTAATCTCCTTCCTTTCAGTGGTAATTTCAGTTTTGAAAAGGTCAGGTGAGTGCGGAGGCTGAAGGACTTGCTCGATTTGGTGTTTGACCAGGAACTGCTGGACAAGATGAGATGCTTGAGCTGGGGTGTTACCTTGATGAAGCAACCATTCACCAATCCTGTGCAACTCTGGCCTCTTACGATGAACTGCATCTCTCAAAGGAGTTAGAACTTGGACATAGTACTCCTTATTGATAGTTTGACCTTTTGGCGCATACTCATGATGAACAATATCCTGGTAATCAAAGAAAACTGTGAGCATGACCTTGACATTGCTCCTCACCTGACGGACTTTCTTGGGTTTAGGAGAGTTTGGAGTCTTCCATTATAAGAACTGAGCCTTAGTTCATAATCATAAACTCATGATTCGTCACCAGTAATAATCTTTTTGATGAAATTTGAGTCATTTTCAACACATTCCAACAACTCCCTGGCTGCAGACAGTCTATTTTCTTTTTGGTCAGGGGACAGGAGTTTTGGCATGAATTTTGCAGACACGTGTCTCATTTATTTATTTATTTAGTTCTTCTATACTGCCCCTTCCAGAGATCAGGGGCGGTTTACAATTAACAGAATGAAAACCGAACAATTTACATGGAACAGTAGTTAAACTATTTACAGGAACTCATCCCCAAATCGACAGCAAGATGGACTGTACTGACCCTAAAGTGATGTCCAGGTCCTCAGCAAGCTCCCTGATAGTCACTCAATGATTTTAGCATATTGCAGCACGTACTGCTTCAACTTTGTCTTCATTCTTGGAGGAGTGGAGGAGTAACCTAATGGTTTAGAGCACTGGTTTGGAAACCCAGAGGCCAGGGTTCAATTCCCACTAGCACTCCTTTTGACTTTGGGCAAGTAACTTAACCCTCCATTGCCTCCAAAGAATCCAAAGTTATCAATATCCGTGTAAATTTACATTACCAAGTTTAGTTAGACTGTAAACCGCTTTGACTAAAACTGTTAAATAAATAAAATTCCTGCTCATGGATGGCCTTCCATAACATTCGTCACTGTCAGCACTTTGGCAGCCCTCTTGGAAATGTCTGTACCAGTCATAAACTCAAGCATGACTCATGCATTCATCGCCATACACCTGCTATAACTTGTCATAAATTTCTTTGTGCAAATCTCTGTTTCTGGCAAAATTTAATGCAAATTCGCTGTTCAGTTTTTTCACTTATTGTAAATCTGACAAACTGCTTTTACACGATACCAAACATCACGTGATTAAAAAAAAATACAGGTGTGCTGCAGCCATGCTACATATTCTGCACATGCAGAACACATAACTAGGTTACTGCATGCTTAATAGTATCGTGGTGTGACATATTGTTATATAGCTACACAACAAGTATCGATACTTTTTGATCACACCTCGTATGTTTGCAGTCAGTGTGAAGGATGAGAGATTGATAATTGCTGCCCTAGACAGCGGCTTATGGATAAGATGGTATCTCCAGGAACAAGCAGGAATGAGTCTTCACATATGGGTATCGTCGGTACCGACGGAACCTGCGCGGGAACGCTCCCCAGCGTCCAGTAAGAAAGCTTTTGGGAGCATCCCACAGCGCCTGCGCGCTGCCTTCCCGCCTTTCCCAACCACCTCTCTCCAGTTCTTCCTTTCCGCGGAGCCAGCAGGTCGTGTTCCTGTCACCGCAGAAGAATTCTTAATTTTTTTCTTTATTTTTCTGTGCGCGTCTGCCTTCTTCGACGTCAGACCAGTACCGCCGATCTTTTCTTTTCTTCCTTACAAAAAAACCCCAACAACTTTTTTCTTCAACTGTGCATTTTCGGTTTGGGCCTTAGGCCTGAACATATTTTCTCCTCATGGAGAAGCCCGCTTCCGGGTTCAAAAAGTGCACAAAGTGTGGCGGTACTATTTCTGTCACCGACACCCATGACTGGTGTCTAAAATGTTTGGGTCCTGACCATTCCATCACGGATTGTGTGTCCTGTACCATGATGTCTAAAAGAGGTCGGCAGAACCGAGCAGCCAAGCTCAGTACCCTGTTTCCCTCTGATGCAGCCTCGGTGGCATCAACGTCTTCCAGGGCTGCTGCTTCCTCCCATGGATCTCAGATAACCAAACATAAATCTAGCCGGTCCTCGAAGGGCAAATCTCCCTCTAAGCATCGAGATGCCTCCGGGCTTGTCCTCGAGGATTCCGCACCGGCAAAATTACCCCGGCGGGAAGTTCCGGCTTCCAAAGCATTGTTTATGGGGGTCACAGGTTGACATCGATGGCTCGGCCTCGACCGATCACCTTTTGCCGTGTTCTGGGGTACCGGTGGCCTCCACTGGTACCGACATCCAGACTCTGGTGGTGTCGATGGATCAGAAGATTCTGTCCATGCAGCGCACCCTAACGGCGTTTATGCAGGCTTAGATGCCTCCGGTACCACAACAGTCTCTGTTGCCGGTACCGACTCCGGCACCGACATCGGCTTCGGTGTCGACTGCAACGGTACCCTGTCCTATGATGCCCATCGGTACCGAACCGGTACCGCTTACTCCCGATGTCGATCCCACTCGGTATGCGTATCGGGCTTTACAGGAGCATCCAGACAGGCGATACTTCGATTCCTCCGAAGACTCTGATGAGTCGGAGGTTTCTGTCGATGCACCGGTACTTCTTCCTCAGGAGTCTGATTCTCCAAAACGAAGAATGTTTCCTCCAGAAGACTTGTCTTTTCAGGACTTCATTAGGGAAGTGGCTAGGGGCCTCTCCATTACAGTGGCCCCTGAGTCAGAGCCTAGAGCCAAGCAACTAGATATTTTGCAATATCCTAAGGCTCCTAAAGAAGCAGCTACTTTACCTATTCATGAGATTCTCTATGATCTCATGTTGAGCATGTGGGTGACTCCTCTTACCACCTCTCCTCATTCTCGTAGATTAGACACCATGTACCGTGTCCCTCCTTGTCCTGGCTTTCATAAGTCTCAGCTTCCTCACCACTCTATTGTGGTAGAGTCTGCCATGAGGAAAATAAAGAGTGCAAAGAGACACTCATCTAATCCTCCAGGACGTGAATGCAGGACCCTTGATGCTTTTGGCCGAAGGGTTTTCCAAGTTAATATGCTTGCTGCCAGCATCAACTCCTATAATCTCTATATGGGGATGTTTCTAAAAGAAGTCACAGATCAACTGCAGACTTTAGCCCCTTTTATTTCAGAAGATAAAAGGCAGGAATTTCTCACTTGGCTTAAACATGCCCAAGATGTTTCCAAATTTTCCAGCCGTGCAGCCTTTGACTCTTGTGTGTGTAAGCAGAGCCTCGGCTATTGCCATAGGTGCACGCAGAATTGCTTGCTTACAAGCCTCTGATTTGGAACTTTGGGTCCAAGATGAACTGGGAAATCTTCCTTGTACAGGTGAAAACCTTTTTGGCAGGGATTGGAAAGCAAAGGCCACTCAGATGGATGCTGAGAACTCTGCTTTGGATCGACTTTCAAAGTCTACCTCTGCTCCTGCTAAGAAAAGATTGTTCAAAAAGACAACTTTTTCTAAAAAGGGAAGATACTATCCTGCTTATGGTCAGCAGGCATCTTCTGCAGGTCGTTTTGCTGCAAAGCGTCAGCAACCACCTAAACAGGCCAAGTCAAAGGCTGCCAGGCCTCCCACGGCTCAGCAGCCTCAGCCTCCTCAGGGCCTTTGACTTGCAACTAGAGAACTTAGCCTTTCTGGCTCTGGAAGAACCAGAGCCCCTCACCATTCCAGGAAGGTTGGCTTACTTTGCTCCCAGATGGGAGCAAATCACAGCAGAGCAATGGACCCTCTCCATTGTAAGGGAAGGGTACAAGCTTCATTTCTTAAACCTTCCTCCCCACACCATGGTGAGACAGTTCAATTCTCCAGCATCTCTCCTCAACCTTCTGGGTCAGGAGATTGCTACCCTTCTTGTCCAAGGGGCAATAGAAGAAGTATCCCTTCTTCAACAGGGCTCAGGGTTCTACTCCCCTTTTTTTCTTATTCCAAAGAAAACAGGGGGCTACAGACCCATATTAGATCTCAGAGAATTGAACAAGTTTCTATTCAAAGAGAAATTCAAGATTTCTCTGGGTACTCTGCTGCCATACCTTCAGAGTCAGGACTGGCTTTGTTCTCTAGATCTCAAGGATGCGTACTTCCATGTCCTCATCCATCCAACACACAGAAGGTTCCTTCGGTTCCTTTTTCAAGGAAAGCACTATCAATACAGGGTGCTTCCTTTCGGTCTGGCCTCTGCAGCAAGGGTGTTCACGAAATGCATGGCAGTAGCAGCTGCATTTCTACGCACTCTAGGAATATTCATTTTCCCATATCTGGACAACTGGCTCATTCGAGCTCCATCCCAGTCAGAGGCCCAGATTTCTCTAACCTGCACAATGCGTGTCCTTCAGTATTTGGGACTGGTAATAAACTTTCCAAAATCCCATCTCACCCCTACTCAGTCTCTGGAGTTTATAGGGGCCTTGCTGGATACCACAACTGCAAGGGCCTATCTTCCTCAGGCCCGTTGCCTACGCTTGGTGCAGTTAGCCTCCCAGATACAGTTAAAGTCCCATTTAACTGCTCGAGAGATGTTACAACTATTAGGCCACATGGCATTCACCGTGCATGTGGTTCCATATGCTTGCCTTCACATGAGGGCAGCTCAATGGACTTTGTCCACCCAATGGACTCGGGCATCAGGTTGCCTGTCAGACAAAATAGCAAACTCCAGTCGTCTATTTTGGTCTCTCCAGTGGTGGAAGTCCCCTCCAAATCTGTTGCTGGGGTCCCCTTTTCAGCAGTCGCTACCCCAAGCGACTCTGACAACAGATGCTTCTCCAATGGGTTGGGGAGCTCATCTGCAGGATCTCTCCACCCAGGGCATCTGGTCTCCACAGGAGACTTCTCTGCATATCAATCTCTTGGAACTCAGAGCAATATTCTTAGCTCTCAGAGTGTTCCATTCCCTGCTCAGCTACAGGACAGTCCTCATCCATACGGACAACCAAGTAGCCATGTTCTATGTAAACAAGCAGGGCGGGACTGGCTCTCTGTTTTACAACGAAGCTTTGCGACTGTGGGCCTTCGACAGAGAGCATCACATCCATCTTCTGGCAGTATATCTTCCAGGCATTCAAAACTCTTGGGTGGACAGACTCAGTCGAGTTCTGCTTCCACACGAGTGGTCCCTCCACATGGACCAGGTAGCCAGGATTTTTCGAATTTGGGGAACCCCGGACATAGACCTCTTTGCAAGTCCGTGGAATGCCAAACTTCCCCGGTTCTGTTCCAGAATTCCGTGTCAGGGAGTTCAGGCCAAGGATGCCTTCCTCCTTCACTGGGGTCAAGACTTCCTTTATGCCTTTCCACCAATTCCCCTAATTCCCAAGACACTATTCAAGCTTCAGAGAGATCAAGGGACCATGATCCTCATAGCACCACATTGGCCACGCCAAGTGTGGTACCCTCTACTTCTGCATCTCTCTCAAGCTCCTTTCCTGGACTTGGGCTTTGCACCAGACCTTCTGTCCCAGGAAGAGGGTACTTTGTGGCACCCAAACCCCCAGTCCGCTCCATCTCAGGTCTTGGTTGCTGAGGGCCTAGACCTTCAAGATTTTCATCTCTCTCAGCAAGTCAGAGATGTTATTCATGCCTCTAGAAAGCCTTCTACTAGACGTTCCTATGCTTTCAAATGGAAAAGATTTACCATTTGGTGTTCAGGGAAAGGTCTAAACCCTCTTGCAATACCTCTGAATTCTCTACTAGAGTATCTCCTGCATCTATCCCATGCAGGTCTGAAAACGAATTCAGTAAGAGTCCATTTGAGTGCTATTGCAGCGTCCCTCAAGTCTCTCAATGGACAACCTATTTCCTCTCATCCTCTTATAGCAAGATTTTTAACTAAACCTCCCATTAGACCACCTCCAGTGGCATGGGACTTAAACCTGGTTCTTGGCCAGCTTATGAAGCCACCCTTTGAACCTTTAGCCACCACCTCCTTGAAATTCCTTTCTTGGAAAGTTATTTTTCCCATTGCAGTCACCTCAGCACGCCGCATCAGTGAGTTGCAAGCTTTGGTGGCTAATCCTCCTTATACAAGGTTCCATCATGATAAGGTAGTCCTCAGGACCAATCCACACTTTATGCCTAAAGTGGTCTCACCTTTTCATCTGAACCAGGAGGTATATTTACCTGTCTTTTTTCCAGGACCTCATGCATCAAATGCAGAGAGGAATCTTCATACCTTGGATTGTAAGAGAGCTCTCGCTTTTTACTTACAAAGAACACAGCAACATAGAAAGTCTTCTTAACTCTTTGTTGCTTTTGATCCTTCTCATTTAGGACTTCCAGTCTCTAAGAGAACACTGTCTAACTGGATTGCTCAGTGTATTTCTTTCGCCTACCAGAGTAGGAACATTTCTCTGGAGGGCCATGTCACAGCTCACAATGTGAGAGCCATGGCAGCCTCAATGACTCATCTAAACTCTGTGTCCATCGACCAAATCTGTCGAGCGGCCACCTGGGCCTCGGTTCATACCTTCACAGCCCATTACTGTTTGGACAAGGACTCCCGCCGGGATGCCTTGTTTGATCAGGCTGTTCTCAAACACCTGTTCCATTCCTAATCAACTCCTACCCACCTACCCTGGTCGGATGCCAGAGATCCATGGGGGGAGGTAGAGTCCTTTTCAAGGACACACAACCTGGGGTTTCTCCCTGGCATCGGCAGCTAGGGAGTCCCCATATGTGAAGACCCATTCCTGCTTGTTCCTGGGGATAGCACAGTTACTTACCTGTAACAGGTGATCTCTGGGAATAAGTCTTCACAACCCACCCACCTCCCCTAGGAGTTGTATCTCTCTATCTATCTTTCCTTTCCTCTCTCTCTCTTTGTCTCAGCTTTAAAACTCGAACTGGAGAGAGGTGGTTGGGAAAGGCGGGAAGGCAGCGCGCAGGCGCTGTGGGATGCTCCCAAAAGCTTTCTTACTGGACGCTTGGGAGCGTTCCCGCGCAGTCTCCATCGGTACCGACGATACCCATATGTGAAGACTTATTCCTGCTGTTCCCAGAGATCACCTGTTACAGGTAAGTAACTGCTTTACAGTGAGCACTGAAAAAACTGGCAAAACAGTCGTGTCGATTCTGTGGGAAAGAGCTGGAAACAGTGACTCACCTCGTAGCTGGCTGTGAAGTTCTGATGGCAGAGAATTTCTATACAGAAAGGCACAATGAATTAGCACACCTCATCCATTGGAAACTCTGTAAACAGTATAACATCACTGTGCCTGAAAAGCACTGGGATCATGGCCCTAAAAGAATTATTGAGAATGAAAAGGTTATGACATACACAGAGGTTCTCTAAAGTTAAAAAGGAGACTATTGTAGTTGATATGGAAGGGTATATTAGATAGGTCATGTGGTCTTTTTCTGCCGTTATGTTTCTGTGATCATCTGGGATATTCCCATTCCAACCAATTAAAAGCTGGATGCGAGGAAGCCAGATATAGTGATAAAGGAGGAAAACACTAGAACTGCATTGATTATAGAGATGTCATTTCCAAGCGACTACTCTGTGCATCGCGTTGTGAGGAAGAAATGCAAAGACCAAGAAAATGTGGCAGAAAGATACTGAATTATTTCCTATTGTGTTGGGTGCCACAGGCTTAATTTGAGGAATTTCCAAGCATACCTTGATAAATTTACCCATACAAGTAACATCTTACAAACCCCAAAGGAAGACTCTCTTTGGCACAATGCAAGTACTATGCTGAGCGTTAGCAGTAAATTTGAGAAACTGAGATCATACTCCACATACGTCAACTTGGAAGTGAGGTTCATGACTGTCATTGGTATGCGCAAAACTCACCTATTTGGAAAAACGTCCCCAAAGAATGCCCGTCTCAGAGTGAGTTCGGTCTCTGGAGGCTAGAATAACAGACTTGGAGATGAGGTGGACAGAGAGGTACATAGAGGAGACCTACAGAGTAGAGAAGACCCACCTCCAGTCTGGCAGCCTCTTAGATGCCTTGGAGGAGAGTGGTCACTTGAAAGGAGGGCATCATCTTGGTGTGACAGGAAGTGATCCTGTGGCCAGAACCTGCCCTCCAGGGGATGCAGTATACTCTCTGACCAAGGATGTCTCTCCAGGGTCTTCTGTCCAGGAGAGCGGGTTTAGCATGGCCAATCTAGTTGATGATAAGATTATTAGGCATGTTGATAACTGGGTGGCTGGTGGACGGGAGGGTCGCTTGGTCACTTGCCTGCCTGGTGCAAAGGTGGCAGACTTTATGAATACCCTATTTTAGACAATGCTGGGTAAGAGCCAGCTGTCCTAGTATATGTTGGTACCTGTGATATAGGAAAATATAGGAGGGAGGTTCTGGAAGCCAAATTTAGACTTCTTGGTAGAAAGCTGAAATCCAGCACCTCAGAGTTTGCATTCTCAGAAATGCTTTCTGTTCCTCACACAGCTCTGGAGTCTGTGTATGGATGAGACGATGGGACAGGGAGGAAGGTTTTAGATTTATTAGGAGCTGGGCTACATTCTGGGGAAGAGGGAGCCTATTACACAAAGATGGACTTCACCTTAACCGAGGTAATACCAGGTTGCTGGCATTAACGTCTCAAAAGGGGAGAGAGCAGCTTATAAATTAGAATCTGGAGAAAGCTGAAAATCAATCAGGAACACATGTGTCGGATTAAGGTTTCTTTGAAGATATCATCAAAATGGGAAATTTAGGGCATCCTCAGAGAGAGGTTGCAGTAAAGCCTATAAAGCCCAGGTGCCTTTAAATAGAGCAGAAAGTTGAAAGATTGCAAATTCCATATTGTCCTGGCAGACCAGTCCAGACAAGTGGGTTGAGTTTCCTTACCAGCAGATGTGTGGAGACAGAGAGCCAGTGAAAATGCCCAGGTTTCAATGACATCATTTCCATGCCTCTATGAGCCTGAGCCACTAGAGGGCACCTCAGTATTTTTCTGTATCCAGAAGATGGTGGCTAACATTCTGGTCATTTTGAGGATTTGGGTTCTCGGCTATCATAATCTGAACAAATAAAGATTTGATTGAGAGGAAAAAAATTTATTTTGCTCATGAATGACCACCTTTATAGTAACTCTCTCACTTGAGCGTGATGTGGGAGTTTCATCTGGACTGCAGTTCTTTTGGTAGCCATAGCAGGGAAAATTTTGGTTCAACTCCACACTTTTATCCTGTTGAGCAGACAGAATATTGAAAAGATTTGGAAGGAATTCAGATACCTCACACAACCTCAATGCCTTCTCCTTCCCTCCTCTGTCCCCCTTTGCTTTCTTCCAAAGACTGAAGATGGCTCAGAGGTATGTGGCTGCAAGCCTGTTTAAAAAAAAAAAAAAAAAAAAGAGAGAGAGAAAAACAGCATCTGGGGAGTAACACTGAGCCTGGCACGGTTTACCCTATCTGGGGCTCCCAGGGGGTGAGTATCAAGGCTTGACCTCGTCATTGTTTGGAGCTCCTGAACTAATCCATCTTGTGGCGTAAGTTGAGATGGACTGTGGGCAACTGTTGGCTCAGTGCCGGTGCTTCCCACCATTTTCCAACATGCTGTACTAATGTTTTCTGTCTTTGCATGCCTTGTGCCCAAGCAGTCCCAGTACGCATTCTGCTTGAGCAGCTTCAATGCGCATTCCCGCCTAAGCACCCGTAATGTGCTCGTGTACGTGCTCCGTTAACGTATGCCCTTATGACTAAGTGTCCTTAACATGCAAATGTTTGCTTTGCCTTAACTCTGTCATCTTCCAGGAATTGTTGTTCGACCTGTGCCAAAGGAGAAGAGCCTCATCACTGGATTCATCTTGCATGGCAGCCTCTCACCAGTGGTGGGCCCATCTCCCTTCATTATTGTCCCTCTAGTCCAGTCCTGATACATGTGGGTTGTCAACTCTCGCCAGCAGCTTGGAGACTGAGCATGCTGATCTTTGATGACATGAGCACACGTTGGCAGTTGGCACCACCTACCAGCCCCAGTAACACAGTCTCCAAGCAGCTGGAGAGAGCTCATCCCAGAGTACTAGGGCTCACTGAAGAGACAACTAAGGAGCAGCACTTTTATTTCTGTGGGGCTACATTCTGGTCATTTTGAGGACTCGGGTTCTCTGTCTTGTCTGCCCAGGAGTGTCTGGATAAATAAAGTTTAAAAAAGAAGAAAAGCAGCAGTCAGGGAAAGAGCTCTTCTAGGGAAACAGGGGATTTCCTCAACGATCACTCAGCAGATGTGGCGGCTCCTGAACCCATAGGAGGGTGAGGAGCCACTGTTCTTAGCAGACCCCTGCATTGTATCCTCCCCTCGGACCTCCTGCCTCTCAGCCGAAGCCACATATGAAGGCTGAACTGTGTGCAGCAAAGTGGAAAGAGCCCCGTTTTTCCAGCAGGTTGATCAACGAAAGAGCAGGAGTAGTTTTCTTTGTTTTCAGGGCCTTAGCTCTTACCGCAATTGGGGAGTGCAAACTTTCAGGCTGCCATTTGGAGCCGCGTGGCTGTGGCGTTGTCACACAGCATGGGACACCATACCATTTTCCCGCAGTGTTCATAGTGCAGAGCAGTTAAGATGGGAGGTCGGTTCGGACCTCCTGTGCGTATTGTTTTATTTTCCTTGTTGACATCAAGAATCAATATAAAGGAGTTTAAAAAAGAAAAAAAAAAGGCAGGGTTAAATTAGTCAATTACTAATAGATAACTTGAGCATTTGGAAGGGCAGTTAGTCTGGGAACTTGAGCAGAGGCGTAAGAGCTCAGGAAAGATTACGGTTCTCTGTGCCTTCCCCTATTTGTATTATGCCTGCAAAAGCCATGTGCCTTGCGTATGGGGCAAGAAGGGGCTCTGTCTCGGCCGCAGGGTTTTGCCACAGCTGAGAGGCTGAATCTAGATCAGCAGAGGAAGGCTTCCTGGAAGGTCATATGCTGAAGGCCGGACAAGCAGGTGCCTCCTGGGGATCTGAGGTAGCCTCACAGGCAGCAGGGCGACCTCTCGTCTCCGGTGACAGGTATCACTGTTACAGAGGAGGTTGATGGCAAAGGCCCACCATTGCTGGAGCGTAGGGTCATGGATTTCTCCTCCCTAGGGCCGTTCACTTCACAAGAGGTGGCAGGGAGTAGTACCCAAGCAGGATTTTTTTCTCCAGAGTTTGTGCTCCTCATGCATAAAGCATTCTGCATGAAGCAGCAGGGAGTAGAGCCTTCGGCAGCACCAGAGGGCAAAAAAGAGAGGGCTGCCGGAGTCGCAGGCAGTGAAGAAGGAGCTCACTGCAAGGAGGTGGTGTATGGAGGGAGATCCCTGGGAAGTCGGAGTCCCTCCATTCGGAAGACCTGCAAGGGGAGGCGGACCTGGAGGTTTAAGCAGAGGGTACTGGAAGAAGGCGAGATCCTGTAGGAGTCATCCCGCATTGTGCATGTGTTCCGCCGGGAGGAGTTGGCAGTGCTCATCACCCAGTCTTTGAGGACGCTGAACATGGCGTCAGGGGTGCCGCTGGAGGAAGACACTTTGGAGGATCTGCTTTTTCAGGCGGTCAGGAAAACACAGTTGGTTTTTCCACCACACAGGGTCATAAAGTAAATGATACAAGATGAGTGGGAGGTTCCGGAGGTTTCCCTGAAGGGTGCACTGACAATGTCCTGGCTCTATCTTCTGCCGGAGCAGGAAAAAGAGATTCTATGCTCCCCCAAGGTGGATGCAGCGGTGTCAGCAGTTACTAAGAAGATCACTATCCCAGTGGAAGACAGTAATGCCCTGAAAGGCATTCAGGACAGAAAATTGGAAACCTTGCTACAGCAGGCCTTTGATATTAATGCCCTGTCATTTCAGGCACCTGTTTGCAGGGCGTTTGTGGCCAGGGAATGTTAATGCTGGGTGCAAGGGATCTTGGACATTGGTGGCGAGGCGCAGGGCCCGTCCCCCCAGAGGCAGCAAAGTTGGAGTCGGGGGCAGCCTACTTGGTGGGATGCCTTTTATTTATTTATTTATTTATTTATTTATTTATTTATTTGCACAGTTTTTATATACCGCTGCTTCCAAGGATCAGCAGCGGTTTACATTACAACAAAAATCAAACAGATACATATAACTTTATGGAACTATATTACAATATTACATTATAACAAGAATTATATAGTACTAGAATTACAAATTAAAATATAACAAGAACATTATTGAACTATATTACATTAAAAGTGTATAACAAGTATAAGAGTGAACATAAACCTAATAGGAGATTACACTGATTTTTATATATGTGTGATGAATCATTATAATGTTGGTTAGCACTTACAGTAGCATTGTTTCAGTTGCATATATACATTTGGATGGGGTAAGTATATTCAATTTACGGTGGTTGGGAATCTATATTTGTTTCTCCATTGGTGTAATGTTGTCTGAATAGATGGGTTTTTAGTTCTTTTTTAAATGTTTGCAGTTCTTTCCTTTCTCTTAATTGATCCGGGAGATTGTTCCACAGTATTGGAGCTATTAGTGAAAAGGCACTGTTACTTGTTGAATGTTTTGTTTTCCTTATTAGATCTGGGACTGCTAATGTGTTAAGGTTTTTTTATGATCTCATTAGAGGCCTATCCAAGAGTATGGCCTTGGTGGTTGCTGCACGCCGCTACCTATGGTTGCAAAATTGGGCGGCGTATGTCTCTTCCAAGTCGTGGTTGAGCAAGCTTCCGTTTAAGGGGAAGAGGTTGTTCAGAGCAGTGCTTGAGAAGTTGGTGAAGGACCTTGGAGAGACCAAGGGCAAGAGACTTCATGAGGATAATCAGAAGCCTGGTCATTTGCATCTCCCGTCATGAGGACAGCCTCAGGATTTCTGCCGTTTTAGGGCGGTGTGTTTTGCGCCTTATCAGAGGGCCCTTCACACCCCCAGGGCAATCCTTTTGTGGTTTTCAAGGAGCGGGACGTGGTTTCTACTCCTCCCCCTCTGCTACAGCCAAAAAGTCACAATGAAACAAGGGGGACCCGACCAAGGGTAGTTCCCGTTGGGGGTCGGCTGCAGGAGTTCTACCCAGTTTGGACCCGGATTACATCTGACCAGTGGGTCTTAGAAATCATCAGAGAGGGATATGCATTGGAGTTTGCATGTCCTCTAATGGAGACCTTTGTCAGGTCTCCCTGCAAGTTGATCAGAAAATTCCAGGTGGTCAGGGTCACCCTTGGGCAGCTGGCGGTCATCGTTGAGGTGCCCCAGGGCCAGTGTGGTTGCAGTCGATGCACCATTTATTTCGTGGTTCCCAAAAAAGTAGGCTCACTTCAACTCATGTTAGACCTCAAGCACTTAAATCGGTGTTCTCCAGGAACAAGCAGAAGTCAGTCCTCGCATATGGGTGATGTTGGCACCGGCGGAGCCTACGCAGAGCATATCCCCAGCTTTCAAAGAAAGCCTTTGAGAATGCCACCACGCATGTGTGGTCCCCTTCCCCCCCCCCCCCAAAGGTGCTATCTTACTCGGTCTCCCTTTTTCCGTGGAGCCCTTCGGACGTATGTCTCGTTCCTGGAAAATAGTTTGTTTCCAACTGGTTTTTGCTCTCCAGCCTTTGCCGGTCCTCTTCCTGCCTCTCGAGCACCTCTGCTTCGGCCCTGGTCTCGGGGTTTTTTCCTCTTTTGTTTTTACTGCGCTTTCTTGCCCTTTTTAACCGCAGGCTGCATTGAGGATCTTCGATCTTGCAGGGGTACGTTTTCCCCCCATAGCCTCCGGTTTTAAGAAATGTGATAGGTGTTCAAAAAACATGTCGCTCACAGACATCCATGACTGTTGTCTCAGGTATCTAGGAGCCAACCATGACCTGGAGCTATGGTCCCTCTGTAAGATGTCCTCCAAGGCCATCCAGAGTCTTAAGCAGAAGCTGGATGATCTCTTCCGTAAGGCAGCCCTGGTATCCCTGGTAGCCTCCCGCTCTTTGGTCTCAAAACCTCTGGAGTCTTATAAATGCATGCTCAATCCGCAAGAAATGGCCAGTTATCTCAGACATGATATCCCTCCACGACCTCGATATACTCTTGATCACAGAGACATGGCTATCCAGTGATGACTCCGTCCTCCTCAACCAACTCTTACCCACTGGCTTCTCAATACACACCTGCCATAGAGATAGCAAAAGGGGTGGCGGAGTACTCATTCTCACTAAAACAGAACTCCAATTCCACCTGATCAGCGCCACAAGCACAACCCACCTCGATACAGTCACCATAGCAAACAAGCACTGCAACATCAACCTACTGTACAGAGCCCCATCAACCTCTCCTGAGGGACATATCAACAATAATCAACCTTACCTGCAATGCCCCAAACCCAAGCACCCCAAGCTGGTTACTAGGTGACTTCAATCTACCAGCCTTGCAGGACACTCAAGCCTCAGCCTTCTTCGAAGCCCTAAAGGAACTTGGATACAAACACCTAGTCAATGAACCCACGCACGTGAAGGGTAACATATTGGACTTGGTATTCGCCCCACTAACAGCATTTGACGCCGCTTACGTCCCTGTACTGTCCACTACCGCAGTTCCCTGGTCTGACCACAAACTAATTAAATTCCAAATTCCCGTGGCCGATCGACGCCAGAAGAACCACGGAAGTCAGAGCAGTACCACCAGGACACCTCCACGAAGTTTCCGACCTTTTGACAAGGAAATTATCCTGAGTGAAACCCGACAGCTCCTCATGTTGACAACACCCAGCCCCAACGAGCTGATATCCAGCTGGAATAACAGCCTCAGTACCATTGCACAACGTCCACCATCAAACAAACCACCAAGGAAACGAGCCACCGCATCCTGGTACTCCACTGAGCTGCGTACATCACTCCTCTACCTAAGGAAGCCGGAAAGACGATGGCGGCGATCACGATCTTCAGAAGACCAGAGAGCATATAACCTTCACCTGGCAAAACACCGTGAAGCAATAGCAGAGAAAATAAGGCAATCCCACACTGATACCCTAAAACGATCACTAAGCAAACCTCATGACTTGTTCAATCTGGTCAAGAGCCTAACAAAAGAACCAGGCCCCGATCATACAAATGGTATCCACCCTCAGGAATTCGCAGACTTCCTGCAATCAAAGCTATGCCAGACCAATAAATCCACAGCACCCACCACCGTGAAGGAGACAACCTACCCAACACTACTAACAACCTTCTCTACACCATGCAAAAAGCACATTGAAGACTCCATTGCCATGATCAACACCACCACGGCACAAACCGACCCCTGTCCTGCCTTCTGGATAAAGGAGCTACGTACCAAATTTAGTCCGTTCATAGCCAGACTCATGGACCTGTCTTTCGCAACAGGATCCTTCCCCCAAAGCCTCAAGCACACGTCCATCAGACCTCTGCTGAAAAACAACAAACTGGACCCCCAGAAGGTTGACTCATACAGACCTATATCCAGCATACCTCTACTAACCAAGATAATTGAAAAAGAAGTCCAATGCCAAATACAACACCACATCAATGACACCGCCCCACTTGACCCCTGCCAACTTGGATTCAGGGAATCCTATGGTGTGGAAACACTCCTCACCACCCTCTTCAGCAGCATAATTGCTGGAATCGATAACACCTGCCGTGGATTTGTCCTCGTCTTCATGGATATAGCCGCTGCATTCGACTCAGTAAGCCATGAGCTTCTCCTGAGGAGACTCGAAGAGAAGGGTATTTATGGCACAGCACTAAACTGGTGCAAATCATACCTATCCAACAGATGGCAGCACGTACGATCTGGGACCTCAACATCGGAACCGTTCCACCAGAAGCAGGGTGTTCCGCAGGGCTCCTCCCTCTCTGCCCTGATGTTCCACATTTACATGCAGCCCATCTGTAACTTCATCCGTTCATTCAATGTTGACTGCTTAATATATGCCGACGACGTGCTACTCCATATGCCATTCTCAACTGACCAGCCTGACCTCTCTCCACTGACAGACTGCTTTGACGCAATGGCCAACTGGCTCCAGACCGAAAACTTCCAAATACAGCACAAGAAAACAGAAGTTCTCTTCATCACGAGGAAACAGAACTTCTCCCCTCCATCCTACCTAAGGGTCAAGGAAGTGGAGCTGCAAACTAAGTCCACAGTCCGATATCTTGGAGTCACATTAGACCAACGCCTCGATATGAAGGCGCATATAAGCAACACGGTAAGAGCAGTCTACCATAAAATCCGCACACTCAGACATTTACGTTCCCTGCTAGAACCAGACGACTTCCGAACAATCTTTCAAGCGCTGATTATCCCACACTTTGATTACGCCAATGCAATACTACAAGGGCTCCCACAATGCACCCTGGGTCCACTCAAGCTCACAATGAACACCGCGGCTAGAGTTCTATATGGTGTCTCCAGGCGTGAGCACGTGACACCTATCTTGAAACAACTCCACTGGCTCCCTATCCACGGCAGAATTTCTTTCAAGACCCTACTGCTGATCTTCAAGGCCATCAACGGACTCTCCTCCGCCTCACTTTCAGAGCTTATCACACTACTCCCCCCAACAGAGCTAGAAGATCTGCAGCAATTAACACACTAGTAATCTCAAAAGCAGTAACACAATGCACCCAGGCAACAGCAAGCAGGGCATTTAGGTTCTGCGCGCCCAAGTGCTGGAACGCCCTACCACCTAGCATCCGGGCAATCCCTGACCTAACACAATTTCGGAAGGCTCTGAAGCACCACCTCTTCCTCAAACACTACCCGGACGACTGCGCACCATTAACCGCTCCCCCCCTTCTAGTACCACCACACTAACACTCGACTTGATGTGATCCTATATGTAAATAGTTACCCCGGTTTTACCCAAGTTTAAGCACCTGTTTGTTGTAATGCCGAGCAGATTTCTGCACCGTATAAGTTTTTGTTGTCATGTAAACTGCACTGATGTTGAATAGCGCGGTATAAAAGAGACTGTAAATAAATAAATAAAAAGGCTCCTCCCTGGGCCCAGCGGCATTCTGACCAGGGATTGCCCGAATGTGAGCGGAAGAAGGCTGTAAGGACTCTGTCAGGGGCGCCAGACAAGCGTGAGAGGACACACGCCCGGTCTCTCAGCCCCCCTCAGCAATCTCTGGAGTCAGAGTGGGAGCGACCCAGTAAGGTACCTCAAACTGATATGGAGGCCTCCGGCGAAGTCACCCGGTCTCCTGAGTGTCGTCCTGACGAGGATCCCCTCTCCTCCTCGACTCCCGACCCGGTCACCCTGGCATCGGTGTCGTAGGGCCCAACTCATGAGTGGGAGGCCTGAATGCTGGCCTTGGAACACAGCATTTCTGCATTCCTCACTGCTCAGCTGGTGCCAGGTCCCGCCAGCACGCGCCTCGAGAATGCAGGGACTTCGACCTCGAGGACTCCCCAGGCCTTCGTAGTGACCCCCCAAGAGCCAGAAGCCTCATGAGGATTCTCGGCGTGGGTCTCTATCTCCATCCCATTCCTTGGGCATGAGATCTTCTCGGACGAGCGCCTCCAGCTTCGGGCAAGTTTTGGCCTCTGGGATCTGGCGCAGGTCACCGACCCATCTTGAGCCGCTGACCTAGAGTCCTCCACGGACTACTCAGTGGGAGTCCAACAGGGAGACCTCCCTGGAGACTCAGTCCCACTGAGACCTCTCCTCTGACCTCTCCCCGCCAACCCAGAGGCGGTGGTCATCTCCTGAGGACACCTCCTTTCTGGAGTTCATCCGGGACATGGCGTGGGCCCTGGCGCTTGCCACAGGGTCGGAGGAGGAGTCGCCCTGCGCTGAGGAGCTTGATAGTCTGCAATATGAAGCCACTCTGAAAGAGGCTGTCTCGTTGCCGGTTCCTCCCATTCTGAGGAGCCGACGACTCCTCCGCATGTGGGAGACCCCGGCCTCTATCTTGATCATGAGCAAGCGCCTGGACACTATTTATAGGGTTCAGCGAGGCCTGTGGTTTCGGAAAGCCCAGCTTCCCCACACCTTGATAGTGGTCGAATTGGCCATGTGGAAGCTAAAGAGCCCGAAGACTCATTCGTCAGCCCCGCCGGGCAGAGAGTCCTCGTACCCTTGATGCCCTTGGGTGCAAGGTTTATCAGGGCTCCATGCTGTCATGCCTCATTCAGGTTTACTGATTATACATTGGGATGTTCCTCTGTGATCTCTCTCGAGAGCTCGGAGGCTTTGCGGCGAGCCTTGACAGAGACCATCTCTGGCGTTTTCAGGCCCTCTCAAAGTCCGTCGAATAATGCTCGAAGTATCTCTTGCAAGCAGCATACGACGGCTTCGAGTCTTCTGTCCAGGTGGCGGCAGCTGGCATCGGAACCCACCGGCAGGCTTGGCTCCAGTCGTCGGACCTGGAACAGTGGGTCCAGGAGAAGCTGCTGGACATCCCTTGCCTCGGAACAGCTATTCGGCAAGCACATGGAGGATAAGACAGCGGAGATTGAAATGGAGTATGTGACTTGTACTCGCCTCTCCCGGAAAACTTCCTCCCTCCCCAGGAAGAAACAGCAGAGCAAGAAGCCTTTCTTCCATCGAAGGTGCTCCCTTACAGGGGCTACCCGACCTATCCGCCAGTATCAACCCCCATTCGCAGTGGTGAGGGCAAGTCCACAACCCTCATAAGCCGAAGGGTTACAAGACCCAACCCCCAGCGCCGGCTCAGCCACCCTCGGGTTTTGACACCATCGGCATAGTCTCTCATCCTCTGGCAGGGCAGCTGTCTTTTGGGGGGTGTCTGGTCCATTTATCCCATAGGTGGGAGTCTATCTCCACTGACGCCTGGGTCCTCAAGGTTATTTGGGAGGGCTGTCTTCTCCATCTGGACCAGGCCCCTCCTCCATACATCCCTGGGGAGCCAGGTCTGCTTCCCCAGCACCATACCCTCCTGAATCAAGAGCTCTCAGGCCTCCTTGAGGACAGCGCGATAGAACCAATTCCACAGCACCTCAGAGGATGGGGGTTTTACTCCCAATACTTCCTCGTCTCGAAGCAAACAGGGGACCTTCGGTCCATCCTCGACCTGCTGAACCTCAATAAGTTCCTGGTGCGGGAGAAGTTCAAGATGCTCTCCCAGTAACGAGATGGCGGCAGGAGCAGCTTTGCTGTGAGGCGTCTGTGGGTCCTTGGTCTGTTGAGGTGTGCTCCTTACCTTGCTGGTATGGGGCGGAAAAAACGCAAGCAGGCTACCTTGCCTCCTGGGATGGTCTTGCCGGCTTCAGCAAACCAATGAACGCTGAGTGAGTGTGGCTTCGCAGCCGGCGTTGGAGCAGCATCTTCGGCAGGGGCGGCAGGAGGAGTGTCGTCCCTGAGCACATCGGGGGTTTGGCTCTCTCCGGAGCTGCGCGCCTCCCCCCCCCCACCGCGACCCGGAAGTGTTTCCCTGGTTGGAGCTGCACTGCCTGAGAGGCTGCCAACGAGCACACCGGTGCAGGACGTGCTAGGAGGTGCTACAACAGGTTTCTTGCCTTCTCCTGGCGTGGATGTGCAGCAGAGGGCAGTTTTGGGAGACTTTTCATCGGAGGGGACAACTGCAGTTGCATCTGGTCAAGAGGAGGAACTTTCGGGGCTACATATGTTGGTGAGACCGGCAGCGATTACAATTGAATCGCTGTGGGATGGACTGGCAGCTCTAAATACCTCCCTAATGAATGTATTGGGTTCTGTGAGTAATGAGATTGTTGGGGTGAAGTCTACTTGTGCTAACCTCTCTGGTGTCCAGGACGAGCAAGCTGGGAGAATCTCCAAGTTGGAACAGGACGTTGGGCAGCTTCGGGATTTAGTTGCTGCCCAGATTAAGGACAGGACTGTGTCTCTCAGAAAAATGGAATATTTGGAAAATCAGGTCCGTCGGTGCAACTTGCAGTTCATGAATTTCCCTAGGTGGTCTGTGTTTTATCATCTGTGGAGATGGTGAGGAAGTACTTTGGGGAATTTTCTTTTTAAACTTTTTATTTATAGAATAATGAATAATTACAAGGATATATACACTTGCAAGGAAATCGGGAAATCAGAGAATACAAATAACAAATAAGAAAAATCCTGAAGAAATAACATTTAACTGAAATTCCCGTTCTAGCCCACAATATGGAAAGATCCAAAAATAGGAAACTAATACAACAAAATATTCTAATAGGAATTAAACAGAGACATATCAGCCCAGCTTAATCAAGACGGAGTAGAACAGGAGATAGACCCACCAGTAAGGGCCCCTCGGGCATTCAAAAAGGAAATTGAGATGGAAAATCCATCTCGATTGATTTCCTTTTTGAATGCCCAAGGGGCCCTTTGGGGAAATTTTGAAGATCCCCCCCCCCCCCCCCCAGAGCGCATCCCACCTCTTGATTAGGGCCCAGTATCTGTCTTTGGGATTAAAAGATCAGGGATCCAATAATCCTGTTTCTCCTGGGGTTGGTGACCTCACAGGGTTTTTGGAATTTTCCCTGGAGGTTATTACAGTTAAAGCTACTCTCCTTGTAATTCTGGCACTGGAGTCGGATAAATTCTATCTTCTTAGATTATATTTCAAAATCTTTAATGAAGTTTTTCTAGGCTGTAATGTGCGAATATTTCCTGATGTATCTCATATGTCACAGCTGAGAAGGAAGGACTTTTTGGTCCTTCGCCCCAGGGTGTTAGCTCTTGGGGCAACTTTTCAGCTTAAATTTCCTGCTAAGTGCTGTGTGTTATTTAAACAGAAAGTTTGTGTTTTTTGACCCTAGGCAACTTCAGGAGTTTTTGGAAGCTAGGGGAGGTTATGTTGGTTGAAGCTGCTGTTCCTTCTCATTCGGCTGATGCCTAAGTCTCTGCCTGCCTGTATTATGTTTGTGATTAGGTAGTTTAGGACCTTTTAGGGGGGTCTTTACTGTTCATAAAAAAAGTTTCCTAGTACTTTCTCAATATTTCTTCATTTGGGGTCTAATATTGTAAATGGGGGATTAGTTTTGTTAAGTGGTATATTCCTATTTCTTTTTTTTTACTTTCCCATTTTCGTTTCTTTTCATTCCGTGTAACTTTTGGATGTATTATTCATTAATAATTGATAAATAAAAAAAATGATGCTCTCCTTTGGAACATTACTGCCCTACCTTCAGCAGGGCGATTGGCTATGCTCTTGGACTTAAAGGATGCTTATGCTGACATCCTCGTCCATCCCAAACACAGAAAGTCCCTCCACTTAATGGTTCAGGGAAACCATTACCAGTACAGGGTACTTCCCTTCGGCCTCGTGTCCGCCCCGCGGGTCTTCACAAAGTGCCTGGCCGTGGCTGCGGCCTACTTACGGCTGTAGTGCACCTTTGTCTTATCCATATCTAGACGACAGGTTTGTAACAGGGGGGCATGGCTTCCGAAGCCAGGCAGGCCATTGGACTGCACCATTTGCCTCCAGGAGCATCTGGGGTTCATGATCAATTACCCAAAGTCCCACATCATTCAAGTTCAGTCCCTAGAGTTCATCGGGGCTCGCTTGGACACCCTTCAGGCCATGACTTTTCTTCCTCAGGGCAGGGCAGACCTCCTCGTGTCCCTGGTGTCTGAAGTGTGGTGCCGCAGCGCCATCTCGACCTGGATGATGCTTTGCCTTCTCGGCCACGTGGCCTCCACGGTCCATGTCATGCCCAATGCCCATCTCAGCATGTGGGTGACACAGTGGTGCCCATGCGCAATGGGCACAGTCAACTGGTCGCCTCCAAGACCCCAGCATGGCGGAGTCTCTGGCTTGGTGGCAGGAGTTTCGGAACCTGCTTTGAGGTATGCCCTTCCAAACTCCAACGCATCAGGTGTCTTAACACCGGATGCCTCCCTGGCAGGCTAGGGAGCCCATTGCAAGGGGCAGCACACTCAAGGGACCTGATCCCTCGGAGTTCCTGCAGCAGATCAACCTGCTGGAGCAACGGGCCATTCACCTCGCTCTCAAGATTTTCAGGGACTGCCTGAGCACCAAGCGGTCCAGACGAACAACCAGGTCACAATGTTCTATGTGAACAAACAGGGAGGTACCGGCTCCTACAGCCTCTGTTCGGAGCCGACAGCCCTGTGTTCCTTAGTCCTGGGTCAGGAGGCATTGGCAGACCGGCTTAGCAGAGTCCTCCAGCCGCACAAGTGGCGCCTGTGTCCCCAAACGGTGCAGTGGCTTTTCCTGCATTGGGGGACTCCAGACCTGGACCTCTTTGCCAGTACTGCGAACTCGCAGCTCCCCCGGTTCTGCGGTCCCCGATGCCTTCCTCATCTCATGGGGAACGGGCTTGTTATATGCCTTCTCCCCCATGCCCCTCATTGCCCGGACCCTTCTCAAGGTCCAGCTGGACAGGGCCTTGATGATCCTCATAGCCCTGAGGTGGCCCAGGCAGCCTTGGTTTCCCCTGCTGCTTTGTCTCTCAACGGAGCCCCCGGTCCCACTCGGGTTCTCATTGGAGCTGCTGACGCAGGAGGATGGTCTGCTGCTTCACCACATTCTGAGGTCCCTGTCCCTCACAGCTTGGTGGTTGAGCAGGTCGCTCTAGCCTCCTACCATCTCCCTATGGAGATCAAGGATATTCTTTTGTCCTCATGAAAGGACTAGACCAGATGGGCTTACGCTTTCAAATGGCATCGGTTCTCAGTGTGGTGCTTGGAGCTTCGAGTGAACCCATTTTCATGCCCTACCAGTTTGGTCTTGCAGTACCTGCTCCACCTCTCACAGTCTGAGCTGAAGTCTAACTTGGTCAGGGTTCACCTGAGTGCCATCTCAGTGAGCCACCACCCCATTGAGGGCAAACCTCTTTCAGGGAAACCGCTGGTCTCTCGCATCATGCAAGGCCTGCTCCTTTCCAGGCCCCCTACTTGCCCTCTGGTGCAGTGGGACCTCAATGGGGTCCTCATACGCATGACCAAGCCGCACTTTGAACCCATGGCTACTTGCCCGCTATGGCATCTGTCGTGGAAGGTGGCCTTCCTGGTGGCTCTCGCCTCCTCCCGGAGAGTCGGCGAACTCCAGGCGCTGATGGCCGAGGCACCGTACACAAGGTTTTATAGGGACTGGGTGGTCCTGCGGACTCACCCCAAGTTCCTCTGGAAGGTTGTCTCAGATTTTCACCTCAATCAAGAGATAGTGCTGCCCACCTTCTTCCTGAAGCTCCACGCCGACCAGTTGTCTGCAATTCTCCACACCCTGGATTGTAAGAGGGCTTTCTTTCTACCTGCAGTGGACTCAGGATCACTGCAGATCCGGGCAGCTCTTTGTTTCCTTTGATCCCAGCCGTCTGTGGCTGGTGGTCACCAAGCATACCTTGTCCATCTGGGTGGCGGACTGCATCGCATTTGCCCAGGCCCAGACCGTGTTTCCCCTGGAACACCAAGTCACGGCTCAGTGTCGGAGCAGTGGCGATTTCGGTCACTAGCCTGTGCTCTGTGCCACTGGCAGACATCTGCAGGGCCACTACCTGGTCCTCCACTCACACCTTCACGGTGCATTACTACCTGGAGAGGAAGTCCTGTCGGGATAGTGCCTTCGGCCTGGCTGTACTCCGTAATCTGTTTGGGGTTTAAGCAACTCCTGCCCTCTGACCGTTCTTGTTCCAGTTACCGGGAGCATGGCCATTCATGGACCCGGAGTCCTCGGGCTGCCTTCGGCTTTCACTGGCAACTGCTCACAGCAATGCCGTGCTTTTTTCTACGGGTCCTCGGTAGCCTGTAGCTAGGGAATCCCATAAGTGAGGACTGACTTCCTGCTTGTTCCTGGTGAAAGCGTAGTTACTCACCTGTAACAGGTGTTCTCCAGGGACAGCAGGAATCAGTCCTCGCAACCCTCCCTCCTCCCCTTGGAGTTGCTGCATATTTTTGCCATCTTCTTGGAGGGGCTATAGCTATGGCACCTGACTGAGTAAGATGGCACCTTTGGGCGGGAAGAGGACCACGCATGCGGGGTGGCATTCCCAAAGGCTTTCTTTGAAAGCTGGGGAAATGCTCCGCGTGGGCTCCGTCAGTGCCAACGTCACCCATATGTGAGGACTGATTCCTGCTACTTCCACCCCTCTCCTCCCTCCCTCCCTCCACCCCTCTACTCCCTCCCTCCCTCCCTCCTCTTTCCCTGCCTTCCTCCTTTAACCCTGCCCTTTCTCTCCATGCACCATCTCCTTACCCACTTTTCCCAACTCTTAGGCAGCTAGGCCGCAGCCCCACATTTCACACTTGTGAGATCCAGGACTCCTGTCTGCTATTTCTGGCTACAGTCCCTTTCTCCAGGACCAAGCAGGAAGTCAGTCCTCACATATGGGTGACGTCGTCGCCGACGGAGCCCTCGTGGAGCAATTTTCCCCAGCTTTCAAAGAAAGCCTTTGGGAATTGCAGCGAGCATGCGCGGTCCTCTTCCCGCCCAAGGGTGCCATCTTGCTCAGTCTTCTTTTTTCCGCGGAGTCCTACAGAAGTTGTCTGTGAATCCCCGCCGAAAAGTTGATTTTTTTCTCTTTATTTCTCTTTTTTCTTCGGTTCGACGCCGGTTCTTTTCCCGCCCGGACTCGCGACGCCGGTTGCGAGTCCGTTCCTTATTTTTCGTTTTTTTGTCCTTCGTGACAGATTTCGCGCCTTTTTCCTTTTTCCCTGGCAGCCCGGTCTTTCGACCTCGCAGGGGCCCTTTTTCCCCCGATGGCTGCCAGCGGCTTTAAAAAGTGTGACCTCTGTAAGAAACTCATGTCTCTTACAGACACTCATGACTTCTGCCTCCGCTGCCTCGGACCCGATCATGACTCCATGATCTGTGGTCCGTGTGGCAAAATGTCCTCAAAAGCGTTGAGGAGTCGGCAGCATCAGCGGGAGTGTATCTTCTCTGACTCCGGCCGGGCTCGGACCTCGTCAGAGGCTTCGATGTCTCGGGACTCTGGTCCTGAGCATCGTCGAAGTTCCTCTGAAAGGGGGTCTCCTACCCGGGAACATCATCGGAAGAAGAAACCCGCGAGGGCGGGATCGGTGGACGCTCCTGGTCCCTCGAGGGCCAGGTCGCATAGCCCCGATTCCCGTCCCGGATCCTCGGAGGTGGAGAGGCCGTCAAAACATCCTCGACTCGAGGTGGACTTGCCCGCTCACGTGAGTACTGTTGTCCTCGTTGACTCGCCTCCGAAGGACCCGACGTCGGGCCCGATGCCGTCGGGGCCTGAGTCGGGGGCTGCTGGGTCTCCTGAGCTCGGACTCAGGTTGACGGCCTTGGAGAGCAGTCTGACTGCCTTCATGGACCAGCAGCGGGTATTGATCGCTGGCCTCGCCGGTGTTTCTGCCCTGACCACCCGGACATCGACCTCCAAGTCGACCCCGGAGACCGAGCCGATCCTCGAGTCCATGAGGGCTCGAGTCGATCCTCGGTCAAGGTCTCCTTCGGCCTCCCGTTCGGGACCGAGGTCGTCGACGCCGACTCCCTCGGCGTCGGAGCGGATAGCATCGGTGCCCGCCCGACCGGAGCTGCTCGACTCCTCCTCCGAGGAGTCGGCCTGGGAATCCGAGGACGAAGAGTCACCTGGTTCCTTTCGGACTCGGTGTGTCCCTTCGGACTCCCCCGAGTCCGAACCTCGGAGACGGTCCCCCCCGGAGGATACCCGGTTCTCGGACTTCGTGAGGGATATGGCCAAGGCTTTGGCCTTCCCCGCGGATCCCGAGGAGGAACCTCGAGTCGAAGAACTCGATGCCCTCCAATATGACTTTCCCCCGAAGGAGGCCTTTATTGTACCGGTTCCTCCGATGCTGGAACGACTTCTCTTCCGCATGTGGGAGAGCCCGGCGTCATCGCCGGTGTTAAGCAAGCGGGTCGATTCCATTTATCGAGTCCGCAAGAGCCCCGGCTTCCAAAAGGCACAACTACCGCACCATTCCATGGTGGTGGAATCGGCCATGCATAGACTTAAGAGTCAAAAAATGCACTCCTCGGTGCCCCCTGGTAGGGAAGCCCGAAGCCTGGATGCCCTCGGTAGGAAGTGCTTCCAGGGCTCTATGCTTGCTTGTCGAGTCCAGACCTACCAGCTCTACATGGGCATGTATCTCCGGGATCTGGCTAAAGAAATAGCCGGGTTCTCTGCTGGTCTCTCCGACGAACCTTTGCAGAGGTTCCAAACCTTGTCAACTGGTATTCGAGAGTGCTCCAAGTTTATATCTCGAGCAGTCTATGATGGTTTTGAGGCATCGGCTCGAGTAGCTGCGGCCTGCATCGGTGGACGCCGCCAGGCTTGGCTTCAGACGTCCGACCTCGAGCCCTGGGTACAGGACAAGTTGGTCGATGTCCCCTGCCGAGGTGATAACCTCTTTGGCAAGCCCATGGATGAGAAGGCTGCACAAATCGAGACGGAGACTCTCACCAGGACTCGTCTCTCAAGGAAGACCTCTGCCCCTTCTCAGAAGAAGAAGGGCTCGGGGAAAAAGCCCTTTTACCCGAGGAAGGTGGCTGCCTATAAATACTACCCTCAGTATCAGGCCTCAGCAGCTCCCCCACAGGGAAAGCAGGCCAAGGGACGGGGTAATGGGTCCCGTAGGCAGCAAGCCCCCAAGCCTGCACCACCGGCCCCTGCTCAGCAGGGTGGGGGTTTTTGACTTCATCAGCATAGCCTCTCCCCCTCACCTGGTTTCTCTCAGCACAGGAGGCCGGCTGGTCCACTTTGCCCACAGGTGGTCCAACATCACCACAGATACCTGGGTACTTCACATAGTTCAAAAGGGCTATCTTCTTCACTTTCACCAGGTACCTCCCTTCTACTTTCCAGGGGAGCCTCCCAGACTCCCTTTGCACAGGGACTTACTCCTTCAGGAGTTAGCAAGTCTCGTTCAGGAACAAGCCGTGGAGCCGGTGCCCCACCACCTGAAGGGTCAAGGGTTTTACTCCAGGTACTTCCTGATTCCAAAAAGAACAGGAGGCCTCAGACCCATCCTGGACTTGCGAAACCTCAACAAGTTCCTTGCAAAGGAAAAGTTCAAGATGCTTACCCTTGGAATCCTGCTGCCCTACCTCCAGCAGGGAGACTGGCTATGCGCCTTGGATCTGAAGGATGCGTATACTCATATCCTCATTCATCCAGACCACAGACAATATCTCAGATTTGTTGTGGGAGGAAATCATTACCAGTACAGAGTACTACCCTTTGGCCTATCCTCCGCCCCCAGGGTGTTCACCAAATGCCTAGCAGTGGTGGCGGCTTATCTAAGACTTCAAGGTCTTTTTGTGTTCCCATACCTGGACGACTGGCTCATCAGAGCCCCATCTTCACCAGAGGCCGCTCAGGCCACTCATCGCACTGTGGCTCTGCTCCAGCACTTGGGTTTTGTCATAAACTTCGCAAAGTCCACTTTGCTCCCCTCTCAAAATCTCGAGTTCATAGGCGCCAGGTTGGACACTCTTCAGGCGCGGGCCTTCCTCCCTCTGGACAGGGCCAAGCGGCTCATGGATCTCGCCAGCCACTTTCACAGCAATGCGCTGGTCTCTGCCAGGCACTTTCTGAGACTGCTCGGCCATATGGCTTCCACGGTCCATGCCACCCCCAATGCCCGACTGAACCTGCGTCCTGCTTAGTGGTGCCTTCGCACTCAATGGCATCAGGCCACGGGGAGCCTAGCGGACTCCGTACAGATCTCTGACCAGCTGGTCTCATCTCTGCGATGGTGGCTTCATCTGCCAAACCTAGTGCTAGGGGTGGCTTTTCAGCCCCCTCCGCATTCTCAGGTCCTGACGACCGATGCTTCCCTCCTGTGTTGGGGAGCACATTGCCAAGGGTCATGTACTCAGGGCCTCTGGAATCCTTGGGAGTCTGCTCAACAGATAAACTTCCTGGAGCTCAGAGCCATCCGCCTAGCGCTCATAGCCTTCTCTCACCTGGTGTCCCACCAGTCGCTGCTGATACAGACGGACAACCAGGTTGCCATGTTCTACGTAAACAAACAAGGCGGAACAGGCTCCTTCCTCCTCTGTCAGGAGGCACAACAGCTATGCTCTTGGGCAGTCCGCCACGGCATCCTCCTCAGGGCTGTCTATCTCCCAGGTCAAGAAAATTACCTGGCCGACAAGCTCAGCAGGATCCTCCAGCCACACGAGTGGAGGCTGGATCCGATGGTGGTTCAGCAAATCTTTCTCAAGTGGGGTCTCCCCACCATGGATCTGTTTGCCAGTCCTCTGACCCGGCAGCTGCCCAGATTCTGCTCTCGACAGCCGCATCCTCTCAGAGTAGCGGCGGATGCTTTTCTGATTCCATGGTCCACCGGCCTCTTGTATGCCTTTCCTCCCATGCCACTGGTGTCTCGGACGCTCTTCAAGGTTCTCAGAGACAAAGCATCGATGATCCTAGTGGCTCCCCGGTGGCCGAGACAACCTTGGTTCCCGCTTCTGATGCAGCTGGCGGTGGACACTCCTCTTCCTCTGGGGTTTCAGCCCGACCTCCTGTCGCAGGATCAGGGGACTCTCCTACACCCCAACCTCCGGTCCCTTGATCTGATGGCCTGGCTGCTGAAAGGGTAGTCCTTGCTCCTCTGCAGCTACCTCCAGATGTGGAGGAGGTCGTCTTGGCCTCCAGGAGGCCCTCCACCCGGAAGTCCTACGCTCTTAAGTGGCGTCGGTTCTCCGTCTGGTGTACTCAGCAGTCTCAAGATCCTTTCTCCTGTTCAGCATCAGTGGTCTTGCAGTACTTGCTCTCTCTCTCTAACCTTGGACTTAAGTCCAACTCGGTCAAGGTCCACCTCAGTGCTCTTTCTGCGCATCACATGCCGGTGGATGGTAGACCTCTTTCCAGCCACCCTCTGGTGGCTCGTTTTCTCAGAGGCCTCCTTCTCCTTAAGCCACCTTTGCGCCCGCCAGCCCCGGACTGGGATCTCAATGTGGTTTTGCAGCGGATTACCTGTCCGCCTTTTGAGCCTATGGCTACCTGTCCTCTTCGTTTTCTTTCGTGGAAAACCTTGTTCTTGGTAGCCCTCACTTCTGCTAGACGCGTTAGTGAGTTGCAGGCCCTAGTATCTGATCCTCCTTACACTAGGTTCTACAAGAACCGGGTAGTCCTACGGACTCACCCTAAGTTTCTTCCCAAAGTGGTATCCCCTTTTCACATCAACCAGGAGGTGGTACTTCCGACCTACTTTCCTAGGCCGCACTCCAGCCGAGCTGAAATGGTCCTGCATACGCTGGACTGTAGAAGGGCGTTGACCTTCTACCTTGACCGTACGCGGGAGCACCGAAGGACTGTTCAGCTCTTCGTGTCTTATGACCCCAACAAGTTGGGGCTCCCTGTCTCCCAGCGTACTCTGTCCATCTGGATTGCTGACTGTATCGCTTGGGCTTACGAGGCAGCCGGCCTCGTGTTGGAAGGTAGAGTCACAGCTCACCGTGTTCGGGCGAAGGCTACGTCGGTGGCTTACCTCCGCTCTGTTCCATTGGCAGACATCTGCCGGGCCGCTACTTGGTCTTCAAGCCAGACTTTTGCAGCCCATTACTGCCTGGAGAGGGAGTCCCGCAGGGACAGTGCTTTCGGACAGGCAGTCCTCCGTAACCTCTTTGAGGTATAGGCAACTCCTACCCTCCATCCCGGATGTTGGGCTACCGGTTGGAGACATATTCAGAGAAGATTCCTTCCTTCTGTGCTACTGAGCTTGAGGGAGCTCATTTTTGTGCTTAGGGTCTCTGGTAGCCTTAAGCTTGGGAGTCCCATATGTGAGGACTGACTTCCTGCTTGGTCCTGGAGAAAGCGTAGTTACTCACCTGTAACAGGTGTTCTCCAGGAGCAGCAGGAATCAGTCCTCACAACCCTCCCTCCTCCCCTTGGAGTTGCAGTTCTATGCTTTCGTTTTTTGCTAATTTTTGCTGTCTTTTAGCTATGTCATCTGACTGAGCAAGATGGCACCCTTGGGCGGGAAGAGGACCGCGCATGCGTGCTGCAATTCCCAAAGGCTTTCTTTGAAAGCTGGGGAAAATTGCTCCGCGAGGGCTCTGTCGGCGCCGACGTCACCCATATGTGAGGACTGATTCCTGCTGCTCCTGGAGAACACCTGTTACAGGTGAGTAACTACGCTTTCTTCATGCTGGCGGAGCTGGGATGACTTCTGGCTCTTAAGCCTGCTGCTTTGGAGGGGAGGGGAGACCATGCACAAACCAGATGGATACCTATGGACAGACACAACTTTATCCAGCTGGCTAGATCCTCCCCAATAGGCACGATCGCTTTTGTGAAACGCATCTATTAAGGTGATATCTTTTATTAGACTTCATACCGTTTTTGACTAGCTCTTGGGCGCTAACACTCCTTTCCGCAGGTCAGAATGAGCAACAGATGATGGTACCTTAATCATAAAGTGCATTCAAAGTGAAGGGGAAAAGGAGGTGAGATTTTAATGGGTGACTATAAGAATTTGTATGGCTGGTAATGAGTTAAAAGGGCAGATCTTTATTTAGTCCTTTTTGTCAGTTTCAATGCATTTGACAATTTTAACTGTAAATCTCTTATGTTCCTGACTCAGTTAAACTTTCCTTTGCATATCTTGATAATAAGGTCAGTAATGAACAGGAGCATGAGTTGGTTCCTTTTATGTTGAATGTCTTTCCATGCAGGTGACTGTGGGGCCCTGCATGGAAAGACATTGGATACTGGACATATTTGTGTAGTTCTCTTCTTGCAGCTTTTCTGAGATAAAAATTCTTCAAGAGAATAGTAGAATGAGTTACACAAGAAACATGATTTCTATTTGTACTGGTATGTCCAAAAAATTATTAGTCATGCTTTGATTTTAGTAAAGTATTATCTCCAGGAACAAGCAGGAATGTGGTATTCACATATGGGTATCGTCGGTACCGACGGAGCCTGCACGGGAACGCTCCCCAGCGTCCAATAGGAAAGCTTTTGGGAGCTTCCCACAGTGCCTGCGTGCTGCCTTCCCGCCTTTCCCAACTGTCCCTCTCCAATTCTTCGTTTTCAGCTGAGCCGACAGGTCGCACATCCTGTCACCGCAGAAAAATTCTCTTCTTATACTTCTTTTTTTGTGGTCGCGTCTGCCTTCCCTCGACGCTATACTGTTACCGCCGGTTCTTCTTTTCTTCCCCCCCCCCCAAAAAAAACTTATTTCTGGAGTCTTTTTCCAGTATTTTTCTTCTCTGGTGCCACGTGCCATTTTGGGCACTAGGCCCAACTTTTTCCCTCAGAATGGAAAAACCCGCTTCGGGTTTTAAAAAGTGTTCTAAGTGTGGTGGTACCATCTCCATCGCCGACACCCATGAGTGGTGCCTCAAATGTTTAGGTCCTGACCACTCTATTTCAGAGTGTGTTGCCTGTGGGATGATGTCAAAAAGGGGCCGGCAAAACCGAGCTGCTAAGCTTAGTAGCCTTTTTCCCTCCGATGCAGCCTCCATGGCATCGACGTCCTCCAGGGCTTCATCTTCCTCCCATGGATCTCAGCTAACTAAACATAAATCTAGCCGGTCCTCAAAGGGTAGATCTCCTTCTAAACATCGCGATGCCTCTGGCGTTGCCCTTGAGGGACTTTCACCGGCAAAATTGCCCCGGCGGGAGGCTTCGGCCCCCAAAGCACTGACAGGGCTCCAGGATGTTCTCGAGGCTTCAAACTCGGCAGAACTACTGGTGCCATGCTCTGGGGTTCCGGCCGCTTTATCTGGCACCGATACCCAAGCATCGGCAGCGTCAATAGACCAGAGATTCTTGGCTATTGAACACAGTCTGGTGGCTCTTCTCATGGTCTCGATGCCCCTGAAACCGCTTCAGACAATTCAACTGGTGCCGACTCCGGTACCAGCACCGACTGCATCGACATCGGCAGGTATTCTACCGGGACCAAGTCATGCGTCTCTATCCAGCATTGACAAGTCGGTACCGGACCACTCCGATGCTGACTTCGATCGGTACCGGTACAATCACCTGGATCGGAGATACTTTGAATCCTCGGATGAGTCTGAAGACTCTGAAAGCTCTGCCGATACCAGAGTACTTCTTCCCGAGGATTTCTCTTCTCCTCGGCGTAGGATGTCTCCACCAGAGGATATGTCCTTTCAGGATTTTATCCGAGATGTGGCCCAGCATCTTTCCATCACAGTGGCTCCAGAAAAAGAGCCTAGGGCAAAGGAATTAGAAATCCTACAATACCCTAAAGCTCCCAAGGAGGCAGCTACCTTACCTATTCATGAGATCTTGCATGATCTTACGTTAAGGATGTGGGAAACACCTCAGACCACATCTCCTCATTTTCGAAGACTCAACACCATGTATCGAGTTCCTCCTTGTCCTGGGTTTCAGAAGACTCAATTACCACACCATTCCATGGTGGTGGAATCAGCCATAAGACGGATAAAGAGTGCAAAAAGGCATGCATCTAATCCTCCAGGACATGAGTGTAGGACTCTTGACGCCTTTGGACGTCGATCCTTCCAGACTTCCATGCTCTCTGCTAGGATCAGTTCCTATATCTTGTATATGAGAATTTTCCTTAAGGAAGTCACAGGAGACTTAGAGCTTATCAGCCCTCTCCTTCCTGATGATAAAAGGCAAGATTATCTTGCTCTTGTTAAACATGCTCAGGATGTTTCCAAGTTTGTGAATCGTGCAGCCTTTGACTGCTTTGAATGCATAAGCAGAACCTCTGCTATTGTCATAGGTGCACGTAGGATTGTCTGGCTCCAGGCATCTGACTTGGAAATCTGGGTACAGGACAAACTGGGGAATATACCTTGCACAGGAGAAAATCTGTTTGGCAAGAATTCGCAGGAAAAAGCTAAAGCTAATGAGATTGATGCTGACAATATCACTTTGGATAGATTGTCCAAATCTACAGCTGATCCTACGAGGAAAAGATCCTCTAAGAAACCATTCTTCAGCAAGAAGAAAAAGTTTTATCCCGTCTATACCCAGCTGAGACATCATTCAGGTCAGTCTGCCCAAAAGGGACAGCAGCAACAACCTAAGCAACAAAGGAAGCCAAAAGCAGCTAAGTCTCAACTGGCTCAGCAGACTCAGCCTCCACAGGGGCTTTGACTCCTACCTAGAGAACTTTGCCTTCCTGGCTCTGTGAATGGCCCAGAACCCTCCACCATCCCAGGAAGGTTATGTCATTTTGCCCCCAGATAGTGTCAGATAACAGCAGAAAATTGGACTCATGTTCTCATCCATCCAACTCACTGAAAGTTCCTTCGATTCCTGTTTCAAGGGAAGCACTACCAATACAGGGTTCTTCCTTTTGGCCTGGCTTCTGCACCAAGGGTGTTCACAAATTGCATGGCTGTGGTAGCAGCATTTCTCCGCACCGACTGCATCGACATCGGCAGGTATTCTACCGGGACCAAGTCATGCGTCTCTATCCAGCATTGACAAGTCGGTACCGGACCACACAAATTGCATGGCTGTGGTAGCAGCATTTCTCCGCACCCTGGGAATATTCGTCTTCCCTTACTTAGACGACTGGCTCATTCGAGCCCTTTCAGAGCCAGAGGCCAGGATGGCTCTGTCTCGCACAATGTGCATCCTTCAGTATTTGGGACTTGTCATAAACTTCCCAAAGTCCAACCTTGCTCCCACTCAATCCCTAGAGTTTATAGGAGCTCTTCTGGATACCAGACAGACAAGGGCCTTCCTTCCACAGCTCCGCTGCCTTCGCATTGTGCAGTTAGCTTCCCAAGCAGTGCTAAAACCTCACCTCACTGCTTGGGAAATGTTACAGTTGCTAGGCCACATGGCATCCACAGTGCATGTGGTTCCTTATGCTCGCCTCCATATGAGGGTGGCCCAGTGGACCTTATCTACTCAGTGGACTCAGGCCTCAGGTTGCCTGTCAGACAAAATAGCAAATTCAAATCGCCTTATTTTGTCCCTCCAATGGTGGCAGTCACCCAAAAACCTTCTGGTGGGGTCTCCTTTTCAGCAACCCCCACCCCAAGCCACTCTAACAACAGATGCTTCACAGGTGGGTTGGGGAGCCCACCTGCATGGCCTCTCTACCCAGGGTACCTGGACTCCACAGGAGGCCTATCTCCATATCAACCTCCTGGAGCTCAGAGCAATCTTCCTTGCTCTTCGAGTATTTCACACCCAGTTCAGCTACAAGACAGTCCTAGTTCAAACGGACAATCAGGTAGCCATGTTCTATGTGAACAAGCAGGGTGGAATAGGCTCTCTGTCGCTGTGCAACAAAGCTTTGCGACTTTGGGCCCTCGCCAGAGAGCATCAGATTCATCTCCTGGCAGTGTATCTTCCAGGGCATTCAAAACTCTTGGGCAGACTAACTCAGTCGAGTTCTGCTTCCATACGAATGGTCTCCATGCAGACCAGGTGGCCAAATTTTTCAAATTTGGGGAACCCCAGACATAGACCTCTTTGCAAGTCCGCTGAATGCCAAACTTCCCCGGTTCTGTACAGAATTCCGGCTCAAGGTTGTCAGGCCAGGGATGCTTTCCTCCTTCATTGGGGTCAGAACTTCCTGTATGCCTTTCCACCCATTCCCCTAATTCCCCAAACCCTGTTCAAACTTCAGAGACACAGAGTTCATATGATCCTCATAACTCCATGTTGGCCATGGCAGCCGTGGTACCCTCTGCTCCTACATCTCTCTCAAGTTCTGCATCTGGAGTTAGGATCTGCTCCAGATCTTCTTTCTCAAGAGGACGGGATGCTGTGGCATCCCAATCCCCAGTCTCTGCATCTCCGGGCCTGGTGGCTGAAAGCCTAGAACTTCACGGTCTTAACCTTTCCCAGCAGGTAAAGGATATCCTTCATGCTTCCAGGAAGCCTTCCACAAGACGTTCTTATGCATTTAAGTGGAAAAGGTTTACCATATGGTGCTCCCAGAAGGGTCTTAACCCTCTTACGATACCTCTGGAATCATTACTGGAGTACCTCCTTCATTTATCAAATGCAGGGCTTAAGACCAATTCAGTGAGAGTCCATTTGAGTGCTATTGCAGCTTCTTTCAAGCCTCTAAATGGACCACCTATTTCCTCTCATCCTCTCATAGCGAGATTTATGAGAGGCCTTCTTTTAACGAAGCCTCCCATTAAACCACCACTGGTGGCAAGGGACTTAAATCTGGTACTTGGACAGCTCATGAAACCGCTCTTTGAACCATTAGCCACTACCTCTTTGAAATTCCTTTCCTGGAAGGTTATCTTTCTCATTGCAATCACATCAGCACGTCGCATCAGTGAATTGCAAGCGGTGGTGGCTGATCCTCCTTATATAAGGTTCCATCATGATAAGGTAGTCCTTAGGACTCATCCAAGCTTTATGCCAAAGGTGGTGTTGCCCTTTCATTTAAACCAAGCAGTTTACCTTCCTGTTTTCTTTCCAAGGCCTCACGCCTCAAATGCAGAAAGGAATCTTCATACTTAGGACTGTAAAAGCTTTGGCCTTTTACTTACAAAGGACACAGCAACATAGAAAAATCCTCTCAACTCTTTGTTGCTTTTGATCCTAGTCATTTGGGACTTCCAGTCTCCAAAAGGGCACTGTCCAGCTGGATTGCACAGTGTATATCTTTTGCCTATGAGAGTAGGAACCTTCCTCTTGAAGGCCATGTCACAGCTCACAATGTGAGAGCCATGGCAGCCTTAATGGCTCATCTTCACACTGTGTCTATCGATGACATCTGTCGAGCAGCTACTTGGGCTTCTGTACATACCTTCACAGCTCATTACTACTTAGACAAGGACTCCCGCCGGGATGCCTTGTTTGGTCAGGCTGTTCTTCAACACATGTTCCATACTTAATCAACTCCTACCCACCATCCCTGGTAGGATGCCAGAGATCCATGGGGGGAAGTGGAGCCCTTTCACAAGGGCACACAACTTTCTGGGGCCATCTCCCTGGCATCTGCAGCTAGGGAGTCCCCATATGTGAAGACTACATTCCTGCTTGTTCCTGGAGATAGCATAGGAATTTAGTCTTCACAACCCTCCCACCTCCCCTAGGAGTTGTATTTTTCTATCTCTCTCTCTCTTTCTCTCTTTCCCTCTCTCTTTTGTCTCAGCTTTAAACTCAACTGGAGAGGGACTGTTGGGAAAGGCGGGAAGGCAGCACGCAGGCACTGTGGGATGCTTCCAAAAGCTTTCCTATTGGACGCTGGGGAGCGTTCCCGCGCAGGCTCTGTCGGTACCGATGATACCCATATGTGAAGATTAAATTCCTGCTGTTCCCGGAGATCACCTGTTACAGGTGAGTAACTATGCTTTACTGTATCCTGTTTCTGTTTTATAAATAATTACTGTTATATTTTTTTTTCAGTTAATGCCTCTTATTGATGCGGCACTTAAAGATCCCCACCTGCAAAAAAGTCCTTTATTTTATCAAGTAGCTGACACTTTAAGTTCCTGGGAAAAAAGGGCAGTGCCTTTAAATGATGATGCCAAAGTCCACACATTCAGGAGAATACTGTCAGAGTTTTGGGATAGTCTTTCCAAAATTTGTGGTATTCAGGTTGATGCCTTAAGAGCATCTGAAACAACTTTGGTTGGTGTGTCTTGTATTTTGCAAATTCTTCAGCTCCCCGAAGGCTCAGTGAAGTGCAAGAGAAAAACTACAAAGATTAGATTTACTGAGCAGGAGGGCTCTACAAGCAACACGGAGAGTGTAAAGCCTGTGCGTTTTGCGGTTCAGAATGAAGGCAACTCTGAATCTCGCAACATTGACTATATGTCATCTGCAGTGAAAGGCCAAGCTACTTCTGAGTCTACCCCACTCTATCTCTCTCGCTTACGAAGAGAACCTTTGGAAGCACTGGTATGTAAACTGGCTGAGCAGAGTATGCTGCACATCAATAATGATATGTCAGAAAGGCACCTGCAGTTTCTTGCTGCTCTGCTGAATTCCTTCCCCTGTGGCAGAGTGTTTCAGGTATTGCTAAAGCCTGAATGTGCAGGAAATATTATGCATACCAGTCCTCATGTAGAAGTAAACTTCATGAATGAAAATCCTGCAGTCCAATTTCTGTATCAAAAATTAACTGTCTGGTTGAAAGACGACTGTCGAAGTGACCCTTCGTTCTTGGTCGATATTTTGTTCAGTGTCCTTCAGTGCTGCAACAGCAAAGAAAGAAGTTATATCCTGGATGATTTAACAAGGGTAAGTCCCCCCTTTTTTTTGTTTGGTTTTGTTTTTAAACTTTGTTCTGTGATTTCACTAAGATTGTCTATAGAATGGACACCATATTTGAAGACGACAGAGCTATATATTTCTTGCTTTATATCAGACATTTTTATATTGTTTGAAACTTGGATAGTATTGTGCTGTTTGAATAAATTGAAAATAGATTATAGAAATCAAGTTCCTATTCGTCTCTCCCGGCCAGTCCAGGGAACCTTAGGGTTGTCAATCTCCTTCAGCAGCTGAGGACTGAAAAATATATTTTTTTTTCCCCTGTTATTGTCTTCAATTAAGCTAATTGAAACAAAAAAAAAAAAGAAAAATAAAGAAGGGGGAGATGGTCCGTGGCTGCAAGTTTCTCAGCAGCAAACAAAGGGCAGAGCCTGCCTTGTTTTGTGGGACGTTTCCGGTTGTGGGGGAAAGGTCCTGGGAGCCCCAGGTTCCACCCGCCTAATTCAGCAGTTGCGATTCTCCATTTCCTGCTAGCAGCAGGAACCGGAGGATCAGAGCATTAAAGGGCTACGATCAGGTGAGTTTCTGTTTTTCTTGCTGGGTAGCATTTTAGAGTGTGTGTGCGCTCAGCCGGTAATTTCGGAGACATCGGTTTGGTTTCTTTCTTTGAGCCGGCGGCGGATCACCTTGTCGCAGGCATAGTGATCGCGTTCGTTTGCCGGGGATAATGGAAGGCAAGGCTGGCGTAGGAATCTGAAAGACCTCACCTCTCTGTGGAAAAGGTGGGAACGGTGGACATTTTAGCAGAGCGCGCCGTTTCTCCCGTCAGGCAGCATAAACAGGGAAAAAGAAAAACGAAGTCTGTTAAAGAAGCTTCTTCTGCAATAAAGGAGCAGCAAAGGTTACCTGAGGCTCAGGAAAACCTCTCTTCCTTATTTTCTCCGGATTTTTTTTATCTCCAGGAACAAGCAGGAATGAGTCTTCACATATGGGTACGTCGGTACTGACGGAGTCTGTGCGGGAACGCTTCCCAGCGTCCAATCAAGAGCTTTTGGAAGCATCCCAGCACGCCTGCGTGCTGCCTTCCCGCCTTTCCCAACTGCCTCTCATCAGTTTTCGTTTTTCCGCGGAGCCGGCAGGATGTCCTCCTGTCACCGCAGAAAATTATTGTTTTTATTTTTTAGTTTTCTTGTGGTTGCGGCTGTCTTCCCGACGCCACCGGTACCGCCGGTGTTTTCTTTTCTTTTCTTGAAAAATTTTCCTTTTCCACGGGATATTTTTTCTTCTTAGTGTCCCACGGTCTCTTAGGCCTTTTAGGCCTCTTCTTTTTCCTTCATGGAACCGCCAGACACTTTCTCCAGGAAATGTTCAGACTGTGGCGGTACAACTTTATTTTTAGACCCTCGAAGTCGGTGTCGAACCTGCTTGGGTCCTGACAACAGTTTGGTAAGAAGAGGTTTTCAACATCGAGGCTCCCTCGATACATGGTTGCCCTCCAACTTCGGGGCACCGTCCCCTTCTTAGTCCACACAGGATAAGGTAACCCACAAACAGTCTGTTAAGACTAGCCAGTCCTTGAATGGTAGGTCTCATGCGCAGCATGTAGACGGCTCCGGCCTTGCCCTCGAGGGCCCACTGGCTTCAAAACCCCGGCGGGAGTCTTCGGTCTCCAAAGCCTATAAGGGGTTTCAGGTTGTTCCTGGGGTTCACCCCCCACAGAACATACCTAAGCTGTGTATGGTGGTGGCATCCGCTTCGAGCGGTACCGATACCCCGGCATCGGCACTGGTGTTGGATGAAACACTCCTCACCAGGGATCGTCATCTGGCGTCCTCGGTACCTTAGGGACTGGTGGATACCCTCCAGCAATGTTCCCTCTAATTTTCTGTAGGCTGTGTGCGCATAAAGTATCAGCTGTGCAGCTTTTGAAGGAAGGTTAAATTTTTGTGCCCACATAACGACACTCGGAGTTATATACTTTAAAATTTGACTACACGTCAGAATACAGTATGTACACCACATTGATTGCACTAGAAAATATTGTAGAACTTGTGAAAACCATAAATACACAACAACTTTTAAATTTTAAGACGTCTTTGTTGTTTTCTATCAGAATCAGAACCGTAATTTTTGTGCGCTCTGTTGTAAAGTATGTGCGCTCACTCGGCGAGGTGTGTGCGCGCGCACACGCGCACAGCTTAGAGGGAACAGTGCCCTCCAGATTGACTTTCCATTATCGGTACCAACACCGATACTCCAACCGATGCCGGTACCCTCCAGATGTGCATCGATAGCCTCGCTTCCTTCGATGCCGAGTCTGGAATCGATCTCCAGTCTGGAGGACTGGGTACCGACTCGCCTTGGTACCAGCTCTCGATGGTACCGAAGGCTCGGTTCCAATGATTCGGATCCGCAACTCTCGCCTCCCCCGACGCCGATTGAGTTGCCACTGGTTGCCCTTCCTTCACTGGTATCAAACACGGTACCGAAGTTGGTACCGATGTCCTCATTACCTTCACGGTTGGTGCCTTCCATGCTTCGCTTATCAGGCTCTTTGCCCTCGATGCCGAGTTTGGAATCGATCTCTAGTCTAGAAGACTGGGTACCAATAGATTTTGGTACCGACACCGATCGATACCGGTGCTTCGGTACTGAGGATAGCGGCCGGAGGTTTTCGGTTACCTCAGTACCGATTGAACTGTCACCGATGACTGCTCCGATGTCTTTGTCTGGTTCGACTCCGACATCGGTACCAGTACCCGCATCGGTACCGGTACCCAAAGTAGCATCGTCGCCAATTCCTACCATGCTTTTTTCAACAGGATCACTCCATTCTATACCAAGCTTGGAGTCGATACCTGGCATGGATGATGTGTTAAGGATGGGGGCTGCTTCTGACAGCCAGTACCAGCAACCATCTTTTAAGCATTCCACACTGCACTCTGCAGGATCTTCTATTCCTATATATTTGGATAACTCTGTGGATGCTCAGGCTAGTTCTTTAGATCTACCCTGTTTGGGATCCCTCTTTTCAGAGTTTCCTCCTGGATATAGCAAGATCTCTTGCCATTCCTATTCCAGGACATGATCCTGCACAGGGCTCTGTTTCTGCCAAAGCAAAGGACAACATAATGCTTCCTTTGCATCATTCCTTGCAGGATCTCCTTCTAGGAATGTGGGAAACACCTTTAAGGGTACCCCTACCTCCCAGGGCAACTGATCTTTTATATCAGGTGCCCCCCTCTCCAGGGTTTCAAAAGACTCAACTTCCTCATCATTCCATAGTAGTTGAATCAGCAATGAGGCGGGTAAAGAGTAAGAAAAAGCACTCTTCTTATCCGCCAGGTCGTGAGTCTAAGACACTAGATGCCTTTGGACGTCAAACCTTCCAGACATCTATGCTTTCTGCAAGAATTCTCTCATATATTTTTTATATGAGTCTTTCTCTTGAGGAGGTCACAAAGCAGTTACATCTTTTGACTCCATTCTTTCCAGATTCTAGGAGTAAAGACTATTCTTCACTGCTTAAGCATATCCAGAATATTTCTTGGTTTTTTTCTCATGCTTCCCTGGACTCCTTTGAGTCTGTTAGCAGAACTTCTGCTATTGCTATAGGGGCACGACGTAAAGCCTGGCTCCAATCTTCAGACTTGGACAAATGGGCACTACAACATCTGGGACATACTCCTTGCACTGGAGAAAATCTTTTCAACAAGGAGTCTTTGTGTCAGGTTACTCAGTTATCCACTTATTTACCTGTTCCTAAGGTTTGTTCTACACCTTCTTCTGTCCCACTAGGTAGGAAATCTCCTACCAAACTTTCTTCCCACAGGAGAAGAACGTTTTATTCATCACTTGCCCATCATACAAATGTTCCCCAACAGGGGAGGCATTGTCCTGGTCTGAAGAATCCAACCTCTCACCAGGCTCAGCAAACCCAGCATCTGCAGGGTTTTTGATCAATCATCATTACATGCTTGTGACTCTTGGGGTTAGCATCTACAGTTGCTTCTTCTCAATGGAGGTAATCCACCGCTTCATTCTAACCCCTACACATGGATCCCTTTCCAAAAGATATCCATTTTTTCTATATTTCTATGAGCTGTCAGGATATTCATGCCTATAGGTCACAGGTCTCTCCTCTTTTTCCTGCTAGGGAAAGAGGTCTAACCACTATCAAATGATAGTTCCTGTGCCAGCATGTATCTTTCCTTTCTATAGACTTCCTACTTCATAAGTCTTCTTCAGCTCCATTCTGTTCACCCTCTTACCAAGTTTTTCCCCTGTAAGAGGGAATTACTTACTGGGAGGCTTTTTCTTCAGCCTCTCTACTTTTCTCACTTTCCAGTGCGGAATTTTCCTCTCTGAGTTGCCTCCTCTGCTCAATCTTGCTTTGAGGCAGCTTATCAGACATGTCCAGAGTTTCCTACTCCTGTTCTGTCTCTTCTTTCTGTTTTTGAACAGTAAGATGCTTTCTGCTGTCTTACTAGCAGCTGCCTATGCAGGAGCCTTAATGTTTGGACCACTGGTTCTTGTCCACAAACAACCAGATTGTCCTCCACTAACATTCTGTCTAGTCTTAGTAGTGGCTCCAAGTCAGTGCTTCATCTCTCTTGGAGATCATCTCACTACAAGCTTTCTAGATTGTCTTCTATTCTGCCCTCTCCATCTCCCTGAGTTTGGCAGCATAGTTGGCAGAGATACTGGCTCTCTAGCAGCCAGTTCTATCTCCTCATTCTCCTGCATCATGCTCTCTGCAATCTACAGAGAAGCTTTCCACTATGGCCCTTGCTAGAGAGCATGGGTTTTTTTTCCTCCAACAGCTATCCTAGCTGGTTAGAAAAGGCTTTTCAGTCATGTCCCCCATGACTAGAAGGTTCTCCCTTCTTTTACTATCTCCTTTTTTGATATAAAGGACATAGGCCTTCTCTTACGTGAAAGCTCAAGGAGTTGCCAGTTCCCTGCTTTGGTCCATAGTATTCCCAATCGGGGATTTGCTCATCCTCATGGTAAGAACGCATGATACCTTTGCCCTTAAGCAGGTCAACATGGCATCTCATCTCTATGCGTCTTCTGTCTTCTTACCATGTAGAGTCCTGAAAGACTCGGGACTTGCTGGCTGCACATGGATATTATCCTCTGTTTTTCACGTAACAGTCCTGGTTATTTTTCACTAACTAGCATTCTTGCAGATCATAACCAGGAGGAATAGATTCTCTATATGTCTTCTCAAGTAGGTTCCACCTCCTTGTTAGATGAATCTTTCCTCTCCACATATCCTATGTGATCACTGTGCTGTAGGCATATCTCTGTCTGTTTAATTGCAGACACCCATATGTAGGCCTACATATCCATATTTATTTTTTGTGTGTATTTTATGCCCTGCCATATCTCACTATAGATATATTCTTGTATGTCTATCTATATATCTATATCTATCTATATCTATCTATATATATATATATGTGTATCTGTCGAGATATTTTATTATAGATAGATATGTATCCACATACTTATCTATCTCACTGTCTATCCTCATATAGCTATATGATTCTGACAGAGGGGTTTTACCCGTACCTATGCTACCTAGCAGGTTTAGGGTTCTACACACAAAACCACTCCTGTGGTACTCAACAATTTTTATACCATAACCTAACGGTTTAGGTACCTCTGAAGCTCTCCATGCCCAATATCTCTCCTAGCTTACCCCAGTTAGGAGAGACATTGTGGATCTTCAGTTAATCACAGGCTTTAACACCTCAGGCATTTGTCCTCTCTTTTTGGGATACAAGGAGTTCCCACACCTTTCTCCCCACAAGGACTGTGCCTGTTTGTCCAAACCGGTTAGCCTTTCTCTTTTTGCTCCTAAGAGTGTCTCACTCTGCCTCCAAAAGAGCTAGGTTCTTTGTCATAAAGCCTTCCGCTGAAGGCCCACTGTTTTTGGACTACCCCAGTTTTCCTACTGGGGTTACCTGTTACCTTTCAGGATTCTGACCTCCATTGGTTTTCCTACAGGATTATCACCTCCACTTACAGTGAGGTCTTCTTCAAGGTTCCTCTACTAGGTTCCCAGTAGATCCATGAACCTCCATACTTCTGTGAAATCCTGTCAGGGGAGGTCTATATTGCAATATCCTTTGCAGTATTATTGATGACCATCATCACCCACACATGGACTCCTTCTCTGCAGTCCTATGCTAGGTTAGCTGTTCCACAGCATCCTTCTTTCTTCAACTCCTACCCTCCATCCTCAGGATGCCTGGTGTTCTGGAAGATAGCATGTTCCAACCTATGACATGCTGGGACTCCAGGCATCTCAGCTTGGGAGTCCCCATATGTGAAGACTCATTCTTGCTTGTTCCTGGAGATAGCACACTTACCTGTAACAGGCGATCTCTGGGAACAGCAGGAATAAGTCTTCACAACCCTCCCACCTCCCCAGGAGTTGTATCTCTATCTTTCCTTTCCTCTCTCTCTCTCTTTGTCTCAGCTTTAAAACTTAACTGAGGAGAGGCAGTTGGGAAAGGCGGGAAGGCAGCACACAGGCGTGCTGGGATGCTTCCAAAAGCTCTTGATTGGACGCTGGGAAGTGTTCCCGTGCAGACTCCGTCGATACTGACGTACCCATATGTGAAGACTTATTCCTGCTGTTCCCAGAGATCACCTGTTACAGGTAAGTAACTGTGCTTTCTCTGCATAGGGCTTATGCTTTAAAGGTATCCCAGACTAGCAGAGGTCCCTCAATTCCCACTCTTGGTGAAGGGGTGAAATCTGAGGACAGCGGGATTGACCCTGGAGAGGGCTCTTCTCAGCAAAGTGCGGGCGCAGCGACAGGCCTGGAGAGTATAGAGCCACAGCTCCCAGTGCCTCAGAAGAGTGAAGATGCAGGAACCTTCTCTGAGGCAGGCTTCGATCCTTGGTCGGGGGAGCTGGAGGAAGGAGAAATTGCGCCGGGCGAGGATCCGAATCTGTTTCGGGTTTTCCGCAAAGAAGAGTTGGAAGCGCTGATTGGCCAGTCTCTGGCTGCTTTAAATATTCTCCTTCCTACGGTGGAACAGGAGGCGCTAGAGGATCCTTTATTGCAGGGGTTTAAGACAGAGCAACCCGGTTTTCCGGTTCACCGGGTGATAAAGCGAATGATAGAGTCTGAGTGGGAGTTCCCAGAGGCTACCCTAAGGGGGGGGGGGTCGCACTCTGGGTCGCCTTTATCCAGTTCCACAAGAGGAGAAGGAGTTGCTGAAAATTCCTAAAGTGGATGCCTTAGTTTCAGCAGTGACGAAGAAGACGACAATTCCGGTGGAAGGAGGAGCTGCGCTTAAAGATCTGCAGGATCGCAAGCTGGAGGTGCTACTCAAGCAGGCATTTGATTCTAGTGCGCTAGCTCTGCAAGCCTCTGTTTGTGGAGCGTATGTGTCTAGGGCTTCTATCCGTTGGCTCCAAGGAGAGACCTCTTCGGAGACTGCTGGAGGCTCCTCTGCAGAGGGAGCAAAGTTGGAGTCGGCGGCAGCCTACCTGGCGGATGCCTTCTATGATTTGGTTCGTATTTCTGCGAAGTCCATGGCGTCCTTAATTGCGGCAAGGCGGTTCCTTTGGCTAAGGAACTGGTCTGCTGACCTGTCTTCAAAGTCCAGGCTCAGTAAACTCCCTTATAAGGGCAAGCTGCTTTTTGGGGAGGCCTTGGAGAAGATTGTAAAAGATCTGGGTGATTCCAAAGGGGGTCACTTACCGGAGGATTGGCCCAAGACACTCAGACCGGCATCTGCGCAGTGTGGGCATGAAAAAGATTTCTGTAGATTCCGGGGTGTGCGTTTTGCTCCCTATCCAAGAGGGTGTTTCCTACCTAGGGGTCAGTCCTTTCGAGATGCTAGAAGGTTTGGCAGAGGCTATTTCAATGCCCAACAAACATCAGCAAAAAAGTCGCAATGAAGGTCAGCTGGTCCAGGTAGAGATTCCTGTGGGAGGCCGCTTACAGGGTTTTCTCTCTGCCTGGACCGTGATAACTATATACCAGTGGGTGCTGGAGATCATCCGAGACGGGTATGCACTGGAGTTCACTTATCCGTTGAGAGAGGCTTTCATAGTGTCCCCTTGTGGTCTTGGAGCCAAGAGGCAAGCGGTAGAAGACACGCTTCAGCGTTTGTTACAACTGCAGGCGGTTGTGCCAGTACCTCCAGACCAGTACGGGTCAGGTCGATACTTGATTTATTTTGTGGTTCCCAGAAAGGAAGGATCGTTTCGACCAATTCTGGACCTCAAACACGTGAACCGTTCTTTAAGGGTTCCGCACTTTCGGATGGAAACTCTGAGATCAGTTATTCGGTCGGTGCGGCCGGGGGAGCTGCTCTCGTCCATATTTCTCACAGAAGCTTATCTGCACATACCGATCAGACCGGATCATCAGCGTTTTTTAAGATTTGCGGTTCCCACAGGGCATTTTCAGTTTCGAGCATTGCCGTTCGGCCTGGCAACGATGCCTCGGACGTTTACAAAGGTAATGGTGGTCGTTGCCGCAGCTTTGCGAAAGGAAGGTATTCAAGTTCATCCTTATCTGAACGATTGGTAGATCAGGGCAAGTTCTCGGCAGGAGTCGATCAAGGCTACTTTGCGCGTGGTACAGGTTCTGGAGCAGCTCTGTTGGGTAGTCAACCGGCCAAAGAGTCAACTGCAGCCACAGTCACGTCTTATTTATCTCGGGGCCGAGTTTGACATGGAACGTGGGTCGTTGGTCTTGCCGGAGAACAGAGTGCTAAAGATATTGACTCAAGTGCGAGCGTTCTTGGGGCTGCAGGCCCCATCGGCGTGGAGGTACTTGCAGCTCTTGGGGTCCATGGCGGCAGCCTTGGATCTGGTGCCCTGGGCCAGGACACACATGCGTCCTTTGCAGCAGGCGTTGCTGTCCAGATGGTCTCCACAACTTCATCCCTTGTCGTAGAAGCTATTCTGCCTGGACGTAGTGCGTGGCAGTCTACAGTGGTGGTTGGACCCAAGACATCTTCAGGCAGGAGTTCCTTTGAAGCACCCGGATTGGGTGTTGGTTACGACGGACGCCAGTTTATCAGGCTGGGGGAGCTCATTGTCAGGCTCAGGTGATTCAGGGGCTCTGGTCCCCGGAGGAGAGTACCTTCTCGATCAATCTATTGGAACTCAGAGCGGTACGTTTCGCGCTTCAAAGATTCGCTCCTCTGCTCGAAGGGAAAGCAGTTCGAGTCTTCTCCGACAATGCAGTGACGGTATCGTACATCAATCGCCAGGGGGGCACGGGCAGTGCACTATTGCTGGCAGAGAGCCAAACGATGATGCTGTGGGCAGAGGCTCATCTGGCGGCCTTGTCGGCGGCACATGTGGCCGGAAAAGACAATGTCCAGGCCGATTATCTCAGTCGACATGTCATCGATCCTGGAGAATGGGAGTTGAATGCTGCGATCTTTCACGACATTACAATGCGCTGGGGGCGTCCAGTAATGGATCTCATGGCTACGCATAACAATTCCAAAGCATCTCGGTTTTTCAGCAGACGCATGGAACACGTCAGAAGGGCTGGATGGTCTGATACAGCCTTGGCCGTGGGGCAGACTTCTTTTCGTGTTTCCTCCTTGGTCGATGATCGGTCGGGTCATTCAGCGTATAGCAGGTCACAGGGGAGAGGTGATTCTCATTGCTCCGGATTGGCCCAGAAGGCCTTGGTATGCGGATCTAATACGGCTTCTAGCAGCTTCCCCTTGGAGGTTGCTGATTTGGCTCAATCTGCTGAGTCAGGGTCCCGTCCTAATGCCACAGGTGGATTGCTTCTTGCTTACAGCTTGGCTCTTGAAAGGGAACGGTTGAGATGCAAAGTATACTCTCCGTCATTTGTGGACACGATGTTAAAATCAAAGAGGACATCGACGTCCTTAGCGTATGTTCGCATCTGGCGTGTTTTTGAGACTTGGTGTACGCAGCATAGCGTTAGGGCCTTCTCCAGGACCAAGCAGGAAGTCAGCCCTCACTTATAGGTGTCATCGACGCCGATGAAGCCCCAGCGGAGCATTTCCCCAGCTTTCCATGAAAGCCTTTGGGAATGCTGGCACGCATGCGTGGTTCCCTTCCCGCCTAAAGGTGCCATCTTACCTCAGTCTCTTTTTTTTTTTTTTTTTTTTTCCGTGAAGCCCATCGGACATGTATCCTTTTTTTCCCGGAAAAGAGAAGTTTTTTCTTGGCGTTATTTCGCTTTTTTCCTCGGATTCGACGTCGGTTCCCCTCCCGCCGGGTTCGGTACACCGGTATCGAATCCCTTTTTTCCTTTTTCGGTTTTTGCCCTTAGTGGCTAGGCGCTCGCGCCAAATCTTTTTCTTTTTCCCTGGAAGGCCGGTCCTTTGACCTCGCGGGGACCCTTTTCTCCCCGATGGCTTCCAGCGGTTTCAAAAAGTGTGATCGGTGTAAGAAGATAATGTCTATCACGACACACACGACTGCTGCCTTCGGTGCCTTGGCCCGGACCACGATTCTAAAACGTGCGGGCCATGTGGAAAAATGTCTTCCAAGGCCCTCCGAAGTCGTCAGCAACAAAGTGAAAGGCTTTTCTCGGACTCGGCCTCTGCCCAGGCCCGGACCTCGTTTGAGGCCTCGACATCTCGGGATTCCGATCCCGAGAGGCGTCGGAGCTCCTCGGACAGGGGGTCCCCCGACTGGGAACGTAAGAGGAAGAAGCGGCTTGCGAGGGCAGCGTCGGAGGAGGTCCCTGAGCCCTCTAGGGCCAGGTCTCAGACCCCCGACCGTCGTCCCGGGCCCGTGGACCAGGAGAAGCCAATTAAAGTTCCTCGCATGGAGCCGGAGTCTGCTGGACACGTAAGTCCTGTTGTCCTCGTGGACTCGCCTCCCCGAGTACCGACGTCGGGGGCTGCTGCGTCACCCGAGCTGAGTCTCAGGTTGACAGCCTTGGAGAGCAGTATGTCTGCCTTCATGGTTCAGCAGCGGGCACTGATGGCCAGTCTGTCTGGCGCATCTGCCCCGACCACCGGGACATCGACTTCGAAGTCGACCCCGGAGACCGAGCTGATACTCGAGTCCCTTGCGGCTCGAAGTCGTCCTCGGTCGAGGTCTCCCTCGACCTCCCGTTCGGGACCGAGGGTCTCAACGCCGGTGCCTCTGGCGTCGGGGCGGGTGCCTAGAGGCCCCGCGGGGTCAGACCTCGACTCGACATCGGACGAGTCTGCTTGGGAGACCGAAGACGAGGAGTCTCCTGACACCTTCAAGACTCGGTGTGTCCCTTCGGACTCACCAGAGTCTGAGCCCCGGAGTAGATCCCCTCTGGAGGATACTAGGTTCTCTGAGTTTATCCGGGATATGGCCGCTGCCCTGGCTATCCCGGCTGACCCCGAGGAAGAGCCTCGAGCCGAGGAGCTCGATGCTCTGCAGTATGAATCTCCTCCGAAGGAGGCCTTTACTGTCCCGGTTCCTCCGATGCTGGAACAGCTCCTCTTCCGGATGTGGGAGGCACCGGCCTCAGCGCCGGTTTTGAGCAAGCGAGTCGATTCCATCTATCGGCTCCGGAAGAGTCCTGGCTTCCAGAAAGCACAGCTACCTCACCATTCCATGGTTGTGGAATCGGCCATGCATCGTCTGAAGAGTCAGAAGATGCACTCCGCGGTGCCTCCTGGTAGGGAAGCCCGAAGCCTTGATGGCGTCGGTAGAAAGTGCTTTCAGGGCTCTATGCTTGCTTGCCGTGTCCAGACTTACCAGCTGTACATGGGCATGTATTTGCGGGACCTGGCCAAGGAGTTGGCCGGTTTCTCTGCTGGTCTCTCCGGGGAGCCCTTGCAGAGTTTTAAGTCCTTGTCTTCGAGGATCCGGGAATGCTCTAAGTTCATGTCCCGCGCAGCCTACGATGGCTTCGAGGCTTCGGCCCGAGTAGCGGCAGCCAGCATCGCGGCCCGACGCCAGGCATGGCTGCAGTCATCGGACCTCGAGCCATGGGTTCAGGACAAGTTGTTCGATGTCCCTTGCCGAGGTGAAAACCTTTTTGGCAAGCCTATGGCCGAGAAGGCCGCTCAGCTCGAGACAGAGCACCTGACGAGAACAAGGCTGTCGAGGAAGACCTCTGCCCCTTCTCATAAGATGAAGGGCTCGGGTAAAAAGTCCTTTTACCCGAGGAAGGGCACTGCCTACAAACAGTACCCACAATATCCGGCTGCCCAAGCTGCCCCCCAGGGTCAGCAAGCCAAGGGCCAGGGTAATGGGCCCTGTAGGCAGAGGACCCCCAAGCCTGCAGCCCCTGCTTCTACTCCACAGGGTGGGGTTTTTTGACTCCTTGAGTATAGCCATACCTCCCTTGCAGACCCAGCCCTGCACAGGAGGCTGCCTAGCCTTGTTCGCCCACAAATGGCCCTTGATAACCCAGGACAGTTGGGTGCTGGACATAGTCCATCGAGGCTATGCCCTGCACTTTCACCAACTGCCTCCGCCACACTTCCCAGGGGAGCCTTTCCGGCCTCCCCTGCATACATCCCTTCTCCTCCAGGAGCTAAAGGGTCTGTTGCTGGACAAGGCGGTGAAGCCTGTGCCTCCCCACTTCCAAGGTCACGGGTTTTACTCCAGGTATTTCCTGGTGCCAAAAAGAACCGGTGGTCTTCAACCCATTTTGGATCTCAGAAACCTAAACAAGTTTCTAGTGAAAGAGAAGTTCAAGATGCTTACTCTTGGAACACTTCTGCCCTACCTCCAGCAGGGAGATTGGCTTTGCTCTTTAGATCTAAAGGATGCTTCCACTCACATCCTTATTCATCCAGACCACAGAAAGTACCTCAGGTTCATTATGGGAGGAAACCATTATCAGTACAGAGTACTGCCTTTTGGACTGACCTCCGCTCCCAGGGTGTTTACCAAGTGCCTGGCAGTGGTGGCAGCCTACCTGAGAAATCAGGGCATCTTTGTGTTTCCTTACCTAGACGACTGGCTCATCAGAGGTCAGACTTCCCTGGAAGTTCAACAGGCCACCAACAGGACCATAGAACTGCTCCAAAAAGTGGGCTTTGTCATCAACTTCGCAAAGTCCACTTTGCTCCCCTCCCAGAACTTGGAGTTCATAGGAGCAAGGTTGGATTCTCAGCTGTCAAGAGCATTCTTACCAGTGGACCGAGCACAAAGGCTCATGGACCTCGCCAGCAAGTTTCTGCACAGGTCCCTGGTCTCCGCCAGACTCTGTCTCAGGCTTCTGGGCCACATGGCGTTGACAGTACAGGTGACCCCCAATGCCAGGCTCAATATGAGACCTGCCCAGTGGTGCCTTCGGACTTGGTGGTCACAAGCCTCAGGCAGTCTCAGAGACAGGATCAGAGTGTCCCACCATTTCCTGGCCTCCCTCAACTGGTGGTTACACCCCCCAATCTGCTGGTAGGGGTGCCCTTTCAGATCCCACCTCATACAGTGGTCCTAACCACCGATGCCTCTCTACAGGGTTGGGGAGCACATTGCCTAGACAAGTGCACCCAAGGCCTGTGGTCTCCTTGGGAGGCGTCCCAGCAGATCAATCTACTGGAACTCAGAGCTATCCGCTTGGCCCTCAAGGCCTTTACTGCTTCCCTGGCACAACAGTCTGTCTTGATCCAGACAGACAACCAGGTAGCCATGTTCTATGTCAACAAACAGGGCGGAACTGGTTCCCAGGACCTCTGTTCCTTTGCTCTGAAACACAACATGCTCCTCAAAGTACTATAATTTATTTAAATACCCTTTCAATATATCCTCTCCTTCTACAACTATTAAGTTATCTTTATATATACATTCCAGTAACTACAGAGTTAAGCACTATTATTTGTTATATGTACTTATTCAACCTGTCAACTGTAATTATCCTGTTATCACTGAAACACTGTTAACTATGTCATAGTTCCTCATTCATCCTATAAGCTTCAGTTAACCTCCTGTTACCACATATCACTGTAATACTGTAATAGTGTTTTAGCTTTTCATCCATCCTGTACGCTCCAATCAGCCTGCTATCACTGTATTCACTAATTTTACATTTAAATTTCACTTACACATACAATATGGCCTTACTCTACATTATAACATTTACCTTCTACCTTATCACTATAGGAATATGTAATGTTACCAGCCTACACACTAGCTATAATAGAATACCAACAATCCATAATCACAGAAGAAAGTGGTCTGATACTCCCTTCTACAATTCTAGAGTATCTACCCAAAATTCCCACCATCATCTGTTACTCATCTCATTACAAAACACCACAAAAAAGAAACAAGTAGGAAATCCAATTCCCCAATATCTGAAATGTGCATTAATAAATGCCCGATCCATACGCAAGAAATGGCCTATCATCTCTGACATAATTTCATTACATAGCCTTGACCTTCTCCTAATCACTGAGACATGGCTTTCTTGTGCTGACAATGTATTAATCAACCAATTTTTGCCTTCTAATTTTTCTATACATACATGTCATAGAAGTGGCAAGAGGGGAGGTGGTGTTCTAGCCATCACCAAATCTGACCTTCATTTCAACCTTAAAGAAGCAACAAGCTCATCACTCCTAGATACTTTTACAATAGCAAATAAATGTTGTTCTTTCACTTTACTATACCGCTCTCCTTCTTCCAATTCTGATTCTCTATCTATGATAATTGACTTGGCCTCCAATACACAAAACCCCCACATAGCAAGTTGGGTGCTAGGAGACTTTAATCTCCCTTCTCTCCAAGACTCCCATGTAACAGCTTTTCTTGAAGCTCTACAAGTTTTGGGATATAATCAATTAATTAAAGATCCAACCCATATTAAAGGTGGTATATTAGATCTAATATTTACAACTGAAACAACCGCCAATTTACCATCTATCTTGGATCTATCAATCAACCCAGTTCCATGGTCAGATCACAAACTAATTATATTCAAGGCTAGATGTAACCAAAAAGGATGAAAGAGGAATAAACGACCATCCTAGTACCCCTCTGAGAAGATTCAAGCCATTTGACAAAGACCTAATCCTAAAAACAACACTTCCACAAACCAACTTACCAGAGTGCAGCATTGATGATTTAGTTTCTAATTGGAATAGTACTTTCAGTTCGATTGCCACATGTCCGTCGACCAACAAACTACAAAGCAAGCGACACTCTGCTATATGGTACTCATCTGAGCTGAAGGCCTCGCGCACAACCCTAAGGAAACTTGAAAGACGATGGCGACACTCACACTCTGAAGTTGACAGAGCTGTATATATCCAACATCTCACATCTCATCGCACGGCAGTTACTGAATCAATGAGACGTCACCATGCAGTCACTTTAAAAAGATCTCTGAACAAACCTCATGACCTGTTTGCCATAGTTAAGCGTTTGACAAATGAACCTGCCTCACAACTTAAATATGAAATCCACCCTCAAATATTTGCTAACTATCTACAATCCAAACTCTGCCAAATTGACAATAACTCGGCTCCTAACATAGTCCTAGATCCAGTAGATCAAACTCTACTCACTATCTTCTCAATACCATCTAAACGACAAATCGAAGACACCATTGCTTGCATAAACATGACCACCGCTCATACTGATCCTTGCCCTGCGTTCTGGATCAAAGATCTACGAGCTGATCTCAGTCCCATCATATCCAGACTCATGATTCAATCATTTACAACAGGAACTTTCCCTCGTACCCTTAAGCAAACATCCATAAGGCCATTACTAAAAAGCAACAAACTTGACCCTCTTAAACCAGAATCATATAGACCTATTTCAAGTATTCCATTACTAGCAAAAATTTTGGAAAAAGAAGTACAAAAACAAATTCAGGATCATATAGATCTTAACGCCCCACTGGACTCATGCCAGCACGGTTTCAGAGAATTCCACGGTGTGGAAACTCTTCTAACTACTCTGTTCAGCAGCTTATTATCAGGAATTGATAACATCCGCCAAGGGTTCGTCCTTGTTTTTCTTGATATCACAGCCGCTTTTGATTCTGTTAGCCATGAACGCCTCCTTGAGCGTCTCAAAGGGAAGGGAATTACTGATAAAGCACTTGAGTGGTGTAGATCCTACCTTTCTGACAGATGGCAACAAGTACGATCCAACGATACTTCATCAGATCAGTTTCATCAAAAACAAGGGGTCCCTCAAGGCTCATCCCTTTCCGCCCTTATGTTTAATATATACATGCAGCCTATCTGTAACCTGATTCGATCCTTTAGAGTTAACTGCATGATATACGCGGATGATGTACTTTTATATTTTCCTTTTACAACTGAGAACCCTGATCTCAATCCATTAACTAACTGCATAAATGAAGTATCCAACTGGCTACAATCCCAAAATCTAAGGATCCAACACAAGAAAACGGAGGTGTTATTTTTTACACGTAACCAAAATTTCACTGCTCCATCCTTTTTGAAAGTGAATGATGCTAACCTCCAGACCAAGACCACCATCAGATACCTCGGTGTCACTTTAGACCAGAAATTAGATATGAAAGCACATATTAGTAATATTGTAAGAGCGGTATATCACAAAATACGCTCCCTTAGACACCTTCGATCCTTGCTAGAGCCAGACGATTTTAGAACCATCTATCAGGCGCTAATCATACCTCATTTTGATTATGCGAACTCAATTTTACAAGGTCTTCCACAAACCACCTTACACCCACTTCAAATGGCTATGAATGCTGCAGCTAGAGTCCTTCATGGAGCTTCCCGGAAAGACCATATCTCACCTATTCTAAAACATCTTCATTGGCTCCCAATTCAAAGTAGACTCACTTTCAAAATTTTACTAATTACATTCAAAGCCTTCAAAGAATTCTCATCTTCATCAATATCAGACTTGATCCAAACACCACCCCTCAATAGAGACAGAAGGTCAGTAACACTCAATACTCTGTTAGTCCCTAAATCAATATCACAGTGTACCAAAACTACTTCAGACAGGGCCTTTTTATTCTGTGCACCAAGGTGTTGGAATAGCCTTCCTCAAAACATCTGAGCAATACCAGACCTTTTGCAGTTTCGCAAAGCTTTGAAACACTACCTCTTCCTTTTATCTTATCCAGTAAACAATAAAGACATCTCAACCAACCCACAGACCTTCCACTCATACACATACAATACAGATACCCCACAGACCACATACACACAAAACTGAAGCCATGATGATATTATGACTATGTTTATTAATTATATACCCTGTTATCCGAGTTATATTCTCCTGTTTTCTGTAAACACAAAGTACTGTTGAATTGTGTATCTCACTGTTTTTTGTGAACCGCGCTGATGCTTAATAGTGCGGTATATAAGAGTCTATAAATAAATAAATAAATAAATAAATAAAGCAGTCTATCTTCCAGGCCAGGAGAATTCCCTGGCAGACAGATTGAGCAGGATTCTGCAACCACACGAGTGGCAGCTACATCCTTTAGTGGTTCACAAGATTTTCTTGAGATGGGGGGCTTCCCTCCATAGACCTGTTTGCCAGTCCACTGAACAACCAGCTACCAAGGTTCTGCTCCAGGCAACTGCATCCTCTGAGAGTAGCAGCAGATGCTTTTCTGATTCCCTGGACTCAGGGCCTACTCTATGCGTTTCCTCCCACCCCTCTGGTGGCCCGAACACTGTTCAAGATTCTCCGAGACAGGGCCTCAGTCCTCCTGGTAGCTCCCAGGTGGCCAAGGCAGCCTTGGTTCCCCCTCCTGCTTCAGCTGGCAGTGGATCTGCCTCTGCCTCTGGGATTGCAACCCGACCTTCTCTCTCGGAATCAGGGCTCCTTGCTGCATCCCAATCTCAAAGCTCTCAATCTGATGGCATGGAGGCTGCAAGGGTAGTGTTAGCTCCCTGGGGCCTGCCTCCCGAGGTTGAGGAAGTTCTGCTAGCCTCCAGGAAACAATCCACTAAGAAGACCTATGCTCTCAAGTGGAAAAGGTTCTCTGTGTGGTGTCAGCTGCGTGCTGAAGATCCTTTCTCCTGTACTGTCAGTAGTGCTTCAGTACCTACTGCACTTGTCCAATCAAGGTCTCAAGTCCAACTCTGTTCGGGTCCACCTCTCTGCTTTGGCAGCTCACCACTCCCTAGTTGAGGGCCATTCCTTGTCTGTGCACCCTTTGGTGTCTAGGTTTCTCAGGGGCTTGCTTTTGCTCAAACCTCCCATACGTCCTCCTGCTCCTGAGTGGGAGCTTAATATGGTCTTGCAGCAACTGACTCGCCCACCTTTTGAGCCTATGGCTACTTGCCCTCTACGCTTCCTTTCCTGGAAGACTTTCTTTCTGATAGCCCTTACTTCGGCTAGGAGAGTGCGTGAGCTTCAGGCCTTGGTCTGTGATAGACCTTACACCAGGTTCTATAAGAACAGGGTGATCCGCAGGGTAGGGTCACGGCCCACCGTGTGAGGGCAATGGCTGCATCAGTGGCTCACCTCCGCTCTGTTCCATTACAAGACGTCTGCAGGGCTGCTACTTGGTCTTCAAGCCAGACCTTTGCAGCGCACTACTGTCTGGAGAGTGAGTCCCGTAGGGACAGTGCTTTTGGCCAAGCAGTACTCCGGAATCTCTTTGAGGTCTAGGCAACTCCTGCCCTCTGGTTGGGCTACCTGTGGAGGGTGTGTCCTTGCAAAGCCTTTACTGTGTTGCTGAGACTAGAGGGAGTTCTCTTGTTCAGCCTGGGTTCCTGGTAGCCCAGAGCTGGGGAGTCACCCATAAGTGAGGACTGACTTCTTGCTTGGTCCTGGAGAAAGAGTAGTTACTCACCTGTAACAGGTGTTCTCCAGGAGCAGCAGGAATCAGTCCTCACTACCCTCCCTCCTCCCCTTGGAGTTGCAGTTGTACATAGTTTAATTTTTACATTTTTGTGTGCTGTTCTTAGCTATGTCATTTGACTGAGGTAAGATGGCACCTTTAGGCGGGAAGGGAACCGCGCATGCGTGCCAGCATTCCCAAAGGCTTTCATGGAAAGCTGGGGAAATGCTCCGCTGAGGCTTCATCGGCGTCGATGACACCCATAAGTGAGGACTGATTCCTGCTGCTCCTGGAGAACACCTGTTACAGGTGAATAACTACTCTTTTTTGGCGGCCTTGCCCGAGATTTTGTCTTTTCTTCAGGAAGGCTTGCAGAAGGGATTGGCTCTCAGTACTTTGAAAGGCCATGTGGCTGCCTTAACCTGCTATAGTGGGCCGGTCCAAGGCAAGAGGTTGTCGACACATGTAGATGTGCTGCGGTTTCTACGAGTGGTGAAGATTATCAGGCCGCCGGTAAGGCAAGTGGTGCCGGCTTGGGATTTGAATGTGGTGCTGGAAGCACTAACTCGGCCGCCGTTTGAGTCAGTCTCCTCTGGAGGTTTGTGAGAGTTATCATGGAAGACGGCGTTCCTTGTAGCGTTGTGTTCGGCCCGGAGGATTTCGGATCTGCAAGCGCTTTCTTGCAGGGAGCCGTACCTTCAGTTTTTGGATGAGAGAATGGTTTTGTGGCTGGTGCCTTCTTTTCTACCTAAGGTGCTATCTTCGTTTCACGTAAATCAGTCCATTGCTCTTCCCACTTTTACTGATCTTCCGGGGTCCCGGATGGATAGGACTTTACGTAAGTTGGATCTGGGACGGATATTGAAGAGGTACCTTAGGGCCACTCAACCTTTTCGAAGCTCGGATAGGTTATTTGTACTGTTCGGAGGTCCACGGAAGGGGCAGGCGGCTACTAAGGCGTCGATTGCCCGGTGGGGTAAAGTATGCAATAATGGCGGCTTATGAAGCTGGAGGTAGGTCGCCACCACTCGGTCTCAAAGCTCATTCTACGTGGGGGCAAGCGGCGTCTTGGGCGGAGTTTGAACCAGTACAAGCATTGTGGAACCTGTGTCCCTTGGGGAAACTGCTAGGTACGTATGACCTAGATTGGCCACTGTTGGAAACAGAATGCTGGGCTTGATGGACCTTGGTCTTACCCAGTATGGCATATCTTATGTTCTTATGTTCTTATGCTTTGGTTCCTCCGGTAGATATTTGTAGAGCCGAGACATGGTCGTCGCTGCATAAGTTCACGAAACACTATAGGTTGGATGTTCAGGACAGGGAGGATGCGAAAGTGGGGGCCCTCTGCCATTGTAGCGGGGCTTGCGGGTCCCTCCCGAGTTTAGGCACTGCTTTGGTACTGCCCTAAGGTTCCCTGGACTGGCCCGGAGAGACGAATAGGAAGGAGAAATTAGTCCTTACCTGCTAATTGTCTTTCCTTGAGTTCTCTCCGGGCCAGTCCAGGGCCCACCCAGTCGGATCGAACGGTTTTTGTGGGGAGTTGAATCTACATTTCCGCATCCTCAGGTTCCAGAAGAATAGGTTTTTGTTTTTTATCCTGGTGGACTTGATGTTTGGGGCTCCCTTCTGATTAGTAGGGGGTACTGCCTAATACAAAAAAAAAAAGAGGAGGATTCCAGACAAACACAGGTGCAGTTTTGTACGCAGAAAATGGACGTTCGCAAGGGAAATATAGGGATAACTGTTGGATTTGTTTAGGAGTTTGTTTAGGAGTGGAGGAGTGGCCTAGTGGTTGGGGCAAGGTACTTCATGCCGGAAGGTCGGGGGTTCAAATCCCACTAGAGGACAGCAACCTTGGGCCGGAAGGACTGGGGTTTCTAGTCCCACAGGTGCTCCTTGTGGTCTTGGGCAAGCCACTTAACCCTCCATAGCCCATGTTCCCTGTAAAATAGTTATCTCCAAGTTATAATGCCCTGTTCAATGTAATTTCAGTTTGTTCAATGTAAACCGCACTGATGCAGAATAGCGCGGTATGTAAGAGAATGTAAATAAATAAATTTGTTGATTAATTTAGTTAGGCTGTTCCTAAGTTACTATTAGTGTTAAACTGCTTTGCTATGGAAGACTGAAGAGCTGTCACCAGGGGGAGTGGCTATAACCTGTCAGCAAAACTTTTAATTTTCAGTCCTCAGCTGCTGAAGGAGATTGACAACCTTAAGGTTCCCTGGACTGGCCCGGAGAGAACTCAAGGAAAGACAATTAGCAGGTAAGGCCTAATTTCTCCTTTTCACATGTGATAGAGAAGGTATTTTATGTGGCCTTGCAAGCTAGTGTAGTACAGCATATTTCCTTGTCCAAAGCTACAAAGAAGTAAGTTATCTCCAGGAACAAGCAAGAATGTAGTCATCACATATGGGTATCGTCTGTACTGACGGAGCCTGCGCGGGAACGCTCCCCAGCGTCCAATTATAAAGCTTTTGGGAGCATCCCACAGCGCCTGCGTGCTGCCTTCCCGCCTTTCCCAACTGCCTCTCTCCAGTTCTTCTTTTTCTGCGGAGCCAGCAGGTCGTTGTTCCTGTCACCGCAGAAGAATTCTTCTTTATTTCTTTCTTTTTTGTGGTTGCATCTGCCTTCCTTGACGCTTTACCGGTACCGCCGTTTTTTTCTTCTTATTTTCTGTCTTTAAAAAAAGAAAAAAAATATACTAGGACTTTTTCCTATTTTTTCCCAGGTGCACGCGCCTTTTTGGGCCTTAGGCCCAAAAATGTTTCCTACAATGGAGAAACCTGCTTCAGGTTTCAAAAAGTGCACCAAGTGTGGCGGTACCATTTCCGTCACTGACACCCATGAATGGTGTCTAAAATGTTTAGGTCCTGACCACTCCATCACGGATTGTATGTCCTGCGCCATGATGTCTAAAAGAGGTCGGCAGAACCGAGCTGCTAAGCTCAGTACCCTGTTTCCCTCTGATGCAGCTTTGGTGGCATCGATGTCTTCCAGGGCTTCCTCTTCCTCCCATGGATCTCAGGTAACTAAACATAAGTCCAGCCGGTCCTCAAAGGGTAGATCTCCTTCTAAGCATCGAGATGCCTCTGGCGTTGCCTTTGAGGATTCTTCACTGGCTTCCAAAGCATTATCGGGGCTCCAGGATGTTCTCGAGGCCTCGACCTCGGCAGAACTACTGGTGCCATGCTCTGGGGTACCGGCAGTCTTCTCCGTTACCGACATCCAGGCATCAGCAGCGTCGATAGACCAGAGATTCCTGGCTATTGAGCGCAGTCTGCAGCTCTCCTTGCGGCATCGATGCCCTCGGAACCGCGACAGACAATCCGGCCGGTACTGGCCCTGGCATCGGTACCGATAGCATCGACATCGGCATCGGTGTCTGCTTTGCTGGTACCCAGTCATCCGATGCCCTTGGGCACTGATACCCCAGTATGGATTACTCCCGGTACCGACTTCGGTCGGTACGGGTATCGGGCTCTTCAAGAGCATCCGGACAGATGGTACTTCGAGTCCTCAGAAGAATCTGAGGATTCTGACAGTTCTGTCGATGCAGGAATGCTTCTCCCAGAGGAGCCCTCCTCCCCTAAGTGCAGGATGTCTCCTCCAGAGGATATTTCCTTCCAGGATTTTATCAGGGAGGTGGCTCGGGGTCTATCCATTACTGTGGCCCCTGAAACAGAGCCAAGAGCTAAGGAGTTGGAAATTTTACAATATCCCAAAACTCCTAAGGAGGCAGCTACCTTGCCCATTCATGAGATTTTGCATGATCTCATGTTAAGGATGTGGGAGACACCTCTTACCACCTCTCCTCATTCTCACAGACTGGATACTCTGTATTGGGTCCCTCCTTGTCCTGGTTTCCAGAAAACTCGGCTTCCTCACCACTCTATTGTAGTGGAATCAGCTATGAGAAGGATTAAGAGTGCAAAGAGACATGCCTCTAATCCTCCAGGACATGATCGCAGAACCCTGGATGCTTTTGGACGTCGTGTCTTCCAAGCTTCCATGCTTTCTGCCAGGATCAGTTCCTATAGTCTTTACATGGGAATGTTCCTGAAGGAGGTCACAGATGATTTAGAGGCCTTGAATCCTATTCTTTCTGAACATAGAAGACAGGATTTTCTCACTTTGGTCAAACATGCCCAAGATGTTTCTAAATTTGTCAACCATGCAGCCTTTGACTGTTTTGAGTGCATAAGCAGAACGTCTGCCATTGCCATAGGCGCACGTAGAATTGCTTGGCTCCAGGCATCTGATCTGGAGCTCTGGGTACAAGACAAATTGGAAAATATCCCTTGTACTGGTGAGAACCTGTTTGGTAGAGATTGGCAGGAAAAGGCCAATGAGTTGGATGCTGACAACTCTACCTTGGATAGATTATCCAAGTCCACAGCTGATCCTGCTAGAAAGAAATCATTCAAGAAACCATTCTTTTCTAAGAAGAAAAAATATTATCCTGCTTATGCTCAGCAGGGACGTTTTGCAGGTCATCTTGTCAGAAAAGGTCAGCAACCACCCAGGCAGAAGAAAGCAAAGACTGCTAAGCCTTAACCGCCTCAGCAGTCTCAGCCTCCACAAGGCCTTTGACTTTCAGCTAGAGAACTTAGCCTTCCTAGCTCTCGTGGGACCAGAGCCTTCCACCATTCCAGGAAGGTTGTCACTTTGCCCCCAGATGGGGGCAGATAACAGCAGAGCATTGGACACTTTCCATCATAAAGGAGGGGTACAGGCTTCATTTTTCAAGCATGCCCCCTCCCACAATAATAAGGCAGTTCAATTCTCCGACACCTCTCATCAACCTGTTAGGTCAGGAGGTCACTATCCTTCTTGCCCAAGGGGCGATAGAAGAAGTACCCATTCCTTATCAGGGTACGGGGTTTTACTCCCCCTATTTCCTTATTCCAAAGAAAACAGGTGGATACAGACCTATCTTGGACCTCAGAGAATTGAACAAATTCCTTGTCCAAGAGAAATTCATGATGATTTCTCTCGGAACTCTGCTGCCATACCTTCAGAGTCAGGATTGGCTTTGTTCTCTAGATCTCAAGTATGTGTACACCCATGTTCTCATCCTTCCAACTCACAAAGTTCCTTCGGTTCCTTTTTCAGGGAAAGCACTACCAATACAGGGTGCTTCCTTTTGGCCTGGCCTCAGCACCAAGGGTGTTCACGAAATGCATGGCTGTTGTAGCAGCATATCTCCAGGAACAAGCAGGAATGAGTCTTCACAAATGGGTATCATCGGTACCGATGGAGCCTGCACGGGAACGCTCCCCAGCGTCCAGAAAGAAAGCTTTTGGGAGCATCCCACACACTGTTCCCTCTAAGCTGTGCGCGTGTGCGCGCGCACACACCTCACCGAGCAAGCGCACATACTTTACAACAGAGCGCACAAAAATTACGGTTCTGATTCTGATAGAAAACAACACAGACATCTTAAAATTTAAAAGTTCTTATGTATTTACAGTTTTCACAAGTTCTACAATGTTTTCTAGTGCAATCAATGTGGTGTACATACTGTATTCTGATGTGTAGTCAAATTTTAAAGTATATAACTCCGAGTGTCGTTATGTGGCACACAAAAATTTAACCTTCCTTCAAAAGCTGCACAGCTGATATTTTATGCGCACACAGCCTACAGAAAATTAGAGGGAACATTGATCCCACAGCGCCTGCGCGCTGCCTTCCCGCCTTTCCCAACCGCCTCTCTCCAGTTCTTCTTTTCCGCGGAGCCAGCAGGTCGTGTTCCTGTCAACGCTGAAGAAGTTCTTTATATTTCTTTATTTCTTTGGTTGCGCGTCTGCCTTCTTCGACGTCGGACCAGTACCGCCGGTCTTTTCTTCTTTCTTCTTTAAAAAAAAAAACGAAAAACTACCGTTTCCCACTTCTGTGCATTTTTTCCTTTTGGGCCTTAGGCCTAGAAAAATTTTCCTCATGGAAAAGCCCGCTTCCGGGTTTAAAAAGTACACGAAGTGCAGCGGTACTCTTTCTATCACAGACACCCATGACTGGTGTCTAAAATGTTTGGGTCCTGACCACGCCATCACCGATTGTGAGTCCTGTTCCATGATGTCTAAAAGAGGTCGACAGAATCGAGCGTCCAAGCTCAGTACCCTGTTTCCCTCTGATGCAGCTTCGGTGGCATCGACATCTTCCAGGGCTGCTTCTTCCTCCCATGGATCTCAGGTAACCAAACATAAGTCCAGCCGGTCCTCGAAGGGTAGATCTCCCTCTAAGTATCGTGATGCCTCCGGGCTTGCTCTCTAGGATCCCGCAACGGCAAAATTACCCCGGCAGGAAGCTCAGGCTTCCAAAGCTTTATCTATGGGGTCACAGGTTGACATCAATGGCTCGGCCTCGACCGATCACCTGTTGCCATGTTCTGGGGTACCGGTGGTTCCCACTGGTACCGACATCCAGACATTGGTTGAGTCGATGGATCAGAATATTCTGACTATGCTGCGTGCCATTATGGCATTCATAGAAGCTGCGATGCCTCCGGTACCGCAACAAACTCCGTTGTCGGTACCGGCACTGGCACCGATATCGGTTCCGGTGCCGGCACCAATTGCATTGACATCGGCTTCGGTGTCGACTGCAGCGGTACCCTGTTCTGTGGTGCCCATCGGTACCGAATCGGTACCGATCACTCCCGATGTCGATACCACTTGGTACGCGTATCGGGCTCTGCAGGAGCATCCAGACAGGCGATACGTCGATTCCTCCGAAGACTCTGAATCAGAAGCTTCTGTCGAAGCATCGGTACTCCTTCCTCAGGAGCCCTCTTCTCCAAAAAGAAGAATGTCTCCTCCAGAAGACTTGTCTTTTCAATACTTTATTAGGGAAGTGGCCAGGGTCCTCTCCATTTCAGTGGCCCCTGAATCAGAGCCTAGAGCCAAGAAATTGGATATTTTACAATATCCTAAGGCTCCTAAAGAGGCAGCTACTTTACCAATTTATGAGATCCTTTATGATCACATGTTGGGCATATGGGAGACACCTCTCACTATCTCCCCTCATTCTCGTAGGTTGGACACCATGTACCGTGTTCCTCCTTGTCCTGGCTTTCATAAGACTCAGCTTCCTCACCACTCTATTGTGGTGAGTCTGCTATGAAGAAAATAGAGTGCAAAGAGACACTCATCTAACCCTCCAGGAAAAGAATGCAGAACCTTGGATGCTTTTGGCCGGAGAATTTTCCAGGCCAATATGCTTGCTGCCAGAATCAACTCCTATAGTCTCTCTATATGGGGATGTTTCTAAAGGAAGTTACATATCATCTGCAAACGTTATCTCCTTTTATCTCAGAAGATAAACGGGAGGAGTTTCTCACCTGGCTTAAACATGCCCAGGATGTTTCCAAATTTTCCAACCGTGCAGCCTTTGACTCTTTTGAGTGTGGCAGCAGAGCCTCGGCTATTGCCATAGGTGCACGCAGAGTTGCTTGGTTACAAGCTTCTGATTTGGAAACCCTGGGTCCAGGATGGATTAGGAAATCTTCCTTGTACAGGTGAAAACCTTTTTGGCAAGGATTGGCAAGCAAAGGCCACTCAGATGGATGCTGAGAATTCTGCCTTAGATAGACTTTCAAAGTCTACTTCTGCTCCTGTTAGAAAAAGGTTGTTCAAAAAGGCTTTCTTTCCCAAAAAGGGGAAATATTATCCTGTTTATGGTCAGCAGGCATCTTCTGCAGGTCGTTTTGCTGCAAAGCGTCAGCAACATCCTGGGTCAGCAACATGCTGATGTCCTACTGAGAGCCATAAACAAACCACGAGAGCTATTCAATCTGGTCAAAAATCTGGCAAAGGAGCCCTCCCCAAACCAAACAAATTTACCTGACCCTCAAGAATATGCCGACTACCTTCATTCAAAGACGAGCCAACACATTGCCCTTGCAAGCTACTACCCCCTGGAACGTACAATCTCGCAACTTCCCGACTCCTCCCCTCTAAATGGGACAGCAGACAATCACCACATTCTTAACTCCTTCTCCCCCCCCACAGCAAGGGAGATCCAAGATATCATCACTTGCATTAACCCCACCACGGCTCCGAGCGACCCGTGCCCGGCACAATGGGTAAAAGTCCTAAAATCTGACCTCAGCCCTTTCCTCGCCAAACTAATAGGAATATCCTTCGCGTCAGGGATATTCCCACAGAACCTGAAACAAACCTCAATAAGACCCCTACTGAAGAACAAAAAGCTCGACCCCACAAAGATGGATTCTTACAGGCCTATATCGAGCATCCCGCTCCTAGCTAAAATCATGGAAAAAACAGTCCAACAGCAACTAACCCATCACATCGAAAACAACGCGCCCCTTGATTGCTGCCAGCATGGGTTCAGAGAGTCACATGGAGTTGATACCCTTCTGACTACTTTATTCAACTCCCTTACCATCGGGCTTGATAACATCAGGAAGGGTTTCGCCCTTATCTTTCTGGACATCGCGGCCGCCTTCGACTCGGTAGACCACAAGATACTCCTATCTCGCCTCGCTGAGAAGCGCATCCATGGCAACGCTCTAGCATGGTGTGCCTCATACCTGAGTAACAGATGGCAACATGTCCGCTCCGGCTCCTCATTATCAGACCCTTTCCCACTAGAAAAAGGCGTTCCGCAAGATTCATCCCTCTCAGCCCTATTATTCAATATCTATATGCAGCCCATCTGCAGCCTTATCCGGTCCTTTAACATCAACTGCCTAGTATATGCTGATGATGTCCTAATGTTCACCCCAATAGACACAGACCATCCAAACCTTGATCAGCTCTCCTCTTGCTTCAACGCCGTCACAGACTGGCTACACAACCAAATGCTCAGAATAAACCTAAAAAAGACAGACGTCTTATTCATTGGAAGAGACCAGTCATTCACTCCCCCCTCATCAATCAAGGTGAACAACGCTGAACTCATCTCCAAGACAACGATCAAATACTTAGGCGTAACACTTGACCAGCACCTGGACATGCATGCTCATATAGACAATACCATCAGGACAGTCTACCATAAATTACGGACACTACGCCTCATAAAGAACACTCTTGAACCTAATGACTTCAGAACAGTCTTCCAGGCCATAATCATGCCCCACTTTGATTACGCCAATTCCATCCTACTTGGACTCCCTAAGAGCTCGATAAATCCCTTGCAGCTTGCGATGAACACCGCAGCTAGAACCCTCTATGGCAGGGGTCACCAACCTCCAGAGGGCCGCGGGCCGCACAGCCGACTACCGGTAGACTCGCGGGCCGCACCCCCTTTCTACCCGCCCCCGCCCCCGCGAAAAAAAACAATGCTCATACCTGTACTTCTGCTTTGAAAATTATTCCATGTCAGCTCCCTCCCTTCTTCTGCAGCCGCGGCTCCCTGCCTCTTAGGGAACCGCGGCTGTGCTTGTAAAATCATCGCGGAGTCCTTACTGTCTTGACGGGCTCCGTGCAGCATTGTCCCGCCTCTAAAGGAAGTTGTTTACCACTTCCTTTGGAGGCGGGACAATGCTGCACGGAGCCCGTCAAGACAGGAAGGGCTCCGCGATGATTTTACAAGCACAGCCGCGGTTCCCTAAGAGGCAGGGAGCCGCGGCTGCAGAAGAAGGAGTCGGTGAGTTTGCCGGTACTTGTAGCAGCATCCTTGGCGGGCCGCACGAAGGGACCCATGCGGCCCGCGGGCCGCAGGTTGGTGACCCCTGCTCTATGGAGTGTCGCGCAGAGAACATATCACCCCTATTCTGATGAGCCTTCACTGGCTCCCCGTCCAATACAGGATCACATTTAAGATCCTAACCATGACCTTCAAAGCAGTCAACCGTATCACCGCATCTACCCTGTCAGATCTGATTCAACCTACACTGGACAACAGATTAAGAAGAGCCACATCCTGCAATACCATCCTCATTCCAAAAGCCATCACAAAATGCAACAATTCCACTAGAAAACGTGCCTTTGCCTTGTTTGCTCCCTCATGCTGGAACTCCCTCCCAACAGAAATCCGGACCATAAATAACCTCCCCCAGTTCAGAAAAGCCCTCAAAAAGCACCTATTTACACAACACTTTTTTAACTCTGACAGCATCACCTAGACAGTATCACATGACCCTACAGTCTCTCAATCCAACTTCACCTAACCAATCTCCTGTGATAACTCTCCACCTCATCCAACCAGCCCCTTTAGGGCATGTATCATAAACTCAACTATGATGCAAACCCCTTTTGTATATATTGTATAAAATTCACCTGCTAGCCATGTTTAAATTCCCCTTTTATTTATTATGTATAAAGTTTACCTGTTATCCTTGTTTAATTTCCCTGTTTTATGTAAGTTCAATGTATGGCTGTTCCACATTGTTCAAACTTGTTCTTTGTAAACCGCGCTGATGCCGAATAGTGCGGTATAGAAAAATGTTAAATAAATAAATAAATAAAATAACAACCTAAACAAGCCAAGCCTAAGGCTCCAAGGACTGCTACGGCCCAACAGCCTCAGCCTCCTCAGGGCCTTTGACTTACATCTAGAGAACTTAGCCTTTCTGGCTCTAGAAGAACCAGAGCCTCTCACCATTCCAGGAAGGTTAGCCCACTTTGCTCCCAGATGGGAACAAGTCACGGCAGAGCAATGGACCCTCTCCATCATAAGGGAGGGGTACAAGCTTCATTTCTTAAACCTTCCTCCTCACACCATGGTGAGACAGTTCAATTCTCCAACATCTCTCCTCGACCTTCTGGGTCAGGAGATTGCTACCCTTCTTGCCCAAAGGGCAATAGAAGAAGTACCCCTTCTTCAACAGGGCTCAGGGTTCTACTCCCCCTATTTTCTTATCCCAAAGAAAACAGGGGGCTACAGACCCATATTAGATCTCAGAGAATTGAACAAGTTTCTATGCAAGGAGAAATTCAAGATGATTTCTCTCGGGGCTCTCCTTCCATACCTTCAGAGTCAGGATTGGCTTTGTTCTGTAGATCTCAAGGATGCGTGCACCCATATCCTTATCCATCCAACACACAGAAGGTTCCTTCGGTTCCTTTTTCAAGGAAAGCACTACCAATACAGAGTGCTTCCTTTCGGTTTGGCCTCTGCTCCAAGAGTGTTCACAAAATGCATGGCAGTAAAAGCTGCATTTCTATGCACTCTAGGAATATTTGTATTCCCATATCTGGATGACTGGCTCATCCGAGCTCCGTCCCAGCCAGAGGCCCAGACTTCCCTAGCCTGCACAAAGCGTGTTCTTCAGTATCTGGGACTTGTAATACACATCCCAAAATCCCATCTCACCCCTACTCAGTCATTAGAGTTCATAGGGGCCTTGCTGGATACCACAACTGCAAGGGCCTATCTTCCCCAGGCCCGTTGCCTACGCTTGGTGCAGTTAGCCTCACAAATTCAGTTAAAGTCCCATTTAACTGCTCGAGAAATGTTACAACTGTTAGGCCACATGGCATCCACCGTGCATGTGGTTCCTTACGCTCGCCTTCACATGAGGGCAGCTCAGTGGACTCTGTCCACCCAATGGACCCAGGCATCAGGGTGCCTGTCAGACAAAATAGCAACCTCCAGTCGCCCCTTCTGGTCTCTCCAGTGGTGGAAGTCCACTCAAAATCTGTTGCTGGGGTCCCCCTTTCAACAGTCGCTACCCCAAGCAACCCTTACAAGAGATGCCTCTCCAAGGGGTTGGGGAGCTCATCTACAGGATCTCTCCACCCAGGGCATCTGGTCTCCAAAAGAGACATCTCTACATATCAACCTCTTGGAGCTCAGAGCAATTCTTCTAGCTCTCAGTCTCTTCCACACCCTGCTCAGTTACAAGACAGTCCTCATCCACACGGACAACCAAGTAGCCATGTTCTACGTGAACAAGCAGGGTGGGACTGGCTCTCTGTCGCCTTGCAACGAAGCTTTGAGATTGTGGGTCTTCGCCAGAGAGCATCAAATTCATCTCGTGGCAGTGTATCTTCCAGGGGTTCAAAACTCTTGGGCAGACAGACTCAGTCGAGTTCTGCTTCCACACGAATGGTCCCTCCATGGGGACCAGATAGCCAGGATCTTCCGAATTTGGGTAACCCCAAACATAGAAACATAGAAACATGATGACAGAAAAAGACCACAAGGCCCATCTAGTCTGTCCTTCCATAACAACTACAACAGTCCACTTTTTACCTTTAGAGATCCTCTGTGTTGGTCCCATGCTTTTTTGAATTCAGTTACTGTCCTCATCTCTACCACCTCCACTGGGAGACTATTCCACGGATCCACTACTCTTTCCGTAAAGAAATATTTCCGCATATCACTCCTGAATCTATCTCCCTTCACCCTCATCCCATGTCCCCTCGTAGCAGAACTTGCTTTCAATTGAAAGAGGCTCTCTCCCTGAACATTTATGCCACGGAGGTATTTAAATATCTCAATCATATCACCTCTATCCCGCCTTTCCTCTAAGGTGTACATATTAAGATCCTTAAGTCTGTCCTCATATGCTTTATAATGAAGCCCATTAATCATTTTAGTAGCAACCCTCTGCACCGACTCCATCCTGTTCACATCCTTTTGAAGGTGCGGTCTCCAGAATTGCACACCATACTCCAAATGAGGTCGCACCAAAGGCTTATACAGAGGCATTATCACCTCCTTTTTTCTGCTAGCCATTTCTCTCCGTATGCACCCAAGCATCCTTCTAGCTTTTGCCATCGCCTTTTCTACCTGTTTAGCTACTTTAAGATCATCAGACACAACCACGCCTAGGTCCCGCTCTTCTTTAGTGGACAAAAGTACTTCAGCTCCTATACTGTATTGCTCCCTTGGATTGCTGCAGCCCAAATGCATGACCTTAGATTTTTTAACATTAAATCCCAGCTGCCAAATTCTAGACCATTCTTCAAGCTTAGCTAGATCCCTCCTCATGTTATCTACACCTTCCTGGGTGTCTACTCTATTGCAGATTTTGGTATCATCCGCAAAGAGGCAAACCTTACCCGACAGCCCTTCCGCTATATCACTAACAAAGATGTTAAAAAGAATCGGACCAAGGACAGATCCCTGGGGCACACCACTGGTAACATCCTTCTCCTCAGAGTGAGCTCCATTTACTTGTACTCTTTGTCGCCTCCCACCCAACCAATTTCTAACCCAAGCAGTAACTTTAGGGTCCATCCCTAGGGTGCTCAGTTTGTTTATAAGTCGCCTGTGAGGAACAGTGTCAAAGGCTTTACTGAAATCTAAATACACCACATCTAGAGCTCTCCCTTGGTCCAACTCCCTGGTCACCCAGTCAAAGAAATCAATCAGATTTGTCTGACAAGACCTGCCTCTGGTGAATCCATGCTGCCTCGGATCCTGTAATCCGCCAGACTCCAGAAACCTCACTATTTTCTCTTTCAGCAGCGTTTCCAATAATTTACTCACCACCGAAGTTAAACTAACCGGCCTGTAGTTTTCAACCACATCCTTACTTCCGCTTTTGTGTAAAGGCACCACATGAGCCTCTCTCCAGTCCTTTGGCACCACTCCCGACTCCAACGAGGCATTGAAAAGGTCAGTCAGTGGAGTTGCTAGAACGTCCCCAAGTTCCCTCAGTATTCTAGGGTATTCTAGACCTGTTTGCAAGTCCGTGGAATGCCATACTTCCCCGGTTCTGTTCCAGGATTCCGTGTCAGGGAGTTCAGGCCAGGGATGCCTTCCTACTTCACTGGGGGCAAGACTTCCTCTATGCCTTTCCACCCATTCCCCTAATTCCCAAAACACTGTTCAAACTTCAGAGAGACAAGGGGTCTTTGATCCTCATAGCACCACATTGGCCACGCCAGGTGTGGTACCCTCTACTTCTGCATCTCTCTCAAGCTCCTTCCCTGGGCTTGGGATCTGCTCCAGACCTCCTGTCCCAGGAGGAGGGAACGTTGTGGCACCCAAATCCCCAGTCTCTTCATCTCAGAGCCTGGTTGCTGAAGGCCTAGACCTTCAAGATTTGCATCTTTCTCAGCAGGTGAAGGATATCCTAAATGCTTCCAGAAAGCCTTCCACTAGACGTTCCTATGCTTTTAAATGGAAAAGATTTACCATTTGGTGTGCACAGAAGGGTTTTAACCCCCTTGCAATACCTCTGAATTCTTTACTAGAATATTTGCTGCATTTATCCCATGCAGGCCTTAAAACAAATTCAGTAAGAGTCCATTTGAGAGCTATTGCATCGCCCCTTAAGCCTCTCAATGGACAGCCTATTTCCTCTCATCCTCTTATTGCAAGATTCATGAGAGGCCTTCTTTTAACTAAACCTCCCATTAGACCACCTCCAGTGGCATGGGACTTGAATTTGGTTCTTGGCCAGCTTATGAAGCCACCCTTTGAACCCTTAGCCACTACCTCCTTGAAATTTCTTTCCTGGAAGATTACTTTTCTCATTGCAGTCACCTCAGCTCGCCGCATCAGTGAGCTGCAGGCCTTGGTGGCTAATCCTCCTTATACAAGGTTCCATCATGACAAGGTAGTCCTCAGGACTAATCCACACTTTATGCCTAAAGTGGTCTCACCTTTTCATCTGAACCAGGAGGTGTATTTACCTGTCTTTTTTCCAGGACCTCATGCATCAAGTGCAGAGAGGAATCTCCATACCCTGGATTGTAAGAGAGCGCTCGCTTTTTACTTACAAAGGACACAGCAACATAGAAAGTCCTCTCAACTCTTTGTTGCTTTTGATCCCTCTCATTTGGGACTTCCAGTCTTTAAGAGAACTCTGTCCAATTGGATTGCTCAGTGTATTTCTTTCGCCTACCAGAGTAAGAACCTTTCTCTGGAGGGCCATGTCACAGCTCACAATGTGAGGGCCATGGCAGCCTCAATGGCTCATCTAAACTCTGTGTCCATCGACCAAATCTGTCGAGCGGCCACCTGGGCCTCGGTTCATACCTTTACAGCCCATTACTGCTTGGACAAGGACTCCCGCTGGGATGCCTTGTTTGGTCAGGCTGTTCTCAAACACCTGTTCCATACCTAATCAACTCCTACCACCCATCCCTGGTTGGATGCCCGAGATCCATGGGGGCAGGTAAAGCCCTTCTCAGGGACTCACAACCTTGGAGATCTTCCTGGCATCTCTAGCTGTGGAGTCCCCATATGTGAAGACTCATTCCTGCTTGTTCCTGGAGATAGCACAGTTACTTACCTGTAACAGGTGATCTCTGGGAACAGCAGGAATAAGTCTTCACAACCCACCCACCTCCCCTAGGAGTTGTATCTCTCTATCTTTCCTTTCCTCTCTCTCTCTCTCTTTGTCTCAGCTTAAAACTCGAACTGGAGAGAGGCGGTTGGGAAAGGCGGGAAGGCAGCGCGCAGGCGCTGTGGGATGCTCCCAAAAGCTTTCTTTCTGGACGCTGGGGAGCGTTCCCGCGCAGGCTCCGTTGGTACCGACGATACCCATATGTGAAGACTTTTTCCTGCTGTTCCCAGAGATCACCTGTTACAGGTAAGTAACTGTGCTTTCTCCGCACTCTAGGGATATTTGTCTTCCCCTACTTAGACGACTGGCTCATTCAAGCCCCAACAGAGTCAGAGGCCAGGACTTTCTCTATCCTGCACAATGCGTATCCTTCAGTATTTGGGTCTGGTAATAAACATCCCAAAATCCAGTCTAACTCCCACTCAGTCTTTGGAGTTCATAGGAGCTTTGCTGGATACCACAAAGGCAAGGGCCTACCTCCTCCAGGCCCGTTGTCTTCGCATGGTGCAGTTAGCTTCTCAAGCAGTGCTAAAGTCTCATCTCACTGCTCTAGAAATGTTACAACTACTAGGCCACATGGCATCCACCGTGCATGTGGTGCCCTATACTCGCCTCCATATGAGGGCAGCCCAGTTGACTTTATCCACTCAATGGACCCAGGCATCAGGATGCCTGTCAGACAACATAGCAAACACAAGTCGTCTTACTTTGTCCCTCTAGTGATGGACGTCCACTCAAAACCTGTTGCTGGGGTCCCCTTTTCAACAATCTTTACCCCAAGCAACTCTCACAACAGATGCTTCTTCGATGGGTTGGGGAGCTCATCTGCAAGACCTCTCCACCCAAGGCACTTGGTCTCCACGGGAGACTCATCTACATATCGATCTCTTGGAACTCAGAGCAATCTTCCTTGCTCTTCGAGTGTTCCATACCCTGCTCAGCTACAAGACAGTCCTCATTCATACGGACAATCAAGTAGCCATGATCTTTGTGAACAAGCAGGGGGGAACAGGCTCTCTGTCGCTTTGCAACGAAGCTTTGCGATTATGGGCTCTCGTCAGAGAGCATCAGATTCATCTCCTGGCAGTGTATCTTCTAGGCATACAAAACTCTTGGGCAGACAGACTCAGTCGAGTTCTGCTTCCACACGAGTGGTCTCTGCATGCAGACCAGGTGACCAAGATTTTTGAAATTTGGGGAACCCCGGACATAGACCTCTTTGCAAGGCTGTGGAATGCCAAACTTCCCCGGTTCTGTTCCAGAATTCCGGCTCAGGGGGCTCAGGCCAGGGATGCTTTCCTGCTCTGTTGGAGTCAAGACTTCCTGTATGCCTTTCCACCCATTCCCCTATTTCCCAAAACCCTGTTCAAGCTTCAGAGAGACAGAGGCCATAAAATTCTTATAGCTCCACATTGGCCACGGCAAGTGTGGTACCCTCTGCTTCTACATCTCTCTCAAGCTCCCTCCCTGGAGTTAGGGTCTGCTCCAGATCTCCTATCTCAGGAGGACGGAATGTTATGGCATCCCAATCCTCAGTCTCTGCATCTCAGGGCTTGGTTGCTGAAGGCCTAGATCTCCATGATCTTAATATCCCTCAGTAAATAAAAGATATTCTTTTTGCTTCCAGGAAGCCTTCCCTCAGACGCTCTTATGCTTTCAAGTGGAAAAGGTTTACCATATGGTGTTCGCAAAAGGGTCTTAACCCCCTTGCGATACCTCTGGAATCCTTGCTGGAATATCTCCTTCATTTATCCAATGCAGGACTTAAGACTAACTCAGTAAGGGTCCATTTGAGTGCTATTACAGCTTCCTTTAAGCCTCTAAATGGACAGCCTATTTCCTCTCATACTCTTATAGCAAGATTTATGAGAGGCCTTTTTCTAACTAAGCCTCCCATTTGGCCACCACCGGTGGCATGGGACTTAAACCTTGTTCTTGGGCAGCTCATGAAGCCACCCTTCGAACCTTTACTACCTCCTTAAAATTCCTTTCTTGGAAGGTTATCTTTCTTATTGCAATCACATCAGCACGTCGCATTAGTGAGTTGCAAGCGCTAGTAGCTAATCCACCTTATACAAGGTTCCATCATGACAAGGTAGTCCTTAGGACTCATCCACACTTTATGCCAAAGGTGGTCTCGCCTTTTCATCTGAACCAAGCGGTCTACCTACCTGTGTTTTTCCAAGGCCTCATGCATCAAATGCAGAGAGGAATCTTCATACCTTGGACTGTAAAAGAGCTTTAGCCTTTTACTTACAAAGAACACAGCAACATAGAAAGTCCTCTCAACTCTTTGTTGCTTTTGATCCTTCTCATTTGGGACTTCCAGTCTCCAAGAGAACACTATCTAACTGGATTTCTAGTGTATTTCCTTCGCCTATCAGAGTAAGAACCTTTCTCTGGAGGGCCATGTCACAGCTCACAATGTGAGAGCCATGGCAGCCTCAATGGCTCATCTGCACTCTGTGTCTATCGACGACATCTGTCGAGCAGCTGCCTGGGTCTCGGTTCATACCTTCACAGCCCATTACTGCTTGGACAAGGACTCCCACCGGGATGCCTTGTTTGGTCAGTCTGTTCTCCAACACCTGTTCCATACCTAATCAACTCCTACCCACCATCCCTGGTAGGATGCCAGAGATCCATGGGGGGAAGTGGAGCCCTTCTCGGGGACACACAACCTCTGGGGTCTCTCCCTGGCATCTAAAGCTAGGGAGTCCCCATATATGATGACTACATTCCTACTTGTTCCTGGAGATAGCATAGTTACTCACCTGTAACAGGTGATCTCCGGGCACAGCAGGAATTTAGTCCTCACAACCCACCCACCTCCTCTAGGAGTTGTATCTCTCTATCTCTTTCCCTTTCCCTTTCCCTCTCTCTCTCTTTGAGCTTTAAAACTCAACTGGAGAGAGGTAGTTGGGAAAAGCGGGAAGGCAGCACGCAGGTGCTTTGGGATGCTCCCAAAAGCTTTCTAATTGGACGCTGGGGAGCGTTACCGCGCAGGCTCCATCGGTACCGACGATACCCATATGTGAGGACTAAATTCCTGCTGTTCCCAGAGATCACCTGTTACAGGTGAGTAACTATGCTTTGTCTAGGCTCAGCTTGGCTGCTAGAGTTGTGGTTTACAGAATTGGAATAAACAAATCATTCATGTCCCTACTCTTCTCAAATATGGTGTCTCTAGAAAGTAAGGAAGTATCTTACACTGGGCAGTATTTTTATTTGCAAAATTTTTCATGTAACGATTTCAACAATATAGTTGTGTTTTTTTTCTATTAGATGGACCTTCGATGGATTATCTTCCTCCAGATAATTCAAAAGGTAGTTCTTTGTTCATTATGATTAGCATATTTAATGTTCATTTGGTTTTGGGATGGGGAAAATGTGGTACCAGGAACCACCGGGCTTTATAATTGTACTGCTTTTATCAGAAGTAACATTACAGACAAGCAAATTTTGCTTAATTCACCATTCCTGTATCTCTTCTGAATCATTCTGCTAGACCAGTCAGAAAAGTGGATAGTGTCGTCCTGCTAGCAGATGGAAACATAGAATAAACTAGAATCTTCAGTGATGATATCACTGGTATTAGGTTTAGAGCAGTTAGGGGCACCCTTCAGTATTTTCTCTGTCTCTTGTAGATGGTGGTTGCTTGGTTGCAGCTTTAGGATTCCTTAGGCTCCTGGGCAGCTGTCCTGCGAGACGCCTCCCCATTTGAGCCAAGGTAGCGGTGTTCTCCAAGGTGTATCTGAGGATGCCTCTCTGGATTTTCCCACTTTTCAGGAAGCCTCCAGGTTCCCTGTCAGCTGCTGCTGGCTAGTTGAGCCCTTGATGATCTGATATGGCTTTCTTTTTTCATAGAACTGTCCTGGACGCCTGTTTAGCCTCTCAGTTCCTACCCCTGCCTCCAAGCCACCTTGCCCCTCCCCCCCCCAAATTAGAGAACTTAAATCAAATTAATAATAAAGAGAAGACAGTAGAACTGAGGTATCTGACTTTGCAGTTGTCCTGTCAGTTGCAGCAGCATATCTGAGGCATACTCCCAAGGAAAGGGTGTGTGTGTGTGTGTGTTAAGTGTGGATTGCTGGTTTGTCAGGGCTAGGTGGCTGCTGCAACAGTGCTTGGGCAGATGATCACAAGTTGTGAGAGAGCTTCTGCTGGCCACCCCTCCCTTTCCTTGTGCTTCAGCTGGACCTTGGCATGGCCAGGTCTTTGTGTGGCTGGGCTGCAAAGCCTTCACCACCTTTTACCCATGGAGTTCTCAATATACAGCTGCCATAGAGACAGCAAGAGAGGAGGAGTACTCATCCTCACAAAAACAGATCTCCATTTCCATCTAGTCAACTCCACCAGCACAACAAACCTCGATATAGTCACCATAATCAACAATCACTGCACCATTAACTTACTGTACAGAGCACCATCAACTTCCTCCGAAGACCTCTTTACAATAATCGACCTTGCTTGCAATACCCCGAATACTCGCACGCCAAGCTGTTTACTAGGGGATTTCAACCTACCAACCCTCCAGGACACCCAAGCAGCAGCATTCCTTGAAGCCCTCAAAGATCTAGGCTACCAGCAACTAATCAATGAACCAACCCATGCGAAAGGAAACATATTGGACCTTATATTCGCCCCACAAGCAGCCTTTGATGCAACATACGTCCCTAAGCTGTCCTGTACCGCAGTGCCATGGTCTGACCACAAACAAATTATTTTCCAAATAGCCATGGTCAACCACAGCCAGAAGTGCCCCTGAAGGTGGAAGAACTCCACAAGGACGCCAACACGGAGATTCCGACCTTTCAATAGAGACCATCATGAACCAAGCCCAGCCACTCCTCACCATGACAACACACAGCCCCAATGAGCTGGTCTCCAGCTGGAACGGCAGCCTCAGTACCATTGCACAACGCCCACCCACTAATAAGCCTCCAAGGAAACGAGGCACCGCACCCTGGTACTCCACTTAACTATGTACGTCACTCCTCCACCTAAGAAAGCTAGAAAGACGCTGGCAGCGATCACGATCCTCAGAAGACCAGGACGCATATAACCTTCACTTAGCAAAGCACCGCAAGGCGATAACTGAGAAAATGAGAGAATCCTACGCCAACACTCTAAAACGGTCAGTAAGTAAACCTCATGACCTGTTCAACCTCGTCAAGAACCTAACAAAGGAACCGGGTCCGGAGCAAAAACTTGAGATCCACCCCCAAGATTTTGCGGACTTCCTGCAATCAAAACTATGCCAAACCTTCAAGTCTGCATCATTCGCCGCCGCCCAAGAACCAACACACACTGCACCACTGACCACCACCTACACCCCATCCAAGAAGCACATTGAAGACACCATCTCCCTGATCAACTCCACCACAGCCCAAACCGACCCTTGTCCCGCCTTCTGGATAAAAGAGCTACGTAGTGAATTTAGCCCTGTCATAGCCAAACTCATGGACCTATCCTTTGCAACAGGCTCCTTCCCCCAAAGCCTCAACCACACATCCATCAGACCCCTACTGAAAAACAGCAAGCTCGACCCCCTGAAAGTAGACTCGTATAGACCCATATCCAGCATACCACTGCTAGCCAAGATAATTGAAAAAGAGGTCCATCGCCAGCTACAACATCACATCAATGACACCGCCCCGCTTGACCCCTGCCAACATGGATTCAGGGAATCCCATGGTGTGGAAATGCTTTTTACCACCCTCTTCAGCAACATAATCACAGGGATAGATAACATTCATCATGGTTTCGTCCTTGTCTTCTTGGATATAGCTGCTGCATTTGACTCAGTAAGCCACGAGATTCTCCTGAGGCGTCTTGAAGAAAAGGGTATCTGACGCAGCATTAGATTGGTGCAAATCATACCTGTCCGACAGATGGCAGCATGTACGAACAGAGACCTCAGCATCGGAGTCTTTCCACCAGAAGCAGGGTGTTCCGCAGGGATCCTCTCTATCTGCCCTGTTGTTCAGCCTATGCATGCAGCCCATCTGTGACCTCATCAGATCATTTAACGTGAACTGCCTGATATATGTTGACGACATGCTACTATACATGCCATTCATAACCGACCAGTTAGACCTCTCCCCACTGACAGACTGCTTCGATGCAGTGTCCGACTGGCTCCAGACCCAAAACCTCAAGATACAGCACAAGAAAACAGAAGTGATTTTTATCACAAGGAACCAAAACTTCATCCCCCCAGCCTATCTAAAAGTCAAGGAAGCCGAGCTTCAAACCAAGTCCACAATCCGATACCTTGGTGTCACTCTTGACCAACGACTGGACATGAAGGCTCACATCAGCAACATGGTAAGGGCGGTCTACCATAAGATTTGGACTCTCAGACCCTTACGCCCCCTACTACAACCGGATGATTTCTGGACAATCTATCAAGCACTGACCATTCCACATCTTGATTACGCCAACGCGATCCTCCAAGGGCTCCCACAATCTACTCTGGGCTCACTCCAGCTCACCATGAATGCCGTGGCCAGAGTTCTGTATGGCGCCTCCAGGCGCGATCACGTAACGCCCATCCTGAAACAGCTTCATTGGCTCCCCATCAGCAGCAGGCTCTCCTTCAAGACCTTACTGCTAACCTTCAAAGCCCTTAACGGGCTCTCCTCCTCCTCACTCGCTAACCTTCAAAGCCCCTAACGGGCTCTCCTCCTCCTCACTCGCTGACCTTATTCACATTACCCCCCCCCCCCCACCAGGACCAGAAGATCTGCAGCAATAAACACACTGGCAATCCCCAAAACAGTGACCCGATGCACCCAGGGAGCGGTGAACAGGGCTTTTATGCTCTGTGCACCTAGATGCTGGAATGCCCTGCCACCCAACATCCGGGCAATCCCTGACATAACACAATTTAGGAAGGCTTTGAAGCACCACCTCTTCTTCAAGTGCTACCCAGAGGAATGGCGCCCCAATCCGCCTCACACACAATAACGCGCTTTAATTAAACTGTGACACACACTGATATAGTACCATAAATATGTATATAGTTTGTGACTGATATTGTACCGTAAATATGTAAATAGTTACCCTGGTTATCCAAGTTGAATCACCTGTTATTTGTAAATACGGTTGTAGATCTCTGCCCGTATAGACGCATTTGTTGCATGTAAACCGCACTGATATCGAATAGCGCGGTATAGAAAAGACTTTAAATAAAAAAATAAACAAACAAACATGTGCATGCTGGGCTGCGGGCACTGCTGCTTAGCCTGTAGCAAGCAGCAGCCAGTGCTGATGGGAGTTCATCATGTGTACTGAGTGAGTGTGTGACAAACCCCTGAGAGCCTTCAGAGGAGTGGGCTGCATCTTGGTCATCTCTTCTTCATGATTAGCACATATCCTGTCACCTACTGTGGCCTCTCTGAAGGTGGGAACTGCTGCCATTTTGCCTGGCTGTGGTGGCTCCAGCTCCCGCCTATCCCCTCCTACGCTCCTACTAGAGTTGGGCTCTATTGGGGGGAGGACCCCAGGAGCAGCTGCTGCCTCCCACTTTCTCAGTCTTCTGTTAGGTTTTCTGCAGATTTTTTACATTTCATGCACAGGCAGTTGCCCCAAGTAGGACCTAAGGGTCCTCGGAGACATTGGCCCAGCAGATAGCGCTTATGTATCTGTCGTTAACCAACATAGAATCTTTTTTTTTCCCCTTCCTTCAGGCATGTTCTGATTCAGAAAAGTATACTTTGGTTTCACTTTGGTTGAAAGGAGACACATTAGGAGAAAAGTTGGTAACACTCGTGGATGTTCTTTGTCATAGTGGCTTGGAATTACCAGCCTCTTCTAAATCCTTCTGTTCAGAGAGATGGACTCTTCTGAGTTTGGTGCTTTCACAACATGTTAAAAATGGTAGGTTATATTCAATTCTCCTTTTGTTTGCAATGTTTCAGTGCTGGAAAGTAACTTGGGCAGAGTTTAAGTCTTTCACAACTACTTTGTTATCCATAGGTATATCACACACTGTTTAGTGTAAATAATATATAATTGTTGCTGTTGGGTTTTATTCGACTACCAGAAATTTAAATTATATAAAAAATAATCTGTAAAATAAATCATTAGAATGTTTGTTTCCAGATCTAGATCTCTTCTAATATATTGTACACGCAAACTTTAGCTTCATTTATATTCTTGGTTTTCTAGTGTAGATTTTTTATAATTATTACTTGTGCAGTGTTATTGGTTGTATGCAGCTCTTTAGAGACATGTAATAGCAATAAATAACATTAGAAAAGGGCACCTGGGAGGTGCATTGTCCCCGCAGAAAACCAAACGCAGGTATGTAGAACAATTCCAAAGCCATACTATTTCCTACAAGCCAATAAATATACTGTTGGAAATAGATTTTCTAGCTTGACAGATATATATATATTTTTTTAGTTTCAATTTTATTGAATGTTTTAATTAACATAACATAGCATATCCCACCCAGCATACACAGTGTGTACATTCTCACATTTTCAAGCCTCTAATTAACAGCTCTGCTGCTAACAATATGAGGTACCTATTAAAATAAGGAAAGAAAAAGGAAACTAACAAAAACCCATCCTCTAGGCTTTTGCACTTTATAAACTCTAAGGATCCACAAATGTCCTCATGGGCTAGACTCCTGGTCCACTCTCATATAAACAGCCTCTCTCTGTTTCCCGGGCCCCAAAATCTCTTCCAGTTAGCTTCCATCTTCTTTCTTCCCTCGACTTATAGCCATCAATCTACTCAGATGATACCAGTTCATCAGTCCTTTACAGAACCACTAAACATCAGATGTTCTTGGTTTCCAGTAGAGAGCATTCTCTCCCTATGTGGCTACAATACAGTATTTTGCGATCACCCATTCTTTTAATCCTCCCCCTTGCTGAGTAAAATTATAACAAAAATATTTACAGATTTCGAGGTAAGTGTTGCCTCACAATTTCTTCAATTATTTTGATGCAGTCTTCCCAATAACATGCCACTTCAGGGCATAAATGCCTCATATGAAAATATGTTTGCCAGCATAGATTCTCTCCTCCCTTAATAAATGTGCTCACCCAAGCAGGGTTCAAGCCGTTCTCATTTAAATTTGCTAATAGGGATATCCTTCGCCACTTCAGCTCATCAAATTCCTGCCCTAAATCGGTCTTCCATTGTTTAAGATGTCTTTCTAAATCCACTGGAGCTACCAAAAGAGTGACATAAGTCTTTGATAATAATTCCTTTAGAACCCCTCTTCCCCAACCTAGACATTCAAAAAAAGACTTACCTTCTAACAATTTCTTTTTCTCCCCCCCTGTTAAAATATAGTGCCTAATTTGAAGAAATCCAAACATATCTTTCAGACATGTTCATAGGTCATTCGATCTCCTTGATCTATTAAAAGCCCCATGTGATCCAATTCTGTAGTCTCCCAGCGTAAAAAAGCTTCATTCTCCTTTCCTGGAAGAAATCTGGGTTATGCCTAATAAATGTCAGGTGAGAAATCATTCTGGATCATACTGCTAAACTAGTTCAGACTAGTAGGTTGCGTTCCTCTGTCAGCAGATGATGGAGACAGAGAAACAACTAGAAACATCCAGTGACATCACTGGTACTACTATTGGTGCAGCTAGGGGCACCCTTCAATCTTTCTCTGTCTTCAGCAGATGGTGGTTGCTGGCTGATGCAGCACTGTTTTTGTGGCCTGAACTTTGTAGCTCCTGGACAGCCGACCTACGAGGCACCTGCCCGGTGCAGCTTAATGGGTAGACATTCCCAGGTCTTGTCTGAGGATACTCCACTGGAGTTTCCTATGTGGAGGGTGAAAGGCCCTGCTTCTTGGTCAACCTTCTTACTGGTTGGCTGGTTGCGGACTTGTGTGCTGCCCTGGTCTATCAGGCACAGCCTTTACTGTCATCTTTCTTAGACTGGGACATACAATGAAGCTACAGTATAGCACACTTAAGACTAATTGGTGAAAATATTTTTTCATTCAACATATAATCATACTCTGAAATTCATTGCAGGAGGATGGAGTAAAAGCTGTTAATGTAACTAGGTTTAAAAGAGGTTTGGAAAAGTTCTGGAGGGAAAGTCCATAAGCCATTTTAACAGTGGACTGGAGAAATGCATTGCTTACCCCATGGAATCTGTCAATTCTTTGGGAAGGGCAGCAGTTCTGTCCAATTCATCATGAAAGACATTAAGTACATGCTGGTCACCTTTACTACTGAATTGCAATCAACGAACTGTTCAGTTTTAGGAGGCCCCTAATTCATAGATTATTATGTCCTTAATATTTCTATCCAACTGGTGTTTCACCTTGGTGATTGCTTCTTCATGCTGCTCCACACCCAACTCAGCCTCTACTCACTCACTTAGCTTGTCGATATCGTTGCGCAACATCACCAACATTTCTTTAATTTCAAATTTCACATACCATTTTCATTTTTCAACTCTGTCCACAGCCCTGTCTCTCTCTACATGCTCACTTTCCAAGTCTGTGTATGTCCTGTGGCTGTCCACCATGTGCTCTCTATCTCCCATGGCTATGTGTCTTAAACGAGGTTTATATGGAGACTTAAATACCTCCAGTTTCTTATGCACCAACATTGGGGTTGAGATTCTACACTTCAAGATGAGTTCTGACGCTCTAAAGTTGGGTTATGTCTCAATTTTGTCTGGCTGTCAGAGGAGACGTTCCTCTAGTTGGACATTTTTCCGAGTGACATCACTTCTTCCTAGCTCGACAGATATTCTGAGCATCAAATTAAATTTATTTTTTGGGACATTTAGCAAATTGAGTTATTTAGGGGATAATTTATAAAGTATTTTCTTGCATGTTAAGCATGTTTCAGATGCACAAAATGTCTCATTTGTGCAGGGAAATACGCATATTAAAAATAAGCAGACAGGTAGTGCCTGCTTTTACATGATATATTTGTAGATGTTCTCGGAGGCATAGTTGCAAAGTGTGCACATGATTTATAAAAAAAAAAATAATAGGTGCATATACACATAGAATTCAATGTATGTGAGAGCATTTGTGTGCTACTGTGGTTAATTCTGAGAGCCAATTTTATAAAGACAAATATGCATCGATATTGCCTTTATAAAATAGGTGGTACTTTGGACATTTTTATAGGCATTCTATTATAAAATTATCCATCACATGGGGAGATAGATTGTTTTGCTGTCCCTGCTTTTTATATTTGATATAGTTTAACGTGTATCTTGTATTTTGATCTCTAGAGTCACTTATTGGTGAGGTTTATGTGGATAAAATCATTAATCGACTTCACACAGCTCTGTCAGAGGCGAAGGATCTTTCAGAAGCTGGCAGCATTGAACAGTCTGTATCCTTCATTTGTGATGTGGCTTCTAACTTTTTCAGCTCCATTAAGGGATGCTTATTGATGCCCTCAGCTGAAGACTTGTTGCTTACTGTATTCCAACTATGTGCACAGAGCCAGGACAAAACTGGATTGTCAGGTAATAGTCCAATATTGAAATGAATCACCTGTCAAATATGAATGTCTTCTAGTAGCAGCACTTTTTGGTGTAAATTTCTGCTTTTAAAATGTGAGATGATATGACAGATATTGTTCCATCTTTTACTTGTTAATGGGCACAGGTTCCAGTATTAAGGACTGATTAAATCTTAGTATTTGTTTTATTTAAAAACATTCATATGGCTCCTGTCTCTGGTTCTAGAAGCCTAACAAATAGCGTCCATAATCTAACACACTAAGCTATTATGTTAAACAAGGGATGTTTCATTTATTCTCTAATTTAATTCGAAGCAATACTGTTGGACTAATCAGGAACAATCTATTCTTCCTTCCAGGTTTCTAGTACTAAACTGACCAGATTAAGTGGAAGAATTGCCATATTAGCAGCTTCTCATACTGTAGGAGTCTGATTGCCCTTGAGATACATTTGAGCCAAAATAGTTTTCTAGACCTATTGTAGTCACTGAATTGTATAATTTTCTTACTTAGAAGATGTGCTGTGAGAGAAATTGTAGTTGTATGATTTGTGTTCTGTTCAGCTTTATGTAGAAATATTTTTCTCTTTGTATAAAGAAAAGTGTAATTCGGTGTTTTGCTTGCAGATGTGCTGTTATATAAACTCAATCATACTTGGCTGGCTGGCCTAAATTCACTTTTGCATCACTTTATCAACATAAACCAAGAAAACACTTTCCTGTCTCGTTCTGCTTTATGGGTCAAGAATCAACTACAGTCTTCATCCTTGGATGCTAAAAAGTAAATTTATGTTTTCTTGTTTAACATACAAAGTGTAGTTGCTGAACAGGGTGTAACTGATGTATATAAACTGGGTATCTGATGTTTGTTTTGCAGTGATCTCATCATGTTCATGTTATTGTCCCTTCCAGATTTTCTTGAATGCAGTGGTGCAGAAGCCATGTCTTAAGACAGATAGATAGAAAAATGAACATGCAGGCTTTGTTAGCAGTATGTTTTGATACAACAGTGGTGAGGAGAGGGGAGTATAGATATTTATTCAACTGGCATGGCCTAATATTTGGATATGAAATGTCTGAGGTGCAAACAAGCAGCTTTGTTGGATTCACACTGATGGGTCATATGACTGTATTGTGCTGTGTGGGGAAACATTTTCCAAGCTGATAAGTTGGTATCTTAAAGCTCATAAATCGGTTGGCAAACAGCCACATAGTAATTACCAACAAACAGTCTGCTCATACTTTGTTCCCTTCTTAGAGATGGCATTGTATTACATTTCCATTCAGGATTGATGCATACCTTGCTTGCCAGTGGTGTAGTTGGATACACGCCATTCTCAGGGACAGCAGAGACTGTTTTCCATCTTTCCTCCAGTTTGGCTGAAGAGAAGCAAGCTTGACTATAGACTGCTGCATGTTCTTTTCCTGCCAACGACTCTAGAGAATGGCAAGAAGGGTGACCAAAATGATAAAGGGGATGGAACAACTCTCCTATGAGGAAATACTAAAGAGGCTAGGGCTCCTCAGAGAGAAGGCTGAGGGAAGCTGATAAGTCTATAAAATCCTGAGTGGAATAGAACAGGAGAATATGAATTGATTGTTTGGAAGAATAAATAGTACAAAGAATAGGGGACAAGCCATGAAGTTATGGAGGAGTATATTTAAAACAAATAAGAGAAAAAAAAATTCACTCAGTGCATAGCTAAGCTTTGTAACTGTAGCTGAGCAAGGTGGTAAAAACACTAATAAATAAGACTAATAAAAGAAAATATTTTTTCACTCAACGTGTAATCAAACTCTGGAATTTGTTACCGGAGGATGTAGTAAAGGCTGTTAGTGTAGCTGGGTTTAAAAAAGGTTTGGACAAGTTCCTGGAGGAAAGGTCCATAAACCATTATTAAGAAGTGACCGAAGATATCAATGCTTGACCCAGTACAAGCATTGTGGAACTTGTGTCTCTTGGGAAAAACTCCTAGGTAAATATGACCTAGATTGGCCACTGTTGGAAACAGAATACTGGGCTTGATGGACCTTGGTCTGACCCAGTATGGCATATCTTATGTTCTTATGTAACATTTAATGTAGCTGGGTTAAAAAGGTTTTGGATAAGTCTTGGGGAAAAACAGTCAATAGATTGATTACTAAGGGGGAGCCCTGGGTAAATCCACTACTTATTCCTTAGGTAAATAGCATAAAATCTAGCCAGGTTTGATCTGGATTGGCCACTGTTAGATACTGAGTTTGGTAGCAGAATCCTTAAGATCAAAGCCACAGTGGAAGAAGGAAGCCCCTTCATTGACATCAGAGTCCTTGACAAAGGCTGCATCTCGGCCAGTCTTGTTGCTCTACATTCTGTGCCACCACCGCAGGATCTTCTGTGTCTGCCCTTCCCATCCATGCCATCAGCTTGGTGTGCTCCATGTGGTCAATGCTGAAGACCTTGGCACTGTAGGCTCTGGAGCAGGATGGTCTATACTGGCTTCAGAGATGGATGACTCTTTGCAGAGTCCCTCTGTTAAGATTATTTAGTCTATGCGCCCAGTTGGCCAAGAACTGGAAGTTCTCCAGGGCCAACTATCTCCACGGCACATCAAGTTTGCAAGCCAGCTTCTTCCTTCTATTCCTATGCATGCTACTTGCTTAGTTTAGGGTTTTTTTCCTATACTGCCTTTTTATTTTTTCAGAGGTCCAGCCATGCCTTTCCTAACAAAGGGTGAGCAGAGGTTCTCCAGGAATAAGCAGGAAGCCAGTCCTCACATATAGGTGACATCGGCGCCAACGGAGCCTCCGTGGAAGCATCTTCCCCAGCTTTCATTTTTCCACAGAGCCTTTCAGACGTTTGTCTGGCTTGTCCCCGGAAAAAGTTGATTTTTCTCTCCGAGTTTCATACTCACCTCTGGTATCGCACTGGTACTCTTTTCGCCTACCGACCTCATTGCCTCAGCGTCGAGTTCAGTCTATTTTTGTTGTTTTTTGTTCTTTTCCTTGCGTCTTTGAGCCTTTTTTCTCCCACTGGCAGCCCGTAGAGTTTTCGACCTCGCAGGAGTACTTTTTTCCCCCATGGCTACCAGTGGTTTTAAGAAGTGTGATCGGTGCTCCAAAATTATGTCTTTGACTGACACACACGACTGCCGTCTGCTGCCTCGGGCCAGACCATGACCCGGCAGCCTGCAGTCTCTGCAAGAGGATGTCCAGTAAGGCCCTCAAGAGCCGCCAGCAGCAGCACGATAAGTTTTTCCCCGAGTCCCCGGTGCCTCCGAAGGCCAGGGCCTCATTGAGGCCCTGACATCTAGGGCAGAGCCTTCTGAAACCGAGCCTCGTCGTGGGTCCTCGGGTCTCCCTCAAGGGAACCCAGGAAGAAGAAACCCTCGAAGGTGGTGTCCTTGGACAGTTCCGACCAGATGGGTGCTCCCTGGGCCCAGTCCCGGAGTCCAAGATGTTCATCTGAGGTGTCAGAGAAGGAGCGGCCTGCAAAGGTCCCCCGGAAAGACCTGACCGCGGACTGACCTCTGTCCCCAGACACTATCCTCGTTGAGGATTTCCTTTGGGGGAGCCGATGTCAGGCCAGAGTCCCTCTGTGCCTGCGCCGAAGGCTGCGGAGCCTTCTGATCTGCAGTCCAGAATGGCAACCCTGGAGCGCAGTTTGTCTGCCTTCATGGACCAGCAGTGGGTGCTGTTGTCTGGTTCATCCGCCCCGACCACTGGGCCCTTGATGTCCAAGACGTCCCCAGAGACTGAGCCGATCCTAGAGTACCTTTGGCCTTGAGTTGATCCTCTGCTATCGTGATCAGAGTCCCGCTCAACAGAACCACAGTCATCCCCAGCAAGTTTACCAGGCACCCGGCTGCAGGACATCAGGAGCCCCGATGCCTGCAGAGCAGGCCTCCTACGAGTCCTCTACAGACTACTCCCGAGTGGGAAATAGAGGTCAAGGAGTCCTACGATACCCGTCGCCACTGCAACGTCCCATCTGACACTCCTGTCTCAGAGCCTCAACGTCGGTCCCTGCCCAAGGATATGGGCTTCCTTGAATTTGTCAAGGACATGTCTAAGGCACTGGCATTCCCAACTGAGTCTGAGGAGGACCCTCGGGTGGATAAGTTGGAAATCCTCCAATACGAGGCCCCTCTGCGGGAATCGCTTACGGTGCCCATCCCTCCCATCCTGGAATAGTTGATGATGCTCCGAATGTGGGAGACACAAACTTCGGTGCCGATGGTAAGCAAATGGCTTGACTCGATATATCGAGTCCGCGGGAGCATAACTCCATGGTGGTGGAGTCGGCCATGCGTTGGCTGAAAAGCCAGAAGATGCACTCCTTGGTGCCCTGTGGCAGGGAGGCCTGCACCGTGGATGCCCTCGGCAGAAAGTGCTACCAGGGCTCAATGCTCATCAGCCGCATCCAGGCCTACCAGTTGTACATGGGCATGTACCTGGCAAAGGAATTCACCGGGTTCTTAACTGTTTTCTCTGAGGAACCTTTGCAGTGGTTAAAGAACCTGTCCAAAGCAGTCCGTGAATGCTCCAAATTCGTGTCTCGATCGCCTATGACTGGTTCAAGTTGGCGGCTCGAGTAGCAGCGGCAGGCATCGGTGCACGCTGCCAAGCTTGTCTACAATCGTCCGACCTCGAGCAGTGGGTTCAGGACAACTTTGTTGATGTCTCCTGCCAAGGAGAGAATCTCTTTGGCAACCAATGACCGACAAGGCTGCCGTGCCGGAGTCCGAGTTCATGATGAGGACCAGGCTCTCCAAACAGACTGCTGCCCTTTCCTGATGGAAGGCTTGGATAAAAAACCCTTTTACCCGAGGAAGGGATCTGATTACTGAAACTCCACCTTATCAGGCCTCCCCGGCTCCCTTACAGGGTCAGCAGGCCAAGGGACATGGGCATGGCCTGCATAAGCAGAAGGCTCCAAAACCCCAGGCACCAGCTCCGGTCCGGCCAGGGGGGAGTTTTTGACTCCTTGAGCATAGCCTCTCTATCCCAAGGAGATCAGCAGTCCACAGTGGGACGTCTGGCCCTCTATGCCCAGAGGTGGAGCTCCATCACCACCGATTCCTGGGCACTTCGGGTAGTCAGGGAGGGTTACTTCCTCCACCTGACTCAGAAACCCTTCCCCTTATTTCCTGGGAGAGCCCCCAAGGTCTCCCCTCCACCGGGACTACCTTCTGAAGAGGTTAGCAGGTCTTCTCGAGAACACAACAGTAGAACTGGTGCTCCACCATCTCAAGGGCAAGAGGGTTCTACCCCAGGTACTTCCTCATGCCAAAAAGGATAGGGGGCCTAAGGCCCGTTCTCGACTTGTGGAGACGTTCAAGATGCTCTCCCTTGGAACATTGCTGCCATACTTCCAGCAGGGAGACTGGCTATGCTCCTTAGACCCCAAGAATGCTTATACCCACATCCTCATCCACCCCAACCACAAACAGAACCTGCGGTTCGTAGTGGGGGGCAGGCACTTTCAGTACAGGGTACTCCCCTTCGGCCTAGCCTCTGCCCCAAGAGTTTTCACAAAATGCCTGGCAATTGTGGCTGCCTTCCTCCGGCTGCAGGGGGTCTTCGTCTTTACCTGGACGACTGGCTGATAAAGGGAAGTATGGTTTCAGAGGTGCAGTAGGCCACTGCACCCACCATCCAGGTTGCGCAACACTTGGGTTTTGTCATAAACTACCCCAAGTCTCACCCCCTCCCGATGCAGTGTCTGGAGTTCATTGGGGCAAAGATCGACACACTCCATTCGAAGGCTTTCTTGCCCAGAGACCGAGCCAATTGTCTCAGGACTCTGGCTCAGGACATGCAGTACCATCCCTCGGTGCCCGCTCGGTTTCTCCTGCACTTCCTCAGGCACATGGCCTTCATGGTTCACATCACCTCAGACAGTCACCTCCACATGAGGGCGGCACAATGTTGTCTCCGAGACCAGTAGTCTCAGGCCACTGGCCACCTCTGAGACAGAGTTTCTGTGACCCACCAATTGGCGGATTCTCTGGTCTGGTGGCAGTTCCCCCAGCATCTCGAGGCGGACATGCCTTTTCAGGCCCCAAGCCCCACAAAGGTCCTCACCTCGGACGCCTCCCTGCTCAGCTGGGGAGCCCACTGCGGAGATCTCTGCACTCAGGGCAACTGGTCTCCAGACGAGAGCACCCAGCAGATCAATTTCCTGGAGCTCCTAGCCATACACATAGCCCTGAGGGTTTTCTGTCACCACCTGCATCACTAGCCAGTGCTGGTACAAACGGACAACCAGGTGGCGATGTTCTATGGGAACAAGCAGGGGGGCACGGGGTCTCGTACCCTTTGTCAGGAGGCACTGGTCCTCTGCTTGTACGCAATCCAACAGGGTATCCTCCTGCAAACAGTGTACCTGCCAGGCCAGGACAACCTGCTGGCCGACAGGCTCAGCAGAGTTCTCCAGCCGCACTAGTGGTGTCTGGACCCCAAGGAAGCCAGTTGGCTTTTCCAGCTTTGGGGAGAACCCTCGATGGACCTGTTTGCCAGCCTGGAAAACTTTCAGTTGCCCCACTTCGGCTCCCAGCAGGCCCACTCCTACAGGGTGGCAGCAGATGTGTTCTTGATATTATTGGTCGGAAGGCTTCATGTACGCCTTCCCTCCTACGCCGCTGATCGCCAAGACCCTCTTCAGGACCCTCCACAACAGGGCCTCGCTCATCCTGATAGCTCCTTGGCGGCCCAGGCAACCCTGGTTCTCGCTGCTTCTACTCTTCCCCATCCCCTTGGGGACTGCCACTGGACTTCTATCTCAGGAGGGGGGCTGTCTCCTGCACCCCAACCTAGTGTCCCTGTCACTGACAGTGTGGTTGCTGAGAGGATGACTCTGGCCCCTCTCAACCTTCCGGTTGAGGTGGAAGATATTCAACTGGCCTCTTTCAAGGCCTCTACTAGAAAGGCGTACGCCCTTAAATGGCGTAGGTTCTCTGTTTGGCAAACCGAACACGGGGCTAACCTTTTCTCCTGCCTGTAGCTCTGGTGTTACAGTACCTTCTCCACCTCTCTCTCAGTCCGGGCTCAAGTATAACTCCGTCCGGGCTCAAGTATAACTCTGTCCGAGTGCACCTTAGTGCCCTGGCGGCGCACCACCATCCAGTGGATGGCAAGCCCCTCTCGGTCCAACCGTTGGTAACCCACTTCCTTCGGTTCCTGCTCTTATCGAAGCCCCAAGTTCGCCCTCTGGCGACCGAATAGAACCTCAGTATAGTGTTGGGGCAGCTCACTCGCCTGCCCTTCAAACCTCTGGCTACCTGCCACCTTTGCTACCTCTCTTGGTTGGTGTTCTTCCTGTTTGTGTGTTTATCTCCGCTCACAGAGTTAGCGAGCTTCAGGCCCTTGTCGCAGAAACACCCTATACCAGGATCTATAAGTATAAAGTGGTGCTTCGCATGCACCCCTAATTCCTGCCGAAGGTAGTGTCGCCCTTCCATCTCAACCAGGAAGTAGTGCTCCCCATCTTCTTTCCCAGACCTCACTCCAGTTGGGCGGAGACGGTCCTCCACACCTTGGACTGTAAGAGGGCTCTGTCCTTCTTTATCCAATGTACTCAGGGCCACCGCAGAACTTCTCAGCTTTTCATCTCCTATGATCCCAATAGGGTGGGGGAGGCAGTGACCAAGCGTATGCTGTCCACATGGGTGGTGAACTGTATCACTCTCGCTTATGAGCGGGCAAGGCTCCCACTAGAAGGCCGTGTCATGGCGCACCGTGTCAGGGCCATGGCGGCCTCGGTGGCAAACCTGTGCTCTGTCCTGATGGCGAACATCTGTCGGGCCACCACCTGTCTTCAGTCCATAACTTCGCAGCCCATTACTGCCTGGAAAGAGAATCCCGACGGGACAGTGCCTTCGGCCAGGCTGTGCTCCATAACCTTTTTGGGGTTTAGGCAACCTACCCTCTGACCCTTCTGTGTTCAGACTACCGGAGTGCTGGTTTCAACGGAGACAGAGGTCTTACTGTGGTCTGTGTACACGGGCTGATTGCTGCTGTTTGTAGCTCCCCATGAGGGAGCCCCTATTTTTGCTATGGGCTTTCGGTAGCCTGTAGCTTGGGAGTCCCATATGTGAGGACTGACTTCCTTCTTGTTCCTGGAGAAAGCGTAGTTACTTACCTGTAACAGGTGGTCTCTGGGGACAGCAGGAATTGGTCCTCACAACCCTCCCTCCTCCCCTTGGAGTTGCTCCTTTACTATCTTTTATTTTTTTGCCGTCTTTAGCTATGTCATCTGACTGAGCAAGATGGTACCCTTGGGCGGGAAGGGGACCATGCATGCTTGGTGGCATCTCCCAAAGGCTTTCTTTGAAAGCTGGGGGAATGCTTCCATAGGGGCTCTGTTGGCGCCAACGTCACCCATATGTGAGCACTGATTCCTGCTGTCCCTGGAGAACACCTGTTACAGGTGATTAACTATGCTTTTTGTTTGTGCAACATTCAGACCACCCAACAAAAATGTCCAAACTCGGGGTCATCCAAATTTCCCTATTGGGGCTCAATTTTCAGCTTTAGGCTTCCCTATATGCTTTTTGTTAAGGCGGAAAGGGAAGTGTTATTCACCTGCGTTGTCCAATCAGGAATAAACTAGGTTGCCTTCTCCTCTGCTGTTTCAAAGTACCTCTCCAGCAGAAGACTTGATCTTAGCAAAGTTTATTTACTGGATAGCTTCTCGGAGGGAATTAAGAAATTTCCTTTGCCATCTTTAGCTTCCTACAATATATAAACTCCCCAGAGAAATCTGTAATTATTCTGATATATTTATTTAAGCATTTCAAAGTTGGATGTGGCAAAACTCAGTATTGTCCCCATCGGTTATGAGGAAGTTGGACCATAAGGAGAAGAGATGACTCAGAAGGGGATAAAGGGGGTTATAAAATCATGAATGGGATGTTACAGGTAAATAGGAAACGGTTTACCATTTTAAATAGTCTTAAGACTAGGATACAAGCAACAAAACAAATAGAAAGCACATTGAAAACAAAGTGGAGAAAGTATTTCATTGTTTACTCAAAACACAGTTAAGCTGTAGAATTTGTTTTATGAGAATGTTGTCTAGACAGACTAGCTAGGTTTAAAAATTCTTTAGATGAGTTTCTGAAGGTGTAGACCATAAATCACTATTAGCTATGTAGACTTGGGAAAGATACTGTTTATTTCTCGGATTAAACAACAAGGCGTAGATATGTCCTTTAGGATTCTTCCTGTTGCTTTGTGACCTGGATTCAATACTGTCAGACAAGATACTGGGCTCAGTGGATGTTTGTTCTAACTCAGCATGGTATATCTTATATTCTTATGTGGCACAACTCCATGTCATTTTGTGGTTGTAGAGTCGGACCTGAAGAGGGCAAAGTGTAAAAAAAAAAACAAAAAACTTTGAATGTCCCACCTGGCAAGGATCCTAAGATGCTGCATCTCATAGGAAAGATGATGCTGCGGGGTACCATGCTGAATTTGAGGATAAAAGCACACTGTAAAAATACATAACTTGTTCCCTTCAGAATCTGAAACCCTTCACACAATCTCTTTCCTAGAGAGAGAGGGGGCAAATTCTTTGAAAAACTTTCCATTGTGGAGAAGTGTAACAAGCATCTGATCAGGTCATAATACAAAGTGTTTGACATATCATCCAGAACTTCCTTGGAGAGGCCTTAGGGTCCAAAAGGCTGGCTTGGCGCAGAGCATCAAGTCTTTGTGAGGATGTTCACAATAGGATGACTGACTGATCTCTTCTGGAAAAAGCAGGTTTTTATACAGTATCAAGATAGAGATGTCTGACTTAATTGAAGGACTACTGCTTTATGTTCCAGACCCTTTTATCATTCTCAGCAGACCAGCTGGCATAGCTAGCGAAAATCACTTCCTGTACAAATACTGATGTAGACTCATTCTGTATGAGTTGGTGTGTTCCTTTAAGGCCTTCCTTTTTTGTAGGTTGTGTGGCACATGATCTTGATGGATTGGGAAGCCTCGAATGGCCTCTTGTTGGGGGTGTGGGGTAAGATAAGTTGTATGTTCCTCCTTAGCAAGATATGGACAGCTGGTTGCAGTTTTTGAAGGTGGATGTCTTGGTTGCGGTGGTCACCAGGTGTACCACTATCCCTATGGAATGTGGCACTGTTCTCCAGGACCAGCAGGACTGCAAGGTTTACTGAAGATAGTCTTCTCAGTTTCAATGCTTGGCCTGCAGGCTTCTGTCTGTGGTAGCTTGGTGACTTGGGCGCTTCTGTGTTGGGTCCAGCAGTTGCAGAAGGGATTTGGCCTTAGAGTCTGTGGTGACCTTTCTGGCCAGCTCGGTGTATCATCTTATTCATCTTTCAACACTGGCAATCGCAGTGGCTTTGGCTGCTAGGTGCTGGCAGTGGCTTAGACACTGAGTGTGGTTCTGGATATCGTTCAGCACAGTTACATCCTGGAAGGCACCAAGCTTATCTCTAATGCCGTCATGGTCTCTCAATGCAAATCTCCATTCAAAGCAATAGTTGAGGCTACTCTGAAAAATCTTTCCCAAGTTCAGGACATTGTGGCCATAGTACCTCGAGTGGGGCGTGGCACGGTACTCCATTTATTTTGTGGTTCCCAAAAAGGGTGACTCCTGGCTGATTCTCAACCTCAAGGTGGTCAAAGCCTATCTGTGGATTTCTTACTTCTGAATGAAGGCTTTTACCAGTCCTACAGACCCTGCGTTTGGCCATCCAGGAAGGAGGAGTTTCTGGACATTGCCGAGGCATATTTTCATATTCCCATTTGAGAGGATCACAGACGTTTCTGTGCTTTGCCATTCTGGGCAATCATCTCTAGTTTTGGGCCTTGCCCTTTGGTCTGGTGATGGCTCCCAGGACCTTTTCCAAGGCTCTGGTGGTGGTGGTGGTGGTCGTGACTCTGTGCCGTGAAGGGATCTGGGTCCACTGTATCTTGATGACTGGTTCATCAGGGCCAAGTCGGAACCAGATTGTCTGGCCAAAATCATAACATGCATTTTTAGTATTAAAACGTAGCTGCCAAACTGTAGATAATTTCTTAGGCTTCGCTAAGTCCCTTCTCATATATATATAATATATATATTTTTTAATGCATTTCTGGCTTTCAACCAATGTTGCAGTTTTTGATGGCATCTGTAAAAAGTCAAAGCCCTTATGCAATACTGCTTATGAAGATGTTGAACAGAACTTTACTGAAGGTGGATCCTTGCAGTACAACATTGGAGTTCTCTTCATGAAAGAGAGGTTTACCATTTTCCACTATTCTTTGTTGTCTCATACTCAAACAACTCCTAAACTAGTCTGTTTAGGGCCCATATCTAAGATTTTTGATTTAAGTTGCCTATGTGGAACACCTTAATGGAGTCAAAGTACACTACACTCAATTCTCTCCAGTTATCTAACTCTGGTCACCCAGTCAAAGAAATTGACAGATTTGCCTGACACGTGCCTGCCTTGGGTAAAATTATGCTGCCTCGGATCTTGTAATCTTTTGTTTGATTAATAACATTTTTCTGTGTTTAAATTATTGCTTAGATATGACTATATTGTATTATCCTGACATGCACATGTGAAATTTTAAAATATCAGACTGTTTTTTAAAAAATTTTTGGCACCGAATTTTCCCAAGAACGTAAAGCTTCCCAAGTTTACAAATTGTCAGCTTAGTTACTTCATTGCAGCCTGCAACTGCAAACCCATCTGTATGAATCCACTTTGCTGCAGTCTGTGAACCACAGTTACAGATAATTCACATTCTTTTTCCAACTTGAGCAGTATCCCTGGCATCATCCAATACAATGGCTGTAAAGTATAAGGATTGGAAGTGTGCTACAGTTTTGTTTTCCCTTATTTGAAGTGCAGGTACTCAAGCAGTGTTTCCTCTTTGCAGCCTTCAAGCTTTAATTTCTGCGGTTAATGACCTACTGTGTAAAATTCTGGAGGCAGGAGAGCCATCTTATTATCTCCTGTTTGTGTATGTAGATTATATCAACCCAGATAAACAGGATTGGCAAAACATGCGGCGAGCTCTTCCTGTGCAGGTATGGCAGTGATTGTGCTGTGAAATTCTGGAATACAGAGATAGTATTATTAAGAAATTTTATTTTAAATTAACAAGGAATGAATGCTGATTTTTTTTTTTAAATTTCAGCCTACATTAAAATTTGAGATATATTGTGTGTGTTTGATCGTTTTCATTATCTGTATTAGTATTTATTTTAATAATCTTTTATACCACCTTTCTGTCCCAATAAGGACACCTAAAGTGGTATAAGGTGATTTAAAAAAAATACAAGTAACACAAAACAGAATCCACAAATACAAGCCTACAAAGCAAAATAAATCCATAAATTCAGAAACTGTTGCATTTCACACAATATTCTTAACCCACGATAAAACATGTTAAATCTATACCTGCTACCCCACACACAACCAGGTATAAAGTATAAAAAAAATTGTCCCTGGAAAGATAACATCAACATACTAGCATGATACTGCTAGTTAAAATGCTAATCTCTCTATAATTTTGTTATAAAGCATACCATCATACGCTGAGTTTTTAGTGAGGTTATTTTCACTAGATTAAAAATAATACTGTGCAACTTCACTTCAAAAGACTTATCTTAGATTTATCTACTTTTATTTATTTATTAAAATTTGATTACTTTCTCCGGGACCAAGCAGGAAGTCAGTCCTCACATATGGGTGATGTCGGCGCCAAAGGAGCCCCTGTGCGGAGCATTTCCCCAGCTTTCAAAGAAAGCCTTTGGGAATGCAGCACGCCTGCCCTGTCTCATTCCCGCCCAAGGGTGCCATCTTGCCCAGTCTTTCTTTTTCCGCGGAGCCCGACGGACGTGAGTTTGTGTCACCTGGGAAAAGTTGATTTTTTTTCTGAGATTTTCACGTTGTCTTATCCGGTTTGACGCAGGTTCCCCTTCCCGCCTGGGCTCGGTACACCGGTATCGAGTCCGGAGTTGTAATTTTCGTTTTTTGTCCTTCGTGACTAGCGTTCGCGCTCTTTTTGTGTTTTCACTGGCAGCCCGGTCTTTTGACCTTGCAGGGGCTCTTTGTCCCCCGATGGCTGCCAGCGGGTTCAAAAAGTCTCTCACCGACACACATGACTGCTGCCTCCGATGCCTCAGGCCCGACCATGACCCGCTGGTCTGTGGCCCGTGCGGCAAAATGTCGTCGAAGGCGCTTCGGAGCCATCAGCATCAGCGTGAGAGAATTTTCTCTGACTCTGCGTCCGACCGGGCCTGGACTTCGTCAGAGGTCTCGCCATCTCAGGAGTCCGACCCCGAGCACCATCGGGGTTCCTCTGAAAGGGAGTCTCCCTCCCAGGAGCACTGAAGGAAGAAAAAGCTCGTGAGGGCAGCGTCTGTGGAGGCTCCTGGTTCCTCGAGGGCCAGGTCGCGTAGCCCTGACCGCCGCCCTGGGCCCTTGGAGTCAGAGAGGCCTTCTAAGCTACCTCGTGTGGAGCCAGAGTCCCCGAGTCACGTAAGTGCGGTTGTCCTCGTAGACTCTCCTCCGGGGGAGCCGACGTCGGGGCCCGAGTCGGGGGCTGCTGAATGTCCTGAGCTTGGACTCAGGTTGATGGCCTTGGAGAGCAGCTTGGCTGCCTTCATGGAGCAGCAGCGGGTGCTGATTGCCGGTCTGACCGGTGCATCTGCCACGACCACTGGGACCTCGACGTCTAAGTCGACCCCGGAGACAGAGCCGATCCTCGAGTCGATGAAGTCTCGAGTTGATCCTCGGTCAAGGCCCCCCCTCGACTTCCCGTGCGGGGCCGAGGTCGTCGACGCCGATACCCTCAGCGTCGGGGCGGGTGGCACAGAGGCCCACACGGCCGGAGCCGCTTGATTCCTCCTCGGAGGAGTCGGAGTGGGAGACGGAGGACGAGGAATCCCCGGACACCTTCCGGACCCGGTGCGTCCCTTCGGACTCACCGGAGTCTGAGCCTCGGAGAAGGTCCCCCCCCCAGGAGGATACCCGGTTCTTGGACTTCGTGAGGGACATAGCCAAGGCCTTGGCGTTCCCTGTGGATGCTGAGGAGGAGCCTCGAGCCGAGGGGCTCGATGCCCTCCAGTATGACTTTCCTCCGAAGGAAGCCTTTACTGTTCTGGTTCCTCCGATGCTGGAACGGCTGCTCTTCCATATGTGGGAGGCACCGGCCTCGATGCCGGTTCTTAGCAAACGGGTCAATTCCATTTATCGAGTCAGTAAGAGCCTTGGGTTCCAAAAGGCGCAGCTACCGTACCACTCCAGGGTTGTGGAATCGGCCATGCACCGTCTGAAGAGTCAGAAGATGTACTCCTTGGTGCCCCCTGGCCGGGAGGCCTGGAACCTGGATGCCCTCGGTAGAAAGTGGTTCCAGGGCTCTATGCTGTCTTGCCGTGTCCAGACCTACCAGCTGTACATGGGCATGTACCTCCGAGACCTGGCAAAGGAGATTGCCAGGTTCTCAGCTGGCCTCTCCGAGGAACCTTTGCAGAGGTTCAAGGCTTTGTCAACAGGGATTCGAGAGTGCTCGAAGTTTATCTCTCGAGCAGCCTATGATGGCTTTGAGGCTAAGACCCGGGTAGCCGCGGCCGGCATCGGTGCACGCCGTCAGGCCTGGCTACAGTCATCAGACCTGGAGCCATGGGTGCAGGACAAGTTGGTCGATGTCCCTTGCCGAGGTGAAAACCTCTTTGGTAAGCCCATGACTGAAAAGGCTGCGTAAATCGAGACTGACTCTCACCAGGACAAGGCTGTCCAGGAAGACTTCTGCCCCTTCTTAGAAAAAGAAGGGCTTGGGGAAGAAGCCCTTTTTCCCAAGGAAGGGTGCTGCCTACAAATCCTACTCTCAATATCAGGCCTCTCCAGCTCCCCAACAGGGCCAGCAGGCCAAGGGGGGCAGGGGCATGGGCCCCGTAGGCAGAAGACCCCCAAGCTGCCAGCTCCGGCTCCTGCACAGCAGGGAGCGGGGTTTTGACTCCCACTGCATAGCTTCTTCTCCACAGCTGGCTCCACTCAGCACCAGGAGGTCGGCTGACCCTGTACACCTACAGGTGGCCAACCATAACAGGGGATACCTGGGTCATCAGCATAGTCCAAAAGGGCTACATGCTCCACTTCCACTAGATACCCCCCTCCTACTTTCCAGGGGAGCCTCCAAGACTCCCTCTGCACAGAAACCTCCTCCTTCAGGAGCTGGCAAGTCTTCTAAAGGAACAGGCGGTGGAACTGGTGCCTCACCACCTGGAAGGGCGAGGCTTCTACTCCAGGAACTTTCTGGTACCAAAAAGTATAGGAGGCATCCAGCCTATCCTAGACTTGCAAAACCTAAATAAGTTTCTGGAGAGGGAAAAGTTCAAGATGCTTACCCTTGGGATACTGCTGCCCTACCTCCAGCTGGGAGATTGGCTATACCCACATTCTCATCCATCCAGACCACAGACAATATCTCAGATTTGTGGTGGGAGGAAACCATTTTCAGTACAGAGTACTTCCCTTTAGCCTAACTTCTGCCCCCAGGGTTTTCACCAAATGCCTGGTGGTGGTGGTGGCGGTGGCGGCGGCCTATCTCAGAAATCAGGGAATCTTTGTCTTCCCATACCTGGACGACTGGCTCATCAGGGGTCAGCCTCTCCAGGAGGCCAGACAAGCCACTCTTCGCACTGTCTCTCTTCTTCAGCATCTGGGCTTTGTCATCAACTACGCAAAGTCCACTTTGCTCCCCTCACAGAACCTAGAGTTTATAGGGGCAAGATTAGACACTCTGCAGGCAAGAGCTTACTTGCCCGAGGACAGGGCCCACAGGCTGATGGACTTGGCCAGCCAGTTCCAAGGCAATTCTCAGGTCTCCGCCAGACACTTCCTGCGTCTCCTGGGTCACATGGCATCCACGGTACATGTGACCCCAAATGCCCATCTGCACATGCGGGAGGCTCAGTGGTGCCTCAGAGCTCAGTGGGCGCAAGCCACAGGCGACCTCCAAGACAGAGTCAAGGTGTCCAAACCGCTCTTGGACTCCTTACAGTGGTGGCAACATCTCCCAAACCACCTCAGGGGAATACCCTTTCAGGCCCCAGCACACACAAGGGTGCTGACGACCGATGCTTCCTTAAAGGGCTGGGGTGCACATTGCCAGGGCAGGTGCACTCAAGGCCTCTGGTCTCCTCGGGAGGCCACACAGCAGATCAATCTTTTGGAGCTGCGAGCAATCCGCTTGGCTCTACAGACTTTAACTCATGTCCTATCTCACCAGTCTGTCTTAGTTCAGACAGACAATCAGGTAGCAATGTTCTATGTGAACAAGCAAGCGGGCACAGGGTCCAGACTCCTATGTCAGGAGGCGCAGTCAAACAAGGCATGTTTCTCAAAGCAGTTTATCTACCTGGTCAGGAGAACTTCTTGGCAGACAAACTAAGCAGGATTCTCCAGCCTCACGAATGGCAGTTGAATCCACTAGTGGTCCAGCAGCTCTTTCTACGATGGGGGCTTCCATCCATCGATCTCTTTGCAAGTCCACTGAACTATCAGCTGCCCAGGTTTTGCTCCAGACAGCCGCATCCCCTGAGAATGGCAGCAGATGCGTTTCTGATCTCTTGGTCTACGGGCCTCCTGTATGCGTTTCCTCCCACGACCCTGGTGGCCCGAACTCTGTTCAAGATTCTATGGGAAAAAGCCTCGGTCATTCTTGTAGCCCCCAGATGGCCGAGGCAACCGTGGTTTCCACTTCTTCTGCAGTTGGCAGTGGAAACTCCATTCCCTCTGGGGTTGCAACCCGATCTCCTGTCTCAGGATCAGGGTTCCCTTCTGCACCCCAATCTCAGATCCCTCAATCTGATGGCCTGGCTGCCGAAAGGATAGTGCTAGCTCCCTTACTTCTACCTAGGGAAGTTGAGGAGGTGGTCTTGGCCTCGAGGAGGCAATCCGCCAGAAAGTCCTATGCACTCAAGTGGCCCAGGTTCTCAGTGTGGTGTGCTCAGCACAATGAAGATCCTTTCTCCTGCCTTGTGCCAGTAGTGCTACAATACCTGCTTCACCTGTCAGACCTAGGCCTTAAGTCCAACTCTGTTCGGGTCCACCTCAGTGCTCTTTCAGCACACCACTCACCGGTGGAGGGACCGTCTGTCGGTTCACCCCTTGGTGTCCCGCTTCCTCAGAGGCCTGCTTTTGCTCAAGCCTCCGATTCGTCCACCTGCCACTGGGTGGGATTTGAACGTGGTCTTGCAACAACTTACTCGCCCACCGTTTGAGCCAATGGCTACTTGCCATTTACGCTTCCTTTCTTGGAAGGCGCTCTTCCTGGTCTCAGCCAGACATGTGAGTGAACTACAAGCTCTGGTTTCTGATAGACCGTACACACAGTTCTATAGGAACAGGGTGGTCCTTTGGACTCATCCGAAGTTCCTTCCAAAAGTTGTCTCCTCTTTCCACCTCAACCAGGAGGTGGTTCTTCCGACATTCTTTCCCAGGCCGCATGTCAGCTGGACTGAGACAGTTTTGCATACTCTGGATTGTAAGAGGGCGTTGTCCTTTTACATTGAACGTACGCGGGGGCATCGAAGGGCTACTCAGCTCTTCATCTCCTTTGACCCTAATAAATTGGGGTTACCTGTCTCCAAGCATACGTTGTCTACTTGGATAGCAGATTGTATCGACTGGGGGTACAATGCAGCCGACCTTTCCTTGCAGGGTCGAGTCACGGCCCACCGTGTCAGGGCGAAAGCCGCGTCAGTAGCTCATCTCCGCTCTGTTCCGTTGGCAGACATCTGCCGGGCCGCTACTTGGTCTTCAAATCAGACTTTTGCAGCCCACTACTGCCTCGAGAGAGAGTCCCAAAGGGACAGTGCTTTCGGACAGACGGTACTCCGTAATCACTTTGAGGTTTAGGCAACTCCTACCCTCCGGCCCTTGTGTTGGGCTACCGTACAGGGGCGTTCTCAGAGGATATTCTTATCACAGATGCTGAGGCTCTTGAGAGGGAGCCATTTTTTCAGCTTTGGGTTCCCGATAGCCTAGAGCTGGGGAGTCCCATATGTGAGGACTGACTTCCTGCTTGGTCCTGGAGAAAGCGTAGTTACTCACCTGTAACAGGTGTTCTCCAGGAGCAGCAGGAATCAGTTCTCATGACCTTCCCTCCTCCCCTGGAGTTGCAGTCATACTTTATTTTGATTTTTGCTGTCTTTTAGCTATGTCATCAGGCTGAGCAAGATGGCAACCTTGGGCGGGAAGGGGACCGCGCAGGCGCGCTGCATTCCCAAAGGCTTTCTTTGAAAGCTGAGGAAATGCTCCGCACGGGGGCTCCGTCGGCGCCGACGTCACCCATATGTGAGGACTGATTCCTGCTGCTCCTGGAGAACACCTGTTACAGGTGAGTAACTACTCTTTCCTCACTACCAAACTCAAGGCGAGGTACAGTTATAATTTTAAAAAAAATTTATATGACAGCTAAAACAAATCCTAAAACCCATTCCAAATCCCAAAGCATTCATACAAAACAAATGCAAATATCAGAAATCACTGTCCCTTACTACTTTATGATATTTTAGATTTACAGTGTTATTGTACAGCCTGTTCTGTTTCTTTCTTCAAGTATGTTTTACTTGAAAGTAATTGATTAAAATGATTGATAAAAATTAAATTAAAAAATCACTAATTCCATCTAGATCCGGGGTCTCAAACACGCGGCCCGCGGGCCGCATGCGGCCCGCAACCGAACTTTGTGCGGCCCGCGACGGAGGAAAAAAAAAAAACACAAACCCTGTCTTCTGCTGCTGCTGCCGCCGTGGTAGCAGCACAATCAGCTGTTCGCGGTCCCTTCTCCTCAGCCCGGAAGAGCCCCGAGTCTGCTCCTTTAGCGGCGGGCTTTTCAAGATGCAAAGAGAATATTTCCCTCTCTTCGCGGCTTGAAAAGCTCACCGCTAAAGGAGCAGACTCGGGGCTCTTCCGGGCATAGGAGAAGGGACCGCGAACAGCTGATTGTGCTGCTACCACGGCGGCGGCGGCGGCAGCAGCAGCAGCAGACAGGGTTTTGTTTTTAGTTTATTTACTTGGCCTGATTGGGGGGGGGGGGGTTAGGACTGGAAATGGGCAGATGGGGTTAGGACTGGAGGTGGTCTGATTGGGTGGGGGCAAAGACTAAAAAAGGGGTTAAGGGGGGGGGCTAAGAATGAAAATGGGGGGATGGGAGGGTTAGGACTGGAAGTGGGCTGTTGGGGGGCTTAGGAATGGTAATGGGCTATGGGGGGGCGAGGACTGGAAATGGGCAGATGGGGTTAGGACTGGAGGTGGTCTGATTGGGGGGGGCTAAGACTAAAAATGGGGTGATGGGGGGGCTAAGAATGAAAATGGGGTGATGGGAGGGTTAGGACTGGAAGTGGGCTGTTGGGGGGCTTAGGAATGGTAATGGGCTATGGGGGGGCGAGGACTGGAAATGGGCAGATGGGGTTAGGACTGGAGGTGGTCTGATTGGGGGGGGCTAAGACTGAAAATGGGGTTATGGGGGGGCTAAGAATGAAAATGGGGTGATGGGAGGGTTAGGACTGGAAGTGGGCTGTTGGGGGGCTTAGGACTGGTAATGGGCTATGGGGGGGCTAGAACTGGTAATGGACTGGGGGGGTTGCTAGGACTGGAAATGGGCTGAGTAGAAGGGGGGGCTTGAACTGCAAATAACTGATGGGGACGGGGTTTTGGAATGGAAATGGGCTGAGTGGAAGGGGGCTTGGAATGGAAATGGGCTGATGGGGAGGGGGGCTTGGAATGGAAATGGGCTGATGGGGAGGGGGCTTAGAAAGGAAATGGGCTGTGAGGGGAGGGAGCTAGGACTGGAAATGGGCTTAGTTGGGGGGAGCAAGGACAGGAAATGGGCTGATGGTGGGGCTAGAATAGGACTGGAATGGGCTGATGATGCGGGGACTAGAAGGGAGCAGATGCTGGGTGGGGCTGAAACTACAAGGGAGCTGATGTTGGGGGAGGATTAGAATGGGATAGGGCTGGGAGAGTAAAATGGAGAGGGGAAAAAAATATTTTGTGTGGGAGGGAAGAAAAATCTACAATTGGCCAGGTACTGGGTGAGTAAGTGTGGATTGAGAATGGAGGGGTAAAATTTGAGTGGATGAAATAGGAATGAGGAAAGAGCAAAAGGAAAAAGATTAGTATGTTAAAGCAGATGCAGAGAGAGAAAGGAAAAAAAACTAGAAGAGAGAAGAAAGTACAAATGGACAGCAGACCATGGAGAGTTATCAGAAGACACCAAGAAACCAGAAGAAAGTGGCTGGCACAATTGCAACTGAAAAAAAAAATGCACAAAAGGTAGAAAAATATCTCTTTATTTTGAATTAACTGGAATATGTCAGCTCTGGGAAATGTGCATCATTAACGTCTGTGCTTTATTTAATACAAGAGGAAATTAATTTATAGTTTTATTTCTACAGTGTTGTTGTACATTCCAAGTTTGGCTTTTGGGGTTCCCAGTTTAATTATTGTCTTCCTGTTTCTAAATTTTGATTCCTTGTTTGGTGATGGTGTATGTTCTGCATGTGTAACTGAGCTGAGGTATTCTGTTTATGTAATTCCTATTTGACATTGCCACTTGTTCTCTTTCCCCAGTAGGTCATGTATTGTTATTCTCTGAAATGTATTGGTTTAATATTTGCAGTGTTGCCTTTTGATAGTTAGGGTATGGTGCTTTGTGAGTCCTGGTAGTGCTGTTACGATACGGTGGGTTTGCTATGGGTTCTAATTGGGTAGTGTTTGTAGTAGTTCCTAATGTGCCTGGCGGTTGGCACTGGATTATAGTAATGTAGAAATCTTTTAGTCTTTCTTTATCCATACGCTCATTAAGAGGCATGTTTACTAAAAGTTAGTTTATGGTAACATTATGCAAATATTTATGCAAATGAGGTCCCTTATGCAAATTAGGCCTGCGTCTTGTGCGGCCCCCGGGTTACTTTACAAGTCCTCATTTGGCCCTCAAAGCAATTTGAGTTTGAGACCCCTGATCTAGATGATCACAAAAATCTATTATTATTGATCACTGATCAAAAAGCCAAGCTTTGGCCAATTTTCAGAAATTCAGATAATCATGCCCTGAGCATATTAACAATGGCATAGAATGCCACAGTTTTTAACCAAAGTAAACAAAAGCCCTCCATCTAGTTTGCTGCAATTAAATTTGAGAGAGGATGTTTAACAAGTTTTGTTCATGCAAAAATGCAATGTGTGCCTTCGAGTCAGTCCTGACTCCTGGCGACCCAGAAGCTCCTGGGTTTTCTTGACAGTGTCACCGGAAGTAGATTGCCAGGCCTTTCTTCCGAGGCAGTGGAGGGTTAAGTGACTTGCCCAAGGCCACAAGGAGTGCTAGTGGGAATCGAACCCTGGTTGCTTGGTTACCAAGCCAGTGTTCTGACCACTAGGCTACTCCTCTGTTTTGTTCATAGGTTCCCCTTATGTATGTTTTCCTGCTTATTACCTGCTAACTCCATAGATCATGCCAGGATAAACTAGTACCCTTGCTGGTATTGAGGGATGGAAGACGCTCCATCTTAGACTAACCCCTTACACTGCTTTGTGGCTGTGAAGGGCTACCACAGCAGTTGCCGCCATCTTTTCTACCATGTTTCCCCGAAAATAAGACCTATCCTGAGACTAAGACTTAGCACGTTTTTCTGTGATTACCCTAATATAAGCCCCCCTGAAACTAAGGACTAGTGCAGATCATGTCTGACAGATTCGGTACCTTGGGGGGAGTGGTCACCAGGGAGGAGCTTTCCTCCTCCTCCACTCCCCGACGCCGATCGGGTGCCGGTGCTGTGCTGCTGGCCACTTCCTTAGCGCCAAGGGTGCTCTCTTTAAGGTACAGTTGGTGCTGTTGTGGCCTGATTGGCTTTGGCGGGTGGACTGGGGAGGAGCTGTCCTCCTGTTCCACTCCCTGACACCGATCGGGTGCTGCTGCTGTGCTGCGGGCCACTTCCTTTGCGCCAAGGGCACTCTCTTTAAAAGTACAGTTGGTGCTTGTAGCCTAATTGGCTTCGGCGGGTGGACTGTTGTATATCAAAATAAAATAAGGCATCCCCTGAAAATAAGCCCTAGTGCATATTTTGGAGCAAAAATAAATATAAGACACGGTCTTGTTTTCGGGGAAACATGGTATTTCTCCAGGATTGAGTGCCTCATCTCCACAGCATCCCTGCTAGATAGCAGATTTAAAACCGGGTCTCTTTACCTAGAGCATTGTGGCATGATCTACAGCTTCAACCCCCACAAAATAAACACATGTATGCAGTACATACTGTCTGTGTAAAAAAAATAGATATGTATGTTTGAATACATTGTTTAAAATTTGATACAGTATTTTAAATCTAAATTGAGCAGTTGACATGAGAAATTATGCAAGTGAGCTGATTTTCATTATTTCATGTATCCAGGTCATCTTCAGTAACCTGCAAAATGGAGATCATGTCTTTGAATGCTCACAAATAAAATCTGCTTTTTATTTATTTTTTTTATTTCTTTATGCTGATTTTCTATTATAACATCAAGGAAACAGCTTGAGAAAATAGGAATATATAGATTGGGAAAGAAAATTAATTCAATGAATGGAGTGGTGCGGGTAAACATAGAAACATAGGCCATGTGGTCTTTTTCTGTTGTCATTTCTATCTAGTCTGTCCTTCCATATCAACAACTACAACAGTCCCCTTTTTACCTTTAGAGATCCTCTGTGTTGGTCCCATACTTTTTTGAATTCAGTTACTGTCCTCATCTCTACCACGTCCACTGAAAGACTATTCCACGGATCCACTACTCTTTCCGTAAAGAAATATTTCCGCATATCACTCCTGAATCTATCTTCCTTCACCCTCATCCCATGTCCCCTTGTAGCAGAACTTGATTTCAGTTGAAAGAGGCTCTCTTCCTGAACATTTGTCACGGAGTTATTTAAACATCTCAATCATATCACCTCTATCCCGCCTTTTCTCTAAGGTGTACATATTAAGATCCTTCAGTCTGTCCTCATATGCTTTATAATGAAGACCACTAATGATTTTAGTAGCCACCCTCTGCACCGACTCCATCCTGTTCACATCCTTTTGAAGGTGCGGTCTCCAGAATTGCACACTATACTCCAAATGAGGTTGCACCAAAGACTTATACAGAGGCACTGTCACCTCCTTTCTTCTGCTAGCCATTCCTCTCCGTATGCACCCAAGCATCCTTCTAGCTTTTGCCGTCGTCTTTTCTACCTGTTTAGCTACTTTAAGATCATCAGACACAACCACGCCTAGGTCCCGCTCTTCTTTAGTGGACAAAAGTACTTCACCCCCTATACTGTATTGCTCCCTTGGATTGCTGCAGCCCAAATGCATGACCTTATATTTTTTAACATTAAATCCCAGCTGCCAAATTCTAGACCATTCTTCAAGCTTAGCTAGATCCCTCCTCATCTTATCTACACCTTCCTGGGTGTCTACTCTATTGCAAATTTTGGTATCATCCACAAAGAGGCAAACCTTACCCGACAGCCCTTCCGCTATATCACTAACAAAGATGTTAAAAAGAATCGGACCAAGGACAGATCCTTGGGGCACACCACTGGTAACATCCTTCTCCTCAGAGTGAGCTCCATTCACTTGTACTCTTTGTCGCCTCCCACCCAACCAATTTCTAACCCAAGCAGTAACTTTAGGGTCCATCCCTAGGGTGCTCAGTTTGTTTTATAAGTCGCCTGTGAGGAACAGTGGCAAAGGCTTTACTGAAATCTAAATACACCACATCTAGGGCTCTCCCTCGATCCAACTCCCTGGTCACCCAGTCAAAGAAATCAATCAGATTTGTCTGACAAGATCTGCCTCTGGTGAATCCATGCTGTCTCGGATCCTGTAATCTGCTGGACTCCAGAAACCTCACTAGTTTCTCTTTCAGCAGCGTTTCCAATAATTTACTCACCACCGAAGTTAAACTAACCAGCCTGTAGTTTTCAGCCACATCCTTACTTCCACTTTTGTGTAAAGGCACCACATGAGCCTCTCTCCAGTCCTTTGGCACTACTCCCGACTCCAACGAGGCATTGAAAAGGTCAGTCAGTGGAGCTGCTAGAACATCCCCAAGTTCCCTCTGTATTCTAGGGTGATCCCATCCGGTCCCATCATTTTGTCTACTTTAAGTTGAGCTAGTTTCTCATGAACACAGTCTTCTGAAAATTGTTCAAGATGTCCCTCGCTTCTGTTCCTGTTTGTGGGTGTTTTCTGAGGTCCTGCTCCTGGTTCTTCATCCGTGAACACAGAACAGAAATATTTGTTAAGCAATTCCGCTATATCCTTATCAGCTTCTACATATTCCTCCCCTGCACCCTTGAGTCTGACAATACCACTTTTGCCCTTCCTCTTCTCACTAATATATCTGAAAAATGTCTTATCCCCCCCATTTTATTGCATTGGCTATTTCCTCCTCCTTTTGAAACTTTGCCTTCCTGACTACTTTGCTAGTTTCTCTAAGTTTTTCCAAATACAGATGCCTGTCTTCCTCTCTCTGTGATCTCTTGTATTTCATGAAGGCCTCCCTCTTTTTCTTCACTTTTTCAGATACTTCTTTCGAAAACCATAGCGGTCTCCTTTTCCTTTTACCTTTATTTACCATTTTAACAAAAAGGTTGGTTGCCCTTAAAATATCCCCTTTCAGTTTTGCCCACTGTTTTTCTACATCCCCCAGCTGTTCCCATCCCACTAACGACTCCCTGAGGTATTGGCCCATCTTCGCAAAGTTAGTCTTCCTAAAGTCTAAGATCCTCACCTTTGAATGGATTCTAACAGCCCTAGTCCTAATACTGAACCACACCATCTGGTGATCACTGGGTGCAAAATGATCTCCCACTACAACATCAGAAACACTTTCACCATTGGTAAGCACCAAGTCCAGTATGGCCCCTTCACGTGTGGGGTCTGTTACCAATTGCCTGAATAGTTCTCCCTGTAGAGAATCCAGGATCTCCTCACTTCTAGATGATACTGCAGCAGGAATGTGCCAATCAACATCTGGCATATTGAAATCTCCTATCAGTAGCACTTCCCCTTTCCTAGCAATGCTGCGTATGTCTTCAGTTAACTCTCTGTCCACCTCTTCCTCTTGTGAGGGAGGTCTGTATATCGCACCAATGCAAATAGATTTCTCTTTCCCACTTTCTAGTTTAACCCACAATGCCTCCTCTCTCCCTTTTAAGCTCTGTAATTCCAAAGCTTTAATAGTAGTTTTACATATAGTGCCACTCTTCCTCCCCTTCTTCCTAACCTGTCCTTTCTGAATAAAGTATAGCCAGGTATAGTTACATCCCAATCATGGTTTTCTGTGAACCATGTTTCTGTAACTGCCACTAAATCCAAGTTGGCCACTCCCACCAAAGCTTCAAAATCAGGGATCTTATTTCCCATGCTACGGGTATTTATACACACTGCTCTCCATATGTTACCCCTGTTACCCATTTCCATAAATGTATTTAATGTATCACCTACCTGGGGGCTTTCTTCACCCATCCCCAACGAATCTAGTTTAAAGCCCTCTTCAGTAGATTAGCCAGTCTACTACCGAAGACGCGTTGACCTTTCTTGGACAGATGGATGCCATCTCTGCTCTGCAACCCTTGGAACAGCATCCCATGGTCTAGGAAATGAAAACGCTTTTGATGACACCATCCACGCAGCCATGCATTCATCTCCAGGATGCGAGCCTCTCTGCCTTGGCCTTTACCCTCAACAGGGAGGATTGAAGAGAACACCACCTGTGCACCTAACTGCTTCACCCTCTGTCCCAGAGCCATGAAGTCACTTTTGATACGTTCCGAGGTATACCTGGCAGTATCATTTGTTCCAACATGGATTAGCAACATTGGGTAATAGTCAGTGGGCTTGATGAGTCTCGGCAAACTCTACGTAACATCTTGGATTTTGGCACCAGGCAGACAGCATACCTCTCTGGACATCAAGTCTGGTCGGCAAATGGACGCCTCAGTACCCCTCAGAAGAGAGTCTCCAACCACCACCACCCTTCGTTTCCTTCTGGTCACTGATTCTGCAACTTTGGGGTACTTGTGCTCTGGTTCTTCCCTTTCCAGGGATGCTTTCACCTCCTCCACTTCCAGGGTTGCATAATGGTTCTTCAATTTAAGGGCTGGAGAAGTTGGATTGGTGATTTTTCAGGCCCTGGTGACTTGTGTCCAACCATCGACATTCTGTTGGCACCCATTTTCTCCTCTGCTGGAGAGCTTGGTTGCTGCAAGAAGCATCTCATCATTGTACTTCTCACTGTCTTGAATGCTCTTCAGCCTCACCACCTCCTCTCTGAGTTCCTCAACTTGTTTCCTCAGAGCTTCAGCATGCAGGCACCCTGCACATGGAACCGGTCCTTCAACTGGCATTAGGACCGAGGCAGAAGCTGTAATGGGGGCAACAGCTTTAGCGATACGATTTTTCCCAGCCATTGTTCTGTTCGTGGAGCTTAGGTATCTGTTAAAGGAAAAAAGAGAGATCTACCAAGTACCAGCCGGTTTCCCAGCTGTCCTTTCAGAGAAAAAGCAGTTAAATCTCTTTAATTATATTCAAAATGTGCTGGTCCAATTCTCTGTGATTTGTTAAATGGGGAGGTGCCCTATAAAGCAAGACTGCTCACTAGGGGTGGGTGGGAGTTGGGGTGGGAAGGGAGGGAACTAACACCTGATTAGGTGTTAGCTGTTCCCAAAGCTGAGGAGGTTACTAGAGTTCAGCAACCTACTGTGCTCAAGGAAAGTTCCACTAAAGCACCAAAAAGAAAGTAACCTTGCTTTAAAAATATACAAAAAACCCTTTTAAGAGCTCCCAGTCAGAGAGCTAGCAATTTAATATAATAACATAGATCGGTTGTTTATACCATCAAAAAGTAGAAAGTCTAGGGGACACCCAGTGAAGCTAGTGTAACCAATTGAACACTAATAAGAGAAAATATTTTTTCACTCAACATGTAATCAAACTCTGGAATTCGTTACTGGAAGGAGTAGTAAAAGCTGTTAGTGCAGCTTGGGTTTAACACTAGAAGCCCCACAGTGCGTCAGTTGACGCAAATGCATCTTCGAAGTTGTATACCAGCGCCACTGCTAGAACCATGTCAGTCATGTTCAATGACTTTGTTAGCAAGGTCAAGATGTTCAAATATGTGCATCGAAAACACTGGTCAACAAATTTTTACAAAAGTCATATTACTGAAATAAGAATAGTCATTTCTTATCAATTTTTATATGCTGAACACGAATATGACAGTGAAATTGCAAAGTTGGCTCTAGTTTTTTTTGTAATCTACAAGAATTAATGTTTACATCATGAAATGCATGTTAATAGTAAATATAATAGGCCTTCGGTTAATACCTGTAAAAAAACCAAGTCATAGACTACTTCTTAGACTTTTTCGCCTGTTTCTTGTACAGCTGTTCAGGAGCTTCTCTGGGGAGTGTTCAGCAGTAGTCAGCCAGCATTGTAGTGGACCATTTTCCCTGGTATCTTTGCTCCATCGTTGAGATATCCTGGTTAAAACTTTCGCCCTGTTCATCACTAACCATACCACAGTTGTCAGGAAAGAAATCGAGATGGGAATCAAGGAAATGGATCTTTAGAGGCATATTGCAGCCAAGTTTCTGATACTGCATCAGCATGTCTTCTACTAGTTCTTTGTAGTTTTCTGCCCTAACATTCCCGAGAAAGTTTGTCACTAGGCGAAAAGCATTCCATGCTTGTTTTACATTACCCTGCAGCAAGTTGTTGAACCGGTCATCTTTGAAGAACTCTCGAATCTGAGGACCCACAAAAACTCCCTCTAATCTTTGCTTCGCTGAGTCGAGGGAATTTTTCATGCAGGTATTGGAAAGCTGGCGAAGTGCGGTCCATGGCTTTCAGAAAGTTTTTAATCAAATCTAGTTTGATGTGAAGGGATGGTAGCAGGATTTTGTGAGCCTCTACCAGAGCTGGGTGCTGGATATTCTTCTCTCCAACTGTTACATTTTGTCTGCGATTCCATTCCTTCTGCAAGTAGTGCCAATCCTTTGCTCGGCTATCCCACTCACATAAGAAACACATGTATTTTATATATCCCTGCTGCAGTCCCATTAAAAGGGCTACTACCTTCGTCACCACAGAGGTGCCAGCTGTACTTGTTATAGTTAATGGAAGTCAGTAGATGCTTTAAGTTATCGTATGTCTCTTTCATGTGGACGGCATGCGCTACTGGAATAGATGGAAGACGGTTTCCATTGTTCAAAAGCACAGCCTTCAGTCTCAGTTTCGAAGAGTCTATAAGTAGTCTCCAGTCTTGTGGGTCATGAGTGAATTTTAAGACATTCATGAGGCTTTCAGTATCGGAACAGAGTACCAGATTACTTTCCTTCCGACTGTGTATAGTACACTGCTGACGACTGATGGCTTCAGCAGCCGTGTGGCAATAGTATTGCATTGCATCAGAAAATGATGCAATCAACTCTGGATGATGTGTGCATGCTGGTATTATGCAATGTGATGCAATATTGCATCATTCAAGGCTTATTTGGGATGTTGTTGATGTCCTACTGGATAAATTTACACGGTGAAACGTCAAAAATGAACTACATGCAATATCTTCAAAACGAGAGCCAATAATTTTTTTTAATGTTATATTCGTGTTCAGCTCACCAAGATACTACAGATTAGGGCCTTTTAAAGTCAGTAACGATTTCAGTGTTGACCAGTGAAATTAATGACAGATGCACCACCTAGCAGGAAAATGAATTTATACCTAGGAGCCGCAAAGTGCGTCAGTTGACGCACTCAATTGTCTTGGATGCGTCAATTGACGTTCTTTGGGGCTTCTAGGTATAAATTCATGTTCCCACTAGGGTGGCGCATCTCAATCACTGTTTACAATTTTACTCCGACATTACAAACAATAAACACACAATGATGTCATGTAATGATGTCACATACTGCACATATTTAACAAATAAGTAACTTCACATTAATTCACATCTGCATTTCATGCTAAACACAGTCGTTGTGATAATGCGTTAATTGATGCACTTAGGGGTTTCTAGGTAAAATTCCTTTTGGGGCTTCTAGTGTTAAAAAAGGTTTGGACAAGTTCCTGGAGGAAAGGTCCATAAACCATTATTGAGAAGGACCCGGGAAATTCACTGCTTACCCTAGGACAAGCATTGAGGAACCTATGTATCTTTTGGGAACCTGCCAGGTACCTATGAACTGGATTGATCACTGTTGGAAACAGGATACTGGGCTTGATGGACCTTGGTCTGACTCAGTATGGCATTTTTTATGTTCTTATATAATAGAGAATATTCTTATATAATAATAGAGAATGTTCTTATATAATAGAGAGAGAAGGGCGTCTGCAACAATGCACTAGGATGGTGTAAATCTTATCTGGATGGTAGATGGCAATATGTGAAGTCTGGATCAGAAGAGTCAAAACATTTCCATCAAAAGCAAGGGGTACCTCAAGGCTCCTCGTTATCCTCCTTACTTTTCAATATTTACATGCAGCCCATCTGCAACATCATAAGATCATTCAAGGTGAAATGTTTGATATATGCAGATGACATTCTCTTATACATGCCGTTCTCCACAGCTCACATGGATCTGGCCCCGATTATAGACTGCTTTAATGCGGTTTCAACGTGGCTCCAATCACAGAACCTACGCATTCAACATAAAAAAACAGAGGTGCTTTTCATCACCAGAGACCCCAACTTTACTCCCCCATCCCACGTCAGTGTCAAGGAAGCTGACTTACAAACTAAAGAAGCAATAAAATACCTTGGAGTTACGCTGGACCAACGTCTAGATATGAAACACCACATAAGCAACATAGTCAAAGCTGTTTATTTTAAAATCCGTTCACTCAAGCACCTACGCTCCCTGTTGGACCCAGACGATTTCCGGACCATATATCAAGCGTTAATCCTGCCACACTTTGACTTTGCAAATGCCATCTTACAAGGTCTCCCCCAATCCACACTAACCCCCTTACAGCTGGCCATGAATGCCGCAGCGAGGGTCCTTTACGGAGCATCCAGAAGCGACCACGTGACTCCAATTCTCAAACAGCTTCACTGGCTACCTATCCATGGGAGGATCACCTTCAAAACCCTACTCTTAGCATTCAAGACAATCAAAGGTATCTCACCCTCCTCACTCACACATCTTATTCACATTGTCCCCCCCCAACAGATTCAGAAGAGCAACAGCCGTAAACTTGCTAGTAACCCCAAAGGCATCGACAAAGTGCAACAAGAAAACCACAAATAGGGCATTCAGTTTCTATGTCCCCAAATGCTGGAATGCTCTTCCCCCTGACATTAGGGCCATCGCCAACCTATATCAGTTCAGGAAGGCACTCAAATCCCACCTTTTCCTCCAATACTACCCAACCAGCAATTGAACCTAGATATCCCTCTCAAGAAATGACCCATTCTAGAAAGGCCCTTACACTCAGTATCTGATTTTACCTATCCTTGCAGTGTAAATAGCTTATGTATATAGTTGACCCTGTTGTCCAAGTTTGTACTCCTGTTCGATGTAAAACCAGACAGCTTGTTGTTATGGTCGTTGTGTTTTGATGTAAACCACGCCGATACCGAATAGTGCGGTATATAAGAAACTATAATAAATAAATAAATAAAATAAATAAATAGACAAAATGGTAAAATGTCCTAACCGCAAATCCCATATCAGTCCACAAATAAAGAGGGGGACAGTTTACAAAATCCAAAACCAAAATGTCATATGAAGGAACCATAAATTGAAGACATAGTACTATAAATAACAGGGACATCTCTGACATTACAGTGGGCCATTGACAGAGCTAGCAGCCTGAAGATATTTATCACTCAAAAACAGCTAGCTGTGATAGCTTATAAAAAATATAGGAAGCAAATTTATACGTAAACATTTACATGGTTATTTTTAGGAAAAATAATCCCCCAAGTTGAAGGACTCGAGGTTTCATCAAAAGAAGTGTCTTCCTTTTCATCCGAGTTATTTTGAAAACATCTTGAAAAACTCTTAACTAGTAAGCCCAAAAATTTAATTTCGATAGTGAAGGAAAACTTTTAAGAGCCAGTCGCTTATCAGCTTCTAAAGCCAAAGTAACCAAGAAAGTTGCAGTAACTGCTAACTTGTCATCCAATGTTACAAAGAAAGTAGTCTAAATTGTTCTCTAAATAAACCAGAAAATTTGTTTCCAATTCATCCTGCTAGAACAGTCCAGACAAGTGGGTTTAGCTCCCCCTACCAGCAGATGTTGGAGACAGAGAAAAAAACACCAGAAGTTTGACTTGACTAAGCCCTGGTAGATATATAGCTGCACCCCTAGAGGTCGCCTTTAGTATTTTCTCTGTCTCCAGCAGATGCTGTTTTTTTCTTTGTAGGTTTTCCTTTAATTTGATAATTTCAGCTGGACGTTTTCAGGGCGCACAGGTGTCCCTCTGGAATTTCCCCGCTCAATTCCTTGGAGATCTGGTTGAGCTCCTGGTCAAGAGGACTAGTCGAGCTCCCATTAAGTGAGGGGAAGGCCAGCTCCTGGTCACAAGGACCTGGTAGGGCAGCAGCAGTGGGAGCCTTCAGTGCTCTTATAGAGCTTATCTACATCAGCAGTTTTGGTCAGCCTTTGTGCAGCGTCTGCTTTGGCTCCCCTGTTCTACTACTCCTGGGATCGCATGGGGCATAGTGAGCTTTTCTTTCCCCCCCCCCCCCCCCGGTCTGCCGCTCATCTTTACCTTCCCGGGAAATGGAGACTCAGACGGTCACTCTGAGGTTTTTTAATCCAGCTCAAAGCTGTGGCTGTTGGGAGTCCTGTTCCCGCCTCTAGTCTGGATAGCGGGCAGGTTTTCTGCGGTGGCAGAAAGTGCGGTGGACATCTTTTCCTTCTCCTCAGCCATGTGGATGCTGCTGCAATGGCCAGTTTTAGGAGGGAAGCTGTGCTAGTGGTCTGATAGCGCAGACAAGCTTTTGTTGTTGCACCGGCTCCTCCCTCGGTGTCTGAAAGTGCGGCGGTCATCTTTCTTTTCTGGGCATACAATTGAGGCAAGCAGTCTGATAGTGTTAGCAGGCTTCGACGTTTGTACCGGCTACTCCCTGTCTGTCTCTTTTGCCGTTGAAGCGCAGAGCTGCTTCTCTTAGCTGGCAACGCTCCTTTTACAGGAGGTCTTCCTTCTTGCAGAGATGCATTGTGTGCAGCAGAAAGCGAAAAGATCTGAGGGACCGGGGGTGTTCAGCTTGCTCTGCTCACCCAGGGGAGATCTCCAATACTGTTCCCACATGCAACTCTAACAGAGAGTGCTCATCTGTACTACCTGCCCCTGCGAAACCCAGGGCCAGTGTGCCAGCAGAGGAAGCAATGGACCTACCGCTTCTACTGCCCCAGCCTGTAGTCCCTTCCATATAGATGCTTCTGACACAGGAGGCTCTTCCTCAGGAACAGGATTTCCATTTCTTAGCCCTCTTCAGGCAGGCTTGGACCCTATGGCACTTGGACCCTACCATTGCTGTCTTGAAGTCTGTCTCCATCCACAAAACAGCAATGTGCTCTGGGTCAGAGTCCCGAAAACACACTTGACTGGATGCTGCTCCTAAGGACAGCAGCCACCCTCCCAAAGAGGTGTCTTGGGTCTCAGGTGCTTGGTCATCTGTTGTCCCAGAGGAGGAGGTTTTTTCTAAGCCGATGAGAGTTTGGAAGCCTCTGACCACGAGGATGGTGAATGGTCCGCCTCAGAGGCCTCAGCCTGTGACGAGGATGGTACACAGAATATCTTTCTATTCCACAAGGATGGTCCTACCGGTGCTCTTTGCCCAAGTGGTGGACGCCTTATGCCTCTCTGATCCTCCCAAACAGCAGCAGCCCCAGGCGCAGTCTCGGGCTGATCCCATGACCATTCGGAAACCCTCAGGGTCTGGGACTATATTTAGATCTTAGGGTCCATGGTGGCCACCATCGATATCGTCCCATGGGCCAGAGTGCACAAGAGGAATCTGCAGCAGTCTCTGCTCTCCTGCTGGTCTTTGGTGACCGTGAGCTACGACTGTGACTTCCACTACTTCCATCAATGCGCCACAGCCTTCATTGGTGGCCCTTGCCAGCCCGTCTCCTCCAGGGTGTCCCCTTGGAGGCTTCCCGCTGGATTTTGCTGACCCACCGATGCAAGCCTTTCAGGTTGGGGAGCGCTCTGCCTGAACCAGTCGGCTCAGGGCACCTGGATACTTCGGAAGGCGTGCTGGACCATCAACCACCTGGAGTCCCAGGCAGTTTGCCTGGCCTTGTTGCACTTCCTGCTGCTTTTCTGTGCCCAAGCACTCCACGTTCTTTCAGACCACGCGACAACTGTGGCCTATCTAAACTGTCAAGGCGGTACAAAGCATCCAGGGGTGACCAGGGAAATGGCTCTTCCTTTCCCCTGGGCAGAACATCTTTTACAGGCCCTGTCGGCCCAACACATCACAGGGGTGGACAGCATCCAAGCGGACTTCCTCAGTTGTCATGCTCCTGGAGAGTGGGAGCTTGCTCCTTGGGCATTTCGGTGGATAGTACGGATGGGAGGACTTCCTCAATGGACCTCATGGCATCGGCAGCGAACGCCAGGGTACCCTCCTTTTTCAGTTAGAGGGACGGAGTATGGGTCACAAGGTCTGGACGCGTTGGTTCAGCCATGACTGGCATCAGCTCTCGTGTACGTCTTTCCCCTTGGAAGATGCATCGAGGCACACCCGGGAGCAGTGATCCTGGTGGCTCCCAACTGACCTCGGAGACCATGGTATGCCGACCTCGTGCGATTAGCCTGGTTGCCCCCTCTCCCCCTCAGTGCTCACAAAGGTCTCCTATATCAGGGTCTAATCACCATGAATGACCCCTCTCCCTTCTTGCTTACTGCCTAGCTCTTGAATGCTGGCGTTTGAGTCACAAGGGTTATTCTCATCGAGTAGTGGCTACTCTGCTAATGGCACAGCATCCCTCTGTCATTAGCATATATGCGGGTGTGGCGTATATTTGTGTCATGGTGCTCGAGGGCGCACCGCCTCTTGCCGTAGCGGACCCAAATCCCCGAGTTCCTAGCCTTCCTGCAGGAGGAACTCGACAAGGGCCTGGCCCTCTGCTTTCTCCAAGTCCATGTCTCTGCTCTAACTTGCTTCCGTGGTCCCCTCAAGGGATGTTCGGTTGCCTCTCATGTGGATGTGGCTAGGTTTCTCAGAGGTGCAAGAATGCTGTGCCCTCCGGTCCGTCCGTTCGTCCTGCCCTGGGATCTTGCCTTGGTCCTCAGGGTTCTTTTGGGAAGTGCCGCTCAAGTGTATAATCACTCTGGGACTTGTCCCTTAAGATGGCGTTCCTCACAGACAAAACCTCGGCCAGGAGGGTCTCCGAGTTGCAGGCTCCTTCGTGTTGAGACCCTTTTTCTCTCCTCCTCGATGGAAGGCGTATCCTTGCGGGGGGGGTACCTTCCTTCCTGCCAAAGGTCCTTTCAGCTTTTCGCCTGAATCAGCATATATTGCTCATATATCGCTCCCAGCCTTCTCTAAGGACCAAGGGGCTTTGGGCCGTGGATCTTAGCAAAGTACTCCGCCATTCTCACTGGCTCTGCCAGACTTTTGAATCGGCCTCCATAATCCAGGGTAAGCCTGAGCTCCGTGGACTCCAAGAGCTCACTACTCGGGGTCAAGCAACCTCATTGGCAGAGCCCTCGCAGGTTGTTTCCCTCAACATTTGTAGGGCGGCCACCTGGTCTTCCCTGTCCACATTCAAGCGTCACTATTGTCTCGATCTCCAGGATCGAGAGGCAGCACAATTTGGGGCCAGCGTAGTTACAGCGGCTGCCTCTTCCCGCCCTAAGGTCAGTTGGCTTGGGTACTTCCCACTTGTCTGGACTGGTCTAGCAGGATGAATTGGAAGGAGAAATTTCACTTACCATTAATTTCCTTTCCTGGAATCCTGCTAGACCAGTCCAGGACCCACCCATTTCTGTATCCTCAAGCAACTTCTTTGCGAGAGATCCAAGGCTCGCATTTCGAGGCAGCGGCCCAGCTGCTGCTCCTCAAGAAGGGATGCTCCATCTACAAAGTTTTTCCATGTCGTGGCCATACCTTTTACTTTGTCAGAGTATACTGAAGGCGACCTCTAGGGGTGCAGCTATATATCTACCAGGGCTTAGCCAATCAAGCTTTTGGTGTGTTTTTCTCTGTCTCCAACGTCTGCTGGTAGGGGGAGCTAAGCCCACTTGTCTGGACTGGTCTAGCAGGATTCCAGGAAAGGAAATTAACGGTAAGTGAAATTTCTCCATCACCATTAGGATACATTTTATTAAATGGGGGAAGAAGATAAGTCTTAGAAATTGGTGGAACTGTGCCAGCACCTTCAGAATTTTCACATGATATTGTTTAAACACGTCCATAGGTGAAATATTTTTATCTTGGGAAAATTTATTAAGCATAAGTTTTTCAGTGTGTTAGAGTTCTCTAAATTCTCAATCTTATGCTGCAGCATCGAAGAAACTTTAGACAGTTGTAGGTTACCATGGTTGTCTACCTTAGTCTCCAAAGCAACACAATTAAACATATCAGTAATTTTAATTTGTTAATACAAGGCTTTATTCTCCAGTACTTATAACCTCATCCCGATATGGTTAAACTGCGCTGTTAAAGCATGTCTGAGGCCCGCTGTAACTCCCTAAATAGATTCCAAAGTGGGATATTGCTGTTGCACTGCCAGTCATTTAGGAGCCTCCTTAAAGTCTGGGCTTAGCAAAACACTTATCAAGTGGGGACCGAAGTAAATTCTCCCTGAATCCCCCAGTAGTAGTGCTTTAGACCTTGTAGATGTCCTATTGTGAAGCATGAAGGAATCCATCAGGCTTACTGTGATAAGAGCATTCTGGGTTACAAGGAGAAACCTGTTCTTCCCCTTCCTTTTCCTGACACCCAATAAATTAAAAAAACAAATAGTCAATTTAGGAATATCCAGCAAGAAGAACCAAAATCTATGGGAGCCTTCGTGTCCACAACCATCTCAGTCTGTCATCGTGCACCACCAAAATATGCTTTTTCTGTGTTGCAAAAATGGAAATCAGCATGTAGCAGAGGAATGGCTTAGCAGTTTTATCAATGGCCAGAGTTTATTTCCTGCTTTACTACTGACACACTCGTGACCTGCAAGTCACTTCACCTTTCATTGCCTCGGGTATCTATATAAATTATAAACTGTTGAGGAAATGACTTATACTCTAATACTTAACACCTGCGTACAGCACTATTACACATCCAGTAGTGCTATCAAAAGTTGTGTAATTGGGGTTTTAGACTGCTGATTGTATGTAGATCAGGGCATAAGTGCGACAAGCAGCTAACACGCATACAGATGGTTGCTGATCTCTACAGATGAATCTTAATTTGCAAGAAATTTGTGGCTTCTTCATTTTCTTTGCACAATGCAAGGTTCCATATTAGGAATCGCCACCCAGTAAAAGGATTTGGGGATCATCGTGGATAATAGGTTGAAACCCTCTGCCCAGTGTGCAGTGGCAACCAAGAAAGCAACTAGGAAAGGAATGGAGAATAAAATAAAGGCTATTATAATGCTTCTGTATTGCTCCATGGTGTGACCGCACCTTGAATATTGTGTGCAATTCTGGTTGCCATATCTTAAATAAGGATATAGCAGACTTAGAAAAGGTACAGAGAAGAGTGACCAAAATGGTAAAGGGGATGGAAGGATATCTCTGTAAGGAAAGGCTTAAAGGTTTAGGGCCCTTTTGCTGGGAAAAGACAGCTGAGGAGAGATATGATAGAAATCTAAAATAATGAATGGAGTGGAGTGGGTAAATGTAGATGGGTAGGGGACACGCAGTGAAGCTACGATGTACATTTAAGACTAATCAGAGGGGATATTTTTTTACTCAACGCGTTATCAAACCCTAGAATTTTTGCTAGATGATGTAGTAAAAGCTGTTAATGTAGTTGTGTTTAAAAGAGGTTTCAAGTTCCTGAAGGAAAAGTCCATAAACCATTATTAAAGTGGCCTGGGGAAATAGTCTTTTCCCATGGGATAAGTAGCATAGAATCTGACTACTTTTTGGGAACCTGACAGGTACTTGGGACCTGGATTGACCACTGTTGGAAGCAGGGTACTGGGCTTTGATGGACCTTTGGTCTGACTCAGTAATGGTATATCTTATGTTCTTATGTCTTTACTTTGTTACATAGGGCTTGTCTTTCCTTTTTTAATTTTTTTTAGCAGTTTTAATATGTAGCAAATCAAAAATAGTTACTGAATGCAAGAAAACAAACAAGAACATTCCTATATCATGTAGTCAAACAAAATAGGCATCAACCTCACATCATTGGAGAGGAAGAGGCTATGCAAAGAAAAAAATAAATAGTCATCACTTAAGATACATAGCAAGTGAACCGGAATAAAAAAACTAACCCTATTATACATATCCCATCTATGTAGATCAAGAACTATGGGTTTTAAGAAGCTCCTTTAAATGAAGTGAGCCCAAAACACAAAAGCGTTTCCCCCCAGTGTACCACTAAGCAAGTGTGAGATTTTAACAAGAAAAGCCTTGCAGCGAAGCTGGGTAGACTGTGAGACATCGGGGAAAATAGTAATTTTCTGGCCGCAAAATATAGAATCTTTTTTTAGGAAAATACGACTTTAGTACAGAGTTCTTATCCATCTCTGAAACAAAAGTGATCAAAGTAGCTCTTGATGCAATATTATCAGAAGACTACTCTAAAGCTCTGACAAGTCTTAAACTATCAGGTCAATTATCTGGTCAAGCTCACCCTCAGATTCTTTACCAAGCCTTTTACCTTTGGATATTTAATAGATATTAGCAATCTTTAAATCTTCAGGATTTGCAAACAGCACTTCTTTCAAATATTTGTGAAATAAAAAGGGGGCAAACAATGCATAATGGGAAAATTCAAACATCTTAGATTCCTTGAACGAGACAAATTCTCAAACAATTCAAATTGATAATGATAGTACCAACTGTCCTTGATAGCAGCAGAGAATAAAGTTTGTAGCACATTAATCTAAGATTCAAGCTTATCCAGATTCGTCAACATCTTTTCCAACTGAACGTCATGATCTGTAAATTTGACCACAAAGTCCTTGGTAAATTCCTCTAATTGCCTCAATGTTCCTGTTAAAACAGCCTCAGTCCAAGTTACAACAGTCCAAGTATTCTTAAGTGAAATATCTTTAGTAGAAGAGTCTTTAAACAGACTTTCATCTGAAAAAGATGGAATCTGGACCACTTTAGGCATTAAAATCTGCGGACGTTCAGGCTGCATGCAGGATGAAGGCTGAACAGGTTCTAATATCGGGGTAATGGAGGGCTCCATATCAAGAGAACCCATCGGACCCCATAACACATCCTCAGAAGATGGGAGGGGTAGGGATCTTCCCCCATCTGGAGACAAGATAGGAGAGTCCTGTACTCACTGAAGCAGAAGAGTGAGAGAGCTTCCTCCATTGTTCTCTTCACAAAATGTTTATTCAAGGGTCCTTCTACCTTGGAGGACTTCACAGAAGATGCAGCTGAAAAAATATTTTTTCACGTCCCCATTGCCGGGGGAGACTCTCCTGCACTTGCTCCGAAGTGTGCCGAAGGAGTGCCAAAGGGGCATGACCTGCCCCATCGGGCATGCATCGATGGCCACATCCCGGGGAAAGCCCACGATTTTAAAGGACCTGCCTAACATCAACAAAAGTGCGCTGAAGCGCCTGCAGGACCGAATCAGCTGTCGCTGCTTGCTCTTCCTCTCCCAGGATTTGTCTTAACAAATAAAAGATCCCCATCCTTTGAGGTGGAAAGTCTGAATGCCATAAGAGAACCTCTGAAGTAGAGAGGGCAAAAGAGCATTGTTACTTACTGAAGTGAAACATAAGGAAGAATCATAAGCTGCACAAGGTCATATGCAGAATTGGTGGGAGAGCAGGCTGCAGCATTTTTGGAGTCCGTGGTGTTGTCTCTATTGGTCTGTTATCTAAAGGTCCCTTTCAGCTCTGTTTTTCTGTTAATGTTTTACCTGTGTTAGGCATTTTTTCTTATTTAGTCTGTGTTTTGTACAAAAGTACTTTATGATAATTCTCTGGGACCAAGCAGGAAGTAAGGCCTCACATATGGGTGACGTCATCGACTGAGCCCACATGGGAATGCTCCCCAGCTTCCATAGGAAGCTTTTGGGAGAACCAGCGCACATGGGTGCTTGTTTTCCTGCCCAAAAGGAGTCATCTTACTTCAGTCTTCTTTTTTCCACAGTGCCTGTCGGATGCTGTCTGATCCCTGGAAAAAGTGGATACCCTTGTGGTACATATGTTGCATTTTTCTTTGCTTTTTTTTTTGTTCACGTGCTCAATCACAGTCATTTTGCCCATTCCTGGGAGTGTTGGTGCTTCGGTGCCATGTTTTTCTTCAGATTTCTTTTTCTTTTTGAGGCACACAGGGTTTTTCTCATGTGTCCCCTGGTTGGATTGGACGTTGGAGTCCTTTGACTTGGCGGAAGCTGTCTTCCCCCAATATGTCAAAGCCAATCAGTAGCTTTAAAAAGTACATCCAGTGTGGCCAAACCATCTTGATGACTCACCGCTACAACTGGTGTCTTCAGTCCCTCTGACCTTACCATTAGCCTCCACTTGTGCTCTCTGTCTTCAGGTGATGCATAAGGGGCTCAGGAATTGAGAAACTGTTTGGCTCCTTCGAGTCTTTGGCCTTGGTTCCACCATCAATATCAGCATAGACACCCTCAAAGACCTCCGCTGAGACTGAGACTTCGTGTGGGTCACGGAGCATCAGACCGGTGGCCCTCCTTTGAAGAGGAGTGCCCCTAGAAGGACTGGATTCAAGCCCCATCATTATCGAAGGGTGATGCAGAGGTCACGGGTGAAAATCCATGAGCACCAACATTGTAGTCCTCGATGAGACGGAGGATGAGAGCCAGGAGCGGCCCTCCAAACTACCCCAGCAGGAGGAGCCACCACCCAAGGCCCTGGAGAGCCGGTGGGAGACTCCTGAGGCTGTCGCCATTGTGGAGTCCCCACCAAGGGAACTGGCTTTGGTGCTAGTGGTTGCTGCACCAGCTCCGACAGCATCGGAGACTGCACTTCTTGCGCAGCCCATGTAAGCCCTCAAGCGCAGCTTGTCTGCATCCCTCACCCAGCAGGCTGCCTGAGACCCGGTCACCTCGGGTTCATTGGCGCAGTCTATGGCGGCAGTCTCACCATCGGAGGTGCAGCCCATACTGTAATCACATGCTCTACCTCGAGAGGATAGCTATTCCAGGGCACGCTTGACATCTCTCTTGGTGCACTGGCGCTCTCCCCCAAGTGTTTCGGGGTCTGACTGTTGAGAGCCTCTGTCTCTCTCCATCCCGGCTGAGCGCCACAGATACCATGAGGAGGCACATTGGTTCTTTGATTTCCTCTTTGAATCAGATTGCGATGATTGGGAAACCGAAATTTGAAGACGCACTCCTCGTTGCCCCCAGACTGGGAGGCACTGACCATGGATGGGTTCAGCAACAGGTCAACCAATTGTATATGGGGATGTATTTCTGAGATCTCATGGGGGATCTTGCCGGGTTCTCTGCTGGCCTGTCAGGGAAGCAGCTGCAACATTAGAGAGTCCTTGTTTCCAAAACACATAAGTGCTCAAAATACATCACTCCTCTAGCCCTTGAATTGAAGAACCATTATGCAGCCCTGGAAGTGGAGGGAGGTGAAAGCATCCCAGGAAAGGGAAGAACCAGAGCTTGAGGACCCCAGATTGGCTAGAGTAGTGGTGATAGGTAATTCTCTTCTGAGGGGTTCTGAGGTGTCAATCTACCGATCAGTCGATGTCCAGAGAGGTGTGCTGTCTGCCAGGTGCCAAAATCTGAGATGTTACAGAGAGTTTGCCGAGACTCAACAAGCCCACTGACTATTACCCAATGTTGCTCATCCATGTCGGCACAAATGATACTGCTAGGTTTCCCTCTAAGCGTATCAAAGTGACTTCATGGCTCTGGAACACAGGGTGAAACAGATAGATAGGTGTGCAGATGGTGTTCTTTTCAATCCTCTCTGTTGAGTGCAAAGGCTGAGAAGCTCACATCCTGGAGATAAATGTCAACGAGAGTGTTTTGGTTTTCTGCACCATGGGATGGTGATCCAAGGGCTGTAGAGCAGAGATGACGTCCATCTGCCCAAAAAGGGTCGAAGTGTCTTTTGCAGCAGACTGGCTAACCTACCGAAGAGGGCTTTAAACTAAATTTGTTGGGGATGGGTGAAGAAGCCCCCAGGTAAATGAAAGGTTAAATACCTCTGTAGAAAAGGGTAAAAGAGGCAACATCTGGAAAGCAGTGTGTATAAATGCCCGTAGCATGGGAAATAAGATACCAGATGTTGAGGCTTTAATGGAAGAGGCTGACTTGGATTTAGTGGCAGTTACAAAGACATGGTTCACAGACAACCATGAATGGGATGTAATTATACTGGGCTATACTTTATTCAGAAAGGACAGGGTAGGAAAGAAGGGAAGGAGGAAGAGCACAATATGTCAAGAAAATAATAATAATGCTATAGAATTACAGGGCTTAAAAGGTAGCGAGGAGGCAGCATGGGTTAAACTAGAAAAAGGGAAAGGGAAATCCATTTGCATTGTGTGGTATACAGATCTCCCTCACAGGGAGAAGTGGATTGGGATTTAATAGAGGACATACTCAGTATTGCCATGAAAGAAGTGCTACTGATAGGTGACTTCAATATGCTAGATGTGGATTGGCGCATCCCTGCTGTGCTGTCATGTAGAAGTAAGGAGATTCTCTACAGCATAGGTGTCAAACCTGTCCTGGAGGGCCACAATCCTGCCAGGTTTTGGGATAGCCCTAATGAATATGCATGAGATATATATGCATTAGAGAGAGCCTGCCAACCTGACTGGTTTGTGGCCCTCCAGGACTGGATTTGGAGACCCCTGCTTTACACCTCTGTCATTTAAGATTGTGAGTGGGCAAGGTGCAGATGTCCAAGACATCAAAAAGGTTAGATAGAATTTGTCACATTCCTCCTCACTTCTCACCACCACCAAAATATTGTCCATTAGACATCTTTTTGGTGGTGGTGAGAATCGAGGATGAATGTGACACATTCTAGCTACCCTTTTGATGTCTAGGACATCTGTACCTTGCCCACTCACCATCTTAAATGACAGAGGTGTAAAGCAGTGGTCTCCAAATCCAGTCCTGGAGGGCCACAAACCAGTCAGGTTATCTCTAATGCATATATATCTCATGCATATTCATTAGGGCTATCCCAAAACCTGGCAGGATTGTGGCCCTCCAGGACAGGTTTGACACCTATGCTCTACAGGGAAAACTATTCTGGCAACTGGTAAAAGAACCCACACATAAAGGGGACATACTGCACTTGGTACTTGCCAATGGGGAAAGTGTTTCTGATGTCATAGTGGGAGATCATCTTGCATCCTGTGATCACCAGATGGTGTAGTTCAGTATTAGGACTAGGGCTGATAAAATCCATTCAAAAGCAAGTGTCTTAGACTTTAGGAAAACTAGCTTTGCTAAGATGGGACAATACTTCAAGGCGTCATTAACGGGATGGGAACAGCTGGGGCATGTAGAAAAGCAATGGGCAAAACTGAAAGGGGATATTTTAAGAGCAGCAAACCTTTTTGTTAGGTAAATTAAATGTAAAAGGAAAAGGAGCCTCTGTGGTTCTCAAAATTAGTAGCTGAAAGGGTGAAGAAAAAGAGAGTGGCCTTCATAGAATACAAGAGATCAGAGAGAGGAAGACAAACATCTATATTTGGAAAAACTTAGAGAAGCTAGCAAAGTTTCAGGAAAGCAAAGATACAAAAAAAGAAGAAATAGCCAGTGCAATAAAATGGGAGGATAAGACATTTTTCAGATACTCTGGTGAGAGAAGGAAGTGCAAAAGTGATATTGTCAGACTCAAGGGTGACTGGGAGGATTGTGTAGAAGCTGATGAGGATAAAGCAGAATTGCTTAACAAATATTTCTGTTCTGTGTTCTCAGATGAAGGGCCATGAGCAGGACCTCACAGAGCACCCACAAATAGGAACAGAAGTGATGGGGATCTGAATGATTTCCTGAAGACTGTTCATGTGGAACTAGCTAAACTAAAAGTAAACTGATTGACCTTTTCAATGCTTCTTTAGAGTCTGGAGTGGTCCTAGAGGACTGGAGAAAGGCACATGTGGTCCTTCGTCTGATTCTTTTTAATATTTTTTATGATATTGTGGAAGGGCTGTCGGGTAAGATTTGCCTCTTTGTGGATGATACCAAAATCTTCAATAGGGTAGACCCCCAGGAAGGAGTAGATAACATGAGGAGGGATCTAGCTAAGCTTGAAGAATGTGTGGCAGCTGAGATTTAATGCTAAAAAATGCAGGGTCATGCATTTGGGCTGCAAAAATCGAAGGGAATGGTACAGTGTAGGGGGGCAAAGTACTTCTGTCATAAACCGACCTGGGTGCAATTGTTTCTGATGATCTTAAGGTGACTAGACATATAGAAAGGGCGACAGGAAAAGCCAGAAGGATGCTTGGGTGCATAGGTAGAGGAAGGGCCAGGAGAAAAAAGGTGCTGATGGTGCCTCTGTATAAGTCTCTGGTGTGACCTCATTTGGAGTATTGTGTGCAGTTCTGGAGACCGCACCTTCAAAAGGACATAAACAGGATGGAGTCGGTGCAGAGGGTGGCTACTAAAATGGTTAATGGCCTTTGTTATAAAGCATATGAGGACAGACTTAAAGATCTTAATATGTATAAGAGAAACGGCAGGATAGAGGATATATGACAGAGATGTTTAAATACCTCCGTGGCATAAATGCACAAGAGGAGAGCCTCTTTCGATTGAAAGCAAATTCTGCTACGAGGGGACATAGAATGAGGGTGAAAGGGGATAAACTCAGGAGTAATATGCGGAAATATTTCTTTACGGAATGAGTGGTAGATGTGTGGAATTGTCTCCCAATGGAGGTAGTACAGTTGAGGACACTATCTAAATTCAAAAAAGCAAGGGACAAACACAGCAGATCTCTAAAGGAAAAGAAGGGACTTTAGTATTTGGTATGGAATGACAGACTAGATAGGCCATGTGGTTTTTTTTGGGGGGGTTTTGTCGTCATGGTTCTATATACTCAGCAGACAGCATTATCAGTATCAGGTGCTACCCTTCAGCTTTGCCTCTGACCCCACAGTCTTCAGAAAGTGTCTAGTGGTCATGGCTACATTCCTCCACACCAGAGGGTCTTTGTCTTCCCTTACCTGGATGACTTGTTGATTGAGGGCAGATAGCCAGAGGATGTTCGACATGGGCGCAGCTGACCATACAAGTCCTGCAGCGCCTGTACTCAGTTATCAGTTACCCCAAGTCTCATCTTCAGCCCTCTCAAAGGCTCGAGTTCATTGGGACTCTACCCGATACTACTCTAGCTTGAGCATACCTGTTGAAAGACAAGTCCCAGCATCTGGTTGCACTAGCTCACTAAGTTTAGTGCTGCTCCCTCATGACAGCTCGACAAACGCTATGCCTTCTTGGCCACATGGCTTCCACAGTCCATATCACACAACACCACATGCGTCAGTCTCTGCACACAGTGGAAACTGGTGACCAGCCACCTCAGGGGCAAGGTCAGAATGAATCACCCTCTCTGTGAGTCCTTCACCTGGTTGCAACAGCACTCCAGCCTTCTCACAGTGCTGCCTTTCCAGGCCCCGTTGCATCAATGCATCCTTACGATAGATGCCTCCAAGGCAGGCTGGTGAACTCACCTGGATGGCCTATGCACCCATGGTCTCTGAATGGTTTGGGAGAGCCTCCACGAAATCAACTTCCTGGAACTCTGAGCTGTTGTCAGTGCCCTGAAGGTTTTTCAACAGCAGCTGTCCAATCCAGGTAGTCCTCATTTAGATGGACAGCCAGGTGACCATGTTTCATATCAACAAGCAGGGTGGGACAGGGTCGTATCTCCTCTATTGGGAGGTAGTCCACCTCTGGAAGTTTGCCATCTTGCATGGCATGCTCCTAAGAGCAGTATACCTGCTAGGAGAGCTCAATGTCCTGGCGGATCACCTCATCAGAGTTTTTCAACCACAGGAATGAACTTTAAACAAGCAGATTGCAAGCCATATTAATATGTTAATATGTCATCTAACTTGTTCTATGTAAGTGCTGTTCTGTTCTCTGTAAACCGCACTGATTGTGAAATAGCGCGGTACATAAAAAAACAATAAATAAATAAATATCTTCCAGCTGTGGGACACACCATCCATAGACCTCTTTGCCACCCCTCACAACACCCAGCTACTGTGGTTTTGTTCCAGAGTGCTGTGCAGACATCGTGTAGCGCCTAGTGCTTTTCTCCTGGACTGGAGTGTGGGCTTTCTGTATGCATACCCTCTGACTTCTCTAGTGGCAAAAACCCTCTTCAGATTACAAGCAGATGGCGCCACCATGGTTCTCATACATAGTACTGTCTTGGCCCAGGCAACCCTGGCTTCCCCTGTTGCTCCGACTTTCCTGGCAACAGCCGCTTAGGCTCGGCTGCGCTCTGGACATGTTTTTTCAAGACTTGGGGACCCTACTGCATCCCAGTGTAATGTCGCTAGTGCTCACGGCATGGATGTTGATTGCATAGCTCTTGCCCTCTCCACCTGTCAGAGGCAGTGGAGAACATGCTCCTGGCCTCACGTAAAGACTCTACATGGTACACCTATGTGTGGTGTGCTGGCAAGGCTTTAGACCCTTTCCCCTGTTCAGTGGAGTCTGTGCTGATTTACCACTTATACCTATCTGACTCTGGCCTGAAGTTGAATTCGGTATGGGTGCATCTCTGTGATGTTGCCGCTTACCACCACGACGAGGCTGATAAGGAGTGGAGGAGTGGCCTAGTGGTTGGGGCAAGATACTTCAGGCCGGAAGGTCAGGGGTTCAAATCCCACTAGAGGACAGCAACCTTGGACCTGAAGGACTGGGGTTTCTAGTCCCACAGGTGCTCTTTGTGGTCTTGGGCAAGCCACTTAACCCTCCATAGCCCATGTTCCCTGTAAAATAGTTATCTCCAAGTTATAATGCCCTGTTCAATGTAATTTCAGTTTGTTCAATGTAAACCGCACTGATGCAGAATAGCACGGTATATAAGAGAATGTAAATAAATAAATAAATCTCTACTCATCCGTTGATTGGTCGCTTTGTGAAGGGCTTCATGCTATCTCGTCCACCCATTAGACCACCTCCAGTGGCATGGGATCTTAATGTTGTACTCTGACAACTCCTCTCTCCAGGTGAGATATTCAAGCGTACAGGAGCTCAGGGGCTCAAATGGGTTTAAGTCATCTTTCTGGTGTGTCTCACTTTTGCACGCAGCATCAGTGAACGCGAGGCACTGGTGGTGTCCTCATCCTACACTAGCTTTCATAAGAACAGGGTGGTTCTTCAAACTCACCCCAAGTTCCTACGTAAAGTAGTTTCTGCTTTCCACATCAATCAGTCAGTGGTCTTGCCCACCTTTTTTTCCATAGCCTCACACCAAGAGTGCTGAGGGTTTGCTGCACACCTTGGATTGTAGGAGAGCGCTTTCTTTCTACCTGGAGAGGACGAAAGCCCGCTGCTGTCTCCCCCCCCCCCCCATCTCTTTGTCTCATTTGATCCCAATCATCTGGGCTTGGCAGTATCAAAACACATCCTGTCGCTTTGGATGGCGGATTGCATCTCATTCACAACGCTATGTCATGGCACACAATGTTTGCGCTATGGCTGCTTCGGTGGCCATCCTGCGCTCTGTCTCTATGGTTGGAGATCTGTAAGGCTGTCACATGGTCCTCCATCCACATCTTTGGAGCCCACTACTATCTGGATGGAGATGCCCCATGAGACAGCAACTTCAGCCAAGCTGTACTCCGGCACCTTTTTGGGAGCTAGAACAGCTCCTTTCCACTAACCCCTTCTGTCCGTCAAGGCTACCGTAGAGTCGATCTGCTGTTGATATCCTGCTGGAGCCTGAATCTCAGAACCTCTCAGCGATTTCTCATGCTGTTTTTCTCGAATCATTTTTTCTGGTTGTCCCATTGGGCGCTTTAGAGTTCTTTTTCAGTAGCCTGTAGCTTGGGAGTCCCATATCTGAGGACTTACTTCCTGTCTGGTCCTAGAGAAAGCGGTTACTCACCTGTAGAAGATGTTCTCCGGGAACAGCTGGAATAAGTCCTCACTACCTTCCCATCTCCCCATGTAGTTGATTCTTTTTTTACTTGATTAAGCTATGTTATCATACTGAGATAAGATGGCCTTTTTCGGGCTGGAAGACTAGGATGGATGCACGTTGAGCCTCCCAGTAGCTTCCTATGGAAGCTGGGGAGCATTCCCGATGTCATCACCCATATGTGAGGACTTATTTCTGCTGTTCCTGGGGAACACCAGCTACAGGTGAGTAACTAGTTTTCTCTGGGAACAAGCAGGAAGTCAGTCCTCACATATGGATGACGGCACCGACGGAGCCCTCGCGGAAGCATCCCCCCCCCTGTTTTCAAAGAAAGCCTTTGGGAGACGCCACCACGCATGTGTGGTCCCCTTCCCGCCCAAGAGTGCTATCTTGCTCAGTCTCCTTTTTTCCATGGAGCCCTTCAGACGTTGTCTGGCTTGTCCCCGGAAAAAGTTGATTATTTCTTTAGAGTTTCACACTCGCCTACCGACCTTGGTGCTCCGGCGTCGAGTTTGTCTTAATTTTTGTAGTCTTTCGTTATTTTCATTTCTGGCGCCTTCGCACCTTTTTTCTCCTGTTGGCAGCCTGGAGGGTCTTCGACCTCGCAGAGGTACTTTTTTCCCCCATGGTTACCAGTGGTTTTAAGAAGTGTGATCAGTGCTCTTAAATCATTTATTTATTTATTTATTTGCAGTCTCTTTTATACCGTGCTATTCGACATCAGTGCGGTTTACAATGAACATAAGAGTTGCACATCTCAATTTCATGTCTTTGACGGACACACAAGACTGCTGTCTTCGCTGCTTTGGGCCAGACCACAACCCGGCGGCCTGCGGTCTCTGCAAGAAGATGTGCAGCAAGGCCATCAACAGCCGCCAGCAGCAGCACAATAAGTTTTTCTGGGGTTCCTGATGCCTCCGAAGGCCAGGGCCTCGTCTGAGGCCCCGACATCTCAGGCAGAACTCTCCGAACCCAAACCTTGTTGTGGGTCCTCAGAAATGGGGTCTCCCTCGAGAGAAGCCAGGAAGAAGAAACCCTCGAAGGCAGCGTCCTTGGATGGTACTGACCTTCCGGGAGCTGCCCGGTCCCGCAGTCCAATATGCTCGTCCGAGGCGTCTGAGAAGGAGCGACCTGCGGAGGTCCCCCAGAAGGATCCGGTCGCGAACTGGCCTCTGACCCTAGACACTATCCTTGTCAAGGATTCCCCTTCGGGGAAGCCGGCGTTGGGCCCAAGTCTCTCAGTGCCCGTGCCGAAGGCTGCGGAGCCTTCTGGTTTGGAGTCCAGAATGGCAGCCCTGGAGCTCAGCTTGTCTGTCTTCATGGACCAGCAACAGGTGCTGTTGTCCAGCATGACTGGTTCATTCACCCTCACCACCGAACCCTTGATGACTGACATCCCTGGAGGCTGAGTTGATCCTTGAGGTTCTTCAGCCTAGAGTTGATCCTCGGCCAAGGTTGCGATCAGTCCCACTCGAAGAGACCGCGGTCATCCCCGCAAGTTTACCGGGTGATGATCCTAGGGCATTAGGGCCCCCTAAGCCCACGGAGCAGCCCTCCGATGAGTCCTCAACGGACTACTCTAAGTGGGAGATGGAGGACGAGGAGTCCCCCAATACCTGTCACCACTGCAACATCCCATCTGACTCTCCTGTCTGGAGCCTTGACGGCGGTCCCCACCCGAGTATATGGGCCTTCTTGATTTTGTCAAGGACATGTCTAAGGCCCTGGCATTCCCAACTGGAGGAGAACCCTCGGGCGGACGAGTTGGAAATCCTCCAGTACGAGGCCCCTCAGTGGGAATAGCTTATGGTGCCCATTCCTCCCATCCTGGAATGGCTCATGCTCCGCATGTGGGTGACACCAGCATCGGTGCTGGTGGTGAGCAGACGGCTTGACTTGATGTATCGGGTCCACCGGAGCCCGGGCTTCCAGAAGTCGCAGCTGCTGCACAACTCCATGGTGGTGGAGTCAGCCATGTGTCGGCTAAAAAGCCAGAAGACGCACTCCTTGGTGCCCCCCGGCAGGGAGGCCCGCACCTTGGCAGAAAGTGCTACCCGGGCTCAATGCTCATCTGCTGCATCCAGGCTTACCAGCTCTACATGGACATGTACCTGAGAGACCTGGCAAAGGAGCTCGCCGGGTTCTCGGCTGGTGTCTCAGAGAAGCCTTTGCAGCGGTTCAAGAACCTGGCCAAAGCTGTCCGTGAGTGCTCCAAATTCATGTCTCGAGCGCCTATGATGGGCTTGAGTTGGCGGCTCTGGTAGCCGCAGCGGGCATCGGTGCATACCGCTAAGCTTGGCTTCAGTCATCCGACCTCGAGCAGTGGGTTCAGGACAAATTGTTGATGTCCCATGCCAGGGAGAGAACCTCTTTGGCAAGCCCATGACCGATAAGGCTGCTGAGCTGGAGACCGAGTTCATGACAAGAACCAGGCTCTCCAAAAAGACCACTGCCCCCCTACCCAACGGAAGGGCTCAGGTAAAATGTCCTTTTACCCGAGGAAGGGAGCTGCTTACCGAAACTACTCACCTTAACAGGCCTCCCCGGCTCCCCAACAGGGTCAGCAGGCCAAGGGACGGGGACATGGCCCCCATAAGTAGATGGCTCAAAAATCCCCGGCACCAGCTCCGGCCCAGCCAGGGGGGAGTTTTTGACTCCTCGAACATAGCCTCTCTACCCCAAGGAGATCAGCAGCCCACAGGGGAACGTCTGGCCCTCTACGCCCAGAGATGGGTGACTATCACCACTGATTCCTGGGTACAAAGGTTGGTCAGAGAGGGTTACCTCCTCCACCTGACTCAGACACCTCCCCCTTATTTCCCGGGAGAGCCCTTTAGGTCTCCCCTCCACCAGGACCTTCTTCTGAAGGAGTTTGCAGGTCTTCTCGAGGACAAAGCGGTGGAACCAGTGCCCCACCACGTCAAGGACAAGGGGTTCTACTCCAAATACTTTCTTGTGCCAAAGAGGACAGGGGACCTAAGGTCCATCCTCGACCTGCACAACCTCAACAAATTCCTGGTGAGGGAGAAGTTCAAGATGCTCTCCCTTGGAACATTGATGCCATACCTCCAGCAGGAAGACTGGCTATGCTCCTTAGACCTCAAGGATGCTTATTCCCACATCCTCATCCATCCCAACCATAGGCAGTACATTCGTTTTGTAGAGGGGGGAGGGCAGGCATTTTCAGTACAGGGTGCTCCCCTTCGGCCTAGCCTCTGCCCCAAGAGTATTCACAAAATGCCTGGCAGTCGTGGCCGCCTTCTTCCGGCTCCAGGGGTTCTTCGTCTTTCCCTACCTGGATAACTAGCTCATAAAAGGGAGGCACAGCCTCAGAGGTGCAGCAGGCCACCGCACTTACCATCCAGGTCTTGCAATACTTGGGCTTTGTCATAAACTACTCCAAGCCTCACCTCCTCCCTTCACAGTGCCTGGAGTTCATCAGGGCAAAGATCGACACTCTCTAGTCGAATGCTTTCTTGCCCAGGGACTGGACTGATCGTCTCAGGTCTCTAGCTCGGGACATGCAGTACCGTCCCTCTGTGCCCACCTGTCTTCTCCTGCACCTTCTTGGGCATATGGCTTCCACGGTCCACATCACCCCAGACGCTCTCCTCTACATGAGAGTGGCACAGTGGTGTCTCCGGGACCAATGGTCTCAGGCCACAGGCCACCTCCGAGACAGAGTTTGTGACCCGCCAATTGGCGGACTCCATGGTATGGTGACAGTTGCCCCAGCATCTTGAGGCAGTCATGCCCTTTCAAGCCCCAAGCCCCTCAAAGGTCCTTACCACGGATGCCTCCCTGGGGAGCCCACTGTGGAGATCTCCGCACTCAGGGCAACTGGTCACCAGACGAGAGCACTCAGCAGATCAACCTCCTGGAGCTCCGTGCCGTACACCTAGCCCTGAAGGTCTTTTGTCAGTGCTGGTCTAGACACAACCAGGTGGCAATGTTCTCTGTCAACAAGCAGGGGGGCACAGGGTCTTGTACTCTTTGCCTGGAGGTGCTGGCTCTCTGCTCATACGCAATCCATCAGGGTATCCTCCTGCGTGCAATGTACCTGCCAGGCCAGGACATCCTTCTGGCTGACAAACTCAGCAGAGTCCTCCAGCCGTACAAGTGGAAGCTGGATACTAGAGTAGCCTGTTGGCTTTTCCGATTCTGGTGGGAACCCATGATGGACCTGTTCACCAGCCCGTACAACTTTCAGTTTCCCCACTTTTGCTCCTGGCAGGCCCTCCCCTCCAGGGTGGCAGTGGGATGCGTTCCTGGTCTCATGGTCGGAAGGCCTCATGTACGCCTTTCCTCCGACGCCGCTGATCGCCAAGACCGTGTTCAGGACCTTCTGTGACAGGGCTTCACTCATCCTGGTAGCACCTTGGTGCCCCAGGCAACTGTAGTTCCTGCTGCTTCTACAGTTGACAGTGGAAGGCTCCATCCCCTTGGGGACTGCCCCGGGACTCTTATCTGAGGAGGGGGGCTCTCTGCTGCATCCCAACCAGGAGTCCCTGTCGCTAACAGCATGGTGAGTCTATCCCCTTTCAACCTTCCGGTTGAAGTGGAGGACATTCTGCTGGCCTCTTGCAAGGCCTCTACTAGGAAGGCTTACGCCCTCAAATGGCACAAGTTCTCTGTTTGGTGTGCCGATCATGGGACTGACCCTTTCTCCTGTCTGGTGGATCTGGTGTTAGTGCCTTCTCCACCTCTCTGTCTGAGCTCAAATGGCGCAAGTTCTCTGTTTGGTGTGCCGATCATGGGACTGACCCTTTCTCCTGTCTGGTGGATCTGGTGTTAGTGCCTTCTCCACCTCTCTGTCTGAGCTCAAGTCTAACTCCGTCCGGGTGCACCTTAGTGCCCTGCCGGCGCACCACCATCCAGTGGTTGGTAAGCCCCTCTCGTTCCAAACATTGTTGACCTGTTTTCTGGGGGTCTTCTCTTATCGAAGCCCACAGTTCGCCCTCCGGCAACCGAATGGGACCTCATTGTAGTTTTAGGGCAGCTCACTTGCCCACCCTTCGAACCTCTGGCTACCTGCAGCCTTCGCTACCTCTCTTGGAAGGTGGTTTTCCTGTTTGTGCTCACCTCCGCTCGCAGAGTTAGCGAGCTTCCAGGCCCTTGTGGCGGAGGCCCCTTATACCAGGTTCTGCAAGAACAGAGTGGTGCTCCACACGCACCCCAAATTCCTGTTGAAGGTGGTGTCGTCATCTCAACCAGGAAGTGGTACTCCGTTCCTTCTTTCCAAGACCTCACTCCAGACGGGCAGAGATGGTCCTTCACACCTTGGACTGTAAGAGGGCGTTACCCTTCTATATCCAACGCACTCAGGGCCACCACAAAGCTGCTCAGCTTTTTGTCTCCTATGACCCCAGTAGGCTGGGGGAGGCGGTGACCAAGCGTATGCTCTCCACATGGGTTGCGGACTGTATCACCTTCTCTTATGAGCAGGAAGGCTTGCCTTTGTGGCTCACCAGTGCCTTTGGCCAGGCTGTGCTCCATAACCTTTTTGGGATCTAGGAAACTCCTACCCTCCGGCCCTGCTTTGTTCAGGTTACCAGAGTGCTGGTTTCATTGGACACAGGGGTCCTACTATGGTCTGTGACAGACTAAATTGCTGCTGCTTGCAGCTTTCCATGAGGGAGCCCCTATTTTGCTGCGGATTTTCGGTAGCCTGTAGGTTGGGAGTCCCATATGTGAGGACTGATTTCCTGCTTGTTCCTGGAGAAAACGTAGTTACTCACCTGTAACAGGTGTTCTCCGGGGACAGCAGGAATCTGTCATCACAGCCCCCTCCTCCTCTCTTTGGAGTTGCTCCTTTATCTTTTATTTTTGCTGTCATTTAGCTATGTTATCTGACTGAGCAAGATTGCACCCTTGGGCAGGAAGGGGACCACGCATGCGTGGTGGCATCTCCCAAAGGCTTTCTTTGAAAGCTGGGGGGATGCTTCCCCGAGGGCTCTTTGTGTGCCGATGTCACCCATATGTGAGGACTGATTCCTGCTAGCCCCGGAGAACACCTGCTACAGATGAGTAACTGCGCTTTATTGCCGTTCACGTAACATTTTCTGCCTCACTCTGTTAGTGATTGGAAAATAACGTATTAACACTTTTGAACATAGTTGTCTGATGCTGTGAGCACTATGCAAAGTAGTTTGCAGGCAAAAAGCTTCTGCCTAAGCCTCGAGTATGGGGACATTGACATGCTCGGTCATATACTGAGTCAAATGTGTGTGTATGTATATGTGTGTATATATATATATATATATATATATATATATATATATATATATATATAGTATATAATATAAAATACACACACACACATATACAGGGTGGCCCAAAAGAAGTGAGAACATCTCGTAGCATATAAGTTATTTAAAAATTCAAACAGACAGATGTAAACGATTGACAAATTAAAAAAAAAAAGATGGCGGCCAGAAATTGTCAAAATAAAGACATTATGTAGCTAAAAAAGGTAAATAAGTAAACTATTTAAGCTTTTAATTTACGAGATGTTCTCATGTTTTTTGGGCCACCCTGTGTGTGTGTGTATATATATAATTTTTTTTTTTTATTTTGTGCAAATTGTAATATGATTTTAATTGCTGATACAGGAGGACTAAAATTGTAAAAATATTGGAATTTGTAATTTAATGCTAGCTGCTGCAGCTATTTCTGTTACATTTCCTCTGCTGTATTTTAGTGGTTAAACAAGCCTCTCCTGGAAGGAAGACTAAGCCTGAACAGTGAGGTCTTTGGAGCTGATTTTAAATTATATTCCACTGTCAGACTTACAAAACATTTCTGTGCATCATCTTTACTGAGTAAGATGGCATTGCTTGTGATGGAAAAGCAGGACCTTCTTAAAATTACTGAGGCTGAGCAAAGCAAAGTTAACAGTATTGGTAAGTATAACTGTTTAAAACCAGTTCTAACTGATGCTAAGTTTAAGGTAGTTGGGAGTACATTTTCTTTTCCTATATTTAACACTGATCTACCCATAGAGATTTATTTATTTATTTAGCTGTATTTATATCCATATGCAATAACTCCTAAGGGTCCTTATTGTCCCATCAGTTATTTTTATCACTCTCACCCAATAAGATTAAATAGTTCCTTTTTTAATGGATTTGAAATAAATAATACCAACTACAGTGGTATCAAGAAAATCAGCAGCCACACTTCTCTTATTGCACAAAGATTCTTCTTCTTCAAAGATGTAACATGTTATCTCCAGGAACAAGCAGGAATGAGTCTTCACATATGGGTACGTCGGTACCGACGGAGCCTGCGCGGGAACGCTCCCCAGCTTCCCAAAAAGGAAAGCTTTTGGGAGCATCCCACAGCGCCTGCGCGCTGCCTTCCCGCCTTTCCTAACCGCCTCTTCCCAGTTCTTCTTTTCCGTGGAGCCAGCAGGTCGTGTTCCTGTCACCGCTGAAGAAGTTCTTTGTTTTATTTTATTTCTTTGGTCGCGCGTCTGCCTTCCCCGACGTCGGACCGGTACCGCCGGTCTTTCTTTCTTTCTTTTCTTCTAAAAAAAAAAAAGAACATATTTTCCCTCACTTAGTGTGTTTTTCCTCTTTTGGGCCTTAGGCCTCACGAAAAATTTTCCTCATGGAAAAACCAGCCTCCGGGTTTAAAAAATGCACTAAGTGCAGCGGTACTATTTCTGTTACCGACACCCATGAATGGTGTCTCAAATGTTTGGGTCCTGACCACTCCATTTTGGATTGTTCGTCCTGCTCCTTGATGTCTAAACGAGGTTTACAGAACCGAGCAGCCAAGCTCCATGTGCTGTTTCCCTCTGATGCAGCTTCAGTGGCATCGACGTCTTCCAGGGCTTCTTCCTCCCATGGTTCTCAGGTAACCAAACATAAATCCAGCCGGTCCTTGAAGGGTAGATCTCCTTCCAAGCATCGAGATGCCTCCAGGCTTGCCCTCGAGGATCCTGCACCGGAAAAACTACCCCGGCGGGAAGCTCCGGCTTCCAAAGCTCCACCTATGGGGTTACAGGTTGACATCGATGGCACGGCCTCGACCAATCACCTGTTAGAATGCTCTGGGGTACCAGCACAACCTTCCGGTACCGAATTCCAGGCATTCATGGCATTGATGGATCAGAATGTTCTATCCATGCAGCAGGCTATCACGGCCTTCATTCAAGCTGCAACGCCGCTGATACCACAACAATCTCCGTTGTCGGTATCGGCCCAGGTACCGACTGCATCGACATCGGCCATGGTGTCGTCTGCAGTGGTTCCCTGCCTAGGGATGCCCATCGGTACTGAACCGGTACCTATAACGCCCGATGTCGATACGGCTCGGTACGCGTATCGAACTTTGAAAGAGCACCCTGACAGTCGATACTTTGATTCCTCCGAAGATTCTGATGCATCGGAGGCTTCTGCTGAAGTATCCATAGCCCTTCCTGAAGAGCCTTCTTCTCCAAAAAGAAGAATGTCTCCTCCAGAAGACTTGTCCTTTCAAGACTTCATAAGAGAAGTGGCTAAAGGGCTCTCTATTTCAGTATCCTCTGAATTAGAGCCTAGAGCTAAAAAATTGGATATTTTAGGTTATTCTTTTTTTTTTTTCTTTTTTTTTGTATTTAATTTTTTTTTTATTAACAACAAATCCATTACAAACTCAAGAACATACATTATAACAGCAACAACACGCATTGTAACACATTGGGAATCAGCACCCCCTCTAGACACAAGAAATCTATCCCATTTCAACAGCGGGGCCCGCTCCTCACCCGCCCACCCTAGAACATCTTCTATCGACCTCACCCGCCCCCCTTAAGTCCCCACATAAAAATAATTTCCATCTCCATGCCCAAAAAGATACAAATAGGGCCACTGTCGCCCTGTGACCAGCATTTAACAATCGTCAGCACCCCCCTTTGTGGAGGTGTTTATACATAAGCAAAAGCCTTCAACTTCCCCTGCCAGCAGCTGCAACCTTTATCCCCCCCCCCACACCCCCACCCTCCTCCTAACTTCCATTGCCTCCCCCCACCAAATCCCAACTCCCCTCCACCCGATCCACACCCCCTTTGTCTACCCCCCCTTTATAGCTCCCCATTTGCCCCTCCCCCCCCATTTTTATGTACTCCCTCTATTGTAGGGTATCCTTTCGTAAGTAGAGCAACACCTTGTCCCACTGCTTCTCAAATCTATCCACCTTCTGCCTTCGGGCTGCAGTTAGTTTTTCCATTAGGTACACTTGCCGGAGGCGTGCCACACAGTGCTCTATCTGCGGCGCCTCCCTCTGCTTCCAGCGATAAGCCAGCTCACAGCGGGCCGCACTCAGGCACGCCATGACCTGCCTTTTATCTTGAACTGGTCCCCCGTCCTTCCACCACCCCAGTAAATACCCACTGGGATCAAGTGTCACCTCCCTCCCCACCACCTCCCTAATCCAATCCCGTATCGCCCCCCAAAAGCACTGTATTCTGGGGCATGTCCACCAGATATGGAAAAAGGTGCCCTCCTCCCCACATCCCCGCCAGCACTGACTAGACACTCGGAGAAACATTCGATGCAATCGGGCCGGGGTATAATACCACCGCATAACCACCTTGCACCAATTCTCCCGAACCGCTATGGACAATGGCAGCAACCTCATCTGGTCAAAAACATTCTTCCATTGGCCCTCCTCTAGTTCTACCCCCAGGTCCCCCTCCCATTCCCGCATGTATCTGTGCTTCCCCCCCCCCAGGGGCCCTTGTATGGCCTTGTACAGCACCGAGATGAGCCCCGGGGATGTCTTCTTCCCATACCAAACCACCTCCAACGGGGTATAATCCCGCTCCAAACCTGCCTTCCCCAGTTTCTTCCGCAGGAAGGTTACCACCTGCCCATAGTAAAAGCGATCCCCTTCCCGTAGCCCATACATCTCTTGTAATGCCGCAAACTGCACCAACTCCCCCCCATCGATGAACTGATAGAAGCACTTCAACCCCCCTCGTGCCCACCGGAGATATCCCCCCCCCTTCCCTCCCGGGGCGGAACTCCTCTGTGTGGCAAAGTTTCCTCATCAGGGAAAAGTGCTTCCCCCCACCCTCCACCTCTGCCCCCCTAATCCTATCCCACTCGCGGAGCACATGGCTCACATATGGATGGACCCGTGCCTCTGCCCCTCTCTCCCCCCGCCCCATCCACGGGAGTCCTGCTAGGGACTGTCCCCCCCCCCCCCAAATCTTCCTCCATCTTCACATAATTCTTCCTCTCCCTTCCGTCCCGCCAATCCATCACATGGCGTGCCTGAGCAGCCCAATAATAAGCCTGCAAATTGGGCACCCCCAGTCCCCCCTCCTCCCTCCTCCTGTACATCACCGCCCGGGCTATCCTTGGCGGGCGGCGCCGCCAGATAAACTGGTTCACTTTCCTCTGCAGCCGCCGCCGCAGATGTGCCCCCGGGATGTCTACGGGGAGCGCTTGAAAATAATACAGCACTCGCGGGAGGACATTCATTTTTATAGTTGCTATCCTTCCCAGCCAAGACACTTCATAGCTCATCCACCGCTGCAGGTCCAGATCTATCTCTCTCCACAATTTTCCATAGTTAGCCCCATACATCCACCCAGGGTGGGGAGTGATATTGACCCCCAAGTAGCGAATTGCGCTCTCCGCCCATTTAAACGGGTATGCCCGTTGCAGCCTTTCCACCCGGTACTGGGCCATATTAATATTCAGGGCCTCAGTCTTGTCCTGGTTCACTCTAAACCCCGATACCTCCCCATATTTTCCTAGCAATCGCAAAAGCTCTGGTAGGGACTCCTCAGGCTGCGTCACCACCATGAGGACGTCATCAGCAAATAGGGAAATTTTGTGGTGTCCGCCCCCCCTCTGCAACCCCCATACCCCTTTGCTGCCCCTAATTGCGCTCGCCAGGGGCTCAATGGCTATAGCAAAAAGCAGTGGGGACAGTGGGCATCCCTGGCGGGTCCCCCTTTCCAATTCCAAGGTCTCTGTATAACGCCCGTTGATTTTAACTCGCGCCTTCGGACCCCGATATAGCGCTTGCACCCACCGCATGAATTTAGGGCCTATCCCCATCTGCCGCATTACCAGGAACAGAAAGTCCCAGTCCACCCTGTCAAACGCTTTCTCAGCATCAATTGACAGCAGCATGGCCTCTACCCCTTGGGCATGCGCCCCCCACACCGCTTCTAGCACCCTCTTGATGTTGTCCGAGGCCTGCCTCCCCACTATAAAGCCCGTTTGGTCTATCTCTATCAGTCCAGGCATCTTCGGAGCCAACCGATTAGCCAACACTTTGGCGATGATCTTAACATCTATGTTGATCAGGTAGATGGGGCGATAGGACCCGCACTGCATTGGGTCCCTTCCGCCCTTGGGCAGGACCGTTATGCCTGCCGTGAGCATTTCCGCCGAGAAGCCTCCCCCCTCCTGCTGCACCCCATTCGCCATCCGGACCAACCTATCCACTAATTCCTCCCAAAAGGTTTTGTAGAAAGCCCCTGTCAGGCCATCTAGGCCCGGGGCCTTCCCCGCTGGCAGCGCCCGCAAAGCCTGAACCACCTCTTCCCGGGTGATATCAACCTCCAGCTCTTGGACATCCCCCTCCCTCAGACTCTGCAGCTCAATATCCTGTAAGTATGCCTCTCCGAGCCCCGGTCGCCCCCCCTCCCCCTTCTTATAGAGCTCCCTGTAAAATTGGCAAAAACGCTCCCCAATGTGTTTTTCCGACCGCAGCCGGTCCCCCCCCCCCCCCCCCGCTCCCCATCAACCCCAGGATAGCGGTCTGGGCCACTCGCTTGCGCAGTTTGTTGACCAGCATTTTCCCAGCCCTGTCCCCCCATTCATAATAGCTCTGTTTCAACTTAGCCAGCTGAAACCCAATCTCCTCCACCTGCAATTTCTGGAGCTCCATCCGCAGTTGGTTTAGACATTTAAAATCTCGCTTATGCCCCCAAGCTTGATAGTTCTCTGCCACCTGTTTAATCTCTGTTTGCAATTCCTCCTCCCAGGCCATCCGCTGCTTCTTAAATCTAGAGGACCACATCACCAATCGCCCCCGCACCACCGCCTTCATACCCTCCCACAGTCCCACCTCCCCCACATCGCCCGTGTCATTAAGGCGCCAATACTCCTGCAGGCATTCCTTAACATCCTTCACCACCTCCTCTCTCTTGAGGAGACTTTCATTAAGCCGCCAGAATCTCACTCCCCCCCCCGTCTCGGGGGCCCCCGACGCTCACCCAGGTAGGGGCATGATCGGACCATGTGATATTTCCTATGGCCGCTTCCTGAAGCCTAGGGCCCCATCCCTCAGCCATCAGGATATAGTCTATCCGACTGTAGCTATCATGGGGCGCCGAGTAAAAAGTATATTCTCGACTCCCCGCGTGCAGATGTCTCCATGCATCGCACAGCTGATAGGCTTCCATAATGCTCTACAATATCTTGCGGATGCTTTCCTTCCCATCCCCCCCCCCCCCCCGCTTGGCGATCCCAACTGGGGTTAAGAGCCAGATTAAAATCTCCCCCCAAAATAAGCCTCCCTTGCACATGCCTAGCCAGTAACTCCTGCACCCCTCTCCAAAATTGCCCCTGCCGCTCATTTGGAGCATAAATATTAACCACCGTAACCTGCTCCCCCTGCCATTCCCCTCCCCTCATCGTCCCTCTCCACCCTACTTACCCTAAAGGAACTGTCCCGGCGTACCAATACAGCCACCCCCCCTTTCTTACCCGCCCCATCCCCCTCATGCCCCCAAAATACTGCTGTGGATATTTCGCATTCCGCATCAGCCCTTCATACTTCCTCCACAGATGGGTTTCCTGCACCAACACCACCTCCCAATCCAACCGGGTGGCTTCTCTATACAGCAGCCGCCGTTTCCGGGGATTGTTCAGCCCTTTGGCATTAATGGACCCTATCCTCCCCATTGGGACCATTCAACCACCCTCACCCTCCCCCCTCCAATACCTACACATCCCCGCTTCCTTCCTCGTCCCCCCTCCCCCCCACCCCCATTCCTCCCCCCTCTGCATTACCACTTCCTCCGGAGTTACCCTGACCCCCCGGTGATGCTCCCCGGGCGCTTCCACTACCGATCTCAACCCCCCTCCTTCCCCCCTTTCCCCCCCCCCCCGTCCGTCCACCAACCCCCGCTCTCCCCGCCAGCCCCCCCCCTCTCATCCGGCTAATTAAGCTACCCCTCCACCTTCTCCCAGCCCCCTGCCCCCTCCCCTCCCCCTTCTTGTCTCCCCCCCTATCCCTGAACCCTCATTCCTTCCATACGTGACCATACATACAGTAATGTTACCCCCCCACACCCCCCTAGTGCACACAGTAAACAATAAGAGACCCATGGTATATCGGTAAAGTACCACCATGCCAGTTCATAATGATCCAGAGTCCTCCCGGTTCAACCGGCTTCCTTGGCTCCGCTCAGTCTCCAGTCGCTCCAGCCGCAGGTGCCTGTTCTTTGCCTCGCGAAAGCCTGGTCAGCCGCCTGCTCTTACTCTCCACACTCTGCCACTTCAGGCCTGCGCTCCTTTCGGATGTACGTTGCTCCTTAGGCGGGCCTCCCAGTTGAGCCTCCGGGATATTCTCGACGCCAAGGTCCCGCAGAATCTGCCAGGCTCCCTCCGCTCTCTGAATCCGGCGTGTAGTGCCCTTTACCGTCACCAGCAGTCCGAATGGGTAGAGCCACTTACAGCGCCAAGCTCCCACCGCCGCTGCAGCGTGCCCGCAGAGAGGTCCTGGTAGAGCTCTATCTTTGCCCCTTCCCACTGGTAAGGCCCAAGCTTCTGCGCCGCAGTGAGAAGTCGCTCCTTCAACTTAAAGGAGCCTAGACACGCTATCACATCGCGTGGCTTGTTCTCCCGGGGAGGGCCCAAGCTCTGATGGGCTCTGTCCATGGGTATCGGTTTTCCCTCCCACACTCCTTCAGGCTCGACCTCGTGGAGGATCGTGGCAAACAAGCGGGTTAGCGTCGCCTCGCAATCCTGGAAGCGCTGCTCCTCCGGTAGGCCCCGCACCCGCACATTACACCTGCGGGACCTGTCTTCTAGGTCTTCAGCTTTCGCCTGTAGTTGGTCTTGGGCCTGTCGCAGCTCCGCCCAACCAGCTCGCAGATCATGCATCATCTCTGCCTGCTGCTCCAGCCTCTCCTCCGAGGCCTCCACTCGGGCCCCCAGCTCCTTCACATCCTGCTTTAACGTGGCCAGCGTTTCCTTCAAGTCTTTTTTGAAGGAGCCCATCTCAGCTTTCAGCTCTTCCTTAAAGGCAGTGAGCCACTCCTTTAGGCTCCCCAGCGAATCCGGTCCTCCATCAGAGTCCCCATCGGAATCGGACCGCTCTGCTGCCTCATCCGCCATGATAGCCACGCGGCTCTCTTTCTCCTGCTCCTCCGCTACAGCATATGAGGAGCGATAGGCAGACAACCTCTTTTTTACCGACATCCGCTCGTATGGCCGGTACGTCTGGCTCCGTTTGCAGTCTCTCCTGTAAGGGTAGGGTCACTCGTTATTTCGCTTATTTCATTAGCGCCCCGAAGCTCCCTCAGAGAGCTGCCACCATGCTCCCTGACATCACCGGAAGTCCTTTTAGGTTATTCTAAGGCTCCTAAGGAGGCAGTCACCTTGCCAATTCATGAGATTCTTTATGATCACATGATTGACTTATGGGAGACTCCTCTCACTATCTCTCCTCATTCTCGTAGATTGGACACTATGTACCGTGTCCCTCCTTGTCCTGGGTTTCATAAAACACAGCTTCCTCACCATTCTATTGTGGTGGAGTTAGCTATGAAAAAGATAGAGTGCAAAAAGACACTCCTCTGCTCCTCCAGGAAGAGAATGCAGGACCTTGGATGCTTTTGGTAGGAAAATCTTCCAAGCCAGTATGCTCATTGCCAGAATCAACACCTATAGTCTTTATATGGGTATGTTTCTGAAAGAAGTTGCAGATAAGCTGCACACTTTCCTCCCTTTTCTTCCAGAGGATAAAAGGGAAGAATTTCTTATTTGGCTTAAGCATACTCAAGATATTTCAAAGTTTTCCAACCGTGCAGCTTTTGACTCCTTTGAGGGTGCCAGCAGAGCTTCGGCCATTGCCATAGTTGCTCGCAGAATTGCTTGGCTCCAGGCTTCTGATCTAGAATCTTGGGTCCAGGATGGCTTGGGAAATCTTCCCTGTACAGGTGAAAACCTGTTTGGCAAAGATTGGCAAATAAAAGCCACTCAAATGGATGCAGAAAATTCTTCTGCTTTGGATAGACTTTCAAAGTCAACCTCCATTCCTGCCAAGAAAAAACCTTTCAAGAAGTCTTTTTTCAAGAAAGGCAGATTCCATCCTGCTTCTGGCCAACAATCATCTACAGGTCGTTTTGCTGCTAAACGTCAGCAACCTAAACAGGCCAGGCCTAAGCCTACAGGGGCTGCTGCAACTCAGCAGACCCAGCCTCCTCAGGGCTTTTGACTTGATGCTAGAGAACTTATCCTTTCTGGCTCTGAAACAGCCAGAGCCTCTCACCATTCCAGGAAGGTTAGCTCATTTTGCTCCCAGATGGGAGCAAATTACAGCAGAGCAGTGGACCCTCTCCATCATAAGAGAGGGCTACAAACTTCATTTCTCAAACCTTCCTCCCCACACCATGGTGAGACATTTCAATTCTCCAACATCTCTCCTCGACCTTCTAGGTCAGGAGGTGGCTACCCTTCTTGCCCAAGGGGCAATAGAAGAAGTACCTCTTCTTCAACAGGGGTCAGGGTTTTACTCCCCCTACTTTCTGATCCCAAAGAAAACAGGGGGCTACAGACCCATATTAGATCTCAGAGAATTGAACAAATTTCTATGCAAGGAGAAATTCAAGATGCTTTCTCTGGGCACTCTCCTTCCATACCTTCAGAGTCAGGATTGGCTTTGTTCTCTAGATCTCAAGGATGCGTACACATGTCCTCATCCATCCATCTCACAGAAGGTTCCTCTGTTTTCTTTTCCAAGGAAAGCATTACCAATACAGGGTGCTTCCTTTCGGTCTGGCCTCTGCTCCAAGAGTGTTCACCAAATGCATGGCAGTAGTAGCTGCATTTCTACGCACTCTGGGAATATTTGTATTCCCATACCTGGATGACTGGCTCATCCGAGCTCCATCTCAGTCAGAGGCCCAGACTTCCCTGGACTGCACAAGGCGCATTCTGCAGTATCTGGGACTTGTGGTAAACCTCCCAAAGTCCCAGCTCACCCCTTCTCAGTCCCTAGAGTTCATAGGGGCCTGGCTAGATACTACCACTGCAAGGGCCTATCTTCCTCAGGCCTGTTGCCTACGCCTAGTGCAGTTAGCCTCCCAGATTCAGTCAAAGAGCCATTTAACTGCCCGGGAGATGCTACAACTGCTAGGCCACATGGCATCTACAGTGCATGTGGTCCCCTATGCTCGCCTTCACATGAGAGCAGCTCAATGGACTTTGTCCACCCAGTGGACTCAAGCATCAGGGGCTCTGTCAGACAAAATAGCAACCTCCAGGCGCCTCTTTTGGTCTCTCCAGTGGTGGAAGTCCACCCAAAATCTGTTGCTGGGGTCCCCCTTAAAACAGTTGTTGCCCCAGGCAACCCTCACAACAGATGCCTCCCAAACAGGTTGGGGAGCTCATCTGCAAGACCTTTCCACTCAGGGCACTTGGTCTCCACAGGAGACCACTGTTCCCTCTAAGCTGTGCGCGTGTGCGCTCGCACACACCTCACCGAGCAAGCGCACATACTTTACAACAGAGCGCACAAAAATTACGGTTCTGATTCTGATAGAAAACAACACAGACATCTTAAAATTTAAAAGTTCTTATGTATTTACAGTTTTCACAAGTTCTACAATGTTTTCTAGTGCAATCAATGTGGTGTACATACTGTATTCTGATGTGTAGTCAAATTTTAAAGTATATAACTCCGAGTGTCGTTATGTGGCGCACAAAAATTTAACCTTCCTTCAAAAGCTGCACAGCTGATATTTTATGCGCACACAGCCTACAGAAAATTAGAGGGAACATTGCAGGAGACCTCTCTACATATCAACCACTTGGAGCTCCGAGCAGTTTTTCTAGCTCTCAAGGTCTTCCATACCCTGCTCAGCTACAAGACTGTCCGTATGAATGAGGACTATCAGGTAGCCATGTTTTACATAAACAAGCAAGGAGGAACTGGCTCTCTGTCGCTTTGCAACGAAGCTTTAAGATTGTGGGCCTTCGCCAGAGAGCATCAAATCCATCTCCTGGCCGTATACCTTCCAGGAATCCAAAACTCTTGGGCACTGGTCGAGTTCTGCTTCCACACGAATGGTCCCTGCACATGGACCAGGTACTCAGAATCTTTCAAGAGTGGGGAACCCTGGACATAGACCTCTTTGCAAGTCCGTGGAATGCCAAACTTCCCTGGTTCTGTTCCAGAATTCCGTGTCAGGGAGTTCAGGCCAAGGATGCCTTCCTCCTTCACTGGGGTCAAGACTTCCTGTATGCCTTTCCACCCATTCCCTTAATTCCCAAGACTCTGTTCAAGCTCCAGAGGGATCAAGGATCTATGATCCTCATAGCTCCACGCTGGCCACACCAAGTGTGGTACCCTCTACTTCTGCATCTCTCTCAAGCTCCCTCCCTAGACTTGGGAGCTGCTCCAGACCTTCTGTCCCAGGAGGAGGGGACTTTGTGGCACCCAAACCCCAAGTCCCTTCACCTCAGAGCTTGGTTGCTGAAGGCCTAGACCTTCAAGGTTGGAATCTTTCCCAGCAGGTGAAGGATATCCTCCATGCTTCCAGAAAACCTTCTACTAGACGTTCCTATGCTTTTAAATGGAAAAGGTTTTCCATTTGGTGTACTGAGAAGGGTCTTGACCCTCTAGCACTACCTTTGAATTCTCTATTGGAATATCTCCTGCATCTCTCCAATGCAGGCCTTAAGACGAATTCAGTAAGGGTCCATTTGAGTGCTATTGCAGCATCCCTTAAGCCTATCAATGGACAACCTATTTCCTCTCATCCTCTTATTGCAAGATTCATGAGAGGCCTAACTTTAACTAAACCTCCCATTAGGCCTCCTCCGGTGGCATGGGACTTAAATCTGGTTCTTGGTCAGCTTATGAAGCCACCTTTTGAACCCTTAGCCACCACCTCCTTGAAATTTCTTTCCTGGAAGGTTATTTTCCTCATTGCAGTCACCTCAGCTCGCCGCATCAGTGAACTGCAGGCCTTAGTGGCTAATCCACCTTATACAAGGTTCCATCATGATAAGGTAGTCCTTAGGACCAATCCACACTTTATGCCTAAAGTGGTCTCACCTTTTCATCTTTTTTTTATTTTCAAAATTTTATTTAGAAACCATCAAAAAAAACAGCAAATACACAACCGATAACAGCCGCTCCCTGGGGTGGATTCTTATCCCCAAGGGGCAGAACACAGGGATGGTTACATGGATTTTCAAAGGTTACCCCAACCCCCCTCCCCCACCCATCCTTCCCCCCTTAATCCCCCCCCTTCATCCCCCCCCCTCCACCAACCCAGGGCAATGCCAAACAGGACCAGTGTATACAGTATTACAGAACATCAGTATGTCTCCACATACAGGTGAGGTTATCAGCAGCCTAGTTGCAGGACTACATTACGAGTCCGGGGACTCCGATTTTGAATATAAGGCTCCCACAGTAGCCAGAAGGTGGACCATCGCTTAACATGACCTCGAGCAGCCCTACACTCCAGGAGCATAAGTTGATGGAAGGAGTTCCGCCACTCCCAAAAGGAGGGAGGGTGGCTGTCCCTCCACCTACGTAGGAGTGGCCCTTTACCCACCAGACATGCCTTCCGCACCAGCCAGCGACTCCTTTTCCCTTTCGGAGAGGTAAGGCTCAGGAGATCCAGGGCGATCAAGGCAGCATCCCAGTTAACAGGTTGTCCAAGGAGACTGGCCATAAATAAGGCGATTCTCCGCCAATAGAGGCGTATCCATCGGCAGCCCCACCACATATGGTACAATGTCGCCATAGGCTCAGCACACCGCGGGCAGCTACCATCCGCAGTCAAGTGGCAACAAAGGGCCTGCCGCGGGGAGAAGTAAACCCTAGTCAAACTCTTAAGCTGAATTTCCCGCCAGCGGGCGCCATCCGCCAGGCTCGCTACTCTCCGGAGGGCCACCAGAATAGTGTCAGGGGGGATCTCCCGACCCATTTCAGCCCCCCAAGCCCGTTCCACACCGCGATAGTCCGGCCGCAGTTGAAACTGCTCCAACTTAAGGTGAAAGGTCCGAATGGACGGTCGTTCTACGTTGCTGAGACCAAGGAACGCTATTATCTAGGCCGAACGGTCGCTGCGTAGCTCCGTCCTTGAAAGGGAAGCCACATAGTGGGCCACTTGCATGTACGCAAAGGAATGGAGGGGCCCCAACTCATACTCTCGAGATAATACAAGGAAGGGCTTAGGTTTGCCCGCCAAGTCCACCACATGGCCCAAAGTATGTATACCTCTCTCCCCCCATAGACGGAACGCAGCGGTTTCAGTGCCCGGGATAAAATTGGCATTGCCCCGAATGGGCAGCCAGCTCGACACCTGCCAGCGACGGCCCCAGTAGGCATTCAAATGCCGCCAGGTCTTACAAACCGGGGCCAATAACACACTATCCGCCAGATGCGTAGGCCACCTACTGACCTCCAAATGCAGAAGGGCTCGTAGGGAGTGGGGTGCCACGTATGCCTCCTCCAAGGCCCGAGGGGTATAAAGATCGGTATCACCTAGCCAGTCCCCCAGGTGACGCGCTTGGCAAGCCAGTGCATAGGCACCAAGGTCTGGGAGCCCCACCCCCACCCCGCACCCTCCCCACCAGTCGACGATAGGGGATACGGGCTCTCGACCCCCCCCCCCAGAGAAGGCCCCGAAACTCCGCCTCAAAACGCCAAATATCCCGTCGGAGGATCCAAACAGGGAGGGTCTGTAGCCAGTATAATATCCGCGGCAAAAGAACCAGTTTAATCGCCGCGATTCTCCCCATTAGGGACAAGGGGAGGGGCAGCCATGCCTGCAACTGAGTTCTCACCTTGGTCAACATCCGCCACAAGTTACTCCCATATAGTTGACCTGGCTGACAGGGCAGTACAATCCCCAGGTATATGAACTGGTGCTCAGCCCATTTGAGGGGGAACTCACCCGGCCAGCTGCTCCGGAGGCGACCCGAGACATCCAGGACTTCAGATTTATCCCTGTTAATACTAAACCCCGCAAACTGCCCAAAAGTTCGAAACTCCTGCAAAAGAAGAGGCAGGGAATCCCCAGGGGAAAGCAAGTGCACCAACAAATCATCGGCAAAGGCTGATATCTTAAATTCTTGATTGCCAATACCGACTTCCCTTATTGTTCGCAATCCCGCCACTCGCTGCAGGAAAGGGTCCAGCGAAAGAACGAAGAGGAGAGAGGGGGCAGCCCTGGCGAGTCCCCCTTTGCAACGAAAAGTTCTCTGATAATACCCCATTACAGAGTATCGCTGCAGTCGGGTTGGCATACAAGCTCGCGACCATGTTACAAAACAACGGCCCTATACCATATTGTGGGAGGATGAACCTCAAATATTGCTAGTCCACCCTGTCGAAGGCTTTTTCCGCGTCAAAGCTAACCAATAAAGAGGACAAATGTCTATGCTGGACCCACTCTAAGGACGCGACGATCTTGCGCAAGTTGCGGACCGCATATCGCCCCTTAACGAAACCGACTTGTGACTCATGGACCAGCTGCCCCAAAAACTCCGCCAGGCGATCTGCTAAGATCTTAGCCATTAATTTAAGGTCGAAATTAAGTAAAGAAATAGGACGATACGAGGCCGCAGAGAGAGGGTCCTTTGCCGGTTTGGGGATAAGAACAATGTGAGCATGGTTAGCCCCCCACCGAAAGTAGCCCTGCTGCGCTCTCCGATTATGTACGGCGGCCAGCGTTGGGGAGATCTGTTCGTTAAGAATTTTATAAAATTCGGCACCCAGGCCATCGGACCCAGGGGATTTGTAACAGCTGGCTTTTAAGATAGCCCCTTGCAGCTCAGCCGCCGTAATCGGCCGGTCCAACTGTGCTCTTTGCTCTACTTATAAGTGGGGTAAGTCCAGTCCCCCCACATAATCCGCCATCTGCGTGAGGGAGGTCGCCTCCGCCGCATAAAGGTTCTGGAAAAAGGATCGAAAAATACGCACTATCGCCGGGCTCTCCCGGTGTAAGGTCCCCAAATCATCCTGCAAGGCTGGTACCAATTTGGAGCTCCTGGGTCCACGAAGGCACCGAGCCAATAACCTCCCGGGCTTGTCCCCATAGCCGTACAGTTGGTAGCGGTAGTATAACACTGACTTCTTAGCCCTTTGGTGTAGGAGTTCATTTAATTCCGTTTGAGAGTCCCACAGCTGCTTTTTGAGCCCTGCTGTTGGGTTTTGGGCCCATCGGCGTCTCAGGTTCGTCACCAATCTCTCTAAACAAATAATACGTTCGGCCCTCAATCTTCTTTTCCTGGCAAGGAACCCGATTATATCTCCCCGTAGTACAACTTTCGCCGTTTCCCAGAGCAACTCTGGGTCATCCTGATGACCCCTATGATCAGCTTCAAATTCCTGCCACCGCCTCTGAATAAAAGAACGGAATTGCGCGTCCCTATATAATTCAAGTGGAAAACGCCATTGAAGGGCTTGGGGAGTACTCCCACTCCAAAAGACGTCTAGCCAAACAAAAGCATGATCGGATATCTCTACGGGCCCTATCTGGGCATCCCCGACTTTGGCAAACAGACCCGCAGACATCAACAGGTAATCTATACGTGCGCTAGTGCCATGAGCCCGAGATTGATGCGTGTAATCCCGCTCGGCCGGGTGTAGTAGTCGCCATGGGTCCACCAGCCCCAGCCTGGAGCATAAACGTCGTAGTGCCCGAACCGTCGCTATCCTGTCTCTTTGCTCCCCCTCTTTAGAGGTATCGAGGTCAACGTCCATGACCCCGTTTGAAATCCCCCCCCAAGATAACGGGGGTCTCCGGCAACGTCTCAATTTTAGAGGTTAGGCGCGCATAGAGGGGTAAATCTAGCACATTGGGACAATACACGTTGCCGAGAATTACAGGCCTCCCCTCAAGGACTCCCTGCACCAGTACAAATCTGCCCGACGGATCAACCAAGTCCCTCACCACCTCCAACCTTACGCGCTTATGTATCAAAAGCACTACCCCCCCTTCTTTCCAAGGGCCGGGGCCCCCCAGACCTGTCCCACCCACTCCCGGCAAAGTTTACGGTGCTCCTCGGCAGTCTGGTGGGTTTCCTGGAGCATAGCGATGTTCGCCCCCTGCCTCGCCAGGGCCTGCAAGATTTTAGCCCGTTTAATCGGATTGCCCAGGCCACAAACATTCCAAGAGATTATCTTAAGCGGCATGTATTACAAGGCTTGGCCCAATAGTGTCCGTTACATACCATACAGAGTATAGGGAAGACACACCCCCAGCCTGAGGTCCTCCCCCATTCCCCTCCGGATATGTCCCTCTCACCATCCACTCCTCAACTGGTCCCCTAAGATGCAGCTCTCCTTCTCCTTCCCCTCCCCCTCTCTCCCTCCCCCCTCTCTACCCCCCTATCCCCTCCCTCCCCCCCTAACCCTCCCCCCCCAACCCTCCCCCTCCCCCCCAACCCTCCCCCTCCCCACTCCAATTCCTTATCTCTACTACCATCCTCCTCTCTCCCTCTATGTACTCCTAGATGCGTGAGGTGCTCCCCCCACCCCTCCTTTATACCGGCTCCCCTGCGAGCCGTCCGGGGTCCCCCCCCCCCCCGCCAAACACCCCCAACTACCCGGGCCTCCCCTCGTCCGCCCCCCACACCCAAAAGAAACAGCCAACAAGCCCTACTTAAAAACAATTTTAACAGACCCCTTACCACCCCCCTCCCCCAACATGGTTACCATCGCCACCTCTTCACAGTCCAAAGCGGTATACTCCTGACTTGTTCTTCAGATCAGTAGTCCTCTCCGCTGGTCCTCATGTCTCGGCCGCCGCTGCGGCCCTCTGCCATATCTCCTCCACGTAGGGCGTTGCTGCTGTCGCTGAGTCAAAAGACCGGCGGATCCCACCATGAGTGAAGATCAACCGGGCGGGTTATTGCACCATAAATTTAATATTGTTGTCTATCAGGGTCTGGCACAGAGGTCCGTACTCTCGTCGTCGCTGTCCCAGGGCCGCCGAGTAATCCTAAACAATACGTAGCCGAACATTGTCCTTTTGAATGGTTCCTTTCTTCCGCACTGCACGCAAGACCGCTTCCTTCTGTGGGAATCGCAGGAACTGTGCTAGAACCACCCTGGGTCGGCCATCACTGGCTCTCCTAGGCCCAACCCGGTGCGCTCTCTCTATTTGCACTGGGGTGCCTTCAGGATCATTCTCCAGGATTTGTTTCACCAGGTCTTCTAAGTAGGATTTTAAGTCCCTATCCTCGATGGCATCCGGGATCCCAAGAAATCTCAAATTATTATGGCGGGACCTATTCTCAAGGTCGTCTAGCTTGGCCTCCTGACCCTGAAGTAACTTTTTCACCCGGGCCATCTCCTGCTGCAGCTCCAGCACATGCTCCTCTGACCTCTCTATCCGGTGCTCTGCTTCCTGCAGTCGGCTTCCCAGGGCCTCCACTGAGGTTTGGATGAGGTCCATTCGGCCCCGCAGATTTTCGAATTGCGCAGACAGCGCCCCCGCCACGGCCATGGAGATTTCGTCCACCATCCCCACCGTAGCCTTAGCCTCCCCCTTCAGCGGCGAGGATTGCTTTCCCCCCCTTGGCGGCAGGGGGTCTTCTCCTTCTCTACCTGGCGGCCTCCCTTTGCCGCCATCGCCAAGGCTGCTTTGGTCTTCACGTCCCTTCACCTCGCTGCCAGGCTACGAAGGTCCCGGTTTGCCTCCCTCCTATGTGCGCAGCACAGTCCCCGCAGAGAAGAAAAAAGAGAGGGGGGGCAGGGCCTCTTCCGTCCCGAGTTCCAGGTGCCGCGGATTCTTCTCAGGCTCCTGTACGCTGGAGGTAGGGCGCAGGTCTCAGGCTCCTGTGCGCTGCAGGTAGGGCGTAGGTCTCAGGCTCCTGTGTGCTGGAGGTAGGGCGCAGGTCTCAGGCTCCTGTGCGCTGGAGGTAGGGCGCAGGTCTCAGGCTCCTGTGCGCTGGAGGTAGGGCGCAGGTCTCAGGCACCTGTGCGCTGGAGGTAGGGCGCAGGTCTCAGGCTCCTGTGCGCTGGAGGTAGGGCGCAGGTCTCGGGCTCCTGTGCGCTTGGAGGTAGGGCGCAGGTCTCGGGCTCCTGTGCGCTGGAGGTAGGGCGCAGGTCTCAGGCTCCTGTGCGCTGGAGGTAGGGCGCATATCTCAGGCTCCTGTGCGCTAGAGATAGGGCACAGGTCTCAGGCTCCTGTGCGCTAGAGGTAAGGCGCGGGTCTCAGGCTCCTGTGTGCTGGAAATAGGGCGCAGGGTGCAGTCTAGGCTGTTCAGCCCCCAAGGAACCCCCGGGGGCGGGCAAAGCAGACGGCGGCCCAAACCAAGGCCCAGCAAGGGTTCCCAGCCTCCCCTGGTAGCTTCTGTGTCAGCCTCCCTCCCAGGACACTTGTTGTAGGTGAGTGGGCGCGGAGGGGGGCGAAGTATGCCGGTCGGAGAGCCTCTGCTGCCGCGGAACACAGCTCCAATCCCTGCCGAAGTTTTCAGCTTACCGGCTCACCCCGCAGCGCGGCTTCCAATTCAGTGCGGCGTCTGCTGTTCCAGCCGCCCGGGTCTAGGCCGCCTCCGCAGATCGACGTGTGGGGGTGAAAGGGGAGCACCGGGGCGCCATCCCATGCAGCGGTCCAGTCGGGAAAGCCTGGGGGGGATGAAGAACCCCGAATTTAGCCCCGGTTACCACATTTTTCTTCGCCGGAAGGGCGAGGGGGCCCAGAGTTCGAGCAGCGTGCGACTGCTCGGGCTCACCGCATCACCGGAAGTCTCACCTTTTCATCTTAATCAAGAGGTGTATTTACCTGTCTTTTTTCCAGGTCCTCATGCATCAAGTGCAGAGAAGAATCTTCATACCCTGGATTGTAAGAGAGCTCTTGCCTTTTACTTACATAGGACACAGCAACATAGAAAGTCTTCTCAACTCTTTGTTGCCTTTGATCCCTCTCATTTGGGACTTCCAGTCTCTAAGAGGACACTGTCCAATTGGATTGCTCAGTGTATTTCTTTCGCCTACCAGAGTAAGAACCTTTCTCTGGAGGGCCATGTCACAGCTCATAATGTGAGGGCCATGGCCACCTCTATGGCTCATCTAAATTCTGTGTCCATCGACCAGATCTGTCGAGCGGCCACCTGGGCCTCGGTTCATACCTTCACAGCCCATTACTGTTTGGACAAGGACTCCCGCTGGGATGCCTTGTTTGGTCAGGCTGTTCTCAAACACCTGTTCCATTCTTAATCAACTCCTGCCCTCCTTCCCTGGATGGATGCCTGAGATCCATAAGAGGAGGTAGAGCCCTTCTCAGGGTCTCATAACCTTGGGGATCTCCCAGGCATCTCTAGCTAGGGAGTCCCCATATGTGAAGACTCATTCCTGCTTGTTCCTCGAGATAGCACAGTTACTTACCTTTAACAGGTGATCTCTGGGAACAGCAGGAATAAGTCTTCACAACCCACCCACCTCCCCTAGGAGTTGTATCTCTCTATCTTTCCTTTCCTCTCTCTCTTTGTCTCAGCTTTAAAACTCGAACTGGGGAGAGGCGGTTAGGAAAGGCGGGAAGGCAGCGCGCAGGTGCTGTGGGATGCTCCCAAAAGCTTTCCTTTTTGGAAAGCTGGGGAGCGTTCCTGCGCAGGCTCCGTCGGTACCGACGTACCCATATGTGAAGACTTATTCCTGCTGTTCCCAGAGATCACCTGTTACAGGTAAGTAACTGTGCTTTCTCCGGGAACAAGCAGGAAGTCAGTCCCCACATCTGGGTGACGTCAACGCCGATGGAGCCTGCGCGGAGCAAATCCCCAGCTTTCAAAGAAAGCCTTTGGGAATTGCTACCACGCATGTGTGGTCCCCTTCCTCCCCAAGGGTGCCATCTTGCTCAATCTCCTTTTTTTCTGCGGAGCCCATCAAACACAGTCTGTATCTGTCCCGGGAAAAGTTGATTTGTTTGTGCCTTTTGGCTTTCTCCGGTTTGCACCGGTACCCTTCCCGCCTCCGGCCTCGGTATCTCGGTATCGGGTTGGTTCCTCTTCTAAGTTTTGATTTTTTTCTTTCTTGGGGCGTCTTTGCGACCATTTTTCCCTCGCTGGCAGCCTGAAGGGTCTTCGACCTTGCTGGGGTCCTTCCCCCCCCCCCCCCCCCCCATGGCTACCAGCGGGTTCAAAAAGTGCGATCGGTGCGGGAAAATCAAGTCCTCAATGAAACACATGACTGCTGCTTCCGGTGCCTCGGCCCGAACCACAACCCGGTGGTCTGTGGCCTGTGTAAAAAGATGTCCTCGAAGGTCTTGAGGAGCCACCAGAAGCAGCAAGATAAGATTTTTCCTGACGCCCCCATGACTCCGAGAGCCAGGACCTCGTTCGAGGCCTTCACACCTCGGTAGGAGAACTCCGAACCCGAGCGTCATCGGGATCTCCCTCGAGGGAACCGAAGAGAAGGAAGAAAACATCAAAGGCGGCGTCTCTGGATGGTTCCGAGCGGCCTAGCTCCTCTTGGGGCCGGTCGCGGAGCCCCGAACGCCTGCCTGAGACGTCGGAGAAGGAGCGCCCAGCCAAGGTTCCTCGCAGGGACACGGACACGGTCGCGGATCGGCCTAGGCAAGTATGTACTGTCCTAGTCGAGGACTCCCCTCCGGGGAAACCGGCTTCGGGTCTGAGCATGTCAGCGCCCGAGCCGGGGAGTGTGGAGCCTCCGGGACTGGTGTCCAGGATGGCGGCCTTGGAGCGCAGTGTCACAGCCTTCATGGAGCAGCAGCGGGCACTGATGTTTGCACATCCGGTTCCTCCGCCCTGACCACCGGGCTCTCGATGTCGAAGTCGACCCTGGAGGCCGAGTCAATCCTCGGCCAAGGTCGCTCTCGGCTTCCCGCTCGTTGGGACCGAGGTCGTCACCGCCGAGCCTGCAGGCGTCGGGGCGGATGGTGCTAGGACCCTCCTCAATGCTTGAGGAGTTCCACGAGTCTTCCTCAGAGGCCTCTGCTTGGGAGACAGAGGACGAGGAGTACCTGGACACTCGTCGTCATTGAGATGTCCTGTCTGATTCCCCAGTATCTGAACCTCGGAGAAGGTCCCCACCGGAGGATATGGGTTTTCTGGACTTCGTGCGGGATGTGTCCAAGGCTTTGGCTTTCCCGATGGATTCCGAGGAGGATCCTCGAGCCAACGAGCTTGAGATACTCCAGTACGAGGTTCCCCCTCGGGAAGCCTTCACGGTGCCCATTCCTCCTATCCTGGAACGACTTATGGCTCCGCATGTGGGGGGAGTCAGCAACGACACCGGTAATCAGCAAGCGGCTCGACTCGATGTATCGAGTCCGCCGGAGCTCTGGGTTCCAAATATCACAACTGCTGCACAACTCCATGGTTGTGGAGTCGGCCATGCTTCGACTGAAGAGTCAGAAGACGCACTCCTCTGTGCCCCCCGGTAGGGAGGCCCACACCTTGGATGTCCTTGGCAGGAAGTGTTACCAGGGCGCAATGCTGAATTGTCAGATCCAGCGTACCAGCTGTATCTGGGCATGTACCTGAGAGACCTGGCGAAGGAAATTGCCGGGTTCTCAGCTGGTCTCTCTGTGGAGCCTTTGCAGCGCTTCAAGGGCCTGTCCAAAGCTGTCCATGAATGCTCCAAGTTCATGTCTCAGGCGGCCTATGACTGGTTTGCGTCAGTGACATGGGTAGCTGCGGCGGGCATCGGTGCACGCCGCCAAGTTTGGCTGCAGTCGTCGGACCTCGAACAATGGGTTCAGGACAAGTTGGTCAATGTCCCATGCCAGTGGGAGAATCTCTTCGGCAAACCCATGACCAACAAGGCCGCCGAGCTGGAGACCGAGTTCATGACGAGGACATGGCTCTCTAAGAAGACCTCTGCCCCTTCCCGTAAGAAGGGTTTGGGTAAAAAGCCCTTTTAACCGAGGAAGTCCACTGCTTACCAAAACCACCCCCCTTACCAGGCCTCCCCAGCTCCCCAACAGGGGCAACAGGCCAAGGGACAGGGGCATGGCCTGCGTAAACAGAAGGCCTCCAAGCTCCGGCCCCGGCCTACCCTGGAGGGGGTTTTTGACTCCTGCAGCACTGTCCCTCTCCCAACCTGCGCTGAGCAGCCCACAGGGGGTCGGCTTGCTTTGTATGCACACAGGTGGGGAGCCATCTCCACCGATTCATGGGCATTACAGGTGATCAGGGAGGGATACCTCCTCCATCTAGCCCAAGTGCCTCCATGCTACTTCCCAGGAGAGCCTATCAGGTCTCCCCTTCACCGGAACCTTCTTCTGAAGGAGTTGGCAGGTCTTCTTGAGGAGGACCATGCTTTGGAAACAGTGCCCCATCACCTCACGGGCAAGGGGTTCTACTCCAGGTACTTCCTCGTGCCAAAGAGGACAGGGGGCCTAAGGCTCATCCTCGACCTGCGCAACCTCAACAAATTCCTGGTGAAGGAGGAGTTCAAGATGCTCTCCCTTGGAATATTGCTGCCTTACCTCTGCCAGGGAGACTGGCTATTCTCCTTGGACTTAAAGGATGCCTACACATACATCCTAATCCACCCAAGCCACAGGCAATATCTGCGCTTTGTGGTAGGGGGCAATCATTACCAATACAGGTTGCTCCCCTTTGACCTTTCCTTGGCCCCCAGGGAATTCCTAAAGTGCCTGGTGGTATTCGCTGCCTTCCTCAGGCTTCAGGGGATCTTTGTCTTCCCCTATCTCAACGACTGGCTCATCAGGGGCACTAGAGCCCCCAAGGTGCAGCAGGTCACAACTCGCACCACCCAGGTCCTCCAGCACTTGGGGTTTGTTATCAACTACCCCAAGTCCAGACTTTGCCCGGCACAAGAGCTGGAATTCATTGGGGCAAGGATCAACACCCTTCAGTCGAAAGCCTTCCTGCTTGTAGACAGGGCAAGCAGGCTCATGGCCCTAGCTAAAGACATAATGCACTATTCCTCAGTGCCAGCAAGGCATCTGCTGTGCCTCCTCGGGCACATGGCCTCCACGGTCCATGTCACTCCAGATGCCCACCTCCACATGTGAACTTTGCAGTGGTGCCACTGGACATCTACAGGACAGGGTCAGAGTGACCAGGCGCCTGATGCAGTCCCTGACCTGGTGGCTCTCGCCCCATCACCTGGAGGCGGGGATGCCTTTCCAGACCATTCACCACTCAAGGGTCCTCACCACAGATGCTTCCCTGCTGGGCTGGGGAGCCCATTGAGAGGGTTACCGCATACAGGGAGTTTGGTCCACAGACGAGAGTGCCCAACAGATCAATCTGTTGGAATTGCAGGCAATCCGTCTCACCCTGAAGGCTTTCAGGCTGGCCGACAGACTCAGCAGGGTGCTCCAGACGCACAAGTAGCAGCTGGACTGGGAAGTAGCCAGCAGGCTCTTCCAGCCCTGGGGGTAACAGGTGATGGACCTGTTTGCAAGCCCAGACAATCACCAGTTGCCCCGCTTTTGTTCAAGGCAGCTGCACCCCGCCAGGGTGGCAGCCGATGCCTTTCTAGTCTCATGGTTGGTGGGTCTTCTGTATGCTTTCCCCCCGACGCCTCTGATTGCCAAGACTCTGTTCAAGATTCTTCACGACAGAGCCTCAGTCATCCTCATAGCCCCACAGAGGCCCAGGCAACTGTGATTTCTGCTTCTCCTACAGCTAGTGGTGGAGACCCCCATTCCTTTGGGGTCAACTCCACAGCTCCTTTCCCAGGAGGAAGGCTCTCCTTTGCATCCCAACCTCAGCTCCCTTTCCTCTGACAGTGTGGCTGCTGAGAGGGTGACTCTAGCCCCGCTCCTCCTTTCAAAGGATGTGGAGGTGTTGTTGCGGCTTCACGCAGAGTGTCTACCAGACGGGCGTACGCCTTTAAGTGGCGCAGATTTGCGCTTTGCTGTGCTGAGCAAGGGGTAGACCCCTACTCTTGTCCGGTGGTTGTGGTATTGCAATACCTTCTCCACCTCTCCGAGACGGGGTTTAAGTCCAACTCCGTCAGAGTGCATCTCAGTGCCCTAGCGGCGAACCACTATCATGTGGACGGAAAGTCCCTCTAAGGTTCATCCAGTGGCGTCCCGGTTTCTAAAGGGCCTACTCCTGTTGAAGTCCCCGGTCCGCCCCCCGGCGACCGAATGGGATCTCAGTGTAGTGTTGAGGCAGCTCACCCGGCCGCCCTTCGAACCGTTGGCCACGTTCCACCTCCGTTATCTCTCCTGGAAGGTGGTTTTCTTGGTTGTGCTCACTTTCGCCCAGAGGGTGAATGAGCTCCAAGCCCTCGTGGTGGAGAGGCCTTATACCAGGTTCTACCAGAATAGGGTGGTGCTTCGTACGCACCCCAAGTTTCTTCCGAAGGTGGTCTTCTCTCGTTCCACCTCAACCAGGAGGTGGTTCTTCCTACCTTCTTTCCCAGGCCGCATGCAGTTGGGCAGAGGGGTTCCTCCATACCTTGGACTGTAAGAGGGCTCTGTCCTTCTACATTCAACGTACTCAAGGTCACTGGAAAGCCTCTCAGATTTTTGTTTCCTATGACACCAGTAAGCTGGGGGTGGCAGTGGCCAAGCATACGCTGTCCATATGGGTGGCGGACTGTATTGTCTGGACTTATGAGGAAGCGAGGCTTCCGGTGTAAGGCCGTGTTACGGCTCATATGGTGAGGGCCATGGCGGCATCAGTGCTCTGTTCCTCTGGCAGACATCTGCCGGGCTGCCACCTGGTCTTCGGTTCATACCTTCGCAGCTCATTACTGCCTGGATAGGGAGTCCCGATGGGACAGTGCCCTCGGCCAGGCTCTACTCTGTAACCTTTTCGGGGTCAAGGCAACTCCTTCCCTCCGACTCCTCTGTGTTCAGGCTACCGGAGCGCTACTTTCCTAGGGTGCAAGTCCTATTTCCCTGGTTAGGGTTTTCATTGCGGCTGCTTGCGGCTCTCGATGAGGGAGCCTTTTTTGGCTGTAGGTTCATGGTAGCCTGTAGCTGGGGAGTCCCATATATGAGGACTGACTTCCTGCTTGTTCCCGGAGAAAGCATAGTTACTCACCTGTAAGAGGTGTTCTCCAGGGACAGCAGGAATCAGTCCTCACAACCCTCCCTCCTTCCCTTGGAGCTGCAGTCCTATTATTTTCATTTGTTTTGTCGTCTTTTTAGCTATGTCATTTGACTGAGCAAGATGGCACTCTTGGGCGGGAAGGGGACCACGCATGCGTGGTAGCAATTCCCAAAGGCTTTCTTTGAAAGCTGGGGATTTGCTCTCCGTGGGCTCCGTCGACATCGACGTTACCCATATGTGAGGATTGATTCCTGCTGTCCCCGGAGAACACCTGTTACAGTTGAGTAACTATGCTTAAACCACATATTTTTCTTCAGTGATGCAATAGGTTTGAACAGAGGTATCCATATAAATTGTGGTTCTTATCCAAATTGTATCACAATTACCATTATATCAACCTGGCTATTAGTTTTATTCTTCACTAGGCTTTCTCAGGACTGCTCAAAAAACATAAAATAAAAAATAATATCCCAATCTACTTTTTTCAAAAGAATAATAGTAAAGAAAGGGATATAGAAAACCTTCCTTACCCATTCACATCCACAAGTCATCATCATGCAATCCAAAAAGCTCTGCGCATGTGCACTTTACTTCAAGACATTTGCATCACAAAACGTAGTTGGAGAAATCACTTCATTTGATTTCTTTATTAAGTCCCATAGGCACCAATGTCCATTTTATAACTATATTTCTGCTTCAGTTGAGCCAGCCACTTCGAAACATTCAGTCACAAAATACCGTATTTCAAATGCTCCAATGTAGATAGTTGTGGTCAATGATCCACCAATGGAGCAGTTTCCACATATCGTCAGATGGCAGAGCAATACTCTGTTATTAGAGTCCTCTCTTTACGTTTAGTTTTTCCCCATATACAACTTGTGGTGCAGACATATTATAGTGTAGATAACACCTTGAGTGCCACAATTTTTGTGTGTTCATAAATAATGACTAAAATTCAATTACAGATGTTGAAAAGCTGTCCATTCGAAAGAATGTACACACATTATGCATTTGGCACAGCTAGCACAACCACCTAAAGCATTTTGTAAATCATGAGAAATCCTACTATGCATAGTGTACCAAATAGTTCTGTAAATTTCTGGTTTGTCAAAAAGTAAACCGGGAACCTTCATTAAAAATCAGATGAACCTGGGTCACGTGATGCGGTGAGCCTGAGCAGACGTGTGAGGCTTGGGCTCCGGACCCCGCTCCCCTGAAACGTGGTTAAACTGCCGTTTTCATTGTGGCTTGGAGCTCTTTCACTGCGGAGTACCCCGAGGAATCCTCCGACACCAGCTGGAGATCCGGGAGTGGGAATGGCGGCTGCGGCAAAGGCAGGGCGGCGAGATAAGGAGCGCGCTGTGAGTACCCTCAAGATGGCGGAGTCCCCTCCCAAACACGGTGCGGCGGCCCCCTCAGCGACGTCCGAGGAAATTTCGGCGGCAGTCACCAGTGCCTTGGCGACGCAGTTTGAAGCCCTGCACACGAAGATGGATGCGCTCCAGAGCTCTATGGGCACTCTAGGTGTGCGGGTGCAGGAGGCGGAGACCCGTATTGCACATGCCGAAGAGGAAGTGGAGGGCCTTAAGCGGGAACTGCTTGTACTGCAGAAGGCCGCAAAAGCTCAGGAGCTGAAGCTGGATGACCTAGAAAATAGGTCTAGGCGGAACAACCTGCGGCTAGTTGGGGTAGCAGAATCTGTCCCTGACAAAGACCTGAGGGGCTACGTGGAAAACTTGGCCACTTTCCTCAGAGAGGAGGGGGACTCGAACAGGCCCATCGTGGTGGAAAGGGCACATAGACTGGGGCCCAAGCCGCAATCCGGGAACCACAGACCCAGGGTGGTCCTGGCGAAGTTTTTATGCTATACGCAAAAGGACGCGGTGCTCCGGGCGGCGAAGCAAAGGGGCACGGTCGAATGGGAGACAGCGAAGATCCGGATAACACAGGATTACTCTGCTGCCCTGAGTCATCGGAGGAAGGCTTATGCGCCGCTGTGCCAAAAGCTGATTGAAGCGGGGGTGCGGTTCAGTGTCCAGTACCCCGCCAGGCTCCACGTGTTACATCAGGGCTCGCACCGAGTGTTTGATTCTGCGGAGGCGGCGCAGGCCTATGTGGAAAAGCTGACGCCAGGGAGGATGTCAAATTTGGAGGTCCAGTGAAGTGTGTGTTCCTGCTACTTGTGACACCTTGGCGGAGGACGGTGCCCTGTTGACTGAGGTGGGTTCCTTGCGGACTACAAATGCTTGCTGCCTGGATGATGACCCTTACCGTTGTCGGTATGGAGTATCGGGACCATTACTCTGTGCAATGTGGGCCTGCCTTGGTGTTGCTGGACAGCCTTGACGGGAGGTGGCCTGGGGCACCGTGAGTGACCCTAGTGGTTGCCTCAACTATTACCGGAAGCCAGGGCGGGCTTCGGTGCACTCCCAGTCGGTGCACACGCGGGTGATCCGGGATGATGCCCCACAACCCTGCAGCCCCAATCTTGCCTGCTGGGACTTGTCCGGGCGATGCCTGGGAGAAGAATGGACATGCTCTGCAAGTTTGTTTAAAATGTTTGCCTTTCCTCTAACACTGTGTGTTATTGCCGAATGCAGATTTGGTATTGTTCTAGCTGTGGGGGAGGGCTAGATGTTTGACTGGGAAGAAGGGAATGGGTGAAAGTGTGAATGGGGGTTAGTGGCCGGTTAAGATATACAAATGCAGTGGGCCTTGGGATGGCAGGGGGGGTGCCTGTTCTATTGGGTGGGCTCCGGGGTGGCCCTTCCCCCTTGTTTGGGCGACAGTCACTCGCTGGGAGGGATGGCTGCGGTTGTTGCTCGGACATCGGGGAGGGCTACCCCACGTGCGGTTGGGATGTGAGTGAGACCGTGTTGGGATCCACGCTACTGCGTAGGGCCGGTCTGCTCGGGGGAGGGGGGTCCTATCACATCCTCGGTGACCCGGATGGGAGTGGGTGAGTGGTTAGCGATGGTGTATGTGGGAAGGAATAGGTTAGAGTGGGGGGTAGGTTATCGGGGCATGGTGGGGGAGGGGGGTGGAGGGGGTAGGGGAGAGGGGCGGGTGGGTGGGGGGAGGGAGGATGGGGGGTCGCAGGGGGCACAGCAACCTTGGGGTAGGGAGAACAACGATTTGAATGGGGACGGTAGTTGGCTGGAGGGGGGGCCCCAGGCTGGGGGGGTCCCACCTTTTTGTTGTCCTTGGAATGATACCAATTGCCTGATCTTGTGTGACCCACCCTGAAGGTTGTCTCTTGGAATATTTGTGGGATTGGTAGCCCTATTAAAAGATATAAGGTGTTGCAGGCTTTGGCCCGGTTGAAATGCGACATAGCAATGTTGCAGGAAACCCACCAGACAGCGGAGGAGCATGTTAAGCTGCGGAAAATGTGGGTGGGGCAGTGCTGGGGGTCCCCGGCCAAAGGAAAAAAGGGTGGAGTGGTCATCCTGATTAGTAAAAGGACCCGTTTCGAGTTACTTAAGGAGTACTCTGATGCCGAGGGCCGTTACATTTTACTCTATGGTAACTTGGACGGTCGGCCTGTAGTGTTGGGCTGTCTGTATAGCCCTAATGTATTGAACCGGGCGTTTTACGACCGTCTTGCATCCCGACTCGAGCAATTGCCTGATGTTCCTTTGATTCTGGCGGGAGATCTGAATGGGGTATTGGACATAGGGCTGGATGTGTCAGAGGGAGGAGGGGCGTACCTGCGTATCCCGACGACTAAGGCTTTGAAGGGTTTTTTGCAGGCGTCTGGGCCTGGTGGACCCATGGAGACTGCTCCACTCTGATGAGCAGGATTTCACGCATCAGTCAAGAGCCCATGGAACTAGTGCCAGGTTGGATTATGTCTTAGTGTCCGAACGGTTGTTTGCTCAGGTAGAGGAGGCGCAGATCGGTCCTTTGGCGGTGTCTGACCACGCTCCAGTTTGGGTCGACATCGCTGGGGGTGGCCCGACCGGGTTGACGCGGCTGTGGCGTTTTCCGTTGGGCTTATACCAGGACGCAGAGTTTCGTACCTATCTTACACGGCGTTGGCAAGAGTTTCTGGAGTATCATGAGAGCCATAGGGACGATCCAGAATTACTATGGGAGACGGCCAAAGTCGTCATAAGGGGAGATATTATTGCGTATGCGGCAAGGAAACGGAGATTAGTAGCGCGGCAAATTGTTCAGCTGGAAAGGCAGGTGGTGCGCGCTCGGCGGCGTTGTGCCGGCGACGCTAGTGTATTGAATCGGCGGCGGCTCTGGGAATTGCAAACATCTCTTAATGAATTACTTCACCAGCGAGCAAAGAAATCGTATCTGTATTACAAATATCAGCTTTTTCGGTTTGGAGATAAACCTGGGAAACTCTTGGCGCGTTGCTTACAGGGTCATCGGGGCCACCGACTGGTGGCAGCGTTGCGCGATGACCAGGGGGTTTTACATAAAGACAATTTGGGTATTACTCGAGTGTTCCGTTCATTTTTTCAGAAATTGTATGCCCGGAGGGACGGAGCGCCGGAGGTCATGCAACAGTACTTGCAAGAGCTGTCGCTGCCAAGAGTGACTACCGAACAGAGGGCTTGCTTAGATGCTCCGATAACGGTGGAGGAGGTCCAGGGAGTTATTCAGCGGGCTAGTTGTTGTAAGGCCCCTGGTCCGGACGGGTTTGGTGCTGAGTTTTATAAGTTACTGGGTGGGTTGGTGCCTCCAACCCTAGTGGCCGTCTACCATAGGCGTGTGGAGCAGGGGGAATTTAAATGGGGCACTAATCACGCGTATATTTCCTTGATTCCAAAATCAGGGAAAGATCCCTCTCAAGCGGCTTCGTATAGGCCCATCTCGTTGTTGAATTTTGACTTAAAAATTTTTGCGAAGGTACTGGCGAACCGGCTGGCTTTGGTGTTGGGGGACTTGATTCATGAGTCGCAAGTCGGGTTTGTTAAAGGGCGCTATGCCGTGCGGAATCTGCGACGACTTCTGGCTTCTCTTGAGTGGGTTCGGGAACGGGATCTTCAATCTCTGATAATTAGCTTCGACGCCGAAAAGGCGTTCGACCAGGTCCAGTGGGAGTATTTGCGTTTTCTATTACCACATTATGGGTTAGGAATTCCTTTTTGCCAGATGGTGGAGTTGCTGTATGCGGAACCCACGGCGGGGGTCCTCTGTAATGGAGTGCTGTCGGATCCGTTTTGTTTGGAGCGTGGAACGCGTCAAGGCTGCCCGCTCTCCCCTTTACTTTTTGTGCTCTCCCTGGATCCGTTAATACGTAAGATCGAGGACTCCCCGGACATAGGGGGTGTTCGTATCGGCTCCTATGGCTTTAAGGTAGCCGCCTTTGCCGATGATATACTGGTACATTTGACTTCCCCCCAGAGATCGCTTCCGTACCTGCTTGAGGAACTTACACGTTATGGGCAGTTTGCGGGGTTGCGTATTAATATGGCTAAATCAGAGGCATTAGACGTCGAGGGTACGCTACGGGGGAGCTGGTCGGGGAGCTTCCCTCTCCGTTGGGCTGCGGATTCTCTTATCTATCTGGGCATTGTGTTAACGAGGAAACCGACATTGTTGTATTCAGTGAATTTTGAACGTATTTTTGTGAAGGTTCGTGCACAGTTGCGAGCGTGGGCCCCTCTCCCTCTGTCCTTGCTCGGTAGAGTGGCCGCGTTGGGGATGGTAATCTTTCCACGTGTGCTTTATTGGATGCAAACACTCCCGGTGTGGCTCTTGAAACGTGATTTGGGGCGCTTGGAGAGGGAGATTCGGGGATTCCTTTGGAAGGGTTATAAGGCCCGGATACCGTTGGCGCGCCTGCGGGGAGGGTGGCGTTCGGGGGGAGTAGGGGTGCCTGATTTTTGGAAGTATGCGCTGGCATGTCAGGCGCGTCATCTGAGCGATTGGTTAGGGGATACGGAGACTTATACTCCGCGCGGATTGGAAGCAGCCTTTGTGGCGCCCCACTCCTTGGAAGCAGTTTTACATCTACCGGGCGCGGTTTTGCCAGCTCGGCTGATGAACAGTATTCTGTTGCAGGCTACCCGGCGGACTTGGCAACAATTAAATAAGTATTGGGGCAGTGATGCGGCGGTGTCTGCTGGTTGCCTATACGTGGTAATGCCTGTTTCTTGCCGGGCTCGGATTCGGCCCCCTTTCGTCAGTGGTGGCGAGCAGGGATACGGCGGTTGGGACAGGTGGTGGACCCTGCCGGCTGCAGCAAGGCCCTGGGAGTGCTCTGTAGGGAGTACGGGTTGTCGCCGGGCACCATGGTTTTTGCACATGCTCAGCTATCTCATTATATTGGCTCCCTGCCTCGGCAGGAGCTTGCGGTGGAACGTTCGGAGCGTCTTTTGGAGTTCTTTGCATTGGGGGCGGATACTCCGCCAACGATTGCGGACCTGAAGAAACGATTGGATCGGTTCGGGGTTCCCCGGGACTATTCGGCGGTGGAAAGCCTGTGGGCGAGAGAGTTGGGAAGGGAGGTCGCTCGGGGATCCGTGCGGGCGGCCTTGAGTAGGATTGTGCAACTTGTGGATGGGGCTCGCTGGCGGGAGGTGCAGTTTAAATGTATCCTTCGCGCCCATTTCTCCCCATGGCGAGCGTTTCGGAGTCATCTGGCCCCTCATGGCGGCTGTCCCAAGTGCTCGTGTGCCTCAGCAGATCTGGGTCATATGTGGTGGGGGTGCCCTTCTATTCGTCGGTATTGGAGGCGGATTGAGGCCTATGTGAGTGGCCTGTTGGGGCAACAGATTTGCTGGTCGGGGATGCTGGTAGTGCTAGATCAGCTGGGACCGCTCCACCCGAAGGGCCGCTGGGACAGGGTTTTGGTTCGTAAGGCCTGTCTGGTGGGTAAAGGCCCTATATTGAGTCGATGGAGGGAGTGGGAGGCCCCTACCTTTTGCGAGTGGCGCAATAGCCTGCATCACCTTATGCTCCTGGAGCGGAGAGTGGCGTTACGACACCCTCGAGCCTGGGCTTCCTTTTTGCTGATTTGGACGCCTTATATCCAGCGTTTGGGTCCCGCAGCACGCAGTGCAGTACTAACACTTGGATAATGAGAGCCTGTGAAGTTGGTGTCCCCTAATGGGTGCTTCAGGTTGCTGTGTTCCCTGCGGTGGGGGGGGGGGGAGGGGGGGTGGGGGGGGGTTTGCTGGGGGAATGGGTTGTTTGAACAAAGTGCTGTTGGTGTATGGCGGGTTCCCAGGGTGGTGGACAAGACACAGCCCCGCCCGGGACTAGGTTGGGTGTTTGGAGTTTGAAACAGTAGAAATTGTACATGTTGTTTTGCCAGTTGGTTCATTGTATCTTGTCATATTTAATAAACAGAGTTTTGAAAAAAAAAAATCAGATGAACCTTTTAGACCTTCCTAGTGGCATTTAATGATTGTATGAACTTTCATAGCCTGTATGAAATAGGGCAAGGTATATATAACTGGATAATCATATTGTGCTGGGTATATGCAGGGTGGCCCTAGAGTTGGTCCAAAGTACTGGAGCCCTACGTGAACCTCAAGCTTTACAGTCCCCTCTGGCTATCAAAATCTATTATTTAGCTTTGAACGGCTTGCTTTTGCTGCCCGCCAGAGGCTGTTGCCCTAGGTGACTGCCTAGTTTGCCTAGTCATTAAGCCATGATTTATATGGATACTGTTGTTTAAACTTAATTACATCCCGAAAGCAAAAATCTGTCATATAAATATTTTATTTATTTATTTATTTAACAAGTTTTTTATACCGCCTTTTCCTTCAATCAAAGCGGTCACAAGAAATACGAGGTATAAACAAGGGAAACATAAACAGTATAGACATGACAACATATGATAATGTAGGAAAAATAACAAGGGTTAACAATATAGTGGATTATTTATAAAATATATACAATAGATGATATCTTACATTTGAAGAAGAAAAATAATCTTTTGACAATATGATTAGTGTGGCTGGTAATTTTTTTGAGGCCATTATAGTTGATATTGATAGTTTTAAATGCATAAAAAAATGAACTATTTAATCTTACTAGGTGAGGATGATAAAAATAAGTACTGGGACAATATTGACCCTTGGGGGCCTGTCTACTAAAGGATTTTTTCCATTTTGTGTCGAAGGGGAAAATTCTTAGTAGACAGACCCCTCTTTTTATAATTTCATTTGATGATTGTTTTTGTTTTTTTATTCTTATTGCTTTTTCCTTTTTTGGATATGGTATGGCTATTTTTACTATTTTATCCTTCAGTTATAAGTGCAATATAATTAGTTTTCAGTATACATTTGCTTGGGATGTTTTAGTTATCAATGTTTTAGTTTTTCAGTGTTTGTATATGTTTTAGAACATAAGATATGCCATACTGGGTCAGACCAAGGTCCATCAAGCCCAGTATCCTGTTTCCAACAGTGGTCAATCTAGGTCATACGTACCTAACAGTTTCCCCAAAAGACACAGGTTCCACAGTGCTTGTACTGGGTCAAGCATTGATATCCTGGGTCCCTTCTTAATAATGGTTTATGGACCTTTCCTCCAGGAACTTGTCCAAACCTTTTTTAAACCCAGCTACACTAACAGCCTTTACTACATCCTCCGGTAACAAATTCCAGAGTTTGATTACACGTTGAGCAAAAAAATATTTTCTTTTATTAATCTTAAATAGTTTACCCTGTAGCTTCATTGCATGTCCCCTAGTCTTTCTATATTCTGATAACGTAAACAATCGATCTACGTTTACCCGTTCCACTCTGTTCATTAATTTATAGACTTCTATTATATCTCCCCTCAGCCGTCTCTTTTCCAGTTTAAAGAGCCCTAACCTTTTTAGCCTTTCTTCATAGGAGTATCCTTCCATCCCCTTTACCATTTTGGTGGCTCTTCTCTGAACCTTTTCTAATATCGCTATATCCTTTTTAAGATACGGCGACCAGAATTGCACACAATATTCAAGGTGCGGTCTCACCATGGAACGATATAGAGGCATTATAATATATTTTGTTTTATTTTCCATTCCTTTCCTTATGATACCTAGCATTCTATTTGCTCTCTTGGCCGCCGCTGAACACTGGGCCAAGGGTTTTAACATGTTATCCACAATGACGCCTAAATCTTTTTCCTGGGTGGTGGTTCCTAATGGGGAACCTTGCATTGTGTAACCATAGTTTGGGTGGTTGTTCCCTAGGTGCATAACTTTGCACTTGTCCACATTAAATTTCATCTGGCATTTTGATGCCCAGTCTTCCAATTTATCAAGATCCTCTTGCAATTTTCCACAATCCTCTTGGGTTATAACAACTTTAAATAGTTTTGTGTCATCTGCAAATTTGATAACCTCACTCGTTATCCCCTTTCCTAGTCATTTATGAATATGTCAGAAAGCAGAGGACCCAGCACAGATCCCTGGGGTACACCACTATTCACCTTTCTCCATTGGGAAAATTGGCCATTTAGCCCTACCCTCTCTGCTTTCTGTCTTTTAACCAGTTCCTGATCCACAATAGTGCACTGCCTCTTAGCCCATGACTCTTTAGTTTTGCCAAAAGTCTCTGATGAGGGACCTTGTCATAGGCTTTCTGAAAGTCCAGATACACTACATCAACGACTCATCTTTGTCCACCTGTTTATTCACACCTTCAAAAAAACATAACAGATTAGTAAGACAAGATCTTCCTTGTCTAAAGCCATGTTGGCTGTCTCCCATTAGGCCATGACTATTTACATCCTGAGTAATTTTATTCTTTATGATGGTTTCTACCATTTTTCCCGGTACTGACGTCAGGCTCACCGGTCTGTAGTTTCCCGGATCACCCCTGGAACCCTTTTTAAAAATTGGTGTTACATTGGCAATCCTCCAATCTTCAGGTATTACAGATGATTTTAATGAAAATTCACAGATTACTAATAGCAGGTCTGCAATCTCATATTTCAGTTCTGTCAACACCCTTGGATGTATACCATCCGGCCCAGGTGATTTGCTACTCTTCAGTTTATCTAATAGTTGTAATACATCTTCCCGATGTATTGATATTTCCTTTACATTTTAGAACCCTGACACAGGCTTCTATGCCAAAACTTGGCCAAGTCAGGTTTAAAGTTTTGAAGATATCCTTGGTGTGGCTGTGGTCCTTCTCTGCTCCTCTGGTGTGGTGATACCACATTATTGGCTGAAAGTGAAGGTGCTCAGAAACATTTGCTTCTGAAGATCAAGGTACATAGTCTTTAAAATGGGCCTGTACCTGAAGAAGACAAATATCCTGACAACTGGTAAAATCAATAAGTTCATCGTTGATAGAGAAGAAATAGAAATAGTGGACAACTTTAACCTGTTTTTATCAAAAATCAATAAAGAAAGGACAAGCATTCAAGAAATCTGACGAGGCATTGATCTTGGCAGAATGGCCACAAATAGGAGCAGAAGTAAAGGTGATCTTGAATGATTTTCAGAAGACTTTGTTCGTGAGGAACTATCTAAACTAAAAGCAGACAAAGTGATGGGGCTCTATGGGATACATCTGAGAATATTGAAGGAACTTTGGGGACATTCTAGCGGCTCCATGGACTGACCTATTCATTGCTTTAGGGTCTGAAGTGGTTCCAGAGGACTGGAGAAAGGAACATGTGGTCCCTTTTACACAAAAGCGGAAGTAAAGATGAGGTTGAGAACTACAGGCCAGTTAGTCTAACCTCTGTGGTGGGTAAATTAATGGAAATGCTGCTAAAAAGAGGATAGTGAGGTTTCTGGAGTCCAGTGGCCTGCAGGATCCAAGGCACCATGGGTTTACCAGAGGTAGGTCTTGTCAGATAAATATTAATTTCTTTGACTGGGTGACCAGAGAGTTGGACCAAGGGAGAGCCCTAGATGTGATGTACTTTGATTTCAGTAAAGCCATTGACACCGTTCCGCACAGGCGACTTATAAATAAATTGAGCACCTTAGGGATAGACCTTAAAGTGACTGGGTTAAAAAATTGGTTACGTGGAAGGCAACAAAGTACACAGGTAAATGTAGCTCACTCTGAGGAGAAGGATGTTAACAGTGGTGTGCCGCAGGGATCTGCCCTTGGTCCGATTCTTTCTAACATCTTTGTTAGTGATATTGCGGAAGGGCTATCAGGTAAGCTTTGCCTCTTTTCGGATGATACCAAAATCTGCAATAGAGTAGATGCCCAGGCAGGAGTAGATAACATAAGGAAGGATCTAGCTAAGCTTGAAGAATGTTTGAGAATTTGGCAGCTGAGATTTAAAGCTAAAAAATTCAGGGTATTTTGGGCTGCAAAAATCCAAGGGGACAGTATAGTGTAAGGGGTGAAGTACTTCTGTCCACGAAAGAAGAGCGGGATCTGGGCATGATGTTTCTGATGATCTCAAAGTGGCTAAACAGATAGAAAAGGCGATGGCAAAAGCCAGAAGAATGCTTGTGTGCTTCGGGATCGGAATGGTTGGCAGGAAAAAGGAAGTGATAGTGCCTCTGTATAAGTCTCTGGTGTGGCCTTATTTTGGAGTATTGTGTGCCATTCTGCAGACCAACCTTCAAAAAGATATAAACAGGATGGAGTCAGTCAAAGTGGCCTGGAACAGACACAGTGGATCACTTTACAGCAACAAGATTAAATCTAAATAAAACCATCTAATTTCTCAACAAATAGGGGGTGTCCTACATGGAGCAATGGGGGGAGGAGCGGTGGGTTCACTCCTAAACAAACAAAGAAACAGAGATATGGGGAGGGGTGCACCTGCTCCTGGTGAGTGCACCACTAAGCAAAGACATGGGGAGGGGTGCACATACTCTCTAAAAGACATGGGAAGGGGTGCACCTACTCCTGCCATATTGCTGGGCAGAATAGATAGACCATGCTGGTCTTTATCTGCCGTCATTTACTATGTTACTAGTACAGAAGGTGGCTACTAAAATGGCCAGTGGTCTTCATTATAAATCATATGGAGACAGACTTAAAGATCTTAATATGTATACATTAGAGGAAAGGCGTGATAGAGGAGATATGATAGAGATGTTTAAATACCTTCATGGCATAAATGCACAAGAGGAGAGCCTCTTTCGATTGAAAGTAAGCCCTGCAACGGGGGTGCATAGGATTAAGGTGAAAGGGGATAAACTCAGGCGTAATATATGGAAATATTTATTTACAGAAAGAGTGGTAAATTTGTGGAATAGTCTCCCAGTGGCGTTAGTAGAGACGAGGACAATATCTGAATTCAAAAAAGCATGGGACAAACGCAGAAGATCTCTAAAGGAAAAAAAGGGATTATAATATTTGACATGGAAGGACAGACTAGATAGGCCATATGATCTTTTTCTGCTGACATATTTCTATGGTTATGAAGAACCTAGACAAGATTCTCAAGGGCAGAGATGTCTTTCTCCATACAAAGATTTGATTTGTCCAAGCCATGATATTTTCAATAATGTCATATGGATGTGAAAGTTCGACAGTGAAAAAGACAGAAAGAAAATTGATGCCTTTGAATTATGGTGTTGGCGAAGAATACTGTGTTATACCATGGACTGACTGAAGAACAAACCAGTCAGTATTAGAGTAGATCAAACCAGAGGTTTGTTTAGAAGCTCAGATGACAAGACTTAGGCTTTCATACTTTGGACACATCATGCGATGAGAGAGGTCATTAGAGACAGACATCATTCTTGCCAAGGTTGAAGATCAATGCAAAAGAGGAAGACCACCAATGAGATGGATCAGTACAATAATAGCAGCTGTGGAAGCCACTCTATCAACATTGAGCTGCCTGACTGAAAACCAAGCAGAGTTTAGGACAACTATACAGAGGGTCACCATGAATTGACACTGACTCATCGGCACTTAACAACAACAGGGGTTTGGTGCTTTTTTTCTGAATTATAAATTGTTTGAAATTATTTGAGCCCAGCTTTACAAATTTGAAAACAGGTTTTGCGTGATATTTAGTGATTAAAGTATTTTGAAGTGTGGTACCAATGGAAACTATTTTTTGTTTTTTGGGTCGCAATATATTACATCCTTATGGGAAGAACCAATGTATCCAGAAATAAAACAAAACTGCAGAGAGAACTGAGGTGTGCCCGTAGCTTTCTTTTTTGTTACAAGGGCAGAGACTTATCAGCCCCCTCCCCCTCATATAGCTTGTCAGTATTTTTAGTTTTTTCTCTTTTCACTGCAACTTGAGAAATAAAACACCACCAGTAGTGAAATAGAGCTTGAATAGTACAAATTAATGATTCTGTTCTTCTCTCGGGATGCAACGTGATAAATACTGCATGCTTTGTATAATTTATGGCAGCATCATCCAAAAATTTATAAGCAATAATTTATTAAAAGAATTGACTTCAATATATTAAACTTATTCAAAACACTACCTCTATAAATATTCTCTTCACCTACGAAAAATCAATCAGATTAAATGAAACATTAAATAATTAAAGGATGAGTGGAGTTCATATTAAAATGAAACAAGCATTATAAATACGCTGAATCCATCCACTACAGAATTAACTGCAGCAGTAACACAAATTATCAGACAATATCCTAATATTCCCAAACTGTCAAAAAGAATCAGAAATAGATGCTCTACAACTCATGCAGTATAGACCAAAAGTTAATCATTATAAAAAAAATAGGGGACAGTTTATCACAATTCATTTGGTTGATCAGACACACATTCATTCATTAAAGTGAATTGTTGGAAAGATGATGGCAAAAAATAAGAGATCTTATCATTCATATTTCCTCCTCATATTTATAAAAATTACATGAAATGTATAACGTGCAAAAAGTGCCACAAAACCCCAACACCATTAAAAACTGTCTATCTTCTGCAGCGACCCCATTCGAGACAGTCTCTATTGGTTATTGTGTTTCTTCCTTCTGACCTTGCCCAAAGTTTCATGCATATCTGCTTCATCAGAGAAGTAACTTTAAATATTCAATTGTGCCCCTGAGTAACACTAGAAAAGAAGAAGAATTCTTCAATTCATTGTGAAATTACATCTTAACAGACTTAAATATATTAAAAAAAACAAATAGGCAGTTAAGAATCGATCACTGTTAAACCTTATACCATAATAGTTTCTTACTCTTGTCAGAAAAGTGCCAGCGCATGTGCATAATACTGTACTCTTTTTAAACAGGATCTGCAAACAGCAAAAATTTAAAGAAACATCTGCCACTCTATCTTAAAGTTTAAACCACTTGGGGCAGAGTCTGCCATTTAAGTATATATGGTTGCTCTTTCTTTAGTGAATGTTCCTGCAAATTCCCGCCACAATTTAGAGAGCATTTCTCAACATCAAAATATTTAAATTCAGTCATTTCATGTGCAGCAAATATTGAATGTGCAGAAAGTGTTGCCATTTTATTTTTAGTCCTTATCAAAGAGCAATGCTCGGTGATCTTTATTTTTAATTTTTCACATGGTCTTACTAATATGTATGTATGACATCAAGTGATGTAAAGAGTAAAGAAGGATGAACAAACAGTCATTGCCAATGCATTAAAACATGTAACACACTTCATGCATTTATGGTGACCCAATGGGATTTCATAAATATCAGCCGCTTTATCTTCATAGTGTGAATGAGCCAATTACTCTCATAAACTCCGTTTTTGAAAAGCCAATTGGGGAAGACTAGAGAAAATTGAATGCATCTGTAGCACTCCCTTGTTAAGTAAAATAAGAGTAAGGAAGGCCACAAATAGGAGCGGTACAGTCTACCACTTTAGAGGGCTGCATTAAAAGATCCCAGTCTACGAATAAAGCCTGCTTATAATGCATTACTGCATGAGGATATCCTTTAGAATAAAATCTCGTTTTCATAGATCCTGTCTGCAGTTTAAAATCCGTCATGGAAGGAAAAAAGGCATCCCATAGGTAAAAACTGTCCCACTGGTAGGTTTTCTTGGAGTGATCTGGGATAGAAACTTGTAACATTTTGGGGAAACTGCTAGGTACGTATGACCTAGATTGGCCACTGTTGGAAACAGGATACTGGGCTTGATGGACCTTGGTCTGACCCAGTATGGCATATCTTATGTTCTTATAGAAAGGACCCAGGATATCAATGCTTGACCCAGTACAAGCATTGCAGAACCTGTGTCTTTTGGGGAAACTGCTAGGTACGTATGACCTAGATTGGCCACTGTTGGAAACAGGATACTGGGCTTGATGGACCTTGGTCTGACCTAGTATGGCATATCTTATGTTCTTAAAATGTAACAAACTGTTACCATTTGCCTCTTTTTTTCTTTTTTTTTCTATAAGAAGTCCTGAACCTCATTAGGACTTATAAATCATGATGTCCAAAAAGTCAATATGATACTTAATTATATATGCAGTAATACTTGTAATATATCTAATTAATCCTATCAGACAAATGTAATGGTAAAATGTTTAATTGTGATTGATTCTCAACTGCCTCTAATATTTTTTCAAATATGTTTAAATATGGTAACACAATTGTATAATGAACTGAAGAAATATTGTTTTCTAGTATTACTCGGCATAGTTTAATATTTAAAGTTCTTTCCCCGATAAAGCAGATATATACGAAACCTTGGGCAAGGTTGGAAGGAAGAAATGCATAACCACTCAGATATGTTGTGAGGAGGAAGTGCAAAAGTGGTAGTGTCAGACTGAAGGGTGAAGGTGGAGGAATATGTATTAGCTGATAAGGATAAAGCGGAATTACTTAATGAATATTTCTGTTCTGTGTTCACAGATGAAAAGTCAGGAGAAGGACCTCAGAAAACACCGCAAAATAGGAACAGAAGTGAGGTGGATTTTGATTGATTTTCAGAAGACTGTGTTCAGAGGAGCTAGCTAAACTAAAAATAGACAGAGCGATGTGGCCAGATGGGATACATTGAGAATATTGAAGGAACTTATGAAAGTTCTAGTGGCTCCACTCTCTGACCTATTTACTGCCTCTTTAGAGTTGGGAGTGGTCCCAGAGGACTGTAGAAGGGCTTATGTGGTCCCTTTACACAAAAACGGAAGTAAGGATGAGGTTGGGAAATACAGACCGGTTAGTTTGATGTCTATGGTGTGCAAACTAATAGAAATGCTGCTAAAACAGAGGATAGTGAGGTTTCTAGAATACAATAGATCACAGAATCCGAGGCAGCATGGTTTTACTAGAGGCAGGTCTTTTAAGACAAATTTCATTAATTTCTTTGGGTGACCCGAGAGTTGGACAGAGGAAGAGCTCTATATGTGGTGTACTTAAATGTCTATAAAGTCTTTGACACTGTTCCCACCGGTGCCTTATAAATAAATTGAGTGCCCTAGGGATGGACCCTAAATTGGCTGACTGCGTTAGAAATTGGTTGAGTGGGAGCCAACAAAGGATTCAGGTAAATGGGGCTCACTCTGAGGAGAAGGATATTACCAGTGGTGTGCCGCAGGGATCTGTCCATGATTAGATTCTTTTTAATATTTTTATAAGTGATAATGCGAAAAGTCTGTGGATGATAAAATGTGCAATAGACACCCATGAAGGTATAGATAACTTGAAGAGGGATTTAACTAAGTTTGAAGAATGGTTGAGTATAGTTCAGGGAGTGAAGTACTTCTGTCCACAAAAGAAGAGCAGGCCCTACGGGTGATTTGTTTCTGATGATCTTAGGGGTGGCTAAATAGATAGAAAAGGCAACAGGGAAAGCCAGAAGAATGCTTGAGTGCATAGGGAGAGGATTGGCCAGCTGGAAAAAGGAGGTGATAGTGCCTTGTATAAGTCTGGTGAGACCTAATTTACAGTATTGTGTGTAGTTCTGTAGATCACACTTTCTAAAAAGATGTAAACAGGTTAAAGTCGGTGCAGAAGGGCTGACTGTCATAAGGCATATGGGGACAGACTTAAAGATCTTAATATGTATACTTTGGAAGAAAGATGGGAGTGGGGAGATGATAGGAATGTTTAAATACCTCCCGTGGCATAAATGTGCAGGAGGAGAACCTCTTTAAATTGAAAGAAAGCTCTGTAATGAAGGGGCATAGGATGAAAGTGAAAGGAGATAGACTCGGGAGTAATTTGCGGAAATGGTGATAGATGCATGGAAGAGTCTCCCAGTGAAGGTGATAGAGACAAAGACTGAATCTGAATTCAGGAAAGCATGGGACAAACAGTCTATCTCTAAAGGGAAAAAGGGGTTATAGAGCTTAGTAGATGGTATGGTCTTTTTCTGCCATCATGTTTCTATGAGACTCTGCCTTGAATGGGGTTGCTCCTGAGGAAAGCGCTTTTGGACTTGAAGATATGATATTGTTGATACTGAAGATAGGTTTTCTTGTTTTTAATGGTGTGAGGCTTTTGTGGCACTTTTTTGTGCTTTGTATGTTTTTGTAAATATGAAGAGTATTTATGAATTAAAAATGATAGAGATCTCTTTACTGTAACATAGTTTTGCCATCATCTTTCCCACTATTCCTAATGAATGAATTTGTTTGATCAACTAAATGAACTGTGATAGATCAACTGTCCCCTATTTTTATATTACTAATATTTGGACTATATTGTATATAAATTGTGGAGCATCATTTGCTTTTGGGTTTTTTTGTTTGGTTTTACTGTTTGGGATATTGAGACATTGTTAATTTGGGACTGTTAAGGTTAATTCTGTGGTGAATGGACTCAACAATGATGAGGGCAGGGAACTGCATATTCTTAATGATTTGTTCCATTGCGGTATTAGCTCTTCTTCTCCTTTAATTGTTTAGGATAGTGGTTTCCAACCCAGTCCTCGGGTACCCCCAGGCCAATCAAGTTTTCAGGGTATCCATAATGAATATGCATGAGATAGATCTGCATGCACTGCTTCCATTGTATACAGATCTATCTCATGCATATTCATTGTGGCTATCCTAAAAACCTGACTAGCTTAGGGGTACCTTGAGGACAGGGTTGGGAACCACTGGTTAGGGCCATCTGACACCATGCCCATAGGAATAATATGGGTGCTGTTAGTATAATGGCCCTTAATGTTTTCCTTAATCTGGTTAATTGATTTTTCTTGGAAGAAGAGGATACATACATACATAAATAAATATTTATAAGTTTTAAAAAATTTGATTTAGCTGAAGTTAGATATTTTTTTAATTCATTTTTTTTCCTATACATTTTTGGTGATTTCTGTATTGAATAATAATTATAGGCTTAATTGTTAAACTCCAAGATATATAATTTAGGACCCCATTTACTAAGCCTTTTTTTTGTAGATACATAGTGGTGAGAAATCCTTTAGTGCATAAGTTCTGTTATTGTAAAACAATGATTTGTAGTTCAAGAAAACAAGATACTTGTAAATCTGAATAAAAGGTATAATATGGAATGCGATAACAATCCCATGTCTAAAAAACCCCAGCATCTGCTTAGTTGCAGAACTGCTGTACTCCATGCAGTGGTGTGAAGAACTGGAAGACTGTGCTGCCATTGGTAGAGAATGCCATGATCTGCTTCTGACAATGGGCATTACACGTGAAAGGCTCTGGAAATGTGGAGAGACAGTAGCCACTCTTCTGGATGAGTTGTATTACAGGTGAATATAAATTGTTACATAACTTGACTAGAGAATACGTTCTTGATTACCTGTCCATTGAACATTTTATCCAGTACTCTCTTCTTTCTTCAGGTCACGAGAGAGTGGCATGTTGTGGTCTTTAGCTGCTGCTAAATTGTTTCAAATAAGGAGCAGTGAATCATATGAATTAAAACTTCCCTTTGAGAACACAGAAGGGTACGTCACCCACACTTTCCTCTTTACATGCTAGATGCAGAATTTCTTGTTGTACTTTAGGGTAATGATAGTATTGTGCTACTTCTGTGTTAAAAGAAATCTATAAAATGATCAATATTTAGGGAAAATGCTTATGTAAATCTGAATGAATACAGAGATATGTTTTAAAAAAGAGAGCATTTAATCATAGACCAAAAGACGGACGACTTGGAATGCTCAGCTGCAGACATTTACAGCTATTTATTGAGGTGTTCTACTGTGTTGGCATATACTAACACTCTTAACACATGTTTTTTATTGCAGGTCTTGTGTTGTGCATTGTGACCTAGTTAATAATAATGTGCATTAATGATGTTAGTGGGCATTAATGCAGTAGCACACATTAGTAACTTAAGTTATTGGTTAGTTCTATCTCCAGGAACAAGCAGGAATGAGTCTTCACATATGGGTACGTCGATAGCGATGGAGCCTGCGCGGGAATGCTCCCCAGCGTCCAGAAAGAAAGCCTTTGGGAGTATCCCACACGCATGCGCGCTGCCTTCCCGCCCATTCACTTCCCTCTCATCAGTTTTCCGTTTTCCGCGGAGCCGGCAGGATGTATTCCTGTCACCGCAGAAAATTCTTCTTTTTTATTCTTGTTTTTTGTGGTCGTGTCTGCCTTCCCTCAACGCCACCGGTACCGCCAGTGCTTTTCTTTCTTTTTACTAAAAATTTCTTTTTTTCTAAGGAATTTTTTCCTGTTTAGTGCCTGACGGTTTCTTGGCCACTAGGTCTCTATCCTTTCCATTATGGAAAAGCCAGCCACTATCCTTAAGAAATGCTCAAAGTGTGGCGGTACTAATATATTTTTAGATACTCATTCTTGGTGTCTAAAATGTTTAGGTCCTGACCATTGCCCACTGGAGTGTCTCTCCTGCAGGAGCTTAAATAGAAGTCTTCAGGATCGAGAACAACTCGATGCTCGGTTCACATCAGACTCTATGTCACCAGCCAGAATATCTTCTTTCTCACAGGATCAGGTAACCAAACAAAAGTCTGTTAAGACTAGCCAGTCCTCGAGTGGTAGATCTCATTCTAAGCATCGAGATGCCTCTGGCGTTGCCCTCGAGGACATTTTGGCAATAAAGCCCCGGTGGGAGTCTTCGGGCTCCAAAGCATTAACGGGGCTTCAGGTTGTTCCCGAGGTTCTTACCTCCATGGACCTACCTGGGCCATGCTCGGTGGTTGTGGCCGCTTCGAGCAGTACCGACACCCCGGCATCGGCTATGGTGATGGATGAGATATTCCTCACCGATGAACGTAGTCTAGCGAATCTCTCAGCTACTTCGGTACCGCTAGAGTCGCTGCAGACCATTCCCCGACTATCGGTATCGGCTTCGGTATCGACATCGGCACCGGTGTCGGTACCGTCGATGCTTGCTTCGACAGACTCGCTTCCTTCGATGCCGAGCCTGGAATTACTCTCTAGCATGGAGGATTCGGTACCGACTCGTCTCGGTACCGACCTCGGGCGGTACCGAAAACATCTCTTTAAAGAAAATCCGATGCTTCATCCTTTCAAGTCTTCCGATCCCGATGACTGGGATGAATCCATCGGTACCAAGGCTGAATTTTCAACAATTCTAGCCTTTACCCCTCATTTCAGAGGGTCCTCCTCAGGAGAGATTTCTTTTCAAGCTTTTCTGCTTGATATGGCAAAGTTACTTGCCATTTCTATACCTGGTAAAGAATTCATACCAGGGGATTCAGAAACTCTGCTATTCCCCTGGATTCCAAAGGAGGTGATCATGCTTCCTTTGCATCAGATCTTACAGGATCTACTATTAAGAATGTGGGAAACTCCTTTAACAGTATCCCCACATTTTAAGACACTTGACACTATGTACAAGGTGCCACCTTCTCCAGGTTTTCAAAAGACTCAACTTCCTCCTCATTCTATTGTTGTAGAATCAGCAATGAGGCGTATTAAGAGTGCAAAGAAGCACTCCTCTTATACGCCAGGTCGTGAGTCTAGGACTTTAGATACCTTTGGATGTCGATGCTTCCAGGCATCCATGCTTTCAGCAAGAATTATCTCATATATTTTCTATATGGGATTATCTCTTGAAGAGTTCACAAAGAACTTAAAGCTCTTGAACCCTTTTCTTCAAGAACATAAAAGAGCAGACTATTTCTTATTAGTCAGTCATGCTCAAAATGTCTCTAAGTTCCTTAATTGTGCTTCCCTGGACTGTTTTGAGTCTATTAGCAGAACTTCTGCTATAGCCATAGGGGCACAACGCTTGGCCTGGCTCCAAGCTTCAGACTTGGACAAATGGGTACAAGAAAGGCTGGGAAATACTCCTTGTACTGGTGAAAATCTCTTTAACAAGGATGCTTTATTCCAAGCTAATCAATTAAACACTGATATTGTTGCTTTCAGAGGATTGTCAAAACTTTCCTCTATCCCAGCTAGTAAAAAATCTCCTAACAAACTTTATCCCCCTAAGGGAAAAAAGTTTTATCCATCTTCTACCCATCATGCAGATGTTTCCAAAGAAGGGCAACATCATACCAGGCTAAGAAAATCAAAACCTCAACAGGCTCAGCAAACCCAGCAGTCGCAGGGTTTCTGATATTTTATTCATTAAATCTTTTTCCTGTTTGAGGTTTAGAACCGGTAACCTACTTCTTATCAACAGAAGCATCTACAGTTCATCTCATCCTTACTGGGATATCAGTGATACACTGACTCAATCCTCGACTCTAGGCATGAATCTCTTGCCACAAGAGAAATCCATTCTTTTAGCTCTAAGAGCTATTGAGGACAATCATGCCCTACAGGTAACAGGTTTCTCCTCTCCTTTTTGAAGGAAAAAGAGGAGTAACAACTAACAAGGCAGGCTATGCCCTTCACCTTGACAGTTTTCCTGTACAAGGATATCTCATAGTTTTGACTGCTAGAGGGCTTTGCCTTTTCAGGGACTTACCAAATTGTAAGTCTTCTCAACTCTGTATTACTTTCTATCCCTCTTAGTCGAGACATTCAGTCTCTAAGAGTGATACTATTCAACTGGAGGGCTTACTTTTTAAGCCCATAGGATTTTCTTCAATACCTACTCCAGTAAGTGGTTTCCATACAGAGTTTTCTTCCCCTTTGCAATCTTCTCAAATATTTCTTTTAAGATAGCTTATCAGACGGTAATTGAGTTTTACCACTCCTAATTATGTCTGTCAGTCCTTTTCCAATCTGTAGGACCTAACTTTTTCTGCTGCCTTAACAGATAATTCCAAGAGAGGTTCTACAACCCACTTGGACAATTTATCATTGCAGGCAACCGGCCTCTCTACTGTTCTTAGCCATCTTCAATTCTTTTTGGCTCCAACAGAATAGATTAGGTTGCACACTGGCAATTAAACAGACAGATCTCACCTAAGCAACCTACAACATGCTCTCTGCAATTATACAAAAAAGCTCTGCAACTATGGCCTTTGCCAGAGAGCATCAGAGCCATTCCTAGTAGGTAACTTCCAGATGGTTAAAAAGGCTCTGCCCAGTCATGCTCCTACATGGCTGGTTTTTTCCTACTCTTACCATCTTCCTTAAAATTTCCTTTTAAGGAAAAGGAACCAGGGCTTAGACCACGTGAAAGCATAAAGAATTGCTCAATTCCCTGGGTTGTTCCACATCTCCAGTGGAACTCTTACAACAGGGATGCATTCCTTTTCACTGCAGTCGGTCCTTTGTCTAGTGCTTTCCTTCTGATTCCCAATACTTCATTGAAGCTTATGCTGAACAAAGAACGCATGATTCTCCAGGACCAAGCAGGAAGTCAGTCCTCACTTATGGGTGACGTCGGCGCCGACAGAGCCCTCGCGGAGCAATTTTCCCCAGCTTTCGAAGAAAGCCTTTGGGAATTGCAGCACGCATGCGCGGTCCCCTTCCCACCCAAGGGTGCCATCTTGCTCAGTCTCCTTTTTTCCGCGGAGCCCTACAGACGTAGTTTGTTATCGCCGCTGAAAAAGTTGATTTCTTTTATTTTGTTTCTTGTTATTTTTCTCGGTTTGTGTGTCCTCTTCCCCGCCCGGCCTCGATATTCCCTATCGAGTCCGTTCACATAATTTTTTCTCTCCAACTGGCGTTCCCGCCACTTTTTCCTTCTTCCCTGGCAGCACGGTCTTTCGACCTTGCAGGAGCCCTTTTTCCCCCGATGGCTGCCAGTGGGTTTAAAAAGTGTGATCGTTGTGTCAAACTTATGTCTCTTACCGACACGCATGACTGCTGCCTCCGTTGCCTCGGACCCGAACATGACTCAATGAGTTGCGGTCCGTGCAACAAGATGTCCTCGAAGGCGTTGAGGAGTCGGCAGTCACAAAAGGAACGAATCTTCTCTGACCCCGCGTCCAGTCGGGCCCGGACCTCGGCAGAGGCCTCGACGTCTCGTGGCTCTGGCTCCGAGCACCGTCGGAGTTCCTCTGAACGGGGGTCCCCCGGCCGGGAACACCGTCGGAAGAAGAAGCCCGCGAGGGTGGCGTCAGAGGACGCTCCTGGTCCCTTGAGGGCCAGGTCGCATAGCCCCGTCGGCCGCCCCGGGTCCTCGGAGGCGGAGAGGCCTTCGAAGCTTCCTCGTCTCGAAGTGGAGTCGCCTGGACACGTGAGTACTGTAGTCCTCCTGGACTCTCCTCTGGAGAGCCGACGTCGGGCCCGACGCCGTCGGGGCCCGAGTCGGGGGCTGCTGTGTCTTCTGAGTTTGGTCTCAGATTGACGACCTTGGAGTGCAGTATCGCTGCCTTCATGGACCAGCAGCGGGCGTTGATCACCGGCCTCGCCAGTGCATCTGCCCCGACCACTGGGACGTCGACGGCCGAGTCGATCCTCGAGTCCATACGAGCTCGAGTCGATCCTCGACCTAGGTCTCCCTCGGCCTCCCGTTCGGGACCGAGGTCCTCGACGCCGGCCTCGGCGTCGGGACGGAGATCCCCGGCTCTCGCCCGCACGGAGCCACTCGATTCCTCCTCGGAGGAGTCGGGCTGGGACACGGAGGAGGACGAGTCACCCGGTTCTTTTCAGTCTCGGTGCGTCCCCTCCGACTCGCCCGAGTCGGAGCCTCGGAGGCGGTCCCTCCCGGAGGATACCCGGTTCTCCAATTTCGTGAGGGATATGGCCAAGGCTTTGGCTTTTCCCGCGGATCCGGAGGAGGAGCCTCGAGCCGAAGAGCTCGAGGCCTTCCAATACGGCTCTCCCCCGAAGGAGGCCTTTACTGTACCGGTTCCCCCGATGCTGGAGCGGCTACTCTTCCGCATGTGGGAGAGCCCGGCCTCGACGCCGGTGCTGAGCAAGCGGGTCGATTCCATGTATCGAGTCCGCAAGAGCCCCGGGTTCCAGAAGGCACAACTGCCACACCATTCCATGGTGGTGGAATCGGCCATGCATCGACTTAAGAGTCAAAAGATGCACTCCTCGGTGCCTCCGGGTAAGGAGGCCCGGAACCTGGATGCCCTCGGTAGAAAGTGCTTCCAGGGCTCTATGCTTGCTTGTCGAGTCCAGACATACCAACTATATATGGGCATGTATCTTCGAGACCTGGCAAAAGAAATTGCGGGGTTCTCTGCTGGTCTCTCCGAGGAACCATTGCAGCGGTTCCAGGCCTTGTCCACAGGGATTCGAGAGTGTTCGAAGTTCATTTCTCGAGCAGCCTACGATGGCTTCGAAGCATCGGCTCGAGTAGCCGGGGCCAGCATCAGGGCTCGCCGTCAGGCTTGGCTTCAGTCGTCCGACCTCGAGCCATGGGTGCAGGACAAGTTGGTCGATGTCCCTTGCAGAGGTGAAAACCTCTTTGGCAAGCCCATGGCTGAAAAGGTGGCGGAGCTCGAGTCCGAGACTCTCACCAGGACTCGCCTATCCAGAAAGACCTCTGCCCCTTCACAGAAGAGGAAGGGCTAGGGGAAAAAGCCTTTTTACCCGAGGAAGTTGTTTGCTTATAAACAACACCACCCACAATATCAGGCCTCAGCTGCCCCCCATCAGGGACAGCAGCCTAAGGGGCAGGCTAACGGATCCCGTAGGCAGAAGGCTCCCAAGCCCACCACGCAGGCCCCGGCCCAGCAGGGTGGGGGTTTTTGACTATGCCAGCATAGCCTCTTCCCCTCAGGGGCCTTCGCTCAGCACGGGGGGCCGGCTGACCCACTTTGCCCACCGGTGGTCTGCCATAACATCCGATTCCTGGGTGCTGCAGGTGGTTCAAAAGGGCTACCTCTTGCATTTTCACCAGGTGCCCCCCCTTCTTTCCAGGGGAACCTCCAAGACCCCCCCCTACACAGGGACTTACTCCTTCAGGAGCTGCAAAGTCTGCTTCACGAACAGGCTGTGGAGCCAGTGCCCCAACACCTGTGGGGTCACGGGTTTTACTCGAGGTACTTCCTGGTTCCAAAGAGAACAGGAGGCCTCAGACCCATTCTGGACTTACGCAACCTGGAAAAGTTCAAGATGCTTACCCTTGGAATCCTACTGCCCTACCTCCAGCAGGGAGATTGGCTATGCTCCTTGGATCTAAAGGATGCTTATACCCACATCCTTATTCATCCGGACCACCGGCAATATCTAAGATTTTGTGGTGGCAGGGAATCATTATCAGTACCGCGTACTGCCCTTTGGCCTATCCTCCGCTCCCAGGGTGTTCACGAAATGCCTGGCTGTGGTGGCAGCCTTCCTGAGGCTTCAAGGCCTCTTCGTCTTCCCCTACCTGGACGACTGGCTCATCCGGGCACGGTCTTCCCTAGAGGTCACTCAGGCCACTCAACACACAGTGGCTCTGCTTCAGCACTTGGGCTTCGTCATAAACTTCGAAAAGTCCACTTTGCGCCCCTCTCAGGATCTCAAATTCATAGGAGCACGGCTGGACACTCTGCAGGCTCGGGCCTTCTTGCCTCTGGAACGGGCCAACAGGCTCATAGCTCTGGCCGACAGGTTCCACAGCGCATCACCAGCCTCTGCCAGACAATTCCTGCAACTGCTCGGTCACATGGCCTCCACGGTCCATGTTACCCCGAATGCCCGCCTGCATATGCGACCTGCTCAGTGCAGCCTCAGCACTCAATGGCATCAGGCCACGGGGAGGCTGACGGACTCAATACAGATTTCCGACCGCCTGGTCTCCTCTCTGCAATGGTGGCTTCACCTGCCAAATCTGGTACTCGGCATGACTTTTCAGTCTCCTCCACCGTCCCAGGTGCTCACGACAGATGCCTCTCTCCTGGGATGGGGAGCGCATTGTCAAGGGATGTGCACTCAAGGCCTTTGGACACCTTGGGAAGCCGCCCAGCAGATCAACTTCCTGGAGCTGCAGGCGATCCGCCTGGCTCTGCGGGCCTTCTCTCACCTTACGTCTTGTCAGTCTGTGCTGGTGCAGACGGACAATCAGGTTGCCATGTTCTACGTAAACAAACGGGGGGGGGCACGGGCTCCCTCCTATGTCAGTAGGCTCGGCGGCTGTGCTCTTGGGCAGTCGGTCACAACATCCTCCTCAAGGCTTTTTACCTGCCCGGGCATGACAATGGCCTGGCAGACAAACTGAGCCGCATTCTGCAGCCGCACGAATGGAGGCTGAACCCCGCAGTGGCCCAGCAGATTTTCTGCCGGTGGGGATTCCCCACCGTGGATCTCTTTGCCAGTCCCCTGAACCGGCAGCTTCCCAGGTTCTGCTCCCGGCACCCACATCCTCTCAGAGTAGCGCCGGATGCTTTCCTCATCTCGTGGTCCACGGGCCTACTGTATGCCTTTCCTCCCACGCCACTTGTGTCCCGGACGCTGTTCAAAGTTGTCCAAGACAGGGCCTCCGTGATCCTGGTAGCGCCCAGGTGGCCGAGACAACCCTGGTTCCCTCTACTCCTACAACTAGCCGTGGACGCCCCTCTTCCTCTGGGGTTTCAGCCCGATCTCCTGACCCCAACCTCCGGGCCCTGCACCTGATGGCCTGGCTGCTGAAAGGGTAGTCCTAGCTCCGCTTCTGCTACCTCCGGAGGTGGAAGCCGTCATCCTGGCGTCCTTCTACCCGAAAATCTTACGCCCTTAAATGGCGTCTCTTTTCGGTCTGGTGCTATCAGCGCTCTGAGGACCCCTTCGCCTGTTTAGTATCGGTGGTACTGCAATACTTGCTTCACCTCTCCGATCTGGGCCTCAAATCCAACTCTGTCAGAGTCCACCTCAGTGCCCTCTCTGCACATCATTCGCCGGTGGAAGGCCGGCCTCTTTCCTCGCACCCCTTGGTGGCGCGTTTTCTCAGAGGCCTCCTTCTGCTTAAGCCTTCGTTGCGCCCTCCAGCTCCTGACTGGGACCTCAATGTGGTTCTGCAAAGGCTTACCAGTCCGCCTTTTGAACCCATGGCTACCTGTCCTCTTTGTTTCCTCTCCTGGAAAGCTCTCTTCTTGGTAGCCCTTACCTCCGCTAGACGCGTCAGTGAACTACAGGCCCTAGTGTCGGAGCCCCCGTACACTAGATTCTACAAGAATAGGGTTGTCCTACGGACTCACCCTAAGTTTCTTCCAAAGGTGGTCTCCCATTTTCACATCAACCAAGAAGTGGTCCTGCCGACCTTCTTTCCCAGGCCGCATACCAGCCGAGCTGAAACTGTGCTGCACACCCTGGACTGTAGAAGAGCCTTATCCTTCTACCTTGACCGTATGCGAGAGCATAGAAAAGCTGTTCAGCTTTTCGTATCCTTTGACCCCAATCAGTTGGGGTGCCCGTCTCTAAGCGTATTTTGTCCATCTGGGTAGCTGATTGTATCACCTGGGCTTATGGAGCAGCTGGCCTCTCCTTAGAGAGTCGAGTCACGGCTCACCGTGTCAGGGCGAAGGCTGCATCGGTGGCTCATCTCCGCTCTGTTCCGTTAGCAGACATCTGCCAGGCCGCTACTTGGTCTTCCAGCCAGACTTTTGCGGCTCATTACTGCCTGGAGAGGGAGTCCCGCAGGGACAGTGCTTTCGGACAGGCAGTCCTCCACAATCTTTTTGAGGTTTAGCAACTCCTACCCTCCGGCCCTGGTGTTGGGCTACCGGCTGGATTCGTATTCAGAGAAGATTCCTTCCTTCTGTACTGTTGAGCTTGAGGGAGCTCTTTTAGGCTTGCGGTCTCCGGTAGCCTTAAGCTTGGGAGTCCCATAAGTGAGGACTGACTTCCTGCTTGGTCCTGGAGAAAGAGTGGTTACTCACCTGTAACAGGTGTTCTCCAGGAGCAGCAGGAATCAGTCCTCACAACCCTCCCTCCTCCCCTTGGAGTTGCAGTCATTCTTAGTATATGGTTTTGCTAACCTTTTTCGCTGTCTTTCGCTATGTCATCAGACTGAGCAAGATGGCACCCTTGGGTGGGAAGGGGACCGCGCATGCGCGCTGCAATTCCCAAAGGCTTTCTTCGAAAGCTGGGGAAAATTGCTCCGCGAGGGCTCTGTCGGCGCCGACGTCACCCATAAATGAGGACTACTTCCTGCTGCTCCTTGAGAACACCTGTTACAGGTGAGTATTTATTTATTTATTTTATTTGCAGTCTTTTATACCGCGCTATTCGACATCAGTGCAGTTTACAATGAACATAAGAGTTGCACATCTCAATTTCGTGATTTGTGCTTACAGTGAAACAGGTATAATAACTTGGGTATACATTAAACAGGAAAATTAAACTTGGGTATGCATTAAGCAGGTATAACAGGTAAAATAGGGTAACCACTCTTACTCATATTGCCCTCATAGAGGGGCAAACATGGTATCCCCTTATATTGCGTTGTCTTCTCCAGCTACTACACTGAAGTTATAGAAGGATCCAGACTTGCTGTCTTAAGACTGAGGATCTCCTCTGCACCCCTTCACGTAGGTCTCCATTCCTGGTTATTCAAAGGCTAGAATTTTTAAAGAAATCTAGACCTCTCCTTATAAGTAAGAACATTCCACTGGTTTCCATGAAACCTTCTCCATGGTTCTTCCACGTAACCAGAAAGAGATTCTCTATCCATATTCTCAAGCAGGTCTTACCCCTTCTTGTTATTAAGTGAATATCTCTCTCTCTCTCTCTCTCTCTCTCTATATATATATATATATATATATATATATATATATATATATATATATATTTATTTTATATATATATATAGAGAGAGAGAGAGTCGGGGGTTCAAATCCAGTGGAGGACAGCAACCTTGGGCCGGAAGGACACGGGTTTCTAGTCCCACAGGTGCTCCTTGTGGTCTTGGGCAAGTCACTTAACCCTCCATAGCCCATGTTCCCTGTAAAATAGTTATCTCCAAGTTATAATGCCCTGTTCAGTGTAAACCACACTGATGCAGAATAGCGCGGTATATAAGAGAATGTGAATATATACACACATATATATATGTGTGTGTGTGTATGTATATGTATGTATGTGTGTATATGTGTGTGTGTGTATGTATATGTATGTATGTGTGTATATGTGTGTGTGTGTATGTATATGTATGTATGTGTGTATATGTGTGTGTGTGTGTATGTATATGTGTGTGTGTGTGTGTGTGTGTATGTATATGTGTGTATGTGTGTGTGTGTATGTATATGTATGTATGTGTGTGTATGTGTGTGTGTGTATGTATATGTATGTGTGTGTGTGTGTGTATGTATATGTATGTATATCTGACTCTGAAAGATTTGTTACGGTCCATATTAATGCTGTTCCAGCATACCTTAGGGTTTTAAATGGACAACCAATTTCTATGGTAATTAGAAAATACCTTCTTTTACCGTAACCTTTCCGGTTACCTTACATCTGAAGCTCTCCATGTAAAGTCATTATCCTAAGTGACATTACTTAGGGAAGACATTACTGATCTTCAAGAAATTGGAGGCTACAGCGCCTACTACAAATGTTTTTTTCTTTCATTTGGATAAAGGGGTCTTAAAGACCCATCCTTTTTCTGCAAGGCGTATTCTACCTTTTCGTCCAAACCAGTCAGATTTATTTCCTCTCTTTCCTAGAGCCTTATTCTGCTCCAAGGACAAAGAGCTTTAAACTTTGGCCTACAGAAGCTTTAGCTTTTCCTCCAAAGTCCAACCTCATTAAACTCCCTCAGTTTTTTCTTCTGGGATTAGTTCTAGCCATTAAGGCTTCTGACCTCTGCCTGTATTTCAAAGTTTATTTTCCTCTACTTCACAGTGAGATAATTTCTTTGAGGATAATCTACTGGCTCTTAGCAGCAGACCCATATTAGCCTGAACAAATAAGGTCCACATTAGAAAATTGGAATTCAATATTTACTAACAATTATGATCTACACAAGGACTCCCCTCTAGACGCCTTGTTTAGTCAAGCTGTTCCACAGCACACCCTTTTTAATTCAACTCCTACCCTCCATCCCTTGGATGCCTGAGGTTCTGGGAAATAGCATGGCCCATCCATTAGATTTGGAACATGCTGGGACCTCCTCTAGGCATCTCTAGCTTGGGAATCCCCATATGTGAAGACTCATTCCTGCTTGTTCCTGGAGATAGCACAGTTACTTACCTGTAACAGGTGATCTCTGGGAACAGCAGGAATAAGTCTTCACAACCCACCACCTCCCCTAGGAGTTGTTCTCTCTCTCTAATTTGTCTACTTCCCTCCTTCGGTCTCAGCTACAAACCCAACTGATGAGAGGGAAGTGAATGGGCGGGAAGGCAGCGCGTATGCTTGTGGGATGCTCCCAAAGGCTTTCTTTCTGGACGCTGGGGAGCGTTCCCACGCAGGCTCCGTTGGTACCGACGTACCCATATGTGAAGACTTATTCCTGCTGTTCCCAGAGATCACCTGTTACAGGTAAGTAACTGTGCCTTATTTTATTCAGGGTAATATGTGCTAGGGTGAGTCTTCATATTATGTTTCTTTTTGGACATTGTACTTTGAGTGAGTTAGATGGTACATAGCGTGGAATGCAGAAATAGAAAAACTGCTAGAAAATCAGACTGTAAAATGTTATACTGAGGGAGAATTTTCAGACAATTTTACATGGGAAATCACTGTTTATCATGCAAATTGCTTTGAAAATTGTCCTTTTCCATATCGTCTCTCCGGGCCAGTCCAGGGTATGGTAGGGTTGTCAGTCCCCTTCAGCAGCTGAGGACTGAAAACTCCAAGTTTTGCTGACAGTCTAAGCCACTCCCCCTGGTGTCAGTTCTCCAGTCTTTCAGTCCTCAGCAGCTGAATAGGACGTCTGACTGACTGTCTCCCTGGTGTGCGACATAGTGCTTTTATTATTTTGGTTCCTTAAATTAGTAGTTTATTAGCTCTAGCAGGGCTGATTTCTACTATATTTCCTGGTGAGATCAATAAAGACTGTCGTTTAAAAAAAAAAAAAAAAAGTACCAGTGGACGCTCCGGCGCTGCCGATTTCGGGCAGCAGCAGAAGGCAGAGCCTGCTTTCGAGTTCAGGGGGTCTACTATGCTGGAGGATTGGTCCTGGGAGCCCCAGTAACCATTCTCCTCTGAGAGGCAGCCGTGCTTTCTTTCTCCGCTAGCAGCGGGATGGCAAGAACATGGTCCTGAGCTGTGCCGGTAAGGTAGGGGCTCTTCTGTTTAGTGTCGGGGTTTTCCTTCTTAAGCCTGGGGCGCTATGACAGTATCGAGGAGGCTTCTGAGGACCGGCGGGACTTAGGGTTTGCGGGAAACGTCGCATTTCTGATTCACTTCGGCATAGAACCGGCTCTTTTTTCCTCGGCGGTTTCTCGTGGCTCGCAGGCACATGGAAGGCAAGGCGGGCCTAGACGCAGAGAAGTCTCCCCTCTCCTCTGAAAAGGCGGGAACGGCAGCCATCTTGTTGGAGCTGTCCGTTTCGCCTGCGGAGCACCATAAACAAGGAAAGAAAAGGGTAAAATCTAGCAAGGATTCTGCGGCTGCGGTTAAGCCCTCACAGAAACTGCCTGAGGCTCAGGAGAGTGTTTCTGCTTTCTTTTCACCTGAATTTATTTTGGCAATGCATAAGGCTTTTATTTTTCTGTTCCCAGTGCTGATTTGTCACAGATACCTCTTCCTGCAGGGAATGCCTTGGACCCGGGGGAGGGTACTTCTCAGCAGTTTTCAAAGTCGGAGTCCGATTTAGGTGCTGGGGTAGAGCAGGTCTCGCAGCCTCGGGGATTAGAGGACGGAGAGATCCTCTCGGAGGCAATCTTTGACCTTTGGCCGGCGGAGCTTGAGGATGGTGAATTAGTGCCAGGCGAGGATCCTAATGTTTTTAGGGTTTTTCGCAAGGATGAACTGGGGGCCCTTATTGCTCATTCTTTGGGAGCTCTCAACCTGACTGTGCCCGCCGTGTCTCAGGAACTGCTGGAGGATCCTTTATTCAGGGCTTGTGATAAGGAAGCTTATCATTGCTCAGGAAGGAGCTATAGAAAAGGTGAAGTGACTCTGAACAAGCAACCTGTCAGTTCTGGTAGAAATAAGAAAACAGAATTTTCCCATAAAAGACTACCAGTCCCAGAATGCACCAGGTTTCCAGCAGCCATTAGAGGAGCTGAAGTGGGGAAACGTGTGTTCAATCTGGAGGGCTATGAGGTAATCCCTAAGCACTCATCTCAAAGGGCAGGGCCTGATTCAGCACAGCTGCGCTGTGTTAGGGTGGAGCACTCATCTAGGCAGAATAAAGGTAGAGTTTATTCTACAGAGAATTATCTTCATCCTCAGAAGTATCATCATCTTCATGATCAACTTGGATATCCAGAGAATTATCCTCAGTTTCATCTGAAGGATCATCAGAAGCAGAAGCCAAACCGGACGGACAGAGAGGGCAAGAAACCCTTTGGAAGAAAGAAAAAAGAAAAGCCTTTGGGAAGTCTAGGGGAGTCTGGAGCAGTACGTATACTGGGAGGCATTCCAAGGGCCAGCATACACCATTGGACTGGTTAAAGCCAGAGGAATGGTGCTGCAGAGCTAGGAATTTCCAGACGATACCTGTGAGGGAGACGGCTGCACTTGGAAGGGACCCTAAGACCCGTCCCAGAAGGTATGTGAAGAGAGACCCAGTGTCCAGGGATCTGGATTGGAAGGCTGGACATAAGAACTGGACTACATACTGGCCAGGCTATATAGAGGGGAACTCTAACAGCAATGGAAGCTCAGGTATGAACACTGATCTATGCCCTAGCTATAACCTTGAAAGACAGCAGGGAAACAAGTATTCTCCTGAAAGTGCTCCATTGGGAGATTCATCTGTGCCAATCCATGATATTGAACCCATGCTTGTTGAAGAAGGGGGAGTGATTGCAGATGAAGGATGTGTTTACATGGACTGCTCTCTGTCTAAACTCCTTTGGTGATTTTCTGTTATAAAATACAACAACCATCACAAAGAAATACAAACTTGTTCTTTAATCTACTCAGAAAAGCTCCTGAGTAGGATTTCTAGCCACGCAGTAGAAAGCAAGCCAGCTAAGGGGTTTCAGCTGGGTAACTGCTAGCAATTGAGCCTTACCTAATTGCTTGTGAGCTCTGAGGGAATCACTTCTGAATCTATGTGGGAAGATATAAGAAGTTAACCTGAAAAGAACAGTTTTTTCTCTTCCTTGTGGCTTTTGTTTGTTGTTTGATACACTGCTAAGAGAATATTAGCTAAAGCCTACAGAAAAGACCAATTTGTTACCAACCAGGTCTTATTTCTTTTGCTTTGATTGCCTGACAAGTTCAAATATTGTTTTCCTGATTTTTGTTTTTCCAAGTTTAACACTGAAAGCAAGTAGCCTGATTTATGTGCTACCAAGCATATCTGTGTTGGGAGAAATAACCCCATAAATAAATATCTTATTGGCTTTACCCTCAAGCACAACTATTTATTGTGAGCAGCTGTGTCTGGTGTGAATGGACTGCATTGCCCACAATCCCTTGCAAATCATATTGATATATGCACTTGCCAAGACTGTGAACATTCTCACCCAGGCAGCCGTCTGACAGGCTTTAAGGCGGAACAGCGCTGTTTCCCAGTGCATCGCGTCATAGAGCAAATGATTGAGGCTGAATGGGAGTTTCCAGAGGCCACTCTGCGTGGTAGTCACGCCTTGGGTCGCCTATATCCTGTTCCACAGGAGGAACGGGAATTATTGAAGATGCCTAGAGTGGATGCCTTAGTGTCAGCGGTAACGAAAAAGACAACGGTTCCGGTGGAAGGTGGAGCGGCTCTTAAGGACCTTCAGGATCGTAAGCTGGAGGGCCTCTTGAAACAGGCCTTCGATGCTGGGGCTCTCTCGCTTCAGGCTTCTATTTGTGGAGCTTATGTTTCTAGAGCATCCATCCGCTGGCTGCAAAGCGAAGGTAGTGCAGATCCAGGGAAGGGGTCTGCGGCAGAGGGAGCTAAGTTGGAGTCGGCGGCGGCTTACATGGCGGATGCTTTCTATGATTTGGTTAGAATTGCCGCTAAATCCATGCCCTCACTGGTCGCAGCCAGGTGTTTTCTTTGGTTGCGGAATTGGGCGGCGGACGCCTCTTCTAAGTCCAGGCTCAGTAAACTTCCTTATAAGGGTAAGCTACTCTTTGGAGAAGCCTTGGAGAAGATTAAGGATCTCGGGGACTCCAAGGGGGGTCGGCTGCCGGAGGATTGTCCAAAGGCATCTAAAGTGAGTGCTGTACAATGAGGGCAAGGTAGAGATTCTTGGAGGTTCTGAGGAGCCCGGTTTGCTCCCTATCCCAGGGGCCGTTTCAGGTCTCGTGGGCAGTCCTTTCGCGGAGCCAGAGGTTTCGGCAGGGGCTATTTCAATTCCCAGCAGGCCTCCGCTAAAAAGGCACAATGAAGTTCGGCTGGTCCAGCCGGAGACTCCTGAGTCCTATGGGAGGTCGCTTGCAGAAATTTCTTTCGACCTGGACCGCTATAACTTCGGACAAATGGGTACTAGAGATTATTCGCGACGGGTATGTGCTGGAGTTCGCTTGCCCATTAGTCGAGGCCTTCCTAGAGTCTCCATGTGGTCTGGGACCAAAGAAGCAAGCCATCGCCGAGACGTTGAAGCGATTGTTATCCCTACAGGCAGTGGTTCCCCTATCTCCCGACCAGTGCGGATTCGGTCGATACTCGATTTATTTTGTGGTTCCCAAGAAAGAGGGATCTTTTCAACCAATTCTCGATCTCAAGCATGTGAATCGCGCTTTGCGAGTTCCGCATTTTCGGATGGAGCCGTTAAGATCCGTCATTCGAACGGTGTGTCCCGGCGCGTGGCTCTCGGCCATAGACCTTACGGAGGCTTACCTACACATTCCGATCCGGGCGGAACATCAACGGTTTTTGAGGTTTGCAGTCCCTATGGGCCAGTTCCGGGCTTTGCCATTCGGTCTGGCGACGGCACCTCGAACTTTCACAAAGGTGATGGTAGTGGTTGCGGCGGCCTTGCGGAAGGAAGGTGTCAGGGTACATCCGTATCTCGACGACTGGTTGATCAGGGCCGATTCGCTCTCAGACTCGGTCGCGGCAACGACTCGAGTGGTGCAGGTGTTGGAACAGCTCGGTTGGGTCATCAACCGAGTGAAGAGTCAATTACTTCCGCTGCAACAGCTTACTTACCTCGGGGCCGCCTTCGATACGGAACGAAGGGCGGTATTCCTCCCCGAGGGCAGAGTGGTGAAGCTCTTGCGTCAGCTTCGCGCGTTCTTGCGGCTCCCAGCTCCTTCGGCGTGGACCTACTTGCAACTTTTGGGTTCCATGGCGGCGGCCTTGGATCTCGTTCCGTGGGCCAGAGCGCCCATGCGTCCTCTTCAACAAGCATTGCTCTCCAGGTGGTCTCCGCAGCATCAGCCTCACTCTCAGTGGTTGGTCTGTCCGGAGAGGGTGCGTCACAGTCTACTTTGGTGGATGGATGTCAAGCATCTTCGTGCCGGGGTTCCCTTGCGGGATCCGCAGTGGGTGCTAGTGACAACAGATGCCAGTCTCTCAGGCTGGGGAGCTCACTGTCGGTCGCGAGTGGCGCAAGGAGTCTGATCCATGGAGGAAAGCTCCTGGTCGATCAACCGCTTGGAACTCAGGGCGGTGCGTCTCGCGCTTCAGCATTTCCAAAGCTTGCTAGAGGGTGCAGCGGTGCGTATTTTCTCCGACAACCTGGTGACAGTATCGTATATCAATCGACAGGGGGGCTCAGGCAGTGTGCTCTTGTTAGAAGAGAGTCAGCAGTTGATGTCCTGGGCAGAAGAGCATCTGCTGGCTTTGTCGGCGGCGCACGTGGCAGGCGAGGACAATGTGCAGGCCGATTATCTCAGTCGAAATGTTTTCGATCCCGGGGAATGGGAACTGAACGCAGCGCTGTTCCACGACATTACGGCTCACTGGGGGCAACCGGTAATGGATCTGATGGCGGCTTTCTGCAATGCCAAAGCGTCTTGGTTTTTCAGCAGATGGAGGGAACACATGTCGGAGGGGTTGGATGCCTTAGTCCAGCCCTGGCCATCGGACTCGCTCCTGTATGTGTTTCCTCCGTGGCCGATGCTCGGTCGGGTCATTCAACGTGTAGCCGGTCATTCTCATTGCTTCGGCTTGGCCTCGCTGTCCCTGGTATGCGGATCTGGTCCGTCTCCTGATAGATTCTCCTTGGAGTTTGCCCATTCGAATCAACCTGTTATCTCAAGGACCCGTGCTGATGCCACAGGTGGATCACTTCTTGCTTACGGCTTGGCTCTTGAGGGGGCTCGGTTAAGGCGCAAGGGTTATGCGGAATCGGTGGTGTCCACTTTGTTGCGCTCTAAGAGATCTTCCACTTCACTTGCATATGTCCGGGTCTGGAGGATTTTTGAAGCTTGGTGTGGTCGACGTAGCATTCGGCCTAGTTCGGCTACATTGCCGCAACTTTTGCTATTTCTTCAGGATGGTCTAGAAAAGGGTTTAGCCCTTAGCACTCTCAAGGTGCATTTGGCGGCTTTATCTTGTTTTAGGGGTACAGTGCAGAATCGTAGGCTCTCGATGCATGTAGATGTCCATCGTTTTTTTCGGGCGGCCAAGATTATTAGACCTCCGTTACGCCCAGTGGTGCCTCCTTGGGCTTTGAACCTGGTTCTGGAGGCATTGACGCGCCCGCCGTTTCACAGAGGCTCTTCGGAGAGTTTGAAGGAACTTTCGTGGAAGACAGCGTTCTTAGTGGCGTTGTGTTCGGCGAGGAGGATTTCATATTTGCAAGCTCTCTCTTGTAGAGAACCCTACCTTCAATTTTTGCCGGAGAAAGTGTTGTTACGGCCCGTGCCTTCCTTTCTGCCGAAGGTACTATCGTCCTTTCATGTGAATCAGTCAGTGGCGTTACCGGTTTTTCAAGGTCATTCCGGTTCCCCGATGGATCGCTCACTCCGCAGGTTGGATCTGGGGCGTGTGTTGAAAAAGTACCTTACGGCTACAGAATCTTTTCACAAATCCGATCGATTATTTGTGTTGTTTGCAGGTCCGCGTAAAGGTAAAGCAGCAACGAAGGCTTCAATTACCAGGTGGGTAACACGGGCTATAGCAGCAGCATACAAAGCTAGCGGTAAAACACCGCCAGGTGGTCTCAGAGCTCATTCCATTCGGGCTCAAGCGGCCTCCTGGGCTGAGTTTGCCTTGATACCTCCAGTAGATATCTGTAGGGCCGCGACGTGGTCCTCTCTTCATAGCTTTGCTAAGCATTAAAGATTGGATGTTCTTGCCAGACAGGATACCAATGTGTAGGGGCTTCAGCCATTGTGGCAGGTCTGGCGGGTTCCTCCCGACTTTAGGTACTGCTTTGGTACTGCCCTACCGTACCCTGGACTGGCCTGGAGAGACGATATGGAAGGAGAAATTAGGTCTTACCTGCTAATTGTCTTTCCTTGAGTTCTCTCCGGGCCAGTCCAGGGCACACCCGGGGGTTACTCAGCTAGGTTTTCTTCAGGAGGTTCATTCTATCTGAGCGTAAGAGGTGCTTTCAGTACTAGTGTTTCGTTCAGGAGTCATGGTTTTCAGGACGTCCTCGATATCCTTTAAGGGCTTTGTTCCCGTCTTGGTTTAATTCTTATGAAGATGTTTAAAAAAAACCCAAAAAAACCCCCAGGAACAGAGATTCCAACATCTTAATTAATTGCCCACTCCCGTCAATGTTGCGTTATTCTCGTGGGCGGTTCTTCACTGGGAAATATAGAGAATTATCAAGACTTATCTTTTTAGTTTTGTTCTATAGTTTATTTTCTGCTTTTCCGGCTAGAGAAGTTGAGCTGCTTTATCAGAGGAAGACTGGAGAACTGACACCAGGGGGAGTGGCTTAGACTGTCAGCAAAACTTGGAGTTTTCAGTCCTCAGCTGCTGAAGGGGATTGACAACCCTACCACACCCTGGACTGGCCCGGAGAGAACTCAAGGAAAGACAATTAGCAGGTAAGACCTAATTTCTCCTTTAGGGTAATCTTATAAAGGCGTTTTTATGCATAAAAAGCTTATTTTTAAATCTGTTTCTAAAAGCCACAAAGCAACACAGTACAGGCCAAACAGTCATATAACATGACAGCATAAAGGGCCATAGTAGTTTGTCAATTTTTTATTTTATATACCACTATTAGATTTGTACAACAGATTGCCAACTGTGTAGCTTTTCTCCCACATTATGAAGCAGACAACACAGGGAACTGTGCTGTACTGAGTGATAGAAGGATGTTCCTCATAGCTTGTTGACTGGTGGGAACCACCACTGAAGTGGAAACCACTATCCCTCCATTTCTGCTAGTGGAATGGGTAAACATAGATCAGTTGTTTAACTCTTTCAAAAAAGTAGAAAGGCCTAGGGGACATGCAATGATGCTAGAGGATAGCATATTTAAGATTAATAGGAGAAAATACTATCTCCAGGAACAAGCAGGAATGTAGTTTTCGCATATGGGTATCGTCGGTACTGACGGAGCCTGCGCGGGAACGCTCCCCAGCGTCCAATTAGAAAGCTTTTGGGAGCATCCCACAGCGCTTGCGTGCTGCCTTCCCGCCTTTCCCAACTCTCCAGGTCGCACTTCCTGTCACCGCAGAAAATATCCCTTTTATTCTTCTTTTTTGTGGTCGCGTCTGCATTCCTTCGACGCTACACCGGTACCGCTGGTTCGTTCTTTCTTTTTCTTGTAAAAAAAAAAAATTGTTTCCTGGAGTCTTCCATCTTTTTTTTCTCCTCTGGTGCCACGTGCCATTTTGGGCACTAGGCCCAACTTTCCTCTGCAATAGAAAAACCCGCCTCAGGGTTTAAAAAGTGTTCCAAGTGTGGCGGTACCATCTCCGTCACCGACACCCATGAGTGGTGCCTCAATTGTTTAGGTCCTGACCACTCTATCTCCGAGTGCGTTGCCTGTGGCATGATGTCGAAGAGGGGTCGGCAAAACCGAGCTGCTAAACTTAGCACCCTTTTTCCCTCCGATGCAGCATCTGTGACATCAACACCTTCCAGGGTTTTGTCTTCCTCCCATGGATCTCAGGTAACTAAACATAATTTTAGCCGGTCCTCAAAGGGTAGATCTCCTTCCAAGTATCAAGATGCCTCTGGCGTTGCCCTTGAGGGACTTACACTGGCAAAATTGCCCCGGCGGGAGGTTTCGGCTTCCAAAGCATCATCGGGGCTCCAGGATGTTCTCGAGGCCCCAACCTCGGCAGAACTACTGGTGCCATGCTCTGGGGTACCAACCGTTTCGCCCGGTACCGATACCCAGGCATCGGCGACGTCGATAGGCCAGAGATTTTTGGCTATTGAATGCAGTCTGGCGGCTCTTCTCTCGGCATCGATGCCCCTGAAACCGCTTCAGAAAATTCAGCCGGTACCGGTACCGACATCAGCAGGTGGACTACCGGTACCAACGCAGGCTGTGCCCTCCGGTACTGATAGGTCGGATCCGGACCCTGTCGATACCGACTTTGATCGGTACCGGTATCGTGCGATGCACAATTACCCGGACAGGAGATACTTTGAATCCTCTGACGAGTCTGAAGACTCTGACTGTTCTGTCGATACCAGAGTACTTCTTCCTGAGGATTCTTCCTCTCCTAAACGTAGGATGTCTACTCCTGAGGAGATATCCTTCCAGGATTTTATCCAAGATGTGGCTCGGTCTTTCCATCACAGTGGCTCCTGAAACAGAGCCTAGGGCGAAGGAATTGGAAATTTTACAGTATCCTAAAGCTCCCAAAGAGGCAGCTACTTTGCCTGTTCATGAGATCTTACATGATCTCATGCTAAGGATTTGGGAAACACCTCTCACCACTTCTCCTCATTCTCGTAGACTCGATACCATGTATCGAGTTCCTCCCTGTCCTGGATTTAAAAAAACTCAGCTGCCCCACCATTCCATGGTGGCAGAGTCAGCTATGAGAAGGATCAAGAGTGCAAAAAGACATGTATCTAATCCTCCGGGACGTGACTGTAGAACTCTTGATGCCTTTGGGCGTCGAACCTTCCAGGCCTCTATGCTTTCTGCCAGGATTAATTCCTACATTTTATATATGGGAATGTTCCTTAAAGAAGTTACAGGAGATCTAGAGCTTATGAGCCCTCTCCTTCCGGATGATAAGAGGCAAGATTATCTTGCTCTTATCAAACATGCTCAAGATGTTTCCAGATTCGTAAATCGTGCTGCTTTTGATTGTTTTGAGTACATAAGCAGAACTTCTGCTATTGCCATAGGCGCACGTAGGATTGCCTGGCTCCAGGCATCTGACTTGGAACTTTGGGTACAGAACAAATTGGGGAATATTCCTTGCACTGGAGAGAATCTCTTTGGCAAAAGTTGGCAAGAGAAAGCTAATGAGCTAGATGCTGATAATCTCACCTTGGATAGATTATTAAAATCTACAGTTGATCCTGCAAGGAAAAAGTCCTACAAAAACCATTCTTCACTAGAAAGACGTTCTACCCCTCCTATACCCAACAAGGGCATTATTCAGGTCAGTCTGCCCAGAAGGGTCAGCAGCAACCTAAACAAAGAAAAACAAAGGCTGCTAAGCCTCAACCGGCTCAGCAGACTCAGCCTCCACAGGAGCTTTGACTTCCATGTAGAGAACTTTGTCTTCCTGGCCCTGAACGGGCCAGAGCCTTCCACCATTCCAGGAAGGTTATGTTATTTTGCCCCCAGATGGGGGCAGATAACAGCAGAAAGTTGGACTCTGTCCATTGTGAGAGAGGGATGCAAGCTTCGCTTCCTCAGCATGCCCCCTCATACAATGGTAAGACAGTTCAATTCTCAGACCTCTCTCAACTCCCAGTTAGATCACGAGGTCAGTCTGCTTCTTGCCCAAGGGGCAATAGAAGAAGTATCTGTTCATCAACAGGGTGCAGGGTTCTATTCCCCCTTTTTCCTTATTCCAAAGAAAACAGGAGGGCACAGAGCCATTTTAGACCTCAGAGAATTGAACAAATATCTGTTCAAAGAGAAATTCAAAATGATTTCTCTATGAACTCTATTGCCATACCTTCAGAGTCAGGACTGGCCTTGTTCTCTAGATCTCAAGGATGCGTACACTCATGTTCTCATCCATCCAACTCACCAAAGGGAAGCACTACCAATACAGAGTTCTTCCTTTTGGCCTGGCCTCGGCACCAAGGGTGTTCACAAAATGCATGGCTGTGGTTGCAGCATTTCTCCGCACCCTAAAAATATTCGTCTTCTCTTACTTGGACGATTGGCTCATTCAAGCCCCATCAGAGCCAGAGGCCAGGATTTCCCTATCTCGCACAATGCGTATCCTCCAATATTTGGGACTTGTCATAAACTTCCCAAAATCCAGCCTAGCTCCCACTCAGTCTCTAGAGTTCATAGGAGCCCTGCTGGATACCAGACAGACAAGGGCCTATCTTCCACAGTCCCGCTGCCTTCACATTGTGCAGTTAGCTTCCCAAGCAATGCTAAAGTCTCACCTCACTGCTTGGGAAATGTTACAATTGCTAGGCCACATGGCATCCACCGTGCATGTGGTCCCTTATGCCCGCCTCCATATGAGGGCAACCCAGTGGACTCTATCCACTCAATGGACTCAGTTTCAGATTGCCTCTCAGACAAAATAGCAACCTCAGATCGTCTCATGTTGTCTCTCCAATGGTGGCAGTCACCCCAGAACCTGTTGGTGGGGTCCCCTTTCCAGCAATCCCCACCCCAAGTAACTCTAACAGGTGGGTTGGGGAGCCCATTTGCAAGGCCTCTCTACCCAGGGTACCTGGACTCCATAGGAGATCGATCTACACATCAATCTTCTAGAGCTCAGAGCAATCTTTCTTGCTATTCGAGTGTTTCACACGCAGCTCAGCTACAAAACTGTCCTAATTCAAACGGACAACCGGGTAGCCATGTTCTATCTGAACAAGCAGGGCGGAACAGGCTCTCTGTCGCTCTGCAACGAAGCTTTACGACTTTGGGCCCTCGCCAGAGAGCATCAGATTCATCTCCTTGTAGTGTATCTTCCAGGCATTCAAAACTTTTGGGCAGACAGACTCAGTCGAGTTCTGCTTCCACACGAATGGTCTCTCCATGCAGACCAGGTGGCCAACATTTTCCAATTTTGCGGAACCCCGTACATAGACCTCTTTGCAAGTCCGCTGAATGCCAAACTTCCCTGGTTCTGTTCCAGAATTCCGGCCCAGGGTTATCAGGCCAGGGATGCCTTCCTCCTCCATTGGGGCCAGGACTTTCTGTATGCCTTCCCACCCATTCCTCTAATTCCCAGAACTTTATTCAAGCTTCAGAGAGACAGAGGCCATATGATTCTCATAGCCCCACATTGGCCACGACAAGTGTGGTACCCTCTGCTCTTACATCTCTCTCAAGCTCCATTTCTGGAGTTAGGATCTGCTCCAGATCTCCTATCCCAGGAGAACAGGATGCTGTGGCATCCCAACCCCCAGTCTACATCTCGGGGCCTGGTTGCTGAAAGCCTAGAACATCATGGTCTTAACCTTTCTCAGCAAGTAAATGATATCCTTTATGCTTCCAGGAAACCATCCACAAGACGCTCTTATGCTCTCAAGTGGAAAAGGTTTACCAAATGGTGTTCATAGAAGGGTCTCAACACTCTTGCAATGCCTCTGGAATCATTACTGGAATATCTCCTTCGTTTGTCTAATGCAGGTCTTAAGACCAACTCAGTGAGAGTTCATTTGAGTGCTATTGCAGCTTCTCTCAAACCTTTAAATGGGCAACCTATTTCCTCTCATCCGATCATAGCGAGATTTATGAGAGCACTTCTCCTAACTAAGCCTCCCATTAGGCCACCACCGGTGGCATGGGATCTAAATCTGGTTCTTGGGCAGCTCATGAAGCCGCCTTTTGAACCATTGGCTACTACCTCTTTGAAATTCCTTTCCTGGAAGGTTATTTTTCTTATTGCAATCACATCAGCAGGTTGCATCAGTGAGTTGCAAGCATTGGTGGCTGATCCTCCTTATACAAGGTTCCATTATGATAAGATAGTTCTTAGGACTCATCCTCACTTTATGCCAAAGGTGGTTTCACCTTTTCATCTAAACCAAGCAGTTTACCTTCCTGTTTTTTCCCAAGGCCTCATGCCTCTAATGCAGAAAGGAATCTTCATACTTTGGATTGTAAAAGAGCTTTGGCCTTTTACTTACAAAGGACGCAGCAACATAGAAAGTCCTCTCAACTGTTTGTTGCTTTTGATCCTAGTCATTTGGGACTTCCAGTCTCCAAGAGAACACTGTCCAACTGGATTGCACAGTGTATTTCTTTTGCCTAGGAGAGTAAAAACCTTCCATTGGAAGGTCATGTCACAGCTCACAATGTGAGGGCCGTGGCAGCCTCTATGGCTCATCTTCACTCTGTGTCTATCGACGACATCTGTCGAGCAGCTACTTGGGCCTCGGTTCATACCTTCACAGCCCATTACTGCTTAGACAAGGACTTCCGCCGGGATGCCTTGTTTGGTCAGGCTGTTCTTCAACACGTGTTCCATACTTAATCAATTCCTACCCACCATCCCTGGTAGGATGCCAGAGATCCATGGGGGACAGTGGAGCCCTTTCACAAGGGCACACAACTTTTGGGGTTTCTCCCTGGCATCTGCAGCTAGGGAGTCCCCATATGTGAAGACTACATTCCTGCTTGTTCCTGGAGATAGCATAGTTACTCACCTGTAACAGGTGATCTCCGGGAACAGCAGGAATTTAGTCTTCACAACCCACCCACCTCCCCTAGGAGTTGTATCTCTCTTTTCTCCAGGACCAAGCAGGAAGTCAGTCCTCACATATGGGTGACGTCGGCGCCGACGGAGCCCTCGCGGAGCAATTTTCCCCAGCTTTCAAAGAAAGCCTTTGGGAATTGCAGCGCGCATGCGCGGTCTGCTTCCCGCCCAAGGGTGCCATCTTAGCCAGTCTTCTTTTTTCCACGGAGCCCTACAGACGTACCCGTCGTGTCCCCGCTGAAAAAGTTGATTTTCGTGATTTATTTCTCTTTTTTCCTTCGGTTCGACGCCGGTCTTTTTCCTGCCCGGACTCGCGACGCCGTTGCGAGTCCTTCTCTTATTTTTCGGTTTTTCTGATTTTGGTCAGTTTCGTTTTCGGTTTTTCGCTGGCAGCCCGGTCCTTTGACCTTGCAGGGGCCCTTTTTCCCCCGATGGCTGCCAGTGGTTTCAAGCGGTGTGTTCAGTGTGACAGAAATATGTCACTCACTGACACACACGATAATTGCCTCCGCTGCCTGGGCCCGGATCACGAAGAACTGATCTGTGGGGCCTGTGGCAAAATGTCCTCCAAAGCGTTAAGGAGTCGGCGGCACCAGCGGGAAAGAATCTTCGCTGACCCCGGCCGTACCCGGACCTCGTCGGAGGCCTCGGCATCCAGAGGTTCCAGCTCTGACCACCGCCGAAGCTCCTCCGACAGGGGTTCTCCCTCCGGGGACCATCGACGGAAGGTAAAACCCGCGAGGGCGGCGTCGGTGGACGCTCCTGGCTCCGCGAGGTCCAGGTCGCATAGCCCCGATAGCCGTCCCGGGTCTTTGGAGAAGGAGCACCTCCCGAAGCGACCTCGCCTGGAGTCGGAGTTGCCTGCTCGGGTAAGTCCTGTAGTCCTCCTGGACTCGCCTCCGAGAGTTCCGACGTCGGGCCCGACGCCGTCGGGGCCCGAGTCGGGGGCTGCTGGGTCGCCTGAGGTCGGACTCAGGTTGACGGCCTTGGAGAGCAGACTATCTGCCTTCATGGACCAGCAGCGGGCACTGATCGCTAGCCTCGCTGGCGCCACTGCCCCGACTGCCGGGACGTCGACGTCTAAGTCGACCCCGGAGACCGAGCCGATCCTCGAGTCCATGCGAACTCGAGTCGATCCTCGGTCGAGGTCACCCTCGGCCTCCCGTTCGGGACCGAGGTCGTCGACGCCGACTCCCTCGGTGTCGGGGCGGCCGACGCCTCCGCCTGCCCGAGCCGACCCCACCGATTCCTCCTCGGAGTCGGCCTGGGAGTCTGAAGAGGAAGAGTCACCTGATTCGTTTCGGACTCGGTGTGTCCCCTCGGACTCAACTGAGTCCGAACCTCGGAAGCAGTCCCCTCCGGAGGATGCCCGGTTCTCGGACTTCGTCAGGGATATGGCCAAGGCTTTGGCCTTCCCTGCGGATCCCGAGGAGGAGCCTCGAGCCGAAGAGCTCGACGCCCTTCAGTACGACTCTCCCGCCAGGGAGCACTTTACTGTACCAGTTCCTCCCATGCTGGAACGACTACTCTTCCGCATGTGGGAGAGTCCGGCCTCGTCACCGGTATTGAGCAAGCGGGTCGATTCCATCTATCGAGTCCGCAAGAGTCCTGGCTTCCAAAAAGCACAGCTGCCACACCATTCCATGGTAGTGGAATCGGCCATGCATAGGCTTAAGAGCCAAAAGATGCACTCCTCGGTGCCTCCTGGCAGGGAGGCCCGTAACCTGGATGGCCTTGGTAAGAAGTGTTTCCAGGGCTCTATGCTTGCTTGTCGTGTCCAGACCTACCAGCTATACATGGGCATGTATCTCCGAGACCTGGCTAAAGAGATAGCCGGATTCTCCGCTGGACTGTCCGAGGAACCTTTGCGGAGGTTCCTGGCCTTGAAAACTGGTATTCAGGAATGCTCCAAATTCATGTCCCGAGCAGCCTATGATGGCTTTGAAGCATCGGCTCGCGTGGCCGCAGCTGGCATCGGTGCCCGCAGACAAGCTTGGCTTCAGTCGTCTGACCTGAAACCCTGGGTGCAGGACAAGTTGGTCGATGTCCCCTGCCGAGGTGAGAACCTCTTTGGCAAGCCCATGGCTGAAAAGGCTGCACAAATCGAGACGGAGACTCTCACCAGGACTAGGCTTTCTAGGAAGACCTCCGCCCCTTCCCAGAAAAAGAAGGGCTCGGGAAAGAAGTCCTTTTACCCGAGAAAGGCGGCTGCCTATAAACACTACCCACAATATCAGGCCTCCGCAGCTCCCCCACAGGGCCAGAAGGCCAAGGGACGGGGTAACGGGTCCCGTAGGCAGCAAGCCCCCAAGCCTGCACCACCAGCCCCTGCTCAGCAGGGTGGGGGTTTTTGACTTCCTCAGCATAGCCTCTCCCCCTCCGCTGGCTCCTCCCAGCACCGGCGGCCGGCTGGTTCACTTCGCACACAGGTGGTCCAACATCACTTCAGATGCCTGGGTGCTTCAAGTCGTAAGAGAAGGATATCTTCTCCACTTCCATCAGGTCCCTCCCTCTTATTTCCCGGGAGAACCTCCACGACTCCCTCTGCACAGGGACTTACTCCTTCAGGAGTTAGCAAGTCTTCTTCAGGAACAGGCTGTGGAACCGGTGCCCCACCACCTGAGAGGTCAAGGCTTTTATTCCAGGTATTTCCTGATACCAAAAAGGACAGGAGGCCTCAGACCCATCCTGGACTTGCGCAACCTCAACAAGTTCCTCGTGAGGGAAAAGTTCAAGATGCTTACCCTTGGAATCCTTCTGCCCTACCTCCAGCAGGGAGATTGGCTATGCTCCTTGGATCTAAAGGATGCCTACACGCACATCCTCATCCACCCAAGCCACCGCCAATACCTACGGTTTGTGGTGGCAGGAAATCATTACCAGTACAGAGTACTGCCCTTTGGCCTATCCTCCGCACTGCGAGTCTTCACAAAATGTCTCGCGGTGGTGGCGGCCTATCTCCGGCTTCACGGCCTCTATGTCTTTCCGTACCTCGACGACTGGCTCATCAGAGCATCGTCCTCTCCGGCAGTCACCAATGCCACACACCGCACGGTGACTCTTCTGCAGTACTTGGGCTTTGTCATAAACTTCGCAAAGTCCACTTTGCTCCCTTCACAGGATCTCGAGTTCATCGGCGCAAGACTGCACACTCCTCAGGCACGAGCTTTCCTGCCTCTCGACAGGGCTCAACGGCTCATGGACCTAGCCGGCCGTTTTCGCAGCCAGTCCCTGGTCTCCGCCAGGCGCTTCCTGAGACTACTCGGCCATATGGCTTCCACCGTCCACGTGACCCCCAATGCCCGCCTGAATATGCGGCCTGCTCAATGGTGCCTTCGCAAGCAGTGGCAACAAGCCACCGGCGGACTAGCCGACTTAGTGCGCATCTCCGGGCCGCTGGCCTCTTCTCTACAGTGGTGGCTTCATCGGCCGAACCTGGTGCTCGGAATGCCTTTTCAGTCGCCTCAGCCGGCTCAAGTGCTGATGACCGATGCTTCCCTCCTAGGTTTGGGAGCACATTGCCAAGGGGCGTGTACTCAAGGTCTCTGGACCGCGTGGGAGTCTGCTCAGCAGATCAACTTCCTGGAGCTCAGAGCAATCCGTCTGGCGCTCAAGGCTTTCTCCCACCTGACTTCTCACCAGTCCGTCCTTGTCCAGACGGACAATCAAGTTGCCATGTTCTATGTGAACAAACAGGGGGGCACGGGCTCCTTCCTTCTCTGCCGAGAAGCTCAGAGGCTCTGCTCTTGGGCCGTCAGTCACGGCATTCTTCTCAAGGCAGTTTATCTCCCAGGCCAAGAAAATTGCCTGGCGGACAAACTCAGCAGGATACTCCAGCCGCACGAGTGGCGTCTGGATCCCTTGGTAGTTCAGAAACTTTTTCTGAAGTGGGGCCTCCCCACGATGGATCTCTTTGCCAGTCCTCTCAACCGGCAACTTCCTCGCTTCTGCTCTCGTCAGCCACATCCCCTTCGAGTAGCGGCAGATGCTTTTCTACTCTCATGGTCGGAGAGCCTTCTCTATGCTTTTCCTCCCATCCCGCTAGTCTCTCGAACTCTTTTCAAGGTTCTCCGAGACAAAGCTTCCATGATCCTGGTGGCTCCTCGCTGGCCCAGGCAGCCGTGGTTTCCACTCCTGTTGCAACTAGCGGTAGAGGATCCGTTCCCTCTGGGGTTTCAACCGGATCTCCTAACACAGGATCAGGGGTCCCTGCTACACCCCAACCTCAGATCTCTCAATCTAATGGCCTGGCGGCTGAAAGGGTAGTCCTTGCTCCCCTTCTCCTGCCGGCAGAGGTGGAAGAGGTCGTCCTAGCTTCTCGGCGACCTTCTACCCGCAAATGCTACGCCCTTAAATGGCGTCACTTTTCTGTTTGGTGTGCCCAGCAGTCTCAGGATCCCTTCTCCTGCTCGGTGTCGGTGATCTTGCAGTACTTGCTCTACCTCTCTAACATGGGACTTAAGTCCAACTCCGTCAAAGTTCACCTCAGTGCTCTTTCAGCACATCATGTGCCAGTGAACGGCAGACCTCTTTCCAGCAACCCTCTCGTGGCAAGGTTTCTCCGAGGTCTCCTTCTACTTAAACCACCTCTGCGCCCGCCAGCACCTGACTGGGATCTGAATGTGGTTTTACAGCGGATCACCTGTCCGCTTTTTGAACCAATGGCTACCTGTTCTCTCCGTTTTCTGTCTTGGAAAACCTTATTCCTGATAGCCCTCACTTCCGCTAGACGCGTAAGTGAATTGCAGGCCCTCGTGTCTGATCCCCCTTACACTCGGTTCTACAAGAATAGGGTAGTCTTACGGACTCACCCAAAATTTCTTCCAAAAGTGGTCTCCCCTTTTCACATCAATCAGGAGGTGGTACTTCCGACCTTCTTTCCCAGGCCACACTCCAACCGAGCTGAAATGGTCCTGCATACCCTGGACTGTAGAAGGGCGTTGAACTTCTACCTTGACCGTACGCGGGAGCACCGCAAAGCTGCTCAGCTCTTTGTGTCTTTTGACCCCAATAAATTGGGGCTCCCTGTCTCCAAGCGTACTCTGTCCATCTGGGTTGCTGACTGTATCGCTTGGGCTTATGGGGCAGCCGGACTCTCGTTAGAAAGTCGAGTCACGGCTCATTGTGTTCGGGCGAAGGCTACGTCAGTGGCTTACCTCCGCTCTGTTCCGCTGGCAGACATCTGCCGGGCCGCTACTTGGTCTTCGAGCCAGACTTTTGCGGTCCATTACTGTCTCGAGAGGGAGTCCCGCAGGGACAGTGCTTTCGGACAGGCAGTCCTCCGAAATCTCTTCGAGGTTTGAGCAACTCCTACCCTCCATCCCGGATGAGGGCTACCGGTGGGTAATAATTCAGTGAAGATTCCTTCCTTCTGTGCCGCTGAGCTAGAGGGAGCTCATTTTTGTGCTTAGGGTCTCCGGTAGCCTTAAGCTTGGGAGTCCCATATGTGAGGACTGACTTCCTGCTTGGTCCTGGAGAAAGCGTAGTTACTCACCTGTAACAGGTGTTCTCCAGGAGCAGCAGGAATCAGTCCTCAAAACCCTCCCTCCTCCCCTTGGAGTTGCGATTATCTGCTTTAGTTGTTTTGCATATTTTTACGCTGTCTTTTTAGCTATGTCATCTGACTGGCTAAGATGGCACCCTTGGGCGGGAAGCAGACCGCGCATGCGCGCTGCAATTCCCAAAGGCTTTCTTTGAAAGCTGGGGAAAATTGCTCCGCGAGGGCTCCGTCGGCGCCGACGTCACCCATATGTGAGGACTGATTCCTGCTGCTCCTGGAGAACACCTGTTACAGGTGAGTAACTACGCTTTCTCCAGGACCAAGCAGGAAGTCAGTCCTCACATATGGGTGACGTCGGCGCCAATGGAGCCCTCGTGCGGAACATTTCCCCAGCTTTCAAAGAAAGCCTTTGGGAATTGCAGCGTGCATGCGCGGTCCCCTTCCCGCCCAAGGGTGCCATCTTGCTCAGTCTTCTTTTTTCCGCGGAGCCTGACGGACGTAGTTCGTTTTTCCCCGAGGAAAAAGTTGATTTTCCCTGTTTTTTCTCTTTTTTTCTCCGGTTCGACGCCGGATCCTTTTCCTGCTCGGACCGATACGCCGGTATCAAGTCCTTTTTCTCTTTTTCGTTTTTTGTCCTTTGTGACTGGTGTTCGCGCCTTTTTTCTTTTTTCCCTGGCAGCCCGGTCTTTTGACCTAGCAGGGGCCCTTTTTCCCCCGATGGCTACCAGCGGGTTTAAGAAATGTGATCGGTGTAAGAAACTTATGTTTCTTACCGACACACATGACAGCTGCCTCCGCTGCCTCGGACCCGATCATGACCCGATGATCTGTGGTCCGTGTGGCAAAATGTCCTCGAAGGCGTTGAGGAGTCGGCAGCACCAAAAGGATAGGATTTTTTCTGACTCCCTGTCCGGCTGGGCACGGACCTCATCAGAGGCCTCGACGTCTCGGGACTCCGGCCCCGAGCAGCGTCGGGGTTCCTCTGAGCGGGGGTCTCCTTCGCGGGAACATCTCAGGAAGAAGAAACCCGCGAGTGCGGTGTCGGTGGACGCTCCTGGTTCCTCGAGGGCCAGGTCGCATAGCCCCGATAGCCGTCCCGGGATTTCGGAGTCGGAGAGGCCTGCCAAACATCCTCGTGTCGAGATGGAGTCTCCTGGACACATAAGTGCTCTTGTCCTCGTGGACTCTCCTCCGAGGGAGCCGACGTCGGGCCCAACGCTGTCCGGGCCCAAGTCGGGGGCTATTGGGTCTCCTGAGCTCGGATTCAGGTTGACGGCCTTGGAGAGCAGCTTCGCTGCCTTCATGGAACAGCAGCGGGCATTGATCGCCGGTCTCACCGGTGCATCTGCCCCGACCACTGGGACCTCGACGTCCAAGTCGACCCCGGAGGCCGAGCCGATCTTCGAGTCCATGCGGGCTCGAGTCGATCCTTGGCCACGGTCTCCCTCGACCTCCCGTTCGGGGCCGAGGTCATCGACGCCGATACCCTCGGCGTCGGGGCGGAGGGCATCGGTGCCCGCCCGACCGGAGCCGTTCGATTCCTCCTCCGAGGAGTCGGGCTGGGAGACGGAGGACGAAGAGTCACCCGGCACTCATTGGACTCGTTGTGTCCCATCGGACTCGCCCGAGTCCGAACCTCGGAGACGATCCCCACCGGAGGATACCCGGTTCTCGGACTTCGTGCGGGATATGGCCAAGGCCTTGGCCTTCCCCGCAGATCCCGAGGGGGAGCCTCGAGCCGAGGAGCTCGAGGCCCTCCAGTATGACTCTCCCCCGAAGGAGGCCTTTACTGTTCCGGTTCCTCTGATGCTGGAGCGGCTGCTCTTCTGCATGTGGGAGACCCCGGCCTCGACGCCGGTGTTAAGCAAGCGGGTCGATTCCATCTATCGAGTCCGCAAGAGCCCCGGGTTCCAAAAGGCACAATTACCGCACCACTCCATGGTTGTGGAATCGGCCATGCATCGACTGAAAAGTCAGAAGATGCACTCCTCGGTGCCTCCCGGCCAGGAGGCCCGGAACCTGGATGCCCTCGGTAAGAAGTGCTTCCAGGGCTCTGTGCTTGCTTGCCGTGTCCAGACATACCAGCTCTACATGGGCATGTACCTCCGAGACCTGGCAAAGGAGATTGCCAGGTTCTCTACTGGTCTCTCCGAGGAACCTTTGCAGAGGTTCCAGGCTTTGTCCACTGGTATTCGGGAGTGCTTGAAGTTTATCTCCCGAGCAGCCTACGATGGCTTCGAGGCTTCGGCCCGAGTAGCCGGGGCCGGCATCGGTGCCCGCCGACAGGCTTGGCTACAGTCATCTGACCTCGAGCCATGGGTACAGGACAAGTTGGTCGATGTCCCCTGCCGTGGTGAAAACCTTTTCGGCAAACCCATGGCTGAAAAGGCTGCTGAGCTCGAGACAGAGACTCTCACCAGGACTAGGCTGTCCAGAAAAACCTCTGCCCCTTCTCAGAAAAAGAAGGGCTCTGGAAAAAAGAACTTTTACCTGAGGAAGTCATCTGCCTATAAACAATACCCTCATTATCAGGCCTCTGCAGCTCCCCAACAGGATCAGCAGGCCAAGGGGCAGGGTCAAGGGCACCGTAGGCAGAAGGCCCCCAAGCCACCTACACCGACCCCTGCTCAGCAGGGTGGGGGGTTTTGACTCAGAAAGCATAGCCTCTTCTCCTCAGCTGGCTTCTCTCAGCACAGGAGGCCGGCTGGCCCATTTTGCCCACAGGTGGTCAGCCGTCACATCAGATACCTGGGTTCTTCATATAGTCCAAAAGGGCTATCTTCTCCATTTTCACCAGGTACCTCCCTCCTATTTTCCAGGGGAGCCTCCAAGACTCCCTCTGCACAGGGACCTACTCCTTCAGGAGTTGGCAAGTCTACTAAAGGATCAGGCTGTGGAACCGGTGCCCCACCACCTGAGAGGTCACAGCTTTTATTCCAGGTACTTTCTGGTACCAAAAAGAACAGGAGGCCTCAGACCCATCGTAGACTTGCGCAACCTCAACAAGTTCCTGGAGAGGGAAAAGTTCAAGTTGCTTACCCTTGGAATCCTGCTGCCCTACCTCCAGCAGGGAGACTGGCTATGCTCCTTAGATCTAAAGGATGCGTATAATCACATCCTTATTCATCCAGACCACAGACAATATCTCAGATTTGTTGTGGGGGGAAACCACTATCAGTACAGAGTACTACCCTTTGGCCTGTCCTCCGCTCCCAGGGTGTTCACCAAGTGCCTGGCAGTGGTGGCGGCCTACCTGAGGCTTCAAGGTCTTTTTGTGTTTCCGTACCTGGACGACTGGCTCATAAGAGGCCAATCTTCCCAAGAGGCCAATCAAGCCACCCTTCGCACTGTAGCTCTACTTCAGCACTTGGGGTTTGTCATAAACTTCGCAAAGTCCACTTTGCTCCCGTCCCAGAACTTAGAATTCATAGGGGCCAGACTAGACACTCTTCAAGCGAAGGCTTTTCTACCTGTGGACAGAGCCCACAGGCTGATGGATCTGGCCAGGCAGTTTCGCAGCAATTCCCTGGTCTCTGCCAGGCAATTCCTGAGACTACTCGGCCATATGGCTTCCACGGTTCATGTCACCCCCAATTCCCGCCTGCACATGCGGCTGGCTCAGTGGAGCCTTCGCACTCAGTGGCATCAGGCCACGGGGAGCCTAGCGGACTCAGTAAAGATATCGAACCTGCTAGTCTCCTCTCTGCAATGGTGGCTTCATCTTACGAATCTGGTACTCGGAGTGGTTTTTCAATCCCCTCCGCATTCTCAAGTGCTGACAACAGATGCTTCTCTTCTCGGTTCGGGAGCACATTGCCAAGGGGCATGTACTCAGGGTCTCTGGACCCCTTGGGAGGCTGCTCTACAGATAAACTTCCTGGAGCTACGGGCGATACGCCTCGCTCTGAGAGCCTTCTCCCACCTCGCCTCTCACCAGTCTGTACTGGTCCAGACGGACAATCAAGTTGCCATGTTCTATGTGAACAATCAAGGAGGCACAGGCTCCTTCCTTCTTTGTCAGGAGGCACAAAGGCTGTGCTCTTGGGCCGTCTCTCATGGAATCCTCCTAAAGGCTGTCTACCTCCCAGGTCAAGAAAATTACCTGGTGGACAGACTGAGCAGGATCCTGCAACCACACGAATGGAGGTTGAACCCGTTGGTGGTTCATCAGGTCTTTCTCAGGTGGGGCCTCCCCACCATGGATCTTTTCGCCAGTCCTCTGAACCGGCAACTCCCGAGATTCTGCTCCAGACAACCGCATCCTCTCAGAGTAGCAGCGGATGCGTTTCTGATCTCGTGGTCCACAGGCCTACTGTATGCGTTTCCTCCCACTCCACTAGTGTCCAGAACGCTGTTCAAAGTCCTCAAGGGCGGGGCTTCATTGATCCTGATAGCCCCCAGGTGCCCGAGGCAACCGTGGTTCCCGCTTCTGCTGCAGCTAGCGGTGGACACCCCTCTTCCTCTGGGGTTTCAACATGATCTCCTGTCTCAGGATCAGGGGACTCTCTTGCACCCCAACCTCCAGCCCCTTCATCTGTTGGCCTGGCTGCTGAAAGGGTAGTCCTGGCTCCCCTACTGCTGCCTCGAGAGGTGGAAGATGTGGTCTTGGCCTCTAGGCGACAATCCACCAGGAAATCCTACGCTCTTAAGTGGCGTAGATTCTCCGCTTGGTGTGCTCAGCACAGCGAGAATCCCTTCTCGTGCTTGGTAGTGGTAGTGTTGCAATATTTGCTTTACCTCTCCAATCTGGGCCTTAAGTCTAACTCTGTCAGAGTTCACCTTAGTGCTCTCTCAGCGCACCACGCGCCAGTGGACGGGAGGCCTCTTTCTAGCCACCCTTTGGTGGCTCGTTTTCTCAGAGGCCTCCTCCTGCTCAAGCCTCCTTTATGTCCACCAGCCCCTGAGTGGGATCTGAATGTGGTCTTGCAGCGGATTACTTGTCCGCCATTTGAACCTTGGCTACCTGCCCTCTCCGTTTTCTCTCCTGGAAAACCTTGTTTTTGGTAGCTCTTACCTCTGCTAGGAGAGTGAGTGAACTTCAGGCACTAGTGTCTGATCCTCCTTACACTAGGTTCTACAGGAATAGGGTAGTCTTACGGACTCACCCTAAGTTTCTTCCTAAGGTTGTCTCACCTTTTCACCTCAATCAGGAGGTGGTTCTTCCAACCTTCTTTCCCAGGCCGCATGCCAGCCGGGCTGAGATGGTTTTGCATACCCTGGACTGTAGGAGAGCGTTGTCCTTCTACCTTGACCGTACGCGGGAGCATCGGAGGGCTGTTCAGCTCTTCTTTTCTTTTGACCCCAATAAGTTGGGGCTACCTGTCTCCAAGTGTACTTTGTCCATGTGGGTCGCTGACTGTATCGCCTGGGCTTATGGGGCAGCCGGCCTCTCGTTGGAGGGTCGAGTCACGGCTCATCGTGTCAGGGCGAAGGCTGCGTCAGTGGCTCATCTCCGCTCTGTTCCGTTGTCAGGCATCTGCCGGGCCGCTACTTGGTCTTCAAGCCAGACTTTTGCGGCCCATTACTGCCTTGAGAGGGAGTCCCGCAGGGACAGTGCTTTCGGACAGGCAGTACTCCATAATCTCTTTGGGGTTTAGGCAACTCCTACCCTCCGGCCCTGGTGTTGGGCTACCGGTCGGGGGCGTTCTCAGAGAAGATTCCTTCCTTGCGTGCTGACGAGCTAGAGGGAGCTCATTTTTTCCGCTTGAGGTCTCCGGTAGCCTTAAGCTGGGGAGTCCCATATGTGAGGACTGACTTCCTGCTTGGTTCTGGAGAAAGAGTAGTTACTCACCTGTAACAGGTGTTCTCCAGGAGCAGCAGGAATCAGTCCTCACAACCCTCCCTCCTCCCCTTGGAGTTGCAGTCATATGATTTGTTTTTGCTAATTTTTTGCTGTCTTTTAGCTATGTCATCAGACTGAGCAAGATGGCACCCTTGGGCGGGAAGGGGACCGCGCATGCGCGCTGCAATTCCCAAAGGCTTTCTTTGAAAGCTGGGGAAATGCTCCGCTCGAGGGCTCCGTCGGCGCCGACATCACCCATATGTGAGGACTGATTCCTGTTGCTCCTGGAGAACACCTGTTACAGGTGAGTAACTACTCTTTCTTTCCTTTCCCTCTCTCTCTCTTTGTCTCAGCTTTAAACTCAACTGGAGAGAGACAGTTGGGAAAGGCGGGAAGGCAGCATGCAGGCGCTGTGGGATGCTCCCAAAAGCTTTCTAATTGGACGCTGGGGAGCGTTCCCGTGCAGGCTCCATTGGTACCGACGATACCCATATGTGAAGACTAAATTTCAGCTGTTCCCGGAGATCACCTGTTACAGGTGAGTAACTATGCTTTTTCACTCAACACCAAATCAAACTCTGGAATTCGTTGCTAGAGGATGTAATAAAAGCTGTTTCTTGTATCTGGGTTTAAAAGAATTTTGGACAAGTTCCAGGAAGAAAGTCCATAAACTATTATTAAAGTGGACTGGAGAAATGCACTGCTTACTTCTAAAATAAGCAGCATGGTATCTGTCTACCTTTTGGGAACCTGACAGGTACTTGTGATCTGGATTGGCCACTGTTGGAAACAGGATACTGGGCTCAATAGACCTTTTGTTTGATGCCATATGAGAAGTGGAAAAATGTCAGCTTTTTCTACCTTTCTTAAACCTGAATTTTCAAATGTTTCTGAGCTTAATATCACATAGTTTTCAGGAAAACAGGATATATGACATATGGTACGCCACTATTCTCAGTGCGCGCCACAATCCACAATATTATTTTTTGTGCATTTAATAAGTATTTTGTGTTTGCACTCCACTGAACATCCCTGAGATGTCCCCGGTCTTGGATACAATGCCAGGGACATCTGTGTAGATGCCCTCCTGCAAATGTCCATATCGGGCATATCTGTCTGTCTGAAATCATACCCAAACTTGGACAAGCCCAACTTTGTTTCAGACATTCTGGCTTGGATGTCCCCGATTGAACTTGGACGTCCTTTATAAAATGTGCCTTCACATGCCTTTATAAAATAGGCCAAATAAATGCCTTCCTGTCCTGTTAACACATTACCCTTCCTTTGTGTCTCAAGGTGGGGTGGGGGGACTTAATGAATCAGGCCTAAAGTGTGCTGTAGATACTGTTGTAGTGAATATAAGATATGGAGGGAATTCTGTCCAGAGAAAGACAGCTGAGGAGCATGCTCTTAGCCACAGGGCAATCTTATTAGCTCTGGTTCTGGATAGAGTACTAACCTGTTAACTATTTTACCAACACACCAAAGCTTGTTAGAGAAATAACAGAGACTGCTACAAAAAGGAAAATGTTATTGCTTTGGAGGGTGCTGTAGGCCCTGGTTTGTTAGGCTTAGTAAAGTAGGATCCTCTTTTTCATCCCTTACATTTTCAGTACTAAGGGAGTAGTTTTATAAGCCTTTTATGCAGGTAAGATGCTGAAATAGTCACTTATACCTGGAGGTATACATGCATAGTAGCTGGCAATGAAAAGCATGCACTTTTACACAGTATACATATAAGCATTCCTGGGGCAGGGTTTGGGCGGAACTGGGGTGGGACCAGCAGTTATATGTATATCTTAAAAAGATATGCATAAGCACTGATTCTTACTGGCACATAAATGCACCTATGTGTCTTCCCTGCCTGTGCCCTGTGAAAAAATTACCCTTTAAGGGGCTATGTTTATAACAAAGTGCCTATGTGAAATGTCCAAAAAGGCATCTCTCTTATACCTTGGTGTCTATGTGCCTTTATAAAATAGGCTCTTACAATGACACCCCCCTCCCCATAGACAACAAATTTACACCTGCTCCAAAGAAGGTGTAAGTTAGTATGTGCACTCTATGGGGTCTGTTTACTAAAGGGCATTAGCTGCAAAAGCCTAATGCTGGGCAATAGTTTCAAAGGTCCAGCGTTAGCTGCAAAAGTCTGATAGTATCTGCAGGAGGCGTCCCCATAATTTCCCCTTTAGTAGACATACTTCATCATAGAAGGGGATGACCTACACCAGTGGCAGGTACACTTACACTAATCACCTTACTGGGCAGACAAGATGGACCATATTGGTCTTTATCTGCCATGTTACTAAATACAGTATACAGAAAGAAATAAAGTGCTGAAAGAAATTCCATGAAAATCTGTTTGCCTCTTTTTGTCTTGTTACAATTTTTATAGAGCCACATAGCAGAAAAGTACATGTATACTTGTGTATCTGTGCACCTCTTAGCAAAATCTCAAAAAGAAACTACCCAGGTAGTTTCTCTTTGGAAATTACCTAAAATGTATGTGAATAAAAAAATATGAATAAAAAAAATACGTACCCATGCACTTTACTATACATGTGCAGATGGGGTTAAGCAGTGGAAACTATGCATATCTGAAGTATTCAGTATGAGGGTAATTTTATAATAGGTTGCTTATGTATGAAGGTCACATAGATATTAGTCTTTTTTATAAATACACATAGGTATCTGTCTTTATGAAATATTAGCTCAAATCCATCAGAAAGAAAAATGGGACCTGGTGATGATCATATCAGATGATCTTAAAGTGGCCAAGCAGGTAGAAAAGGCAATGACAAAAGCCAGAAGGATGCTAGGGTGCATAGGAAGAGGAATGGCCAGCAGGGAAAAGGAGATGAATAGTGCCTCTAGTGAGACCTCTTTTAGAGTATTGTGTACAATTCTAGACCACACTTTCAAAAGGATATAAACAGGGAGGCGTTTTCGATTTCTTACTTTACCTTGGGTGTTCTTCCTGAGTGGTTCCCAAAGTCAGCTGCCGCACTGATTGATCACCTGCAATGTAGCTGAGGGCTATAAAATCCACAGCCCTACCGCGGGACGTGGTTGCAGGCGTCCCTTTGGGGCGTGCACCGAAGGGGCGTGACCAAAGGGCCAGGTCATGACCCTTTGGCGCCCCTTCGGTGCACGTAGGTGTGAGAAGCAATCCCTATGATGGGGAAAAGGAAAAAGAAATACCCACCTGTTGTTCAAATGAAGGCTGTTAAGGTTGTTGGACCAATGGACGCCCACATTCGAGTGAGTGATCCCTCTCCTTCAGCCCAGTCATCGGAGGATTGTGGTTTAGATGTGTTGGGAATGAGTATCTCCATCTGTGTCTTCTCCTAGCAATTCGGGTGTGTCTCTGCCCTGCTTGGAGCTTAAGCATATGTCCGGGGAGGCCTCTTCACAGGTTGATGTGGAGTCGGCCGACCCTGGCTCAGTCTTATTGCCAGCTACATTTTTGAAAATTGATTCCATTTCAAATTTAACTCCGTCCTTGCCCTAAATAATTACTTTTTCTACAACTGGGGAAACTCAGGCACCACCAGAGGATGTTTCTCTGAAGGATATATGGGCAATTGTGTCTCGGATGGAGTTGGTTCTTGGATTCTCTTCAAAGAAAGTTTCCGATTTCTCTAAGGAAACGGTTGTGAAATTATCGGACCATGAAACTAGAATCGCTTCGTTGGGAAAGTGGACGGTAGTGCAGGAGTCCAAGGACTCTCTTCATAGGGCAGTTTGTGAAAACTTTTCTCAGGACTCCTCTGTTTTACATCGACAAGATGAGTTCTTGGAGAACACTTTGAGGTCTAAAAATCTTCGTTTGTTAAATTTTCCTCAAACGCATTACTTGTCTACTATGATACTCTTTAGAAAATATCTTAAGGAGGTATTATTTGTTGAAGCTGAATTATTTAATGTTTCTAAAATTTATTATAATCTCCAGGAACAAGCAGGAATGAGTCTTCACATATGGGTACGTCAGTACCGACGGAGCCTGCGCGGGAACGCTCCCCAGCTTCCCAAAAAGGAAAGCTTTTGGGAGCATCCCACAGCGCCTGCGCGCTGCCTTCCCGCCTTTCCTAACCAACTCTCCTCAGTTCTTCTTTGCCGCGGAGCCAGCAGGTCAAGCCCTGTCACCGCTGAAGAAGTTCTTTATTTTATTTTATTTCTTTGGTCGCGTGTCTGCCTTCCCCGACTCCGGACCAGTACCGCCGGTCTTTTCTTTCTTTCTTTAAAAAAAAAAAAATATCGATATTTTTTCTTCACTTGGTGTATTTTTCTTCTTAGGCCTCAGGGCCCACAAGAAAATTTCCCTCATGGAAAAACCAGCCTCCGGGTTCAAAAAATGCACTAAGTGTAGCAGTACTATTTCTGTTACAGATACCCATGAATGGTGTCTTAAATGTTTGGGTCCTGAACACTCCATTCAGGATTGTCTGTCCTGCTCTCTAATGTCTAAACGGGGGTTACAGAACCGAGCAGCTAAGCTCCATGTGCTGTTTCCCGCTGATGCACCGGCAGTAGCATCGACATCTTCCAGGTCTTCTTCTCCTGATGGATCTCAGGTAACCAAACATAAACCTAGCAGGTCCTCGAAGGGTAGATCTCCCTCTAAGCATCGAGATGCCTCCGGGCTTGCCCTCGAGGATCCTGTGCCAGCAAAACAACCCCGGCGGGAAGCTCCGGCTTCCAAAGCTCCTCCTATGGGGTTACAGGTTGACATCGATGGCACGGCCTCGACCGATCACCTGTTAGAATGCTCTGGGGTACCGGCACAATCTCCCAGTACCGACTTCCAGGCATTCATGGCGTCGATGGATCACAATGTTCTGTCCATGCAGCAGGCTATTTCGGCCTTCATTCAAGCTGCGACGCCGCTGGTACCGAAACAAACTCCGTTCTCGGTATCGGCTCCGGTACCGGCACCAGCTCCGGTACCGGTACCGACTGCATCGACATCGACCAGGATACCGACTGCAGCGGTTCCTTGTCCAGGGCTGCTTACCGGTACCGATCCGGTACCGGGGACGCCCGATATCGATACTGCTCGATACACGTATCGAATGTTGGAAGAGCACCCTGACAGGCGATACTTCGATTCCTCTGATGATTCTGATACATCAGACGAGTCTCCTGAAGTATCCATAGCCCTTCCTGAAGAGCCTTCTTCCCCAAAAAGAAGAATGTCTCCTCCAGAAGACTTGTCCTTTCAAGACTTCATAAGAGAAGTAGCTAAAGGACTTTCTATTTCAGTAACTTCTGAATCTGAGCCTAGAGCTAAAAAATTGGATATTTTAGGCTATTCTAGAGCTCCTAAAGAAGCGGTCACCTTACCAATTCATGAGATTCTTTATGAACACATGATTGATCTATGGGAGACTCCTCTCACTCTCTCTCCTCATTCTCGTAGATTAGACACTATGTATCGTGTCCCTCCTTGTCCTGGCTTTCAGAAAACTCAGCTTCCTCACCATTCCATTGTGGTGCAGTCAGCTATGAAGAGGATAAAGAGTACAAAGAGACACTCTTCTGCTCCTCCAGGAAGAGAATGCAGGACCTTGGATGCCTTTGGTAGGAAAATCTTCCAAGCCAGTATGCTTATTGCCAGAATCAACTCATATAGCCTTTACATGGGTATGTTTCTAAAGGAAGTTGCACAAAAACTGCACACTTTCCTCCCTTTTCTTCCAGAGTATAAAAGGGAGGAATTCCTCATTTGGCTTAAGCATACCCAAGACATTTCAAAGTTTTCCAACAGGGCAGCCTTTGACTCCTTTGAAGGTGCCAGCAGAGCCTCAGGCATTGCCATAGCTGCTCGCAGAATTGCTTGGCTCCAGGCTTCTGATTTAGAGCCCTGGGTTCAAGATGGCTTAGGAAATCTTCCCTGTACAGGTGAAAACCTATTTGGCAAAGAATGGCAAATAAAAGCCGCTCAAATGGATGCAGAAAACTCTGCTCTGGATAGACTTTCAAAGTCAACCTCCATTCCTGCCAAGAAGAAGCCTTTTAAAAAGTCTTTCTTTAAAAAGGGCAGATTTCCTTCTACTTCTGGCCAACAATCTTCTACAGGTTGCTTTGCCACTAAGCATAAGCAACATAAACAGGCCAGGCCTAAGCCTACAGGGGCTGCTGCAACTCAGCAGACCCAACCTCCTCAGGGTTTTTGACTTGATGCTAGAGAACCTAGCCTTTCTGGCTCTAAAGCAGCCAGAGCCTCTCACCATTCCAGGAAGGTTGGCTCATTTTGCTCCCAGATGGGAGCAAATAACATCAGAGCAGTGGACCCTCTCCATAATAAGAGAGGGCTACAAACTTCATTTTTCAGACCTTCCTCCCCACACCATGGTGAGACACTTCAATTCTCCCACATCTCTTCTCGATCTTCTAGGTCAAGAGATAGCTACCCTTCTTTCCCAGGGGGCAATAGAAGAAGTTCCTCTTCTTCATCAAGGGTCAGGGTTCTACTCCCCCTATTTTCTCATTCCAAGGAAGACAGGGGGATACAGACCCATCTTAGATCTCAGAGAATTGAACAAATTTCTATGCAAGGAGAAGTTCAAGATGCTTTCTCTGGGCACTCTCCTTCCATACCTTCAAAGTCAGGATTGGCTTTGTTCTCTAGATCTCAAGGATGCGTACACCCATGTCCTCATCCATCCTTCTCACAGAAGGTTCCCAAGGTTTCTTTTCCAAGGAAAACATTACCAATACAGGGTGCTTCCTTTCGGTCTGGCCTCTGCTCCAAGAGTGTTCACCAAATGCATGGCAGTAGTAGCTGCATTTCTACGCACTCTGGGAATATTTGTATTCCCATACCTGGACGACTGGCTCATCCGAGCTCCATCTGTCAGAGGCCCAGACTTCCCTGGACTGCACAGGCGTTCTTATGCTTTTAAATGGAAAAGGTTTTCCATTTAGTGTGCTGAAAAGGGTCTTGACCCTCTAGCACTACCTTTAAATTCTCTTTTAGACTATCTCCTGCATCTTTCCAATGCAGGCCTTAAAACAAATTCAGTAAGAGTCCATTTGAGTGCTATTGCAGCATCCCTTAAGCCCATCAATGGACAACCTATTTCCTCTCATCCTCTCATTGCAAGATTCATGAGAGGCCTAACTTTAACTAAACCTCCCATTAGGCCTCCTCCGGTGGCATGGGACTTAAATTTGGTTCTTGGTCAGCTCATGAAGCCACCTTTTGAATCCTTAGCCACTACCTCCTTGAAATTCCTTTCATGGAAGGTTATTTTCCTCATTGCAGTTACTTCAACTCGCCGCATCAGTGAACTGCAGGCATTAGTGGCTAATCCACCTTATACAAGGTTCCATCATGATAAGGTAGTCCTTAGGACAAATCCACACTTTCTGCCTAAAGTGGTCTCACCTTTTCATCTTAATCAAGAGGTATATTTACCTGTCTTTTTTCCAGCTCCTCATGCATCCAGTGCAGAGAGGAATCTTCATACTCTGGATTGTAAAAGAGCTCTTGCTTTTTACTTACATAAGACACAGCAGCATCGAAAGTCTTCCCAGCTTTTTGTTGCTTTTGATCCTTCTCATTTGGGACTTCCAGTCTCTACGAGAACACTGTCCAATTGGATTACTCAGTGTATTTCTTTCGCCTACCAGAGTAAGAACCTTTCTCTGGAGAGCCATGTCACAGCTCATAATGTGAGGGCCATGGCCACCTCTATGGCTCATCTAAATTCTGTGTCCATCGACCAGATCTGTCAAGCAGCCACCTGGGCCTCGGTTCATACTTTCACAGCCCATTACTGCTTGGACAAGGATTCCCGCCGGGATGCCTTGCTTGGTCAGGCTGTCCTCAGACACCTCTTCCATTCTTAAACAACTCCTGCCCTCCTTCCCTGGATGGATGCCTGAGATCCATAGGAGGACGCAGACCCTTTCCAGTTTCTCATATCCTTGGGGATCTCCCAGGCATCTTAGCTAGGGAGTCCCCATATGTGAAGACTCATTCCTGCTTGTTCCTGGAGATAGCACAGTTACTTACCTGTAGCAGGTGATCTCTGGGAACAGCAGGAATAAGTCTTCACAACCCTCCCACCTCCCCTAGGAGTTGTATCTCTTTTCTATCTTTCCTTTCCTCTCTCTCTCTATTGTCTCAGCTTTAAACTCGAACTGAGGAGAGTTGGTTAGGAAAGGCGGGAAGGCAGCGCGCAGGCGCTGTGGGATGCTCCCAAAAGCTTTCCTTTTTGGGAAGCTGGGGAGCGTTCCCGCGCAGGCTCCGTCGGTACCGACGTACCCATATGTGAAGACTTATTCCTGCTGTTCCCAGAGATCACCTGTTACAGGTAAGTAACTGTGCTTTCCCAAGGGTAAGATAGATATGGGTGGGGAAGTAGGGGAGACTGGTGCTCTTTTTGATCGCTTAGTCTCCTTTAGATGTTTCACACTTTATTGAATCAGAGAGTGAGGATATTTCGTCAAGAGCTACATTATTGGTAACATTTTTATGTGAGATGGATAAGGATAAAAGTGATGCATGCATATTTTTCCAAAAAGAATGAGAAATTTTGTGGTCAAGTAATACAAATGTTTCCTGATGTCTCCCAGGCAACTCAGAAGCGACGTAAGGCCTTTTTGGAACTGCATCCGCGAGTTTTAGCCCTGGGAGCATCTTTTTACTTTAAATTTCCTTGTAAGTGTCATATTTGGTTTCAGGGTAAAAGATATGTATTTTTTGAAGTGGAGCATTTAGTGACTCTCTTAGACAGTAAGACTTAGGGAATTTTGTGATTAGTTTCATGGCTCTTTGCTAGAATTAGGAGCTCTGTGTTTATATTTAGGTCCATTTAGGTTTTATTTCCTCATTTAATCCATACCCTCCTTGATGTGGACTAGTTTTTGACATATGTGTTTGGGTGATATATAATATATGCTCTTTTTTGTTTTTCTTTTTTGTCATTTACCTTGTATTAATGAATATATAATTAAAAAAAGGATATAAACAGAATGGGTCTGTCTAGAGGGTGGCTGTTAACATGGTCATTGGTCTTCGTCACTAGGTATATGGGGATAGTTTTAAAGATCTCATTATGTATGCTTTGCAAGAAATGCAGGAGAAGGGGGATATATGATATGTTTAAATACTTCTGTGGTATAAATGCACAGGAGATGGCCCTCTTCTACTTGAAAGGAAGCTCTGGAATGAGGGGGTCATATGATGATGGCAAAAGGGGGATAGACTCGGGAGTAATCTTAGGAAATTCTCTTTTATGAAAAGGGTGGTAGATGGATGGAACAGTTTTTCAGTGGATATGAGAACTGTATCTGAATCCAAGAAAAAAAGTACAGAGGATCTCTGAGGGAGAGGAAGGGATTGCAGAACTTAATAGTCCAATTTTTAAAAAGGGTTCCAGGGGTGATCCGGGAAACTACAGACCGGTGAGCCTGACATCAGTACCGGGAAAAATGGTAGCAACCATCATAAAGAATAAAATTACTCAGCATGTAGATAGTAATGGCCTAATGTCTAAAGCCATGTTGGCTGTCTCCCAAGGAAGATCTTGTCTTACTAATCTGTTATGTTTTTTTTGAAGGAGTGAATAATCAGGTGGACAAAGGTGAGTCGGTTGATATTGTGTATCTGGACTTTCAGAAAGCCTTTGACAAGGTCCCTCATGAGAGACTTTTGGCAAAACTAGAGTCATGGGATAGGAGGCAGTGTACTATTGTGGATCAGGAATGGTTAAAAGATTGAAAGCAGAGGGTAGGGCTAAATGGCCAATTTTCCCAATGGAGAAAGGTGAATAGTGGTGTACCCCAGGGATCTGTGCTGGGTCCGCTGCTTTTTGACATATTCATAAATGACCTGGAAAGTGGAATAACGAGTGAGGTTATCAAATTTGCAGATGACACAAAACTATTTAAAGTTGTTAAAACCCAAGAGGATTGTGGAAAATTGCAAGAGGATCTTGATAAATTGGAAGACGGCATCAAAATGGCAGATGAAATTTAATGTGGACAAGTGCAAGGTTATGCACCTAGGGAAGAATAACCCAAACTATGGTTACACGATGCAAGGTTCCACATTAGGAACCACCACCCAGGAAAAAGATTTAGGCATCATTGTGGATACCATGTTAAAACCCTCGGCCCAGTGTGCAGCGGCGGCCAAGAGAGCAAATAGAATGCTAGGTATGATAAGGAAAGGAATGGAAAATAAAACAAAAGATATTATAATGCCTCTATATCGTTCCATGGTGAGACCGCACCTTGAATATTGTGTGCAAGTCTGGTCGCCGTATCTTAAAAAGGATATAGCGATTTTAGAAAAGGTTCAGAGAAGAGCCACCAAAATGGTAAAGGGGATGGAAGGATACTCCTATGAAGAAAGGCTAAAAAGGTTAGGGCTCTTTAACCTGGAAAAGAGACGGCTGAGGGGAGATATGATAGAAGTCTATAAATTAATGAACGGAGTGGAACGGGTAAACGTCGATCGATTGTTTACCTTATCAGAATATAGAAAGACTAGGGGACATGCAATGAAGCTACAGGGTAAACTATTTAAGACTAATAAAAGAAAATATTTTTTCACTCAACGTGTAATCAAACTCTGGAATTTGTTACCGGAGGATGTAGTAAAGGCTGTTAGTGTAGCTGGGTTTAAAAAAGTTTTGGACAAGTTCCTGGAGGAAAGGTCCATAAACCATTATTAAGAAGGGACTCAGGATATCAATGCTTGAACCAATACAAGCATTGTGGAACCTGTGTCCCTTGGGGAAACTGCTAGGTACATATGACCTAGATTGGCCACTATTGGAAACAGAATACTGGGCTTGATGGACCTTGGTCTGACCCAGTATGGCATATCTTATGTTCTTATGGTTAGGCAGATTGGACAAGCCTTATAGTCTTTATTTTCTGTCATTTTCTTTGATTCTATGTTTAGAAATAGCAGCTGGATCAAAGCTGCGGACATTTATGTCTACTTAGGAGTAGGTGTAAATGTTTAGCTTGTAAAGTACATATGTACACGGTATATTTTATAAAATATATGCATAAATCAAGGGTTCATCCAGATTCTTTCCCTGAACACATCTGCTCTAAATTCACATACAAGTGTGTAAAATTTTAGAAGAGGTCTTTTATGAAGGTATGCTGCCATATACTTGTGAACAATTCTTTACAATTCTTATAAGCATATATATTTTTCTCTAAGTTATGCCTCAGGATTTTCTAATTGTACCCTCTGTTTATGGGCCAATTTTTCCAATAATGGATAGCAATGCCTAAATTCCATGGTTAGAAGGCTAGATCAAAAACTGCCCTTTTATTTATTTTTCCAGAAACATTTTTAAACTGTAAATTTCCATAAATCTTGTTAAATCAGATATTGAACTCTCTCTAATACACTTTTATTTATGATACCTATTCATAGTGCAACACCATAGTGACTGGTTCTAGACAAGGAAAATATTTCCCATGGTACAGGTCTACAGTGACAGAAGGGAGGGAGAAACCAGAAGTTGAATAGGGTTTTAAATGTTTATGGCATACTGGTTGAATCAAGTGGTCCTTATCTGCTGATGTGTGTTTTTTATGATAAAACATTAGAGAAGTAAAATGATCTCAGGATGTATTGTTACAATGACAGATTTTTCTTTTATTCCATTTAGCCTCAGAATTTGATTGACATTGTTTCCTTTCTATGCACAGGTTTTTTCCGTTAACAGAAGGTAGTCTGCACACTGTTCAGAGCCTCTCTCCTTTTTTTACTGATGAAGAAAATGAAGAAATTGTGATTCAGTGCACTGCTAGGCTTATGACATGCCTGAAAGTGGAGATCTTAAATACTGATGGTCAGTCATGGCACGTAGACTAGCTACAAGCTTCTATCTAATGCATTTTTCTTTGAGCTTTCGCAGACACATGTGCACAGCATGCACAGAATATACAACAGAGATATACACGCAAACATATGAACACAACACAGACACAGGGCTTACAAATTTCTTGGCTGTAATTTTGCTGCATTTTATTCGATTATATAATTCCTTTTTTTTTTGCTGTTATCTCTATTATGAAAATTACAGACTGAATTTTACTGTTCTCTTATTGATTGCTATCTGTACTGCCAGCTGGTTCTATTGCCATGGGCAGGGCTAGATTAGGAACTCATCAAGAGTCCATTTTTAGGAGGGTGGTGTCAGATGTGCTCAGCACTTGGGAGAGTAGGAATGAAACTATTTGGCTTTTTTCATGCTTTTACAATTTTTTATATTAATGCCTGGAAGCTAGAAGGAAGGTTAACATATCTCCACATTTTTCTGAGTTTAAAACCTCTATCTGCAGTTTCCTAATCCTTTCCCCATGTGAATGAGCCTGCCCTGCCTGCCTGCCTGCTTCCAGTGTAACTAGCAGCAGAGACTGTGGGTAGTCTGAAATGCTCCTTTAGTTACCAAAAGTGAGGATGTGAACTGGATGAAGTTCCTGTGCCGTATAAATTAACGGGCTGATGCAGAAAAGCTTAGTGCGGCATTTTCTGGCACTAGACTTACTCTCCAATGCAGAACGCAAGCTTTGTGCTGGACATACTCTTAAAATGGGCCTGCACCTTAATGTAAAGAAGACAAAGATCATGATAACTGGCAAAATCAATAAGTTCATAGATGATGGAGAAGAAATTGAAATAGTTGACAACTTTAACCTACCTACTTGGATCAACTGTCAATAAAGAAACGACAAGCAGTCAAGAAATCCGATGACGCATTGCTCTTAGACAAGATTCTCAAGAGCAGAGATGTCTCTCTATTCAAAGCTTTGACTTATTAAAGCCATGGTATTTTCAGTAATGTCATATGGATGTGAAAGTTGTACAGTGAAAAAGATAGATAGGAAGAAAATCGATGCCCTTTGAATTATAGTGCTGGAAACGAATACTGTGTTATACCATGGACTGCCCGAAGAACAAACCCAGCAGTACTAGAGGAGATCAAACCTAAGCTTTCCTTAGAAGCTCAGTTGACAAGACTTTGACTTTCATACTTTGGACACATTATGTGAAGAGAGAGCTCATTGGAGAAAGGCATCATGCAAATCGCTGCATAAATAATTGTTCCCAATGTAAAAAAAAATAAAAAATAATAACTGCGCTGAAATTTAGCAGTCTTTTACACCATGTTTGGATCTTCACACAAGCTTTGGGCAGGCGTAAAGATCCAGCTGGGAGCAAAAGTATTATCTGAGGTGAAGTTTGACATTTCAGCTCAGATGATCCAGGCATTGGGGAAAGCCCAGATGCCATCAGAATATTGTCGGGGGCTGGTGCCCCTGTCACTGACCGCTTGACAGAAACTATATCCCTGGTGGCCCTGATCCCCGCCAGCCCGATTTAAAAAAAAAAAAAAAAAAATTCCCCGGTGGCCCCGAGGTTCTGATTTCCCCCCACCCATCCACTAAAAAAACCCCCTAATGGCCCAATGGTCCTGATTTCCTTCCTCCACTAAAAGAAAATCTTTGTGGCCCAGCGGCCCCGATTCTCCCCTCTCCCGACAATAACAAAAATTCCTGGTGGTCCTGGCGGCGCAGGAGTGGAAGCGCAAGGGCAACTCTCACACTCCAGATTAAAGGTACTGGGAGGGGAGGTTTAAGTGCCACCAGGAACTTTTGTTATTGGGTAGGAGGGTTTGAGGCTGTTGTGCCACCAGGGATTTTTTTTATTGGGTGGGTGGGGGATCATGGACACTGGGCCACTGGGGACTTTGTTTCTGTCAGGACATCGGTGTCCGGGGAGAGCACTGGATCGTAGATAGTATGCTGATGGCATTGGGGGCTTTCCCCGATGCCAAGGTCATCTGAGGGGGAAGTGCCAAACGTCCCCTCAGATGACCCTGTTTCTCTAGGACAGCATGCCAAACTTGTGCTCACTTCTGTGCTCATGTGTTTGGCTTGCTCTCCCAGTTTAATGCTGACTCTCTGTGCACTGGGTAATTTGAATATTGCATTCCAGTACAAAGAGTCAGCGTTAAAGTCATGCTATGAAGCCCTGCGCTAGAGCTTTAAGCACTGGGCTCTAGCACAGGGTTTCTACATCAGCCTGTAAGTTTGTGTGTGGTGGGAGATGGAAGAGAATGAAGCTCCCCACCTCCCAAATAATGCCTTTCTAGGAAAAGTAGTTCCAACTCCTTGCAGCGTACTAACACTGATTCATAGTAACATAGCAATGATGCAAATGTGCCTGTCAGATAGTCCTTCCTTTTTGTTTTCTCTCCCTATCAGTCACATGAAGAATAAACATACACACACATGTGCACACAGACACGACTGAGCAAACATTCACACACCTGCAAGAATGAACAGACGCACATATTAGCGCAACATAAAAGCAAACATGAACACGTGCCCTTTTGTACAAACATGCATATACTAACCCACAAAGGTACATATATATGCACACCATCAAAATAGTGATACATACAGAAAACAGATAATAAACATGCACACGCACACCACATTGTGAAGAGACATGTGCGCACACACCATGTTGTCAAGAGACATGTACGTCCACAACATTGACAAGAGACATGTGCACAGGCATGCACCTGACATTGGTGAGAGAGAAGTGTGCACTCATGCTTCACATTGACAAAAGAGATGCGCACGCGTGCCCCGCATTGATGAGAGAGGAGACACACAGTGATAGAGCAGATGAATGCGCACACACAGTGGTTGGAAAGAATTACATGAGCTATGCTCTTCATGCTTTCCCCAGTTATTTGTATTGTAACATGCTTCAAGTATCAGCGGTGTTGAGTCTTGACATAAAAATAATAATAATTATAATTGAGCAGCCTAATGGAATAAAAATCCATCATTGACTGATTTCCCGAGAGCCCCCCTCCCACCCTGATTTACTTCCTTGGGGTTTAATTTGTTTCAGATTAATGTAGGCAGGAGGAATTATGTCTTGGGTATGCTTCTTATAAAAGCAAACAAGTTCTACCCCAAAGGTTTGACCCCTCTTATTGTTTGAAGTGTTTCTTCATTACATGCAGCAGCTGACCATGCAGGTACCACCTGCACTATGCCATTGCATGTAATGTGAGGCCTGATGCTGTCTCAACCGTCCCCCAGAACATCAAAAAGAAAATAGCTGCAAGTGCCCCTGACAGCTGTCCCCTCCCATCCTTCCGATCTCAAACATGCTGAGCCTGCCAACCCACTTCCCTCCTGATCTGACCCTCCTTCCCCATTATAAGGTCCTCTCCGTTCAGTTCCCCTTCCAATCAAAAGTAGAGAGTTTCTATTGCTCTCCACCACACATTATCCCCAGATCACACTCCTAAACCTGACCCCCCCCCCCCACCCCTCTCAGACACCTGCCGGCATCCCTGGAGTCTGGTGGAGGGGGCAGGAGCAATCCACTTTTGATTCTGCCCCATTGGTGCTGGGGTGCAAAGTAGATCCGACTCAGCAGTGGTCCAACTTCCTGCTATTGCTTTTTCTCCGGGAACAAGCAAGAAGGCAGTCCTTGATTATGGGTGACGGCACCGACGGAGTGATCCACTCCCCAGCTTTCAAAGAAAGCCTTTGGGAGTTACACCACGCATGCGTGGTCACATTCCTGCCCAAGGGTGCCATCTTGCCTTAGTCTTCTTTTTTCCACAGAGCCCTACAGATGGTTCTGTCTGTGCCCCCTGATTAAAGTCAAATTTTCTCACCTAATTTGTGCTTTTGCCGGAATTGGTTCCGATCACCTTCCCACCGCCCAAGTCTACCACCTCAGTGTGTTGTGTTTTTCTTTCTCAAGTATTCTTTTTTTCTTTTTCCTTTTATTTGGCATGCGGGTCTTTGCTTGCGGCCTGACTGACCGAGACATCTGAGTTTGATCTTGTGGGGGTCGTTTTTCACTCTATAGACTCAATCAGCAGTTTCAAGCAGTGTGGCAAGTGCAACCACACTATGTCCCGCACAGACGACCATAATACCTACATTAGTGCCCCCCACACCGGCAGGGAGGCCTGCACCATGGATGTATTTGGCAGGAAGGGTTTCCCAGGCTCCATGCTCACAGCCTGGATCCAGGCATACCAGCTGTACATGGATGTACGTGAGGGACCTGGCGAAGGAGATCACCGGGTTCTTGGCTGGACTGTCGGGTGAACCTCTTGAGTGCTTCAGGACCCTCGTTTCTTCAGTCAAGGAGTTCTCCAAGTTTTAGTCTCGGGCAGCCTTTGACTGCGAGCCTTCGGTAGCTACAATTTATTTTATTTATTTATTTAAAAGGATTTATAATCCCGCCTTCTCCTTTAATCAAAGTGATGTACACAGTAACCAATCAAATACATTGACATTTGTGTGATCATGCAGTGTTATACAGTGAATGAGTGTGTGTGTAAGTTGGTGTTGATTTGTGGTGGGCTATTTACAGCATGAGCTACTTTACAATGTTATGAACGTGAGGGAGAAAGGGTGGGGGTTGGTATTAGTCCAGGAGTTGGTGGGCACAATCATGTGCTATCACCGTAGTGCACAATGAAGAGTGTTGTCTTGAGTTGTTTTCGAAAGTCCTTAATGTCTTCTGTTGATCGTAGATCGTCAGGGAGGGCGTTCCATATTGCAGGTGCTGCCATCGATAGAGCTCTTCTTGCGGTATTCTTTCGAGCCTTGGTGAAGTCTTTTGGTGTGTTGTGTCCGAGGTGCCTCTCCTCCTCGGTCTTGTGCTGATATCTGGTTGTATGAGTGGTTGTAGGCTGAGTGCTGATGTCCGGTGTTTGATTTTGAATATGTTTAAGACTGTCTTATATCTGATGCGGGCGCTGAATGGGAGCCAGTGGAGGTGTTTTAGAATGGGGGTGATGTGATCTTGTCTTGATGAGCCAGATATTATGCGTGCTGCTGTATTTTGAGCCATTTGCAGTGGCCTGAGTGTCTGCTTAGTTAGGCCCAGATAAATTAGTGCTTGACAGACTGTGCGGAAATGATCTTGAGCGAGGAGGGGTTTGAGGCGTCTGATTAGTTTCATCTTGAGGTATGCATTTTTGGTGGTTCTGCTGATGTGTGATTGTAGGTTTAGTTCCTTGTCGAGAGTCACTCCGAGGTATTTCACTTCCGGTTTTATGGGTATTGTTGTTTTGTTGACCTTGATGGAGGGTGGCGGAATGAAGCTGGAGTTTCGGGTGATGAGTAGTGTCTCAGTATTGTTGTAGTTTATGGTCAGGTTGTTGTCTTGAAACCAGCTGGTCATATGTTTGAGACAGTCTGTTATTCTGGTGTAGTCAGGGTTGTCGAGGTTGATTGGGGTATATTTCATAATGTCGTCGGTATAGATTGTGTATTGTATTTTGTGTTCTTTCATGATGTTGCAGATCTGTTGAATGTAGAGGTTAAATAAAAGTGCTGATAGGGCGGAGCCTTGTGGGACGCCTTGCTTGATTTTTGAGGGTCGGGAGGTGTTGGGGCCAATCTTGACCTGGAACTGTCCGTCCGTTAGGTATGAGTTGAACCACTTCAAGGTGGTTCTGTGTAGTCTAGTGCTCTGTAGTCTTGCTAGAAGAATTTTGTGGTCCACTGTGTCAAATGCTGATGATATGTCTAAGAAGATCATAAGTGTTCCTCTCTTGCGGTTGTCTATGATTTGGATTATGTTGTTAAAGAGGTATAACAGGAGTGTTTCGACTCCATGGTTCGGGCGGAAACCATGTTGGTTGATGTCCAGTGAGGCATGTGTGTCAATGTAATCCTGGAGTTGATGCTGTACCGCTTTTTCTATAATCTTTGCCAGTAGGGGTATGCTTGAGATAGGTCTGTAGGCTGCTGGGTTGCTCTTGTCTAGTGGGGATTTCCTCAGGATTGGTCTTATTGTAGCTAGCTTTAGTTGGTTTGGCATGACTCCTTGGGCAATTGGTATTAGTGCCTGATGCCTTGCCTGGTTACAGTCCTTCGATCTGGAGCAATGGGTTCAGGACAAGTTGGCCAACGTCCCTTGCTGGGGAGAAAACCTCTTTAGCAAGCCCATGATTGAGAAGGTCGATGAGCTAGAGAGAGAATTCCTGACCAGAACCTGGCTATCCAGGAAGATTGCTGACCTTTCCCATCGGAGGCTTCGGAGAAAAAGCCCTTCCACCCGAAGACCATGTTACCCCAAGTTTCCAGCCTACCAGGCTCCCTCTCAGGGGCAGCAGTCCAAGGTACAGGGGTATGGCCCCCATAAGCCAAAAGCCCTCCAAGCTCCAAACAACACCTGGGGGGGGGGGGGGGTTGACGCATTGGGCATAGCCTCCCTCCCCAGGACATCACAGGCCCAAGGTTCACAGGAGGACGGCTGGTCCACTTCACACACCTATGGCCGGACATCACCACAGATGCATGGGTGCTGGCAGGTGGTCAGGTGGGGGGGTACCTCCTCCACTTCTTTCAGCTGCCTCCTTCCTACTTCCCAGGGGAAATGCCCATGAACCTCTTGCACAGGGAACTCCTGTAGAGGGTCATGTGGTAGAGATCGTTCCCCAGTCCTTCCAGGCCAGGGGTTCTACTTCCACTACTTCCTTGTCCCCAAGAAAACCAGGGACTTCAGACCCATTCTGGACCTGTGGGACCTCAACTGTTTCCTGGACAAGGAAAAGTTCAAAATGGTATCCCTTGGAACCTTGCTGCCTTACCTCCTTCAGGGAGATTGGCTATACTCCTTGGATCTTAAAGATGCATATTTTATTTTATTTATTTATTTACCATTTCTTCTATACCGCGCTATTTAGATCAGTGCGGTTCACATTCAACATCAACTATACAACGCAGGCACCCTGCGTTGTATTTACAATGAACGGGGAGAACAACTTGGACGTAACTGGGGGAAACTATCTACATCATATTTACACTGGTAACTACTTTCAGACCAGATCTGTCGAACATCTTATTTACGTTGGTTGCATGAGATCTATTTACGGGAGTACTGTTGGGGTACTGAGCTGACTATCCTTTTTCATGCTGAGTCTGATTAGTCGAGTGCGTTGGGTGATTGGCTGAGGTGCACCCTGCTGGTTTACTCAGGCTGGCTTCGGGGTAGTATCTAGTGAACAGGTGATGCTTTAATGCCTTCCTGAAATGCGTTAGGTCGGTGATGTTTCGGATATATGTGGGGAGGGCGTTCCAAGCTCTAGGTGCGTAAATCGTGTAAGCCCTATTCGTTGTTTTTGTGCATTTCGTTATTGCTTTTGGGACCTCCAGGGTGTTTTGCATTGTGTGTCTTCTGTTTCTGTTGTGCGGCACGCTGTGTATCATCTTGCTGATGGCTGTGGGGGTCTGATTGTTCAAGGCTTTGAAAGTCAGGGTCAGCACTTTGTAGAGGGGTTCTTGCTTGAACAGGTAGCCAATGAAGGTTCATCAAGACCGGAGTTATATGCTCCCTCCGTGTAGCTCCTGTTAATACTCTCATGGCAGTGTTCATTGCAAGCTGGAGCGGGGCTAGTGTTGCTTGAGGGAGACCATGTAGAATTATGTTGGCGTAGTCGAAGTGTGGTAGAATCAAGGCTTGATAGATTGATCGATAGTCGCTGAGGTCGAGTAGTGGTCGTGTTTAAAGGTCCTTATTTTCAGATATATTGTTTTTACAGTGTTTCTTATGTGGGTCTTCAAGTTTAGCTGCTGGTCCAAGGTAACGCCAAGGTAGCGGATTGTGGGCTTAGTTTTCAATTCTGTATTGCTGATTTTTAAAGAGGGTGGTGGAGTGATGTCCTGGTTTCTTGAAATGAAAAGAACCTCTGTTTTGCTGTAATTGATTTGTAGATTTTGCGTAATGAGCCAGTCTGCTACTGCTTCAAAACATCTTGTTAGAGGGGAGAATTCTGGTTGGTCGGTCCTGAATGGGATGTATAGCAGGATATCGTCTGCGTAGGCCAGACATTCAACCTTGAATGAGCGTATTAGTGTGCATATAGGCTGCATATAGATGTTAAACATCAGTGCAGACGAGCCCTGTGGCACCCCCTGGTTTTGCAAAAATGGCTCAGATGTTGTGGTGCCTGACCTTACATGTTGCCATCTATTAGACATAGAAACATAGAAACATGATGACAGAAAAAGACCACATGGCCTATCTAGTCTGTCCTTCCATAACAACAACTACACCAGTCCACTTTTTACCTTTAGAGATCCTCTGTGTTGGTCCCATGCTTTTTTGAATTCAGTTACTGTCCTCATCTCTACCACCTCCACTGGGAGACTATTCCATGGATCCACTACTCTTTCCGTAAAGAAATATTTCCGCATATCACTCCTGAATCTATCTCCCTTCACCCTCATCCCATGTCCCCTCGTAGTAGAACTTGCTTTCAATTGAAAGAGGCTCTCTCCCTGAACATTTATGCCACGGAGGTATTTAAACATCTCAATCATATCACCTCTATCCCGCCTTTCCTCTAAGGTGTACATATTAAGATCCTTAAGTCTGTCTTCATATGCTTTATAATGAAGCCCATCAATCATTTTAGTAGCAACCCTCTGCACCGACTCCATCCTGTTCACATCCTTTTGAAGGTGCGGTCTCCAGAATTGCACACCATACTCCAAATGAGGTCGCACCAAAGACTTTTACAGAGGCATTATCACCTCCTTTTTTCTGCCAGCCATTCCTCTCCGTATGCACCCAAGCATCCTTCTAGCTTTTGACGTCGCCTTTTCTACCTGTTTAGCTACTTTAAGATCATCAGACACAACCACGCCTAGGTCCCGCTCTTCTTTAGTGGACAAAAGTACTTCACCTCCTATACTGTATTGCTCCCTTGGATTGCTGCAGCCCAAATGCATGACCTTACATTTTGTGACATTAAATCCCAGCTGCCAAATTCTAGACCATTCTTCAAGCTTAGCTAGATCCCTCCTCATGTTATCTACACCTTCCTGGGTGTCTACTCTATTGCAGATTTTGGTATCATCCGCAAAGAGGCAAACCTTACCCGACAGCCCTTCCGCTATATCACTAACAAAGATGTTAAAAAGAATCGGACCAAGGACAGATCCCTGGGGCACACCACTGGTAACATCCTTCTCCTCAAAGTGAGCTCCATTTACTTGTACTCTTTGTCGCCTCCCACCCAACCAATTTCTAACTCAAGCAGTAACTTTAGGGTCCATCCCTAGGGTGCTCAGTTTGTTTATAAGTCGCCTGTGAGGAACAGTGTCAAAGGCTTTACTGAAATCTAAATACACCACATCTAGAGCTCTCCCTCGGACCAACTCCCTGGTCACCCAGTCAAAGAAATCAATCAGATTTGTCTGACAAGACATGCCTCTGGTGAATCCATGCTGCCTCGGATCCTGTAATCCGCTGGACTCCAGAAACCTCACTATTTTCTCTTTCAGCAGCGTTTCCAATAATTTACTCACCACCGAAGTTAAACTAACCGGCCTGTAGTTTTCAACCACATCCTTACTTCCGCTTTTGTGTAAAGGCACCACATGAGCCTCTCTCCAGTCCTTTGGCACCACTCCCGACTCCAACGAGGCATTGAAAAGGTCAGTCAGTGGAGTTGCTAGAACGTCCCCAAGTTCCCTCAGTATTCTAGGGTGTATCCCATCCGGTCCCATCGCTTTGTCTACTTTAAGTTGAGCTAGTTTCTCACGAACACAGTCTACTGAAAATTGTTCAAGATGTCCCTCGTTTCTGTTCTTATTTGTGGGTGTTTTCTGAGGTCCTGCTCCTGGTTCTTCATCTGTGAACACAGAACAAAAATATTTGTTAAGCAATTCCGCTTTATCCTTATCAGCTTCTACATATTCCCCCCCTGCACCCTTGAGTCTGACAATACCACTTTTGCCCTTCCTCTTCTCACTAATATATCTGAAAAATGTCTTATCCCCCCATTTTATTGCATTGGCTATTTCCTCCTCCTTTTGAATCTTTGCCTTCTTGACTACTTTGCTAGCTTCTCTACGTTTTTTCAAATACAGAGATGCCTGTCTTCCTCTCTCTGTGATCTCTTGTATTTCATGAAGGCCTCCCTCTTTTTCTTCACTTTTTCAGCTACTTCCTTCGAAAACCATAGCGGTCTCCTGTTCCTTTTGCCTTTATTTACCATTTTAACAAAAAGGTTGGTTGCCTTTAAAATACCCCCTTTCAGTTTTGCCCACTGTTTTTATACATCCCCCAGCTGTTCCCATCCCACTAACGACTCCCTGAGGTATTGGCCCATCTTTGCAAAGTTAGTCTTCCTAAAGTCTAAGATCCTCACCTTGGAATGGATTCTAACAGCCCTAGTCCTAATACTGAACCACACCATCTGGTGATCACTGGATGCAAAATGATCTCCCACTACAACATCAGAAACACTTTCACCATTGGTAAGCACCAAGTCCAGTATGGCCCCTTCATGTGTGGGGTCTGTTACCAATTGCCTGAATAGTTCTCCCTGTAGAGAATCCAGGATCTCCTTACTTCTAGATGATACTGCAGCAGGAATGTGCCAATCAACATCTGGCATATTGAAATCTATCAGTAGCACTTCCCCTTTCGTAGCAATGCTGCGTATGTCTTCAACTTCAATTAACTCTCTGTCCACCTCTTCCTCTTGTGAGGGAGGTCTGTATATCACACCAATGCAAATAGATTTCTCTTTCCCTCTTTCTAGTTTAACCCACAATGCCTCCTCTCTCCCTTTTAAGCTCTGTAATTACAAAGCTTTAATAGTAGTTTTTACATATAGTGCCACTCCTCCTCCCCTTCTTCCTACCCTGTCCTTTCTGAATAAAGTATAGCCAGGTATAGTTACATCCCAGTCATGGTTTTCTGTGAACCATGTTTCTGTAACTGCCACTAAATCCAAGTCAGCCACTCCCACCAAAGCTTCAACTTCAGGGATCTTATTTCCCATGCTACGGGCATTAATACTGCTTTCCATATGTTACCCCTGTTACCCATTTCCATAAAGGTATTTAATGTATCACCTACCTGGGGGCTTTCACTTACCTGGGGGCTTTCTTCACCCATCCCCAACGAATCTAGTTTAAAGCCCTCTTCAGTAGATTAGCCAGTCTACTACCAAAGATGCGTTGACCTTTCTTGGACAGATGGATGCCATCTCTGCTCTGCAACCCTTGGAACAGCATCCCATGTACGATTTACACCAATCAAGAGCAGTTTCTTGTATTCCTTTCTCACTGAGGCGTTGTATGAGGATCTCGTGGCTCACCGAGTCGAAAGCAGCTGCGATGTCTAGGAAAATGAGAGCGAAACCTTGGTGAATGTTGTCGGTTCCAGAGACTAGGTTGTTGAATAGGGTGGTGAGGAGGGTTTCAACCCCGTGTGCTTCTCTGAACCCATGTTGGGATGGATCCAGTGGGGCTTCAGTGTCAATATGTTGTTGAATTTGATGCTGTACTATCTTTTCAATTATTTTGGCAAGTATGGGGATACTTGAAATTGGCCTGTATGACTCAACTTTCGTTGGGTCCAGCCTGTTGTTCTTCAGTAGTGGTCTAATTGAAGTTTGTTTCAGACTCTGTGGGAACGATCCCGTTGTAAGAGATTGGTTTACTAACTTGCTCAGATATTGGCTTAAGTCGCAGCGTAACTCCTTTATCCAGAGAGCTGGGCATGGGTCGTTGGGCGCGGTAGTGGGGTTGATTGCGGCGATAGTGTCTTCAATCTCTCTGCGCGATATTTTGTCAAATTTGGATAGTGGCAATGGTTTGGACAGATTATGCAGTAGGGTGTTGTCTGTGGGGCTTGAGGTTACATCAGTCTTGACCATTTTTGATTGTAGGTAGTCAGAGTATGCTTGGGGCTGTGGCATCTGTGATTGGTCTGAAGGTGGTTCTTTTATAAGAGATTTTACTATATTGAACAAGTCGTGGGGCTTGTTTAACGATCGCATCAGGACGTCTGAATGATATTGTTTCCGCTTCTTCATTAATTCATCTCGGTGTGCTCTTAAGTGAGCATTGTAAGCACTTTGTGCACTGGTGGAGCGTGCTCGACGCCATCGTCTCTCAAGCTTGCACAGGAACAGGAGTGATGCTCGGAGCTCTTTGGTATACCATGGTGCATGGTCTCGTTTCTTTGGTTTTTTTGTCTGTGGCTGGTATGCAGGTGACGGTTTTGAGGCTAGTGTCCCAGGTGAATACCAGAGCATCTAGGTCGTGTGCTGCATCGTTGAGGAGTGGAAGAATCTTCTCTCGAATTTCCTCTTTATCAAAGGGGCGGAAGCGCTTCAAAGATGTTCCAGGAGCGGTGTTGGCTTCGTTGGATTTTCGGTTATAGGTGTTAATAGGTATGTGGAATTTGAGCAGGCTGTGGTCAGACCATGGCACAGGAGTTATGGTCGGTATCATTTGTTGGGTAGGTACTGTGTCTGTCTGTGGGGCAAAAATCAGGTCCAGTTTATTTCCCTTGACGTGTGTGGGCCTGTCGACTAGCTGAGAGTAACCCAACTCGTGTAGTGCGTCTAGGAAAGCAGTGGCTTGGGACTCTTGCAGCGTGGGCAGGTTGAAGTCGCCTAGAATCCAGTTTTGGGATCGTGGTCTGTTTATGTTGCAAGCGAGGCCAATTATCGTTGCGAGATCCTCTGAAGATGGTGTTGGTGCTCGGTACAGTAGTTTGATCGTGCAGATATCGTTTGTTATAGTAAGTGAGTCTAGGTGGGTTGTGCTGGTTGCATTGTTCATCTGGAAACTTAGGTCAGTTTTGGCAAGGATGAGTGTTCCACCTCCTCTCTGATTGGTTCTATGGCATGCGTGGAATGAGAACCCTGAGGGTAGCATCTGGTTGATGATTGCATTGTCACATTTGGATAGCCAAGTCTCTGTGATCATGAGGACGTCGAGATCGTGGATTGTGACCAAATCGGTAATTATTGGCCATTTAGCGCGTACTGACCTGGCGTTGATGAGTGCACATTTCAGGACATGTTGGTATTGTTGTCGGTCCACTTGGGACTTCTTAATATGTTGAAGTGGGATGTGTAATAAGTACGAGTAAAGCATGTCATTGGATTCCCTTGGGGAGTGTCGATGATTCTCCGTCCATCTCTTCCCATTGCTCCGGAGAATCGGGATGTGGTTGGGGTTTGTATGGAAGGTGTGGGATGCATGGGGGAGCCAGGTGCCTAGGTGTAGACATGCCAAGGCTAGTAGTGGATGCATCTTGTGGTCGACTTCGCGGCGTCAGAGATAGAAGGTGAGCTGTTCGTTTCAGGGTAGCTTAGTGAGGTCTGGCGCTGACTGCTGGGGCAACTAACAACGGTAGAGTAACCTGAGTATAGCAATGTAAATGAGTAATTTGCGGCAATGTAGGCTAAGTATAACAACAATGTACTCTGTGTACAGTAAATACTGTAATCTGCGTATAGCGAGCAGTCAGCTCTTAGAACAGCAACAGTGTAAACGAGTATAGAACAGCAACAAGGTAATCTGTGTATAGCGAGCAGTTGGCTTTAGAACAGCAACAATGTAAACTAGTATAGAATAGCAGCAATGTAGTCCGTGTATAGCAGGCAGTCTGCTTTTAGGACAGTACAGTGTAGTCTGCGTGTAGTGAGTAAAGTGTAGTGCGTGTAGTGAGCATATACCCCATCCTGATACATCCAAGGCACCATCAGTGCCTCCAGTTCATGGTCAAGGGCCGACACTACCAATACAGAGTGCTGCTCCCCTTCGGACTGGCTTCGGCTCCTCACAAATTCATGGCAGTCATGGCTGCCCGCCTCGGTGTCCTGGGGGTTTTCGTATTCCCCTTCCTGGACAACTGGCTCATCAAAGTCAGCTTGCCAGAGAAGGTGTGCAATGCAGCTCACCGCACCATAGGGCTGCTCCAGCACCTAGGTTTTGTGGTCAACTTCCCAAAGAATCATTTGTTGTCTATCCAGCACTTGGAGTTAATCGGCACCCTGCTGCATTCCACCCAGGCACAGGCCTTCATCGCACAGGATCATGTGCTGCACCTCTTGATCCTGGCACAGGACATGCAGTGCTGCTCAGCGGCGAAAGCCAGACAGATTCTCCGCCTCTTGGGGCACATGGCACATACGGTCCACGTTACGCCCTTTGCTCGCCTCCACATGTAGCAGGCCCAGTGGACACAGGCTTCTGGCCATCTGGAGGACAGGATCCAGTTGACACTGGCCCTGGTGACGTCCCTTGCTTGGTGGCAGGACCCCCTCAACCACAGAGCCAGCCTGCCTTTCTGGGCTCCTCTAGTGCAGCGCATCCTCACGATGGACGTGTCCAAGTTGGGCTGGGGAGCCCATTTTGATCACCTGAAGCCGCGCAGGGCCGATGGTCTCCAGGGGAGGGTGCCTTGCAGATCAATATGCTAGAACTGAGGGTGGTATACCATGCCCTGCGGGTGTTCCAGGTCCATTTAACGGGCAGGTGGTTCAAGTCCAGATGGACAATCAAGTGGCGATGTACTTCCTCAACAAGCAGGGTGGCACGGGCTGATACCACCTCTTCTGGGAGACTGTTCACCTCTGGAACTTCGCAGCAGGGTGAACAATCTCTCCCTCAGGATAGTTTACCTGCCAGAACAATGCACTGGCCGACCGCTTGAGCCGGGTCTTACAGCCCCATGAGTAGCAGCTGAACCTAGTGGTACTGGGGGATGTCTTTTGCCGCTGGGGGACCCCAGAGATAGACCTCTTTGCCAGTCCAGAGAATGCACAACTGCCGCGCTTCTATTCTTGGAGGCTGGCTCAGGGACGGGAGGTGGCGGATGCCTTCCTCCTTCCCAGGTTCAGTGGCATCCTGTACGCATTCCTGCCTACACCCTTGGTATCCTGGGGGAGCTCCTCAAGATACAGGGAGAGGTGGCCTCAGTCATATTCATCAATCCCAGGTGTCCTAGGCAGCCATGGTTCCCCCTGCTCCTGCAGCTGTCCTGGAGGGACCCACTGCCACTGGGGAGCTCTCCATACCTGCTGTCACAGGATGCAGTGACGGTGAGGCTTAGGGCAGCTCTTTGTCTCCTTTGACCCCAGCCATCTTGGGGTTGCAGTCTCCAAGTGCAACCTCTCACAATGGGCGGCCAACTGCATTTCCTTTGCCTACAAGCAGGCGGAGCTTTCTCTGGACCATCATGTCACAGTGGGCACAATGTGCATGCCATGGGGGCCTCTGGCCAACCTACGCTCTGTGCCCTTACTGGACATCTGCCGGGATGCCACCTGGTCCTCTGTGCACACCTTCACAGCACACTACTGCTTGGAAGAGAGCTCACGGTGTGATAGCATCTTCAGCCATGCAGTACTTAGTCACTTCTTTGGGGAATAGTGCAACTGCTTCACTCCAGCTCTTTGTGTTCAGACTACCGGAAAGGGGATTGCATCTTTGATGCTGCTGCTGCATTGCCAGACTAACAACCATCCAGCGCTCCTTGCTGTCCTTTACGGTCTGCTTTTTGGGTCACCTGTGGCTTATACAGGATTTTTTGGTAGTATCTAGCTTGGGAGTCCCATATGTGAGGACTGACTTCCTGCTTATTCCCAGAGAAAGCGTAGTTACTCACCTGTAACAGGTGTTCTCCAGGGACAGCGGGAATAATTCCTCACAAACCTTCCTCCTTCCCGTGGAGTTGCATCCTGCTGGGGTTTTTTTTGCCGTCGTGTGCTATATCATACTGAGACAAGATGGCACCCATGGGTGGGACTGGGAAGGTGACTGCGCATGCACGGTGTAACTGCCAAAGGCTTTCTTTGAAAGCTGGGGAGTGGATCCGTGTGGGCTCTGTTGGTGCCGATGTCACCCATATGTGAGGACTGATTCCTGCTATCCCCGGAGAACACCGGTTACAGATGAGTAACTGTGCATTTTTAATTGTGATGAGTAAAAACTAATTTTTTTGTATTTATTTTAAATGTACTACTTAGTAACTAACTTCACAATGTGTCCCCTAGTTTTTGTACTTTTTGAAAGATTCAACAACCAATTTGAATTTACCAATTCCACTCTACTCATGACTGTATAGACTTCTCTTATCTCTCCTCAGCTGTCCCTTCTCCATGCTGAAGAGCTCTAAACTCTTTAGCCTTCCCTCAGCCAAGCACTAATTCCTTTTTGAAGGAGGGGGAAACATCCTGTCACATGCAGAATAATCTCTCTGCAGTTACTTCCTATGCTGTTCTAAGCTGGGCAACAGAGAGAGACTGTTGAACATAAGCACATAAGATATGCCATATTGGGTCAGACCAAGATCCATCAAGCCCACTATCCTGTTTCCAACAGTGGCCAATGTAGGTGATAAGTACCTAGTAGTTTCCCCAAAAGACACAGGTTCCACAATGCTTGTATTGGGTCAAGCAGTGATATCCTTGGTCCCTTTTAATAATGGTTTATGGACCTTTTCTCCAGGAACTTGTCCATACCTTTTTTTAAACCCAGCTACACTAACAGTTTTTGCCACATCCTCCGGTAACAAATTCCAGAGTTTGATTACACATTGAGTGAAAAAATATTATCTCCAGGAACAAGCAGGAATGTAGTCTTCACATATGGGTATCGTCAGTACCGACGGAGCCTGCACGGGAACGCTCTCCAGAGTCCAATAGGAAAGCTTTTGGGACCATCCCACAGTGCCTGCGTGCTGCCTTCCTGCCTTTCCCAACTGTCCCTCTTCAGTTCTTTGTTTTCCGCGGAGCCGACAGGTCGCACATCCTGTCACCGCAGAAAAAAATCCCTTCTATTCTTCTTTTTTGTGATCGCGTCTGCCTTACCTCGACGCTACAAGGGTACCGCCGTTTTTTCTTTTCTTCTTTAAAAAAAAAAAACTTTCTTCTGGAGTCTTTCCAGTAATTTTTTCTTCAGTTGCCACACGCAATTTTGAGCACTAGGCCCAACGTTTTCCTTCAAAATGGAAAAACCCGCTTCAGGTTTTAAAGTGTTCTAAGTGTGGCTGTACCATCTCCGTCACCGACACCCATGAGCGGTGCCTCAAATGTTTAGGTCCTGACCACTCTATTTCAGTGTGTGTTGCCTGTGGGATGATGTTGAAAAGGGGCTGGCAAAACCGAGCTACTAAACTTAGCACCCTTTTTCACTCCGATGCAGCCTCCGTGGCATCGACGTCTTCCAGGGCTTTGTCTTCCTCCCATGGATCTCAGGTAACTAAGCATAAATCTAGCCAGTCCTCAAAGGGAAGATCTCCTTCTAGACATCGAGATGCCTCTGGCGTTGCCCTTGAGGGACTTTCACCGGCAAAATTGCCCCGGCGGGAGGCTTCGGCTTCCAAAGCAGTAACGGGGCTCCAGGATGTTCTCGAGGCTTCAACCTCGGCAGAACTACTGGTGCCATGCTCTGGGGTGCCGGCTGCTTCATCCAGTACTGATACCCAAGCATCGGCAGCGTCGATAGACCAGAGATTCTTGGCTATTGAATACAGTCTGGCGGCTCTTCTCACAGCCTCGATGCCCCTGAAACCGCTTCAGACAATTCAACTGGTACCAGCACCGGCTGTATCGACATCGGCAGGATATTCTACCGGGACCAAGTCATGCGCGTCTATCCGGCATCGACAAGTTGGTACCGGACTACTCCGATGCCGACTTCGATCGGTACCGGTACCATGCTTTGCATGATCACCCGGATCAGAGATACTTCGAATCCTCGGATGAGTCTGAAGACTCTGAAAGCTCTGCGGATACCAGAGTACTTCTTCCTGAGGATTCCTCTTCTCCTCAGCGTAGGATGTCTCCACCAGAGTATATGTCCTTTCAGGATTTTATCCGAAATGTGGCCTGAGGTCTTTCCATCACAGTGGCTCCTGAAAAAGAGCCCAGGGCAAAGGAATTAGAAATCCTGCCATACCCTAAAGCTCCCAAGGAGGCAGCTATCTTACCTATTCATGAGATCTTACATGATCTCATGTTAAGGATGTGGGAAACACCTCTAACCACATCTCCTCACTCTCGCAGACTCGACACCATGTATCGAGTTCCTCCTTGTCCTGGGTTTCAGAAGACTCAATTACCACACCATTCCATGCTGGTGGAATCAGCTATGAGAAGGATAAAGAGTGCAAAAAGGCATGCATCTAATCCTCCAAGACGTGAGTGTAGGACTCTTGACGCCTTTGGCCGTCGAACCTTCCAGGCTTCCATGCTTTCTGCTAGGATCAGTTCCTATATCTTATATATGGGAATGTTCCTTAAGGAGGTCACAGGAGATTTAGAGCTTATGAGCCCTCTCCTTCCTGATGATAAAAGGCAAGATTATTTTGCTCTTGTTAAACATGCTCAGGATGTTTCCAAGTTTGTGAATCGTGCAGCCTTTGACTGGTTTGAGTGCATAAGCAGAACCTCTGTCATTGCCATAGGTGCACGTAGGATTGCCTAGCTCTAGGCATCTGACTTGGAAATTAGGGTATAGGATAAACTAGGGAATATTCCTTGCACAGGAGAGAATCTCTTTGGCAAAAATGGCAGGAAAAAGCTAATGAGATGCTGACAATATCACTTTGTCTAAATCTACAGCTGATCCTGTGAGGAAAAAAATCCTCTAAGAAACCATTCTTCAGTAAGAAGTAGTTTTATCCCTCCCATACCCAGCAGGGGCATCGTTTAGGTCAGTCTGCCCAAAAGGGACAGCAGCAACAACCTAGGCAAAGAGAGACAAAAGCAGCTAAGCCTCAACTGGCTCAGCAGACTCAGCCTCCACAGGGGCTTTGACTCCTATCTGGAGAACTTTGCCTTCCTGGCCCTGAACGCCCAGAACCCTCCACCATCCCAGGAAGGTTATGTCATTTTGCCCCCAGATGGGGTCAGATAACAGCAGAAAATTGGACTCTGTCTATTGTAAGAGAGGGGTATAAGCTTCATTTTCTCAGCATGCCCCCTCCTACAGTGGTAAGACAGTTCAATTGTCAGACCTCTCTCAACAACCAATTAGGTCAAGAGGTCACTGTGCTCCTTGCTCAAGGAGCAATAGAAGAGGTACCCATTCCCCAAAGGGCTCCAGGGTTTTACTCCCCCTATTACCTTATTCCAAAGAAAACAGGAGGACACAGACCCATTTTAGATCTCTGAGAATTGAACAAATTCCTGTTCAAAGAGAAGTTCAAAATTATTTCTCTGGGAACTCTGCTGCCATACCTTCAGAGTCAGGATTGGCTTTGTTCTCTAGATCTCAAGGATGCGTACACTCATGTTCTCATCCATCCAACTCACCGAACGTTCCTTCGTCTGTTTCAAGGGAAGCACTACCAATACAGGGTTCTTCCCTTTGGCCTGGCCTCTGCACCAAGGGTGTTCACAAAATGCATGGCTGTGGTAGCAGCATTTCTCCGCACCCTGGTAATATTCGTCTTCCTTTACTTAGACAACTGGCTCATTCGAGCCCCTTGAGAGCCAGAGGCCAGGGTGCTCTCTGTCGCACAATGCGCATCCTTCAGTATTTGGGACTTGTCATAAACTTCCCAAAATCCAACCTTGCTCCCACTCAGTCCCTAGAGTTTTTATAGGAGCTCTGCTAGATACCAAACAGACAAGGGCCTTCCTTCCACAGCCCCGCTGCCTTCGCATTGTGCAGTTAGCTTCCCCAAGCAGTGCTAAAACCTCCCTCACTGCTCGGTAAATGTTACAGTTGCTAGGCCACATGGCATCCACCGTGCATGTGGTTCCTTATGCTCGCCTCCATATGAGGGCAGCCCAGTGGACTTTATCCACTCAGTGGACTCAGGCATCAGGTTGCCTGTCAGACAAAATAGCAAACTCAGATCGCCTTATTTTGTCTCTCCAATGGTGGCAATCACCCCAAAACCTTTTGGTGGGGTTCCTTTTCAGCAACCCCTATCCCAAGCCACTCTAACAACAGATGCTTCGCAGGTGGGTTGGGGAGCCCACCTGCAAGGCCTCTCTACCCAGGGTACCTGGACTCCACAGGAGGTCTATCTTCATATCAACCTCCTGGAGCTCAGAGCAATCTTCCTTGCTCTTTGAGTATTTCACACCCAGCTCAGCTACAAGACAGTCCTAGTTCAAATGGACAATCAAGTAGCCATATTCTATTTGAACAAGCAGGGCGGAACAGGCTCTTTGTCGCTGTGCAACAAAGCTTTGCGACTATGGGTCCTCGTCAGAGAGCATCAGATTCATGTCCTTGCGGTGTATCTTCCAGGCATTCAAAACTCTTGGGCAGACAGACTCAGTCGAGTTCTGCTTCCACACGAATGGTCTCTCCATGCAGACCAGGTGGCCAAAATTTTTCAAATTTGGGGAACCCCCGACATAGACCTCTTTGCAAGTCCGCTGAATGCCAAACTTCCCCGGTTCTGTTCCAGAATTCCGGGTCAGGGTTGTCAGGCCAAGGATGCTTTCCTCATCCATTGGGGTCAGGACTTCCTGTATGCCTTTCCATCCATTCCCCTAATTCCCAAATCACTGTTCAAGCTTCAGAGAGACAAAGGTCATATGATTCTCATAGCTCCACGTTGGCCACGGGAAATGTGGTACCCTCCGCACCTACATCTCTCTCAAACTCCGCCTCTGGAGTTAGGATGTGCTCCAAATCTCCTTTCTCAAGAGGACAGGATGCGGCATCTCAGGGCCTGGTTGCTGAAAGCCCCAAACTTCATGGTCTTAACCTTTCCCAGCAGGTAAAAGATATCCTTTATGCTTCCAGGAAGCCTTCCACAAGATGCTCTTATGCATTGAAGTGGAAAAGGTTTACCATATGGTGCTCGCAGAAGGGTCTTAACCCTCTTGCAATACCTCTGGAATCATTACTGGAGTATCTCCTTCATTTATCAAATGCAGGGCTTAAGACCAATTCAGTGAGTTCATTTGAGTGCTATTGCAGCTTCTTTCAGTCCTCTAAATGGATAACCTATTTCCTCTCATCCTCTCATAGCGCGATTTATGAGAGGCCTTCTTTTAACGAAGCCTCCCATTAAGCCACCACCGGTGGCATGTGACTTAAATCTGGTTCTTGGGCAGCTCATGAAACCGCCCTTTGAACCATTAGCCACTACCTCTTTGAAATTCCTTTTCTGGAAGGTCATCTTTATAATTGCAATCACATCAGCTAGTCACATCAGTGAATTGCAAGCGTTGATGGTTGATCCTCCTTATACAAGGTTCCATCATGATGAGGTAGTCCTTAGGACTCATCTAAGCTTTATGCCAAAGGTGGTGTCGCCCTTTCATTTAAACCAAGTGGTTTACCTTCCTGTATTCTTTCCAAGGCCTCACGCTTCAAATGCAGAAAGGAATCTTCATACTTTGGACTGTAAAAGGGCTTTGGCCTTTTTACTTGCAAAGGACACAGCAAGATAGAAAGTTCTTTCAACTCTTTGTTGCTTTTGATCCTAGTCATTTGGGACTTCCAGTCTCCAAAAGAACACTGTCCAGCTGGATTGCACAGTGTATATCTTTTGCCTATGAGAGTAAAATCCTTCCTCTTGAAGGCCATGTCACAGCTCACAATGTGAGAGCCATGGCAGCCTCTATGGCTCATCTTCACTCTGTGTCTATCGACAACATCTGTCGAGCAGCTACTTGGGCTTCGGTTCATACCTTCACAGCCCATTACTGCTTAGACTAGGACTCCCGCCGGGATGCCTTGTTTGGTCAGGCTGTTCAACACGTGTTCCATACTTAATCAACTCCTACCCACCATCCCTGGTAGGATGCCAGAGATCCATGGGGGGAAGTGGAGCCCTTTCACAAGGGCACATAACTTCTGGGGCCTTCTCCCTGGCATCTGCAGCTAGGGAGTCCCCATATGTGAAGACTACATTCCTGCTTGTTCCTGGAGATAGCATAGTTATTCACCTGTAACAGGTGATCTCCAGGAACAGCAGGAATTTAGTCTTCATAACCTGCCCCCCTCCCCTAGTAGTTGTGTCTCTCTCTCTTTCTCTCTTTCCCTCAGCTTTAAACTCAACTGGAGAGGGACAGTTGGGAAAGACGGGAAGGCAGCACGCAGGCGCTGTGGGATGCTCCCTGAAGCTTTCTCGTTGGACGCTGGGGAGCGTTCCCGCGCAGACTCCGTTGGTACCAACAATACCCATATGTGAAGACTAAATTCCTGCTGTTCCCGGAGATCATCTGTTACAGGTGAGTAACTATGCTTTCTCTTATTAGTCTTAAATAGTTTACCCTGTAGCTTCATTGCATGTCCCCTGGTCTTTTTCTATATTCTGATGACGTAAACTCCATTCATTAATTTATAGACCTCTATATTATCTCCGCTCAGTCATCTCTTTTCCAGGTTGAAGAGCCCTAACCTTTTTAGCCTCTCTTCATAGGGGTATCCTTCTATCCCCTTTACCATTTTGGTGGTTCTTCTCTGTACCTTTTCTAATAATGCTATATCCTTTTTAAGATACGGTGACCAGAATTGCACACAGTATTCAAGGTGCAGTCACACCATGGAATGATACAGAAGCATTATAATATCCTTTGTTTTATTTTCCATTCCTTTCCTTATGATACCTAGCATTCTATTTGCTCTCTTGGCTGCCGCTGCACAGTGGGCGGAGGGTTTGAACATGTCATCCATGATGATGCCTAAATCTTTTTCCTGGGTGGTGGTTCCTAATGTGGAACCTGGCATCTTGTAACCATATGGGTTGTTCTTTCCTAGGTGCATAACTTTGCACTTGTCGACATTAAATTTTATCTGCCATTTGGATACCCAGTCTTCCATTTTATCAAGATCCTCTTGCAATTTTTCACAATCATAGGTTTTAACAACTTTAAATAGTTTTGTGTCATCTGTAAATTTGATAACCTCATTCGTTATTCCCTTTTCCAGGTCATTTATGAATATGTCATAAAGCAGCGGACCCAGCACAGATCCCGGGGGTACTCCACTATTCACCTTTCTCCATTGGGAAAATTGTCCATTTAGCCCTACCCTCTGCTTTCTATCTTTCAACCAGTTCCTGATTCACAATAGTAAACTGTCTCCTATCCCATGACTTTTTGGTTTTGCCAAAAGTCTCTGATGAGGGACCTTGTCAAAGGCTTTCTGAAAGTCCAGATACACTATTTCAACCGACTCACCTTTGTCTATCTTTTTGTTCACACCTTCAAAAAAACATACCAGATTAGTAAGGCAAGATCTTCCTTGTCTAAAGACATGTTGGCTGTCTCCCATTAAGCCATGACGATCTACATGTTCAGTAATTTTGTTATTATGATTTCTACCATTTTTCCTGGTACTGACGTCAGCCTCACTGGTCTGTAGTTTCCCGGATCACCCCTGGAACCCTTTTTAAAAATTGGCGTTACATTGGCCATCCTCCAATCTTCAGGTATTACAGATTACTTTAATGATAGTTCACAGATTACTAATAGCAGGTCTGCTATCTCATATATCAGTTCTTTCAACACCCTTGGATGTATAGCATCCAGTCCAGGTGATTTACTACTCTTCAGTTTATCAACTAGTTGTAATACATCTTCCTGGTGTATCGATATTTCTTTCAGTTCTTCCGCAGTATCACCTTTAAATACCACTTCAATCATGGGTAACATCCCTACAGCTTCCTCAGTAAAGACCAAAGCAGAGAATTCATTCAGTCTCTCCACTATGGCCTTGTCCCCTCTTAGTGCCCCTTTTACCCCTCTATCATTTAATGGTCCAAGTGACTCTATCACAGGTTTTTTGCTACAAATGTACTTCAAAAAGTCTTTGTTATGCATTTTTGCTTCCACAGCAAGCCTCTTCTCAAATTCTCTCTTTGCCTGCCTTATCAATGCCTTGCATTTAACTTGCCAGTGCTTGTGCTGTTTCCAGTTTTCTTCATTTGGCTCTTTTTTTACATTTCCTGAAAGATGCTTTTTTGGCAACAGCCTCTCTGACCTTACCTTTAAACCATGCTGGCAGTTTTTTGGACTTCCTTCCACTTTTCTTAAAGCACGGATTACAGCTGGTCTAGGCTTCCAAGAAAGTATTTTTAAACTATACCAAAGCTTGATATAAGTGTTTAACCTTTGCAACTGCTCCTTTTAGTTTTTTCTTAACTATTTTCCTCATTTTATCATAGTCTCCATTTCAAAAGTTAAAAGGTAGTACTGTGGATTTCCTAATCCATCCCTCATCCATTAATGAATCAAATGCGATCATGCTATGATCACTATTGCCAAGTGGCCCCAACATCCTTATCTCTTGCTCTAGATCTGGTGTTCCACTAAGGACTAGGTCCAAAATGGCTTCCCCTCTGGTTGGTTCATGAACAAGCTGCTCCATGAAGTAGTCATTTATTTCATCTAGAAACTTTGTCACCCTAGCATGTCCTGTCATGACACTGACCCATTCAATACCAGGGTAATTGAAATCACTCATTATTATTACTGTGCTGTAACTTTTGTTTGCTTTCCTGATTTCTTTGAGCTTTTCATCATCCATTTGTTCATTCTGGCCAGGCGGTCGATAATACACCTCCACTGCCATCACCTTCCCCTTTTTACATAGAATTTCAATCCATAGAGATTCTAAAGCAAATTTTGTTTCCTGCAAAACTTTAATCCTTTGTGATTCAGTGCCCTCTCTAACATAGAGCGCAACCCCTCCACCAATTTGATCAGCTCTGTCAATGCGATATAGTTTGTACCCAGGTATCACAGTGTCCCACTGGTTGTCCTCCTTCCACCATGTGTCTGAGATACCAATTATATCTAACCTCTCATTTAGTGCTATATATTCTAACTCTCCCATCTTATTTTTTAGACTTCTAGCATTTGCATACAAGCATTTTAGAGATTGAATTTTATTCATATTAATCTGGCTATCAGGCAAGTGTAATTTTGTTATCTCTAACCTCTGTCTGGTCCGTACTCAAGGGGGCATCTGGGCTAATTTTGTCTCTATTGGAACCTCTCTTCTGATATGCCCTAACTTCATTCTTTTGGTAGTATCCTTCAAAGAGTGGAATTGGAACTTTGCAGGCCCTTATCAGGTTTTTTCTCCCTCTAAAAAGATATAGTGGAATTAGAAAAAAAATACACTGAAGGTTGACCAAAATGATAAAGGCGATGGAAGGATACCCCTAGGAGGGAAAAGATTATAAGGTTAGGGCTGTTTGGCTTGGAGAAGACTGCTGAGGGGATATGTTAGAGGTCTATAAAAGAATGAGTGATATGGAGCAAGTAAATATCAATCAGTTGTTTTACTCCTTTAAAAAGGACACACAATGAAGGTACAGTGTAATACATTTAAGACAACTTGGTGAAAAAGTTTTTTCTCAACGCATAATTAGGATCTGGGATTTGTTGTCAGAGGATATAATAAAAGCTGTTAGTGTAGCTGGGTTTAAAAAAAGGTTTGGACCAAGTTTCTGGAGAAAAAGTCCATAAAATATTATTAAAGTAGACTAGAGGAAATCAATTGCTTATTCATGGAATAAGCAGCATAGAATCTGTCTACCTTTGGGATCCTGCCAGTTACTTGTGACCTCGATTTGCTAGTGTTGTTAACAGGATACTGGGCTTGTTGGACCTTTTGGTCTGATCCAGTATGGCAGATCTTTTATGTTCTTATGAGCTGGCTACAGGGGCAGGCAGGGAACAACAATAAGGGTTCGTACAGTTAGCACCATCTGAATAATTTTCACTGCAGTTAACCAGTGCCTGGAGAGATCTAGGCTGACTGTCCTTACTAGGATGTATAGAACTGGGGCGCCTAGGTACAGGTATGCTTTCTCTATACTCTGAAGCTAAGACTGGGTTTTCTAGCAGATTCGGAGCTAGTCCTCCATAGGCTGTGTTTGAAGGACCGGTCAAGGCACAAAATAACTTTGTCTCATGCTTCAGAATGTTACAATATTATAACTCCCAGAGGATATTGGGAAACTTGCCAAGTCTTACTCCTTGTTAGGGTTTGGTTAGCGTAAGGTTCAGATGTTAGGCATTCCCTGCTAGTCAGTTCAAGAATTGCAAGGGAAAGGCGACATAGCTGTCCCTGTGAACATGAAAACCCCTCTTTTGCCTCTGAAAGAAAAGGACAGGTTATGCTTTATGAACCTGCATTTTCCAATCGGCTCCAGTTTGTGTCATAGGGGCTTGTTTACAGAGCCGCGGTAGCGGTTCGCGATCGCCGTGGCTCCGATAATGATCGTGAACCGCTACCATGGCTTTGTAAACAAGCCCCATAGTATCAAGTCTGGGCCACTTGGACCAAGAGCAAAGAGAAGTAATGGAAAGCTGTGAAGAATCATCCTACTGTATAATGATGGAGTCTCCAAACCCCCAACTCACCTGTGGGTTAGTCTGAAGTGAAAAGGAAGTAACAAGGATTGAATACTATTGTTTGCACAAATGATTCTACTCATCTTTTATTAATGCAAACTAATGTTATGAATATGTAGTGCGTGGTAAAACTTCATTTAAATATGTTTTTTTGTCCAGCAGAACAGTTTTATTTCAGAGCTATAGCTCAAATTAGCCACTGCTTTCATGAAATGCAAAATGTTTGTGTCCATAATGGAGAACTTTGGGTTATTTTATGTTTGGATTTTATAGGTGGCTTTGGATATCTTGCTGTTATAAATTCTTGTTTGAGGAATGCACACACAGACTGTGAAGAAATATTGCCAGGAATACTAAAAATTATTGTGTCATGGAAAACTGATCATGAAGACCTCTTTCTCTTTAGCTGGTGAGTATTATTTCTTCAGCTGTTCAAATTAGTTTCCTATTTATAGTGGGGGTTTTCAAGCACTTTTCTTCAGGATCCTCTCGGTGGACAGATTTGACTTAAATTTTGTAGCAGAGCCTCTCGTACTGACGTGTCGGCACACTTCCAAATTTTAAGCACATCCATCCAGTGATAGATAAATTTGCCAGGGGAGGAGGCCCGTCTGATTTGGCAGGAGCAGAGAGGTACTGCAGCAAAAACACAAGATTAGGAAACCTGCTGGATGTATTACGGAGCAACGTTTTTTGTATAGTTTTGTACACCCAAGTTTATTCTCAGTTTGAGTATGCTAGAGAGCATTTCTTTGCAAAGTCATACTTCATATTATAAAATGGACAGCTAGCTATAGATGAGCCAGATTACAAATTTCTGAAACATAAGGTACTGAAAAAATTATGGCCACAAAAAATAACAATTTCCTTAACGTCCCTCCAGTCTGGTCCCGAAACCTCTGGGTTTTGCTCCTCCTCCAGCAGCTTGGAGACTGAGAAACGTCACACTTGTGATGTCACTGGTACATAAGCTCCGGAACCGCCTCCAGACACCAGTTACCTCAGTCTCCAAGCAGCTGGAGGGTGGTGAGCCGGTCTCACCAGAGGAGCAATTAAGGAGAGTTAGCAGCCAGTGAGGGTTAGGTTGGGCTGATTACTGGCAGTGGAGTGAGGATTTATTTTATTTAAGGGTTTATTTGAGTTATTTAATTTATTTTAAGATACTTTAATTCTCAGGCTGGGCTGAGTGTGTGCTGTTCTGTGAGTGCTGCAGTTCCCCCCCCCCCCCCCTTCCCTCGTGGCATCTGCTTGACTGGGGGGGTGAAAACCGGTTAAGAGTCCCGTAGCGTGCAGAAGGTCTGCCTGCGAAAGCTACTGAGGCCGGCGGGGAGACAGGCAGTACAGCAGGAGAGACGCTGGTTTCCTCACGTTCCTGCGTGCTACTGAGAGCTTCGGCTCGACGGTTCCCGCGCTCAGCGGTAGAGCCCGGAGCAGCACAAGTATTTTTGCTGGCGTTAAGACCACAGGTAAGAGGGGCCTTGGTAGTGAAGAGAGCCGGAGGGCTCGGGGTTCAGTCCAGCGCCGCGGCATCTGCGAGAAAGCTGAACCGCGTGGTGAAAGTGTGGGAAAGCGCCGCGTTTAGTTTCCTTTGGTGTTTAGCAGCGGCAGAGCTCGGGCAGCCTCGTTTTTCTCAGCGGGGGTCTGGAGATTACTTGGGGGGCACGGAGAGTGCTTAATTTAAATTCATTTGTTTAAAAAAAAAAAATATATATATATATATATATATATATATTACCAGCACACTTTACAGCAGCGGAGAACTCAGGAGTTTTTTGTTCATCTCCGTGGCAGTACAGTGCAGGGGGGTGTTGGGGCATAGCTCAGAAGGCAGAGTGCCTATACCACTTTGTTTGATTTGTGGGACTAAAAAAGGCACTGTGTCAGAAACGGGGATTTGTAAGGCCTGCACTCAGGAGATTGCAGCCCTGGAACTGGCCACAGAGCAGGCAGAGGATGCTAGGGGGAAGGTACCCATTTCCCCTCAGCAACCAGGTTCCCCAAGCTTTCCGTCTATGGAGCCCATGCCAGGTACGCCGTCTGACCTTCCTTGTGCGCAGCCCGGCCTTTCAGGGGGCTTGGCGGCGATTTTTTCTTCAGATTTCGTGACGCTGCTTCAGAAGGCATTTGGCAATCCTTCGGGTACGCTGGTCTCCGGGGCCTCCTAGGGGACCTCAGCCCTGAAACGCCCAGGTACGCCCATGGATACGGACATGACGGGAGTGTTAGCAAAAATGTCCAGGACCGATAGGGAGCGGATGGCTCAATCGGTGGTATCGGAGGGTCTCCACTCGGAGGAGCAGGATATGGAATTGGATTTGGAGGACGACCTGGAAGAAGGTGAAATTGTGGAGCAGGAAAATCAGGCCAGGGTCATCCGCGTTTTTCGGAGAGAGGAGTTGTCGGCGCTTATCTCGGAAACGCTGAAAGTGCTGAATATGCCGTCAGGGGGGCCGTCGGCAGATTCCTCCCTGGAGGATCCGTTGTTGCAGTTGGTTCGCAAGACTCAGAGTGCATTCCCGGTGCACAGAGTGATTAAGGAGATGATTCAGGAAGAATGGGATTTACCAGAGTCTGCCCTAAAGGGCTCTCGAGTGATGACGTGCCTCTATCCACTGACTGATCAAGATCGGGAGTTGTTTAGGTCTCCCAGAGTGGATGCCGTGCTGTCGGCAGTTACCAAGAAAACTACCATTCCAGTAGAAGGCAGTGCGGCTCTTAAAGACCCCCAGGACCTTAGATTGGAAGCGCTGTTAAAACAAGTTTTTGAGGTCAATGCTCTCTCGATGCAAGTGTCTATTTGTGGGGCTTGGATAGCGAGAGCATGTCTGAGATGGGTACAGCGTATCCAGACAGATAAAGCCGAGGAGGTTACGGCGGAGGCCGCCAGGTTGGAATCCGGGGCAGCCTATTTAGCGGATATTCATTATGACCTTATCAGGGGCCTTTCTAAGAGTATGGCGTCGGCTGTTGCTGCTCGGCGGTACCTTTGGCTTCGTAACTGGGCGGCAGATGGCGCGTCCAAAGCTCGGTTGAGTAAGCTTCCTTTTAGGGGTAAGCTATTGTTTGGAGAGGACTTGGATAAGTTAGTAAAGGATTTGGGAGAGTCTAAGGGCGGCAGATTGCCGGAGGACAAGCAAAAACAGGGGCATCTGTTTTCCGGGCCTAAGGGTCAACTTCGGGAATTTTGCCGCTTTCGTTTCCCCAGATTTGGACAACCTCAGCGGGGGCGCTTTCCCTATAGAAAACAGGTGTTTCTGGGGTTTCGAGGAACGGGTTGGGTTTGGCGCCACTGCCGCCTCCGCTTCCTCAGGCACGCGGAAGTCACAATGAAGTCAAGGGGGTCCAGGTGGGGTTGGTTCCCGTGGGGGGTCGGTTACGGGATTTTTTTACCCCTGCTTGGGTCCAGATCACGTCGGATCTGTGGGTGCTAGAAGTGATTCGAGAGGGATATGCCTTAGAGTTTCAGAGACCAGTGCGAGATTCTTTCGTGCACTCACCGTGTGGGGCAAGGCTCAAAAGAAGGGCAGTGCACGACACGGTGCAGAGGCTATTAGCCCTCAAAGCAATAGTTCCAGTACCTTCAGACCAATGCGGCAGCGGTCGATACTCCATCTGTTTCATCGTGCCAAAGAAGGAGGGTACTTTTCGGCCAGTTTTAGACCTAAAGCGGGTAAACCGCTGTCTCAGAGTGTCCCATTTTCAGATGGAGACCTTGCGTTCCGTGATAGTGGCGGTACAAAGAGGGGAGTTCCTCATGTCCCTGGACTTGTCGGAGGCATATCTGCACATCCCGATACGGCAAGAGCACCAAAGGTTTCTCCGATTTGCTGTGCCTTTAGGGCATTTTCAGTTCCAGGCATTACCTTTTGGACTGGCGACAGCGCCACGCACGTTCACCAAGGTGATGGTGGTCGTGGCAGCGGCTCTGCGAAAGGAGGGTGTGCTAGTTCACCCTTATCTAGACGATTGGTTGATACGAGCAAAGTCAAGGGCAGAAAGCGAGGCGGCGACAGCCAAGGTGGTAGCGTTTCTGCAGAGTCTCGGCTGGATGGTCAACAGGTCCAAGAGCAGGTTGACCCCATCGCAGCACCTGGACTATCTGGGAGCGCGCTTCGATACGAACTTAGGAAAAGTTTTTCTACCAAAGCTTCGAGCGCAACGACTTCGACGGATGGTCCGGGAGTTTTTACGCGAATCGGTGCCAACAGCGTGGAGCTACATGCAGTTGCTAGGGACAATGGCGGCGACGCTCGAGTTGGTTCCCTGGGCGCGAGTGCACATGAGGCTGTTGCAGAAGGTGTTGTTACAGAGATGGTCCCATCAAATGGATACGTTGACGCGGCGGCTGCCCTGTCTCCCGGAAACGCGTGGGGCGCTGAGCTGGTGGTTGCGCCCAGGGAGTCTGGCAAGAAGAATGTCCTTAGAGGCCCCAGCGTGGATGGCGTTGACGACGGATGCCAGTCTCTCCGGCTGGGGGGCCCATTGTCAGGGACGTTTCGCTCAAGGACGGTGGACAGAGCTGGAAGGGAGCTGGCCCATCAACAGGCTGGAATTGAGGGCGGTGGCAAAGGCGCTGCAGGTTCTACAGCCTTCTCTCGAAGGGAAAGACGTTCGAGTGTTGTCCAACAATGCGACTGTGGTAGCATATGTCAATCAACAAGGAGGCACCAGCAGTGCGGCGCTCGAAGAGGAGGCGCGGAGTTGTTCGTATGGGCCGAGGAGCATCTTCTGGTACTGTCGGCAGCTCATGTCGCAGGTGTGGACAATGTGGAGGCCGACTTCTTGAGTCGGGTAAGAGTAGACCCGGGAGAGTGGGTTCTTCACCCGGAAGTGTTCGCCATGCTGGTCCGTTGTTGGGGGACGCCGGTGATGGATCTCATGGCGTCCTTTCAGTCGGCACAGGTGAGTCACTTCTTCAGCCGGAGAAGGGAGCGAATGTCGGAAGGGCTGGATGCTCTTCTTCAGACCTGGCCACAGGATCAGCTGCTGTACATGTTTCCGCCCTGGGTGTTAATAGGGCGAGTGCTACAGTGCATAGAGCGCCACCGGGGACAGGTGATATTGATCGCGCCGGATTGGCCGAGAAGACCATGGTATGCCGACTTGATGCAGCTCGTGATCAGAAAGCCGTGGTGTCTTCCTCGGTGGGTGCATCTTCTCTCTCAGGGGGCCGCTGGTCATGCCTCAAGTGGATCGGTTCTCGCTTACGGCCTGGCTCTTGAACGGGCGAGATTGACAGCGAAGGGTTACTTGCCGGCTGTTATTTCCACTCTGCTTAAGGCTCGTCGGCGGTCGACTTCTTTGGCCTATATTTGGGTTTGGCGAATATTTGAGGCTTGGTGTCAGGAGCGGCATCTGGAGCCATTGAGAGTCTCTATCTCGCAGATCCTGTCATTTTTGCAGGATGGTTTTCAAAAAGGTTTGGCAGCCTCGTCCCTAAGAGTGCCGTTGGCGGCACTATCCTGCTATAGAGGAAAGGTTCAAGGGGTGGCCTTGGGAGTACATCCGGATGTTAAGCATTTTTTGAGGGCGGTGGCTCTGTTGCGCCCTCCAAGGAGGCTGGTGGTTCCGACCTGGGATTTGCCTCTTGTTCTCGAAGCGTTGGGACGTGAACCCTTTGAGCCGCTGTCCAGGGCTTCGCTTAAGGATCTTACCTTGAAAGTGGTATTCTTGGTGGCTATTGCGTTGGCTCGGAGGATTTCTGAGTTGCAAGCATTGTCCTGCCGAACGCCCTTTCTATCCTTTAGTGAGTCAAAGGTAGTTCTGAGGCCGGTGCCGTCGTTTTTGCTGAAGGTGGTGTCAGTTTTTCATGTGAATCAAATGGTTTCTTTGCCAGTGTTTGTGTCTCAGGCTAACAAGTCTTCCTCAAAGCGTTTGCACAGCCTGGATGTCCGGAGAGCCCTGAAGCTCTACTTGCGCAGGACAGTCCCCTTTCCGAAGTCGGATAGGCTTTTTGTTCTCTTTGCGGGGGCGCGAAAGGGTGAGGCAGCTTCTAAGGCTTCCATTGCCCGTTGGGTGAAGGAGGCAATTGCGTCTGCATATCTTCTCAAGGACAAGTTAGTACCGAAAGGATTGAGAGCTCATTCTACGAGAGGACAAGCGACATCCTGGGCGGAATACAGTTTGGTGCTGGCTGCGGAAATTTGTAAGGCAGCGGCATGGTCGTCTCTGCATTCCTTTGTCAAGCATTACCGGCTGGATGTCCAGGCGGGCAGGGATACTTGTTTTGGATCTGCGGTGCTTCGGGCAGGTCTGCAGGATCCCACCCATTGATCGTTTACTGCTCTGTTACATCCCCAGAGGTTTCGGGACCAGACTGGAGGGACGTTAAGGAAGGTGAAATTAGACTTACCTGCTAATTGTTGTTCCTTAAGGAACTCCAGTCTGGTCCCGTATCCCTCCCTGGAGTTTGTGGTTCTCACGCACCTGAAGCACAGGTAGTTACGAGGAGATCATGTGAGTTGGTTTACCTTGGCACAGGCATTCTTTGTGTTTAAGTAGATGCCATGATCCCTACGGGGAGGGGGGGGGGGAGATCGGACCAAAGCATTTCGGGGACAGTACGGTCTGGGTGTGTGTGTTGGGGTTTTTTTGAATGCTGTTAGTCAGTAGTTCTTGTTATTTATAATGTTACTACTTAATTGTTGCTCTGGAGAGTCTGCTTTGTCAATAGGTTACTGGTGTCTGGAGGCGGTTCCGGAGCTTATGTACCAGTGACATCACAAGTGTGACATTTCTCGGTCTCCAAGCTGCTGGAGGAGGAGCAAAACCCAGAGGTTTCGGGACCAGATTGGAGTTCCGTAAGGAACAACAATTAGCAGGTAAGTCTAATTTCACCTTGGCAACCATGTCTACTACTGGCAAAATTCAAATTCTCCAGAAACAAGCAGGAAGTCAGTCCTCACATATGGGTGACAGTAATGACGGAGCCCGCAGGAAGCATTTCCCCAGCTTTCACAGAAAGCCTTTGGGAATGTTACCACGCATGCATGGTCCCCTTCCTGTCCAAGGATGCCATCTTGCTCAGTCTCCTTTTTTCCACTGAGCCAAACGGACACTTGTCCTGTTTCCCCGGAAATATCCTCTAAAAATGATCCTTAAGTTATTTTTTTCCTGGTTTGTGTACCAGTTCCTCTTCCTGCCTCGAGCTGGCGCCATCCTTGGCTCTTACCTCCTTTTTTTGACTAGGTTTGCCTCGACCAGTGTTTGTGTCCTTTTTTGCCTGGGGGTCGTCTACTCCGGCCGGGAATCTCCCACCTTGTCTCCCGGTGGGTTCAAAAAATGTGACCACTGCAGTCAAACCATGTCTGTTACAGATACCCACGATTTCTGCTTGTGGTGCCTCGGCCTGGACCGTGACAGTACCACCTAAGACATGTGCCAGGCTATGACTCCGAAAACCAACAAGAAAAGGTCGGAGTTGCAGGAGAGGATGTTCCAGGGATCCATGCTGGGCTGTCGGATACAGGCCTATGAGTTGTACGTAGGCATGTATCTCAAGGGCCTCATCCAAGAATTGACTGGTTTCTCCGCATGGCTTTGAATAAGCAGCCCAGGTAGCAGCAGCGGGCATTGGGGCCCGGCACCATGCCTGGTTGCAGACCTCCAGCAATGGGTGCAAGAAAAATTGCTCGATGTCTCCTGCACCAGGGAAAGCTTGTTTGGCAAGCCCATGGCCGACAAGGCAGCCGGGATAGAGGCTGAAGTTGTGACCATGTAGAGGCTCTCGAGGAAGATTTCAACCCTTCCCCAGAAGAAACCATCTGGAAAAAGGGGTCTTTTCACTAGGGCCATTACCAATCCTCCTCAGGGCAACAGCAACAGGGCCCCCAGGCCAAGAACCAGGGCCATGAGCAGAGGAAGCCAAAGGTTCAGAAATCTCAGCCACCAGCTCCCATCCAGCCTGGAGGGAGCTTTTGACTCCCTGGGCAGTGCCTCCTCTCACCTGGGAGACCCTCCATAGGGGGCCGCCTGGTGTTCTTTGCCCACAGGTAGGCAGTGGTCACCACGGATCAGTGGGTTCCTGCAAGTGGTGAAGGAGGGCTATCTCCTCAGGTTCCAGCAAACACCTCCAGGGTTCTTCCCAAGAGAGCTGGTGTGGCCTCTTCTTCAGACCTTGCTCCTCTCAGAGCTTGCAGGCTTTCTCAAGGACAGGGCGGTAGAACCTGTACTCAGGCATTTGTGAGGAAAGGGTTTCTACTCCAGTTATAACCCTGTCCCCAAAAGAACTGGGGGTCTCAGGCCCATACTAGACCTGTGAAACCTGAACAAGTTTCTGGTGAGGGAGAAGTTCAAAATGCTCTTTCTTGCAACTCTGCTGTCCTATCTCCACCAGGGAGATTGGCTGTGCTCCTTAGACCTAAAGGATAAATATACCCACATCCTGATCCATCCCCCTCCCACAGACAGTACCTAATGTCATGGTGGGAGGAGAGCACTATCAGTACAGTGTACTCCCATTCGGCCTGGCCTCCTCGCCAAGAGTCTTTACAAAGTGCCTAGCGGTCATGGCCACCTACGTGCGCCTACAAGAGGACTTTGTCTTCCCTTATCTGGATGACTGGTTCATCAGAGGCAGCATGGCTCCTGAGGCCAGCCAGGCCGCAGGGCAAACAATCTGCCTTTTGCAGCACCTAGGGTTCATCATCAACTACTCCAAATCCCACCTCTCTCTAACCCAAAACCTGGAGTTCATAGGTGCCCAGCTGGACACGTTGCAGCTCAAGGCCTTCCTCCCACTCACCAGACCGCCGTTCAAGCCCCTGGCCACTTACCATTTCCAATAACTATCCTGGAAATTGTTTTTTCTGGTGGCCATCACGTCTACTCGGAGAGCGAGCAAACTCCAGACCTTGGTGGCGGATCTGCCAAATAGAAGGTTCTACAAGAACAGGGTAGTGCTCTGCACACACCCCAAATTCCTCCCCAAGGTGGTATCTGCCTTTCACCTCAACCATAAGGTGGTCCTTCCCACCTGTTTCCCACGGCCTCACGCCGGCAGGAAGAAACTCATATTGCATACGCTAGACTGAATGCGAGCCCTGTCCTTCTACCTGCAGCTTACTCATCGCAAAGCGCCTCAGTTCTTTGTCATATGACCCCAGTAGATTGGGGCTCCCGGTTACAAAGCGGGTGGCGGACTGCATTGCCCTTGCCTATGAGCGAGTGGACCTCTCCCTTGAGCACCGGATCACTGCACATCGTGTGCGGGCTATGGCCATATCGGTGGCCAACCCCTCCACTCAGTGCTGGTGACGGAAATCTGCAAGACCGCCACATGGTCTTTGATTCATATGTTTGTAGCTCATTATTGCCTGGAGAGCGAGTCCCACAGGGACAGTACCTTCAGGCAGGCAGTACTCCATAATATTTTTGGAGTGTAGGCAACTCCTACCCTCCGACCTTTCTGTATTCAGGCTACCGGAGTGGTGATGTCACTGCACGCACGGGTCTTGCAGAGTCTTTCTATCGGGATTCACCACCTGCAACTTATGGCTATCTGATGGGTCACCGGTAGTGCTGTCATGGTTTGGTGGAAGCAGCAATTGGGAGTAGTTAGTTGATTATTTAGGTGGATGAGTGTGATTGAAGTATAATGGAAGGTGGATAATTATATAATTATAATCGGGAGTTAGTCGGAGAGTGACTCCTTGCTCAATGGCAGTTTGTTGAAGTAAGCATGTCTGGTTTATTGAAGTTTGGCTGATCAGGTAAGGATTTTCCTGTTCGATGGATTTTTATATCTTGGCGGTGGTTTTTTAGATATGCATAGTAAGAGAGTACAGCACTGTTGTATGTTTGTTGCAGGATTGGAATTACCTTCTCCTGAAGCAGCTCATGCGAAACGTGGAAGGGACATCCCAGTAGGCGTCGGGATCCAATCCGTCTTCTGAATGGGATTCAGTCTGTCTTTTGGATATTAGGATACCAGGAGTCATGAGTCTTGATGATTGAATAGTGCAGTATATAGTGGGGAAGTATTATGATATGTGTATATAATCTTTTTGATAATTTATAGTTGCACTTTCACACCTTTTGTATGTATATGACCAACGGTATCTTGAGTATGTGTATGAACTCACCATCAAAGGTGGACTATGGTAGGTGTTTGAGGTTTTTGAGGTTTGCTATTCCATTGGTTTTTATGCTGAGTAGATGCATTACTACGGAATTGTTAATGAGTAGAGCTGTTTAGTTTATTATATGAGGTATCATTAGTAAGCTCTGTGGATGACCTTATTAAGTATTGGGTGGGTCAGTCCTCAGCAGCCTGGAGCTAGAAAGTCCCATAAGTGAGGACTGACTTCCTACTTATTCCTGGAGAGAGCCTAGTTGCTCACCTGTAACAGGTGTTCTCCAGGGACAGCAGGAATCAGTCCTCACAACCCTTCCTCCTCCCCTTGGAGTTGCCTCCCTACGTTGTTTTAAGTCCTTTCTTGCTGTGTCATCTGACTGAGCAAGATGGCACCCTTGGGCGGGAAGGGACCATACATGCGTGGTAGCATTCCCAAAGGCTTTCTGTGAAAGCTGGGGAAATGCTCCGCACAGGCTCCGTCGGCCTCAACGTCATCCATATGTGAGGACGGATTCCTGCTGACCCCAGAGAACACCTTATCTCCAGGAACAAGCAGGAATGTAGTCTTCACATATGGGTATCGTCGGTACTGACGGAGTCTGCGCGGGAACGCTCCCCAGCGTCCAATTAGAAAGCTTTTGGGAGCATCCCACAGCGCCTGCATGCTGCCTTCCCGCCTTTCCCAACTGCCTCTCTCCAGTTCTTCGTTTTCCGCGGAGCCAGCAGGTTGTCGTTCCTGTCACCGCAGAAAATTTTCCTATTCTCCTTTTTTGTGGTTGCGTCTGCCTTCCCTCGACGCTATACCGGTACCGCTGGTTCCTTCTTTCTTTCTTTTCAAAAAAAAAAATAATTTTTTTTCCATATCCTTCAGGTGCACGTGCCATTTTGGGCACTAGGCCCAAAATTTCCTTGACTATGGAAAATCCGCTTCAGATTTCAAGAAGTGTACCAAGTGTGACGGTACCATCTCCGTCAACGACACCCACGAGTGGTTCCTTAAATGTTTAGGTCCTGACCACGCCATTTCGGAGTGTATGGCCTGTGGGATGATGTCTAAGAGGGGTCGGCAAAACCGAGCTGCTAAGCTCAGCACCCTTTTTCCCCTCTGATGCAGCCTCTGTGGCATCGACGTCTTCCAGGGCTTCGTCGTCTTCCCATGGATCTCAGGTAACTAAACATAAGTCTGGCCGGTCCTCAAAGGGTAGATCTCCTTCCAAGCATCGAGATGCCTCTGGCGTTGCCCTTGAGGGTCTTGCACCAGCTAAATTGCCCCAGCGGAAGGTTTCGGCTTCCAAAGCATTATCGGGGCTCCAGGATATTCTCAAAGCCTCAACCTCGGCAGAACTACTGGTGCCATGCTCTGGGGTACCGGCTGCTTTCTCCGGTACCGATACCCAGGCATCAGCAGCGTCGATAGACCAGAGGTTCCTGGCTATTGAACGCAGTCTGGCGGCTCTCCTTACGGCATCGGCACCCTCGGAACCGCGTCAGACAGTTCAACCGGTACCAGCACCGACTCCGGCAGGCGGTACCGGTACCGATAGCATCGATATCGGTGTCTGCATTGCTGGCACCCAGTCATGCTATGCCTTCCAGTACCAATACACCGGTACCGATTCCCCCCGGCACCAACTTCAGTCGGTACGGGTATCGTGCTCTACAAGAGCATCCAGATAGAAGGTACTTTGAATCCTCGGAGGAGTCTGAGGATTCTGACAGCTCGGTCGGTACCGGAGTACTTTTCCCGGAGGAGCCTTTGTCTCCTAAACGTAGGATGTCTCCTCCAAAGGATATATCCTTACAGGATTTTATCAGGGAGGTGGCTCGAGGTATTTCCATTACTATGGCTCCTGAAACAGAGCCCAGGGCAAAGGAGTTGGAGGTTCTAAAATATACCAAGGCTGCTAAAGAGGCAGCTACTTTGCCTATCCATGAGAACTTAAATGATCTCATGTTAAGAATATGGGAGACACCTCTTACCACCTCTCCTCACTCTCGTAGACTAGATACCATGTATCGAGTGCCTCTGTGTCCTGGCTTCCAAAAGACTCAGCTTCCTCACCACTCCATTGTAGTGGAATCAGCTATGAGAAGGATCAGAAGTGCAAAGAGGCATGCCTCTAATCCTCCAGGACGTGAGGGTCGAACTTTGGATGCCTTTGGACATTGTACTTTCCAGGCTTCCATGCTTTCTGCCAGGATCAGTTCCTTTATTTTATATATGGGAATGTTCCTTAAGGAAGTCACAGGAGATTTGGAGATTTTGAGCCCTCTCCTTCCTGATAAGAGGCAGGATTTTCTCACACTGGTTAAACATGCCCAGGATGTGTCTAAGTTTGTCAGTCATGCAGCTATTGACTGTTTTGAGTGCATAAGCAGAACCTCTCCATTGCCATAGGTGCACGTAGGATTGCCTGGCTCCAGGCATCTGATTTGTAGCTCTGGGTGCAGGACAAACTGGGCAATATCCCTTGTACAGGTGAGAATCTATTCGGCAAAAATTGGCAAGAGAAAGCCAATGAGCTGGATGCTGACAACTCCACTTTGGATAGATTATCCAAAGCCACAGCTGATCCTGCAAGGAAGAAATCTTTCAAGAAACCATTCTTCTCCAAAAAGAAGAGGTTTTATCCCTCTTATTACCAGCAGGGACGTTCTGCAGGTCAGCCTGCCCGAAAGGGTCAGCAGCCACCTAAACAAAGGAAAGCAAAGTCTGCTAAGCCTCAACCGTCTCAGCAGTCTCAGCCTCCACAAGTCCTTTGACTTCCATCTAGAGAACTTAGCCTTCCTGGCCCGCAACGGACCAGAGCCTTCCACCATTCCAGGAAGGTTGTGTCACTTTGCCCCCAGATGGGGGCAGATAACAGCAGAAGATTGGACTCTCCATTATAAAAGAGGGGTACAAGCTTCACTTTCTTTGCATGCACCCTCCCACAATGGTAAGACAGTTCAATTCTCAGACTTCTCTCAACAACCTGGTAGATCAAGAGGTCACTATGCTTCTTGCCCAAGGGGCAATAGAAGAGGTACCCATTCCTCAACAGGGTACAGGGTTTCACGCCCCCTATTTCCTTATACCAAAGAAAACAAGGGGACACAGACCTATTTTAGACCTCAGAGAATTGAACAAATTCCTGTTCAAAGAGAAATTCAAGATACTCTGGGGACTCTGCTGCCATACCTTCAGAGTCAGGATTGGCTTTGTTCTCTAGATCTCAAGGATGCGTACACTCATGTTCTCATCCATCCAACTCACAGAAGATTCCTTCGGTTCCTTTTTCAAGGAAAGCACTACCAATACAGGGTGCTTCCTTTTGGCCTGGCCTCAGCACCAAGGGTGTTTACGAAATGCATGGCTGTGGTAGCAGCATTTCTTCGCACTCTAGGAATATTCGTCTTCCCCTACTTAGACGACTGGCTCATTCGAGCCCCATCAGAGTCAGAGGCCAGGATTTCTCTATCTTGCACAATGCGTATCCTTCAGTATTTGGGTCTGGTCATAAACATCCCAAAATCCAGCCTAGCTCCCACTCAGTCTCTAGAGTTCATAGGAGCTTTGCTGGATACCAGAAAAGCAACAGCCTATCTTCCATAGCCTGCTGCCTTCGCATTGTGCACTTAGCCTTCCTGGCAGTGTTGAAAGCTCATCTCACTGCTTGGAAAATGTTACAATTACTAGGCCACATGGCATCTACCGGGCTTGTGGTCCCCTATGCTCGCCTCCATATGAGAGCAGCACAATGGACTCTATCCACTCAATGGACTCAGGCATCAGGCTGCCTATCAGACAAAATAGCAAACACAAGTCTCCTTATTTTGTCTCTCCAATGGTGGCAATTGACCCAAAACCTGTTGGTAGGGTGCCCTTTCCAGCAGCCCCTACCCCAGGTCACAGATGCCTCCCAGCTGGGGTGGGGAGCTCACCTGCAAGATCTCTGTACCCAAGGCACCTGGACTCCACAGGAGACCCACTTACATATCAATCTCCTAGAACTCAGAGCAGCCTTCTTTGCTCTTCGAGTCTTCCATACCCATCTAAGCTACAAGACAGTCCTAATTCAAACGGACAATCAAGTAGCTATGTTCTATCTGAACAAGCAGGGAGGAACAGGCTCTCTGTGTCAGACGGTTGCCTGGGTGAGAATCTTCACAATCTTGGCAAGTGCATATTTCTATATGATTTGCAAGGTATTGTGGGCAATGTAGTTCATTCACACCAGGCACAGCTGCTGACAATAATTTAGTTGTGCTCTTGGGTAAAGCCAATAAGATATTTATTTATGGGGTTATTTCTCCCAACACAGATATGCTTGGTAGCACATAAATTAGGTAACTTGCTTTCAGTGTTAACTTGGAAAAACAAAGTCAAAATCAGGAAAACAACAAATGAAAAGTTGCAAAGCAAGAAACAAACTGTTCTTTTCAGGTTAACTTCTGATTACTTCCCACATAAATTCAGAAATGATTCTCTCCTAGCTCACAAGCAATTAGGTAAGGCTTAATTGCTAGCAGTCACCAGCTGAAACCCTTTAGCTGGCTTGCCTTCCACTGTGTGGGTCAAATCCTGCTTCAGGAGCTTTTCTGAGTAGATTAAAGAACAAATTTGTATTTCTTTGTGATGGTTGCTATACTTTATAACAGAAAGTTACCAACGGAGTTTAGATAGAGAGCAGTCCATATAAACAGGATCCTCATCTGCTATTATTCCCCCTTGTTCAACAAGCATGGGTTCAATATCATGGATTGGCACAGATGAATCTCTCAATGGAGCATTTTCAGGAGAATACTTGTTTCCCTGCTGTCTTTCAAGGTTATAGCTAGGGCATAGATCAGTGTTCATACCTGAGCTTCCATTGCTGCTAGAGTTCCTCTCTATATAGCCTGGCCAGTATGTAGTCCAGTTCTTATTTCCAGCCTTCCAATCCAGATCCCTGGACACTGGATCTCTCTTCACATACCTTCTGGCACGGGTCTTAGGGTCCCTTCCACGTGCAGCCGTCTCCCTCACAGGTAGCCTCTGGAGATTCCTAGCTCTGCAGCACCATTCCTCTGGCTTTCCCCAGTCCAATGGTGTATGCTGGCCCTTGGAATACCTCCCAGTATACGTACTGCTTTGGACTCTTCTAGACCTCTCAAAGGCTTTTCTCCTCTTTCTTCCAGAGGGTCTCTTTCCCTCTCTGTCCGTCCGGTTTGGCTTCTGCTTCTGATGATCCTTCAGATGAAACTGATGATCCTTCTCTGGATATCCAAGGTGATCATGAAGATGGTCATCTGTAGAATAAACTCTACTCTTATTCTGCTTAGATGAGTGCTCCTCCCTAATACAGCGCAGCTGTGCTGAATCAGGCCTTGCCCTTTGAGATGAGTGTTCCATCCTGGCACAGCGCAGCTGTGCTGAATCAAGCCCTGCCCTTTGCAATGAGTGCTTGGGGATTACCTCATAGCCCTTTTGATTGAACACACGTTTTCTCACTTCAGCTCCTCTCATGGAAACCTGGTGCATTCTGGGACTGGTAGTCTTTTATGGCAAAATTCTGTTTTGTCATTTCTACCAGCACTGACAGGTTGCTTGTTCAGAGACACTTCACCTTTTCTATAGCCCCTTCCTGAGCTATGATAAGCTTCCTTATCACATCTGTCACTTTGCAACGAAGCTTTACAACTTTGGGCCCTCGCCAGAGAGCATCAGATTCATCTCCTTGTGGTGTATCTACCAGGCATTCAAAACTCTTGGGCAGACAGACTCAGTCGAGTTCTTCTCCTGCACGAATGGTCTCTCCATGCAGACCAGGTAGCAAAAAGTTTCGAATTTGGGGAATCCCGAACATAGACCTCTTTGCAAGTCCACTGAATGCCAAACTTCCCCGGTTCTGGCTCAGGGTTCTCAGGCCAGGGATGCTTTCCTCCTCCATTGGGGTCAGGACTTCCTATATGCTTTTTCACCCATTCCCCTAATTCCCAAAACCCTATTCAAGCTTCAGAGAGACAGAGGCCATATGATTCTCATAGCTCCACATTGGCCACGGCAAGTGTGGTACCCTCTACTCTTACATCTCTCTCAAGCGCCATCCCTGGATCTCGGATCTGCTCCAAATCTCCTGTCTCAGAAGGACGGGATGTTGTGGCATCCAAATCCCCAGTCTCTGCATCTCAGGGCCTGGTTGCTGAGAGCCTAAACCTACATGGTCTTAACCTTTCTCAACAAGTAAGGGATGTCCTTTATGCTTCCAGGAAACCTTCCACAAGATGCTCTTATGCTTTCAAGTGGAAAAGGTTTTCCATATGGTGTTCGCAGAAGGGTCTTGACCCCCTTGCGATACCTTTGGAATCATTACTGGAGTATCTCCTTCATTTATCTTATGCAGGACTTAAAACTAACTCAGTAAGAGTCCATTTAAGTGCTATTTCAGCTTCTTTAAAGCCTTTAAATGGGCAGCCTATTTCCTCTCATCCTCTCATAGCGAGATTTGAGGGGCCTTCTGCTAATTAAGCCTCCCATTAGGCCACCACCAGTGGCCTGGGACCTGAATCTGGTTCTTGGCCAGCTCATGAAGCCGTCTTTTGAACCTTTAGCTACTACCTCCTTGAAATTCCTTTCCTGGAAAGTTGTCTTTCTCATTGCAATCACATCATCACATCGCATCAGTGAATTGCAAGCATTGGTTGCTGATCCTCCTTATACGAGGTTCCATCATGATAAGGTAGTCCTTAGGACTCATCCACACTTTATGCCAAAGGTGGTCTCACCTTTTCATTTAAACCAAGCAGTTTACCTGCCTGTATTTTTTCCAAGGCCTCATGCTTCAAATGCGGAAAGGAATCTTCATACTTTGGCCTGCAAAAGAGCACTTGCCTTTTACTTGCAAAGAACACAGCAACATAGAAAATCCTCTCAACTTTGTTGCTTTTGATGCTTCTCATTTGGGACTTCCAGTCTCCAAGAGAACATTGTCCAATTGGATTGCACAATGTATTTCCTTTGCCTATCAGAGTAAGAACCTTTCTCTGGAGGGCCATGTCACAGCTCACAATGTGAGGGCCATGACAGCCTCAATGACTCATCTACACTCTGTGTCTATTGACGACATCTGTCGAGCAGCGACTTGGGCCTCGATTCATACCTTCACAGCTCATTACTGCTTGGACAAGGACTCCCGCCAGGATGCCTTGTTTGGTCAGGCTGTTCTACAACACCTGTTCCATACTTAATCAACTCCTACCCACCATTCCCAGTAGGATGCCAGAGATCCATGGGGGGAAGTGGAGCCCTTTCACAAGGGCACACAACTTCTGGGGTCTCTCCCTGGCATCAGTAGCTAGGGAGTCCCCATATGTGAAGACTACATTCCTGCTTGTTCCTGGAGATAGCATATTTACTCACCTGTAACAGGTGATCTCCGGGAACAGCAGGAATTTAGTCTTCACAACCCACCCACCTCCCCTAGGAGTTGTATCTCTCTTTTCTTTTCTTTCCTTTCCTTCTCACTCTCTCTCTTTGTCTCAACTTTAAACTCAACTGGAGAGAGGGAAAGGCGGGAAGTTGGGAACTGGAGTTGGGAAAGGCGGGAAGGCAGCACGCAGGCACTGTGGGATGCTCCCAAAAGCTTCCTAATTGGACACTGGGGAGCGTTCCGCGTAGGCTCCGTTGGTACCGACGATACCCATATGTGAAGACTAAATTCCTGCTGTTCCCGGAGATCACCTGTTACAGGTGAGTAACTATGCTTTACAGGTGAGTAACTACGCTTTTTCCATGAGGAGGCGTGTAATCATTACTATAGCAAAGGCAGAGAGTCTCCAGGATGCATATATATATATCCTTGTTACAGATATATGACCAAGTTGTTGAATAAAAGCATCATTTGCCATTTTTGCAAAATATGAAAATTAATAAAAAGAAGTAAATGCGCAGTGGCTGCTTGCCATCCAGGATAGTTGAAAAAGATGAGCTAGGTTCCCTGGGGTCCAGATAGAGGAGTTCTCAGAAAGGGTGAGATCCAGATGTGTAGGGTCTTAGTTCTGACTTGACTATTGGAGCAACAGCTGCTTTGTAAAGACAGTCAAACCAGTGAAGTCCAGTATATTTCTGGGCTTATTTCTGATTGCGCTAAATATTCTATTTCTCACAAAGTATAGTAAATCGTACTGTGAGTTTCTGTAGGTTTTATTTTTTTTATCTCAAATTCAGTAGTTTAAAAAAACAAACACCACATTTTCTGTTAAAAAGTAAGTAGGAGAGAAGAAAATGATCAAAAGAACATGCGTCTTCCTCTTTGTCCCAAACCACTATTCCGTGGGCATCTAGGCACTGATAGCATTTGTTTGCTGCATCCATTGTAGCAGGGTATAATAGCTGTACATAAAAAGATTGATATTTAGTCTCTCCAGTAATAGTAATAAGTTTCATTAGAACATAAGAACATAAGAACATAAGATATGCCATACTGGGTCAGACCAAGGTCCATCAAGCCCAGTATTCTGTTTCCAACAGTGGCCAATCTAGGTCATACGTACCTAGCAGTTTCCCCAAGGGACACAGGTTCCACAATGCTTGTATTGGTTCAAGCATTGATATCCTGGGTCCCTTCTTAATAATGGTTTATGGACCTTTCCTCCAGGAACTTGTCCAAACCTTTTTTAAACCCAGCTACACTAACAGCCTTTACTACATCCTCCGGTAACAAATTCCAGAGTTTGATTACACGTTGAGTGAAAAAATATTTTCTTTTATTAGTCTTAAATAGTTTACCCTGTAGCTTCATTGCATGTCCCCTAGTCTTTCTATATTCTGATAAGGTAAACAATCGATCTACGTTTACCCGTTCCACTCCGTTCATTAATTTATAGACTTCTATCATATCTCCCCTCAGCCGTCTCTTTTCCAGGTTAAAGAGCCCCAACCTTTTTAGCCTTTCTTCATAGGAGTAGCCTTCCATCCCCTTTACCATTTTGGTGGCTCTTCTCTGAACCTTTTCTAAAATCGCTATATCCTTTTTAAGATACGGCGACCAGAATTGCACACAATATTCAAGGTGCGGTCTCACCATGGAACGATATAGAGGCATTATAATATCTTTTGTTTTATTTTCCATTCCTTTCCTTATCATACCTAGCATTCTATTTGCTCTCTTGGCCGCCGCTGCACACTGGGCCGAGGGTTTTAACATGGTATCCACAAGGACGCCTAAATCTTTTTCTTGGGTGGTGGTTCCTAATGTGGAACCTTGCATCGTGTAACCATAGTTTGGGTTGTTCTTCCCTAGGTGCATAACCTTGCACTTCTCCACATTAAATTTCATCTGCCATTTTGATGCCCAGTCTTCCAATTTATCAAGATCCTCTTGCAATTTTCCACAATCCTCCTGGGTTTTAACAACTTTAAATAGTTTTGTGTCATCAGCAAATTTGATAACCTCACTCGTTATTCCACTTTCCAGGTCATTTATGAATATGTCAAAAAGCAGCGGACCCAGCACAGATCCCTGGGGTACACCACTATTCACCTTTCTCCATTGGGAAAATTGGCCATTTAGCCCTACCCTCTGCTTTCTATCTTTTAACCAGTTCCTGATCCACAGTAGTACACTGCCTCCTATCCCATGACTCTTTAGTTTTGCCAAAAGTCTCTCATGAGGGACCTTGTCAAAGGCTTTCTGAAAGTCCAGATACACAATATCAACCGACTCACCTTTGTCCACCTGTTTTATTCACTCCTTCAAAAAAACATAACAGATTAGTAAGACAAGATCTTCCTTGTCTAAAGCCATGTTGGCTGTCTCCCATTAGGTCATGACTATCTATATGCTGAGTAATTTTATTCTTTATGATGGTTTCTACCATTTTTTCCCGGTACTGATGTCAGGCTCACCGGTCTGTAGTTTCCCGGATCACCCCTCGAACCCTTTTTAAAAATTGGTGTTACATTGGCGATCCTCCAATCCTCAGGTATTAGAGATGATTTTAATGATAGTTCACAGATTACTGATAGCAGGTCTGCAATCTCAAATTTCAGTTCTTTCAACACCCTTGGATGTATACCATCCGGCCCAGGTGATTTGCTACTCTTCAGTTTATCTAATAGTTGTAAGACATCTTCCCGATGTATCGATATTTCCTTCAATTCTTCCACACCTTTAAATACCACTTCAGTCGTGGGTAACATCCCTACATCTTCCTCAGTAAAGACCGAAGCAAAGAATTCATTCAGTCTCTCCGCTATCGCCTTGTTGCCTCTTAGTGCTCCTTTAACCCCTTTATCATCTAATGGACCAACTGACTCTCTCACGGGTTTTTTGCTACGAATGTACTTGAAAAGGTCTTTATTTCGCGTTTTTGCTTCCGCAGCAAGCTTCTTCTCAAATTCTCTCTTTGCCTGCCTTATCAATGCCTTGCATTTGACTTGCCAGTGCTTGTGCTGTTTCCAGGTTTCATCATTTGGCTCTTTTTTCCATTTCTTGAAAGATGCTTTTTTGGCAACAACAGCCTCTCTGACCTCAGCTTTAAACCATGCTGGCAATTTTTTAGACTTCCTTCCACTTTTCTTAAAGCGTGGAATACAGCTGGTCTGGGCTTCCAAGATAGTATTTTTCAACAACACCCAAGCTTGATGTACGTCTTTAACCTTTGCAACTGCTCCTTTTAGTTTTTTCTTAACTGTTTTCCTCATTCTATCATAGTCTCTCCCTTTCGAAAGTTAAAGGGTAGTACTGTGGATTTCCTTACTATCCCTCCTCCACTAATTAAATCAAAGGCGATCATGCTATGATCACTATTGCCAAGTGGCCCCAACACCCTTATCTCTTGCACTACATCTGGTGTTCCACTAAGGACTAGGTCTAATATTGCTTCCCCTCTGGTCGGTTCATGAACCAGCTGCTCCAAGAAGCAGTCATTTATTTCATCTAGGAACTTTATCTCCCTAGCATGTCCTGTTGTGACACTGACCCAGTCGATGCCGGGGTAATTGAAATCACCCATTATTATTACTGCACTGTAACTTTTGCTAGCTTCCTTGATTTCTTTGAGCATTTCATCATCCATTTGTTCATTCTGGCCAGGCGGACGATAGTACACCCCCACTGCCATCGCCTTCCACCTTGTTTCCTGGTACTGTATGTGTCCTCATTCAGGATGCTGTTAAGCAATGAACACGTCACTTCAGGGTAAAATGGAGATGTACAGACAGACATACATAACTGACTAATACAGTCTGACTTCACTTTCATCTAGTTGACTTTTTCTTTTGTTTTATTTTGTAATTAAGTGGACTTGTTTTATATTTAGTTTTGTTGTAGTGTTTCATAAGGTGAAATTAGACTTTCTCCGTGGACAAGCAGGAATGAAGTCCTCATGTTCGGGTGATGTCATCCGACGGAGCCATACGGGAACACTCCCTATCTACAAGTTGCAGCTTTTGGGAGCTTCCACTGCGCATGCATGCCATCTTTCCGCCTTCTGCTGCGGTGCGATTTTAAGACAGTCTTCATTTTTCTACTGAACCCAACGGATGCGTTTCGCAAACCCTTCGTCATATTGGTAATATTTTTCCCTCACCAAGGACTCTACCGCCTTCCTTGCCACATTTGTTTTTCTTTCCTGCCTGTTCATCGTGGTTTTCTTTTTTACCCTTTAGATAGTTTTTCTCGTTTTAAGTTTCCTTTTATTTTCCATGGCAGTTCTGTCTCCTTTGGCGCTGGTGCTTTGGCCATGGGTCCTGTTCTTTTTCGAGATCGAGCCATTTGATTTTGCTTTAGCTGTTTTTTTGACTTGTATATCCCAAAACTGGTCAACAGGTTTGAGAAGTGTTTCCAATGCTCAAGGACCATATCTACCACAGATACAATTGGTGCCTTCAGTGCCTTGGATCTGATCATCAGCCCTCTTCTTACAATTTTTGTGTATAGATGACAAAAAGAGGACTCGAGGGTCGAGAGAAACAGCATGAATCACTTTTTGGTGCTCATACGTCCAATCCATTGACTTTGGCAATGGCAGTGCCTGTCTCAGTGGCTTTGAAGGCTGCATTGAATGCTGGCGATGCATAGATATCAAAGAGCTCTTGAGCCCACTTGGAACAGAGCACCCATAGTGCCCTGGAGCATCGGCCATCGATCAGTCTTCACCTGAGTATGAGGAAGGATTAGTCTTTATCTTCATCAGTGCCAATGGGTGATTGCACCAAGCAGAGTGAAGGCTTTGGTGCACCAGCGTCGAAGCCCCTCAAGGTATGGCATTGAGAGCAATGAAGGCCCATGAGTGCACCCCTCGAAGAGAGGAAAGCTCATCCCCCACGTCATCGGAAGGGCAGCAATGGCCTACTTGCATCTACATGCAGCCCATATGCACCCTAGTACGCTCGTTCAAGGTCAACTGTCTGGCCTACGCAGACGATATCCTGCTATACATCCCATTCAGGACCGACCAACCAGATTTATCCCCTCTACCAAGATGTTTTGAGGCAGTAGGAGACTGGCTCAGTACGCAAAACTTGCGAATCAACTACAGCAAAACAGATGTTCTTTTCATATCAAGGAACCAGGACGTCACCCCTCCACCCTCATTAAAAATCAGCAACACAGAACTGAAAACTAAGCCCACAATCCGCTACCTTGGCATCACACTGGACCAACAGCTGGACTTGAAAACCCATATAAACACCATAAAAACAGTATATCTGAAAATAAGGACCTTAAAACACCTACGACCACTACTCGACTTCAGCGACTATCGTTCAATCTATCAAGCATTAATATTACCACATTTCGACTACGCCAACGTAATTCTACATGGTCTCCCTCAAGCAACACTAGCACCACTCCAACTCGCAATGAACACTGCTGCGAGAGTACTAACAGGAGCTTCACGGAGAGAGCATATAACTCCAGTCTTGATGAACCTCCACTGGTTACCTGTTCAAGCAAGAACCCTCTACAAAGTACTAACCCTGACCTTCAAAGCCTTAAACACTCAGACCCCCACAGCCATCAGCAAGATGATACACAACGTACCACATAACAGAAACAGAAGACCCACAATGCAAAACACCCTAGAGGTCCCAAAAGCAATGACGAAATGTACAAAAGCAACAACAAATAGGGCCTTTACGATTTACGCACCTAGAGCATGGAATGCCCTCCCCACTTATATTCGAATCATCACCGGCATAACCCACTTCAGGAAGGCATTAAAGCATCATCTGTTCACTATATGCTACCCCGAATCCAGCCTTAGTAAACATGCATGGTGCTCCTCAGACAATCATCCACCGCACCTAACTAATCAGACCCAGCATGAAAAGGGATAATCAGCTCGGTCTCCCATCAGTACTCCCCGAAATAGAATTTAGGCACCCAGCGTAATAAGATGTATATAGACCCTGCCTGAAAGTAGGTACCAGTGTAAATACGATGTAGATAGTTTCCCCAGTTACTTCCAAGTTGATCTCCCCGTTCATTGTAAATACAACTCAGAGTTCTTGCATTGTATAGTTGATGTTGAATGTAAACCGCACTGATCTAAATAGCGCGGTATAGAAGAAATGTTAAATAAATAAATAATACTTATAGCAGAGACCAAGCCGCCAATAACCCCTTACAGATTTCAGGTACATGGGTCGAGGTTGCAGAGGCCCAGCAGCCTTTGTAGTCGGCAGCCATAGAGAAATCTCTTTTGCAGGCTCTCGAGGAACGAATTACTGCATTCTTGGCCATGCAGCAGACCGGTACCTTGATGTTGGCTACATCGGCAACCATCCCACTGATCCTTGAGAATGCACGGCTTGCCTGCGGGGGAGGCATTGACATCAGGGCTTTGGAGTCCCCGACAGCAGTGCCTGCCTTTGCAATATCACTTTAGTGTTTCAGGGACTGATGCACCCTTGAAATCTAGATGAACATTGGCGCATTATGACTCCCAAAGGAGCTCCTGATCACCAATAGTCAGGAGAGAGATTCAGGCAGAGACTCGGAAGTTCTTTGACGTCTTCTGTCTGTTCGACTCAGAAGGCTGGGTCACCGATGTAGAGTCCGAGGACTTGTCAGAGGACAGGACTCCAGAGCTTCCACTGAACCCTTCTCCTCATGAGTGATAACAGTCCTCTCCTGAGGATATGACCTTCCAAGATTTTGTCAGGGATATGTCCAAGACCATTCCATATTCTTTAGAGACTGAAGATGAGCCCAGGGAAGAAGTGTTTGAGAGGTCTCAGTACTCTTTGGCCCTTACGGAAGGGGTGAAAATGCCCGTGACCGCAGAGAGTGCAGATGAGAATGTGGGAGAACCCTCTCACTGTACTTCCAGTCAGTAGAAGGCTTGACTCCATGTATAGAGTTCAGAAGGATCCTGGGTTCAAAAACCCCTGCTTCTGCACCAGTGGTCGAATCTGCCCTTAAAAGATCTAAAAGTTCCAAGACTTGCTGTTTGGCCCCCCAGGGAGGGAGGACTAGGACATTGGACTCTTTGGGGAGAAGGTATTTTCAGAGTTCCATGCTGATAGCCCGTGTGAACTCTTACCCATCGCTGCATGGGTATGTTTTTGAAGAACATCATGTGTGACCTTGCTGATCTGTCCCAGAATCTCCCTCCAGAGAAATTGGAGCAGTGTCATTCCCTAGTGGCTCGCGGCAAGGACTGCTGGAAGTTCATGGTCCTGGCAACTTATGATATCTTTGAAACAACATCAAGAGCTTATGCCATGGGTATTGACACTTGGAGACTCACCTGGCTCCAGTCTTCAGACCTGGAACTGTCAGTGCAGGACAAGCTTGCTGATGTTCTGTGCCATGAAGAGAATCTCTTTAAAGAACAAGTCAAAGAGAAAGCTGCCTTCATTGAAAAGCAGAATGTCACCCTTTGTAATCTCTCAAGGCACAAGTCCAAGCCAGCCTCCTATTGCAGGAGGTACTAAGGGGGAGGCCAGAAAAAGACCTTTTACTTTCATAGGCATAGATACTTTCCTAGGTCCCAAATTTCCCAATCAAAACAGGCTTCTCGACCACAAGCATGGCGGGAGAAGCCTCAGAAGCCCCAGCCTGGTTCTCAGCCAATGCTGGGGGGTGGGGTTTCGACTGGTTCCTTCAGAGCATAACCACTTTACTAGTAACAACAATGGAAAACTCAGCTGTCGGGGGAAGGCTCACTCTTTTTGTCCAAAGGTGGCCCCTCATAACCTCAGACATTTAGATTCTGCAAATTGTCCAAAGTGGTTACAAATTACATCTATTCGACCTACCTCCAAATTGCCCCCTGAGGGTGCATCACATCGACCCTCTGCATCAGGAAGTGTTTCAGAGAGAAATCGCTGCCCTCTTGGGGGATCAGGTGATAGAACTTGTGCCACCAGAACAAAGAGGGCGAGGATTTTATTACAGGTATTTCCTGATTCCCAATTAAACATCGGAATGCTGTCCCATCCTAGACCTCGGAAATCTTAACAGATAACTCATCAAGAAAAAGTTCAGAATGATTTCTCTGGGCACCTTGCTTCCTTACCTGCAAACAAGAGATTGACTATGCTCTCTGGATCTGAAGGATGCGAACACCGACGTACAATACATCCCACCCATAGGACGTATCTCAGATTCATCCTGGGGGGAACAATGCTTCCAGTACCGGGGAATTGCCATTTGTCTTAGCCTCAAAATGTCTGGCAGTAGTAGCAGCTTACCTCCAGATGCTAGGAGTGTTTGTCTTCCCTTATTTGGACGATTGGCTGATTGCTCTGGAAGGAGTTTAAGAATCACCACAGTTGACTATTTGGATGCTGGAACTATTAGGGTTCATCATAAATTACCCGAAATCCCCTCTACAGCCCACCCAACAATTGGAATTCATTGGAGCCCTGCTCCACATGATTCAGGCGAGGGTCTGATTCCTGCACGACAGACTCCGTAGATTGACAGCACTAATGTGGGAGACTCAATTGAGTAAGCAGGTCACAGCTTGCAGGATGTTAACAGTACTAGATTATATGGCCTCTATGTTGCACGTAATATTCTTGGCACATCTCCATATGAGACAGGCTCAGTGGTCTCTGAGGACTCAGTGGACCCAAGCCACAGGTTGACTCAAGGATAGTCTGTATGTCACCAATCCACTCATTCAGTCATTGCAATGGTTGATAATTCATCACAGTTTACTCAAAGGTCTCCCTTTCCAGATTGCTCCACTTCAAAGTTTTGATGACAGACACGTTCAGACTGGGTTGGGGAGCTCATCTTGATGGGTTTCACACTCGGGGCAATTGGTCCTTCCAAGAAAGTCTCCACCAGATCAACTTTGTGAAGTTTAGAGCCATAGCAAACTCTCTAAAGGCTTTCAGAGATTGATTGGCCAATCAAATTGTCCTGATTCAGACCACTAATCAAGGAACAATGTTCTTCATCAACAAGCAAAGAGGAACGGACTCATACCTCCTGTGTTGGTAAGCATTCAGATTGTGCAAGTGTGCCATCGCCCATGGGATGGACTTGATAACCACATACCCACCAGGTGAGCAAAACGCTCTGGCAGACAGACAGAGTCGAGGAGTCCAACCACACAAATGGACACTGGACCAGGGAGGTTGCAGCTCGTATCTTTCGGGAGTGGGGCATCCCCTCAATAGATCTGTTAGTGACTCCTCAGAATGCCCAAGTGAATCAGTTTTGTTCCATAGTAAGATCACACTGCAGACTAGCCTCGGATGCTTTCCTTCTACATTGAGTACAGGGTCTCTTGTATGCATATCCTTTAATACCTCTCATTGGAAAGACTCTCCTGAAACTCAAAACAGATGGAGGCACAATGTTTCTCAATGCTCCTTACTAGCCCCAAGAGCCTTACTTTCCTCTCCTGCTGCAGCTCTCCCATTGGGAGCCACTCCGGCTGGACCAGGCGCTAGACATATTTTGCAGGAAAACAGAATGATGTTGCACCCCAGCATCAAGTCCTTGGCCCTCACACTGTGGATATTGAAAGGCTCAACCTGCCAGTCAGCATGACTGATATTCTTTTGGCCTCCACCAGGACCTCAGTGAGAAAATCCTACTTATGCAAGTGGAGGAGGTTTTTTTGTCTGGTGTGAGGACTATGCCCTAGATCTCATTGGCTGTCCCACACAAAAATTGCTAAAGTATCTTCTATAATTCTCTGAGCCTGGAAAGTCCCACTCCGTCAGGGTTCACCTCAGTGTAATTGGAGCTTATTGAGGTGTAGAAGGAAGTCCATCTCTGCACAGCTTTTAATTTGCTTGGAGGGGGTTGCTTCTCTTGAAGCCTCCCTATAAACCACCTGCAAGAGGACCACGTGATGTGGTGAGCTCGAGTGGTTGCTCTGCCTTGAGCTCCGGACTCCTCGGCTCCTTACCGGCTAATTTTGCCGTTTTTCCGAAGCGTAAGCTTGCCCAACGTCCCTCCCCGATACCGCGGAGACGGACAGCACATCAGAGAGGAGAAACGGAGCATGGCTGCAGCCATTAAAGCCGGCAGAAGAGAAAAAGATCGCGGCCTGGGGCAGCATAAAATGGCGGACTCACCACCGAAGCCTGGCCAGACACCTTCAGGGGCTGCAGGAATCTCTGTGGAAGAGATCACAGCGGCGGTTGCGAGCGCACTATCCACACAATTTGATCTGATCAGAAGTAAACTCGATGCGCTGCAGAGCTCCGTGGATGTATTTGGAGCTAGAATGCAGCATGCAGAGGAACGGATCATGCAGACAGAGGAGGACGTCCAGAGGCTATCCCAGGAGATGGTGCAAGTGCAGGACACGTTGAGAGCGCAGGAGAGTAAATTGGATGACCTCGAGAATCGCTCGCGACGAAATAATTTATGATTTATGGGCATCCCCGAGTCCGTAGGAGATAAAGAACTGAAGTCCTACTTGGAAGTAATGGTGAGTGAACTGATCAGAACTAATGGCGAGCAGGCCCAAGTTATCATAGAGCGGGCCCATAGAATAGGCCCTAAGACGTCGAGGGATCTGCGTCCTAGGATCGTGCTGGCCAAGTTTTTGCAGTTTGGACAAAAAGAAGCGGAGTTACGAGAGGCACGCAGAAGAGGTACGGTGGCAGCGGGTAATGCAAATATTCGAATTGCACAAGACTACTCTGCTGCCCTAAGTCAACGGCGCAAGGCCTATGCGCCTATTTGCCAGAAACTGATCGCAGCCAATATCCGGTTTACAGTACAATACCCGGCACGCCTCCATGTTGTGAATGCCGGGAGGCATCAGGTTTTCAACTCGACAACTGAGGCTTTGGCATATGTAGTGCAACTGGAGACACAGCACGACAGCCAGACAGCGGATCAGCCCGGGTCACCCTGAGTTAGCCCTGGACAATATGGGCGATGGGAATGAGTACGCTGGGGAAGCTCTTGGGCCTACTCGTGGACTTGGTGGGATCTCCAGCAACTACTCCTGGTTAACCCCATATTGCAGCATTACAGGGCATGGAGACTAAAGACGGATATGATGTGTCAACAGACTACAGTTTCGCTCCAGAGATAGTGAAGGCAACTCTCTCACAAGAGGCGGTTCACCGTCTTTTCCGCTGGATTGGTGCTGTTAATGACAGTTAAAGATCTTGCTGGCCATAGCCTACAGTGACTGCCTCCACTGTAAAGTGCTGGAAAGCATAAAGAGAATGTAACATGATATGCTGTTTAATGGTTAGAAGTTTATGAGGCACTATTTAGCTGTAATCAGAGTGTTGGGATGTGTGATTTTTGTGTATAATATGAAAGGCGGGAGGGGGGATGTGGCGCTAATTATGGGGAGCTGGGGAGTCTGGACACATTAAATGTGGTTGGGTGGCTAGAGGAGGGTTACTGACTGCAGGGGGAGGTCTGGGAGGGGGAAGAAGGGTGGACAGGATAGGGAGGGGAGAGAGGGATGGGAAAGGGGGGACAAGGGGGTGGGAAGATGGGGAGTTGTGGGGGAATTGTGAGGGGCAGGGATTGTGGGAGGGGGGTAAGCTCAATCGCAATCTATATTTACATCCTCGAGAACGACAGCAAAGGAAACTAAAGGGAGGTTTTTTGGGGGAGTTCCAGGCTGGGAGGGCTCCTCCTGTGAAGGTACGATTTCCCGGGATAGTTGCATCAGGAACTATTATGATACCCTGAAGATAATTTCCTGGAATGTCTGTGGGATGGGTAGCCCAATTAAGCGTTATAAAATCCTGAAAGCTTTGGCGAGATAGCAGTGTGATATTGCGTTACCTCAAGAAACTCACCAGACGGCAGCAGAACACATCAAGCTTTGTAGAGATTGGGTGGGTCAAGTATGGGGAGCTCCAGCAACGGGTAAAAAAGGTGGTGTAGCGATTTTGTTTCGTAAAAGGGTGCGTTTTACCAGTAAACATGAGTGGATTGATCCCAGCGGACGTTTTCTGTTGTTACACGGCATCTTAGAAGATAAGGAGATAATACTAGGGAATTTGTATAGCCCAAATGTCCTGGACCCTGCCCTATATTATCTGGCAGCCAAAGTAGAACAGTTACCGGACGTTCCATTGATCCTAGGGGGCGATTTTAATGGAGTGTTTGACGTGGCGCTTGACACTCAGACAGGGAGTGGGACGCGGGAACGGCGGCAAACTGCTGAGGCGCTGCGGAGGCTCTGAACTCGGTTAGGGTTGGTAGACCCCTGGAGACTGCTCCATCCCTCAGAGCGGGATTTTACACACCAGTCTAGAGCACATGGGACTAGTGCACGTATTGACTACTTGCTGATATCGGAAAGTCTATTTGTTCATGTAAGGGAGGCGCAGATCGGACCAGTAGAGATTTCTGACCATGCATTTATTTGGCTTGAGTTGCAATGGGGCAGTGGATCGCGACAGTATCGTTTGTGGAGGTTCCCTTTAGAACTTTACAACGATATTCAGTTTCACCATTTCCTACGCCAACGTTGGCGGGAATTTGAGGAGAACCACTGGGGTCACGTGGAAGATCCCAAGCTGGTGTGGGAGACTGCTAAAGTAGTATTGAGAGGGGATATCATCGGTTTTGCGGTACGGAAACGCAGATTGATAGCAGAACAAATTATTTTACTGGAACGGCAGGTGACTCAGACGAGGCGTACCTGTGGGCGGTTACCCTTGATACAAAATCGGAAGAGATTATGGGAGGCTCAGGTGACCTTGAATGAGTTATTGCACCAGAGGGCTAAGAAAACGTTAATGTACTATAAGTACAAATTGTATTGCTATGGGGATAAGGCAGGCAAGCTTTTGGGGCGGTGCCTGAAGGGACAGCGTGGGACACGGTTAGTGGCGGCGCTCCGGGATGGCAAAGGCAAGCTCCAGCGCACCAGAGAGGCAATTGCTGGCATTTTTCGGAATTTTTACCAGACGTTATATGCCGCAGAAGACATCTCTCCTTCTAGAATGGATGAGTATTTGCGGGGTCTTGATTTGCCTCGACTGAGTGCTGAACAACAGGTCCAGCTAGGCCGCCCAATAACGGAGCAGGAGATACAACGGGTGATTTCGCAGGCCAGCTGTTACAAGGACCCAGGGCCTGATGGGTTTGGCGCAGAATTCTACAAACTGCTGTCCATATCAGTAGGGCCTCTATTAGCAGCTACATATCGCCAACGGACGGAGAGTGGTACCATACGATGGGGGGGCAACCAGGCATATATTACACTAATCCCTAAACTGGGTAAAGATCCAGTTCAGGCAGCTTCGTACCGGCCCATATCTTTATTGAATTTTGATGTGAAGATACTGGCCCAAGGTACTGGCGGATTGCCTGGCGGAGCTGCTGGGAGGTTTGATTCATGAGTCACAGGTTGGCTTTGTGCGGGGCCGTTACACGGTGCGTAACATGCGTAAGATCTTAACCTCTTTGGAGTGGGTGCAGGAGCACCATATGCATTCGCTTTTAGTGAGTTTCGACGCGGAAAAAGCGTTTGATAGGGTTAATTGTCAGTATCTTCAAGGTTTGTTGCCCCGATACGGCCTGGGCGACTCCTTTTGTAAGATGGTACAGTGCCTTTATGATCACCCGACGGCACGGGTACTTTGTAATGGGGCTCTTTCAGACCAATTTTCCCTCTATCGAGGTACTAGGCAGGGATGTCCCTTGTCTCCATTATTGTTTGTTTTATCCCTCGACCCTTTAATCCGCAGAATAGAATTAGATAGAAGCATTCGAGGGGTGGGTTTTGGTGGACATGGATTTAAGATTTCGGCCTTTGCTGATGATTTATTGGTTCATTTGCTTTCCCCTAGGGAATCTCTCCCTCGGCTGTTGGAGGAGTTTGTGGTCTTTGGTAGTTTCGCGGGCTTCCGGGTGAATAAAGATAAATCAGAAGCGCTTGATGTTTCGGGGCAACTACAGGGGCATTGGGGAGGAGAATTCCCCTTAAAATGGGCAGTTGATAACTTCATTTACCTGGGAATTGTATTAACTAAACTGCCACAGGACTTATACAAAGTAAATTTTGAGCGCATTTTGTCCAGAATGCGGCTTCAGCTTAAAGCGTGGAATCCTCTCCCACTGTCTTTGTTGGGAAGGGTGGCGGCGGTTAAAATGGTAATTTTACTGCGTATTCTATATTGGATGCAGACCCTACCGGTGTGGCTTCTGCGCCAGGATGTCCATTGGTTAGAAAAAGAACTACGGTGTTTTCTGTGGAGGGGGGCTCGGGCCCGTATCAGGTAAGGGAGGTATTGGGGTTCCGGATTTTGGGCTTTATGCGCTGGCTTGTCAGGCCCGACATTTGGGCGACTGGTTGGGGGGGACGGAAACATATACACCGAGGGCTCTAGAAGAAGCATGGTCAGCCCCGCATTCGTTGATGGCAGTGCTGCATGCGGTATCTGTTCAACTGCCACGTCGAGTCAAACGGAATAGTATGTTCATCTCTATGTGGCGCACTTGGTGTCAGCTGAATCGCTATTGGGGTCGGGATTGGAGGGTATCAAGTTGGCTACCTTTACAGGGGAACGTAAATTTTACACCAGGTTCTGAAACGCGTGTTTTCCAGTTGTGGGGTGAGAAGGGGCTTCGGAATGTAGGACATGTGGTGGATCTCTCTGGTAACTGTAAGTCATTCTCCTCATTGTGTGCGGAATATGAGTTGAGACCTTCCCAATGGTTTGCTCATTTGCAACTTTCTCATTATGTGGCTGTTTTACCTAAAGCGGAGCTTAGTGTTGATAGATCGGCGCAGCTTCTTGAATTCTTTGATATCGGGGGAGAGGCCCCCCCCTTCTATAGCGGGTTTAAAGGCAAGATTAGAACAATATGGTGTGGCCACAGATTATGGTAGTGTGGAAAGGGCATGGGGGTTGGAACTGGGTCGGGAGGTATTGCCAGGATCTGTTAAGCAGGCCCTGGGGCGGATAAGTGAATTGGTTGAGGGTGCCCGGTAGAGGGAACTACAATATAAATCGATAGCGCGGGTGCACTTTTTGCCTAGATGGGCGTTGCGAAGTCACATTACTCGAGATGGGAGCTTTCCTCAGTGCTCTATGCCACTGGCGGACTTGACCCATATGTGGTGGGCCTGTAAGGGTATTCGCCCATATTGGGCCAAGATTCACAGGTGCATAACGGGGATGATACAGCAAAGGTTCCCCTGGACTGGCTCTTTAGTAGTACTGGATCAACTGAACCCTACCCTTCCCAGGGGGAGAGGGGATAGGTTGCTGGTGCGAAAGGCCTGTCTGGTGGGCAAAGGCCCTGTTCTAGCTAGATGGAGAGATCCGATCCCGCCGTCGTTCATGGAGTGGCGCAATAATTTCCATCAGTTGATGCTAGCGGAACGATGGAAAGCTAAGGGAAATGTTAAGTGGTGGTCTATTTTTATGTTGGTTTGGGAACCCTATATCCAAAGCTTAGGACCTTCTTGTAGGAGCGAAGTATTAAATGTGGGGATGTAGAGCCAGTAGGGCTGTCTGGAAGGGGGAGGTGGTGGGCAGAGGGTGAGTTGGTTTTGGTTAAAGTATATTCCTTCATATGGTACTGGGGTTCAATGATTGCGATGAGGGGTGGGGGGTGGTTGGGGGGGAGGGGATTATAAGTAATTAATCAGGAAAATTATGGAAACGGGTTCATGCTTATCACACGAATGTATCAGACGTTTTGCCTCAGGGCGGGGATAAGAGTACACCCTGCCGGAGGTTTCTCTTTTTTGTACGGAGTTGTAGTATTGTGTTGACTTCGTGTTTTGTATTGCTGGTTATTAAATAAAGTCTTTAAAAAAAAAACCCCACCCGCAATGTCTTGGGACCTCAATGTGGTTCTTGCGCAGCTGATGAAAGCTCTTTTTGAGCCACTCAATTACTGCCCTCTGACATTTTTGACCTGTAAGGTTTTGTTTATTTTGGTGGTCACTTCAGCACGCAGAGTGAGCAAGTGTCAAGCTCTCATAGTTCATGCATTTTACACTAAATTCCATCATAATAGTGGCTGTCCTCTGCACTCATTCTAAATTCCTTCCAAAAGTGGTGTCTAATTTCCATATTAATCGGTCTATTGTTCTACCAACCTTTTTTCCAAAATCTCATGCCCACAAAGGGGAAACTGTGTTGCACATGTTGGACTGCAAACAAGCCTTGGCTTTCTATTTGAAACAGACAAAAGCCCTTAGAAAGTCTATCCAGCTTTTTGTTTCGTTTGACCCCAATAAACTAGTGGCTGCCATCTCCAAACTCTTTCAATTTGGCTCACAGACTGCATCTCTTTTGTTTATGCCCAGACAGGCCTTAGCCTTGATGGTTATGTCACAGTTCACAGTGTCAGGGCTATATCTGAGTTGGAGGCCAACTTGTGCTCGTTCTCCATGGAAGAGATTTGCAGAGTTGTCCACTTACTGTCTGGAAGGGAATTCCTGATGCAACAGCATCTTCACCCAGTCAGTACTTTGGAATCTGTTTGGGGATTAGAATCTACTCCATCCCCCCACCCAGACCCATTCTTTTCTATTCAGGCTACCTGAAAAAAAAAGGATGCCAACTTTTATTGTATATAATTATATATTTGAGAATACAAAGGCCTGTTGCCAGTAAGCAGACAATCTTAGATGCCCCTGTTGGGCTCGTCTGCACTCTCATTTGCTTTCAACAGCCTGTAGCTAGAGAGATCTATACACGAGGACTTCATTCCTGCTTGTTCACGAAGAAAAGGTAATTATTCACCTGGAGCAGGTGTTCTCCATGGACAGCAGGAATAAGTCCTCACAACCCTCCCATTTCCCCTGCGAGTTGTGTTCTACAATAGCTTTAGTATCAGACTGTCCTAAAGTGGTGCTGCAGTAGCAGGTGGAAAGATGGCATGCATGCGCAGTAGAAGTTCCCAAAAGCTTCAGCTAATAACTGGGGAGTGTTCCTGCACGAGCTCTGTTGGATGACATCATCCATGCGTGAGACTTATTCCTGCTGTCCACAGAGAACACCTGCTACAGGTTAGTAACTGCCTTTTTACCCACTAATTTTCTTTCCTTGAGTCCCTCCAGTCCAATCCAGATGCAAAACCAGTGGTTCTCAGTCTCAATCTGCTGGTGATAGGGCATATTCTTTTTGTGCTTTGTTTTGCACATGTTATAAATTGCTTTGGGCCTTCTTTTGGGGGGAAAAATATCTATAAATGATTACTAGTAGTGTAGCAGCAAAGCGCAGACAAACCAATGATACCAGGAGTCTGTTCAGAAGGTCCAAATCATTTATTTGTGCACAAGTCTCAAGCAAGGCAATTTCAAAATGGCTGAGCAAAGTTTTCAAGCATTACAACAACTTTTATAGACTTCTGTTCCATTCTAGGTATAGAAAAACATTTCATTGGTCCCGGTACTCTCCCGTACCTCCCGTAGCCCTTCTATTGGTCCCGGTACTGATAAGTTTCTCCAATTATGTCCCTTCTGTGGGCTTCTGTAGGCATGACACCTGCCTGCCCCCCTTCTAGTCCCAATTACAATGGCCAGTTCATCAACTTGTTACTTTCACACTTTCAAGGTTATGGGACCATTTGTGCGTGCAGAAGAGCAAGGTTCTGTAACTCATCTGTCAGCACTCCTCATTATTTCTCTGCAAATGTACTTTTTCTTATCAGTAACTTTTTAAACATGTCTTTTCTGTATTTTTCCATTTCTTAATTCTGCAGTTCTGCTTACCTAAGCTAATTCAATATTTCTACTGAGTTCTTTCTTACAATAGCAGCATATTGGGGGATGTGCAATCCTATATGCCTCTCCACAGGCCTCATTTACAGGTCAAGCTAGCCATGCTGGCCTGCCTATGTCAGACACCGTGGGTCACAGGCCTGCACCTGCCACATTCCCCCCTTTGATTAATCTCACCCTATTACTTAATAAGGTGTGAGAATTAAATCACTTTCTAGAAGATTCACATCCTGATTAAAGGATTCTTACTAGTTCCACTAGGGCTAGCTTTGTATAAAGCCATTATTCTAGTTGCGGTCTTCCGCTCTACTGTACTATCAATAGCACTATGAAGGGAACGCATACAACATGGGATTAAACATGGTAAGCAGAGGACAACAGCAACAAGGATTAGTACTAAGATAACGAAAGTCTTAAATCCTCCCAGCCAAGAGAAAAGGTTAGCAAACCAATTAGGAAATTTCAATGCGTGCCAAGTCTGGACTGGCACATAAGCATGTCTTTGCATATCTTTAGCAATCTCTTCAACTACTTGACCTTTATCATCTATTTTCAAACAGCAATTAGTTAAATTCAGTTTACCACATACTCCTCCTTCAGCTGCTAGCAAATAATCAAGGGCTAAGCGATTCTGGTATATGGCAGTGCGCATCTGAGTACTTTGTCTAGCTAGGAGCGTGAGAGCATGACTAGTTTCATTGGTTATTATTTCAACTACTGCTTGTAAGCGAATAATACGATTAATCATATAAATTGGGGTACGATAACCATACATACCATCATCATTCCAAGTGGCAGGTCCATAATACTCAATAATTCTTTCTGGTGGCCAATCATCACCTCGCCACTTCTCCCACTTGCCTATCTGTAAGGCCTCTCTCTTCTGTCTTGATGCTCCTTTGTGTTTGTGGGTAGTGTATACAGGGTATCCTAATTGTTCTCCATGTTCAGTGTTTAACAGGAAGAAAGAAGGTCTGATGGTTCCTAAGACACATGCTCCTCCCCATTGTGGCGGAAGTTGCGCATATGCTCGGTTTCCACAGATCCAATATAGGCCAGGTGGGGCTTGCCAGGCTTGGACTTTGGCAAGGTTAGTCCATAGACCTGCAAGTTCAGAAAATCTAGCTAATGGGTTAGGAGGTTCAGGATGTCTGATTCCTGACCACCATGCTGTCTTTTGGTCGTGGCATTATAGTATTTCTGGCTGAGACAGACCAGCTGTCCTACCTTTTGGGTGAATTGGGGTCCAGTTCTGGCAAAGCAAAGACGTCCAACGATTGAGTGCGCTAACACCCATTCACTGGTTGTCTTGTGTAATTCAGTCTGATTGTAAATCATGGAATAATTCAATTCTTGGGCTTCCCAGGGCCATTGGTCTCCCATTTGGGTTCCGCCACAGAAATAACAATCTGTGATCTTAAGACTAGATACTACTGCTCCGGCTAATTCTAAAAACAAATTCTGTGAAGGGTGAGGGATCTCAAACTTATTTACATGCATAGCTTCATAAAAGGTATTATGAATATGATATTTGGATGACTTGTGGGCTTGGGTATTCAATCTAATATATACAATGGTCCCTGGGTCTGTTCCCCCTCCAGCAATTCGTAAACCAAACTTATATCCTTGTTTCCATGCATGGGGATTATGCACACGCAAATGTAAGGGGTTGCAAGCATCTTTCTGACATTTATCATTTGTGGTTGGCTTGGTTAGAGTAGCCATCCGTTTATCTATTTTCTCATCAGTTATACCAGTGTTCCAAGTAGCATAGAAAACACATTCCCAATATGGGCAATAGTAATCTGCCGCTGTAGCAGTACTATGCCCTGATCCTGTTTTACCTGTACACTTCCACCAATTTGTGGCACCCTCTGGACACATATACTTATGGTCATTTCGATACGCTTTCTCCCATGTACCACAGGTGGACTGACTATCTCTATTAATAGCATTACATGCATCAAAATTCAAAACAGCAGGTTTAGTAATGTCCTTAAGTGGTGGTGTAGCAGCTAATATAGGTCCATCTGCATCCTTCCATCTTATTTCCAACGTGTAATAGGATGGATTCTGATGCGGATTATAGCATGCTTTAATTTTGCCATGAGTGCAAACATTTAGTTCAGTGGTGTTATAGATACACCGAGTTATTGTTCCCTTGCAGGTATAGTAAGAATGGTAAAGCAAAGTCTGAGTTACTTTCAGTCCAGTTCTAGTAGAAGTAATGCAAGCAGTGCATGGAGGTAGAGCATAAGTCTGTTCAAAACCTCCAAAGAAGGCAACCAAGGCAAAGCAGAAGCAAAGATACATGTTGATGTTGATTGGAGTTCTTCTGAATCCTCAGCTTGCTGATCTTGATCACGACGGTCTATTATTCTTCGTCCCGTTTGCTAATGAAGCAATTTAACGGGTGCTGAGTGTTGATTGAAGATCCTCAAGATGTCCAGCACACATTAACCAACTTAGCAATTCAGTTGGCTTGTGAAATCTGGCTTAGTCAACGTAGTCTCAAAGTAGTGTGTCAAATCACACACAAATTGGGTTCGTTGAAACAAAACTGTTGCTGCATGGAAAACAGCAATCCTCTTCGAAAGACTTGGCTACTGCAAAGCACTTGTGATGAAGTGTCTATGCTGCTGGTTGCCGTCTCAAAGTAACTCGCAAGGGTACATCAGGGTGCTGCTCTGCTGTCCACCGCTCTGGTTCAGGATCGGCGGCGGGCTTGACTCGGCTGTGGTGGATCCAGGCGTCGATCTCGGCTACCTTTACTGCAGTTGGGGTAGACAGGATGACGGTGTACGGTCCCTTCCAATGGGGTTCCAACGGTATCTTCTTCCAATCTTTGATCCACACCGAAGTTCCAGGCTGGTAGGGATGCAAGGGTTCCGTCAAGTTGATAGGCAACTGGTCTTGGATCCACGTATGGAGAGTCTGCAGAACAAAACTAAGAGCTAGGAGTTCTTGTCTGGTTACTTCTGAACCAATCTGGGCTAGATTTCCTTTGACTCCCTGCACTATTGGTGGGGGTTTACCATACAAAACTTCAAAAGGGGAAAATCCTGTTGACTTTACAGGGGCTGAGCGTATTCTGAGTAAAGCTATGGGGAGCACTTGGGGCCATTTCAAGTGTGTCTCCTGACAAAGCTTAGACATTTGGGCTTTCAAGGTACGATTCATTCGCTCAACTTTCCCTGAACTCTGGGGTCTGTATGCAGTGTGGAGCTTCCACTGTATCTGCAAAGCTTTTGCTAACTGCTGAGTAACTTGGGAGACAAATGAGGGTCCATTGTCTGACCCTATTACTGCTGGAATTCCAAATCTGGGGACAATCTCTCTCATTAAGGCTTTGGTAACTTCTCGGGCTTTCTCAGTTCTGGTTGGGAATGCTTCTACCCACCCAGAGAAAGTACAAACTAATACTAGTAGGTAATGGTATCCATTGGCTTTTGGCATTTCGGTGAAATCAACTTGGAGGTTGTGCATGGGGGTCACACCTCTTGACTGAACTCGGGGTGCTGTAATAAGGCCTTGCTTGGCATTATTCTTGGCACAGATCTGACATTGTCGGGCTACTGAGGCTGATATGGTTGTCATCAGAGGGATGTAGAAATGTGGTCTGAGTGCTTTCTCCATAGCACTCTTTCCATAGTGGGTGGCTTCATGAAAAGCTTTGACAAAGGATGGTCCTAACAGTTCAGGAATTACTATTCTTCCCGGAGGTTGACTGCCTTCTTCTGGCGGCAGCTCAATCCATCCGTCTTTCAATACTCCATTTTCTTTGTCACAATAGTAATCCAATTCTTTGGTGGTATATCGTGGGGTCCATAGATTCAAGGGTACTGGAAACAATGCTGCTTGCATTGGTTTAGCTTGTGGGGCAATCTGTCCTGTCATAGCTGCTTGTCGTGCTGAGGCATCTGCGAATCTATTTCCTCGAGCAACTTCTCCTTTTCCTGCTTGATGTCCTCTACAATGCATGACAGCTACACGTGTTGGGGCCCAGACTGCATCAAGTAACATCAATATTTCGGGACCATATTTGACTGATTTTCCTCCGGATGTGATGAGTCCTCTTTCTTTGTAGAGAGCTCCATGGGCATGCAGGGTAGTGAAAGCATATTTGGAATCTGTATATACATTTAGCACAAGTTTTTCTCCTAATAACAATGCTCTGGTGAGTGCTATCAATTCGGCTTTCTGGGCTGATGTGCCTGAGGCTAGGGCTGATGATTCAACTACTTCGTGTTGAGTGACGACTGCATATCCGGCACAGCGTCGTCCGTCAAGGATGAGACTGCTCCCATCAACATAATAGATCTGGTCGGGATTGTCTATGGGCACATCTGTCAAGTCAGGTCGACTGGAGAACACAGTTTCCATGACTTCGATGCAGTCATGTTCTGGGAGTTCTTCACTGATGGGTATCAAGGTAGCTGGGTTCAAGGCATGGCTCACTTCAAGTTGTATCTGTGGGTTTTCACATAACATGCTCTGGTACTTCAACATTCGGGAATTGGTGAGCCAATAATTTGCTTTCTGTTCCATAAGGGCAAGGACTGCATGTGGCACAGTGACTCGTATGTTCTGTCCTAGTGTGAGTTTGTCTGCTTCACTCACTAGTAGCGCTGTAGCTGCAACTGCTCTCAAGCAGGGTGGCCATCCTTTGGCCACAGGGTCCAATTGTTTCGATAGGTAGGCTACAGGTCGTTCCCAATTTCCTAATTTCTGAGTCAACATGCCTAAGGCATTTCCCTGTGCTTCATGTACAAACAAGTGGAAAGGTTTGTGGACATCTGGTAGTCCAAGTGCTGGTGATGACATCAATTCTTCTTTTAACTTCTGGAAGGCTGTATCCTGCTCAAGTCCCCACTCCAGTGGTGACTTCTCTTCTCCTTTTGTGGCTTCATACAGTGGTTTGGCAATTTGGGCAAAGTTGGGTATCCAGATTCGGCAATATCCTGCCGCTCCCAGAAAGGCTCTGACTTGCTTTCTGGTTGTTGGAGTTGGAATTCTGCATACTGCTTCTTTTCTTTCTCTGCCTAATCTTCTGCTTCCTTGGGTAATACGAAAACCCAAGTATTTCACTTCTGTTTGGCATAGTTGTGCTTTGGCTCTGGAAACTTTATATCCAGCTTCATTTAGTAACTGCAAGAGATCTTTGGTGGCTAATATACATTCTCTTTCTGATACGGCAGCTATCAACAGATCATCCACGTACTGGAGAAGTACTCTCTTCCCCGGGGCTACTGGATAGCTTGAAAGATCTTGATTTAGTGCAGCACTAAAGATGGTAGGTGAATTCTTGAATCCTTGGGGTAATCTCGTCCAGGTGAGTTGGCCCCCTCTTCCAGAGATGGGGTCCTGCCATTCAAATGCAAACAATATTTGGCTTACAGGGGCTAATCGTATGCAAAAGAATGCATCTTTTAAATCCAGTACAGTGAAATGGGTAGCTTCAGCAGGTATCAGTCCTAGAAGAGTGTAAGGATTGGGCACAACTGGATGTATAGTTTCAACTGCATCATTTACTCTTCTCAAATCTTGCACTGGGCGATAATCATCTGTCTCAGGTTTCTTCACTGGCAAAAGTGGGGTGTTCCATGGGGATTGACATACTTTCAGTAGGCCATACTCAAGCAATCTCTGTAGGTGGCGATGAATGCCTTCAATTGCGGCTCTTGGGAGAGGGTACTGTTTGACGTGCACTGGTGTAGCGCTAGGCTTGAGGGTTACAATCACTGGTGCTATATGCTTGGCTAGGCCTGGGGGACTGCCTTCTGCCCATACTTCAAGTGGTGCATGAATGTTCTTTAAAGTTTGTTCAAAATAGGTATCTTGAATCGAATCATCAATGTAGTATCTCCATTCTTCTTCTTGGGGTACTGTCAGCAGCATTACTCCTGCTGGTTTGGCTTGGGAATTCACTGTCATTTGCATTTCTCCTTGTTCGGAGAAAGATATTTGGGCTTGAAGCTTGGCTAGCATATCTCGTCCCAGTAGGGGTACTGGACATTCGGGCATGTAAAGGAATTGATGAGTTACTTGCTGTCCTCCTAGACTGCATATTCGGTTTTGTAGAAAAGACTTTGTGGCTTTGGCACCAGTTGCTCCTGTAATGGTGACTGCTTTCTTGGTGAATGGGGCTATCTTTTTGTCTATTACTGAATGTTCTGCTCCAGTATCAACCATAAAGTTCATAAATTGGTCTCCTATTTGTATTTCGACCATAGGCTCCTGGAGACCTAAAGCAAACTTGGAGCCCGGTCTGTCCTAATCCACGTCATCCTCATCATGGGCCTGTGTGGCCAATGCTTGGATGGCTCCTCCTCCCCTCTCTCTCTGGAATTGTTCTCGATTGGCTCCTCCTCGGCCTCGGGGACGGCCTCGTCTTTCTTCTCGCCACTGATGATCGTATTCGTCATCTTGCTGGGCGTCTTCGAGTTGCGGGCACGTATCTCTCCAATGTCCTTCCTCTTTGCAATAGGCGCATTGGTTCACGCCTAATCTCTGGGTCCGGCCTCCGCCTTGACCCCGCCCTCTTCCTCTGCTCCTTCGATTAGGGACACCTCCCCTTTTCTTTTCAACTATGGCCGCAGCCAAAAAATCAGCTTTCTTCTTCATCTTTCTATCACATTCTCTCTGTCTTTCAGTATCACGATTCACATACACTTTATGAGCGACTTCCAATAACTGTGTTGCATTCATGCCCGCAAACCCTTCTAATTTCTGTAATTTACGTCTAATGTCTGGTTGAGACTGGTTTACAAAAGCAGAATTCACCATGCATAAACTTCCTGGTGCCTCGGGATCATAGGGAGTATACATTCTATAAGCTTCAGTTAATCTTTCATAATAATCTGCTGGGCTCTCATCTATTCCTTGGATAATTCCTGCTACTTTGGAAAGGTTCATAGCTTTTTGGCCTCCTCTTCTCAGGCCTTGTAAAAAGCCTTGGCGAAAACGGGCTAGGGCTGTGGATCCTTCATCTGTATTTGGATCCCATTGGGGGTCTTCATTTGGGAATTCTCTCTGAGCTGCTTCTCTACGATCTATTATATTCTGCCCCTGCGCTGGAGCTGCAGGGTTTTCTGCCATCCATTCGATAGCTGCTTTTCTAATTCTCGCTCGTTCCTCTGTGGTAAATAGGGTGGTCAGGAGCTAACGGCAATCTGGCCAAGTGGGTTGGTGAGTTTCCATAATACTAGTTACTAATTCTGTCAGCTCCTGGGGCTTGCTAGTATAGGAGGCATAGTGCGACCTCCAATTTAATAAATCAGTTGTAGAGAAAGGGATATACACATAAGTTAGGGGTCCCGCTACCACTTCATCATTATCATTCTTTACGGGCACCCCCGGGACTTGCCTTAAGGGAAACAGTTTGGCTGTCGTCCCAGGCGTCATTTGGGTCTGGGATCTAAGGGCTATTGTCGTTGTCTTTGCAGGAGTTGCTTTCTTTTTCTCAACTGGTTTTGCTTTGGGTTTTTCTTTCACTGGCTTGCTAGTGCTAGCGCTAGCTTTCTCAATTATTTGTACACTGTCCTCTTCTTCTTCTGGGGAATTCCCTCCTTCTTCTAGCTCCGCTTCTGGCTCACTTTTTACATCCTCCTCTTCTCTTCCCGCTAATTCTTTCTCTTCCTCTCCTCCAGGAGGAGGGGGGTCAGGGGTTGGGTCTCGCCTCGGCTCTGGCAGTCTCTGGGGTTCTGGGGCAGGACGCCGCCGAGCTATTCTTACTGGACCTGGGGTTCGGGGCTGCCTGAGGACTACTTCTGGGGAATCGGGATCTGCCAAGATGGGTTTCTTCTTGGCTTTCTTATCCTGCTCTTTCATTCTAGGCTGTTCCTTTTTCTGTCTAGAATCTGTTTTAGCTAACATTATTCTGCACTGTTCCTCATAACAGCGCTGCGCCCAGGAGGGCGGATCTTCACAAATACTTAACCAGGAATCTATATAGGGGTACTGATCGGGGTGCGCTACCCGCACTCTACGGTGTATTGACTGAATAATCTCTACGGTGAACGTTCCCTCTCGGGGCCAGATGGGGTCTAGGTCGGGCCACTCCCTAGTACACAAAATCTGCAAACGGGCTGCTGTCATTTTAATACCATAATCTCCTGAATATCCCTCTTTAAAATGTGCGATCATACATTCTAATGGAGTGTTTCTAGTAGACTCCGCCCCTCCCATTTCGATGTGTGCGCGCAACAACAGACAGAAGGGAAAAGGAAGTCGGACCGTGGGTAAGGGGTCCTCACGGCCCTGGAAACGTATAGGGAATACAAATAACAAGACAAGACGACAATCGCTTTCCCCTTTTCGCGACCTGAACGCGGTCGCCCGGTCAGGAAATGCACTAATCAGGGGTCCGCCTTCACTTGGTCCGTGCTGCCAGACCTCTCATTCACACTTCGTTCACACAATCATGCTAGCAACGTATTCCCAGAATGCATTCGTTTCTATCTGTTCTGACTAGTCTTTTCCCAAATTACAAAAAGGATGAGGGTTTCACCTAGCGAATTCCCATGCCAGGCTACTCGGCTCTTCCTTGAGAGTTGATCAAGCTCTCTTACCAATTCCCAATATCTCGAGATTACAAATTCCAAATTCCAAGTTCCAATGGCAGTACTGCTCTTTCTATTTCTGTCTAGACCCAAAATCAAAACTATACTCACCGGATCCGGTCCTCAAAACTTCCCAAGCAGGCGCATGAGTTGGACCTCGGACTCCCCTCACTCGGGTTCGAGGCGTTGGCTCCGACCGGGCCCGGCACCCGCCGAGGTCCGACCAGCTCCCTCCGATACAAGGGACCGGTGGCGCCAGGGAGCGGCCCTCGTTGGAAGGGCGCGATCCCGGCAGGACCAAGCCTATAGAGGCGGAAAGTCGTGGTATATTGCCCTATATACACTTTGATTCCACAACTTCCCGGCCAACGCACCAAGGAATATGTAGCAGCAAAGCGCAGACAAACCAATGATACCAGGAGTCTGTTCAGAAGGTCCAAATCATTTATTTGTGCACAAGTCTCGAACCAATCAATTTCAAAATGGCTGAGCAAAGTTTTCAAGCATTACAACAACTTTTATAGACTTCTGTTCCATTCTAGGTATAGAAAAACATTTCATTGGTCCCGGTACGCTCCCGTACCCTCCGTAGCCCTTCTATTGGTCCCGGTACTGATAAGTTTCTCCAATTATGTTCCTTCTGTGGGCTTCTGTAGGCATGACACCTGCCTGCCCCCCTTCTAGTCCCAATTACAATGGTCAGTTCATCAACTTGTTACTTTCACACTTTCAAGGCTATGGGACCATTTGTGCGTGCAGAAGAGCAAGGTTCTGTAACTCATCTGTCAGCACTCCTCAATATTTCTCTGCAAATGTACTCTTTCTTATCAGTAACTTTAAAACACATCTTTTCTGTATTCTTCCATTTCTTAATTCTGCAATTCTGCTTATCTAAGCTAATTCAATATTTCTACTGAGTTCTTTCTTACAATAGCAGCATATTGGGGGATGTGCAATCCTATATGCCTCTCCACAGGCCTCATTTACAGGTCAAGCTAGCCATGCTGGCCTGCCTATGTCAGACACCGTGGGTCACAGGCCTGCACCTGCCACACTGGAAGCTACTTCAGCTTATGTTGTCTTTTATATTTTTTAAAAATACAGTTTATTAGTTCTTGTGATGCTCACTTGAGCATGATTTCTAGTTTTTAGCAGCTAAAAAACTGATGTATCATGGAGGCTTAACGTCTATAATTTGCTCTGAGCTCATTGAAGATAAAGCAGAATATTAAAGTTTAAATGAATAATAACTTTTAAAATTAATGATTTGTACCCCTAGGGACCCATTCAGTGCTAACCTTTCCCATTACTTTAAGAGATGTGCTTTCCCTGTCTACCCCTCTGGCCAGCTAGGGTTAGGGAATTTGTTAAGGGCCTGGTGCAAGGTTCCAACAGTTTCTTTGTGGTGGTAATGCCTAATGGCCAGCTCGGAATAGTGTAGGAAACAACTGCATTCGACAGGATGTTTCTGTAGCATCTCCCCTTCTCCTCCAAAAGGGAATTAGACTTTCTTCAGCCATGAGCTGTATTTTGCAAGGATGGCTATGGGTTAAAAACCACAAAACTTGTTGATGGTGTCAGTGGGAGACACTCTCTAGCTTGAATAGATGGATAAGAGGTTGGTGAAGAACATCTGAACTGGGGAAAAGGATGACAGAAAATGAATTTTGCATGTTGATTAAAGAGGGAGAACCTGACCAAGATGAGCAAAGAAATTACTTAACTGATTATATAATAAATTTAGTGAAGTCACAGGTATACATAATACCATAACTAGTTTGATTTATGTTGCTATTCTTTGTTTTTACACAGCTCTTTGAAAGATTCAAGCCTTCAGATCATTGCCTTAAATATTGAGATAATCCGCCACCTTTCTTTGCTGATAAAATTTTCATCATGTCCATTGACAGACAGTGAATGGGATTTCATCATGTGCTCCATGCTAGCTTGGCTGGAGGTAAAATTTATATTTAAAAAGATGTTTAAAGCTGTAAACTGGAATCTAAATTTTGATTGTGTTGTTGAACAGATGGTTGTAAGTTGCATGAAGAGTATGCAGACATAGAGCTATTTCTGTATATTTTGTGTGCACTTTCCTGAAGAAGATAAGATGGAACATTACTATATGAAACTAGATTCTAGTCCTAATACACAATGGGGCAGATGTCATTGATTACACTATTACAACAGCTCATTGGAAACCTTTATGGTGTTGCTTCTGCTTACCTTTCCAATCCCCTCATTCAGTGCTCCCCCCCCCCCCCCCCATTCTGCTGCTGGTCAGTTCTACAGTGTATACAGAAATATCTTGTCAGCATACATTCCAACTCATCCTGCTAGACCAGTCCACACAAGTGGTTATGTCCCCCTGCCAGCAGATATTAGAGACACAGAAGTACCAAAGGCTTCTGGGAGCTGGCCCTGGTACATATAGCTATACCCTGCAAAGAGTGCATCCAAATCTGCTGGAGACTGAGAAATACTGAAGGCGACCCCTAGGGGTATGGCTATATATACCAGGGCAAGCTCCCAGAAGCCTTTGGTACTTCTCCGTCTCCAGCATCTGTTGTTAGGGAGACATAACCCACTTGTGTGGACTGGTCTAGCAGAATTCCAGGAAAGAAAATTAACGGTAAGTAAAATGTCTCCATAAATATCACACATATCCAAAGCTTCTTGCAGAAATGACTGCCCTGGGCTCCATGCTTTGGGTGGCCTCTGTGCCACTGCAGTAGCCCAGTTTCCACTCTGACTTGATTTGCAGTGCCGGGAGGGGTGGAGGTTCACCATTTTATTTCCTATGTGAACAAGGGAGGGGAGCTCAACACAGCCACCACCACTGCTACAAACACCCTCTTACTTATCCCTCCAGTACAGTCCTAACCTGTGGGTTGTCATGCATCACCAGCATCTTGGAGATGGAGCATGTCAAAAGTAATGACATCAGCACACAAAGGCAGCCGGCACCACCTATGAGCCCCCCAGTATCTCAGTCTCCAAGCAGCTGGAGAGACATGATCCCATAGTTTGGACTCACAGTAAGGAGAACTAAGAATATTTCCTTAACCTTGGGATGGTATTTGAGTTGAGGTCAATTGGTAAGCAGGGGAACCAGTTTTCTTCGGAAGGGGACTCTTTCCCTTTAAATTTCAGTGATCACAGAGCCAGAGCCAGAATGTTTAAAGAAAAAAAAATGACTAAGGATTGCTGTATACTGGCAGGGGATCTCTCTCTTTGATTGGGGAAAGAAGAGTACCTTGCCTTGTTTTGGGCCTCATAGTGTCTCCTGAACCCTTTGGTGAGTGAGGAGCCACTTACTGCAGGGAGGCCGGTCATTTCAGCATCCTCTGAGAAGTCCCCCGCTGCCGAAGCTGCTGTCTGAAGGCTGAACAGCAGGTTGATGTTTTCTTGGCTGTACCACCGGTGGGGATTGGACTGCTTAAGACAGAGGTACTCAAATCCCAGTCCTGGAGGGCCGCAAACCATTACCCACCTTATCAGGCTCCCCAAGGAGATCAGCAACCCACAGGGGGACATCTGGCCCTCTATTCCCAGAGGTGGATGTCCATCACCACCGATTCCTGGGCACCGGGTAGTCAGGGAGGGTTACCTACTCCACCTGACTCAGAGCACCTCCCCCTTATTTCCCAGGAGAGCCCCTCAGGTCTCCCCTCCACCGGGACCTTCTTTTGAAGGAGTTGACAGGTTTTCTCGAGGACAAAGTGGTGGAACCGGTGCCCACCACCTCAAGGGCAAGGGGTTCTACTCCAGGTACTTCCTTATGCCAGAAATTACCGGGGGCCTAAGGCCCATCCTCGACCTGCGCAGCCTCAACAAATTCCTGATGAGGGAGTTCAATATGCTCTCCCTTGAAACATTGCTGCCATACCTCCAGCAGGGAGACTGTTTATGCTCCTTAGACCTCAAGGATGCTTATACCTAGTGTTTATACCCACCTCCTCATCCACCCCAACCACAGGCAGTACCTGCAGTTCGTAGTGGGGGGCAGGCACTTTCAGTACAGGGGTACTCCCCTTCAGCCTAACGTCTGCCTCAAGAGTTTTTGCAAAATGCCTGGTGGTCGTGGCTGTCTTCCTCAAGCTCCAGGGGGTCATCGTCTTTCCTTACCTGGACGACTGGTTCATAAAGGGAGGCACGGCCTCAGAGGTACAGCAGGTCACCACATGCACCATCCAGGTTCTGCAACACTTGGGCTTTGTCATAAACTACCCCAAGTCTCACCACCTCCCGACACAGTGTCTGGAGTTCATTCGGGCAAAGATTGACACACTCCAGTCGAAGGCTTTCTTGCCCAGAGACCGAGCCAATCATCTCGGGACTCTGGCTTGTGACGTGCAGTACCATCATTCAGTGCCCGCTCAGCTTCTCAGGTGCCTCCTCGGGCACATGGCCTCCATGGTCCACATCACCCCAGACACTTGCAACCACATGAGGGCAGTGCAATGGTATCTCCGGGTCCAGTGGTTTCGGTCCACCGGCCACCCCCGAGACAGTGACCCGCCAGTTGGCAGATTCTCTGGTCTGGTGGCAGTTCCCCCAGCATCTCGAAGCAGCCATGCCCTTTCAAGCCCCAAACCCCTCAAAGGTCCTTACCACAGACGCCTCCCTGCTTGGCTGGGGAGCCCACTGAGGAGATATCTGCACTCAGGGCAACTGGCCACCAGTCGAGAGCGTTCAGCAGATTAACCTCCTGGAACTCCGAGCATATACATAGCCCTGAGGGTTTTCTGTCACCACCTGCATCACCAGTCGGTGCTGGTCCAGACGGACAACCACTGGCCGCCTCCAAAAGAGAGTTTCTGTGACCTGCCAATTGGCAGATTCTCTAGTCTGGTAACAGTTCCTCCAGCATCTCGAGGTGGGCATGCCTTTTCAGGCCCAAAGATCCTCACCACAGGTGCCTCCCTGTTCAGCTGGGGAGCCCACTGCGGAGTTCTCTGCACTCAGGGCAACTGGTCTCCAGACGAGAGCGCCCAGCAGATCATCTTCCTGGAGCTCCGAGCAATACACCTAGCCCTGAGGGTTTTCTGTTACCACCTGCAACACCAGCTGGTGCTGGTCCAGATAGACAACTAGGTGGTGGTGATCTATGTGAACAAGCAGGGGGGGGCATGGAGTCTTGTACCCTTTGTCACGAGGCACTGGTCCTCTGCTCGTACACAATCCAACAGGGTATTCCCTGTGGACAGTGTACCTGCCAGGCCAGGACAACCTGCTGGCCGACAGGCTCAGCAGAGTTCTCCAGCTGCATGAGTGGCGGCTGGACCCCAAGGAAGCCAGTCGGCTTTTCTGGTTTTGGGGGGAACCCTTGATGGACCTGTTCGCCAGCCCGGACAACTTACAGTTGCCCCGCTTCTGCTCCTGGCAGGCTCACCCCTCCAGGATGGCAGCAGACGCATTCCTGATCTCATGCCGCTGATCGCCAAGACCTTCTTCAGGACCCTTCGTGACAGGGCCTCGCTCATCCTGATAGCTCCTCGGCGGCCCGGGCAACCCTGGTTCCCACTGCTTCTACAGTTGACGGTGGAGACCCCCATCCCCTTGGGGACCGCCTCTGGCGGGGACTCTCTCCTGCACCCCAACCTGGGGTCCTTGTCGCTGACAGCATGGCTGCTGAGAGGATGACTCTGGCTCCTCTCAACCTTCCAGTTGAGGTGGAAGACATTCTACTGGCCTCTCGCAAGGCCTCTACTAGAAAGGCGTATGCACTTAAATGGCACAGGTTCTCTGTTTTGTGCACCGAACACGGGACTGATCCTTTCTCCTGGCTGGTTACTCTGGTGTTACAGTACCTTCTCCACATCTCTGTCCAGGCTCAAGTCTAACTCCATCCAAGTGCACTTTAGTGCCCTGACGGTGCACCGCCATCAGGTGGATGGCAGTGCACTTTAGTGCCCTAACGGTGCACCGCCATCCGGTGGATGGCAAGGCCCTCTCAGCCCAACCATTGGTGACCTGCTTCCTTCGGGGTCTGCTCTTATCAGAGTCCCTGATTTGCCCTCCAGCGACCAAATGGGACCTCAACATAGTGTTGGGGCAGCTCACTCGCCTGCCCTTTGAACCTCTGGCGACCTGCCACCTTCGCTACCTCTCTTGGAAGGTGGTTTTCATGGTTGCGCTTATCTCTGCTTGCAGAGTTAGCAAGCTTCAGACCCTTATGGCGGAAGCTTTGCATGCACCCCAAATTCCTGCTGAAGATAGTGTCGCCCTTCAATCTCAACCAGGAAGTAGTGCTCCCCACCTTCTTTCGCAGACCTCACTCCATTCGGGCGGAGACGGTCCTCCACACTTTGGACTCTAAGAGGACTTTGTCCTATGTTCTGCGTACTCAAGGCCACCGCAAAGCTTCTCAGCTTTTCATCTTCTACGACCCCAGTAGGCTGGGGGAGGCGGTGACCAAGCATACATTGTCCACATGGTTGGCGACTGTATTGCTTTCGCTTAAGAGCAGGCAAGGCTCCCGCTGGAACACAGTATCACGGCGCACCGTGTCAGGAACATGGCGTCCTCGGTAGCAAACTTGCACTCTGTCCCGATTGTGAACATCTGCCGGGCCACCACCTGGTCTTCAGTCCATATCTTCACAGCCCATTGTTGTTGTTGTTAAGTGCTGTCGAGTCGGAGTTGACTCATGGCGACCCTCTGGATAGCTATCCTAAATTGTGTTCGGCCTTCAGACAGGAGGCTCATTGTTGACAGACTGGTACCCGTAGCTGCTGTTATTGTATCGATCCATCTCATTGCTGGCCTTCCTCTTTTGCGTTGACCTTCTATCTTGCCAAGCATGATGTCTTTCTCTAATGATCTCTGTCTTCGCATGATGTGTCCAAAGTATGAAAGTCGAAGTCTTGTCATCTAAGCTTCTAAAGAAAGCTTAGGTTTGATCTCCTCTAGTACCAACTGGTTTGTTCTTCGGGCAGTCCATGGTATACACAGTATTTGCCACCAGCACCATAATTCAAAGGCATCAATTTTCTTCCTGTCTAGCTTTCACACTGTCCAGCTTTCACATCCATTTGATGTTATTGAAAATACCATGGCTTGAACAAGTCGAATCTGCTCTTGAGAATCTTATCTAGGTCTTTCATAGCCATTCTGCCAAAAGCAATGCGTCGTCTGATTTCTTGACTGCTTATTGCTTCTTTATTGATAGTTGATCCAAGTAGGTTAAAGTTGTTCACGATTTCAATTTCTTCTCCTTCAACGATGAACCTGTTGATTATGCCAGTTGCCATGATCTTTGTCGTCTTTACATTAAGGTGCAGGCCCATTTTGAGACTATGTTCTTTGATTGTGAGAAGCAAATGTTTCAGATCATCTTCACTTTCAGCCAGTAATGTGGTATCATCAGCATAGCGAAGGTTGTTGATGAGTCTTCCACCAATCTTCACACCTCTGTTGTTTTCATACAATCCTGCTTCTCTGATGATTTGTTCTGCATATAATTTATACAGGTGGGGGGAAAGTATGCAGCCTTGTCTTACACCTTTGCTTATTTTAAACTATTCTGTTTCTCCTTGTTCCGTTCGAACTGTTGCTTCTTGATCAGTGTACAGATTGTGCAAGAGTACGATCAGGTGTTCTGGTATACCCATGCTTCTTAATGTGGCCCAGAGTTTCTCATGGTTTACACAGTCAAAAGCTTTGCTATAGTCGATAAAGCACAACTAGATATCCTTTTGGTATTCTGTAGTCTTTTCAAGGATCCATCTCACATCCGCAATGATGTCTCTCGTTTCTCGCCCTTTCCTGAACCCTGCTTGCACGTCAGGTAGTTCTTGTTCCAGGTATGGTTGTAGTCTCTTTTGAATAATCTTCAGTAGAATCTTGCTGGCATGTGGGATCAGAGCGATTGTGCGATAATTTCCACAGTCAAGTTGGATCACCTTTCTTTAGTATTGGTATAAACACAGATCTTTTCCAGTCAGTTGGCCATGATGATGTCTTCCATATTTCTTGGCAGAGCCTTGTAAGTACGGTAACAACTGCATCAGATTGCTGTAATACTTCTATGGGAATGCTATCAATGCCTGGTGCTTTCTTTGTTCTTTGATAAGGCTTTCAATGCTGCTTCAACTTCTTCTTTCATCACCAATGGTTCCCGATCATAAGGTACAGGTTGAAATGGCTGTTGGTCCACTTGAACTTTATCATATAAAAACTCTGTGTATTCCTTCCATCTTTTCTTGATCTTCTCAGCATCATTCAACATAGAACCTTGAGCATCTTGTAACATTCCAATTCGAGGCTGGAACTTTTTCTTTAACTCTCGTAGCTTTAGGAAAGCCGATATTATTCTTCCTCGAATAGTTTCTGCTTCTATTTCCTTGCATGCGTCATTGTAGTACTTTTCCTTGTCCTGTCTTGCTGCACGTTAGAAATCTCTGAGTTCTGTGATTGTCTTTCTTTCTCCTCTGGCTTTAGCTTCTCTGCGTTTCTGGGCAATTTTCAGAGTTTCTTCCATCATCCATTTTGGCTGTTTTTTTTCTTTTTCACCTTTTGTAGAGACTTCTTGCTTTCTTCCAACACAACCTTCCTGATGTCATTCCATAACTCTTCTGGAGCTCTGTCATTTGTATCTAAAGCAGCAAATCGATTTTGCAGGCAGTCTTTAAATTCCAGTGGTATATTCACAAGGTCATATTTTGCTGCATTCCTAAGTGGTTTGCTCTTTTTCAACTTTAGCTTGAGTTTGCATACTAGTAGTTGATGATCTGTACCACAGTCAGCTCCAGGTTTTGTCTTTGTTGATGTTATAGAGCAGTGATGGCTAACCTTTTTGAGCCCGAGTGCCCAAACTGCCGCACAAAACCAAAGAATTTCCTCAAAGTGCCAGCACGTCAATTTGTATAAATATTTGCATAATGCTAACATACACTAACTTTTAGTAAACATGTCTCTTAATGAGTGTATGGATAAAGACAGACTAAAAGATTTCTACATTACTATAATCCAGTGCCAACCGCCAGGCACATTAGGAACTACTACAAACACTGCCCATTTAGAACCAATAGCAAACCCGCCGTATCCTAACAGCACTACCAGGACTCACAAAGCACCATACCATACCTATCAAAAGGCAACACTGCAAATATTAAACCAATACATTTCAGAGAATAACAATACATGACCTACTGGGGAAAGAGAACAAGTGGCAATGTCAAAAAGGAATTACATAAACAGAATACCTCAGCTCAGTTACACAGTTGCAATTGCTCCAGCCACTTTCTTCTGGTTTCTTCATGTTTTCTGCTAACTCTCTCAATCATCTGTTGTCCATTTGTCCTTTCTTCTCTCTTCTTTTTTTTTTTTTCCATTCTCTCTCTCTACATCCGCTTTAACATACTAATCTTTCTCCTTTTGCTCTTTCCTCATTCCTATTTCATCCACTCAAATTTTACCCCTCCATCCTCAATCCCCACTTACTCTCCCAATACCCGGCCAATTGTAGATTTTTTATCCCTCCCACACAAAATATTTTTCCCCTCTCCATTTTACTCTCCCAGCCCCATCCCATTCTAATCCTCCCCCAACATCAGCTCCCTTCTAGTTCCAGCCTCAACCAGCATCCATTCCCTTCTAGTCCCTGCATCAGCCCATTTCCAGTCCTAGCCCCCCATCAGCCCATTTCCAGTCCTAGCAACCCCCCAACCCAATACCAGTCCTAGCCCCCCCATCAACCCACTTCCAGTCCTAAACCCCCATCACCCCATTTTCAGTTTAAGCCCCCCCTATAACCCATTACCAGTCCTAACCCCCCCATCACCCCATTTCCAGACAGCCCCCATCAGCCCAAAGCCCATTACCAGTCCTAACCCCCCATAGCCCATTACCAGTCCTAACCCCTCATCACCCCATTTCCAGACAGCCCCCCTCAGCCCAACGCCCCGTACCAGTCCTAACCCCCCATCGCCCCGTAGCAGTCCTAACACCCCCATAGCCCATTAGCAGTCCTAACCCCCCCCATAGCCCATTTCCAGTCCTAACCCCCCCATCACCCCATTTCCAGACAGCCCCCATCAGCCCACAGCCCATTAGCAGTCCTGACCCCCCCCCAGCCCCTTAGCAGTCCTACCCCCCCCCGCCCGCCCGCCCGCCCATTAGCAGTCCTAACCCCCCCAGCCCATTAGCAGTCCTACCGCCCCCGCCGCCCATTAGCAGTCCTAACCCCCCCCATAGCCCATTACCAGTCCTAACCCCCCATCACCCCATTTCCAGACAGCCCCCATCAGCCCACAGCCCATTAGCAGTCCTACCCCCCCCAGCCCATTAGCAGTCCTAACTCCCCCCCTAGCCCATTAGAATTCCTAACCCCCCCCCCCCCCAGCCCATTAGCAGTCCTAACCCCCCCCCTAGCCCATTAGAAGTCCTAACCCCCCCCCCCCCTGGCAAATTTAAAAAAAAAAAAAAGCTGGCTCTGGCTGCTGCCGCGGCAGAATGCAATGTCCCGCGGGGCCCCCTCTGCAAGGGCTTTCAGATTCGCGAGGGAGAGCGTCTCCCTCGCGTCTCTGTTAAGCCCGCAGGGGCTAATGGGAAATTTCCCATCAGTCCCTCGAAGGGGCTGATGGGAAATTTCCCATTAGCCCCTGCGGGCTTAACAGAGACGCGAGGGAGACGCTCTCCCTCGCGAATCTGAAAGCCCTTGCAGAGGGGCTTAGCGAGCGGAGGGGGCCCCGCGGGACATTGCATTCTGCACTTGCCGCGTCCGCGGCAGCAGTCAGAGCCAGCTTTTTCTTTTTTGCGGACCTTCCCGCGTGCCAGCTGCAAGGCTTTCGCGTGCCACAGCTGGCACGCGTGCCATAGGTTCGCCATCGCTGTTATAGAGCTTTTCCATTGTTGACTTCCACAGATGTAGTCAATTTGATTTTTTTTTTTATATTTCTTTATTTATAAAGCACCAACCAACAACAATGACAAATCAATAACATCTCCGGGGGGGGGGGGGGGGTACTCTTCTCCCCCCCACAGGAGTACAATACAAACAGAAAGCAAGTGGAGTGGTTTTTTAACATTTTATCCCCATTAACCCTCCCCTTCATTCCTCCCCACCCCCCTCCCTTCCTCCTCCCTCTGAAGGTAGTGCTGTCTACCTAACATCGCATCTACTCCAAACATCCATAGACATGCATCTCCTCAAGTGCCAACCTGTAGAATCTCATTACGACATCGAGCCCCCAGCTGCTGAATATAAGGTTCCCAAATCGCCATAAAGGCCGTCCATCGTTTGACACTGCCCCGCGCCCCCCACCGCTCCGTCAGCATCAGCTGGTGAAAGCAATTCCGCCACTCCCCAAATGTAGGAGCCTGAGACTCTCCACAATCGGAGGATTGGCGCCTTCCCCACCAGACAGGCCTTCCGCATCAACAACCGTTCCCCTTGTTTTGTTGGGCAGGGAGAGGGTATGCAGTCCAACACCACAAGGGAGCCGGACCATCGCAATCTCCGCTGCAGCAGGCCCCCTATAAAGGAACAAATCCTAGCCCAATAAATTTCCAATGCTTTACAGTCCCACCACATATGTAATAGAGTTGCCATGGGCTCTAAACAACGAGGGCAGCGGCCATCAGCCGTCAATCGACTGCGCAGCGCCCGTCTCGGCGAGAAGTGGGCCCTAGTGAGGCATTTAAATTGTATCTCCCTCCTCCGCATCCCTGGTACTAGTTTAACTATTCGTCGCAAAGCTGCACGAATCGTACCCGGGGCCACCTCAACGCCTAATTCGGCCTCCCAGGTGGCTTCCACCTTCCGGTAGTCCGGAGGGGCCCTGAGCCGTGCCAAACGGGATTTAAATTCAGAGATCGACAACGGCGTCTCCCCCCCCAACCCAAAGAATTCGAGTATCTGCGCGGAGCGTTCTATCCGCAAGGTGTCTCGTGGTAAGGTGGAGACGTAATGGGTCACCTGGATATACGCAAAACAATGTCGAGAGGACAGATCGTACTCCCGACCCAGTGTCAAAAAGGATTTGCATTTCCCTGATGACTCAACTAAATGTCCTATGCTCCTTAAGCCCCGCTCATGCCACTTGCGAAAAAGCGCCGAGTCCGATCCTGGGGTGAAGGATATATTCCCCCGTATTGGAAGCCAGCTAGAGATTTGCCAGGGTGTTCCCCAGGTCTGATTCAGGTATTGCCAAGTCCGCTTGGCTGAGCTAATGAGCACACTGTGTACCAGATAGCTAGGAAGTTTGCGATTCTCCCCATGAAGGACCCCCAGCAAGGTCAGCGGGGCCACAAAACTTTCCTCGAGGGCCTGGGGCGTATAGAAAGCTGTCCCGCCCAGCCAATCCCCAACATGCCGTGCTTGACAAGCCAAGGCATAGACCTTCAAGTCCGGGAATCCCATCCCCCCCTCTTTCCATTTTCCCAGTAACCGAATCCATGGAATGCGCGCACTACCGCCTTTCCAAAGAAAGCTACGGAAGCAGGCTTCGAGTCGGCACATATCTCGGCGTAGCAGCCACACTGGCAGAGTCTGCAACCAATATAATAGTCGGGGGAGGATCACCATCTGCACCGCCGCCACTCTCCCCGACAGAGACAAGGGGAGGGAGCTCCAAGCCTTCAGCTGTGTCCGAAGGCGCCGCAGAGTGCGATCAAAGTTACGACTGTATAACGCCATAGGCTGGCGAGGCAAGACAATCCCCAAATATATAAACTCATCAGTCGCCCACTTCAACGGGAATTCCCCTTCCCATGTAGCTCGCAAGGAACCCAAGACTTCTAAAGCTTCAGATTTTTCCTTGTTAATGCGCATCCCTGCCACCTTCCCGAACTTCCCAAATTCCGCCAGCAAATTCCACAGGGATTGCCCTGGGTTGAGCAGGTGTACTAGAATATCATCTGCAAAGGCAGAGATTTTAAACCCCTGTGTTCCTATTTTAACCCTTTGTACCCCCCCCCGAATCCTCTACGATCCGTATCAACGGATCAAGCGAAAGAACAAACAGAAGGGGAGAAAGCAGGCAGCCCTGTCGCGTACCCCGACCCAGAGCAAAGTCTTCTGAAAGTAGTCCATTGCACAGGACCCCAGCCGTCGGCTGGGCATACAGACTCATCACCATCCGACAAAAAGTGGGTCCCAGACCATATTTTGGTAACAGGCCCCATAAATAGTGCCAATTCACCCTGTCGAAAGCCTTTTCAGCATCGAAACTCACCAGTAAGGACGGCAGCTGGCGGTAGTGTACCCATTCCAATGACGCCAAGATTTTCCTCAAATTCCGGACCGCATAGCGGCCTTTAACAAAGCCAACTTGCGAGTCATGTACTAAATGCTCCAGTACATCCGCCAGCCGAACTGCTAAAATTTTTGCAAAGATTTTCAGGTCAAAATTAAGTAACGAAATGGGCCGATAGGAGGCTACCGACAACGTGTCCTTACCTGGCTTGGGAATCAATACAATATGAGCGTGATTACGCCCCCATCGGAACGTCCCACTCGCTGTACGACTGTCAAAAGCCTCCAGCAATATTGGACTGACGGCCTCCCCAAGAATCTTATAAAGCTCCGCACTGAACCCATCGGGGCCGGGCGACTTGTAACAGCTTGCCTCAGAGATAACCGACTGCACTTCCTGAGTAGTCAAAGGGTGTTCCAACATCGCCTGCTGTTCTACGGTGAGTCGTGGTAGGTCCAAGCCCTCCAAATACTCCTGTATGTCCCCCAATGCAGATTCCGCCTTATATATTGACTGAAAGAATTTCCGAAAAGCCCGGGCTATCTCCCTACTCTCTCTTTGCAATTTGCCCTCCTCATCTCGGAGGGCCGCTACTAAGGAGGAACCCCGCTGCCCCTTCAAACAATGGGCCAGTAGCTTTCCCGGCTTGTCCCCATGGCAGTGCAGTTGATATTTATAATAAAGAATAGATTTCTTTGCCCGTTGGTGGAGCAACTCATTCAGATCCATTTGGGCTTCCCACAGGCATTTTTTATTCGCAGCAAATGGGGTGCGGGCACATAGCCGACGTAGGCCCACAACCCTCCGTTCAAGACGGATTATGCGTTCTGCTTTCATTTTACGCTTCCGGGTCGCAAAGCCGATAATATCACCCCTTAACACCACCTTTGCCGTTTCCCAGACCAATTCCGGGTCTTCCTTATGGCATTGGTGGTCACTCATAAACTCCTTCCAACGCTGACGAAGAAAAAGGTGAAACTGGGCATCACGATACAGCTCTAAGGGGAACCGCCAAAGTCTCGTCCGAGCAGAGGAATCCCCCCCCCCCTCCCCAGTGTAACTCTATCAAGACCAGCGCATGATCTGAAATTTCCAGAGGGCCAATCTGGTCTGAACCCGTCTGAGCGAACAAACCTCCCGATATAAGAATATAATCTATACGGGCGCTAGTTCCATGCGCTCGGGATTGGTGAGTGTAATCTCTCTCCATGGGAGAAAGCAGCCTCCAAGGGTCAACCAGATCTAGACGCTTCCGAAAGCGTTGTAATAAGCAGGTTGTAGGAATTCTGTCCCTCCCATCTCCCCCTCTTGAAGTATCTAGGTCGACATCCAGGACCCTGTTAAGATCCCCCCCCCCCAATATTAGAGGGTAATCTGGCAGCTGTTCTGTCTTGGAGGCCAGTCCATTATAAAAATTAGGATCCAGCACATTCGGCCCATAGAGGTTCGCTATAATCACTGGTTTCCCCTCTAAGTGACCTGAAAGCAAAAGATATCTTCCCGCACCATCAGATATTACAGAGTCCACCGCGAATCGGACCCTTTTATGAAACAAAATAACGACTCCCCCTTTTTTCCCCGTAGTAGGAGAGCCCCACACTTGTCCCACCCATGACCTGCATAACTTGTTATGCTCGTCGGCCGTCTGGTGGGTTTCTTGTAGCATGGCGATGTCGCACTGTTGTCGGGCTAGAGCTTGTAAAATTTTATAGCGCTTGATCGGAGTCCCTAGCCCACAAACATTCCAGGTAATAATTTTCAGAGGCGCGAGGCAGTGTCAAGGTTCTCCCAGCCAAGAAATTCTACGTGTCCGAGAAAGGTCCCCCCAGCCTGGAACCCCTCCCTCTTAGTAATTAGGCGGACACAGCACTGCAACAGAAACTCTAATGAAATGAAAACCCCCCTCTCTCTTCCCCCTCCCCCCTCCCCCTCCCCCTCCCATTCCTTCCCTGCCCCCACCCCACAGCCCGCACTACTCCACCCATCAGGTTGGACAGCCTTCCATTAGCACTCGGGACTACCCCTTCCCGGATTCCTCTGACTCCTAATCTCTCTTGTCAATTTGCACATTGTCCCACCCTCCCCCACAGTGCCCTAATTCGGTTCTATCCATGCACCACCCTCTCCTTGGAGGGGGAACTTGTGGGTTTGTCCCCCCTTGCCCCCCCCCAACTATTAAGATCCTCGATGGGAGTACAGCTGATATTACTACTTGGCCCGTTGTGGGTTCCCTTCCCCATCTCTACCCACGAGCCGCGTGAAGGCCTACCCATAGGAGCCCCGGGGTTAAATGTCCTCTCAGTTCCCCTCCCTCACTCCCGAGGACCTTCTCGAACGCGTCTACTAAGGGGCTATGTGCCGCCTAGGGCCCGCTGCAAGAGGCCCCCCCGTTGGGTCCGTTAGGCCCCGCCCCACTAACTAATCAGGGGTGGGGAGGTTGGTCTCTCATCTGTTCCCTCCCCCACATCTTGCCCAATCCCACCCCCCACCTCCACCGCGTGGGTAAAAGGCCCAAAACCCTGGATGTACAGTGCACAGACTATAGTGGCGCAGGGAAAGAGAAATGTTGTACAAAACATAGCATGGAGGGCCCAGACAATAAAAGCCCACCATGCCCCAGCAGTCATACATCGCACACATATCAAAACCAATCAAAGCAAATCAACATCCTGTCTCTTCTAATTCGCCCCATAGACTCTCCTCCCCCTCCCACACCCCTCCAAGTTACCTTAAGGATATGGCTTAATTGTCCGAGTCCCCTTCCCAAGCCTCATCCACGCTCGGAACCCCAGCGCCACCAAGGTCCGCTCTCCCATCTTCGGGGTGTAGCAATGAGACCCGTCATCTCACCTCGACCCGCAGGGACCGTGATTCCCCCCGCCCCGCTCCCACATATTAAACTGTCTACCACATACGGCAAGGGCCGCCAATCCACCACTCCCCCACCATACGAGCCCAGCCCTCAAAGCCCCCCAACCATCCAAAACCCTCTATCACAAAATCACAGACAGGACCCCGAGCTCTCCCCCCCCCCCCCCGTTCTGCGGCCTAGTTAGCTATCAACAATCCCCAGGACTCAGAAACAGTATCTACCGGGCGGATGTTACAACAATAAAGGGGGTTTGCAACAAAGTATACTTAGTAGACAATGTAATTATTCAGTCCTGCCGACAAGGATACAATCAACTTTTCATCCCTCCAGTCGGCCAGCCACACAGCTCGGTTACTCAACAGAATATCTAAACTGTCATATACTAGGGATTCCTTCAAGCACTCAGAGGCTCACATGACTGGCGCGAACGCCCCATTTTCAGGCCACGGCTTGATCCCAACGCTTAGGGCACAAGAGTCCGCTCTCCAGTAGATTCATTCGTGGCTGTGTTCAGAGAGTCCAAGAAAGCAGCCGCGGCCTCCGGTGTCAACAAGAACTTTGAGTGTCCCTGGTAGTCCACGCGCAAATGGGCGGGGTATAGCAGAGAGAAGCGTATCCCCTTGACGATCAACTGAGCGCAGGCTGGAGAGAAGGCTCGACGCTGCTGGCTAACCAGGGCCGAGTAATCTTGGAAGACTAAGATGTGCTCGGCGTCCTGCTTTGACATCTTGCGGTTTCTTGCTGCCCGCAGGACCTCCTCCTTCTGCCGATAATCCAAAAAACGTGCTATTACTGCCCGGGGCTTCTGCGCCTGGTCCCGCCGAGGTCCCAGCCGATGGACCCGCTCCAGTTTCACTTGGCCCTCACCGATGCCGCTCAGCAGTTTGTCAATCCAAGTTTGAAGGTAAGCAAAAAGAGCTCCATCTCCCACTGATTCTGGGATCCCCACGAACCGGAGATTCTTACGATGACCTCTATTTTCGAGGTCGTCCAGCTTTTCGCTGTGTTGTTTAATGAGGGACTCCAGGGCCGCTACTTTGGCGGTAAAAGATTGTTGGGCATCCTCGACATCCGAAATTCGGGTCTCCGCCTGCTCCATCCGCCCTGCGAACTCCGTAAAGTTTTGGTTCAAGTTATTCAGACTTGCCGCCAGATCCTGGAATCGGGTCTCCAGCGCGTGGACGACTGCTGCGCTCACTTCAGCCACCAGTTCCGAATGGCCACCCGATCCCGGACTAACTGGTGCCCCCTCGGCCATCTTAGCCTCCGATGCTCGTGGCTTCTCCCTCCGGAGAGTTTTCGATGCCATTTGGTTTTTGACCGTTTAGGAGCCTCTACTCACTTTAGAAAGTTGCCCTCGTTAGGATAGAGGCAGGGGCACTGGTAGGAGTAAGATTTGTTAACGTTTTTAGAGATTTGTTGCAGATTTGTGGGGTTTGTTCCCGGAGCCGATCAGGACATGTCTGATCAGCTCATTGCCAAACCGGAAGTTGTCAATTTGATTTTTATACAATCCATTGGGCGAAGTCCATGTGTACAGTCGCCGCTTGTGTTGCTGGAAGAAGGTGTTTGAGATGAATAGATCGTTGGTCTTGCAGAATTCTATCAGTCTTTCTCCAGCTTCATTTCTCTTGCCAAGTTCATATTTTCTAACTACTTTGTCGTCTTCTTTGTTGTCAACTTTTGCGTTCCAGTCACCCATGACTGTCAGGATATCCTGTTTGCATATTCTGTCAATTTCAACTTGTACTTGTTCATAGAACTCTTCAATTTCATTCTCTTCTGCAGCTGTTGTTGGGGCATATACTTGAATTATAGTTATGTTGATAGGCATTCCTCACCAATTTTTAAAAAGGGTTCCAGGGGTGATCCGGATCCAGGGGTGATCCGGGAAACTACAGACCGGTGAGCCTCACGTCAGTACCAGGAAAATGGTAGAAACCATCTTAAAGAATAAAATTACTCAGCATGTAGATAGTCATGGCCTAATGGGAGACAGCCAACATGGCTTTAGACAAGGGAGATCTTGTCTTACTAATCTGTTATGTTTTTTTTGAAAGTGTGAATAAACAGGTGGACAAAGGTGAGTCTGTTGATATAGTGTATCTAGACTTTCAGAAAGCCTTTGACAAGGTCCCTCATCAGAGACACTTGGCAAAACTAAAGAGTCATGGGATAGGAGGCAGTGTACTACTGTGGATCAGGAACTGGTTAAAAGATAGAAAGCAGAGGGTTGGGCTAAAAGGCCAATTTTCCCAATGGAGAAAGGTGAATAGTGGTGTACCCCAGGGATCTGTGCTGGGTCCGCTGCTTTTTGACATATTCATAAATGACCTGGAAAGTGGAATAACTATGGTTACACAATGCAAGGTTCCACATTAGGAACCACCACCCAGGAAAAAGATTTAGGCATCATTGTGGATGACATGTTAAAACCCTCGGCCCAGTGTGCAGTGGCGGCCAAGAGAGCAAATAGAATGCTAGGTATCATAAGGAAAGGAATGGAAAATAAAACAAAGATATAATAATGCCTCTATACCGTTCCATGGTGAGACCGCACCTTGAATATTGTGTGCAATTCTGGTCGCCGTATCTTAAAAAGGATATAGCGATATTAAAAAAGGTTCAGAGAAGAGCCACCAAAATGGTAAAGGGGATGGAAGGATACTCCTATGAAGAAAGACTAAAAAGGTTAGGGCTCTTTAACATGGAAAAGAGACGGCTGAGGGGAGATATGATAGAAGTCTATAAATTAATGAAGGGAGTGGAACGGGTAAACGTAGATCGATTGTTTACGTTATCAGAATATAGAAAGACTAGGGGACATACAATGAAGCTACAGGGTAAACTATTTAAGACTAATAAAAGAAAATATTTTTTCACTCAACGTGTAATCAAACTCTGGAACTTGTTACCGGAGGATGTAGTAAAGGCTGTTCCTGATTGTGCTAGCCAGTCTAGTCCCGGACCTCTGGGTTCCCTATCTCATCCAGCAGCTTGGAGACTGAGAAGCTCCTCCTTTTTATGATGTCACCGGTATATTTTCCTCGAATCCGCCTCCTATCCTCAGTTACCTCAGTCTCCAAGCAGCTGGATGGAATAGAGCCCGGAGAGCCGGGCTCACTAGAGAGACAATTAAGTTTGTTTTTGATAAGTAGTAAGCTTAAGGATCACCATTTGGGATAGCTTTTAAGAGCAGTTTAACTTGGGGTGCTGTGCCTTTAAGTTAGCTGCAGGCTTCTTCCTCACCCCCCCCCCCCCCCCCCTTACCGCAGCTGCCTTTGCTTATGGCAGGGGCAGTGGCTGGGCCCTAAGGGGAATCCGGATCGGCGACTCATTTACTTCAGTGCTACAGCTGCATTTAGTGCGGGGGTGAGAGCCGGAGGAGAGTCCAGCCAGCGCTGCACAGAGGTCTGCCTGTCAGTGTGCTGGCTGGCTCGGCCCGTTGAAACTCATTCTGAGTGAGGGAGAGTGAGTCGGCGATGAGGCAGTCTGTTCTTTCAGTGATCTCCGGAGCCGTCGTCAAGCCACTCTGGGGACAGGGTGCAGAGTGCTTGTTTCGGCAGTACTTGAGGTAAGCTAACCTTATTTTGCCAGTTGGTGTTGCAGCGCGTTTTTGGCACGAAGACGCCGGCGGCAGGCCTAGCCGCGGGTACACGCTGCTGGCTTGTGCAGTCAGATCGCCGTCTACATGATTGCCGGAGCCTCGATAAGGGTATTTTGGGCAGCGATTTAGCTGGAAGAGGCTTTCTCTGAATTTCCGTTCAGTTTAAAAAAACAAAAAAACCCCAAAACGAAGGTTCAACGTTTGTTTCTGCTAGGCTGGTAGGACTTTGGAGGCTGTTGGGGGACTTGTCAGCTCAGCAGCCTGCCTTGGCAGAAAGTGTTTGTTAGCCTGGCTTTACCATGCCCTCTAGGCCACTCTGCCTAGTCTGGGGCTTGATGAGGGGCTCTGCTTCCAGTGTGTGTAAGTCCTGTGTGAGGGAGGCAGCATTGATAGAGCAGTTCAGGGACGGAAAGGGAGAAGTGCCAGAGGCCGAGAGGGAGAGTTCAGTTGCGCTGCTGCCTGTGGAGCCTCAGGTAGAGCCAGTGGCTGGTCCTTCTTCGGCACCGGACACCCCTCTCCCTCGGGCTCCGTTCCCTAAGGAGTTGGCTATTTTTTCGCAGGATTTTGTCACACTTCTACAACGCACTGTGTTTGGTAGCGCTCAACAGCGCGCAGGGTAGTAGGTCTCAGGGGGGTTTAAGAGACCTTCTCCAACCTTACAGACAGAGGATCTTACCAGAGGGGCTAAGAGATCTCGCCAGGAGGGTGTCCCTGGGGAGACTTCAGTGGCCTCGGAGGGACTATTGTCCGACGAAGAGGACCACAGTTTGGAGGTTGAAGAGGAGCTGGAAGAAGGAGAACTTTCTGAGAAGGAAGATCAGGCTAGAGTGGTGCGAGTCTTCCGAAGGGATGAGCTGCCAGCATTGATAGCCGAGGCGTTAAAGGTACTAAGTATGCCAGCTCCAGGGGCGTTGGAGGATGATTCGCTAGAGGATCCATTGTTACAGGTTTTCCAGAGGTATCAAAGGGCATTCCCGGTGCATAGGGTCTTTCGGGAAATGATTCAGGAAGATTGGAATGCGCCAGAAGCTCCCCTTAGGGGAGCCAGAGTGATGGGTCGGCTGTATCCCTTATTGGATCAGGATAAGGAAGTGTTTAAGTCACCCAAAGTTGATGCGGCCGTCTTGGCTGTCACCAAGAAAACTACTGTTCCGGTGGAAGGCAGTGCGGCTCTTAAGGACACCCAGGACAGAAAGTTGGATGTATTGTTACGCCAGGTGTTTGATGTGAATGCCCTGTCGCTTCAGGTGGCTATTTGCGGAGCTTGGGTGGCTAGAGCCTGCCTTCGCTGGTCGCAACGGGTACAAACTAGCCAGGATTGCCCAGAGTCGAGTGAGGCGGCTAAATTAGAGTCTGGCGCGGCCTACTTAGCGGACATCCATTATAATCTTATGCGTGGGCTGTCAAAAAGCATGGCGTCAGCGGTGGCAGTGCGTGCTACTTGTGGCTGTGCAACTGGGCGGCGGATAGTTCTTCCAAGTCTCGGTTGAGCAAGCTTCCCTTTAAAGGCCGATTGTTATTCGGGGAAGATTTGGAAAAGCTGGTTAAGGACTTAGGGGAATCTAAAGGTGGTAAGTTGCCAGAGGACAAACCCAAGTCGAGCTGGTCGTTTGCGCCTAGTAGGGGTCAGCAACGTGATTTTCGCCGGTCTCGGTTCCAGAGGTTTAGTGCGAGTCAGAGAGGTCATTTCCCTAATAGGAGCCGAGGGTTTCAAGGAGCGGGACGGGGTTTCGGCCCTTCACCTTCCTCGTCCTTCGCTAACAAAAAGCAGCAATGAGATAAGGGGGACCCAGGCACCCTTGCTGCCGGTAGGGGGGTGGTTGCAAGAGTTTTATGCCGCCTGGGTCCGGGTAACATCCGATCAGTGGGTTCTAGAGGTCATTCGAGAGGGTTACGCACTGGAGTTTTTGAGACCGGTGCGAGAGGCCTTCGTGCAGTCCCCCGGCAAGTCGGGCGCCAAGTGCGAGGCTCTGCGGGAGACAGTCCAAAGGCTGCTAGAACTCAAAGCGATCGTGCCCGTTCTGCCAAGCCAACGCGGCTCCGGTCGATACTGCATTTATTTCGTGGTGCCGAAAAAAGATGGAGGTGTCCGTCCAATCCTGGATCTCAAGAGAGTAAATCGTTGCCTTCGGGTGTCGCATTTCCATATGGAGATGCTGTGGTCGGTGATAGTGGCGGTGCGAAGAGGGGAGTTTCTTACCTCCCTAGATCTGTCCGAGGCCTACCTCCACATTCCAATAAGACCGGAGCATTACAAGTTTCTCCGATTCGCAGTTCCCTTCGGGCATTTTCAGTTCCGAGCGTTGCCTTTCGGCTTGGCGACGGCGCCGCACACCTTTACCAAAGTCATGGTGATGGTGGCGGCGGCACTCAGAAAGGAGGGAATACCGGTACATCCTTATTTGGATGATTGGCTGATTCGAGCAAAGTCGCAGTCCGAGAGCGAGGCAGCTACTGCCCGCGTAGTGTCCTTTCTGGAGGAGCTCGGTTGGGTAGTCAACCTTTCGAAGAGCCGTTTGGTTCCCTCGCAGAATCTCAAATATCTGGGAGCTCGCTTCGACACGGGGGTGGGAAAGGTTTTCCTAACGGAGGAGCGAGCACAGACCCTTTGGAAATTAATAGAGCAATTTCTCCGGCGCAAGGCGCCCTCAGCGTGGCATTATCTTCAAGTGTTAGGCACGATGGCAGCCTCCATAGAGACAGTTCAGTGGGCAAGAGCCCACATGAGGCCGTTGCAGAGAGTGTTGCTCCACCGCTGGTCGCACCTACGGAACCCGTTATCCCGGAAGCTGCGCTGCCCGGCGGAGGTCCGCCAGTTCCTTCAGTGGTGGTTGCGTTCCGAGTCATTAGAGAGCGGGAAGACATTGGAGGCTCCGGACTGGGTGTCGCTAATGACAGACGCCAGTCTACTGGGCTGGGGAGCGCATTGTCAGGGCAGCTGTGCTCAGGGGAGCTGGTGCGCCCACGAGAAGACATGGTCAATCAACAGGCTAGAATTGAAAGTGGTCTCCCTGGCTCTGCAGAGTTTTCAACAGTTAATCGCAGGCAAGGTGGTTCGAGTATTCTCCGACAACGCCACGGCGGTAGCGTATGTCAACAGGCAGGGAGGAACCTGCAGCGCTGCGCTAGAATCAGAGGACAAAGCCCTGTGCGCTTGGGCGGAAGTGAATCTACTGGATCTGTCGGCAGCACATATAGCAGGGGTGGACAATGTGCAGGCCGATTTTCTCAGTCGGGTGAGAGTGGACCCGGGTGAATGGGTACTCCATCTGGAGGTCTTCGAAATAGTGGTACACAGGTGGGGCGTGCCGGTAATGGATCTCATGGCGACCTTTGCTTCGGCAAAGGCCAGCCGCTTTTTCAGAAGAAGAAGAGAAAGGATGTCAGAAGGATTAGACGCTCTCGTTCAGGCGTGGCCGGAAGGGCATCTACTATATGTGTTTCCCCCGTGGGTCCTGATAGGAAGAGTCCTGCAGCGCGTTGAAACCTTCAAAGGGCAGGTAATCCTAATAGCCCCAGATTGGCCTCGCAGACCCTGGTACGGGGATCTCGTGAGGTTGTTGGTGGCAAAGCCCTGGCGACTTCCCCCTCGCCCGGATCTCCTGTCGTAGGGGCCTCTCTTCATGCCTCATGTGGATCGATTCTCTCTTACGGCTTGACTCTTGAAAGGGCAAGGTTAAAATCGAGGGGCTATTCGGCGGCAGTTGTATCTACTCTGTTGAGGGCCTGAAAAAGGTCCACTTCGCTAGCATACGTGCGTGTCTGGAGGATTTTTGAAGCTTGGTGCGCGGAAAGGAGGTGTGAGGCGTTGAAGTCTTCCATCCCGCAAATCTTGGACTTCCTGCAAGACGGTTTTGATAAAGGGCTAACTGCGGCGTCGCTCCGGGTGCAGGTGGCGGCGTTGTCCTGTTACAGGGGCAAAATAGGAGGGCAAGCGCTGGGGGGTCAGTGTGACGTCAAGCGTTTCCTCTGAGCAGTGTCGTTAGCGCGTCCTCCTGTTACTCGGATCTTCCCTAAGTGGCAGCTGCCGTTCGTGTTAGATGCGTTGGAGCGCGCGCCCTTTGAGCCGTTGTCTCGGGCGTCGATCAAAGACCTTACTCTCAAGGTGGTGTTTTTGGTGGCCATCTGTTCGGCGAGAAGAGTCTCGGAGTTGCAAGCGCTTTCTTGCAGGGAGCCCTATCTGTCGTTCTTTGCGTCGAAGGTGGTTTTAAGAACGGTACCGGGAGATTACCTGGCTGTTTCCTGCACCTGGAGGATCCGTGCGGTGGTTGGTAGAGGAGGAGACCGGGAGACCCCGCCCCCCCCCCCTTGGGCCGCTATTTCATCTGCGGCTCCCCGCGGCTCCGGTGAGATTACCTGGCTGTTTCCTGCACCTGGAGGATCCGTGCGGTGGTTGGTAGAGGAGGAGACCGGGAGACCCCGCCCCCCCCCTTGGGCCGCTATTTCATCTGCGGCTCCCCGCGGCTCCAGTGAGATTACCTGGCTGTTCCTGCACCTGGAGGATCCGTGCGGTGGTTGGTAGAGGAGGAGACCGGGAGACCCCGCCCCCCCTTGGGCCGCTATTTCATCTGCGGCTCCCCGCGGAACGCGACCCGCGGGCGCGCACCCGTGGTCGTGTGCCAGAAGGGGCGTGACCAAAGGGGCAGGTCCCGCCCCTTTGGAGCCTGAGGAGCTTGTGACACGGACTTATGGGCAGACGGAGAAAGAAGGTGTTTCCATCGGTTCCTGCAAAAATTGGAAAAACTGTTGGCCCAATGGATCGCCATCTTGCGGGCGCTGGAACTTCTCCTTCGTTGGATAATCCTCCTGGAGAGTCTGTGAGTACTGTGTCCGAGCCCTCTATTGCGCTTGGGGATACCCAACCCGGGAAGGGAGAGGATTTGGAGAGTAACTCTATCTGAGAAGTTCCTCTCGGCGGACTACCTCCTTGTGCTCAGGAAGCTTCATCTTTATTGTCATTGGGGGGACAGAATGTTAAGATGCCTTCTCCTGTTATTTTTTCCTCTGAGATTTCGCAGATATCTGTACCGGCTGAAGTCTCGCTGAAAGATGTTTGGGAATTGGTGGCGCGAATGGAAGGTTCCCTTCGAACCTCCTTTTCCCAAGTAGAACGTTTTTCTGCTGAAGTAATTCAAAAACTTTCAGACCAGGATGTTCTGCTTTCTGATTCAAGGAAAAGATTGTTAAATTGGAAGGACGTTTCACTGTTGTGGAGGCAGCTGCATCTTCTTCTATTAAGGATAGTGTCTCGGTATATCATCAGCTAGAGGTTCTGGAGAATAGTAATCGTTTAAAAAATCTTCGCTTTTTAAATTTTCCTTGTACTCACTATCTTTCGCCGTTAATTCTAGTACAAAAGTATTTGAAGGAAATCTTGCTGATTGATAAAGTGGATTCTATTAAGTTTTCCTCATATTATATTCCTAAACCTTCCGCAATGAAGGCTTCCTCTCCAGTGGAATTACAAGAAGGAAAACCCAATGAGGTCGAGTCCTTGGATCTTTCAAATTTTTTGGAATCTTCTGTTGATTTGATTCCACAGCGCGCGACTTTGTTTCATTTCTTTCATTACAAGATAAAAATATGATTTTTAACTTATATTTTAAAAAGAAAAATTTGGCTTTTTGTGGTGAACCTATACAAATCTTTCCTGATGTGAGTAGGACTACTCAAACACGTCGGAAAGCTTTTCTGGCTTTGAAAGACCGGACTCTTGCTATTGGTGCTTCCTTCTTTTTGAAATATCCTTGCAAGTGTATAGTAGAATTGGAAGGCATTAAGTATGTTTTTCTCGATGTTAATCAATTTGAGGCTTTCTTGGTTAGTAAGGAGTCTATTTGAATGTTACTTTCTCTCTTTCCATGTAATTTGGGCTTAGTTGAGTTTGATCCTCGCTATGTATTGTATTTTATTTCTTCATATTGTCAAGTTGGGAGTCTCCTAGATGTGGACTTTATTTGTAATCCTGTTCTGTTCTTTGAATAAAGAATGTTTGAAACTTAAAAAAAAAAAAAAAAAAAACGGTACCGGCTTTCCTTCCTAAAGTGGTTTCGCCGTTTCACGTGAATCAGGAAATGTCTCTGCTGATGTTTTCTCAGGAAGCTAAGGCGTCGGACATGAGGAAGTTGCATCTGCTAGATGTCCGTAGGGCGCTGAAGAAATATCTGCGACGGACTGCCAGTTTCCGCAAGTCCGACAGACTCTGTCCTGTTCGCGGGCCCGAGAAAAGGAGAATCAGCGTCCAAAGGGTCCATTGCTAGGTGGATAAAGGAGGCCATTGCGTCGGCTTACATGTTGAAAGGGAAGCCTGTGCTGGAAGGGCTTAGGGGCACATTCCACGAGAGCGCAGGCTTCATCCTGGGCGGAGGTACGTTTGGTTCCTCCAGCGGAGATTTGCAAGGCAGCGACTTGGTCCTCATTGAATTCCTTTGTGAAGCATTATCGCTTGGAGGTGCAGAGGGCGGAAGAGACCTGTTTTGGATCGGCGGTTTTGCAGGCTGGTCTTCTGGGTCCCTCCCATGTTTGAAGCTCTTTTCACTGCTCTGGTATCAACCCAGAGGTCCGGGACTAGGCTGGCTAGCACGATCAGGAAGGTGAAATTAGACTTACCTGCTAATTGTTGTTCCTGGAGTATAGACAGTCTAGTCCCGTGTCCCACCCAGTGTTTGTCTTGCTATGTTGTGGCCTGACAGCTGGAGAGCATTTACAGGTTAAGTGGAAGTTGGGGCTGTCCGATGTCTTGCATTACTTTAGAGAGGAACAGAGTATCCGACTGTTAAAAAAAAAAAAAAAAAAAGAAAAACAAAGGAAGCGAGGACAAAGGAATTTTAGCGCTTCTTTTCTGTATGGTTAGGGGTCGTTCCCTCTGGGGGGGAGGAGGGAGTGGCCTGCTTAAGTTAATCACCATAGTTTAGTTGGCTGTTCCATTGGGGTTTTTTTTTCCAAGGTTCGTATTTCTGTTAAAGGCTTACTTGTGAATCCGGTGAGTCTGCTTTGTCAATAGGTTACTGAGGATAGGAGGCGGATTCGAGGAAGATATACCGGTGACATCATAAAAAGGAGGAGTTTCTCAGTCTCCAAGCTGCTGGATGAGATAGGGAACCCAGAGGTCCGTGACTAGACTGTTTACACTCCAGGAACAACAATTAGCAGGTAAGTCTAATTTCACCTTAGTGTAGCTGGGTTTAAAAAAGGTTTGGACAAGTTCCTGGAGGAAAGGTCCATAAACCATTATTAAGAAGGGACCCAGGATATCAATGCTTGACCCAGTACAAGCATTGCGGAATCTGTGTCTTTTGGGGAAACTGCTAGGTACGTATGACCTAGATTGGCCACTGTTGGAAACAGGATACTGGGCTTGATGGACCTTGGTCTGACCCAGTATGGCATATCTTATCTTATGTTCATAGATGAATAGAAATTAAGCATTCACTGACTGCATTGTATTTCATTACAGTTCTTGCAGGTTTCTTCTTTATTATAAATGCAACACCATTTCTTCTTTGTCTCACATTTCCAGCATAGTAGACCATGTGATCATCTGATGCAAAGTGTCCGATGTCAGTCCATTTCAGTTCGCTGACACCCAACAGATCAAGTTGTACACGTTCCATTTCATTCTTGACCACCTCCAACTTCCCTTGGTTCATGCTTCGTATGTTCCATGTTTCAATGTGTAAGACATCTTTACAGCTTCTGACTCTCATTTCATGCGCAGCTATATCAGCAGTCATATTTCCCAAGGGCTTTGATCCAACCAAATCATAAATGCTGGCTTTACTCTGAAAAGACTTCAGCTCTTCCCCAGTAGCTAGTTGAGTGCCTTCCAACCTGGGCGTCTCATCTTCCAGCACTATAGCACAATTTGTTTTGTTGTAACTATCCATTGGGTTTTCATGGCAAGATACAGAAGAAGATTGCCGGGCCTTTCTTCCGCGCAGTTTAAGTTTGGTGGTGTTGCCGTTGTCACAGAAATGTGATCCTCCGCCGTCAACACTATCCCATTCTGCTGCTGCTCAGATGGGTGGTTTGTCTTGGTCTGGCACCTCAGCTGTCCGTCTTGGGAGACCCTTCCAGTAGTTAAGCTACCAGTAATTTAGCTCTCAGCATCACTGATACACACAAGCCCTCACAGCATGACAAGCTGCAAACCAAGTGCGGGCACAGCCCATTACTGACTGGAAAGAGAGTCCCGACGAGACAGTGCCTTCGGCCAGGCTGGGCTCCATATTCTTTTTGGGGTTTAGGCAATTCCTATTCTCCGACCCTTCTGTGTTCAGGTTACCGGAGTGCTAGTTTCAACGGACTTGTGTCCTACTGTGGTCTGTGTACATGGACTAATTGCTGCTGCTTGCGGCTCCCCATGAGGAAGCCCCTATTTTTGCTATGGGCTTTCGGTAACCTGTAGCTGGGTAGTCCCATATGTGAGGACTGACTTCCTGCTTGCTTCTGTAGAAAGCATAGTTAATCACCTGTAACTGGTGTTCTCCGGGGACAGCAGGAATCAGTCCTCACAACCCTCTCTCCTCCCCTTGGAGTTGCTCCTTTACCATCTCTTATTTCTTGCCGTCTTTAGCTATGTCATCTGACTGAGCAAAGATGGCACCCTTGGGTGGGAAGGAGACCATGCATGCGTGGTGGCATCTCCCAAAGGCTTTCTTTGAAAGCTGGGGGGATGCTTCCACTGGGGCTTCATCAGCGCCGTCGTCATCCATATATGAGGACTGATTCCTGCTGTCCCTGGAGAACATCTGTTAAGGGTGAATAACTACGCTTTCTGCTCATGGAACTGTCAAGAACCTCCCAGGATGTGGTGGGAAGAGGAAATGTAATCCAAGCAATCTTTGAAGTTTAGTGCGAACTGTTGGAAAAACACCATTTATAACATTCAAAGAGCTTAAGGCTGACCTGGAGCAATTTGAAGTGTTGGCTTCAACCCACAGCATATGCCGCACACTAAACAAAGGACTACATGGGTGAAGGATCCCACTGCCCAAAAACAGACATAAAAAGGCATGCCTGATCTTTGCCCAAACCCACCTTGAGAAACCACAATCCTCCCGTGAACAGATAAAACCAAACTTGAGCTCTTTGGCAGTGTAGACCAGTGATACAGTTATAGGTAAAGAAATGAAGCTTATAAGGAAAAAAACCACCCTTCCTACAGTTAAATATGTAGAGATTCCATAATGTTGTGGGGATGTTTTGCTGTTTCAGGAACTGGAGGCCTGGAACATATTACAGGAATCATGATGTTGGAGGACTACCAAGGTATTTTGAAATGAAATGTGCTACCTAGAGTCAGAAAGCTAGCTATGGGTCGAAGGTCATGGGTCCTCCAGCAGGACAATAATCCAAAACATACATCCAAAAGTACAAAAGAATAGTTAAAAAGGAACAACTGGAATGTTTTAAACTGTCCAGCAGTGAGTCCTGATCTCTGTCCATTCGAGAACCTTTGGTAAGTGCTGAAATCTGCCATTGCTAAAAGGAATCCTGGAAACATTCATGGGCTGGAAGAAATCGCAGTTGAAGAGTGGGAGACACTACCAGCAGACTGATGTACAGAACTTATAGATGGCTACAAGAAATGTTTGCAGGCTGGCATCACTGCCAAGGGTTGTGCAATCAAATAGTGAAGAGTGCTATTGATACTGTCCAGGTCATAATACTGTGTTTTGTTTTGTTTTTTGCTCAGAAATTACTATGTCTAAGTTGCACAGACATCTTTTTTTTTGTTGTATACCTTTGAACCCATTATTAAAACATTACGATGACATACATTTGGAATATTTCCAATTATTTCTCAAGATATTGTACACAACATACCTAAAATGCAAGGGTGCCAACAATGTTGACCACAACTGTTCCTGCAGGACTTACAATCTAAATTTGTACCTAAGGCAGGAAGGATTGGTGCTGCTTCTAATAGGTGCTGATTGTATGGAGTAGTTAGGCTTTGGTATTGGGGAAAGGTATTGCAGGCAATCTCCAGGAACAAGCAGGACTGTAGTCTTCACATATGGGTATCATCGGTACCGACGGAGCCTGCGTGGGAACGCTCCCCAGCGTCCAGTAGGAAAGCTTTTGGGAGCATCCCACAGCGCCTGCATGCTGCCTTCCCAACTGTCCCTCTCCAGTTCTTCGTTTTCCGCAGAGCCGACAGGTCGCATGTCCTGTCACCGCAGAAAAAGATCCATTCTATTCTTTTTTGTGGTCGCGTCTGCCTTCCCTCGACGCTACACCGGTACCGCCGGTTCTTTCTTTTCTTAAAAAAAAAAAAGAAAACCAACTTTTTTCTGGAGTCTTTCCAGTAATTTTCTCTTCAGGTGCCACGCGCCATTTTGGGCACTAGGCCCAATCTTTTCCTTCAAAATGGAAAAACCCGCTTCGGGTTTTAAAAAGTGTTCTAAGTGTGGCGGTACCATCTCCGTCACTGACACCATGAGTGGTGCCTCAAATGTTTAGGTCCTGACCACTCTTTTTCAGAGTGTGTTGCCTGTGGGATGATGTCGAAAAGGGGCCGGCAAAATCGAGCTGCTAAGCTTAGCACCCTTTTTCCCTCCGACGCAGCCTCCATGGCAATGACGTCTTCCAGGGCTTTGTCTTCCTCCCATGGATCTCGGATAACTAAACATAAATCTAGCCGGTTCTCAAAGGGTAGATCTCCTTCTAAACATCGAGATGCCTCTGGCATTGCCCTTGAGGGACTTTCACCGGCATAATTGCCCCGGTGGGAGGCTTCGCCTTCCAAAGCACTAACGGGGCTCCAGGATGTTCTCGAGGCTTCAACCTCGGCAGAACTACTGGTGCCATGCTCTGGGGTACCGGCCGCTTCATCCAGTACCGATACCCAAGCATCGGCAGTGTCAATAGACCAGAGATTCTTGGCTATTGAACGCAGTCTGGCGGTTCTTCTCACGGCCTCGATGCCCCTGAAACCGCTTCAGACAATTCAACTGGTACCGGCACCTACTGCCATCGACATTGGCAGGTATTCTACCGGTACCGAGTCATGCGTGTCTATCCGGCATCAACAAGTTGATACCGGACCACTCTGATGCTGACTTCGATTGGTACCGGTACCGTGCTTTGCAGGATCACCTGGATCGGAGATACTTCGAATACTCAGATGAGTCTGAAGACTCTGAAAGCTCTGCCGATACCAGAGTACTTCTTCCTGAGGATTCCTCTTCTCCTCAGCATAGGATGTCTCCACCAGAGGATATGTCCTTTCAGGATTTTATCTGAGATGTGGCTCGAAGTCTTTCCATCACAGTGGCTCCTGAAAAAGAGCCTAGGGCAAAGGAATTAGAAATCCTGCAATTACCTAAAGCTCCCAAGGAGGCAGCTACCTTACCTATTCATGAGATCTTGCATGATCTCATGTTAAGGATGTGGGAAACACCTCTAACCACATCTCCTCACTCTCGAAGACTCGACACCATGGATCGAGTTCCTCCTTGTCCTGGGTTTCAGAAGACTGTTACCACACCATTCCATGGTGGTGGAATCTGCTAGGAGAAGGATAAAGAGTGCAAAAAGGCATGCATCTAATCCTCCAGTTTGTGAGTGCAGGACTCTTGACGCCTTTGGACGTCGAACCTTCCAGGTTTCCATGCTTTCTGCTAGGATCAGTTCCTATATCTTATATATGGGGATGTTCCTTAAGGAGGTCACAGGAAATTTAGAGCTTATGAGCCCTCTCCTTCCTGATGATAATGGCAAGATTACCTCGCCCTTGTCAAACATGCCCAGGATGTTTCCAAGTTTGTGAATCGTGCAGCCTTTGACTGGTTTGAGTGCATAAGCAGAACCTCTGCCATTGCCATAGGTGCACGTAAGATTGCCTGGCTCCAGGCATCTGACTTGGAAATTTGGGTACAGGATAAACTAGGGAATATTCCTTGCACAGGAGGGAATCTCCTTGGCAAGAATTGGCAGAAAAAAGCTAATGAGATAGATGCTGACAATATCACTTTGGATAGATTGTCTAAATCTACAGCTGATCCTGCAAGGAAGAAATCCTATAAGAAACCATTCTTTAGTAAGAAGAAGTTTTATCCCTCCTATACCCAGCAGGGGTATCGTTTAGGTCAGTCTACTCAAAAGGGACCGCAACAACAACCTAGGCAAAGAAAGACAAAAGCAGCTAAGCCTCAGCTGGGTCAGCAGACTCTGCCTCTACAGGGGCTTTGACTCCTATCTAGAGAACTTTGCCTTCCTGGCCCTGAATGGCCCAGAACCCTCCACCATCAATACAGTTCAATTCTCAGACCTCTCTCAATGACCAGTTAGGTCAAGAGGTCACTGTGCTCCTTGCTCAAGGAGCAATAGAAGAGGTACCCATTCCCCAATGGGGTACAGGGTTTTACTCCCCCTATTTCCTTATTCTAAAGAAAACAGGAGGACACAGACCCATATTAGACCTCAGAGAATTAAACAAATTCCTGTTCAAAGAGGAATAGGAACTCTGCTGCCATACCTTCAGAGTCAGGATTGGCTTTGTTCTCTAGATCTCAAGGATGCGTACACTCATGTTCTCATCCATCCAACTCACCGAAAGTTCCTTCGCTTTCTGTTTCAAGGGAATCACTACCAATACAGGGTTCTTCCTTTTGGCCTGGCCTCTGCACCAAGAGTGTTCACAAAATGCATGGCTGTGGTGGCAGCATTTCTCTGCACCCTGGGAATATTCGTCGTACCTTACTTAGACGACTAGCTTATTCGAGCCCCTTCAGAGACAGAGGCCAGGGTTGCCCTCTCTCGCACAATGCGCATCCTTCAGTATTTGGGACTTGTCATAAATGTCCCAAAATCCAACCTTGCTCCCACTCAGTCCCTAGAGTTTATAGGAGCTCTGCTCTATACCAGAAAGACAAGAGCCTTCCTTCCACAGCCCCACTGCCTTCGCATTGTGCAGTTAGCTTTCCAAGCAGTGCTAAAACCTCACCTCACTGCTCGGGAAATGTTACAGTTGCTAGGCCACGTGGCATCCACCGTGCATGTGGTTCCTTATGCTCGCCTCCATATGAGGGCAGCCTAGTGGACTTTATCCACTCAGTGGACTCAGGCATCAGGTTGCCTGTCAGACAAAATAGCAAATTTAGATCGCTTTATTTTGTCCCTCCAATGGTGGCAATCACCCCAAAAACTTTTGGTGGGGTCTCCTTTTCAGCAACCCCCACCCCAAGCCACTCTAACAACAGATGCTTCACAGGTGGGTTGGGGAGCCCACCTGCAAGGCCTCTCTACCCAGGGTACCTGGACTCCACAGGAGGCTTATCTTCATATTAACCTCCTGGAGCTCAGAGCAATCTTCCTTGCTCTTCGAGTATTTCACACCCAGCTCAGCTACAAGACAGTCCTAGTTCAAACAGACAATCAAGTAGCCATGTTCTATGTGAACAAGCAGGGCGGAACAGGCTCTCTGTCGCTTTGCAACGAAGTTTTGCGACTATGGGCCCTCACCATCTTGCGGTGTATCTTCCAGGCATTCAATACTCTTGGGCAGACAGACTCAGTCGAGTTCTGCTTCCACATGAATGGTCTCTCCATGCAGACCAGGTGGCCAAAATTTTTTCAAATTTGGGGAACCCCGGACATAGACCTCTTTGCAAGTCCGCTGAATGCCAAACTTCCCTGGTTCTTTTCCAGAATTCCGGCTCAGGGTTGTCAGGCCAGGAATGCTTTCCTCCTCCATTGGGGTCAGGGCTTCCTGTATGCCTTTCCATCCATTCCCCTAATTCCCAAAACCCTGTTCAAGCTTCAGAGAGACAGAGGTCATATGATTCTCATAGCTCCACGTTGGCCACGGCAACCGTGGTACCCTCTGCTCCTACATCTCTCTCAAGCTCCACCTCTGGAGTTAAGATCTGCTCCAAATCTCCTTTCTCAAGAGGACGGGATGCTGTGGCATCCCAATCCCCAGTCTCTGCATCTCAGGGCCTGGTTGCTGAAAGCCTAGAACTTCATGGTCTTAACCTTTCCCAGTAGGTAAAGGATATCCTGTATGCTTCCAGGAAGCCTTCCACAAGACACTCTTATGCATTTAAGTGGAAAAGGTTTACCATATGGTGCTCCCAGAATGGTCTTAACCCTCTTGCGATACCTCTGGAATCATTACTGGAGTATCTCTTTCATTTATCAAATGCAGGGCTTAAGACCAATTCAGTAAGAGTTCATTTGAGTGCTATTGCAGCTTCTTTCAAGCCTCTAAATGGACAACCTATTTCCTCTCATTCTCTCATAGTGAGATTTATGAGAGTCCTTCTTTTAACTAAGCCTCCCATTAAGCCACCACTGGTGGCTTGGGACTTAAATCTGGTTCTTGGGCAGCTCATGAAACCGCCCTTTGAACCATTAGCCACTATCTCTTTGAAATTCCTTTCCTGGAAGGTCATCTCTCTTATTGCAATCACATCAGCATGTCGCATCAGTGAATTGCAAGCGTTGGTGGCTGATCTTCTTTATACAAGGTTCCATCATAAGGTAGGCCTTAGGACTCATCCACACTTTATGCCAAAGGTGGTGTCACCTTTTCATTTAAACCAAGCGGTTTACCTTCCTGTATTCTTCCCAAGGCCTCACGCTTCAAATGCAGAAAGGAATCTTCATACTTTGGACTGTAAAAGTTCTTTGGCCTTTTACTTGCAAGGGCACAGCAACATAGAAAGTCCTCTCAACTCTTTGTTGCTTTTGATCCTAGTCATTTGGGACTTCCAGTCTCCAAAAGAACACTGTCCAGCTGGATTGCACAGTGTATATCTTTTGCCTATGAGAGTAAAAACCTTCCTCTTGAAGGCCATGTCACTGCTCACAATGTGAGAGCAATGGCAACTTCTATGGCTCATCTTCACTCTGTGTCTATCGACGACATCTGTCGAGCAGCTACTTGGGCTTCGGTTCATACCTTCACAGCCCATTACTGCTTAGACAAGGCTGTTCAACACCTATTCCATAATTAATCGACTCCTACCCAGAGATCCATGGGGGAAGTGGAGCTCTTTCACAAGGGCACACAACTTCTGGGGCTTTCTCCCTGGCATCTGCAGCTCGGGAGTCCCCATCTGTGAAGACTACATTCCTGCTTGTTCCTGGAGATAGCATAGTTACTCACCTGTAACAGGTGATCTCTGGGAACAGCAGGAATTTAGTCTTCACAACCCACCCACCTCCCCTAGGAGTTGTATCTCTTTATCTCTCTCACTTTTTCTTTCCCTCTCTCTTTCTCTCAGCTTTAAACTCAAGTGGAGAGGGACAGTTGGGAAAGGCGGGAAGGCAGCACACAGGCGCTGTGGGATGCTCCCAAAAGCTTTCCTATTGGACGCTGGGGAGCGTTCCCACGCAGGCTTTGTCGGTACCGACGATACCCATATGTGAAGGCTAAATTCCTGCTGTTCCCGGAGATCCCCTGTTACAGGAGAGTAACTATGCTATATAGAGCCATCAACTGTTTTGGGTTTAAACAGACAACCTATGAAAAGGATTTGAAATGGTTTTCATGTTGTTAAATGTCTATTTTTTTTCAGACTGTGAGTGAGAACACCTGTCTTTATTATGTTCCACTTATTCAACTTTTTGCTTGTGAAAGTTGTAAGTTGGCCTCTGTCCTTAGTGCATATTTCCAAGAGATCACTCCAAGCACTATTGAAAAGCTCCCCAGAAACCTCTTAAACGAGTGGAAGGAATTCTTTTCTGAAGGCATTCACAACTTATTGTTACCACTGTTAGTGAAAATTGCAGGTACGTTGTAGACTTTTAATGCATTTTTGTAAGAAAAACATTTGTTTCAGATAGCTTTTACATGAGATGATATAAAATATATAACTTTTTTTGTTCGTAACGTCATGTTATTGATGTAAAGTGTTTTTGTAGTGTTAATGATAAGTTTTACATTATATAGAATTTTTCCCATTTTGTGTCTTTTGGGGTGGGGGAGGAGTGCTTAGTACATAGGATTATACTTTCCTGCATTACTTGAAGGAGTCTTTTGGAGTGCTGCCGCAGAGGTTGGAATGAAAATGTCCTACTTTTTGTCTTTTGATTAGAAGCTGTGTTTTTGAAGTGTATAACATTGTGTATACAGATAACTCAAAATATGTGACTTGCCCTTCTGAAGCTAAACAGCTACTCAACCAAGGCCTCAAAGAGCACGATTTATTCTAGTATTTTATTTTCCAATAATTGGCTGCTTGTGACTTTGGTTACATCCTCTGCCTTCTACTACAAGAAAAAGCATATCCCAACTATGAAGCATGTCCCAACTATGAGACTTGCCATCTTAATATAGTTCAGAAATACCTTCTGCAACTTCCCGTTGCCACTGGCTATTTTAATATCACCAACAATCTCAAGTGCAAAAGGAAGGTTATCTAACATACACCAGGGTTGCTATCAGGGAATTTAAACAAAGAATTTGAAAATTAAATAGTTCATTTTTATAAATAGCTAGTAATAACACCTGCTAGTACATAATTAAGTGAATCTGCGCAGGGAAAACTCCTTTAGGGGGAGGATAATAGGCTTGTTGAGCCATGAATGGGCTAGAACAGAAACCACATGGCTGCTTCCTGGAACCTTCAGTCCTGAATTCAGCCACCAAGTATCACTGTTGTGCAGTGTTAGACTCCCTCCTACAGGGGCAATAAACAGTGCCTTCACAGCATCCTTAGCTGAATTAGAGAATGGAAGACTATCTAGAAATCAAATCCATGTCCATTGAATAGCAATACACAGCATTACTACTGGGGCAGCCCAGATTTTTTCTGGTGCATAAATTCTCTATAGGCCATGTTTGTACCCTGTTATGAATATGTGCATACGATTACATGGATTATTGTCTTGAAAAGTTTGATTGTAAATTGCTTGATCTGTAAGTTCTATCAGCCTTTGTTTCATTTTTGTTACCACAAACTAACATCTGAAATATTCGACATGTGACAACTACACTCTCCAAAGTTGAAGTCTATGTGGAAAAAAGTTTTTTTGAATGATTTGTTATGAGATATTCAACAGTACACATTGCATTTGCATTTTGTCTGTTAATGAATTGTGTACTTTTAAAGTGGTATTAAAAAGCATGGAGACAATTTTTTTTCATCTTAAGAATTTTTTGGAGGGAAGGTGGCTGGCCTAGTAATTTACTGATAGTGCTGTGTATCTTTGTGTTGATCACTTAGGTTGGATACTAGAGTTAGGTTTCCAGTCCCAGATCAGTAAGGTCTTATAGTGCTGCAGAGGCAATGTTCACAGCTGCTGATAGGAGAGAGTCTCAACCTTTGTGCAGCATTTGACACTAGTAGTCAGACTTAAGTCTCCCAGTTTGCAGGGTTCTGAAAGGAGTCCTGCTTAATGGCCACCAATCAAGAACGGTTGCTGCTATGACTTGGCTAAGTGAGAGGGAAGATATATAAAATAAGGTTAAAATCCCTAGTGATTGTGAATGAAGGTTTCTCGACCCTAGTTTCAAATCATCCGGCTAAACAGTCCAGACAAGTGAGTTTAGTCCCCCCTACAGCAGATTTTGGAGACTGAGAAAAAACAATACCAGAAGCTTGACTGGCTGAGCTCTGATAGAAATTTATTTTATTTTGACAGATTTGTATGCCACCTTTTCCTTCAATCAAGGTGGTCTCGTCACATCACAATTGGAGGGTTACATTTAACATTAGGGTACGTGTAAACATTTAGACAGTACAGTTACTTAACAGTATTTAGACAGTACAGTTAACATTTAACATGAAGGTATTTAAAATGTGGTATGATAGATTTGTGTGTGTGGATAGGATGGGTGTGTGTTTAGTTGGCGGAGGTTTATATAGCTGTACTCCTAGGGATCGCCTTCGGTATTTTCTTTTTCTCCAGCATCTCTTGAAAGTTCTTTCCAGTTTAGTAATTTTTCAGCTGGATGTCTCCGGGGCACACAGGAGATGCCCCTATGGAATTCCCAGCCCAATTCCCCAATTCTTATGTGCTAAGGTTGAGCTTCTAGTCAGGAGGACCATTTGAGCTTCCCTTAAGGGGGGGTGGGGGGCGGCATCTCCAGGAACAAGCAGGAATGAGTCTTCACATATGGGGTTCGTCGGCGCCGACGGAGCCCGCACGGGAATGCTCCCCAGCATCCAATCAGAAGGCTTTTGGGAGCATCCCTCACGCCTGCGCGGTAGCTTCCCGCCCTTCCCACTGCCTCTCCCCAGTTTTCGTTTTTCCGCGGAGCCGACAGGACGTACCTCCTGTCACCGCAGAAACTCTTTTTCTTTTCTTGTTTCCTGTGGTCGCGGTTTTTTTCCCGCTGACTCTGGCACCGCTGGTGCCCCCTTTTTCCTTATTTTTTTTTGTTTTCCTTTATTTTCCTTCGAGGAGCGTCCTCCTAGTGTTATTCTGAGGCCTACCGGGCTTTCCAGCATGGAGCCTTCTTCCCCTAATTAGTGCCCCCACTGTGGAGACGTTGTCTTCTTCTCCGACTCCAACGCCTGGTGTCTCTCCTGTTTGGGCCCTGACCCCTTCTCCCCCGGTTCCCCGGGCTTCAGCGTCGGGAGAAGACCCTCCCTGTTTCGAGTGTCCCTCGATGACGTCTTCCCCTCTGAGGTGCGGTCGTCGGCTTTCTCTCCTCGCCAGGATCAGGTAACCCAACAACAGTCTGTTAAGACTAACCGAGCCTTGAGGGGTGAGTCTCATGCGCTGCATGACGATGGCTCCGGCCTCCCCCTCCAGTCCCTTACACCACGGAGGGAGTCTTCGGGCTCCAGAGCCTCCACGGGGTTTCGGGTTGTTCCTGAGGTTCGCTCCTCACAGAACATTCCCGAGCCATGCCCGAGGGTGGCACCCGCTTTGGGCGGTGCAGATGCATTGGCGCCGGCGTCGAGTGTTCCACTCTTTGCCAGGGACTGTCAGCTGGTGTCCTCGGTGCCTTCGGGGCCGATCGACTCGACCCTGTCTGGCTCTACGGCATCCCGGCCCTGTGCGGGGGCGGTGCCGATTCCCCGGCATCGGTGTCGAGTGTTCCACTCGTCACCGGGGATCGTCGGATCAACCTGACCCGGTGTGGCGTGCCCACACCCCTGCCATGCGCGGAGGTGGTGACCGCTTCGAGCGGGGCCAAGTCCTCGGCATCGGCGTCGGAGTCGGTGGCCCCACTCCCCGCCGGGGATCGGCACCGGGTGCCCTCGGCTCCGTCAGGGCCGATCGACTTATCCCCGGCTTCCGTGGGGGCGGTACTGGCCTTGAGCGGCTCCGCCCCTCCGGCGGCAGTCTCGGGAACAAGGGCCCCGTTCTTCGCCAGGGGTCGCCTCTGGGCTCCACCTGCGGAGCCGATCGATCTATCCCGGTCGGGTGGGTCGGCACCCCCACCTTGCGCGGGGCCGGGGCCTCCCCCGGACGCCACCGACCTCCCGGCATCTATGCGGTCGAGTGCTCCACTCGTCACTAGAGTTTGCCCGTGGGACCCGGGTCCTTCGGTCGAGTCGACCCAAAGAAGCGCCGCGGAGCTGGGGCTGGGCATCTCGCTCCCCGCCGGGGCTCGTCGGCGGGTTACCTGGGTACACTCGAGGCCGCGTAGTACGCCCCGTAAGGGTTTCCCGCTCAATAAAACAGGCGCGGGCAGAACCCCGGTGCCTAGAAGGGCCTCTCTCCCGGCGTCGGAGCCGACTTCGGGTGTTTCCCTCTTCGCCGAGTTTCGGCCTGGGAAGCCCTCGTTGCCCTCGGCACCGATTGTCACTACCCCGACTCCATTCGCGGGAGTGGCAGCACCGACGCGGCCGCCAACACCAGGGCCCCCTAAGGAGGCGTCTCTCGGTTCGATGCCCAGCCTCGAATCGATCTCCAGTCTGGAAAGTGTGGCTCCGATGCATTTCGTATCCGACCCCGGTCTCTTCCGACGGCGCAGTACTGCGCTCGCCCGCTCTCCAGCTGCCTCGGCACCACTCCAGCCACCCTTGCGGATTGCCCCGGGGGCGGCCCCGCCCCCGGAGTCGGGGCCGAGGCCGAGTCCCGCGGGCCCGTCGGGGACGTCGCTCCCTTCGATGCCCCGCTTGGAGTCAATCCCGGGCTCTGACGATGCAGTACCGACTGCCTTGAATTGGGACTGTCAGTACCCTCCTCTGTTTAGAGCGATTCCTCCCGTGCACCAGCACGGTGGGTCCCCTGGTGTTCAAGCGGGCCCCTCCAGCTCGTCCTCCCCCGGGATAGCCCCTCTGGGAGAGCCGTCTTTTCAGGACTTCCTCCTTGACATGGCGGACTTGCTCGCCATTCCTATCCCGGGCCCTTCGCTAAGTCCGGGTACTGCGGAGCAGGCAGCCGTAATGCTTCCTCTACATCCATCCCTGCGGGATCTCCTGCTCGGGATTTGGCGCTCGCCCTTACAGGTACCGGCGCCGCCTACAGCCATGCATGCCCGGTATCGGGTGCCCCCCCTCTCCGGGTTTCCAGACGCACCAGCTTCCCCATCATTTCATTGTGGTGGAATCGGCCCTGAGAAAGGTCGGAAGCAAGAAGAAGCACTCTAACTGCCCCCCGAATCGTGCATCTAAAACTCTAGACAACTTTGGGCAGCGAACCTTCCAAACGTCCTGGCTTCCAGGATTCTCTCATATATTTTCTTTATGAGCCTGGCGCTTCGGGAGGTCACCGAGAGGTTATCTCTTTTGTCTCCCTTTGTGTCAGCCCCTTGGCCCCTGACTATTCCTTGCTTCTTTACCATTGCAGGAATATCTCTTGGTTTCTTTCTCGGGCTGCCGTGGACTCTTTTGAGTCAGTTAGCAGGTCCTCTGCTGTAGCCATAGGGGCGCGTCGTACAGCCTGGTTGCAGGCTTTCGACTTGTGCAGCTGGGCACAACATATTCTGGGTACTTCCCCGTGCACCGGGGAGAACCTCTTCAATGGCGAGGCTTTGCGTCAGGTTGCTCAGTGCTCCGCCGACCTGTTTGGCACTGGCCGCCCGCAGCCCTCCCCCTCTCCCTGGGGTAGGAAATGTCCTTCCCGACCCTCCTTTCCGAAGAGGAGGAAGTTTCATCCCTCTGCCCACCTGCCGGGTGCACCCATGCCAGGGACGTCTCACACCGGTCGACAGTGCCAGGGCTCGCTCCAGGCTGCCCATGCCAAGCAGCCTTAGGCTCCGGTATGCGGCAGTTTGCGCTTAACTCCTCTTACCTGAAGTTACTGTCCAGTTCTACACTGGGGTTCTTTTCAATGTGACAAGCGGTTCGGCTGCTTGTTTGGAGGTATGGAGCCCCCTCCCCCGGGGGGGGGACCCTTCCCACGCTAGGTTAGCCTGGCTCCTCAGGGCCATGCTAGTCTTCTTCGGACTTACCCTCGGGTACATCCTCGGATTCCCCTCTGCCGGGTTCCCCCGGATTGAGGGGATCGCGCACCGAATCCCCTTCTCCCAGTGTAGGCCTTGGCCGCTACTCTCCGAGCATGGCCGAACCAGTCCTCGACAGGGCCGGACCACCCCCCCCCCCCCCTGGTCTGTGTCTCCGCTCTCGCAGAGAAATCCCTGGGTCTGTCAGGTTACGGTGGACAGGAGTCCCACTGACCCATGTCGATCCCCGGCTCCGCTCCCTGCACTCTTCGGAGCGGCAGAGGGCATTGGCCCTACCCCCGAGGGTTTTTTTTCTATAGGCCGGAGATGACCCCCACGGTCACGCCGTGGCTATGGCGTTTTCTATCCTCCTGCCTTCCCTGTGGTACGGAGGACACGTTTTTTTGCGTGGCTGTCAGGTGGACACCTCAGGGGCCTACGTACTCCTGATGTGCTCCTCCCCAACTGATCTGGCAGTCACGCAACCATACTGCTACTCTCGCCGATCTGCCCTGCACCACGCACATCGGCCCATCACTTTGGATGGCCCTTCCCCCTGCCACCTTCCAGGTGCGCGCCCTCCTGTGGATCAAGGGCCGGTCCGAGTTGGCAGTATCGTTCTCACGTGTGCATACCGGTTTAGTAACCTGGGTGGGCGCTCCCGGGCCCATCTATAGCCCGATATACATCTATACCTGTTATTGGATATATATCGGTAAAGGTGGGCGCTTTTGGGAAATGTTATAGTGCCCTGTGTCTTACCAACTATCTCCCAATTGTTGGTACTGACGTTTTGTTATTTCTTACGGGGTCCGGCCGGCCCGCTTGCCTGCGTTCTGCGGCTCGGGTGCTCAGACCGGTTATGCTTAAACTGGCTGTGAAGTCAACAGCCCCTTGGTTTACACCTCCTTGTCTGGAGGTTTTCGAACCCAATGTCTTCCTATCCCTTGCCGGCTAGGGTAGACAGTGTACCCCTCGGTATCCCGGGGTACACTCCTGTTCTTCTCCGGGCTGGGTTCTCCCAGATCGGTCAGTCTTCTGATTAGTCCTCCGGATTGGGGACTCTGCTCCTACTGGAGTTCTCAGCTTCTCTTAGAGCTCCTCGTGAAGACCTGCCGTCTTTCCGGTGCCGGTTGACACCTGCGTCTCCAGCCCGCCCGGACTGGGAACTTCGTCCTCTCTGCGGTGAAGTTACCTTGAAGACTTCGCTACTGCATCTACAGTACCCGTCGCAGCTCTGCCTTCTACAATCCAGTAGGTAAGCTCTAGATTGTGCTAGATCATTAACGGTTTAATGATAATTGACATGGTTTTGAAGACTCCCCTGTAGTCTTCGGTTGCTGTGCCTTGGCAACTCTTCTCAACTCCTACCCTCCATCCCTCAGGGGATGCCGGGGATCCAGGTTGGGCGATGCCGCCCTGTCCAGGGGCACGCATTCTGGAATCTCCTCTGGCACCCTCAGCTAGGGAGTCCCCATATGTGAAGACTCATTCCTGCTTGTTCCTGGAGATAGCAGTTACTTACCTGTAACAGGTGATCTCCGGAACAGCAGGAATTAGTCTTCACAACCCACCCACCTCCCCTAGGAGTTGTAACTCTCTCTCTCTCTCTCTCTCTCTTCCTTCCTCTCCTCTCCTTCTGTCTCAGCTATTAAACGCAACTGGGGAGAGGCAGTGGGAAGTGCGGGAAGCTACCGCGCAGGCGAGAGGGATGCTCCCAAAAGCCTTCTGATTGGATGCTGGGGAGCATTCCCGTGCGGGCTCCGTCGGCGCCGACGAACCCCATATGTGAAGACTAATTCCTGCTGTCCGGAGATCACCTGTTACAGGTAAGTAACTGTGCTTTCTGGTCGTGAGGACATTTGCAGGCCGGCAGCAGGGAGAGCCTTCAGTTCTTTTACTTAGCTTTATTTATTAAGCAGCACCAGTCTAAGTTTGCTACTTCATACTATGTGTACTTTGGCTCCCCTGCTCTTCTTCTGCGATCCAGACACAGTGAGTTTTACTCCCCCCCCCCCCCCCCCCCCCCCGGGCCTACTGTTGATTGATCGCGCTCCTGCTAGCTCACAGACTCCATGGTTTCTCTGCTCCTGAGAACCGCTGTAGCCTTACGACTCCGCTTCCGCCTCTATTTCTGTCATCCGGTGTGTTTCCCCAGTTGCAGAAGATGCAGCAGACATTTTTGTCCCCCTCAGCCATGCGGCGGGCACAGTTGCATCGGCTGTTTTTGGGTAGGAATTCAAGCCGCGAGGCTTGCTAGTGCAGTGGCGGTTTCCTGCGGATATTTTCACTTTGCTGGGGCTGCGGAGCTGTTTTTTGGTGCCGGCATCGCACAGGGGGACACTTCCTTATAATGCCTTCCTCCTTCCAAAGATGCATCGTCTGCAGCTGAAAAAACAAGGATTTGCAGGACAGGGTGTGCAAAGCTTGCTCTGCTCACTCAAGGGAGTCCCCCAGCATGGCCCCCACATCAAGCACAATTTATCTTGGCCCCTCTGCACTGCCAGCCCCCGCAGACACTAGGATCATTGCTCCCGTAGAGGATACTCTTGAACCGCCTCTCCTTCTACCCCAGCCTGCAATCCCTTCTGCTCAGACGCTGCTGCCTCAGGATTCTCCTCCACAGGAACAGGATTCTGAATTCCTAGTGCTCTTCAGGCAGGCCTGGACCCTCAGGCATGCAGACCCTACCATCTCTGGCTCCAGAGTCCATCTCTGCTCACAGAACCTCACTAATGCGTTGGGTTCCCAGAAGTGCTCTCGAGAGGAGTGTGCTCCCAAGGATATGGACCATCCCTCCAAGGAGAGGTATCTTGGGCCTCGGGCGACTGGGCACCAGTTCTCCCAGATGAGGAAGCCTTGTCAGCAGGGGAAAAGGTTGTCGACCTCGGAGGTCTCAGCTGATGACCAGGACGACGCAGAATATCCATCTGTTCCACAAAGACGAGCTTCCTACACTCATTGCTCAAGTAGTGGACGCCTTATGCCTTGCTGATCCTGTAGAACAGGAGCAGACTTGGTCACATTCTCAAGCAGATTCCATTGTGCAGGGCATTCAGAAGCCCTCCAGAGCCTTTCCCTTCCCACCGGAACTCCAACAGATGGTCTCTTGGGAGTGGGAGTCACCTGATGCCTCATTGCGTATGGCTCGTCATCTGGGTCAATACTATCTATGGTACCCAACAAATTTGGACAAATGGCTCGCATATCCGAAGGTGGATGCTCTGGTGGGGGGGCATTACTAAGCACACCACTCTTTCGATAGAAGGTGATGCAGTGCTCCAGGATTAGCAGGACTTGAAGGTTGAAGGTCTCTTCAAAACGGCTCCAAGCTTCAGTTTGTGGAGGGCTGGCAGCCCGTGCCCCCTTGCATTCGATTCATTGCTTACCCGAAGATCCTGTGTAGGCACGCTTGGAATCCGTGATAGCCTTCTTAGCAGATTCCTGTTATCTGCTTCGTCTCTCGGCATGGACAGTGGCTCATTGATGGCTTAGACTTCATCAGTGGTCAGCTGATGCCATCTCTAAGGCACGCCTTTCCAAGCTCCTCTTTAAGAGCAAACTGCTCTTTGATGAAGACCTGCACAAATTGATCAAGGACCTAGGAGAAGTCAAACCTCAGCAGCTACTGGAAGACAAGCCACGGTCAGGGCAGTGACCCTATTCGTTGTCCACACAAAGTTCCAGATTTCACAGCTCCCAGTGTTACCAGCCCGGCTAGTCATTTGCATCAGCCTCATCTGGCCGTTTGGGGCAGAAGTCACAGCCTAATTCCTAATCAGCGCTGGGCAAGTTCTCTGGTGCTGCCTGATTCCCCCCCCCCCCCCCCTGCTGACACGGCGGGGAGCCCATCCGAGACTTCGCCACCAGAAGGAGGAGGTTGATGCTATTTTCCCGGCAGTGGGCACTCATAACCTCCCATCAATGGGTCCTCAACGTTGTCACCCAGGGCCACGCACTCGAATGTCTAGGACCCATTCGCGAGACTTTCCTCATTTCACCCTGCGGATCACCTCGAAAAAGAGCAGCCATAGAGACCATCATTCACCGCCTGCTGCTTCTGTGGGCCATCTGACCAGTTCCTCCTCCTCCCCAGAGAGGTGTAGTTTGTTACTCCATTTACTTTGTGGTACCTAAAAAAGATGGGTCCATTTGTCTTATTTTCGACCTCAAGGAGGTCAATCGGGCGCTTTGAGTGCTGCATTTTTGGATGGAAACTCTGCGATCAGTGATTCAGGCGGTCTGCAAGGGGGAATTCCTCGCCTCGCTCGACCTGGCGGAAGCATATTTCCACATTCCCATCCAGGAAGATCAATAGCATTTTCTCTGCTTCGCCATTCCCGGACAGCCCTTTCAGTTTTGCACTCTGCCGTTCGTCCTGGTGTCAGCTCTGCGAACTTTCTCCAAGATCATGGTGGTGGCCGCAGCAGCCTTGCGCAAACAGGGCATTTGAGTCCACCCATATCTGGGCGACTGGCTCATTCACGCAGGTTCCCTTTCAGAGGCCAACCAGACAGTTTCCCAGTTGGTCTCCTTCCTAGAGAGTCTCAGCTGGGTGGTCAATCATTCCAAGAGTTGCCTGCAGCCTTCACAAACTGAGTTTCTCGGGGCACTTTTCAATACCCATTGAGGCAGGGTCTTCCTGACGCAGGAGCATTTTCTCAAGCTCTCGTCTCGGCTCAAACTGTTTCTTTATGCAGAGCTGCCCACGCGTGTGGGATTATCTTCAGATTTGAGAGTCCATGGCTGCCACCATCAATATAGTCCTGTGGGCCAGAGTGCACATGCGGAACCTACAACACTCACTCCTCTTCCGCTGGTCCCCTGTGTCCGAAGTCTATTACCAATGGCTTCCGATCCCGCGATCTATGCACACAGCTTCTTTGATGGTTCTCACCGACCCATCTTCTCTAGGGCATCCCCTTGGAGACTCCTCGCTGGATTTTGCTGACCACTGATGCCAGCCGTTTGGGTTGGGGAGCTCATTGCTTGACCCAGACAACTCAGGGAACCTGGATGCCATGGGAGGCATGCTGGACAATCAACCGCCTGGAAGCCCAGGCAGTCCCCCTGGCCTAATTGCGCTTCCTGGCTTTCCTTTGCACCTAATCAGTCTGCGTTCTTTCCAACAATGCGACGACAGTGTCCTATCTAAACTGTCAAGACGGTACAAAGTGTCTGGGGGTGGCCAGGGAAATGGCTCTTCTCTTCCCCAGGGCAGAGCATCATCTGCAGGCTCTGTTGGCACAGCACATCGCAGGAGTAGACCACGTTCAAGTGGACTTCCTTGGCCCCATCACATTCTGGATTCCGGAGAGTGGGAACATAGTAACATAATAACATAGTGACATAGTTTATGACGGCAGATAAAGACTAGTATGGTCCATCTAGTCTGCCCAGTCAGGCGGTAAGAGTAGGTGCCCCTGCCGCTCCGTGCAGGTCACCCTTCACCATGCCTTTGTTTAGGGGTGTACCCAACGCTCTGTGTAGATCACCCCTATTTGTTGAGATATAAGAGAGTTATGATTATTTTGATTTTATCCTGTTGCTATAAAGGGATCCACTGTGTCTGTCCCAAGCCACTTTGAATTCCGTCACTGTATTTGCCCCCACCACTTCCATCGGGAGGGCATTCCAAGCATCCACCACCCTTTCAGTGAAAAAGTATTTCATGACGTTGCCTTTCAGTTTTACCCCCTTGCAGCTTCATGTTATGCCTTCTAATTTTACAGCTTCTCCATCTTTGGAAGAGGTTGGTTTGTTCTTTAATATTCTTTAAGTATTTAAAGATCTGAATCATATCTCCCCTCCCCCTTCTCTCCTCCAGAGTGTACATATTTAGGTGGTCTTCTCATATGTCTTCTGACGCAAGCTCCAAATTATTGTGGTCACCTTCCTCTGAACGGTTTCCAGTCTTTTTATATCCTTGGCGAGATATGCTCTCCAAAACTGAACACAATATTCCAAGTGAGGTCTCGCCAGCGACTTGTACAGTGGCATTAGTACCTATTCCTTTCTGCTGGTAATTCCTCTCTGTATGCAACCCAGCATCCTTCTGGCTTTTGCCACCGCCTTGTCACACTGTTTCCCCACCTTGAGATCCTCTGAAATAATCACTCCGAGGTCCTTCTGGTCTGTGCACACCAACTTCTCACCCCCTTATCGCATACAATTCCCTTGCGTTTCTGCTTCCCAAGTGTATGACACTGCACTTCTTTACATTAAATCTTAACTGCCAAGCATTAGACCCTTCTTCTAGCTTTTGTAGATCTTTTTCCTCATGTTATCCACTCCCTCAGGGGAGTCCACTCTGTTGCAAATTTTCATGTCATCTGCAAAAAGACAGACTTTTCCATTCAGTCCTTCAGCAATATCACTCACAAATACATTGAACCGTACTGGTCCCAGGACCGAACCCTGGGGCACACTGCTAATCGCCTTCCTTTTATCCGAGTGAGTTCCATTTACCATCACCTTCTGTCGTCTGTCAGTCAACCAATTTCTGATCCAGTTCACCATCTTGGGACCCATCCCCAAGCTGTTGAGTTTGATAAGCCTCCTATGAGGAACAGTATCAAAGGCTTTGCTGAAATCTAGGTAGATCACATCCATTGCATGCCCTTGATCTAGTTCTCTGGTCACCCAGTCAAAGAACTCAATCAGATTTGTTTGGCAAGATTGCCCTTTGGTAAAACCATGTTGCTTTGGTTCATGCAACCTGTTGGTTACGAGAAAGTCCACTATTCGCTTTTTCAGGAGTGCCTCCATTACTTTTCCCACCTCCAGGGTAAGGCTTATCGGCCTGTAGTTTGTCACTTCTTCCCTATCACCACTTTTGTAAAGAGGTACTACATCAGCCCTTCTCCAGTCCTGTGGAACTTCTTCTGTCTCCAAGGATTTATTAAAAACATCCTTTAACGGCCCTGCAAGAACCTCTCGGAACTCTTTCAGTATCCTGGGATGTATGCCATCCGGTCCCATGGCCTTGTCCACTTTCAGTTTTGCAAGACGGTTTAACACATCATCTTCGGTGAGTGGTGTGGTATCTACTCCATTCCCATTTGTATACTTGTCAATCATAGGTGGACCTTCTCCAGGATTTTCTTTAGTAAAAACAGAAGTGTTTGTTTAGCATTTGTGCTTTTTCAATGTCACTTTCCACAGATCCATTCCCAGCACTTTTGAGTCCTGAAATTCCACTTCTGATTTTCTTCCTCTCCCGAATATACCTAAAAAAAAGTTTTGTCACCATACTTTACATCTTTAGCCATCTTTTCTTTTGCCTTGGATTTGCTATCCTTATTTTTCTTTTTGTCTCGTTTAGTTTGATCCTGTATTCTTTTCTGTGTTCTTCTGTTGGCGAACCTCTGAATTTTGTGAAAGCTGTGTTTTTTGCCTTTATTTGTGCAGCCACTTCTTTGGAGAACCAAATAGATTTCCTTTTCCTCTTGCTTTTGTTTACTTTCCTTACATATGTATCTGTTGCCCCTTTTATTGTCTCCTTTAGTTTAGCCCACTGCAATTCCGCTTTCCTTAACCCCTCCCATCCTGCCATCTCCTCCTTCAGCCACTTGGCCATTTTACTGAAGTCAGCGTTTTTGAAGTCTAGGACTTTGAGCTTGCTGTGATTGGACTCTGTCTTGGTTTTTATCTCAAATCACACCATGTGATCGCTGCTGCTCATATGGGCATCCACCCAGATATTTGACATGCTATCTCCATTGGTGAGTACTAAATCCAGCATCGCGTTTTCCCTGGTCGGTTCCATCACCATTTGTCTAAGTAATGCATCTTGGAAGGCATCCACAATTTTTTTACTTTCTTCCAGTTTTGCAGAAGGAATACTCCAATCCACATCAGGTAGATTAAAGTCACCCAATATGATCACTTCCTCTTTCATGGCTATCTTTGTAAAATCAGTAATCAATTCGCTATCCATTTCTTTGGTTTGAGTTGGAGGCCTGTAGACCACACCAGTATGGATGACAGTGTCATCTCCTCTTTCCAACACAATCCACAGCACTTCTTCTTTTCCCCATGTCCCCTGCATTTCAGCAGCTTTAATATTGCTTTTGACATATAGGGCTACTAGCCCCTTGAGCATTGCAATGGATAGTTTAGACCTGGGGGCTGCCCGCAATGGATCTCATAGCATCGGCAGCAAACGCCAAGGCACACGCCTTTTTCAATTAAAGGAAGGAGCATGGGTCACAAGGCCTGGATGCATTGGTTCAACCGTGGCCTTCTGCACCTCTCTTATACATCTTCCCCCCCCCCCCTCCTCAGTATAGCTGAGGAGAATTCTCCGACGCATTGAGGCTCACCCTGAAGCAGTGATACTGGTGGCGCCTGACTGGCCTCAGAGACTGTGGTACATCAAACTTGTTTGGCTAGCCCAGTCATTGCCCCTGGATCTTGGGCTTGGAAAGGTCTCCTGTGGCAGAATCCAATCACCATGAACGACCCTGCTCTCTGCTCACTTATGGCCTGGCTATTGAAAGGCGCCATTTGAGTCACAAAGGTTACTCAAAATAGGTTTTGGCTACCCTGCTAAAAGCACGGTGCCTCTCTATATCCTTAGTGAACACACAAGTGTGGTGGCTCTTTGAGTCATAGTGCTCTCATAAGCACCTCTCGCCTTGGTGGGTGCAAATCCAAAAGATTTTGGCCTTCCTTCAGGAGGGTGTTGACAAGGGTTTGGCCCTCTGTTCTCTCTGGGTCCAGGTCTCCGAACTAACTTGTTTCCATGGTCTCATCGGAGGGCGGTCGCTTGCCTCTCATGCAGATGTTACCAGATTTCTCAGGAGTGTAAGAGTGCTTCGCTTTCCTGTCCTTCCAATAGTCCTGCTCTGGGATCTCACCTTGGTCCTCAGGGACCTTATGAGGGTACCCTTCAAGCCACTCAAGCGTATATCCATCTGGGACTTGTCCCTCAAAACTGCATTCCTAGTAGCCATAACCTCAGCTAGAAGAGTTTCCAAATTGTAAGCTCTCTCGTGCTGGAATCTGTCTCTCTCCTCCTCTGTGGAAGGCATGTCCCTCTGGTGGTACCTACCTTCCTTCCTGCCAAAGGTTCTTATGGCTTTTCACCTGAACCATACTAGTTCATTCCCTGCCTTCTCCAAGGAACAATGTACAGGCTCCAACAAAGGAATACACGCTGTTGATCTCAGCAGAGTGCTAAGACACTATTTGAAGGTTACAAATTCCTTTCACAAATCTGATCGCCTTTTTGTGCTGTTTATGGGGCCTCGGAAGGGCCAAGTGCCTTGTGGCCTCCAAGGTCACCATTTCACGGTAGATCCACCAGACCATTGAGTCAGCCTACATACTCCAGGGGAAGTCTGTGCCCCTATACTCACTATACTCGGCTCACTATACTCGGTCACTATACTCGGCTCACTATACTCGGTCACTATACTCGGCTCACTATACTCGGTCTTAAGCGACATCATGGGTGCTCACAGGTTGCTTCCCTCAACATTTGTCAAGCGGCCACCTGGTCTTCCCTGTCTGCCTTCGTGCGACACTATCGCCTTGATCGCCAAGCTTGAGATGCAGTGCAATTTGGGGCCAGGGTGGTAGCAGCAGCTGTCTCTTCTGGCCCCGAGGTGGGTTAGCTTGGGTACTTCCCACTTGTCTGGACTGGTCTAGCAGGATGATTTGGAAGGAAAAATGTCACTTGCTGTTTATCTCCTTTCCTGGAATTCTGCTAGACCAGTCCAGGACCCACCATTCTGTGTCCTGTTGGGCAGCCTGTTTGCAGTGGAGTCAAGGCTCACATTTCTACGCAATGGCTCGGCCACTGCCGCTCCTTAAGAAGGGCTGCTTCTTGTACATAGTTGATGGTTTCACGAGGGCACTCTGGTGTTCAGTTATCGTGCCTGTTCTTCAGTTAAGCTATGCTTTGCCAGAGAATACTGAAGACGACCACTAGAGGTACAGCTATATATCTACCAGGGCTCAGCCAATCAAGCTTCTGATATTTTTTTTCTTTGTCTCCAACATTTGCCTGTAGGGGAATAAACCCACTTGTCTGGAGTGGTCTAGTAGGATTCCAGGAAAGGAAATTAACGGTAAGTGAAATTTTTCCTGAGTGCAGTGGAAGCCCAAAAAAGGAGAGGAGAAAAACTGCTGGGTCAAAAATTTATTTTTTCTTCAACAGAATAATATAAATTTGGTTGAATCCTTTTTTTTTTGCTTTTGTTTCCTCTTTTTTTAAATAGGCGAGAACAAAGACCCTTCCTCGACCCTTGTTAACACTAATGTACTGAAATTTGTCAGTGATGCTGTACCGTACATCTCCAAGGACCAGCTTTTGAACCACAGATTGCCACCAAAATTTATTGCTAACCAGAAGACAAATCTGACAGATGAACTTCAGACTTTGTTAAACACTTTTGCTCCGTTTCTGCTCTGTAGATCTAGAGCTGTGCAGATAGCAGTCTACCGCATATTAAATAAGTAAGAACCTGGAATCTTACTTTATTTGGTTTGAAATACATAAAAATTGCAAAATCGCTTTTTTAGTTATACTGATTATTTGCAGAGGAAATGTGCCATAAATTTTATTTAAAAAACCTTCATTTCCTAAAGAGCATTCCAAAAACCATAGTTTACACCTTCTATTAACTGAAAACCTTCATTAAAATATCTGTTTTTTAAATGTCTTGTGGTTGCCACAGCATTGCTATGCAGACTGGGAGCGCCACCAAGGAAGATGTTCAAGAATCCGTACACATAATCATTCGGGTACTAGAGCTACTAGGATTCGTCATTAATTATCACAAATACAAATTGAGTCCATTACATCAATTGGAATTCATTGGGGCTCTGGCGAAAGTCTTTCTTCTACATCACAGGCTCACCCTCTTGGTGGCAATAGTGGAAGACATATGAAAGAATCAGCAGTCATTAGCACTAGCCATATTGAGAATATTGGTCCACATAGCCTCAACTGTTCATGCTCCGCCCCTAACATATCTCCATGTGAGACAATCACAGTGGACCTTGAGCACTCAGTGGATACAGGCCATGGACAGGCTCGGCGACTTAGTATCTGTAACTCTTCCCCTTTAGGACTCTGTCTTAGTGAATGGATAATTCCAATCTGGCCAAATGTTTTTTTCCTTTCCAAATTCTTCCCTAGCATTAACTCTTCACAACAAACACGTTGAATCTGGGTGGGGAGTTCATGTGGATGTTTTCCACACTCAGGGAACATGATCAGACCAAGAAAGTCACTCTTACATTTAATGGAACTTATCTATAAATCAATACTTTATCATATATTTCTTAAGATCAAATAAAAATTATTGCACTTATCCCTGTGAAAATCACCTTCCATTGGTTCCTTTCAATTTATTCACTTTCAGTTTATTCCTGGAACTCAAACCATGGAATTTACTAGCTCAGATAATACTGTTACCACACTTCCTGGTCACAGTCATCATTCCTTGGGTATATATGGTTCATTTAAAGTTTAGCATAAACATCCATGCCTATAAATCACCTTCTCTTTGAGTAAAGTTTACAACAATACATTCACTGGTTTTTGACAGCCAAACCAGCAGCTGGGGTCAGGCGTGATTGAGCTGCGCACACAATGATAGGAGTTCCCAATGTTTTTCCCCTCTGTGAAGGGAGAAACATTGTAGCACACTATTAATTTGGTGCAAACAGGACATTTATGGTTGTAAGGCTCGTGTAAATACACATGAGGTTTGTGCAGTGGGAAAAATGTATTGTAAGTTTTACTCAGAGAAGGTAATTTATAGGTATGGATGTTTATGCTACATTTTAAATGAATCATATATACCCAAGGAACGATGATTGTGATTAGGTGGTGTGGTAATAGTATTATCTGAGCCAGTAAATTCCATGGTTTGAGTTCTGGATATAAATTGAAAGTGAATAAATTGAAATAAAGTGAATAACCAATGGAAAGTGATGTTCAAAGGGCTAAGTGCAATAATTGTTGTTTGATATTAAGGAATATATGTTAAGGTGTTAATTTATAGATATTATAAGTCCCATTAAGTCCCATTGTATGTAAGAATAGTTTTGCATTTGTGGCACTTTTGATTTTGATGTGTTTATTGTGACAGAACAAGAAAGTCTTCAGATCAATTTCTTGGAACCGAGAGGAATATCAAACGCACTAAAGGCTGAGAACAGCCAATCAAATGCTGCTGATTCAGACAGACAACCATGTAGCCATGCTCTGTCGTAAAGCAGAGAGGAACAAGCTTACATTTCTTGTATTGGAAAACAGTCATGATGTGAACTTTGCCATCTCCTAGTTAAGGGTTCTTCAAACCTGTCCTGGAGGGCTGCAATCCTACCAGGTTTTCAGAATATCCCTAATGAAAATGCATGAGATATATTTGCATGCACTGCCCCCATTGTATTTGAATTGAACTCATACATATTCATTAGGAATATCCTGAAAACTTGACTGGTTTGCGGCCCTCTAGGACTGGATTTGGAGATCTCTGTCCTAGGGTATGGAGCTATATACCTGCCTGGTGAGGACAATGTCGTGGCGGATAGGCTGAACCAAGTCTTTTAACTTCACAGATAGATCCTGGATTGGGAAGTGGTGATCTCCATCTTTTTTGGAGTGGGGCACCGCATCAATAGATCTTTTTGCCACTCCTCAGAACACTCAAGTTTATTAGTTCTGCACTAGGGTGGCAACGCACAGCAGACTAACCTTGGCTGCCTTCCCCCTCCATTGGGGAGAGGGACTTCTGAATGCATATCCTCCTATTCCTTTGATTGTGAAAACTCTTCTGAAACTCAAGAGCGACAGGTACGATGATTCTCATTGGTCCCTTTCCTCCTTGAACTTTCTATCTGGGAACCTGTTCATCTGGGTGAGTCACCAATTTTTATTGCGCAGGATTGGTAGACCATGCTGCATCCCAGTATAAGGTCCCTAGCCCTACAGCTTGGATGTTGAAAGGATGGCATTATCCTCTTTCAACCTGCCTGTTGGTGTTGACAATGTCCTCTTGTTCTGTTTGGTGGTCCTATGCTTTTTGTTTGTCTTCTGGTGTGAGGGGAAGACCTTGGATCTCTTCTCTTGTTCCACACAAAAACTGGTTGAATATCCTCTACATCTTTCTGAGTCTAGTTTGGAATCAATTCTGTAAGGCTTCACTTCAGTGTAATTGATGCTTATCACCATCCTGTGGAAGGTAAACCCATCTCTTTACAGCTTTTAGTTCGTTTTAAGTGGAGCTTGCTTCTTGTAAAGCTTCCCCTCAAATTTCCTGCAGGCTTGATCTTGAGTGTTCAAGCAGTGACTTCATTGGTGGCCCACTTGTGTCTAGACGCCACAGAAGAGATTTGCGAAGTTGCTGCTTGGAGTTTGGTCTATACATTCACCTCTCACTACTGTTTGGATAGGAATTCCTAATGTGACAACAGGTTTGACCAATTTGTATTAAAGAATTTGGGAATTAGAATCCAACTCCATCTCTTCTCCCCCCCCCCCCCCCCAGCTCTATTTTTTTCTGTTCCAAGCTGCCTTTATTTAAATAAACAAAAACGGAATGAACTGGGAGTTCCCTTCAATCTCCAGGAACAAGCAGGAATATAACCTTCACATATGGGTGACATCAGGTACCAACAGAGCCCACGTGGGAAACTCCCCAGCTAGCAATAGGAAAACCTTTGGAAGCCCTCCACTGTGCCTGCACTACTGCCTTCCCATTCTTCCAACTCCCTCTCTTCAGTTCTTCTTTTTCCATGGAGCCAACAGGTCAAAACCCTGTCACCGGAGAAAAGAACTTAAAAACTTTCTTCAAAAAGCGCTTCAGCCTCTCCGTATGTGATTTTGATTCTTGTCTGTGTGAAAGTTTCCTTAGTTTATCTTTGTGTAGCTAGGAGCCATATATCCTTCTCTTTCACTGTGCTAGGATCTGTCGATGGACAGGAAATCTCTTAATTACTTTATAGTTGTAAACTTATAAGAAGAGGGTGAGGGAATTCTCCAAGTTATTGTGCATTTAGCTAGTTTGCTTGCTTCTATGATATAAAAAATAAAGGATTTTTTTGTAAGAAGAATTTTGTGCCAGGTATGAGTATAATCTGCATGAGGTGTGGTTTATTGGGAGGAGGTGGTAGGCCCTCCCTGTATGCAAGGTTTGTTCCCCTCTTTGGGGAAGTATTTCCAATCAAAGGAAATGTCCAAGGATTCCTCAGACAAGTCTCGAGAATTGAGGGAAAGATCCCACTCTAAACACCATGAGTCTTCCAGGACCTCTTCTGACTCTGGCCATCGGCCCAGGCATCCCCGGTGGGAGGTCTTGTCTTCCAAAGCCTTGGTGGGGAATTGGAAGGTACCCGAGGCCTTGACCTCTGGAGAGCTGATACCTTGCTCTGGTATGGTGGTGCTAAGCCCTGTTCTTACATTGGACCAGATGCAGGCAACCTCCTTGGATCAGCACATGCTGTCCTCGGAGAGGACTTTGGAGCTCTCCTCGCAGCTTCAGTTCCTCTTGCACCGACAGGTAGGGGACTGCATAAAGAGGCATCGGCATCGGTACCACCATTTGCACCAACCCAGTCTGTGTCGAGAACTGAGGCCTCGGTGGTGGTGGTTGTTAAGTGCTGTCGAGTTTGTGTCGACTCTCTGGATAGTTGTCCTAAACTCTGTTCGATCTTCAGTCAGGCAGCTCGTTGTTGACAAACTGGCACTCATAGCTGCTGTTATTGTACCGATCCATCTCATTACTGGCCTTCCTCTTTTGCGTTGACCTTCTACCTTGCCAAGCATGATGTCTTTCTGTAATGATCTCTCTCTTTGCATGATAAGTCCAAAGTTTGAAAGTCGAAGTCTTGTCATCTGAGCTTCTAAAGAAAGCTTAGATTTGATATCCTCTAGTACTGACTGGTTTGTTCTTTGGGGAGTCCATGGTATACAAAGTATTCATTACCAGCATAATAATTCAAAGGCATCAATTTCCTCCCTGTCTATCTTTTTCACTTTCCAACTTTCGCATCCATATGACATTATTGAAAATACCATGGCTTGAACGAGTCGAATTTTTGTTTGGAGAAAGACATCTGTGCTCTTGAGAATTTTATCTAGATCCTTCATAGTCATTCGTCCAAGAGCAATGCGTCATCTGATTTCTTGACTGCTTGTTGCTTCTTTATTGGTAGTTGATCCAAGTAGTTTAAAATTGTCCACTATTTTAATTTCTTCTCCATCAACATTGAACTTATTGATTTTGCCAGTTTTTCTTCTTTACATTAAGGTGCAGGTCCATTTTAAGACTATGTTCCTTAATCTTAAGAAGCAAATGTTTCATCAGCCACCAAGATCCCATGGGGGAGAACCACAGTTCTAGACCCCAAAGGTATCGAGGAACATAGACACCGTTCATACAGGCATAGACATCGTCGATACTCACTGGTGTCAGACTCTGATATGTCCAATTTTGACCACTACTCCTTTGATTCCATGGACCTCCATGATATCGTCTCTGAGTCCTCACCTCCAACCATGAGCACTCGCAGAAAAACTCCACCTGAAGACATGTCTTTTCAGGAATTTATCTGAGACATGGCAGTAGGGCTATTGATTCCAGCTGCACTGGAACCGGAACAGAGGGCGGAAGAACTGGAAATACTCCAGTACCCTACAGCCCCGAAGGAGGCTGCGATCCTCCCGGTGCATCGCATTCTCCACAACTTGATGTGCCGGATGTGGGAGACCCCTCTCACAGTATCCCCAATTAGCCATCTGATTGATATCATGTACAGTGTACTGGAGTGTCCTGGTTTTCAGAAACCACACCTTCCGTACCAGCTATGGTGGATGAATCAGTGATGCGTCGCATTAAAAGTGGCAAAAACCACTCTTCCATACCTCCAGGAAGAGAATCCAGGAATCTCGATTTCTTTGCTCACCGATCCTTTCAAGCGTCAATGCTAGCCAGCAAAATCAACTCTTACATTCTCTATATGGGAATGTTCCTCAAAGAACTTAATAAGGCCTGGGAGGATTTCCTTCCATTCCTTCCTGAGGAAAAGAGACTTGCTTTTCAAGCTGTACTTGCACACAGCCAAAATGTGTTAAAATTTGTAAACAGGGCAGCATTCAATGCCTTCGAATTCACTAGTAGAGCCTCATCTATTGCCATCTGTGCACGCCGCTTAGCTTGGCTCCAAGCATCAGACCTGGAACAATGGATCCAGGACAAGCTTGGCATTATCCCCTGTACAGGAGAGAACCTCTTTGGTAAGAACCGGAGGGAGAAGGCTGGAGAGCTGAAAACAGATGAGACAATGCTGAAACAGCTTTCCAGAAAGACTGCTGACCAAACAAAGAAGGTGGCAGCAGCTAAAAGGCCCTTCTACCCAAAGAAGAGAAGGTTCTACCCTTCCTATTCTCAGCCTGCTTATCAGCCCCAGCAAAAACAACAGGGTCCTAAGCAAGCAAAAAAGCCCAGGATAGCTAAGCCACAGCCAGCCAGCCAGCCACCCAGGCGCTGGTAGCACCCAGTTTTTAATTCTCATCTAGGGAGCACAGCCAGTCCGTCCCTACACATTCAGGAGCCCACTACCATCCCACGGAGACTCTGCCATTTTTCACGTCGATGGCACTCTATCACCACATAACAGTGGACCCTGTCCATAGTTCAGAAGGTTATCAGTTAAATTTTCAGAAACTTCCCCCTCATCACTTAGGGGGATTTCCCCACCCAACCTCCCCATAGCACTCAAGCAGGAGGTCAACAATCTCCTTTCTGAAGGAGCCATAGAAGCAGTTCCTCAAAACCAACTGCTAAAAGGCTTCTACCCCTCCTACTACCTCATGCCAAAGAAATAAGGGCACTACAGGCCCATTCTGGATCTCAGAGAGTTAAACAAATTCCTCGTCAAAGAGAAATTCAAAATGATCTCTCTGGGAACCCTCCTTCCCTACCTACAGAAACATGACTGGCTCTGTTCCCTAGAAACATAGAAATATGATGACAGAAAAAGACCACATGGCCTATCTAGTCTGTCCTTCCATATCAACAACTAAAACAGTCCCCTTTTTACCTTTAGAGATCCTCTGTATTTGCCCCATGCTTTTTTTAAATTCAGTTGCTGTCCACATCTCTACCACCTCCACTGGGAGACTATTCCATGGATCCACTACTCTTTCCGTAAAGAAATATTTCCGTATATCACTCCTGAATCTATCCCCCTTGACCCTCATCCCATGTCCCATCGTAGCAGAACTTGCTTTCAATTGAAAGAAGCTCTCTCCCTGAACATTTATGCCACGGAGGGATTTAAACATCTCAATCATATCACCTCTATCCTGCCTTTCCTCTAAGGTGTACATATTAAGATCCTTAAGTCTGTCCTCATATGCTTTATAATGAAGACCACTGACCATTTTAGTAGCCACCCTCTGCACTGACTCCATCCTGTTCACATCCTTTTGAAGGTGCAGTCTCCATAATTGCACACTATACTCCAAATGAGGTCGCACCAAAGACTTATACAGAGGCATTATCACCTCCTTTTTTCTGCTAGCCTTTCCTCTCTATATGCACCCAAGCATCCATCTAGCTTTTGCCGTCGCCTTTTCTACCTGTTTAGCTACTTTAAGATCATCAGACACAACCACGCCTAGGTCCCGCTCTTCTTTAGTGGACCAAAGTACTTCACCCCCTATTGCTCCCTTGGATTGCTACAGCCCAAAATGCATGAACTTACATTTTTTAACATTAAATCCCAGCTGCCAAATTCTAGACCATTCTTCAAGTTTAGCTAGATCCCTCCTCATGTTATCTACCCCTTCCCGGGTGTCTACTCTATTGCAGATTTTGGTATCACCCGCAAAGAGGCAAACCTTACCCGATAGCCCTTCCGCTATATCACCAACAAAGATGTTAAAAAGAATGGGACCAAGGACAGATCCCTGGGGCACACCACTGGTAACATCCTTCTCCTCAGAGTAAGCTGCATTTATCTGTACTCTTTGTCGCCTCCCACCCAACCAATTTCTAACCAAAGCAGGAACTTTAGGGTCCATCCCTAGGGTGCTCAGTTTGTGTTTATAAGTCGCCTGTGAGGAACAGTGTCAAAGGCTTTACTGAAATCCGAATACACCACATCTAGGACTCTCCCTCGGTCCAACTCCTTGGTCACCCAGTCAAAGAAATCAATCAGATTTGTCTGACAAGACCTGCCTCTGGTGAATCCATGCTGCCTCGGATCTCAGAGGCCTACACTCACATTCTGATTCACTCAGATTACAGGCAGTATCTTCACTTCACCTGTCAGGGCACCCATTATCAATACAGGGTCCTTCCCTTTGGCCTTGCATCTGCACCAAGAGTCTTCACAAAGTGCATACCCTGACTACAAATGCATCCAAGTTCAGTTGGGGAGTCCATCTAGATTCTGTCTCCACACAAGGATTCTGGATAACCCAGGAATCAACCCAACAAATCAACTTCCTCGAGCTTTGAGCAATCACGAATGCCCTCTTGAGTTTTCCAGCACCACCTCTCCAACAGCTGGATCCTGGTCAGGACAGACAATCAGGTGGCAGTGTTTTATGTAAACAAGCAAGGAGGGATGGGCTCTCTTCATTTCTGCCAGGAAGCCTGCCACCTATGGAACTTTTCTGTTCTCCACCACAAGCACCTTTGTGCAGTTTATATTCCAGGAGAGATTAATCAGTTGGTGGACAAACGGAGTTGGATATTACAGCCACACAAGTGGACCCTAGATCCAAAGACAGTGGCACAAGTCTTCCAAGCCTGGGGAAACCCAGTAATAGATGTCTTTGCCACTCAACAGAAGTCACAACTTCCACAGTTCTGCTCCAGGATACCAACCAAATTCAGTCTGACTTCAGATGCCTTCATGATTCACTGGGATCGGGGACTGTTTTATGCCTTTCCCCCCATACCCCTGATCCCAAAGACCCTCCTTAAACTCCAAGCAGACAAGGGATCTATGATCCTCATAGACCCCGCTGGCCCCATCAACCTTTGTTTCCCCTCCTGCTTCGGCTGATACAGACTCCTCCAATTCTGTTGGGATCCAAACGGAACAGTCCTGCATCACTCAGTTTTCAGTCTCTCTGACTGATGCCATCGATTTTGAGAGCATGATGTTTCAACATCTGCCACTATCAACAACCGTGAAAGAACATAAGAACATAAGATATGCCATACTGGGTCAGACCAAGGTCCATCAAGCCCAGTATTCTGTTTCCAACAGTGGCCAATCTAGGTCATATGTACCTAGCAGTTTCCCCAAGAGACACAAGTTCCACAATGCTTGTACTGGGTCAAGCATTGATATCTTCGGTCACTTCTTAATAATGGTTTATGGACCTTTCCTCCAGGAACTTGTCCAAACCTTTTTTAAACCCAGCTACACTAACAGCCTTTACTACATCCTCTGGTAACAAATTCCAGAGTTTGATTACACATTGAGTGAAAAAATATTTTCTTTTATTAGTCTTAAATAGTTTACCCTGTAGCTTCATTGCATGTTCCCTAGTCTTTCTATATTCTGATAAGGTAAACAATCGATCTACGTTTACCCGTTCCACTCCGTTCATTAATTTATAGACTTCTATCATATCTCCCCTCAGCCGTCTCTTTTCCAGGTTAAAGAGCCCTAACCTTTTTAGCCTTTCTTCATATGAGTATCCTTCCATCCCCTTTACCATTTTGGTGGCTCTTCTCTGTACCTTTTCTAAAATCATTATATCCTTTTTAAGATACGGCTACCAGAATTGCACACAGTATTCAAGGTGCGGTCTCACCATGGAACAATATAGAGGCGTTATGATATCTTTTGTTTTATTTTCCATTCCTTTCCTTATCATACCTAGCATTCTATTTGCTCTCTTGGCCGCCGCTGCACTCTGGGCCGAGGGTTTTAACATGGTATCCACAATGACGCCTAAATCTTTTTCCTGGGTGGTGGTTCCTAATGTGGAACCTTGCATTGTGTAACCATAGTTTGGGTTGTTCTTCCCTAGGTGCAGAACCTTGCACTTGTCCACATTAAATTTCATCTGCCATTTTGATGCCCAGTCTTCCAATTTATCAAGATCCTCTTGCAATTTTTCACAATCCTCTTGGGTTTTAACAACTTTAAATAGTTTTGTGTCATCTGCAAATTTGATAACCTCACTCGTTATTCCACTTTCCAGGTCATTTATGAATATGTCAAAAAGCAGCGGACCCAGCACAGATCCCTGGGGTACACCACTATTCACCTTTCTCCATTGGGAAAATTGGCCATTTAGCCCTACCCTCTGCTTTCTATCTTTTAGCCAGTTCCTGATCCACAATAGTACACTGCTTCCTATCCCATGACTCTTTAGTTTTGCCAAAAGTCTCTGATGAGGGACCTTGTCAAAGGCTTTCTGAAAGTCCAGATACACAATATCAACCGACTCACCTTTGTCCACCTGTTTATTCACTCCTTCAAAAAAACATAACAGATTAGTAAGACAAGATCTTCCTTGTCTAAAGCCATGTTGGCTGTCTCCCATTAGGTTGTGACTATCTACATGCTGAGTAATTTTATTCTTTATGATGGTTTCTACCATTTTTCCCGGTACTGACGTCAGGCTCACCGGTCTGTAGTTTCCCGGATCACCCCTGGAACCCTTTTTAAAAATTGGTGTTACATTGGCGATCTTCCAATCTTCAGGTATTAGAGATGATTTTAATGATAGTTCACAGATTACTGATAGCAGTTCTGCAATCTCATATTTCAGTTCTTTCAACACCCTTGGATGTATACCATCCGGCCCAGGTGATTTGCTACTCTTCAGTTTATCTAATAGTTGTAAGACATCTTCCCGATGTATCGATATTTCCTTCAATTCTTCCGCACCTTTAAATACCACTTCAGTCATGGGTAACATCCCTACATCTTCCTCAGTAAAGACCGATGCAAAGAATTCATTCAGTCTCTCCGCTATGGCCTTGTCGCCTCTTAGTGCTCCTTTAACCCCTTTATCATCTAATGGACCAACTGACTCTCTCACAGGCTTTTGGCTACGAATGTACTTGAAAAGGTCTTTATTTCGCGTTTTTGCTTCCGCAGCAAGCTTCTTCTCAAATTCTCTCTTTGCCTGCCTTATCAATGCCTGGCATTTGACTTGCCAGTGCTTGTGCTGTTTCCAGGTTTCGTCGTTTGGCTCTTTTTTCCATTTCCTGAAAGATGCTTTTTTGGCAACAACAGCCTCTCTGACCTCACCTTTAAACCATGCTGGCAGTTTTTTGGACTTCCTTCCACTTTTCTTGAAGCGTGGAATACAGCTGGTCTTGGCTTCCAAGATAGTATTTTTCAATAACACCCAAGCTTGATGTACGTCTTTAGCCTTCGCAACTGCTCCTTTTAGTTTTTTCTTAACTGTTTTCCTCATTTTATCATAGTCTCCCTTTCGAAAGTTAAAAGGTAGTACTGTGGATTTCCTTACTATCCCTCCTCCACTAATTAAATCAAAGGCGATCATGCTATGATCACTATTGCCAAGTGGCCCCAACACCCTTATCTCTTGCACTAGATCTGGTGTTCCACTAAGGACTAGGTCTAATATGGCTTCCCCTCTGGTTGGTTCATGAATCAGCTGCTCCAAGAAGCAGTCATTTATTTCATCTAGGAACTTTATCTCCCTAGCATGTCCTGACATGACACTGACCCAGTCGATACCGGGGTAATTGAAATCACCCATTATTATTACTGCGCTGTAACTTTTGTTAGCTTCCTTAATTTCTTTGAGCATTTCATCATCCATTTGGTCATTCTGGCCAGGTGCTGGATAGTACACCCCGACTGCCATTGCCTTCCCCCTTTTATATGGAATTTCAATCCATATAGATTCTACAGCAGATTTTGTTTCCTGCAAAACTTTAATCCTTTCTGAGTCAATGCCCTCTCTAACATAGAGCGCAACCCCTCCACCAATTTGATCAGCTCTATCATTACAATATAGTTTGTACCCAGGTATCACAGTGTCCCACTGGTTGTCCTCCTTCCACCATGTCTCTGATATTCCAATCATATCTAACCTTTCATTTAGTGCTATATATTCTGACTCTCCCATCTTATTCTTTAGACTTCTAGCATTTGCATACAAGCATTTTAGAGAATGTATTTTATTCATGTTAATTTGGCTATTGTTAGACATGGGTAAATTGGGATCTTTAAGCTCTGTCTGCTCCATACTTGAGGGCATTTGGGCTACTTTACTCTTTTGTGGAACCTCTCTGCTTTTGGTAGTATCCTTCAAGGATACATTCTTCTGAACCATCCGCTCTTGGGCGACTGTCGGCTTTCCCCTAATATCTAGTTTAAAAGCTGCTCTATCTCCTTTTTAAAGGTTAATGCCAGCAGCCTGGTTCCATCCCGGTTAAGGTGAAGCCCATCCCTTCGGAAGAGCCCCTCCTTTCCCCAGAATGTTCCCCAGTTCCTAACAAATCCAAAACCCTCATCTCTGCACCATTGTCTCATCCATGCATTGAGACTCCGGAGCTCTGCCTGCCTTTTGGGTCCTGCGCGTGGAACAGGAAGCATTTCGGAGAATGCTACCCTGGAAGTTCTGGATTTCAGCTTCCTACCTAAAAGCCTAAATTTTGCCTCCAGAACCTCCCTACCACATTTTCCTATGTCATTGGTACCGACATGTACCAAGACAGCAGACTCCTCCCCAGCACTATCTAAGACCTTATCTAGGTGGCACTTGAGGTCCGCTACCTTCGCCCCAGGCAGGCATGTTACCAGGCGATCCTCACGTCCACCAGCCACCCAGCTATCTAAATGCCTAATGATCGAATCACCAACTATAACTGCTGTCCTAACCCTTCCCTCATGGGTACATGGCCCTGGAGAAACTTCCTCGGTGCGAGAGGGTTTTACTTCACCCGGAGGACAGGTCCTAGTTACAGGATCACTTCCTGCCACACCAGGGTGATGCTCTCCTGTCACGTGACCTCTCTCCTCCATGGCAACAGGGGTGCTGCCAGACTGGAGGTGGGACTTCAGGACTATATCCCTGTAGGTCTCGTCTATGTACCTCTCTGTCTGTCTTATGTTTTCCAAGTCTGCTACTTTAGCCTCTAGAGAACGGACTTGTTCCCTGAGAGAAAAGAGCTCCTTGCACCTAGTGCACACGTAAGACCTCTCACCAACTGGGAGAAAATCATACATGTGACACTCAATGCAAAAGACTGGAAAGCCCCCATCCCGCTGCTGGACTGCTGTCTGCATCTTAGTTTTAAGTTTGTGTCTAGATCTTTAAGTTCTTACTTACTAGGGGTTGCTATGGGTATTTATACCAATAAAACTGTACCTAATACGTTTAATATACCTTGTTCACCTGAAGCTTAATTAATCTCAGGTCCTTAGTGTATGACTGATTTGGGTAATGAGCTTCACCTGAAAGCACCTCCTGTCTTTTAAGATGTGTAAGTACCTATAAAGCTATGATTATCCCAGGGGAGGGTGGGTGTGGGGAGGGAGGGAGGGAAATAACACTTATTAAAAGAGGGCTGCTACACAGTACCATGTCTTGTGCTGCTGAGGTAAGCTAAATTCTGATTTGATTTAAATTATAGCTCTTAGCTGCTGCTAGGCTCTAACTTCTTATGAAATTTAAACTACAAGCTCTCTGATGGGTACTAAATTTAACCAGAAAGCTCTCTTCTGTGTGTTCAATTTAAACTAAAAGTACTTTGCTGTTACTTGGCCCTGAGTGACTATTAAATTTAAACTACAAGCTCTCTGCTGGGTATGAAATGTAACCAGAAAGCTCTCCTCTGTGTTTTAAATTCAAACTTTAATTGCTGCTACTAGGCCCTAACTGATCCAACAAAAAAACAATGGGTTCACAGATTAAGTAGCTTTAATACAAAGAATTCTTTTTAGAAAATTACCAGAAGTATATACTCACAGTTGCAGATTTCTCTCCAGAAGTAACAGTCCCCCTTTCTAGTCCTTCAAGAAGTCCTCTTTTCTTCCATAAAGCCCTCCACCAGGAGGACATACTTTTTCAAATGGTGTAGATGCATGGCATGGTGCTCTCAAAATAACCACAATACTTTTGAAGCAGCAGTACCTATGCTTCTTCAATACCTTTCGTATTTGTCCTCTCTAGGACTCAAAACAAATTCAGTACATGTGCACTTCAGTGCTATTTCGGCTTTTCGTAAACCTGTTGATGGTCAACCTATCTCCACAATTCCGCTAGTGGCTCATTTCATGAGGGGCTGCCGCCTCACCAAGCCACCTCTTCGACCACCCCCAGTGGCGTAGGATCTTAATGTAGTATTGGCTCAACTCCTCAAGCCCCCGTTTGAGCCCTTAGCAACTACACACCTGTGATATTTATCTTGAAAAGTTCTATTCCTCATCACCTTGATCTCAGCCATAAGAACATAAAAACATAAGATATGCCATACTGGGTCAGACCAAGGTCCATCAAGCCAGTATCCTGTTTCCAACAGTGGCCAATCTAGGTCATAAGTACCTAGCAGTTTCCCCAAAAGACACAGGTTCCTCAATGCTTGTATTGGGTCAAGCAGTGATATCCCGGGTCCCTTTTAATAATGGTTTATGGACCTTTCCTCCAGGAACTTGTCCAAACCTTTTTTAAATCCAGCTACACTAACAGCTTTTACTACATCCTCCGGTAACAAATTCCAGAGTTTGATTACACGTTGAGTAAAAAATATTTTTTCTTATTGGTCTTAAATAGGTTACCCTGTAGCTTCATTGCATGCACCCTAGTCTTTTTATATTCTGATGACGTAAACAATTGATCTACGTTTACCCATTCCACTCCATTCAGTGAGCTGCAAGCCTTCGTGGCGCATCTACCATATACCATATTCCATCATGACAAAGTCGTCCTTCAAACACATCCATGCTTTTTGCAAGAAGTGGTGTATCCTTTCCACATCAGTCAATCAGTAATCCTTCCAGTCTTCTTCCCCAGACCTCAGGCATCTCGCGCAAAGGCAACCCTGCACACACTTGACTGCAAAAGGGCTCTAGCCTATCTCCAAAGGATGCAGGATATTGGAGAATCCTCTCAATTATTTGTGTCCTTTGATCCTAACCGCCTGGGTCTTCCTGTAACGAAACACACGCTCTCCAGATGGATAGCAGACTGTATATCACTGGCATACGACAAAGCAGGACTTACCTTTACCAGGTGCATTACTGCTCATAATGTCCAAACCATGGCAACATCAGTGGTGAACCTATGTTAAGCAGCCATCGACAAGATCTGCTGAGCTGCAACATGGTCCTCCATCCACACTTTACCGCCCACTACTGCATGGACAAGGACTCCCACTGGGATGCAGCTTTTGGCCAGACAGTCCTTCAATATCTTTTTGAAACATAAAGACAACTCCTACCCCCCCCCCCCCCCCCCGCCCACTATTCCTACCAGATATCCATGGCGGGGACGTTTAGGCTAACCTGACCTTTTCCGACTTTCTGACCCGGTCTAACTCTTCAGAGATCTGGGAGCTAGGGAGTCCATATATGAAGACTGCATTCCTGCTTGTTCCTTGAGTTAGCGTAGTTACTTACCCTGTAACAGGTGATTTCCGGGAACAGCAGGAATTTAGTTTTCACAAGCCACCCTCCTTCTCTCGGAGTTGTGGGGTTCTAATTTTGTTTTATACTCAGTCTTTTCATCTACAAACTCAACTGGAGAGAGAGAGTTGGAAGAGCGGGAGAGCCGTTGTGCAGGCTTTCCTTTTGGTAGCTGGGGAGCTTCCTGCGCAGGCTCCGTCGGTACCCGATGTCACCCATATGTGTAGACTAAATTCCTGCTGTTCCTGGAGATCATCAGTTAAAGGTGAATAACTACACTTTATCACTGCCTTGTTAACTTTCATCATGTTCATGGTGTCCACCTTTGGTGGCACTTCTCCTTTTTGTTTCAAGCAGCTAATAGCTAGGGAATTCCATATATGAACACTTACCCTTCTTGTCCACAGAGAAAACAAGACTATTTACCTTTAGCAGGTGTTTTTTGTGGACAGCAGGATGTCCTCACAATCTTTCCATCTCCTCTTGGAGTAATAACTAGCTAAACTAGAAGACAACACTGAGGAGAATGGCGTGATGATGGCAAATGGGAAGATGCATGTATGAGCAATACGACAGTTCTAAAAGCTTTTAGAAGAAGCTGAGAGGTTCCCGCACGAGGCCTCCTTTGACGATGTCACACATATCTGAGGACTTATCCTACTGTCCATGGAGAACACCTGCTACAGGTGAGTAAGTCAGAGACCTGTTTCTTTTCTAACTAAAAAAAAAGGAGGCCCAGAAAGAACATCAAGGGGTAATTTTATAAGGAGCCATTTAAAGGTGCACACCATCAACGTGTAAGTTGCCTGTTTTCAGTGATTTATGTGAGTGAATGGGTCTTGATGTGCGTATTTCAGCTGGTCACTACTCTGTTAGGATGCGCGACAGGCTGATGGCACATACTTTCAATGTGGGCATGCACAGGGATGGAGAACAGGAGCAGCGCATATCTATGCAACTAAGTTATGAAATATTATAACTTACACACTTTCCTTAAAAGGAGATTAGCCTAATGGTTAGAGTACTGGCTTGGGAACCAAAAGACCAGAGTTCAGTTCCCACTAGCACTCCTTGTGGCCTTGGGCAAGTCACTAAGCCCTCTATTGCCTTTGAAAAATCTAAGTTCTCAATGTCCCTGTTTAATGTACATTACCAAATTTAAGTTACAATGTAAACCACTTTGACTGAAATGATAAAACAGGCATGATAGATTAACTAGGCCTAACTATAAAATTACTCCGTAAGTGCCCAAAATTTCTATTAGTGTATTTTGTTAATAAGAAATCCTGTTGTTGAAAAGACATGGATCTTTTGGGTGTTTTTTCTGCTTTGTCCCATTTTGATAACTTTTTTAAAAATTCGATTATTTTTTAAAATTGATTTTAAAAACATGCCTAAAAACAATATAATACCACATATTCCACAATACTACTCTCTTCTTCCCCCCACCCACTCCTCTAACCATCATCCACTTATACAGGGACAATATTAAGTATAGCACTGTGATATTTCGAGGTTTAATTACTTTGTGTTTTTGATTCAGCTGTAGTAACAAATGTTCATAGACTAAGATTTGATATTTTGAAATTTTCTGAATAGGTTGATGCCTGAGCTTCCTAAATTTGATGATGAAAATCTCAAATTCTATGGAGATGAAGAGGAGGAACCTGTCTTGTATGTTTATTTTTACATTTTGTATACGACTCTAAATTAGTATAAGAGCAATAAGGACAGTCTTTGTGGAGTTGATCTTTGAAAATCCTCTGTGTGCACAATGCCCATACAAAGTATTGGTTTATTTTGTGCCTGCATTGAAGCAGATGTAAACTACACACAGATTTCAAAATACAATCTTTACACATACTTCCCTGTCCTGTCCTAACTTCGACCACTTTTCCCTGCAGCTGCATGCACTTTTATCTGCACTGGGGGATGGAGGTCAATAATTATTTAAGTCATTGACATCAACTTCACTACAGAAATTGGGACTTTACTTGTAACTAACAACTCTATCTCACTTTGCCTAACACAGAGCAGCTCACAGCAATGCATCTGAGCTCTCTACACTTCTTGAAACTGCTTGATCTATCCCAACCAGTCAACAACCTCTAATATTTACTCAGAGATCTCAACCTAGCCTCCCCCGCCTTCTCTCAATCCAGTGCTTTCCTTGATTCAGTGGAAGCTCTCGGCTACACCCGGATCCTCACCATACTAACACACACGAAGGGTAACATCCTGGACCTCATATTCATGCCTTCTAACCTTCTCTCTGTAACTCATCAGACATCTCTCACAATCCTTCCAGTACCATGGTCAGACCATGCAGCCATCCTCTTCCACATACACCTTACCTTACAGCAAGCTACCCAAACTCCTTCACTCCACACTACCTGGAGACTGACATTTCAACAACGAACATTTCAGAGAAGCTGTCATTCTGCAACTGGATAATATTGCAGCCTCAAATGCAGACCTCAACAATTTAATCCAAGGCTGGAATGGAATCCTATTTGGCAGCCCTAGCCCATCCAAAGAGGTCTATGGGAAAACCTCGAACCAGGGCCCCATGATTCTCAGCTTCATTTCAGAAGCAGAAAAGCAAATTGCACCATCTTGAATGTAAATGGAGAAGTTCAAGAGATCAACTCCTCTACACAACCTACATGGAACGACTTAAACTATACAACGAAGAAACACTAAAACATAAAAAGGAATACCATACTAATCTCCTCATCAAGTCAATAAATAAACCAAGGGAACTATTTGCCATAGCGAAAACGCTCCTAAAGGAGCCATCCAAAGGAAATCCACAGGACGACACATGTCCGCATTAGTTTGCTTCTTATCCAATATCCAAACAGTTACATACACCCCCAACAATCCACCCTGTAGTGACACCTGTCCACATGCAACACCCCAGAAGCCATGGTCTCAGTTTGACCTCCCATCACTCAAAAGTATAGAAGATACAATCCATGTCCTCAATACAACTACCTCCGCGCTTGACCCATGCCCGGTATCCTGGGTAAAACTCACTCGACCTCACCTCAGCACTTATTTAATGAATGTAGTGCATGCCTCCTTTTCTCTAAGCCAAGAACCCACCCTACTGAAGCAATCATCAATCCGACCACTTCTAAAAAGTACCACGTTTGACCCAGTCTCCCCAAAGTCCTATAGACCTATATCAAGCATCCCATTTGTTGCAAAGATCCTGGAGAAAATTGTATTCACACAACTTTAAGACCACCTTACAGAACACACCTCACTCGACTTATTTCAGAATGGATTCAGACAACATCATGCAGTTGAAACTCTTATCACCTCTACTAAACACGCTCATAACTTGCTCACAAAACCCTAAGAATGGTTTCATCCTGATATACCTTGACATTGCCTCTTCCTTCAATTCCACTTTTCACCACCTGCTTCTACAAAGACTCAAAGATTGAACTCACTTGGTTCCACTCTTACCCAGATTCTCGAAAATAGTAAATTAGAATCTGCAAAAGGACCTCTATCCCATTCACCCAACAAACAGGAGTTCCTCAGGGCTCAAGCCTCTCAGGCCTCCTCTTTATTATCTTCATCCAATCATTATGCCAAATCTTCAACACACACAGAATCCAATATCAAATTTATGCCAACAACATAATGTTCTTCATCCCCATTTATCGTCTTTATCTTGACTTCACTAGCCTCTGAAACTGCTTCAGGGATGCAAAGGCATGGCTTACCTGGCACAATCTACATAACAATGAAAAGACTGAAGCCCTATATATAACTACTGACCCGACCTTCTCCTCAACACCAACGTTGAGACTTGACAATGTGGAAATCCAAAGTAAAAACCAAAATAAAATATCTGGGCATAACACTTGACCAACACCTAACCTTCCAACCTCACATAAAGAGAACAATTTCCTCTGTCTACCAAAAACTAAGGACTCTGAAAAATCTTCACCACCTTCTTCCTGAAGGTCTGTTCCGTACCATCTGCCAAGCCATAATTACACCTGCTATGGGTTATTGTAACATCATCTACCAGGGCCTCCCCAAACACATCCTCCATACCTTGCAAATGTCCCAGAACGTGGCTGCACGAATAAGCACTGGAGCCCCCCCCCCTCAAGACCATATTACCCCAGTACTAATATGACTCCACTGGCTTCCCATTACTGCCATAATTAAATGCAAAGCCTTTAAAATCCTACACAATGAATCCACAGCCTGTCTTCAGCCTCTCATCGCTGACTCCAAGGCCAAAAGGTCACAAAGAAACACCACTCTTAACCTTCTAACAATCCCAACTCAGAAAATCAAGGGCAGCAATCCACCTGCAATCAAGCTTTCTCCCTATTTGCCCCCACATTATGGAACTCCTTACCTCCACCATTAAGAGGATACTCTGACTTACCTGAATTCAGAAAAAAGCTAAAAACATACCTCTTTCAGAATGAATAAGCCTGGACCCAGAGACTCAACCATCCTAAAAATGCACCTTAAGTATCCAACATCCAAATACTCCTGTGTATGTATATATGTTGAACAACGTCTAGCTATTGGAACCAGCATTGTAAATGTTTACCCCATGAAAGCATCTGAATACTGCCCCTTGTCTAAATTTAGCGCCATTTCCCATTTGGTTTATGTTGTGATTATTCATGATTTTTACAAAAAGTATTGTCATAAGAAATGAATAGGATTGTACAGCCATTGTCTTTATACTTTTTGAAGATTTCCATTTTGAATTATCAAATAATAGGTCTTTTAATATTTATTGCCTCTTAATACAGTTTTTAATCCATGTGAAATTTGACATAAAGCAAGATCAGATATTTTTCCCCCACGTAGTTTACTCCATAAGAATGAATATCCTAATTTTATTAATCTCCTCATGATTATTTTTCTAGATCTCCACCTGCTGCTCTTATGTCTGTCCTTCTCACTCAGGAAGATTTATTAACAAACATTCTAGCAGATATTCCGGTGGGACAGTTAGCAGCGATCCAGCCATTGAGTGAAGAATTTTGTTATATTTTAGGTTATCTTCTTACATGGAAGTTAATCTTGTCTTTTTTCAAAGCAGCTTCTTCGCAGGTATGTAGAAAATGATATCCTTCATAAAGAAATAAAAATTAAGCAAAAAGAAATAGAATAGACAGATATTGCTATTATAAAATATGAATAGTGTGTACAATTTTAAATTTAAAAAATTGTAATTTATTGGCCCGATATTCAGAATCCTTAGCCTGGGAAGCCAACTTGATAAGGGTGCTGACCGCAATATTCAGCGGCACTATTCATATAGTGACACTAAACATTTCCACAAACCGCTCTTGCTCTATCCGGTTAGTGCAGGGGCACTCTGAGTGGAGTGAGGGCATATTGGCACGATCTGGGTAAGTGCCAGTGCATATCCGGTTAGTATGATATTCGGCCAGCACTTAAGTGGACACTTTAGGAAGCATGAAAAACAGGCTAAGTTGCAATCTGGATTCATGCTTAATGAATTTCATGCTAACCAGATGATTAGTACTGCTCAGCCCAGATATTCAGTGGCAGCTCTATCCAGATACTGATGCTGAATACCGTATCGATATTTAAACGCCATGACTGACCACCTTGGTGTTTAAATATTAGTCCTTTTGAAAACTGCCCCATAAGATCTTGTAGTCAACGAGATTTATCATGTTTCAACTAAGTAAATAATTTGGCTGACTGTATTCACCTGTTTCCAACTTTAATAATTTTTATAATTACTTTGCTTTTATTTATTATGTTTACTTCATATGACATGCCATTTAATGAATATGTATTATAATGCATGTTACATCTAACAAGTCCAGTGCTTAATATTAATTACATATTGCATACATAAATTTGAGACACACCACTCATAATACCCATTATATATATAGTTCACATGACCTCAAAGACATCTGGAAGACGCTAAAAACTATGCTCTTCACAGAACACTACAAGGACATCACATGAACTGTTTAAACAAGCTCTCTCGCTGCCAGTAAAATGTAAAAATGTAAATAGCTCCTGTGCATAGCTCATTCTGTATATAGCCTATAGCTGTAGATAACCTGCAGCAAGAAAATGTAAAAATGTATATTCCTGTACAGAACTCCTACTATATATAGTACACTACATAATCAACCTCACATCGCTCACGCACACATACCTCATTGTATCACCCCATGCCCACACCCACACACCCTGCCACCTGATTTGTTTGCTGTGTAATCTGCTTTGATTTTAGGATAAAGCGGTATATAAATCTGTTTAAATAAAAAATAAAAAAAACAACACAATTCATAAAAAGTATGTATACTTTGTATATTTACACTATATTTATTTAACACACTTTTTATACTGGTTTACTAGTCAAAACGGTTTACAAAAAATTGGGTGTAAAATAAAGGAACTTGAGGTGCATCAAGGGTTACATATAACTGTTAAATACAAACAATAATAAATGCGAACAGAATAAAAACTAACTAAAGTTAATAGGATAAAAGAAAGAACATGGCTGAGAACATTTGGTGTCTCAGGGGTAACATGTTAGATTATTAAATACTAGAACGGAATAATGATAAACTAATTTATGTGTGAGGAACAGTGGTGGATGCTCTAGGCACATCCCGACATATCTCTGATGCTTGAGGATCAAGGTTATAGAGGCCTTATTAGCATTAGAAGATCTGCTCATTTGCTTAGAGAATGACAGGATATTCTAGCAGGTGCTCAGTGGCCTTTCTGCCTCCATTCGGACTGCCGATAACTGTATCATCACCCACCGTTGACAGCTAACTGTGCTTGGCCCCCAATTCTCAGCCAGCATGCAGCGGCATTGCTTCAGCAAGTATGGGCCTGCTATAAATGACTTAAGTCCAGCAATCGCACAATGATCTGCCAGTTATTGTGAGAGGCCTGCCCGCACACACACGCATGTCTTCCAGCAGACATCGGGGGAGCGACCTGAACGCGTTGGATTGTCAGTTAATTGGGACATCACATTGGAGCAAACGGAGTGAAATGCCATCTCTTCACTAGCAAGCCTCCTTCTGTTGATTGCCTCTCTCTCCAGCCGGTGATCTGTTTTGGTGCAAGCAGGGGAACTACAGCTCAGCGATCAAGTATGTGTGGCGGCTGTGACTGCATCGTCTGGAATCTCGCTTAATGGCAGCTTTCCCCAGTGCCGACTGCATCCGTAACTTAGCTGCAGAAGCCCTGATAGAGCTGTCCTGTAGTTTTTCAAAGCAATCGCACATTTTTGAGTGATTTTGAGCACTGGCTCCTTTTGCCTGTCTGGATTATACCAGTGACTGTTGCGCTGTATGACTGATCATTCTTTCCACTTAGTTCTATTAATACTGTTAAGATAATTCTTATATTAATTCTTCTGCTTCCCCCTCATCTCTTCTCTTCTCATGGCTCCACATTATTTTTTCTTTTTATTTTTGTCACTCCCTAACCACCTTCCCTCATATCAACTTCCTCATACCCTCCCCTTCTTATTTCCCTCCCTCTTCTCTTCTTATCTCTTCCTCAGTCTTGTCTTCCTCCCTTTCCTCAGCTCTTGAACTTCATCTGTTTCTTCCTTTCCTTCATCCCTCTCCCTCCTCGCTTAAAATCCCCATCCTTGTTTCTGCCGTTTTGTCTCTTCTCTGCCTCACACTCTTTTCCTCCTTCTCCTTCTTTCTTCTAATGACATTAATCCTAACCCTGGCCCCCCTAGACTAATCTCCAGGAACAAGCAGGAGTATGGTTTTCACATATGGGTGATGTCAGTACCGACAGAGCCCATGCGGGAACGCCCCCTAGTGTCCAAAAGGAAAGCTTTTGGGCGCATCCCACTGCGCCTGCATAGCCTGTGCCACTCTCCTTCCTCAGTTCTTCATTTTCTGCAGAGCCGGAAGGAAGCAAATCCTTTCACCGCAGAAAATTCCTGTTTCTCATATTTTTGTGGTTCACGTCTGCCTTCCTGTCGATGCTGGTTCAGACTCGTGGTCAGTTCGTTCTCTCTTTCTTTCTTCAAAAAAAAAAAAAAAAGGGGTAATTTGCTTTCTTCAGGGGCCTTTCCATAACAGTGACATTGGAGAAAAAGCCTAGAGCTGAAGAATTGGAAATTCTGCAATACCCAACAGCTCCTAAGGAAGTGGCCACACTTCCTATTCACCGTATTCTCCATGACCTCATGCTCCGTATGTGGGAGACACCCCTCACCATTTCTTCACATACTCGACGGCTCGATACCATCTACCGGGTACCGGAATGTCTTGGTTTCCAAAAGACACAATTGCCGTACCACTCTATGGTAGTGGACCTGGCAGTGCACTGAATCCAAGAGTGCAACGACACATTCCTCAAATCCTCCGGGTGGGGAATCGAGAACCCTCGATGCTTTTGGTTTTCAGGCCTCCATGCTATCAGCCAGAAATAGTTCCTACACACTATACATGAGTATTGTTCCTCAAGGGGGTAGCTAGGGATTTAGAATCTATGGCTTCTCTTCTCCCTGATGACAAGAGAGCAAACTACCTCGCTCTAATCAAACAATGCTCAGAATGTGTCAAAGTTTGTCAATAGAGCAACCTTTGATTGTTTTGAGTGCACCAGTAGAGCTACATTGATCTGCATTGGTGCACGCAGAATTGCATGGCTATAAGCTTCGAATCTTGAGCAATGAGTTCAAGATAGTTGGGTAATATTCCTTGTACCAGTGAAAGCCTTTTTGGCAAGGATTGGCAAGACAAAGCATCTCGGTTAGAATCTGAAAACACTAGCCTGACTAGGTTTTCAAGATCCACTGCCAACCCAGCTAAAAAGAAGGCAACAAAGAAATCCTTCTTTACAAAGAAGTAGTACTATTATTCTTACACCCCTGCTTCTCGGTGCCAGCACCATGCTCCCCCAAAGGGACAGCATCCTTCAAAACAGCAGAGGAAGTCATCGATTTCTAAGGCGCAGCCTGCTCCTGGTTTTTGACTCCTTCCTATAGCTGATCTTCCTCTGGAGGACCTCCATCCCCTCCACATTGCTGGCAGACTGTACCATTATGCCCACAGATGGCATCTGATCACCTCAGAGCAGTGGACTTTAAAGATAGTCAGGGAGGGGTACAGGCTTCATCTTCAAAGCCTGCCTCCCTCTACCTCAGTAAGAGAGTGTCATTCTCATCCCCTCTCACTGCTCTGTTACTACAGGAGGTCATCTCCTGTCTATTGCAGGATGCAATAGAGAATGTTCCAATATCCCAGCAGGGAATGGGCTTTTATTCTCCGTACTTTCTCATCCCAAAGAAAACATGAGGATGCAGGTCCATCCTGGACCTCAGAAACCTAACGTTTCTTGTATGCGAGAAGTTCAAGTTGGTCTTTCTGGGGACCCTTCTCCCCTATCTCCAGAGTGTCAGGACTGGCTCTTTTCTCTAGATTTAAAAGAAGCGTACACTCATATCCTGATTCATACAGAACACAAAGTTCTTACGTTTCACATTCCAAGGAAGACACTATCAATACAGGGTCCTTCTATTCAGATTGGCCTCTGCCCCAAGAGTCTTCACAAAATACATGGTGGTCGTAGTTGCATTCCTAAGAACTCTGGGGATATTTGAATCCCTTACTTAGACGACTGGCTCATAAGAGCAAGCACGTCTCAGGAAGCCAGCCCATCTATCCTCATGCAGGTGCTACAACACTAGGGATTCGTTGTAAATCTTCCAAAGTCCCAACTAGTTCCCACTCAGACTTTAGAGTTCATAGAGCTCGCTTAGTCACTCAGCAGTCAAAGGCATTTCTGCCTCAACCACGCTGCTCTCGGCTCAATCAGTTGGCATCTCAGGCACATCTCAAGGACTGCATCACTGCCCAGGAAGTGTTGCAACTTCTGGGTCACATGGCATCAACGGTATATGTAGTCCCATATGCCCGTTTACACATGCGCATAGCCCAATGGACTCTGGCTTCTCAGTGGACTCAAGCCTCAGGCCATCTCGGGGACAAGATACTTGTATCTCCCCCTCTGATGGCATCTCTCCAGTGGTGGTGTTCCCCAGAAAATCTCCTTGTAGGGTCACCTTTTCAGATGCCTCCACATCAATGTACCCTAACGACGGATGAATCCAAACTGGGCTGGGGAGCCCATCTAGGACATCTTTCCATACAGGGCCTCTGGTCACCACAGGAGTTACGACTCCAAATAAATCTACTGGAGCTTCGAGTCATCTCCAATGCTCTGTTTCAGGAACACCTTTCTTACCACAGAGTCCTGGTCCAAACTGACAGTCAAGTTGTCATGTAATATGTGATCAAGCAAGAAGGGACAGGCTCTTGGTCCCTCTGTAAGGAAACGCTACAGCTCTGGTCTTTTGCCATTGCTCACCTCATCCACCTAGAAGCAGTGTATATTCCAGTCAAACAAAATGTCTTAGCAGACAAATTGAGCCGGATCCTTTTTCCTCACGAATGGTCTCTCCATGTAGACACATTATCCTACATCTTCCAGACATGGGGGACTCCAGAGGTAGATCTCTTTGCCACCCTGCAGAATGCCAAGTTCCAATGCCTCTGCACTAGGACTCTCACATCGGACAATAAGCAGGTGGATGCTTTTCACCTCCATTGTGGGAAAGGCCTACTTTACGCCATTCCCAAAACTTCCCATTCCCAAAACTCTGTTCAAACTCCAGGCTGACAAGGGCTGCAAGATACTCAGCCCTACGCTGGCCACGTCAACCGTGGTTTCCTCTCCACGTATGTCTATCTCAGACTCAACCGATAGATCTCTGAGCTGCACCAGATCTGGTATCAGAGGGAGGGAATGCTGCTCTATCCCAGTCTGCAGTCTCTCCACCTCATAGCATGGCTGCTGAAGGCATAGCCTTTCAGCATAAAAACATAAGATATGCCATATTGGGTCAGACCAAGGTCCATCAAGCCCAGTATCTGGTTTCCAACAGTGGCCAATCTAGGTCATAAGTACCTAGCAGTCTCCCCAAAAGACACAGGTTACTCAATGCTTGTATCGGGTCAAGCAGTGATATCCTGGGTCCCTTTTAATAATGGTTTATGGACCTTTTCTCCAGGAACTAGTCCAAACCTTTTTTAAACCCAGCTACACTAACAGCTTTTACTACAATCTCCAGGAACAAGCAGGAATGTAGTTTTCACATATGGGTATCGTGGGTATCGTCGGTACCGATGGAGCCTGTGCGGGAACGCTCCCCAGCGTCCAATTAGGAAGCTTTTGGGAGCATCCCACAGCGCCTGCGTGCTGCCTTCCCGCCTTTCCCAACTGCCTTTCTCCAGTTCTTCGTTTTCCGCAGAGCCAGCAGGTCGTGTTCCTGTCACCGCAGAAAATTGTTTCCTTATTCTTTATTTGTTTGTGGTCGCGTCTGTCTTTCCCGACACTACACTGGTATCGCCGGTGGTTCTTTCTATCTTTAAAAAAAAAAAAAAAAAAAATTCCTTTTACCAAACTTCTTCCAGGTGCGCGCCATTTTGGCCCTTAGGCCTAAAATTTCCTCCACTGTGGAGAAACCCGCCTCAGGTTTTAAAAAATGCACCAAGTGTGGCGGTACCATCTCCGTCACCGACACCCACGAGTGGTGTCTTAAATGTTTAGGTCCTGAACACTCCATCTCCGAGTGTATGGCTTGTGCCATGATGTCCAAAAGGGGTCGACAGAACCGAGCTGCCAAGCTCAGTGCCCTTTTTCCTTCCGATGCAGTTTCGGTGGCATCAACGTCTTCCAGGGCTTTGTCTTCCTCCCATGGATCTCAGGTAACTAAACATAAATCCAGCCGGTCCTCAAAGGGTAGATCTCCTTCTAAGCATCGAGATGCCTCTGGCGTTGCCCTTGAGGGTTCCATACCGGCAAAATTGCCCCCGGCGGGAGGCTTTGGCTTCCAAAGCATTATCGGGGCTCCAGGATGTTCTCGAGGCCTCGACCTCGGCAGAACTACTGGTGCCATACTCTGGGGTACTGGTTGCGTCTGGTACCGACACCCAGGCATCGGCAGCGTCGATAGACCAGAGGTTCCTGGCTATTGAACGCGGTCTGGCGGCTCTCCTTGCGGCATCGACGCCCTTGGAACCGCGTCAGACGGTTCAATCGGTACCGGTGTCGGTACCGGTACTGATAACATCAACATTGATATCGGCTTTGCCTGCACCCAGTCATGTGATGCCTTCCGCTGCCGATACACCGGTACCGATTACCCCCAGTACCGACTTCGGTCGGTACGGGTATTGGGGCTCTTCAAGAGCATCCGGACAGACGGTACTTCGAATCCTCGGAGGACTCCGAGGATTCTGACAGTTCTGCCGGTACCGGGATACTTCTCCTGGAGGAGCCTTCCTCTCCTAAACGTAGGAAGTCTCCTCCAGAAGATATTTCCTTTCAGGATTTCATCAGGGAGGTGGCTCGTGGGTTTTCCATTACTGTGACTCCTGAAACAGAGCCCAGAGCTAAGGAGTTGGAGATTTTACAATATCCCAAAGCTCCTAAGGAGGCAGTTACCTTGCCTATCCATGAGATTTTACATGATCTCATGTTGAGAATGTGGGAGACAACTCTTACCACCTCTACTCACTCTCGCAGACTGGATACTATGTATCGAGTCCCTCCTTGTCCTGGCTTCCAAAAAACTCAGCTTCCCCACCACTCCATTGTTGTGGAGTCAGCTATGAGAAGGATCAGTAGTGCAAAGAGGCATGCCTCTAATCCCCCAGGACGTGAGTGTAGAGCCTTGGATGCCTTTGGACGTCGTACCTTCCAGGCTTCCATGCTTTCTGCCAGGATCAGTTCCTATATTTTATGTATGGGAATGTTCCTTAAAGAGGTCACCGGAGATTTAGAGGTTTTGAGCCCTCTTCTTCCTGAGGACAGAAGGCAGGATTTTCTCACACTGGTTAAACATGCCCAGGATGTTTCAAAGCTTGTCAATCGTGCAGCTTTTGACTGTTTTGAGTGCATAAGCAGAACCTCTGCCATTGCCATAGGTGCACAAAGAATTGCCTGGCTCCACGCGTCCGATTTGGAGCTCTGGGTGCAGGACAAACTGGGAAATATCCCTTCTACAGGTGAGAATCTGTTCGGCAAGAAAAGGCAAGAAAAAGCCAATGAAATGGATGCTGACAACTCTACTTTGGATAGGCTATCCAAAGGCACAGCTGATCCTACCAGAAAGAAATTTTTCAAGAAGCCTTTCTTCTCGAAAAAGAAGAGGTTTTATCCCTCTTATTCCCAACAGGGACATTCTGCAGGTCAGCTTGTCCGAAAGGGTCAGCAACCACCTAAACAAAGGAAAGCAAAGACTGCCAAGCCTCAACCGTCTCAGCAGTCTCAGCCTCCACAAGGCCTTTGACTTTCATCTAGAGAAATTAGCCTTCCTGGCCCTCAATGGACCAGAGCCTTCCACCATTCCAGGAAGGTTATGTCACTTTGCCCCCAGGTGGGAACAGATAACAGCAGAGAATTGGACACACTCCATTATAAGAGAGGGGTACAAGCTGCACTTTCTGTGCATGCCCCCTTCCACAATGGTAAGACAGTTCAATTCTCAGATCTCTCTCATCAACCTGTTAGGACAAGAGGTCACTATACTTCTTGCCCAAGGGGCAATAGAGGAAGTACCCATTCATCAACAGGGTACAGGGTTTTACCCCCCCCCCCCCCATTTCCTTATCCCAAAGAAAACAGGGGTATACAGACTTATTTTGGACCTCAGAGAATTGAACAAATTCCTGTTCAAGGAGAAATTCAAAATGATTTCTCTAGGAACTCTGCTGCCATACCTTCAGAGTCAGGATTGGCTTTGTTTTCTAGATCTCAAGGATGTGTACACCCATGTTCTCATCCATCCAACTCACAGAAAGTTCCTTCGGTTCCTTTTTCAAGGAAAGCACTACCAATACAGGGTGCTTCCTTTTGGCCTGGCCTCAGCTCCAAGAGTGTTCACGAAATGCATGGATGTGGTAGCAGCATTTCTCCCCACTCTAGGCATATTTGTCTTCCTCTACTTAGACGACTGGCTCATTCGAGCCCCATCAGAGTCAGAGGCCAGGACTTCCTTATCTTGCACAATGCGTATCCTTCAGTATTTGGGTCTGGTTATAAACATCCCAAAATCCAGTCTAACTCCCACTCAGTCTCTAAAGTTCATAGGAGCTTTGCTGGATACCAAAAAGGCAAGGGCCTATCTCCCCCAGGCCCGTTGCCTTCGCATGGTGCTGTTAGCTTCTCAAGCAGTGCTAAAACCTCATCTCACTGCCCGAGAAATGTTGCAACTACTAGGCCACATGGCATCCACCGTGCATGTGGTTCCTTATGCTCGCTTCCATATGAGAGCAGCCCAGTGGACTTCATCCACCCAATGGACTCAGGCATCAGGGTGCCTGTCAGACAAAATAGAAAACACAAATCGCCTTACTTTGTCCCTCCAATGGTGGCAGTCCACTCAGAACCTGTTGCTGGGGTCCCCTTTTCAACAACCCTTACCCCAGGCAACGTTTACAACAGATGCTTCACCAATGGGTTGGGGAGCTCATCTGCAAGACCTCTCCACCCAAGGCACCTGGACTCCACAGGAGACTCATCTGCATATCAATATCTTACAGCTCAGGGCAATCTTCCTTGCTCTTCGAGTGTTCCATACCCTGCTCAGCTACAAGACGGTCCTCATTCATACGGACAATCAGGTAGCCATGTTCTACGTGAACAAGCAGGGGGGAACAGGCTCTCTGTCGCTTTGCAACAAAGCTTTGCGACTATGGGCCCTCGCCAGAGAGCATCAGATTCACCACCTGTCGGTTTATCTTCCAGGCATACAAAACTCTTGGGCAGACAGACTCAGTCGAGTTCTGCTTCCACACGAATGGTCTCTACATGCAGACCAGGTGGCCAAGATTTTTCAAATTTGGGGAACCCCGGACATAGACTTCTTTGCAAGTCCGTTGAATGCCAAACTTCCCTGGTTCTGTTCCAGAATTCCGGCTCAGGGTTCTCATGGATGCCTTCCTCCTTCACTGGGGTCAAGACTTCCTTTATGCCTTTCCACCCATTCCCCTAATTCCCAAAACCCTGTTCAAGCTTCAGAGAGACAGAGGGCGTATGATTCTCATAGCTCCACATTAGCCACGCCAAGTGTGGTACCCTCTGCTTCTACATCTCTCTCAAGCCCCCTCCCTGAAGTTAGGGTCTGCTCCAGATCTCCTGTCACAGGAAGACGGAAGGTTATGGCATCCCAATCCCCAGTCTTTGCATCTCAGAGCTTGGTTGCTGAAGGCCTAGATTTTCATGATATTAACCTTCCTCGGCAAGTAAAGGATGTCCTTTATGCTTCCAGGAAACCTTCCACTAGACGCTCTTATGCTTTCAAGTGGAAAAGGTTTACCATATGGTGTTCGCAGAAGGGTCTTAACCCCTTAGCGATACCTCTGAAATCATTACTTGAGTATCTCCTTCATTTATCCAGTGCAGGACTTAAGACTAACTCAGTAAGGGTCCATTTGAGTGCTATTGCAGCTTCTTTCAAGCTTCTAAATGGACAACCTATTTCCTCCCATCCTCTTATAGCAAGATTTATGAGAGGCCGCCTTCTAACTAAGCCTCCCATCTTTCTAATTGCAATCACATCAGCACCGTCACATCAGTGAGTTGCAAGCACTAGTGGCTGATCCACCTTACACAAGGTTCCATCATGACAAGGTAGTCCTTAGGACTCATCCACACTTTATGCCAAAGGTGGTCTCGCCTTTTCATCTTAACCAAGCTATCTACCTGCCTGTGTTCTTTCCAAGACCTCATGCATCAAATGCAGAAAGGAATCTTCATACTTTGGACTGTAAAAGAGTTTTAGCCTTTTATTTGCAAAGAACACAGCAACATAGAAAGTCCTCTCAACTCTTTGTTGCTTTTGATCCTTCTCATTTGGGACTTCTAGTCTCCAAAAACACTGTCCAACTGGATTTCACAGTGTATTTCCTTTGCCTATTAGAGTAAAAACCTTCCTCTGGAGAGCCATGTCACAGCTCACAATGTGAGAGCCATGGCAGCTTCAATGGCTCATCTGCACTCTGTGTCTATCGACGACGTCTGTCGAGCAGCCACTTGGGCCTCGGTTCATACCTTCACAGCCCATTACTGTTTGGACAAGGACTCCCGCCGGGATGCCTTGTTTGGTCAGACTGTTCTCCAACACCTGTTCCATACCTAATCAACTCCTACCCGCCATCCCAGGTTGGATGCCAGAGATCCATGGGGGAAAGTGGAGCCCTGTCTCAGGGACACACAACTTCTGGGGTCTCTCCCTGGCATCTAAAACTAGGGAGTCTCCATATGCACTGTTACCTCTAAGCTGTGCGCATGTGCGCGCCCGCACACCTCGCCGAGCGAGCGCACATACTTTACAAGAGAGCGCAAAAAAATTACGGTTCTGATTCTGATAGAAAACAACACAGACATCTTAAATTTTAAAAGTTGTGATTGTAATTACTAGAAATTTTCCGCTTCATTTACTAATCGTCTATTTTCATTTAATTTGATCAAAATCAATATGGTGTACATACTGTATTCTGACGTGTAGTCAAATTTTAAAGTATATAACTCCGAGTGTCATTATCTGGCGCACAAAAATTTAACCTTCCTTCAAAAGCTGCACAGCTGATATTTTATGCGCACACAGCCTACAGAAAATTAGAGGGAACATTGCCCATATGTGAAGACTACATTCCTGCTTGTTCCTGGAGATAGCATAGTTACTCACCTGTAACAGGTGATCTCCGGGAACAGCAGGAATTTAGTCTTCACAACCCACTCACCTCCCTTAGGAGTTGTATCTCTCTATCTATCTTTCTCTTTCCCTCTCTCTCTCTCTCTTTCTCTCAGCTTTAAAGTCAACTGGAGAGAGGCAGTTGGGAAAGGCGGGAAGGCAGCATGCAGGCGCTGTGGGATGCTCCCAAAAGCTTCCTAATTGGACGCTGGGGAGCGTTCCCGCGCAGGCTCTGTCGGTACCAACGATACCCATATGTGAAGACTAAATTCCTGCTGTTCCCGGAGATCACCTGTTACAGGTGAGTAACTATGCTTTCTCCGGTAACAAATTCCAGAGTTTGATTACACGTTGAGTGAAAAAATATTTTCTCTTTTTAATCTTAAATAGTTTACCCTGTAGCTTCATTGCATGTCCCCTAGTCTTTTTATATTCTGATGATGTTAAAAATCGATCTACGTTTACCCGTTCCACTCCATTCATTAATTTATAATCCTCTGTCATATCTCCCCTGAGCCATCTCTTTTCCAGGTTGAAGAGCCCCAACCTTCTTAGTCTCTCTTCATAGGAGTATCCTTCCATCCCCTTTACCATTTTGGTGGCTCTTCTGTGAACCTTTTCTAATAACGCTATATCCTTTTTAAGATACGGCGACCAGAATTGCACACAATATTCAAGTTGTGGTCGTATCATGGAACAATACAGATGCATTATAATATCCTTTGTTTTATTTTCCATTCCTTTCCTTACGATACCTAGCATTTTATTTGCTCTCTTTGCCGCCGCTGCACACTGGGCTGAGGGTTTCAACATGTTATCCACCATGACGACTAAATCTTTTTCCTAGGTAGTGGTTCCCGATGTGGAATCTTGCATCGTGTAACCATAGTTTGGGTTGTTCTTTCCTAGGTGCATAACTTTGCACTTGTCCACATTAAATTTAATCTGTCATTTGGATACCCAGTCTTCCAATTTATCAAGATCCTCTTGCAATTTTCCACAATCCTCTTGGGTTTTAACAATAAATAGTTTTGTGTCATCTGCAAATTTGATAACCTCACTCGTTATTCCACTTTCCAGGTCATTTATGAATATGTCAAAAAGCAGCGGACCCAGCACAGATCCCCGGGGTACACCACTATTCACCTTTCTCCATTGGGAAAATTGGCCATTTAGCCCTATCCTCTTCTTTCTATCTTTTAACCAGTTCCTGATCCATAATAGTTCACTGCCTCCTATCCCATGACTTTTTAGTTTTGCCAAAAGTCTCTGATAAGGGACCTTATCAGATAAGGGACCTTATCAGAGGCTTTCTGAAAGTCCAGGTACACTATATCAACCGACTCACCTTTGTCTACCTGTTTATTCACACCTTCAAAAAAACATAACAGATTAGTAAGACAAGATCTTCCTTGTCTAAAGCCATGTTGGCTGTCTCCCATTAAGCCAGGACTATCTACATGATGAGTAATTTTCTTCTTTATAATGATTTCTACCATTTTTCCCGGTACTGACATCAGGCTCACTGGTCTGTAGTTTCCCAGATCACCCCTGGAACCCTTTTTAAAAAAGTTAAGGACATCCTTTTAGCTTCCAGAAAGGAGTCAACCATACATTCCTACGCCTTTGAGTGGCATAGATTTTCACTCTGGTGTTCACAAAGATATCTTAATCCCTTCTCTGTTCCAATAGAGGCACTTCTTCACTATCTCCTCTACCTTCTCTGGCCTCATGACCAACTCTGTAAGAGTGCATTTAAGTGCAATTACAGTCTCTCATCATCACTTTAATGGGAAGCCCATCTCCTCACAGCTACTCGTCTCACACTTTGAGGGACTTCTTTTAACCAAGCCTCCCTTCAGACCACACCAGTGACATGGGATCTTAATGTTGTTCTAGGGCAACTTCTCAAACCACCCTTCGAACTTTTAGCCACAAACTTGCTCAAGTTTCTATCATGGAAGGTCGTTGCCCTCACATCAGCAAGATGCATTAGTGAGCTTCAGGCCTTGGTGGCCGACCCACTTTATACCCGGTACCACCATTACACCGTTGTCCTTAGGACTCATCCTCACTTCATGCCGAAAGTGGTATCGCCCTTTCATCTAAATAAGGCAGTTTACCTTCCTGTCTTTTTCCATAGACCACATTCGTCTAGGGCAGAGGCAATCCTCCACACTCTGGATTGTAAACATACTTTAGCATTCTACCTTCAGAGAACGAGAGAACCCTGAAGGGCTCCTCTATTCGTCTCCTTTGACCCTAGTCATTTGGGTTTGCCAGTATCCAAATGTACCCTCTCCAAATGGATAACAGACTGCATCACTTTTGCTTATGATGCGGCAGGCCTATCTCTTGAAGTTCATGTCACTGCATAATGTTCGGGTTATGGCCACCTCAATGGCAAATCTATGCTTTGTGGCTATTGACGAGATCTGCAAAGCAGCAACTTGGCCTTCGGTTGATAACTTTGCTGCTAACTACTGTCTGGACAAGGACTCCTGCCGGGATGCCATGTTTGGCCAGGCTGTTCTCCAGCATCTCTTTCGGACTTAGAGTAACTCCTGTCCTCCATCACAGAATTTTCGATACCAGACATCCATGAAGGATCCATGACCTCTTTTAGCCTCTCCTGAGGAGAATCATTACTGGTTCCGAGGTCTCTCTCTGGTATCTTTCAGCTAGGGAGCCCCATATGTGAAGATTGCGCTCCTGCTTGTTCCTGGAGATAGCGTAGTTACTCACCTGTAACAGGTGATCTCCGGGAACAGCAGGAATTTAGTCTTCACAACCCACTCTCCTCCCCTAGGAGTTGTAGATTTTCTTTTCTCCTCTCCTTTTTATCTCAGCTACAAATTCAACTGAGGAGGAGAGTGGGAAAGGTGGGAAAGCAGCTATGCAGGCGCAGTGGGATGCTCCCAAAAGCTTTCCTATTGGACACTGGGGAGCATTCCCACGCAGGCTTTGTCGGTACTGTCATCACCCATATATGAAGACTAAATTCCTGCTGTTCCTGGAAATCACCTGTTACAGGTGAGTAACTACGCTTTCTCTCTCTCATTCCTCTCTCAACCATTCTAGTCTCATCTATATTCCTCTTCTCTCCCCTTCCTCTCTCCCTTTTTTTAAATTTATTTATTTTATTTACATTTCTTTTATACCGCGCTATTCGACAGTGTGGTTTACATAAAACATACACTTTGCGTATAATGAACTGTGCTTACAGGAAACAGGAAATAAAACTTGGTTAACTAGGATAACTATTTACATCGGATTTTCATATTATACAGGCTATACTTATGAGTGTCTTAAGGGTAGGTTTAATCATAATATCTATCTAGACTGCGGGTGACACTACTGTATCCTCGTCTATCTTGTAGTACTGGAGGAATAGGTAATGTTTCACTGCCTTCCTAAATTGGACCAAGTCAGTGATTGCACGTATGTTGGGTGGAAGAGAATTCCAGCTTCTCGGTGCACATAGTTTGAAAGCTCTGTTAACAGTAGCATGAGTGAATTGGGTTATTTATTTTGGGACTATTAATGTGTTGATAGCTGCCGATCTCCTGGACCTGTTGGATGGTGTGTTATGGATAAGCTCTGTTAATGATGTAGAGGCTTGCATTCCATTTCTTTTTTTTTTAAATATTTTTATTTAAGTTTTCTTGAATAACAAAACATATGCCCAAGGAAAACATAACAAAATACACAAAATTTCAATATCCAGTGAAAAAATATACACATCAAAAACCCCACATCAAGGAAGAGTGAATCCCTAATAAAACACGTACAGAACAAAAGAAAAGGAAAACTGGAGCTTTTTTAACTCCACACTGGGGAACAGTTATCTCACCACTCTAATCCCTTACAACCTCCTTTTGAGTCAGAAAAGACTGCAATTGAGTAACATCAGTATATACAAAGTTTTGTCCCTCAAAAGTAAGTATACGACGACAGGGAAATTTCAAAAAGAAAGAATCCCATAGAGCCAACATACAAGCTTTTAACGCCAGGAATTGCTTACGCCTAACCTGGGTAGCCCTGCCCACATCTGGAAAAACTTGAAGTTTTTGACCACAAAAAGGAATTTCTCAGTATTTAAAGTAAGCTCGCAAATCACATAACTTAATGGATTCAGAACCAAAAGCAACCACAAGGGTATTACATTTGGGAATGACATCCGCAGAATCTTGCAGAAAAGCTGTAAGATCCTGACCTACTGAGAGATCCAAGGAAGGCAAAGGATCCTCAGCCTTAACTAAAGGAAGGGGTCCAGAAGAGAGATAATACATATGGATAATGTCTAAATTCCCATCAAGTTTTAACACCTCAGTAAAATACTTTTTCAAAAGAATATCAGGAGATAACAAAAGGGTAACGGGAACATTCAAAAAACTTAAGTTCTTTGCCCTGGACTGATTCTCAAGAACCTCCAGCCGGTAAGAAAAAGAAAGAGAATCACGAATTAAGGCAATATCATTATCAGAATAGGACTGGAGCTGAGAGTCTGTCCGGGCTAAAGACTTGGCAAACAAAACCAATTGTTTATCAGTATATTGCATTTTACTGACTACATCATGAGTAAATTGACACAGGGAAGACACAGTAGAGGATAAACGCATATCAATATTATGAATAGCAGTTCAAATATCCATTAGAGTTACCTCCCCAGAAACAGGAATCGTGGCTGTCCCATCATGGACAACCGGAGAGACAGGTTGTGGGATTGGAGGGGAAGCTTGAGGAGACAAATCCAACAAAGTAGATGACAAAGGAGGAAGAGGGAACGACGGTGGTGACTTAGAATGAGAGCTCAACGAAGCTTCTTCTGGTGATGATATGGCAGGTGGCAGGTAAGTCAAATGTTTGTCCATGGGACCCACCATCTTACCTCCTTGCACTTTGACTCCAGATTTAACAGACAATTTCACTTTCCGTTTTCCCATGGAAAAACTCTGATCTCAGCTCCTCAGCAGCGCCAAAGGGGCGTGGCCTGCCCCTTGAGTCACGCCCCTTAGGTCACAACACGCAGGCTGCGACATGGCGCATTCCATTTCTAATAAAGTCTCCTTTACTGATGACCTTTTCATTTCTAACGCCTTCAATCTTCTAGCTCCTACTGAAACATAGCTCCTCTCCGATGACACTGCTTCAGTTGCTGCCCTCTGTCACGGCGGATACCAATTTTCCCCACACTCCTGTCACAGGCCTTGGTGGTGGTGTTGGGTTTCTGCTTTCTCCTTCTTGCCAACTCTAACCCCTCCTTCCACCTCTGTCTCACACCTTTTCCTCCTTTGAAGTTCATTCCAACCCTCCTTTTTAATCTATTATCTCTCCGGATAGCTGCTATTTATAGATCTTGTAAGTCCATCTCTACTTTTCTCACTAACTTGGACTCCTGGCTTTCCCTATTTCTAGATTCTTCTTGCCCTCACTTATTCTTAGTGACTTCAATATTCATGTTGATAACCTTTCTGACCCCCATGCTTCTAAACTCCCTTACCTCCTCTTTCAATATCCAACTTTGCTCTTCCGCTCCCACTCATTAGTGTGGTCACTGCTTTCACTTGGTTTTCTTCTCTAACTTTTTACCCTCTAATTTCTGTACCTCATTTCTTCGCTTATCTGATCATCACCTCCTAAGTTGCACCCTTCATCACTCTCCACCTCAATCCCACCCTGTCTCCTCCTACCTTTTTAGGAATCTTCATTCTTTCGATCCATTGGCCCTTTCCATTATTGTCTCATTACCTCTTTCTTCCACTTTATCTTCTACATCTTTTGCTGAGCCTATCATTTCCCTTAATACTGCCCTCTCCTCTGCTCTAAATACTCTTGCTCCACCCATGCCACATTCTGTGAGATGCGCTACACGCCAGCCCTGGTTATTCTCAACTACCCACTGTCTCTACTCCTGTGCCCACTCAGCTGAGCGCATTTGGCTCAAATCTTGCTCTTTCTGATTTTCTTCACTTGAAATTCATGCTTAACTTCTTCCAGTTAGTCTTAGCACTTGCCATGCAAACTACTATATCCATCTAATTCTCTTGCCACTGACACCCCCGCTGTCTTTTCTCAACTCTTAATTCTCTTCTAAAGGCGCCTCCTCCTCTGACCCCCTCCTTCTCTTTCTGCCCAAACCCTAGCCGACTTTTTCCATAACAAAATCCACAAGATTACTCTCCAATTCCCCACTGGAACAACTTCATCCCCTCTTACCTCAATAATGACTTTTCCCATCAATCTCTATTGCCGTTTCATCCTTTTCCATAATCTCTGAAGAGGAAACCTCTCTTCTTTCCTCCTCCAAACTTACTACTTGCTCTTCTGATCCTATCTCCACCCATTTCCTTATCTCCATTTTCTCCTCTGTCATCCCTTCCATCTCGCATATTCTCAACCTCTCATGCTCCACTGCTACTCTGCCTGCAGCCTTCAAGCATGCTGTGGTCACACCTTCTCAAAAAACCTCTTGGATCTTAGCTATCCTTCTAATTATCGTCCCTTCTTCCCTTTGTTTCCAAACCTTTTGAGCATGCAGTCCTCCGCCATTGTCTTGAATTTCTTTCCTCTCAAACCCTTTTGGATCCTTTTCAGTCTGGCTTTCGTCCCTTACATTCTACTGAAACGACACTTGCCAAAGTCTTCAGTGACTTGTTCCTGGTTAAATCGAAGGGCCTCTATCTTTATCCTCCTTGACCTTTCTGCTGCTTTCGATACTGTTGACCACCACCTTCTCTCTGCTGTATTATCCTCACTTGGTTTTAGGGGCTCTGAGCTGTCCTGGTTCTCTTCTTATCTCTCTCATTGCTCTTTCAGTGTTTGTTTTGGTGGTTCCTCCTCTATTGCTATCCCACTGTCAATTGGTGTACCTCAGGTGTCCGTTCTGTGTGCTCCCCTTTTCTCTCTACACCCTGTCCCTTGGTGCTCTCATCTCTTTCCATGGATTTCAGTATCATTTTTATGCTGCTGATCAGGGCTGGCCCAACCACTAGGCAAACTAGGCGGTTGCCTAGAGCAGCAATGTCTAGAGGGCCAAAAGCAAGTCATTCAAAGCTAAATAATAGATTTTGACAGTCAGAGGAGGGGGATGTAAAGCTTGAGGTTCGCCTAGGTTTCCAACACTTTGGACCAAATCTAGGGCTGGCCCTGCTGACGATTCTCAGATCTATCTTTCTATACCTGATATTTCTCTGACACTCGAAGTCTGTATCTCTGCCTGCCTCTCTGACATCGCCACCTGGATGTCTTGCTGCCATTTGAAACTAAACATGGACAAAACCAAACTTCTTATTTTTTCACCTAAACCTTCTTCTCCTCTTCCTTCTTTCTCTATCTTTGTTGATAACACTCTTCTATGTCCTGTTTCCTCAGTCCATAACCTTGGTGTCATTCTTGACTCTTCCCTTTCCTTCTCCTCACATATCCAACAGATAGCTAAAACCTGTCATTTCTTTCTCTTTAATATTAACAAAATTCAACCCGTCCTTTCTGAACACACTACTAAAATACTTGTCCACTCTTTACTTCCCGTCTTGACTATTGCAACCACCTCCTTGCTTGTTTCCCTCTGAGTCATCTCTCTCCCCTTCAATCTCTTCAGAACTCTGCTGTGCGACTAATCTTTCATCAGCCTCGATATACTCAAATAACCCCTCTTCTCAAGTCACTTAATTGGCTTCTCTTCTGTTTCCTTTTCCAATTCAAACTTCTCCTTCTGATCTTTCAATGCATTCATTCTTCTGCGCCTCACTCTTTCCTCTCTCCTTTCCCCCTACACCCTTCCTCTTGAACTACGCTCTTCTACTTGCTTGCCCCTCTCTTTGCCATTTTCTTCCACTGCTAACTCCAGACTTCGGTCCTTTCACCTTGCTGCTCCTTATGCCTGGAACAAACTTCCTGAGTCTGTGCGTCAGGCTTCATATCTTACCCTTTTCAAATCTATGCTAAAGGCTTACCTCTTTGAGGTTGCTTTTGGATCCTGATCCCTTCTTTCCTTGTCTCCTTACCCTTCCCTATTTTACTCTTATTCTTATCTTTTGTCTTGATTAGATTGTAAGCTCTGACGAGCAGGGGCTGTCTCTATCTACGTTTGTACTGCGTTGCATATGCCTTGTAGTGCTTTATAAATGTTTAATAATACTAGCAGTAGTAGTAATATCTCCAGGAACAAGCAGGAATGTAGTCTTCACATATGGGTATCGTCGGTACCAATGGAGCCTGCGTGGGAATGCTCCCCAGCGTCCAATAGGAAAGCTTTTGGGAGCATCCCACAGCACCTGCGTGCTGCCTTCCCGCCTTTCCCAACTGTCCCTCTCCAGTCCTTCGTTTTCCGCGGAGCCGACAGGTCGCACATCCTGTTACCGCAGAAAATATTCCCTTTTATTCTTCTTTTTTGTGGTCGCGTCTGCCTTCCCTCGATGCTACACCGGTACCGCTGGTGGTTCTTTCCTTTTTCTTAAAAAACAAAAACAAAAAAAAACTTCTGGAGTCTTTTCCAGCTATTTTCTCCTCAGGCGCCACACGCCATTTTGGGCACTAGACCCAACTTTTCCTTTAAAATGGAAAAACCCGCTTCGGGTTTTAAAAAGTTCCAAGTGTGGCGGTACTATCTCCGTCACCGACACCCATGAGTGGTGCCTCAAATGTTTAGGTCCTGACCACTCTATTTCGGAGTGTGTTGCCTGTGGGATGATGTCGAAGAGGGGCCAGCAGAATCGAGCTGCTAAACTTAGCACCCTTTTTCCCTCCGATGCAGCCTCTGTGGCATCGACGTCTTCCAGGGCTTCGTCTTCCTCCCATGGATTTCAGGTAACTAAACATAAATCTAGCCGGTCCTCAAAGGGGTAGATCTCCTTCTAAGCATTGAGATGCCTCTGGCGTTGCCCTTGAGGGACTTGTACCGGCAAAATTGCCCCGGCGGGAGGCTTCGGCTTCCAAAGCATTAACGGGGCTCCAGGATGTTCTTGAGGCCCCAACCTCGGCAGAACTACTGGTGCCATGCTCTGGGGTACCGGCTATTTCATCTGGTACCAATACCCAAGCATCGGCAGCGTCGATACACCAGAGATGTTTGGCTATTGAATGCAGTCTGGCGGCTCTTCTCATGGCCTCGATGCCCTTGAAACCTCTTCAGACAATTCAACCGGTACCGGTACCGGCACCGACCTCGTTTCTGGTACCGACTGCATCGACATCGGCAGGTATTCTACTGGGACCGAGTCATGCTTATCCATACGGTATTGACAAGTCTGTACTGGACCCCTCTGATGCCGACTTCAATCGATACTGGTACTGGTACCGTGCCATGCACGATCACCCGGATCAGAGATACTTTGAATCCTTGGATGAGTCTGAAGACTCTGAAAGCTCTGCCGATACCAGAGTACTAATTCCTGAGGATTCTTCTCCTCAGCATAGGATGTCTCCTCCAGAGGATATGTCCTTTCAGGATTTTTTTTTTTTTTTCATAGCCTTTATTTAAATTCCACCAACAGACATTAAGAAACATCAAACAAGATCTTCCCGGGGGGGGGGGGGGGTGAACTCTTATCCCCACCGGGAACCGACATAGAGAAATACAACAGGTGGGTTATAACATATTATCCCAACCCCCTCCCCCCCTCCCATCCTTCCCCTCCCCCCCTCCCCCCACCCTCTTCACACTCCTCCATTAATGTTATAGAATCATATATTCATAAATCGGCAGCAACTACTATTCAACCCCACCTCCCCTATTGGCACAACGCAGTCACTTCAACTCCCCATTTGGAGAATCTCATTGCGACTACAAACCCCTAATTGTTGGATATAGGGTTCCCATATTGACACAAACACTGTCCAACGCTTGACACTGCCCCTTGCTAACCATCGCTCCGTTAACATCAGATGATGAAAACTATTCCACCATTCGCCAAAGGTAGGCGACTGGTGTTCTCTCCATAAGCGGAGAATCGGCCCTTTCCCCACCATACAGGCCTTCCGCAGTAGCAAATGTTCCCTTGTCTTCGCTGGGCAGGGAGGCCCCATCTGATCCAGCACCACAAAGGAGCCAGTCCATCTCAATCTCTGTTGCAATAGCCCACTAAGAAAGGTGCATATCCTAGCCCAGTAGGAACGCAATCTCCGACATCCCCACCACATATGTAATAAAGTTGCCAAAGACTCTGAGCAACGTGGACAACAGCCATCAGTCATTAATCAACTATGAAATGCCCTCTGCGGCGAGAAATGAGCTCTGGTCACGCATTTAAACTGAACCTCCCTCCAGCGAGACCCTTGCGCCACACGAACTATCCGTTTCAAAGCCATGCTGACCAACCCCGGAACTACTTCCCCCCCCCCCTAATTCAGCTTCCCAGGCCATCTCGACTCCCCGATAATCGGGGACTGCCCTGAAACGGTCCAGTCGAAGCTTCAAATTGGAGATCGATGGTGGACGGTCCTCCCCTAGACTAAAAAATTCCAATACCTGAGCTGAACGTTCAATTTTCAACGCTCCTCGTGGCAAAGAGGACACATAGTGAGAGACCTGCATATATGCAAAACAATGTCTCGTAGGCAAATCATACTCCCGACTCAATGCCTGATGGGTCTACTAAATGCCCCACATTCCGTATACCTCGTAGCCGCCAGTCACGAAACGTCGCCGTCTCAGACCCGGGGAGAAAGTTAACATTCTCTTGTAAAGGCAACCAACTAGAGGCCATCCACGATTCGTTCCAATACTTATTGAGCTGTTGCCAGGTTCGCTTAACAGAAGCCACCAGTGCACTCCGCAAGATTCCACCTGGTAGTTCACTCTTCGGCCCATGGAGAACCCCCATCAAAGTGAACAGGGCCACTAGGCACTCCTCCAATGCCCTAGGCGTATATACGTCTGTTCCTCCCAACCAATCCCCCAAATGTCGAGCCTGACAGGCCAGGGCATACATCTTCAAGTCCGGCAGTCCCATACCCCCTTCACGCCACTTCCCTAACAACCGAACCCATGGTATACGTGCCCTTTTCCCTTTCCAAAAAAAACGTTTTAAGGGAGGCCTCCAACTGACGCAAATCCCGACCTAACAGCCAAACTGGTAAGGTCTGTAACCAATACAAAAGCCGTGGTAAAATAACCATTTGTACGGCCGCTATTCTCCCGGATAGGGACAGCGGGAGAGATTCCCAAGCCTTTAACTGTGTAGCCAGACGACGCAAGGTGCGATCCAGATTACGGCCATATAATGCTTGAGGTCGTCTGGTCAATACTATACCAAGATAAACAAAATCCTCGTCGGCCCACCTAAGAGGGAACCCCCCCCCCATGAACTACGTATATGCCCCAAGATATCCAATGCTTCCGATTTGTCCTTATTAATGCGAAGGCCTGCAAATGCCCCAAATCGCGTAAATTCCTCCAGCAGAGACTGCAAGGAGCCAACCCGGGGAGGTCAGGTGAATTAACAAATCATCCACAAAAGCGGAAATTGTAAACTCCTGCTGTCTCATCCGCACTCCCTGTATCTCTCCCGAGGACTCAATGGTACGTATCAGGGGGTCAAGCGAAAGGACAAACAACAAAGGAGAGAGAGGACAACCCTGTTGCGTACCCCGTTCCAACTCAAAGGCCTCCGAAAGCACCCCGTTACACAAAATACCCGCCGTTGGTGAAACATAGAGACTCTGCACCATTTGACAAAATGCTATGCTTAAACCATAGTGTGGCAAAAGTCCCCAAAGATAATGCCAATTAACCCTATCGAAGGCCTTTTCCGTATCAAAACTGACAAGGAGCGAGGGCAGCTGTCGGGTGTGCATCCATTCCAAAGATGCCAAAATTTTTCGAAGATTCCGAACCGCGTAGCGTCCCTTGACAAAACCCACTTGTGCCTCATGGACTAAGTGTCCCAACACTCCAGCCAGCCTAACGGCCAGAACTTTCGCGAGCAACTTTAAATCAAAGTTAAGGAGGGAAATGGAACGATATGAAGCTGCTAACATCGGGTCTTTACCCGGTTTCGGGGTCAATGTAATATGGGCATGATTTCGCCCCCAGCGAAAGGCCCCACGCTCCGCTCATTCACTAAAGACCTCCCGCAGTAGTGGGCTCACACATTCACTAAGGATTTTATAGAATTCTGCACCGAGCCCGTCCGGCCCCGGCGTTTTACAACAACTAGCCGCAGAGATGACTGATTGTATCTCCTGTGGGGTGATAGGCTGATCCAACGCCACCCTCTGTTCCTCAGTGAGCCGGGGCAATTCCAAGCCACTCAAATATTCATGCATTGTCTCAGTAGATCCAAGCTCTGCCCTATACAAGGATTGAAAAAAACTGCAAAAGACCTTAGCAATTTCCTCACTCCCCTTATGCACACTACCCTTATCATCCCGGAGTGCCACCACGAGAGATGAGCCCCGCCGACCCCGCAAACAACGAGCTAACAGCTTCCCAGGCTTCTCTCCATAGCAATGCAACCGATACCGGTAATAAAGAACCGATTTCTTGGCCCTCTGATGTAATAACTCATTAAGGTCCACCTGAGCTTCCCATAACTGTTTCTTAATCGCGGGTGACGGCAGATGAGCGCAACTGCGACGGAGTTTAGTCACCCGTCGTTCGAGCGCAATTATGCGCTCAGCCAGTAACCGACGCTTCCGGGCAGCAAATCCTATAATATCCCCCCTAAGAACCACCTTCGCTGTCTCCCACACCAACTCAGGGTCATCCATATGAGCTTGATGATCACTTGCAAACTCTTTCCACCACTGACGGATAAAATGATGAAACTGCACATCATGATATAATCCCAAAGGGAAACGCCAAAGACGTGCCCGCGGGGCATCTCCGCCCCACTGCAATTCTACCCAGACCAGTGCATGATCTGAGATTTCCAAAGGACCAATCTGGGCATCCCCCGTATAAGCAAATAAAACACCCGACAGTAAAAGATAGTCTGTGCGCGCACTAGTGCCATGTGCCCTAGATTGATGGGTATAGTCCTTTTCTAGGGGGTGCATCAGTCTCCAAGGATCAATCAGACCCAGTCTCTTACAAAAACGTTGCAGCATCCGAGACGGCAAAACCCTCTCCCGCACCTCCCCCCCCCCCAGACGTATCGAGGTCTACATCAAGGACCCCATTGAAGTCCCCCCCGAGAATCAAGGGGCAATCCGGTAGTTGCTCTATTTTTGAGGCCAAACCACTATAAAAGCCGAAATCGAACACGTTAGGTCCATAAAGGTTCCCAAGAATCACCGGCTTCCCCTCTAAAAGGCCCGAGATCAGAAGGGACCTCCCAACTTCATCCGCCAAAACAGTCTCCGCCACAAATCGAATGCGCTTGTGGACCAAAATAGCTATGCCCCCTTTAGCCGGGGAACCCCACACCTGTCCCACCCAGTTCCTACATAGTTTACTATGCTCTTCAGCCGTCTTGTGGGTTTCTTGTAGCATTGCAATATCACTCTGCTGTCGGGCCAAGGCTTGCAATATTTTATATCTCTTAATCGGGTTCCCCAATCCACAAACATTCCAAGTAATGACCTTCAGAGTGGTGGGACAGTGTCAAGTATATGTTCCCAGTCGCACAAGAAGGGCTCCCCCAGCCTGAAGCCCCCCTGTATCATCCCTCCTGCTAGAACCATGCTGCCAAGTGCTAAATCCCAGAGTGAGAACTATCCCCCCCACCTTCCCCCCCCTCCCCACCTCCCCCCCCCTTCGCTCCCCTCCCCCTCCCTCCTCTGCTAGTCCGTCCAGTTGGTCGGACAACCTTCCATTGACAATCGGAGCTACCCCGTATCCCGATCTCCATAGTCTCCTCAGTAATATTCAGGTCTCAAGTGTCCAACCCTCCCCCCCAGCAACCTACACAGGCCCCTAAGGACTACACCCTTCCCCAGGTACCCTAATCCGCCCCACTCTTCCCCATCTTACCTATTCCCAGAAAGTACTTGAATAAACACTAGGCCCCCATGATAAGCCCATCTTGGCCGCTGTATACAACACAATATTAAGGCCATATTCCACAGATTAACCGAACCCCCTAATCTACGGCCTAATGGTCGAAAAACTCCATTCTTCGTACACATCCCTATACGGGCCGCCCAACCCCAGGGGGGAGCCCTTAAAGGGGGGGCGTAACAATTCTAAACAGTTCCTAGCCAACTATAGCCATCAGCATAGTCTGATCTAACCTCTATCCCCACGCATCCAAGGCCCATCTCCACCCATCTCCCATTCCCATAACAATCACCCTCCACAGATTCCACCTCAGCCCTTTTAATATACGCAAAGCAGGAGACTGTTGATGATTTAAAGTCTTCGGATTCCCTCCCCCCAGAACACAGCATGTTACGCACCCTGACTGCCACTATAGGCCGCCGGACCAGGACCTAGCAAACCCACAGGGGAGCAGAACCCAACCAATCTCCCCTAACGCGCACCTAAAGTGCGCTTCCTCCTGGGACCACAGGGCTGAAGCGTAGCCCAAGCCAAACTCCCCCCTCTTCCCCCTCTCTAAGCAAGTAAATGTAACCACCGTTCAGCCTAGAGTACAAAATGAAACTGTAACCAGAACATTATAGCTACATTATTGCTATGGGGTAAGACAGTTGCAATACATTTTGATTTGTAGCTAATACAGACTAATCTCTCAAACCCAAAACACACAACAGCACCTGCACAGCTTCCTAACCCCATGAATAGAGTAACCCGTAACAATTCAAAACAAAAAAGAGAACAGAGAAAGACAGGGGAAACCACCCCAGCAGCAGATTGCAGTGCAGACGCAGTTCCAGAGGAGCAAGAACTAGCCTCGGTCCTTCGAGATTGTCACTCGACCGCCGAATGTTCCCCCTTCAATTCAAACACCAAGACGCCATCATTGCTTCCATCGTCAATGGCAGGGGCTGGAATCTGCAGAAGTGTTCAGGGTCTCCAAAAAAGAAGCAGCCGCCTCAGGTGATAGCAGGTAACGTGTCTGACCCTGAAAGTCCACCCGCAAACGAGCCGGGTATAGTAATGAAAAACGCACCCCTTTTTGTATGAGCTGTGCGCAAACAGTGGAGTAGGCCCGCCGTTGTTGGCTAACTAATACAGAATAGTCTTGAAAGACCAGTATTCTTTCCGCATCTGACTTTTGCAACTTATGGCTCCGGGCGGCCTTAAGCACTTCCTCCTTCTGGTGGTAATCCAGGAAACGTGCTATAACCGCATGCGGGCGCCGGGCTTGTTCCCTCTTAGGGCCCAATCGATGCACACGTTCCAGCTTCGTGGGGTTGTCTTCCTTACCGCCCATAAGTTTTGCGATCCAGGCCAGCAAAAAATCATATAGGGCGCTATCTGACACATTCTCTGGAATCCCGACAAACCTCAGATTTTTGCGCCGCCCCCGGTTTTCCAAATCATCGACCTTTTCTCCATATTGTTTGACTAGTGTCTCTAGAGCTTCCACTTTAGTTTGTAATGAGTGTTGGGTGTCCTCCATATCAGACACACGTGTCTCTACTTGCTCGACCCGTCCTGTGAAATCAGTGACACACTGGCCGACATTGTGTATCTGTTCCACCAGTTCTTGAAACCGGGTATCAAGGGCCTGCACCACCGCTGCAGATACCTCTGCCACCAGCCCATGAGTACCACCGGAGCCTGGACTACTAGGCGCGTTCTCCGCCATCTTGGCCTCCGGGACTCACGGCTTCTCCCTCCTCAGGGTTTTCGTTGCCATCGGGTTACTTGCCTCATTGCTGGTATGCCGTTACAGACCCGCTAACTTCTTTAGCACATATATTGAATAGTTAATGGAGATTTCCACATTAAGTGGGATTGTATCGCTGTTTTACAGGGTAGACTACCTGGAGCTGATCACTACCCGACTGATCAGCTCATTTGCCAAACCGGAAGTCGTCCTTTCAGGATTTTATCCGAGATGTGGCTCGAGGTCTTTCCATCACAGTGGCTCCTGAAAAAGAGCCTAGGGGAAAGGAATTGGAAATCCTGCAATACCTTAAAGCTCCCAGGGAGGCAGCTACCTTAGCTATTCATGAGATCTTGCATGATCTCATGTTAAGGATGTGGGAAACACCTCTAACCACTTCTCCTCACTCTCGAAGGCTCGACACTATGTATCGAGTCCCTCTTTGTCCTGGGTTTCAGAAGACTCAGCTTCCACACCATTCCATGGTGGTGCAATCAGCTATGAGAAGGATCAAGAGTGCAAAAAGACATGCATCTAATCCTCCAGAACGTGAGTCTAGGACTCTTGATGCCTTTGGACGTTGAACCTTCCAGGCTTCCATGCTTTCTGCTAGGATCAGTTCCTATATATTATATATGGGAATGTTCCTTGAGGAGGTCACGGGAGATTTAGAGCTTATGAGTCCTCTCCTCCCTGATAAGAGGCAGGATTACCTTGCCCTTGTCAAACATGCTCAGGATCTTTCCAAGTTTGTAAATCGTGCAGCCTTTGACTGCTTTGAGTGCATAAGCAGAACCTCTGCTATTGCCATAGGTGCACATAGGATCACCTGGCTCCAGGCATCTGACTTGGAACTTTGGGTACAGGATAAACTGGGGACTATTCCTTGCACAGGAGAGAATCTCTTTGGCAAGAATTGGCAGGAAAAAGCTAATGAGATAGATGCTGACAATATCACCTTGGATAGATTGTCTAAATCTACAGCTGATCCTGCAAGGAAAAAATCCTACAAGAAACCATTCTTTAGTAAGAAGACGTTATACCCCTACTATACCCAGCAGGGGCATCGTTTAGGTCAGTCTGCCCAAAAGGGACAGCAGCAACAACCTAGGCAAAGAAAAACAAAAGCTGCTAAGCCTCAACCGGCTCAGCAGACTCAACCTCCACAGGGGCTTTGACTCCTATCTAGAGAACTTTGCCTTCCTGGCCCTGAACGGCCCAGAGCCTTCCACCATTCCAGAAAGGTTATGTCATTTTGCCCCCAGATGGGGTCAGATAAAAGCAGAAAATTGGACTCTGTCCATTGTGAGAGAGGGGTACAAGCTTCATTTCCTCAGCATGCCCCCTCCTAAAATGGTAAGATAGTTCAATTCTCAGACCTCTCTCAATGCCCAGTTAGGTCAAGAGGTCACTCTGCTTCTTGCCCAGGGGGCAATAGAAGAGGTACCCATTCTCCAACAGGGTACAGGTTTCTACTCCCCCTATTTCCTTATTCCAAAGAAAACAGGAGGACACAGACCCATTTTAGACCTGAGAGAATTGAACAAATTCCTGTTCAAAGAGAAGTTCAAAATTATTTCTCTAGGAACTCTGCTACCATACCTTCAGAGTCAGGATTGGCTTTGTTCTCTAGATCTCAAGGATGTGTACACTCATGTTCTCATCCATCCAACTCATCCAAAGTTCCTTCACTTTCTATTTCAAGGGAAGCACTACCAATGCAGGGTTCTTCCTTTTGGCCTGGCCTCAGCACCAAGGGCGTTCACAAAATGCATGGCTGTGGTGGCAGCATTTCTTCACACCCTAGGAGTATTCGTCGTCCCTTACTTAGACTGGCTCATTCGAGCCCCTTCAGAGTCAGAGGCCAGGATTTCTCTCTCTCGCACAATGCGCGTCCTTCAGTATTTGGGACTTGTCATAAACTTCCCAAAGTCCAACCTTGCTCCCACTCAATCTCTAGAGTTTATAAGAGCTCTGCTGGATACCAGACAGACAAGGGCCTATCTTCCACAGCCCCACTGCCTTTGCATTGTGCAGTTAGCTTCCCAAGCAGTGCTAAAGCCTCACCTCACTGCTCGGGAAATGTTACAATTGCTAGGCCACATGGCATCCACCGTGCATGTGGTTCCTTATGCTCGCCTCCATATGAGGGCAGCCCAGGGGACTTTATCCACTCAATGTCCTGTCAGACAAAATAACAAACTCAGATCATCTTAGTTTGTCCCTCTAATGGTGGCAGTCACCCCAAAACCTTTTGGTGGGGTCCCCTTTCCAACAAACCCCACCCCAAGCCACTCTGACAACAGATGCCTCACAGGTGGGTTGGGGAGCCCACCTGCAAGGCCTCTCTACCCAGGGTACCTGGACTTCACAGGAAACCTATCTACACATCAATCTCCTGGAACTCAGAGCAATCTTCCTTGCTCTTCGAGTATTCCACACCCAGCTCAACTACAAGACAGTCCTAGTTCAATTGGACAATCAGGTAGCCATGTTCTATGTGAACAAGCAGGGCGGAACAGGCTCTCTGTCACTGTGCAACGAAGCTTTGCGACTATGGGCACTCGCCAGAGAGCATCAGATTCATCTCCTGGAGGTGTATCTTCCAGGCATTCAAAACTCTTGGGCAGACAGACTCAGTCGAGTTCTGCTTCTACATGAATGGTCTCACCAAGTGGCCAAGATTTTTCAAATTTGGGGAACCCTGGACATAGACCTCTTTGCAAGTCCACTGAATGCCAAACTTCCCCGGTTCTGTTCCAGATTTCCGGCTCAGGGTTGCCAGGCCGGGGATGCTTTCCTCCTTCATTGGGGCCAGGGCTTCCTGTATGCCTTTCCACCCATTCCCCTAATTCCCAAAACCCTGTTCAAGCTTCAGAGAGACAGGTTATATGATTCTCATAGCTCCACATTGGCCATGGCAAATGTGCTACCCTCTGCTCCTACATCTCTCTCAAGCTCCGCCTCTGGAGTTAGGATCTGCTCCAGATCTCCTTTCTCAGGAGGACGGGATGCTGTGGCATCTCAATCCCCAGTCTCTGCATCTCAGGGCCTAGTTGCTGAAAGCCTAGACCTTCATGGTTTTAACCTTTCTCAGCAGGTAAAGGATATCCTTTATGCTTCCAGGAAGCCTTCCGCAAGACGCTCTTATGCTTTCAAGTGGAAAAGGTTTACCATATAGTGTTCGCAGAAGGGTCTTGACCCTCTAGCGATACTTCTGGAATCATTACTGAAGTATCTCCTTCATTAGTCTAATACAGGGCTTAAGACCAATTCAGTGAGAGTTGATTTGAGTGCTGTTGCAGCTTCTTTCAAGCCTCTAAATGGACAACCTATTTCCTCTCATCCTCTCATAGCGAGATTTATGAGAGGCCTTCTTTTAACTAATCACCACCAGTGGCATGGGACTTAAATCTGGTTCTTGGGCAGCTCATGAAGCCGCCTTTTGAACCATTAGCTACTACCTCTTTGAAATTCCTTTCCTGGAAAGTTATCTTTCTTATTACAATCACATCAGCACGTCGCATCAGTGAATTGCAAGCGTTGGTGGCTGATCCTCCTTATACAAGGTTCCTTCATGATAAGGTAGTCCTTAGGACTCATCCACACTTTATGACAAAGGTTGTATCACCTTTTCATTTAAACCAAGCAGTTTCCCTTCCTGTATTTTTCCCAAGGCCTCACGCCTCAAATGCAGAAGGGAATCTTCATACTTTGGACTGTAAAAGGGCTTTGGCCTTTTACTTGCAAAGGACACAGCAACATAGAAAGTCCTCCCAACTCTTTGTTGCTTTTGATCCTAGTCATTTGGGACTTCCAGTCTCCAAAAGAACACTTTCCAGCTGGATTGCAGTGTATTTCTTTTACCTATGAGAGTAAGAACTGAGAGTAAGAACCTTCCTCTTAAAGACCATGTCACAGCTCACAATGTGAGAGCCATGGCAACCTCTATGGCTCATCTTCACTCTGTGTCTATCAACGACATCTGTCAAGCAGCTACTTGGGTCTCGGCTTATACCTTCAGAGCCCATTACTGCTTAGACAAAGACTCCCGCCGGGATGCCTTGTTTGGTCAGGCTGTTCTTCAACACCTGTTCCATACTTAATCAGCTCCTACCCACCATCCCTGGTAGGATGCCAGAGATCCATGGGGGGAAGTGGAGCCCTTTCACAAGGGCACACAGCTTCAGGGGTTTCTCCCTGGCATCTGCAGCTAGGGAGTCCCCATATGTGATGAACTACATTCATGCTTGTTCCTGGAGATAGCATAGTTACTCACCTGTAACAGGTGATCTCCGGGAACAGCAGGAATTTAGTCTTCACAACCCACCTCCCCTAGGAGTTGTATCTCTCTCTTTCTCTCTTTCCCTCTCTCTTTTGTCTCAGCTTTAAACTCAACTGGAGAGCGACAGTTGAAAAAGGCGGGAATGCAGCATGTAGGCACTGTGGGATGCTCCCTAAAGCTTTCCTATTGGACGCTGGGGAGCGTTCCCGCGCAGGCTCTGTCGGTACCGATGATACCCATATGTGAAGACTAAATTCCTGCTGTTCCCGGAGATCACCTGTTACAGGTGAGTAACTATGCTTTATTTCTTGACTAGGAAGGTGATCAAGTAAATTACTGGGGATCTGTGCCAAAGTGTTCTTGAAAGAGGTGGGTTTTTAATTTCTTTTGGAAATCTCTGATTGATTGGTTCAGTGTTCCGTAGGGTGGGAGATAATAAATTCCAGAGTGCAGGGGCGTAAAATCAGAATACTTTGTTGCAAATGCTTTGTTTTTTCTTTCTGTATTGGAGTGAGACATCAAGGAGATTTTGTGTGTTACGTCTTCTTGATCTCTTCTTCTTGGGTTTGTCTAGTAGTGTTTGTAGGTGTTCGGAGGAATGGTTATTTAATACTTTGTGGATGTTAGTGATGGTTTTGTATTTAATACTGGAGGTGATGGAGAGCCACTGAAGTTGTTTGAGGATGGATGTGATATGGGCTGTCAAGAGGTCCTTTAAATGATCCTTGCTGCGATATTTTGGGTTTGTTGCAGGGGGGTGAAGAGTGACCTTGAGTAATCCTTGATAGTAGTTAAGTAGGGGGGTGATGATTGCTTGACATACTGTATGGAGGTTTTCTGGGTTCAGGAGGGGGCGTAGGTTTTTAGAGTTCTGAGTTTGTCGTAGACCAGTGGTTCTCAACCTTTTTTGTACCTTGACCCCTTTTACCATTGGTCAACTTGTGGTGATCCCCAATGATAAAATCAAATGCGTCTCTCTTCCTTTACCGTTAACGCATTGTCGCTGTAATCATTTCTTGAATTATTAATATATTATAGGCCTTTGCAATATGTTTTTATTTATAAAATTTACTTATTTAAACCACAATAATTAAGCACAATAACAAGTAACCATATTTGATTTCAAAATTATGATGATTTTGTAGTCAAATCACTAATATGAAATAAAATTATTTTTTCTAACTTTATAAGAACATAAGATATGCCATACTCGGTCAGACCAAGGTCCATCAAGCCCAGTATCCTGTTTCCAACAGTGGCCTATCTAGGTCATACATACCTAGCAGTTTCCCCAAAAGACACAGTTCCGCAATGCTTGTACTGGGTCAAGCATTGATATCCTGAGTCTCTTCTTAATAATGGTTTATGGACCTTTCCTCCAGGAAGTTGTCCAAAACCTTTTTAAACCCAGCTACACTAACAGCCTTTACTACATCCTCCGGTAACAAATTCCAGAGTTTGATTACACGTTGAGTGAAAACATATTTTCTTTTATTAGTCTTAAATAGTTTACCCTGTAGCTTCATTGCATGTCCCCTAGTCTTTCTGTATTCTGATAACGTAAACAATCGATCTACGTTTACCCGTTCCACTCCGTTCATTAATTTATCGACTTCTATCATATCTCCCCTCAGCCGTCTCTTTTCTAGGTTAAAGAGCCCTAACCTTTTTAGCCTTTCTTCATAGGAGTATCCTTCCATCCCCTTTACCATTTTGGTGGCTCTTCTCTGAACCTTTTCTAATAACGCTATATCCTTTTTAAGATACGGCGACCAGAATTGCACACAATATTCAAGGTGCGGTCTGACCATGGAACGATATAGAGGCATTATAATATCTTTTGTTTTAGTTTCCATTCCTTTCCTTATCATACCTAGCATTCTATTTGCTCTCTTGGCCGCCGCTGCACACTGGGCCGAGGGTTTTAACATGTTATCCACAATGACGCCTAAATCTTTTTCCTGGGTGGTGGTTCCTAATGTGGAACCTTGCATCGTGTAACCATAGTTTGGGTTGTTCTTCCCTAGGTGCATAACTTTGCACTTGTCCTCGTTAAATTTCATCTGCCATTTTGATGCCCATTTTTCCAATTTATCAAGATCCTTTTGCAATTTTCCACAGTCCTCTTGGGTTTTAACAATAAATAGTTTTGTCATCTGCAATTTTGATAACCTCGCTCGTTATTCCACTTTCCAGGTCATTTATGAATATGTCAAAAAGCAGCGGGCCCAGCACCGATCCCTGGGGTACACCACTATTCACCTTTCTCCATTGGGAAAATTGGCCATTTAGCCCAACCCTCTGCTTTCTATCTTTTAACCAGTTCTTGATCCACAGTAGTACACTGCCTCCTATCCCATGACTCTTTAGTTTTGCCAAAAGTCTCTGATGAGGGACCTTGTCAAAGGCTTTCTGAAAGTCCAGATACACTATATCAACCGACTCACCTTTGTCCACCTGTTTATTCACACTTTCAAAAAAACATAACAGATTAGTAAGACAAGATCTTCCTTGTCTAAAGCCATGTTGGCTGTCTCCCATTAGGCCATGACTATCTACATGCTGAGTAATTTTATTCTTTATGATGGTTTCTACCATTTTTCCTGATACTGACGTGAGGCTCACCGGTCTGTAGTTTCCTGGATCACCCCTGGAACCCTTTTTAAAAATTGGCGTTACATTGGCGATCCTCCAATCTTCAGGTATTAGAGATGATTTTAATGATAGTTCACAGATTACTAATAGCAGGTCTGCAATCTCATATTTCAGTTCTTTCAACACCCTTGGATGTATACCATGTGGCCCAGGTGATTTACTACTCTTCAGTTTATCTAATAGTTGTAATACATCTTCCCGAAGTATCAATATTTCCTTCAATTCTTCCGCACCTTTAAATACCACTTCAGTCATGGGTAACATCCCTACATTTTCCTCAGTAAAGACTGAAGCAAAGAATTCATTCAGTCTCTCCGCTATCGCCTTGTCGCCTCTTAGTGCCCCTTTAACTTTTCTATCATCTAATGGACCAACTGACTCTCTGACAGGTTTTTTGCTACGAATGTACTTGAAAAAATCTTTATTTCATGTTTTTGCTTCCGCAGCAAGCTTCTTCTCAAATTCTCCCTTTGCCTGCTTTATCAATGCCTTGCATTTGACTTGCCAGTGCTTGTGCTGTTTCCAGGTTTCGTCGTTTGGCTCTTTTTTCCATTTCCTGAAAGATGCTTTTTTGGCAACAACAGCCTCTCTGACCTCACCTTTAAACCATGCTGGCAGTTTTTTGGACTTCCTTCCACTTTTCTTAAAGCGTGGAATACAGCTTGTCTGAGCTTCCAAATAGTATTTTTCAACAACACCCAAGCTTGATGTAAGTCTTTAACCTTTGCAACTGCTCCTTTTAGTTTTTTCTTAACTATTTTCCTCATTTTATCATAGTCTCCCTTTCGAAAGTTAAAAGGTAGTACTGTGGATTTCCTTACTATCCCTCCTCCACTAATTAAATCAAAGGCAATCATGCTATGATCGCTATTGCCAAGTGGATCCAACACCCTTATCCCTTGCCCTAGATCTGGTGTTCCACTAAGGACTAGGTCTAATATGGCTTCCCCTCTGGTCGGTTCATGAACCAACTGCTCCAAGAAGCAGTCATTTATTTCATCTAGAAACTTTGTCACCCTAGCATGTCCTGTCATGACACTGACCCAGTCAATACCAGGGTAATTGAAATCACCCATTATTATTATTGCGCTGTAACTTTTGTTAGCTTCCTTGATTTCTCTGAGCATTTCATCATCCATTTGTTCATTCTGCCCAGGCGGTCAATAGTACACCCCCACTGCCATCGCCTTCCCCTTTTTACATGGAATTCAATCCATAGAGATTCTACAGCAAATTTTGTTTCCTGCAAAACTTTAATCCTTTCTGACTCAATGCCCTCTCTAACATAGAGCGCAACCCCTCCACCAATTTGATCAGCTCTATCATTACGGTATAGTTTGTACCCAGGTATCACAGTGTCCCACTGGTTGTCCTCCTTCCACCATGTCTCTGATATTCCAGTCATATCTAACCTCTCATTTAGTGCTCTATATTGTAACTCTCCCATTTTATTTTTTGGACTTCTAGCATTTGCATACAAGCATTTTAGAGACTGTATTTTATTCATATTAATTTGGCTATTGGTAGACATGGGTAATTTGGGATCTTTAAGCTCTGTCTTCTCCATACTTGAGGGCATTTGGGCTACTTTATGCTTTTTTGGAACCTCTCTGCTTTTGGTAGTATTCTTCAAGGATACATTCTTCTGAACCATCCGCTCTTGGGCGACTGTCGGCTTTCCCCTATTATCTAGTTTAAAAGCTGCTCTATCTGCTTTTTAAAGGTTAATGCCAGCAGCCTGGTTCCATCCCGGTTAAGGTGAAGCCCATCCCTTCGGAAGAGCCCCTCCTTTCCCCAGAATGTTCTCCAGTTCCTAACAAATCTAAAACCCTCATCTCTGCACCATTGTCTCATCCACGCATTGAGACTCCGGAGCTCTGCCTGCCTTTTGGGTCCTGCACGTGGAACGGGAAGCATTTCGTAGAACGCTACCCTGGAAGTTCTGTATTTCAACTTCCTACCTAAAAGCCTAAATTTAGCCTCCAGAACCTCCCTACCACATTTTCCTATGTCATTGGTACCGACATATACCAAGACAGCAGACTCCTCCCCAGCACTATCTAAGACCTTATCTAGGTGGCGCGTGAGGTCCGCTACCTTCGCACCAGGCAGGCATGTTACCAGGCGATCCTCAACTTTGTTGTCTGACCAATTTATTCTCTGATCATGCTGGTCCCGATCTGAGGCTTCTGCTTTCCTGTCTTCTCTTAGCTCTCTTTCTTTGGTCTATGGTCCATCTGCCATTTCTTATCTCTTCTTTCACTTTCTTCACTTCTTTCCATCAGCCTATTTCCAGTCTCAGTAACCCTTCCCAGTATCAGCTCCTTTCCAGTCCTCACTCTCAGTACCTTCCAATGTCAACTTGCATTCCCATGACTGCCATTGGTGTCCATTCCCTTCCAGTCCCCCTCCTTCCCCACTGACCAATCCCTTTTAGTACAAATACCATGGCAGCCCCTCTCAGATCCACTCCTTTCCAGTTCCATTCTCCCATCCCCTCGTATCAGCCCATTTGTAGCCTTAGCTCCCAGTTTTCTTCTAGGGATAGCAGCTCTATCCTCCCCTCCCACAATCAGCCCATTCCCAGTCGAAGCCCCCCAATCGGCTCATTTCCAGTGCTAGTCCCTCCTCAACCCCATTACCAGTGCTAGCCTCCCCTAATCAGCCCATTACCAGTCCTACCCCCCCCATCAGCCCATTACCAGTCCTAGCCGCCTCTAATCAGCCCATTTCCAGTCCTAACCTCCCCGATCAGCTCATTTCCAATGCTAGCCCCCCATCAGTCCATTACCAGTCCTACCCCCCTATCAGCACATTACCAGTCCCACCCCCCTATCAGCACATTACCAGTCCCAACCCCCCTTGATCAGTCCATTCCCAGTCCTAGCCTTCCCTAATCAACCCATTACCAATCCTAGGCCCCCATCTGCCCATTATAATCCTAACCCGCACTGTCTCTCCCCTCCGTCCAGCATTTATCCCCCATCTGTCCAGTATGTCCCCCTGTCTCTTCCCTTTGTCCATGTCAGCCCCCCTCCCTCCCTCCATGTCGGCCTCCCTCCCTCCATGTCGGCCTCCCTCCCTCCATGTCAGCCCCCCCTGTCCATGTCAGCCCCCCTCCCTCCCTCCCTCCATCAATGTCAGCGCCCCCCCTCGCGGGTACTGTTTTCCCTGCTATGTCCTCAGTTAGTGGATTTAATTAGTGTGAGTGCTGCAGGCACACCATGTCCTGCATGGATCCACATGACTGCTGCCTGCAGTGCCTTGGAGCAAACTACGATGCCTCTGCCCGCGCGCTCCATCTTCAGATGACGAGCAAGGGCCGTCGGAACTGTGAAAGGCAGCGGGAGACGCAGGGCATTGATAAGGCAGGCAAAGAAAGAATTTGAGAAGAAGCTTGCTGTGGAAGCAAAAAAGCATAATAGACTTTTTCAAGTACATTTGTAGTAAAAATCCTGTGAGAAAGTCAGTTAGGCCATTAGATGATAGTGGGGTAAAAGGGGCACTAAGAGGGGACAAGGGCATAGCGGAGAGACTGAATGAATTCTTTATTTTGGTCTTTACTGAAGAAAACATAGGGATGTTACCCATGACTGAAATGGTATTTAAAGGTGATGCCGCAGAAGAATTGAAAGAAATATCACTGCACCGGGAAGATGTATCACAACTATTTGATAAACTGAAGAGTAGCAAATCGTCTGGACTGGATTTTATACATCCAAGGGTGTTGAAAGAACTGAAATATGAGATTGTAAACCTACTATTGGTAATCTGTGAACTATCATTAAAATCATCTGTAATACCTGAAGATTGGAGGATGGCCAATGTAACGCCAATTTTTAAAAAGGGTTCCGGAGTGATCCGAGAAACTACAGATCGGTGAGCCTGACATCATTACCGGGGAAAATGGTCGAAATCATTATAAAGAACAAAATTACTGAACATGTAGATAGTCATGGCTTAATGGGAGACAACCAATATGGTTTTAGCCAAGGAAGGTCTTGTCTTACTAATCTGTTATGTTTTTTTGAAGGTGTGAATAAACAGGTAGACAAAGGTGAGTCAGTTGATATAGTGTATCTGGATTTTTAGAAAGCCTTTGACAAGGTCCCTCATGGGAGACTTTTGGTGAAATTAAAAAATCATGGTTTAGGAGGCAGTGTACTATTGTGAATCAGAAACTGGTTATATTTATGTTTGTTTATTGATTCTTGATATACCGTCCTTTATAACATCAGGGCGGTTTACAATCAAAATAAAGTCCAGATTAAGGCTCGGGGCCAGAAAAAGGAAAGGGAACTACAAAAATTTGTGACAGAAAAGAGAGGTCAAGCAAGCATTCAGACGAGATATAGAAGAGAGATCAACAGACATATACTGTATAAGCAGGTCATGGGGCTGAGTCTGAGAGATTGTGAGCAGTAATGAAGAGGTGTGTTTTAAGTAAAGACTTAAATCTTGAATAATTCTGCTCTAGTCAGAGCGGGATGGACAGGGAGTTCCAGAGGGCAGGAGTAAGAAAAAATAAAGCTGAGTGACGGGTGAATTGCAGATATGCACGTGATGGAGGAGGAAGATGGAGATGATTTATGTGAACTGAACGAAGGCTGCGTGTCGGGACATGGAAGTGAAGAAGGTTGGCTGAGTAATGTGGAGTGTGTGTGTTAACAACCTGATGCACCAGTATGAGAATCTTGTAACGGATACAGAAATCAATGGGAAGCCAGTGAAGATGGATTAGTAGAGGGTTGACATGATTTGCTGCGAGAAGAGTGAGTTAAAATCCTGGCTGCAGTATTCTGTATAAGTTGAAGACGGTGAAGCTGAGTGTGGGTGATACCTGCAAGAACAGAATTACAAAAATCAAGGCGAGACATAACTATGGACAGAATGAGAGTGGTCAAGGCAGAGTGTGAAAGAAAAGGATGTATAGATCGTATCTGACGAAGAAAATAGTAGGACTTCTTAGTGAGCTGGGAAAGTGATCTCTGAGGGTCAGGTTAGAATCCAATAGAACCCCTTGGTACCGAAAGGAGGAGACTACAGGAATAGGGGAGTTCCTGAGGGTAGGAGTGATTGAAGGGCAGAGGCTCCTGAAGGTGAACTAGGTTGAGGATGTCTTGGCCAAATTGAGATGACGGTATTTAGTGGTTAGCTAGTCTGCTGCTTGGGAAAGACAGGAATTGAGGGGCACAAGATCAGGCTGCAGGGGGTTAGTGTGATGAAGAATGACTGTCATCAGCGTAGTGAAAAGCCGATAGTCCAGACTGTTGAATTTGGAGAGCGAGTGGTGCCAGGAAGAGATTAAACAGCAGGGGAGCTAGGACCGAACCTTGAGGAACACCACAGTGGAGAGGGACAGGGTCTGAAAGAGACTGAGAGCGGGCGAGACCACAGAGAAGGAGGGGGATGAAAGAAAGGAGTAGAACCAGCAATAAATGGATCCATGAAGACCAGCATCTCGAAGATGTGACAGAAAGCGTGAATGATCACTCCTTCTGTCACGTCTTTGAGATGCTAAAAGATTGAAAGCAGAGGATAGGGCTAAATGGCCAATTTTCCCAATGGAAGGAGGTTAGGATGGTGGCCTTGGAAACGCAGCCTCTTTGCCTTCCTAGCCTAACAGTGGGGCCTGGCGATTGGTCCCTCCACTGCCAGGGTGTCTCCTGAGGAGATCCAGCTGTTGCTTATGGGTATCATCTTTGGGCCGATTCCTTGCATCGGGGTCAGTCTTTCTCGTGGCCTCTGGTCTCACCCACAAGTGCCTCCGGTTCGGAGCGCCGGGGCCCCATGATCCCATCGTTGCCCCCGGCCGGGAGTGCACATGAGGCTTGTCGGGTTCTCGAGGTCTCCACCAATTCCAACTCAGAATGGGAGACCGACAATGAGTTCCTGGATGCCTGGCACCACCAGGATGTCCCCTCGGACATGCTTCTGCCTCAGGAGCATCAGAGGTCTCCGTCCGAGGACCTCTTCTTCCTGAACCTCATCCGGGATATGGCAAATGCTCTGGCCTTCACCATGGAGTCAGAGAAGGAGCCTCTGGTGGAGGATCTTTAGATCCTGCAGTATGAGGCCCCTCCCAAGAAGGCTCTCACAGTGCCTGTTCCCCCTATCTTGGAATGCTTGTTGTTCAGGATGTGGGAATCACCTTTTATGGTGCCCATTGTGAGCAAGTGGTTCGATTCCAAGTATCAAGGCTGTAAGGGCCCTGGTTTCCAAAAGACACAGCTGCCACACAATTCCATGGGTGGTGGAGTTGGCCATGTGTAGGATCAAGAGCCAAAAGACACACTTCTCGGTGCCTCTTAGCAGGGAGGCCCGCACTATGGATTGTTTTGGTAAACAGTGTTACTAGGGCTCAATGCTCGTGGCCTGTATCTAGGCTTACCAGTTGTACATCGGTATGTACCTGATGGACCTGGCCAAGGAATTGGCTGGGTTCTTGGCTGTTCTGTCCATGGAACCTCTTCAGTGCTTCTGGACCCTGATGTCCATTGTCAAGGAGTGCTCCAAATATGTTACTCGAGTAGCCTATGATGGCTTCGAGTCTGTGGCAAGAGTAGCTGTCGTGGGCATTGGTGCCTGTCACCTGGCGTGTCTAGAGTCCTCGGACCTAAAGCAGTGGGATCAGAACAAGTTTGTTGATGTCCCGTGCTGGGGGGAGAACCTCTTTGGTAAACCCATGACAGACAAGGCTGCAGAGCTGGAGTACATGATTGTAACCATGCTCTCCCGGAAAACTGCAGACCCTTTCTGGTGGAAGGCTTCAGGGGAAAAGCCCTTTTACCCAAAGAAGAGGAAGGCTTATGGAACTTACCCCCAGTATCCGGCCTATCCGGTTCCTCAACAGGTTCAGCAGGCAAAGGGCCAGAAGCATGGTCCTTGAAACCTAAAGCCCCCATACCCCAGCCATAGCCGCAGCCACAACCTGGAGGGGGCTTTTGACTCTGAGCCTGGCCTTTCTCCCTCTGCAGCATCGGGACCGCAGCACACAGGGGAGTGTCTGACATTCTTTGCTGACTGGTAGAACACCATAATCACTGATGTCTGGGCCCTCCAGGTGGCAAGGGATGGTTATCTCCTCCATTTCGAACATATGCCCCCCTCTGTTTTTTCTCTGAGAACATCCCATGACTCCTCTTTACTGAGACCTTTTGCAACAGGAGCTCTAAGGCCTCCTCGCATCCAAGGCAGTCAAACCTATCCTGCCACCTCAAAGGGGTGAAGATTCTACTCCTGCTACTTCCTGGTTCCCAAAAAGGCGGGCGGCTTTCGGCCCATCCTGGATCTGGGAGATCTCAACTGGTTCCTGGTGAAGGAGAAGTTCAAGATGATCTCTTGGAATGTTGCTGCCCTACCTCCAGCGGGAAGATTGGTTATGCTCCTTAGATCTGAAAGATTCTTCTACCCACATCCTGATGCACCCTCGTCACTGGCAGTACCTCCGCTTCGTCATCGGAGGCCGAAATTACCAGCACTGGGTCCTACCCTTCGGACTGGCTTCTGTCCCATGAGTGTTCACAAAGTGCCTTGCGGTGGTCGCGCCTACATCTGGATGCAGGGGGTGTTTATCATCCCCTACCTGGACGACTGGCTAATCAAGGGCAGCTGTACTGACGAGGTCAGTGAGGTGGCACGTCACACTATTCTCATTCTCGAGCACTTGGGCTTCGTCATCAACTATTCCAAGTCTCATCTGCAGCTGACGCAGCGTCTGGAGTTCATAGAGGCTCTCCTGGACACAATCCAGGCAAGAAGAGCATTCCTTCCTCTGGACATGGCTCGGCACCTAGTGGTGCTGCCATAGAGGTGCAGAGTTGTTAGACTGTCTACCTCCTGTGGCACATGGCCTTGATGGTGAAGTTACGCCCAATGCTCATTTCTGAATGCGTCAGGCCCATTGGACTCTCTGCACTCAGTAGACTTGGGCGACCGCTCCTCTCTCCAAATCGCTCAGCTGGTGGCAGCAGCCACCGCACCTTATAATTGGAATGCCCTTTCAGGCTTTGGTGTCAGAGAATCCTCACCGTGGACATCTCCAAACTGGGCTGAGGGGCCCACTGCAGGGACCTGCAGGGCATCTGGTCAGCGAGGGAGAGTTTCCACCAAATCAACTTCCTTGAACTTCGAGCAGTTGTGAATGCCTTGCAGGTGTTCCAGGTGTTGAAGGTGTTCCAGGTGTTGGAGAACCAGGTGTTCCAGGTGTTGGAGAACTAGATTGTTCTTGTCCAGACAGACAACCAAGTGGCAATGATTGATTTATGTCACTCTCAGCACTCCTTTTTAACATCTACATCCAACCAATATGCAACATTATGAAAGAGAACAACATCCAATACACAATATACGCAGACGATATAATGGTATACTCCCCGATATCAATCGAAAACCCGGACTTCTCTAAGATAGCAGACTGCCTTACCCAAATGGCGAAGTGGTGCCAAAACAACAATCTAGCTATAAACTACAACAAGACTGAAGCTTTAATCATCACTCGAAACCAAAGCTTCACACACCCACCAAACATAAAGATACAAAGCACCACGATACCGATAAGATCGGAGGTGAGATACCTTGGGGTTACTCTGGACAGTAAACTCAACCTCAAACCACACATAGACAAAACAATCCAAAAAGCATATTACAGGATGCGAATCATCAGGAGACTGAAACCACTCCTCGCTCCAGAACACTTCCGTACAGTCTGTCAAGCACTGATAACCCCAATACTGGACTTCTGCAATCCGATATACCTCGGACTACCAAAACAAGCTCTCAAACCACTACAGCTGGCACAAAACACTGCAGCTCGAATCATATCCGGAGCCGCAAGGCAGGAGCACATCACACCTACACTAAAGGACTTACACTGGCTCCCAATCATTGCTCGCATCAGATACAAGACTATCATAAACCTATTTAAGATAAAAGAACACACATCAGCCAACAGCCTCCACCTGCTCATACAACCGGAAACCAGCGCACGTCCCAGAAGAAGTCAAACACGCAACCGAGTCAGCACCCCAAATGAGTACAAGCACACACGCAAGGACACAACAGACAGAGCTCTCTCCATGGCTGCTCCAACAATATGGAACAATCTACCGGACGATCTAAGGGCAACTCCAGACCTCAAAGACTTCAGAAAACAACTGAAAACCATGCTGTTCATAGAGCACTATGGTCACATCACATAACCTAAGAGAATGGATAACAGCACTCCAATCCTCCCAAACAACTGAATATATAAAATATGATTCTAGCACCACTGTAAATAGCCCACCCTGTATATAGCTCAAACAAATCAAGCACCCAACACATCCCTCACACAACTAAGTTTTATCCTCACTGCATGTACAACACACACACTTTACCTGATTGCTTGCTGTGATACCACCTTGATTATTAAGATAAGGCGGTTTAGAAATACTGTTAAATAAATAAATAAATAAACAAGCAAGGAGGTAGGGGGTCGTACCTCCTCTGCTGGGAAGCTGTTCGCATCTGCATCTTTGCGAGCGAGAGCAGGATATTCCTCCGAGCAGTGTATCTTTCCCGTCAAAAGAATCTACTGGCGGACCGCCTCACCCAGGTCCTTCAACCACATGAATGGCGACTGGACCTGCAGGTAGTCAGTCGCATCTTTCGGATGTGGGACTCTGTGGTGGATCTCTTCGCCAGTCCCAGCAATGCCCAGTTGCCTTGCTTCTGCTCCAGGACGCTGCCCCCTCCCGAGTGGCAGCCGATGCGTTCCTTATCTCATGGACAGAGGGCCTCCTCTGTGCATACCCTCTGACCCCTCTGATCTCCAAGACCCTTTTCAAGGTTCAGCTCGACCGGGTCACTGTAATACTCATTGCTCCTTGGTCACGGCAGCCGTGGTTTCCCCTGCTGCTCTGCCTCTCCCAAGTGCGCCTGGTTCCCCTGGGCTGCACTCTGGACTTGATCTCGCAGGAGGACAGAGCTCTCCTACACCCCAACCTCAGAGCCCTTGTCCTTACGACGTGGTTGCTGAGAGGGTAGCCCTGGTGCAGTTCTATTTGCCCAGGGACATGGAGGATGTCTTGAAGGGATATCATTGGTTCTCGCCTCACAAGGGGGTAATTTTATAAAGAATATTTTGTGCATAACCTAGATATGGGCTCGTTTGGGGGAGGGGTTGAGGCAGAGCATGGGTGGCTTCACGAAATATACAATATTTATAAAATGTGCATTCAGTTGTGCACTTTTACTTTGGCTCCCAGGCTGGTATCAGTGTACACAGCTGCATTTAGGTGTGATTTAAAAGCTGGTATTTTATATCGACACATAGGCGACTGTGTGTCTTGATCAAATGACTTCCTATTCCTCCATCTCTCATGCCTTCCCAAGCCTCTTATTCCCTAGTCTTTCATGGAATCTTTCCCTCCCAATCCAGCATCTTCCCTTTCTTTATCCTCCCCATCCAACATGTCTATGTCCCCCATATCTAGCATCCTCTTTGTTTCTCTATTCCCCCCTTCACTTCCACTGTCTCCTTACTCCTGCCACCTCTGGTGGTAAAACGTGTGTTCTCCAACTCTACTCCCCCTGTTCAGCAGCTTTCCTACAAGTGTTGTGAATTTCCCCCGGCATCAGCCTTCCTCTTCTGCCACCGCAGCCACATCAATCTTGGAGTTACAACAATGCAGAAAGGAAGCATGGGACCTTGAGCATATTCCTACACTGATGGCTCAGCTGCATCCTCCCTCCACAGAAACAAGAAGCCTGTGTTGGAGGAGGCGGGATGCAGCTAAGCCTTCAGGTCCAGGGGGTGATGCAGCTGCAGTTGGCTGTGGGAAGGGAAGGGAGATACTGGGATGAGGATAGGTTTAGAGCACTTGGGAGGTGGGACATGAGGAGGTAATGATAGAGTTTGGAAGGCACATAGATGTTGGGTGTGCATCTGAGTTGGGCAGTTGGCAGAAAACTGACCTTTACATTGGTTGTTCTGCCAATTGCCAGCCTCCCATATAAAAAAACAGCCAGGATGGCAAAATATCAGCTGATAGGCAACCCTTTTTGGCTCATGCCTGCATCAGGGGTCTTTCTATCATAGGAAGCAATAATAGCAAAACCAGATATCATTGAGGGATGAACCTCTAACAGTTAAAATGAATCGCATGTAAACAATGAGTTATGCCAGAACCATCATTCAACATCAACTCATGCCATCACAGCCAAAACATGGATACACAAATGTCTGAATTGAACATTTATTCAATTTGTGAGGAGTGCATCATTGACTTTCCTTCGCTTCATTTGGCTTGCTTTTTCAATGCTTCACATGGATTACAGGCACTCATAAGTGTCAGCAAAAGCCAGGGCTTGAAACAAGTGATTGAGGAGGCAATTGTGCTTAGCTTTTAAAATGGCAAAAAAGTGCCTTTCAGAGCTTTGGTGTTTAATTGGCTGTCCTTATAATTTTCTGGACTATGGCTCTTATGCATATAATTGCTGGCACTCACATGTAGTAGCTGCTGAGTGATGCCATTCTTTTTCTGAATGTGCAGTTTTAGGGAATATTTCTTCTCCAGGACCAAGCAGGAAGTCAGTGCTCACATATGGGTGTCATCGGTGCCGATGAAGCCCCAGCGGAGCATTTCCCCAGCTTTCTATGAAAGCCTTTGAGAATACAGGCACGCATGCGTGGTTCCCTTCCCGCCTAAAGGTGCCATCTTACCTCTTTTTTTTTTTTTCGTGAAGCCCACCGGACGTGTGTCCTGTTCTCCCGGTTAAAATTGGATTTTTTCGGCGATTTTCGCTATTTTTTTTCTCCCGGTTCGACGCCGGTTCCCCTCCCGCCGCGTTCGGTACACCGGTATCGAGCTCGATTCTTCTTTTTCGGTTTTTGCCCTTCGTGGCTGGCGTTCGCGCCCTTTTTTCCATTTTTCCCTGAAAGGCCGGTCCTTTGACCTTGCGGGGACTCTTTTTTTCCCCTATGGCTTCCAGCGGTTTTAAAAAGTGTGATCGGTGTAAGAAACTGATGTCTCTCACCGACACACACGACTGCTGCCTTCGGTGCCTCGGCCCTGACCACGACCCTAAGTCGTGCGGGCCATGTGGAAAGATGTCTTCCAAGGCACTCCGGAGTCGCCAGCAGCAAAAAGAAAGGCTTTTCTCTGACTCAACCTCCGGCCGGGCCCAGACCTCGTCTGAGGCCTCGACATCTCGGTATTCCGATCCCGAGCGCTGTCGAAGCTCCTTGGACAGGGGGTCCCCCTGCCGGGAATGCAAGAGGAAGAAGCAGCTCGCGAAGGCGTCGTCGGAGGAGGTCCCTGGCTCCTCGAGGGCCAGGTCTAAGACCCCCGACCGTCGCCCCGGGCCCGTGGAACTTGAGAAGCCTGCAAAGGTTCCTCGCGTGGAGCTGGAGTTTGCTGGACACGTAAGCCCCGTAGTCCTTGAGGACTCTCCTCCCAGGGAGCAGACGTCGGGCCCGGCGCCGCCGGGGCCCGAGTCGGTGGCTGCTGCGTCTCCCGAGCTGAGTCTCAGGATGACAGCCTTGGAGAGCAGATTGTCTGCCTTCATGGAGCAGCGGGCACTGATGGCCAGCCTGTCTGACGCATCTGCCCCGACCACCGGGACATCGACTTCGAAGTCGACCCCGGAGACCGAGCTGATACTCGAATCCATCGTGGCTCGGAGTCGACCTCGGTCGCGGTCTCCCTCGACCTCCCGTTCGGGACCGAGGGCGTCGACGCCGGTGCTCCAGGGCCCCGCGGGGTCAGACCCTGACTCCTCCTCGGACGAGTCAGCTTGGGAGACGGAGGACGAGGAGTCTCCTGATACCTTCAAGACTCGGTGCGTCCCTTCGGACTCACCGCAGTCTGAGCCGCGGAGTAGGTTCCACCCCCGGAGGATACTCGGTTCTCGGAGTTCGTCCGGGATATGGCTGCTGCCTTGGCTATCCCGGAGGAGCTGAAGAGCTCGAGGCCCTACAGTATGACTCTCCTCCGAAGGAGGCCTTTACTGTTCCGGTTCCTCCGATGCTGGAACGGCTCCTCTTCCGTATGTGGGAGGCACTGGCCTCGGCGCCGGTTCTCAGCAAGCGAGTCGATTCGATCTGTCGACTCCGGAAGAGCCCTGGCTTTCAAAAGGCACAGCTACCACACCATTCTATGGTTGTGGAATCGGCCATGCATCGTCTGAAGAGCCAGAAGATGCACTCCACGGTGCCCCCTGGCAGGGAGGCCCGGAACCTCGATGGCGTCGGTAGAAAGTGCTTCCAGGGCTCGATGCTTGCTTGCCATGTTCAGTCCTACCAGCTGTACATGGGCCATGTACTTGCGGGATCTGGCCAAGGAATTGGCCAGGTTTTCTGCTGGTCTCTCCGGGGAACCCTTGCAGAGATTTAAGTCCTTGTCCTCGGGGATTCGGGACTGCTCGAAGTTCATGTCCCGCGCCGCCTACGATGGCTTCGAGGCATGGCTGCAGTCATCAGACCTCGAGCCATGGGTTCAGGACAAGTTGGTCGATGTCCTTTGCCGAGGTGAAAATCTTTTTGGCAAGCCCATGACCGAGAAGGCCGCTCAGCTCGAAACTGAGCACCTCACACGGACAAGGCTGTCGAGGAAGACCTCTGCCCCTTCTCATAAAAAGAAGGGCTCGGGTAAAAAGCCCTTTTACCCGAAGAAGGGCACTGCCTACAAACAGTACCCGCAATATCAGGCTGCCCAAGCTGCCCCCCAGGGTCAGCAAGCCAAGGGCCAGGGTAATGGGCCCCATAGGCAGAGGACCCCCAAGCCTCAGGCCCCTGCTACCACTCAGCAGGGTGGGGGTTTTTGACTCCTTGAGCGTAGCCTCTCCTCCACTGCTCTCCCAACCCTGCACAGGAGGTCGCCTCGCCCTCTTTGCCCACCAGTGGCCCCTTGTCACCGGGGACAGTTGGGTGCTGGAGATAGTCCACAAGGGCTATGCCCTCCATTTTCACCAACTGCCTCCACCATATTTTCCAGGGGAGCCTCCAAGGCCTCCCCTGCACACAGACCTTCTTCTACAAGAGCTTCATGGTCTGTTGGTGGACAGGGCGGTGGAGCCTGTGCCTCCCCACTTACAAGGTCACGGTTTCTACTCCAGGTATTTCCTGGTGCCCAAGAGAACCGGTGGCCTTCGACCCATTCTGGACCTCAGGAACCTCAACAAATTCCTAGTGAAGGAGAAGTTCAAGATGCTTACTCTTGGGACTCTTCTGCCCTACCTCCAGCAGGGAGATTGGCTATGCTCCTTAGATCTAAAGGATGCGTACACTCACATCCTCATTCATCCAGACTACAGAAAGTACCTCAGGTTCATTGTGGGAGGAAACCATTATCAGTACTGAGTGCTGCCTTTCGGCCTCACCTCCACCCCGAGTCTTTACAAAGTGCCTAGCAGTGGTGGCGGCCTACCTGAGAAATCAGGGAGTCTTTGTCTTCCCCTATCTAGACGACTGGCTCATCAGGGGTCAGACGTGCCAAGAGGCCAATCAAGCCACCCTCAGGAGTATTGCTCTTCTACAAAGCCTGGGGTTTGTCATAAACTTCGCAAAGTCCACTTTGCTCCCCTCCCAGAACTTAGAGTTCATAGGAGCAAGGCTGGACTCTCTGCTGGCAAAGGCTTTCTTGCCAGCAGACAGGGCCCAGAGGTTGATAGCCTTGGCAAATCAGTTTCTCGGCAGGTCCCTGGTCTCCGCCAGACTCTGCCTGAGGCTTCTAGGCCACATGGCTTCGACAGTATATGTGACCCCCAATGCCAGGTTCCATATGAGGCCTGCACAGTGGTGCCTTCGGGCTCAGTGGTCACAGGCCACAGGCAGCCTCAGAGACAGGATAAGGGTGTCCAGACCATTTCTGCACTCCCTCAACTGGTGGCTGCACCCACCCAATCTACTGAAAGGGGTGCCTTTTCAGATTCCAGGGTACACAGTAGTGCTGACAACAGATGCCTCCCTGCAAGGCTGGGGAGCTCATTGTCTGGGCAAGTGCACCCAGGGCCTCTGGTCTCCCTGGGAAGCTGCACAGCAGATCAATCTCCTCGAACTCAGAGCTATTCGATTAGCACTCAAAGCTTTCACTCCTACCCTGGCTCACTAGTCTGTCCTGATTCAGACAGACAACCAAGTTGCCATGTTTTATGTGAACAAACAGGGCGGAACTGGGTCCAGGATCCTTTGTCGGGAGGCTCAGGACCTTTGTTCTTTTGCCCTCAAGCACAACATGCTTCTCAAGGCTGTGTACCTTCCAGGCCAGGACAACTACCTGGCAGACAGATTAAGCAGAATACTGCAGCCCCACGAGTGGCAGCTGCATCCTTCAGTAGTTCAGAAGATCTTCCTAAAATGGGGTCTCCCTTTGATAGATCTCTTTGCCAGCCCAACGAACAAGCAACTGCAAAGTTCTGCTCCAGGCAATCGCATCCTCTGCGGATAGCAGCGGATGCTTTTCTGATATCCTGGTCTCAGGGCCTCCTTTATGCGTTTCCTCCCACGCCCTTGGTGGCCCGAACTCTCTTCAAGATTCTTCAGGACAAGGCCTCGGTCCTGCTGGTGGCTCCCAGGTGGCCGAGACAGCCTTGGTTTCCTCTTCTGCTTCAGCTGGTGGTGGATCCTCCACTACCTCTGGGGTTGCAACCCGACCTTCTCTCACAGGAGCAGGGTTCCCTTCTGCACCCCAATCTCAAAGCTCTCAATTTGATGGCCTGGAGGCTGCAAGGGTAGTCTTGGCTCCTTGGGGCCTGCCTCAGGAGGTTGAGGAGGTTGTCCTAGCCTCTAGGAAACAGTCCACTAGGAAAACCTATGCTCTCAAATGGAAGAGGTTTTCTGTGTGGTGTCAGCTACTTACAGAAGATCCTTTCTCCTGTACTGTGCCAGTAGTCCTTCAGTACTTACTGCACTTGTCAAATCAAGGTCTTAAATCCAATTCTGTTCGGGTCCACCTCTCAGCTCTAGCAGCTCACCACTCTCTGGTGGAGGGACATTCTCTGTCTGGTCACCCCTTGGTGTCTCGCTTTCTTAGGGGCTTGCTTTTGCTCAAGCCTCCTATCCGTCCTCCTGCCCCTGAGTGGGAGCTGAATGTGGTCTTGCAGCAATTGACTCGCCCACCTTTTGAGCCGATGGCTACTTGTCCACTACGCTTCCTCTCCTGGAAGACACTCTTCCTGATAGCCCTTACCTCGGCTAGGCGAGTAAGTGAGCTTCAGGCCCTGGTCTTTGATAGACCTTACACCAGGATTTATAGGAACAGGGTAGTCCTTAGGACTCATCCAAAGTTTCTCCCTAAGGTTGTCTCCTCTTTCCACCTCAACCAGGAGGTGGTTCTTCCAACATTCTTCCCTAGGCCTCATGCAAGCCAGGCTGAAGCAGTCCTGCATACCCTGGATTGTAGGAGGGCCTTATCCTTCTACCTTGACCGTACGCAGGGGCATAGAAGGGCTACCCAGCTCTTCGTCTCCTTTGACCCCAATAAGTTGGGGTTGCCTGTGTCCAAGCATACCTTGTCCATCTGGGTAGCTGACTGTATCACCTGGGCTTATAAGGCGACTGACCTTCCTTTGCAGGGTCGGGTTACGGCCCACCGAGTCAGGGCAATGGCTGCCTCAGTGGCTCATCTCCGCTCTGTGCCCTTGGTAGACATCTGCAGGGCTGCAACTTGGTCTTTAAGCCAGACTTTTGCGGCCCATTACTGCCTGGAGAGGGAGTCCCATAGGGACAGTGCTTTTGGCCAAGCAGTACTCCGGAATCTCTTTGAGGTTTAGGCAACTCCTGCCCTCCTGCCCTCTGTTGGGCTACCGGTGGAGGTTGTGTCCTTGAAAAGCCTTTCTTTGCTGCTGAGACTAGAGGGAGTTCTCTTGTTCAGCCTGGGTTCCTCGGTAGCCCAGAGCTGGGGAGTCCACCCATATGTGAGGACTGACTTCCTGCTTGGTCCTGGAGAAAGAGTAGTTACTCACCTGTAACAGGTGTTCTCCAGGAGCAGCAGGAATCAGTCCTCACAACCCTCCCTCCTCCCCTTGGAGTTGCAGTTGTACATAGTTTATTTTTCATTTTTGTGTGCTGTTCTTAGCTATGTCATTTGACTGAGGTAAGATGGCACCTTTAGGCGGGAAGGGAACCGCGCTTGCGTGTCTGCATTCCCAAAGGCTTTCATAGAAAGCTGGGGAAATGCTCCGCTGGGGCTTCATCGGCGCCGATGACACCCATATGTGAGGACTGATTCCTGCTGCTCCTGGAGAACACCTGTTACAGGTGAGTAACTACTCTCTCCCGCTGCTCATATAGGGAAGTATATGTGTATTTCCTGTAGCATATTGTGTTTTTTACAGAAGGGTCCTTATTTAGTGGATCTTTTGTAAACAGGATGAAAATTGTGAACATCCTGACTTGGATGTTCCATTTCTGATATAGATGCCTTCTGAAAAATGGAGATTTATGTAATTTGCATGAAGGTACTGGGCGAGTTGAAGATCAGTGCCAAATTACTTGGTAACTTTGAACCTATGTCAGGATTAAATAAAAACAGTATTCAATAAAAGTTCCATCACTAAGAAGCCTGCTAATCTTTATTAAATGCATGCAATGTTCTGCTATACCTATTTATTTCTATGGGTGCAACAACACTGAGTGCATGTTAGCGTTTAACACACATTCATCTTTAGTAAAAATGTCCCAGGAATAGAAAACAAATTCGTAATTGTATAATTTAACGTTATACATGCAGCGTATTGGGCTGCATAGATGGTATATGCGTCTGTATCTTTCTAATTACTATACATAATGAGGAAGAGAAAATAAGTTTGTAATCATGTGTATTTTTTACTCATGATTTTGGTGCATTATGTTTAGGGACAGTAGTACTAGCCCTTGACAACATCCTTCAGCAACAGATGCCACAGATTATTTATGTGTTGACTGAAAAAATATTTTTATTTTAAATACATTTATTTTAAATCTGTTACCAGTTAGTTTCATGGAGTGTCCTATAGTCTTATTACTACTAGTTGGAAGGGTAGATAACGCTTGCCTATTCCACACCAACCTTGATTTTATAAACCCCTGTTATATTCTGTCTTTTTGTCTCTAAGTTGATAAGGCCTCCCATGGTTAGCCTTCCTTCATAAGCGAGTTATTCTGTATCCTTCATTTTTGTTGCAACTTTTTGACCCATACTATACAGTACTTGTGATTACACCATGAATTTATATAATGGCATTATAGTATGCACAGTTTTATTCTTTTTTTTCTATGTAATTCCTAACAATTACTTAGCTTTTTTTGAACTCTTCTGCACCCTGTGTTGGAAATTTCAATGTATTACATTTCTACTACATGAGGAAGATGGTGCACCACCCAGAATAACCTCGCCTACATTCCTCTCCCTGCTCGTTATGCAGTTTAGCCAACAATTCTGGGGTTAAATAATCTTGAAATAATTTTAAACCGTCTGTCTTGAGCAACAATGCCCCCCACCCCCCCCCCCCTTAAATTTTAACTGCCAAGTCTTATCCCCCAGGTCCCATCCTAGACAGGAATTCCAGAATGTAAAATGCTAAGTCCAGTTAGTAAGAAAAATACTCAAGTTATTTATATATCTTAGAGAGTAACTCACTACATATCCCCTCCCTTTATAGAACATCTTCTACTTCCTATTTACATTAGACCAATTCCCTTCATTATAAAAAAGCATAGCTGAAAATATTGAAAGAAAGGGATTCTACACTCTCCATCCCTTTCTAATTGCTGCATTGACGACAGCCTCATTTCTTGCAAGAAATCATCAAAGTATATCAACTCCTTATTATCTCAAATTAACTGCAATTCTGTAAATTCTCTCCCCATCCCAAAAGGATGAAAATCCTCTAGTCTCTAGGAATAAGCAGGAAGTCAGTCCTCACTTATGGGTGACGTCGGCACTGATGGAGCCCACGGAGCAATTCCCCAGCTTTCAAAGAAAACTTTTGGGAGTGCTGCCACGATGCGTGGTCCTCTTCCCACCCACGGGTGCCATTTTGCTCAGTCTCCCTTTTTCCGTGGAACCCTTCGGATGCATGTCCTTGTCCCTCTGAAAAAGTTTCATTTTTTTCGCCTTAACAGGCTCCTCTATTTTCCAGTTGCACCGGTCCTATACCCGTCCTTTCCCCACTCTATTTTTTAGAGCTATCGGGGATACTCCTTTTCTTTTCATTTTTTCATTACGGGCTTCGTGCCCTTTTCTTCCCTAACCGCTGGCTGCATGGGTCTTCAACCTAGCAAGGGCCATTTTTGCCCCCATGGCCACCAGATTAAAAAATACGATAGATGCTCTAGGAACATGTCGCTTATGGACACTCATGACTGTTGTCTGCGGTGCCTCGGAGCCGACCATGATCCAGGGCTCTGTTCGCTCTGCAAGAAAATGTCCTCTAAGGCCCTGCTCAACCATAAGCAGAAGTCTGAAGACATTTTCCGAAAGGCCGCCTCGGAGTCCCCAGTGGTGTCCTCGGTTGTCTCCCTTCTGGTGGGTTCCCCACCTACGGCCCCGCATTCTGGGCGATACTCCGATCATGGATCCCCCGAGGTGGAGCGATGCAAAAAGAAGGCCTTGAAGTCGCTGTCTGGGGCTCCCGACAAGCGCGAGTGCTCTCGCACCGGTCACTTAGCCCCCTTTGGCGTTCCCGAGAGTCAGACAAGGAGCGGCCCTGCAAGGTACCCCATACAGAAGCGGAGGCCTTCGGCGAAGGCGCCCGGTCTCCTGAGGGTTATCCTGGTGAGGACCCCCTCTCCTCCTCGGCGCCCGACCCGGGGTCGGCGTCGCAGGGCCCCATGCCCGCATGGGAGTCCCGCATGCTGGTGCTAGAACACAGCATTTCTGCATTCATTGCTTCCCAGCAGGCGCACACGGCCAGCTTTGCTGACTCGTGCCTCGAGACCGCGGGTCCCTCGCGTGGGACATCCAAATCCATCCAGGAAACCCCCGAGAACCGCAGGCCCCATTAGGGTCCTCGACATCTGTTTCTCTCACCTTCCCGTTCCTCGGAGGCGAGATCGTCCAGGGTCTCCGGCACCAGACCACCAGCCACTGGACAGGGCGACCTGCCCGTCTCGGACTCCTCGACCGATTTCTTGGAGTGGGAGTCCAATGGGGACACCTCCCCGGAAACCCGTACCCACTGGGATCTTCTGTCGGACCCCTCATCGCCCGCATTTCAGCGGCGCTCGCCACCCAAAGACACTTCCTTCCTGGTGTTAATCCGGGACATGTCACGGGCCTTAACCTGGTCACCAGGCTGAAGAGGATCCTTGTGCTGAAGAGCTTGACATTCTTCAGTACGAGTCCCTGTCCAGGGAATCCCTTACTGTGCCTGTACCTTCGATTCTATCTCGGCTGCTGCTCCGTATGTAGGAGGCTCCGGCCTAGGTCCCCATCGTAAGCACGCGCCTTGACACGATGTACAAGGTACAATGTGGGCCAAGCTTCCGAAAGACCCAACTCCCACACACCTTGATGGTGGTGGAATCGGCCATGAGGAAGCAAAAGAGCCCGAAATTGCACTCGTCAGTGCCACCCGGCCGAGAGTTGAGAGCCTTTGATGCCCTGGACTGCAAGGCCTACCAAGGCTCCATGCTCTCTTGTCGCATCCAGGCATATCAACTGTACATTGGTATGTTCCTGCACGATTTTTCTAAGGAAATTGGAGGTTTCTCTACGGGCCTTGAGGGAGAGCCCCTCGATAGTTTCTGCACCCTGCTAAAGTCCATCGCAGACTGCTCTAAATACCTCTCCCGAGCCTCCTATGATGGCTTCGAGACATTGGTTCGGGTGGCAGCCGTGGGCATTGGGGCCCGCTGCCAGGCATGACTCCAGTCCTCAGATTTGGAGCAATGGGTGCAGGAGAAGCTCCTGGATGTGCCCTGTCACAGTGAGCAGCTCTTCGGCAAACCGATGGAGGAGAAGGCTGCGGAAATTGAAACTGAGTTTGTCACTAGAACCCATCTTTCCTGCAAAACTTCCACCCTGCCTCGGAAGAAACAGCCGGCCAAGAAGCCCACCTTCCCTAGAAAAGGTCTCCAGTACCGGGGCTACCCTCCATATCCAGCTACCCCCGCGCTGACCACTCCGGCGTGGGTTAAATCTGGCCAGGGGCATTGTAAACCAAAGGCCCAAATGCTGGCTCCCCCATAACCCACTCAGGGATTTTGACGCCATCGGCATAGCCCCTCGCCCTCTGGCGACGCAGCAGCCAGTGGGGGGACGCCTGTCCTTTGCCCCCATCTTGGGCTTCCATCACCTCGGACACTTGGGTCCTTCAAGTCGTCCGAGTCGGCTATCGCCTTCACTTCGACAGGCTTCCACCTCCTTTCTCCCTGGCAGAACCGCCTCAACTCCCCGCGCACCAGCTTCTGCTGCAACGGGAATTACACTCTCTCCTCGCCCAACGGGCAGTCGAGAAGTTCCCTCCCCACCTTTCAGGTCGGGGCTTCTATTCCCGGTATTTCCTCGTCCTGAAAAAGACGGGGGTCTGCGGCCCATCCTCGACCTCCGCAGGCTAAACAAGTTCTTGATGGGGGAGAAATTCAAGATGTCTCGTGTTTTCTGCTGCCCTTCCTCCGGCAGGGCGACTGGCTATGCTCCTTGGATCTAAAGGCCGCTTACGCCCACATCCTAATCCACCCCCAACACAGGCAATATCTGTGTTTCAGGGTGCTCCCCTTCGGCCTCTCGTCTGCCCCACAAGTTTTCACAAAATGCCTTGTCGTGGTCGCCAGAGGGTGCTGGTCTTCCCCTACCTAGATGATTGGCTTGTTATGGGCTCCTCAGTCGAGGAGGCTCGACGAGCGATATCGCATGCTTTCCTCCTCTTGGAAAGCTTGGGGTTCTTGGTCAACTATTTGAAGTCTCACCTCGAGCCGGTGCAGGCGCTCGAGTTTATCGGGGCACGCCTCGACACTCAGCAGACCTTCTTGCCGGTGGACCACTCCACCTGCCTCCAAGCTCTGGCAGCTGGAGTTCAAATTGCTCCCCACCGCTCAGACCATGCTACGTCTCCTGGGCCACATTGCCTCGACCTTGCATGTGGTTCCCCACGCCCGCCTGTACATGTGGACGGCTCTGTAGTGTCTCATTGCCCAATGGAACCAGTCCCTCAGACACCTCAGGGACCCCGTCAGGGTTCTTCCCGACCTCCGCTTGTCCCTGAGCTGGTGGCAAAATCCCCACAACCTCTTGTGGGGGTTGCTCTTCCAGGCTCCACAGCACGATACGGTGCTGACGATAGATGCTTCCCTGTTAGGGTGGGGAGCCCACTGCGGACCCCTCTGCACGCAGGGACAATGGTCACCTTAGGATTCTCAACAGCAAATAAAGTTGCTCGAGTTCTGGGCGATTCGATGGGCCCTGAGGGCCTTCGAGGAACACCTCAGCAGGAGGTCGGTCCTGGTGCATACCGATAACTGTGTAGCGATGTTCTACATCAACAAGGTCGGAGGCACGGGATCGCGCTCCCTCTGCCGGGAAGCGGTCCTCATCTGCTCTTTCGCTGTCTGACGGGGGATGTCCATCAGGGCGACGTACCTCCCAGGTCAAGAAAATGGCCTGGCGGACAGATTCAGCTGGATCCTTCGCCCCCACAAATGGCTGCTGGATCCCAGAGTAGCAGACTGGCTGTTTCTTCATTGGGGGAAGACAGCAATAGACCTCTTAGCCAGCCCCCAGAACATGCAGCTCCCCCGCTTCTGCGGGCTGGTGCCGCACCCGATCAGGGAGGGGCCCGATGCATTTCTCCTGGACTGGTCTCCCAGCCTTCTCTATGCATTCCCTCCTTCCCCCCTCATTGCGAGGAGCCTTTTCAAGGCTCAGCAGGACAGGGCATCGCTGATTCTCGTGGTCCCGGCAGCCTTGGTTCCCGCTCCTGTTCCAACTGTCAACGGAGCCTCTGGTTCCCCTGGTCTCTGCCCGGGGTCTGCTGATGCAGGAGGAGGGCCGGGTGCTGCACCCGAACCTAACTTCCCTATCCTTCACAGCCTGGTGGCTGTACAGGTCTTCCTAGCCTCTCTGGTCCTTCCGGAGGAGGTTGAGGGTAATCCTCCTCGCCTCGAGGAAGGACTCCACTAGGCTAGCCTATGCCTTTAAGTGGAAATGCTTCTCTGTTTGGTGCATGGAGGGCCAGGTCGACCCCTTCTCATGTCCCGTTCGATGGGTTCTCCAGTACCTCCTCCATCTCTCGAGAGAAGGGCTGAAGTCTAACTCTGTTAGGGTTCATTTGAGCGCCATTTCAGCTAATCACTTCCCCATCTAGGGAAAACCCCACTCGGGACAGCCGTTAGTCTCCCACTTCTTGCGGGGGTCTTCTGCTTTCCAAGCCGACCAGCCGCCCTCCCCCGATGGAATGGGACCTGAATATGGTACTCGCACAGCTCACCCGTCCACCCTTAGAGCCAATGGCTACGTGCTCGCTCTGACACCTGTACTGGAAGGTGGCCTTCCTGGTGGCCTGCCTCCAGGCTCTCATGGCTGGTGCCTCTTACACCAGGTTTTATCGGAACAGGGTGGTCCTACGTACCCACCTTAAATTCCTGCCTAAAATAGTTTCGGACTTTGATCTCAACCAAGAGATAGTCCTGCCTACCTTCTTCCCAAGGCCCCACGCCGATCAGGCATCGACGGCTCTCCACACCTTCGACTGCAAACGGGCCTTTTATTTGCAGCGTACCCAGACTCATCGCAAGTCTGACCGGCTTTTCGTGACCTACGATCCTAATAGACTGGGGCAGGCAGTTACCAAGCGCACCCTCTCGGTTTGGGTGGCAGACTGCTTTGCTTTCGCCCATGCGAAGGCGGGCGTCCTGCTAGATTGTTAAGTCACCACACATGGGGTCTGGGCCACAGCGGCCTCAGTAGCCTCGCTGCGCTCGGTGCCCCTGATGGACATCTGCCAGGCAGCGACCTGGTCTTCCGCGAATACCTTCACTGCCCACTACTGCCTGGAGAGGGAGTCCCGCCGTGACAGCACCTTCGGCCAGGCTGTACTCCATAACCTCTTCAGGGTATAAGCAACTCCTGCCCTCCGACCCTTCTTCATGCCTACCGATGGCTTCGCCCCGAGGACTCGGGCTCTTTCAGGCTTTCGCTTCTGCGTTCGGTCTCGCGGAGGCATTTTTTAGTTACAGGTTTGGTAGCCTGTAGCTAGAGAGTCCCATAAATGAGGACTGACTTCTTGCTTGTTCCTGGAGAAAGCGTAGTTACTCACCTGTAACAGGTGTTCTCCAGGGACAGCAGGAATCAGTCCTCATTACCCTCCTGCCTCCCCTGATGAGTTGCTGGATTTTTGTCCTTCCCTTGCCATCTGCTTGGTAGGGCTTGAGCTACGGGACCTGATTGAGCAAGATGGCACCCTTGGGTGGGAAGAGGACCACGCATGCGTGGCAGCAATCCCAAAGGCTTTCTTTGAAAGCTGGGGAATTGCTCTGCGCGGGCTCCGTCGGTGCTGACGTCACCCATAAGTGAGGACTGATTCCTGCTGTCCCTGGAAGAACACCTGTTATAGGTGAGTAACTACACTTTTTTGATTGTGGAAAAAGCATCCTCTTCAACCCACAATGCTTCCTAACCTTTTCCAAATTTTAACATGGGGCTCCTCCCACTTGTTTCCAGAGCCATTGGAGCCGTTAGTGTCACCAATTAATTTAAAAAAGGAATAAGGGCAAAACAATTCCTCTCCATAGCCACCCAGTGCTCCACAATCGGGGCAGTCTTGGTAGCTATGTTTATACAGGATTTATGTTTTCTCAACCTAGCAACCATAGTCAGTGGGGCTCCTTTAAATTGGATAAGAGGTTGGAGTAAAAACATGATCAAAAAAACCACTCTGGTCAGTTTTCCTCTAAACTAAAGCCAAATGAGCTCCAGTATGATCTTGGAAATAACCCTCCCGTCATCTTGAATGAAAGTTTTGCGATGGAGAGGAGAATATCATTCTATTCAGATAAATCCTGCTTATAGTGCCCTGAAGCAGAACCTAGTCTATAAATAGACTTGAATGGAGGGAGCCTTTTATAGTTACCTTGATATATAGTCCGACAAAAAATATCGTGGGAGCACATTGTGTATGGGATTATTTGGGTCACGAAGCAGTCATGAAAGAGCAGGAGTCCACAATTCCTGGCACATGCATCTCCCCTCAGTCATTTCTTTTCCAAGCTAAAGAGTTTTTATGCAGACTCTTCACAAATGGAAATTGAACATCTAGTTAACAGTTTTACTTTCCTTGTATGTTTTCTAGGCATAGAGTATGCTTTTTAAGATGGGGTAACCAGAGCTACACATTCAGAATGTTGGGTACTCCATGGATTTATGTGATAGCACCATAATGATTTCTTTTTTGTTTCTCTATCCTTTCGTAGTTGTTTAGATATGAATAGCCTTTTTGATTGTTGTTAGCTTATCTGGTGCTATGTAAAATAGTAATGACTATAAAGCATTAACATTGAAAAACTTTTCCGGAGTTTAGAAAGTGAGTCTAATTCCAGTATACATACAAGTTTCTGTGTTGTGCCACCTCTTAGTTTTTGTAATATTGATAAGGTTTACTAAAAATTAATTTCTCCTATTAGCTGCGGGTCCTCTATTCTCAGTATCTGCAGAGATGTAAGAGTTTGAATAAACTGCTGTATCACCTGTTCAGGCTTATGCCAGAAAACCCAACTTTTCCAGGCCAAACTGTTGAATTTTCAAGCAAGGAAGGAAAAACATTCTTTACAGAAGAGCTTAATGTGACTGTCCAAGGTCAGTGAAATTAATTTTTATCCATTGATATTGGGAAGATTTAAATAGAATTTAATGAGAGAAAATGGCATATGAATTTTCCGAAGAATTTATTTTTGTTTGTTTTTTAAAGAATTTGACTTGGTTTTCATTATATCTGTAATCTAAATAAGAAAAGATCTAACCTCTTTTACACCAGGCATATGCTAATAGTGAAAATAAAAAAATTAAAGCACTAAATTTTACAATGCCAACCAGGATAACGTGTCTCCAGCTATGCCCTTTCTTATAGGGGACCTCATCCTTTATTATGAGCTTGAAACATATATTCTCCAGGACCAAGCAGGAAGTCAGTCCTCACATATGGGTGACATCGGCGCCAACTGAGCCCCCATGCGGAGCATTTCCCCAGCTTTCAAAGAAAGCCTTTGGGAATGCAGCGCGCATGCGCGGTCCCCTTCCCACCCAAGGGTGCCATCTTGCTCAGTCTTCTTTTTTCCGCAGAGCCCGACGGACATGTTTCGTTTTCACCCGAGGAAAAAGTGGATTTTGTTCTGTGTCTGACCCGTTTCTTCGGTTCGACGCCGGTTTCCCTTTCCCGCCTGGGCCCGATACATCGGTATCGAGCCCGGTCTTCTTTTTTCGGTTTTTGTCCTTAGTGACTAGCGTTCGTGCCATTTTTCTTTTTTCACTGGCAGCCCTGTCTTTTGACCTCGCAGGGGCCCTTTTTCCCTCGATGGCTGCCAGCGGGTTTAAAAAGCATGATCGGTGTAAGAAGCTTATGTCTCTCACCGACACACATGACTGCTGCCTCCGGTGCCTCGGACCCGATCATGACCCAAAGATCTGTGGTCCGTGTGGGAAAATGTCCTCGAAGGCGTTGAGGAGTCGGCAGCACCAAAAGGAAAGAATCTTCTCTGACTCCGCGTCCGGACGGGCTCGGACTTCATCAGAGGCGTCGACGTCTCGGGACTCCGGCCCCGAGCAACGTCGAGGTTCCTCTGAGAGGGGGTCTCCCTCGTGGGAGCATTGCAGGAAGAAAAAACCCGCGAGGGCGGCATCGGTGGATGCACTTGGCTCCTCGAGGGCCAAGTCGCATAGCCCCGAGCGCCGTCCCGGGTCTTCGGAGTCCGAGAGGCCTGCAAAACAGCCTCGTGTGGAGATGGAGTCCCCGGGTCACGTGAGTACTGTAGTCCTCCTGGACTCTCCTCCAGGGGAGCCGATGTCAGGCCCGACGCCGTCGGGGCCCGAGTCGGGGGCTGCTGAGTCTCCTGAGCTCGGACTCAGGTTGACGGCCTTGGAGAGCAGCTTGGCTGCCTTCATGGAACAGCAGCGGGCACTGATCGCTGGTCTCACCGGTGCATCTGCCCCAACCACCGGGACATCAAAGTCGACCCCGGAGGCCGAGCCAATCCTCGAGTCCATGCGCGCTCGAGTCTATCCTCGGCCAAGGTCTCCCTCGGCCTCCCGTCCGGGACCGAGGTCGTCGACGCCAGTACCCTCGGCATCGGGGCGGATGACATCGGTACCTGCCCGACCGGAGCTGCTTGATTCCTCTTCCGAGGAGTCCGGCTGGGAAACAGAGGATGAGGAGTTGCCTGACACCTTTCGGACTCGATGTGTCCCATCGGCCTCACTGGAGTCCGAGCCTCGGAGACGGTCCCCACTGGAGGATACACGGTTCTCGGACTTCGTGCGGGATATGGCCAAGGCCTTGGTCTTCCCCGCAGATCCCGAGGAGGAGCCTCGAGCCGAGGAGCTCGAGGCTCTGCAGTATGACTCTCCCCCAAAGGAGGCCTTTACTGTACCAGTTCCTCCGATGCTGGAACGGCTGCTCTTCCGCATGTGGGAGGCGCCGGCCTCGATGCTGGTTCTGAGCAAGCGGGTCGATTCCATCTGTCGAGTCCGCAAGAGCCCCGGGTTTCAAAAGGCACAATTACCGCACCACTCCATGGTTGTGGAATCAGCCATGCATCGTCTGAAGAGTCAGAAGATGCACTCCTCGGTGCCTCCCGGCTGGGAGGCCCGGAACCTGGATGCCCTCGGTAAGAAGTGCTTCCAGGGCTCTATGCTTGCTTGCCGTGTCCAGACCTACCAGTTGTACATGGGCATGTACCTTCGAGACCTGGCAAAGGAGATTGCCGGGTTCTCAGCTGGTCTCTCCGAGGAACCTTTGCAGAGGTTCAATGCCCTGTCATCGGGTATTCGTGAGTGCTCGAAGTTTATCTCTCGAGCAGCCTATGATGGCTTTGAGGCTTTGGCCTGGGTAGCTGCAGCCGGCATCGGTGCACGCCGTCAGGCCTGGCTACAGTCATCGGACCTCGAGCCATGGGTGCAGGACAAGTTGGTCGATGTCCCATGCCGAGGTGAAAACCTCTTTGACAATCCCATGGCTGACAAGGCTGCAGAACTCGAGACCGAGACTCTTACCCGGACAAGGCTGTCCAGAAAAACCTCTGCCCCTTCTCAGAAGAAGAAGGGCTCGGGGAAAAAAGACCTTTTACCCGAGGAAGTCATCTGCCTATAAACAGTGCCCTCATTTTCAGGCCTCTGCAGCTCCCCAACAGGGTTAGCAGGCCAAGGGGCAGGGACATGGGCCCCATAGGCAGAAAGCCCCCAAGCCGCCAGCTCCGGCTCCTGCACAGCAGGGAGCGGGGTTTTGACTCCAGTGGCATAGCCTCTCCTCCTCAGCTGGCCCACATCAGCACAGGAGGCCGGCTGGCCCTGTACGCCCACAGGTGGTCAGCCATAACAAGGGATACCTGGGTACTAAGTATAGTCCAGAGGGGCTATCTCCTCCACTTCCACCAGGTACCCCCCTCCTATTTTCCAGGGGAGTCTCCAAGACTTCCTCTGCACAGGGACTTACTCCTGCAGGAGTTAGCAAGTCTTGTAAAGGAACAGGCAGTGGAACCAGTGCCCACCACCTGAGAGGTCACAGCTTCTATTCCAGGTACTTTCTGGTACCAAAAAGAACAGGAGGCCTCCGGCCCATCCTAGACTTGCGAAATCTCAGCAAGTTCCTGGAGAGGGAAAATTTCAAGATGCTTACCCTTGGAATCCTGCTGCCCTACCTCCAGCAGGGAGATTGGCTATGTTCCTTAGACCTAAAGGATGCTTATACTCGCATCCTTATCCTCCAGACCACAGACAATATCTCAGATTTGTAGTGGGAGGAAACCACTATCAGTACAGAGTACTGCCTTTTGGCCTAACCTCTGCCCCCAGAGTATTCACCAAGTGCCTGGCGGTGGTGGCGGCCTACCTAAGGGTTCAAGGCCTCTTTGTCTTTCCATACTTGGACGACTGGCTCATCAGGGGTCAGTCCCCACAGGAGTCCAATCAAGCCACCCTTCGCACTGTCGCTCTGCTTCAGCACCTGGGGTTTGTTATAAACTTCGCAAAGTCCACTTTGCACCCCTCACAGAACATGGAGTTCATAGGAACAAGACTGGACACCCTTCAGGCAAAGGCCTTTTTACCCATGGACAGGGCCCACAGATTGATGGATCTAGCCAGGCAGTTCCACAGCAATTCTCTGGTCTCCGCCAGACAATTCCTGAGGCTCTTAGGCCACATGGCTTCCACGGTCCATGTAACTCCGAATGCCCGTCTACACATGAGGCCAGCTCAATGGAGTCTCAGAACTCAGTGGCATCAAGCCACAGGAAGCCTCACGGACAGAGTGAGGGTGTCCAAACTACTAGAGTCTGCTCTGCAGTGGTGGCTTCATCTTCCGAATCTAGTGCACGGGGTGTTTTTTCAGACACCTCCACACTCTCAAGTGCTGACAACCGATGCTTCTCTTCAAGGTTGGGGTGCACATTGCCAAGGAGCATGTATTCAAGGCCTGTGGTCTCCTTGGGAGGTCACACAGCAGATCAATCTCTTAGAACTGAGAGCTATCCGCTTAGCCCTGAGAACTTTCTCACATCTCATCTCTCACCAGTCTGTCTTGGTTCAGATGGACAATCAAGTTGCTATGTTCTATATGAACAAACAAGGGGGCACAGGGTCCCGCCTCCTCTGTCAGGAAGCACAGAAACTGTGCTCCTGGGCAGTCGATCACGGCATACTTCTCAAAGGTCAGGAGAATTACCTGGCGGACAGATTGAGCAGGATCCTGCAGCCGCACGAATGGCAGTTGAATCCTTTAGTGTTCAACAGGTCTTCCTGAGATGGGGTCTTCCAACCATAGATCTCTTTGCCAGTCCCCTGAACCATCAGCTTCCCAGGTTCTGCTCCAGACAACCGCATCCTCTCAGAATAGCAGCAAATGCGTTTCTCATTCCATGGTCTACAGGCCTCATATCTGCATTATCTCCCACGTCTCTAGTGTCCAAGACACTGTTCAAAGTGATCCAGGACAAGGCCTCAGTGATCTTGGTGGCCCCCAGGTGGCCAAGGCAACCCTGGTTTCCACTTCTTTTGCAACTAGCGGTGGACACTCCTCCTCTTCTGGGGATGCAACCCGATCTCCTGTCTCTGGAGCAGGGATCTCTCTTACACCCCAATCTCCTGTCCCTCAATTTGATGGCCTGGCTGCTGAAAGGGTAGTTCTAGCGCCCTTACTACTGCCTAGGGAAGTGGTGGATGTGGTCTTGGCCTCTAGGAGGCAGTCCACCTGAAAGTCTTATGCCGTTAAGTGGTGTAGATTCTCTACCTGGTGTAGTCAGCACAACAAGAATCCTTTCTCATGCCTGGTACCAGTGGTGCTGCAAAATTTGCTTCACCTGTCCAACCTAGGCCTTGTCCAATTCTGTGAGAGTTCATCTTAGTGCTCTTTCAGCACACCACTCCCCAGTGGAGGGTCAGTCTCTCTCAAGCCATCCTTTGGCGCGTTTTCTCAGAGGCCTGCTTTTGCTTAAGCCTCCAGTGCGTCCACCTGCCCCTGAATGGGATTTAAATGTGGTCTTGCAACGGCTTACTTGCCCATCATTTGAATCTATGGCTACTTGCCCTCTGCGTTTTCTCTCCTGGAAAGCGTTGTTTCTGGTAGCCTTGTGCTCAGCAAGGCGAGTGAGTGAGCTTCAGGCCCTAGTATCAGATGCTCCTTATACTAGGTTCTATAGGAACAGGGTAGTCTTACGGACTCACCCTAAGTTCCTGCCAAAGGTTGTCTCCTTCCACCTCAATCAGGAGGTGGCTCTTCCAACTTTCTTTCCCAGGCCGCATGCCAGCCGGGCTGAGATGGTCCTGCATACCCTTGACTGTAGGAGGGCATTGTCCTTCTACCTTGACCGTACACGGGAGCACCGGAGGGCTGTTCAGCTCTTAATCCCAATAAGTTGGGGTTGGCTGTCTCTAAGCGTACTTTGTCCATATGGGTAGCCGACTGTATCGCCTGGGCTTACAGGGCAGCCGGCCTCTCGTTGCAGTGTCAGGGCGAAGGCTGCATCAGTGGCTTATCTCAGCTCTATTCCGTTGGCAGACATCTGCCGGGCCGCTACTTGGTCTTCAAGCCAGACTTTTGCGGTCCACTACTACCTTGAGAGGGAGTCCTGCAGGGGCAGTGCTTTCGGGCAAGCGGTACTCCATAATCTCTTTGGGGTTTAGGCAACTCCTACCCTCCGGCCCTGGTGTTGGGCTACCGTTCGGGGGCGTTATCAGAGAAGATTCTGTTCTTGCATGCTGAGGCTCTAGAGGGAGCTCATTTTTCAGCTTTGGTTCTCCGGTATGCCTTAAGCTGGGGAGTCCCATATGTGAGGACTGACTTCCTGCTTGGTCCTGGAGAAAGAGTAGTTACTCACCTGTAACCGGTGTTCTCCAGGAGCAGCAGGAATCAGTCCTCACAACCCTCCCTCCTCCCCTTGGAGTTGCAGTCATATGATTTATTTTGTTATTTTTGCTGTCTTTAGCTATGTCATCAGACTGAGCAAGATGGCACCCTTGGGCGGGAAGGGGACCGAGCATGCGCGCTGCATTCCCAAAGGCTTTCTTTGAAAGCTGGGGAAATGCTTCGCACGGGGGCTCCGTCGGCGCCGGTGTCACCCATATGTGAGGACTGATTCCTGCTGCTCCTGGAGAACACCTGTTACAGGTGAGTAATTACTCTGAACGACTGCCTTCCAAAGTAACACATTTTAGATTTCTTGTATTTTTGCCCTTTTAAAATTAAATTCTGTAACACAGATATTTAGCAGGCCTGGGCTTCATTTTTAGTCTACTTTCCGAAGAGAGGTAGGCATGTTATGGGAGGTGAGGAAATGCCAAGAGGAGTCAGACACTTGTAGTTTCTTCTGGGTCCTTGCAGCACAGACTCTGGGAAACTTTCTTTAGTTATCTGTGGAATTTCTTGTTAGTGTGACATTAGAGTAATGGGAGGAACATACTAAGACTAGCATTGGGAATTACCTGCATAGGCATTATAAAGATTATATATATTACACACACACACACACACACACGATTTTCATGACGCACACACACACACACACACACACACACGATTTTCATGTTTTCCTTCACTTAAAAAGCTTAGAGGGTAATTTTCTAAAGCATTTTTGTAGGTTGAAGAGCACATTATTTGCAGAAATAGCTCTTACTCAGTTGCCCACTTGAAATGTGAGCAAGCTTACATGCGTACATGCTGTGTGTGGACATGTTCCCAAAGTAGGAGTTGGGGAAGAGTTTTCACTTATGCACACAATTCCAAAACAGTGCTTGTATGCACATAAATTAACAAAAGATTTGTACAAACTGTAGAGCAGGTATAAATATTAGTGCCCACTGAAGATTCAGCAGTGCCTAAGCAGAGGAAAATGAGTGTCTATTTTTTACTTATGCATGCAGTCTAAAATATCCCTATTAATAAGAACCCTTTCAGAAAGGTAGCCATTTAAGTCTGGAGTAGCAAAAATGAGAGGCAGGAGCACTTTAAAGATTAAACTGGGTGGTGATTACTGAAAGAATACTCTGTACCTCCCCTCACCGGCAACACTCCAGGTTCTTGGGTAACAGAAATCCACACTCAAAGCAATCAGAAGGCAATCTGTAAATCTTGGTAAATAATACACAACACACTTGTATTATAACAACAAACCAAAGCTTTGGGAGAGCAAGCTAGGCCTCTGCCTATGTTTACTCTGCCATCATAGCTTTAGGCCACTTTATTTATAGGTAAATATTTGATTATCCAGCATAATTCTCACTTTATTGTTCTACGTCTAATATTACGCATCGATATCATCATAGTTCAGTGCTCGTTAGCATAGGTCATCAGGAGAAGACATACACATATTCTCAGACATAACTATGTAGGCATTAATTCTAATTAATTCTAATACTGACAGTTTGATATCTCTAACCAGAGACTGGGAGACAACTTGCCCTTTACTTATCTTATATAAACATAGACTAGTGTTTATATTACTAGGAACCTTTCACCTAATTATCCTAGCAGAGTCTTTCAAGGATGTTACTGAGCAAAAAGCTCTGAATGGTATTAACTCTTTCTTAGGGCTAGTAAAATATTGTTGAGTGCCCTGGCAGTATACACAGCCCTGTACAGGCTAGCTTACTTTCAGTCCCTCCTCTGATTCTGTAAAGAATCATTTCAAAGGTAAGGCAACTCAGACATTGATATCAAAGAAGGATTGTACCTAGATTCTGGGTCTATCTGTAACATCATTTTAGGGGTCAGTGCCTCCACTGATTTCTTACAGCAAGCAGATATTACACAGAGAATTAATGCTCCTAAAATGAGAATGCCCAAAAAAACAAACAATGATGCTAACATGCCTTGCAAGGGGCCTAGAAAATGAACTCCAGAAAGAAGGAACAGAATAAAAAAAAAATCAGAAAAAAACCCCTTACATAACTACTACTTGATACAAAAGTACGATTCCTAACCTTATCTAGTAGGCCTCTCACTATTTTTCCTTCATCGTCAAGCATACTGCAACAGTGATTAAAAATTAATCCATACACGCCATTCCCCTTCGCTAGGAGATATTCTAAAGCCATGCGATTCTGGGCTGCATAAACAGACACCTTGTCCACTGCTCCTTGTAACACACTAATAACCTCTGTGAGATCCAGGGCTGTAAGTTCAACAACTGCCTGTAATCGCATAATCTGGGTACCATATTCTCTGGTGGATGCTATGGCTTCAAAAGTTGTGAGCCAAACAGTACCTGTAAATACATCTATCTGAGATTCAGTTAAAGGACTTGTAGAGTCTACCAACTGCTGAGCTATATCCTGAGGGGAACCATCCCTTTTTCTTCTTAAAGAATTATTCCGGGTTGATGATAAAGTAAATTTTGGTAAGGTAAAATACGCCACGGGGTGTCTAACTGGGCAACATAGCAAGTACCTGACCAACCTCTGGGAAATTCCGTATATGTAAGATTACCACACACAAAATAATCTCCTTTTAAAGCCACTAATCCATTTTCCCAAATTGTCAAGTTGTGGGGACAAGATATATTCTGTGTGCAGTTATTCAGAGCCCACTGAGTAATGTTCATTTCTTTAATTCCAACAGATAGATTACGTTCCCAGGGATGGTAATACCCTAACAAAGGGAAACTCCAGTTAGATATGTTTAGGTCTGAACTAGAGTCATTCAAAGGGTAGCCAGAACTATTATACTGTAACAAGTCATAATCATGCACTTGGTTCCCTTGAACTTGCATTAATTGTACTACTGAAATATAAGTTTTTCTTACGTGGGACTTTTTATACCAGATAGAAGAATTATGTAGCATTACTATGCTACAAATGTTCCATGGAGTGCCCCCTACCTTATTCCCTGTACTTTGAGACATGAAACATATTGGAGGGGACTTTAAAGGCATAGAGCTGACTACGCTAGGTTCTGTGTTTGTATGAGACCATTAGATTAAAATGTCTTCTGTAACTGAGTGTAAATGCGACTCAAAGATATTTGGGTATTTCCCAGAACATTCCCAAGATTCTAAATGCAGTACTGCTTCATTAACAATATGCCACAGCACAACTAAGACCAGATAAGGAAACATTCTTAGCAAACCTCTAAATATCTGAAACTATAATAAATAAATAAACAATAAATAAATAAAACTATAAAATAATAAATAAATAATAAACTATAAATAAATGTTCTAAGACAAAATGAAAATACACCTACTCTTCTTAATATGATGTAGATATATATTATAGCTATAACTACCCTCTAATTCTCAATCTCTTCATGAAGTAGAGGTTAAGTGCCAAAAGGTCATTGCTTATATATCAGTAAAACACTGATTCAAACTAACTTTATCCACCTAAGCAGAAGTATAGATGCTGGAAGAAGGTGTTTTGCATAATTAGTCCATTCAAAAGCACTTAAATCCTGATAGTCTTTTTCTGTAATATCACTGTTGTTCAATGAGTCTCTGCGTTGCAATCTCTTGATTCACTGATGCAGGGAACCACCTTCTGGATCCTGTGAAGGAGCCTTTTTACACTGTGTAAGATGTATCCAAGGAGAGTGTCCTTCCACTTTACAAGCTGAGTATCCCACCAGGAGCACACGGAATGGACCTAGGAACTTGAGAGCCAGAAGTGTCTTTGGATGCAAATTCTTAATCAGGACCCAATCTGGTGACTTCACTTCTGGATATGATGATTCTTACGGAACATCTCGTTGAGGATTCTCCTGCAATAAAGGGGAAACAGAGGATTGAGTGCAATTGTGAGCAATAAGTCCAAATATCACTGCGCAACAATTGAGGATCCGGGATAACTGCCAATTCATGTGGAGAAGTAGCTGGACGTCTAGTAACTATTTCATATGGTGTCAGGCTGGAGGAAGTACGCATTGCCATAAGGGCAAAAGGAAGGGCTTCTGTCCAATCTGTAGCCCAATCCTGTGTCAGAGTGCGTAAGTGACCTTTGAGTGTCCTAGTCATCCGTTCCATTTGGCCAGAGCTTTGCGGAATGTAAGGAGTGTGCAGTTGTCTCTTAATACCAAACCAAATTTTCAATACCCTCCCAGTCACTCGCAATGAAGACTGGACCCAGACAAGAAGAAAGAACAAAAAGTACACCCCAAACAGGAATAAACTGAGTGAGCAGTAATCTGATGGCAACCCCAGCAGTCATACTGGTAGTGGGATAAGCCGCTACCCATTCAGAGAAAAGACAAGTGACCACCAAACAAATACCACCTCTTTCCTCTGGCACAGGGCAGATCTGCAAAACAAGCTGCACAATCAAAAAGGGTTCGGAAGGCAGAAATCCTAATAACTGACCCTAAGCTGACCCTTTGCCAGTCTTGAAACAGTACAGACAAGCTGTGCCAAAGAAAAAAATAACAGAAGTTCAGGTGATACCGGAGAACCAAAAAGACATAATTCATAGCCACAGTAGTAAAGCTTATGATGCAGGAACAGGGCAAGTGGAAACAATAGACTGTCAGGACAAAGAAGCAGATGATCCTTTTCCCAGTAGCTGGAAGAGGCGAAAAAAGAAGTATCTTGATATTGCTGCAAGAGAAATGAAAGTGAAAACAAAGTCATATTAGACGGTGTTAAATACAGCAATGTCGGTGACGCCGATGCTCAAAGAACAGCTTGCCATGCTTCTTTCTCTGCAAAAGGGTTGCCCTTTGCAAACACTGCTGCTAGCCGTGCACTGGTAAACGGCAAAAAAGCTGAGTCCACTACATCATTAACTGTTGTGACTGCATAGCCCACACGAAGTTTGCCCTTGTCATCTCTGAAAGCAGAACCATCCACAAACAAAGTTATATCCGGGGCTGGTAAAGGTATAGGGGTAAGTTCAGGTCTAGCTCGAGAAAACGTCAAATAATCATGAGACCCATCCTCCTCCACAAGAGTTGCCAAGGGAGCTAGAAGTGTTGAAGGGTTGCATATACTTCAAGAGGGTGCTGCAAAACTACAAATCAGTAATGTCAATTGCCGAAGCCACTGCTACCAAACTACGTAGACATAGTGGAAGTCCCAAAGTCACTGCATCAAATCGCTTTGAGAAATAGCCTACTGGCTTGCAACCAGTTGGGAAAGCTTGTAAAAGCACACAGGTAGCAGAAGAATCAGAAATAGCCACATACAATTTGAATGGTAAAGAATAATCATATACAAGAAACATGGCGCATTTCCAGTGCAATTTTTACATTTAAAACAAACCTCCCACTGTGATAATGTGGGTACAGTGAGGCCTTCAGATCCTTCTTTCCCAATGAGAGCATAAAGCGGAGCAGTAAGATCTGAGAAATTTGCTAGTTGTTTACAGAAGATTAATAAACCCAGGAATCTACGCAATAACACAGGTGTCGCTGGAAAAGGCAATGACCAGAATAGGTTTCAATCTAGCAGAGGTAATTGCACGACCAGATGGTGTTAGGACAACACCCAGGAAAGTAACATTTTGAAATACAAATTGCAGTTTAGACAAATTAACCTTTAAACCTAAATTAGCAATATGAGCTAATAGGGACAAGGAATCTGACAAACAAATCTCATAACTTGGTGAACATAAAAGCAAATCATCCACATATTGAACTAAAGAGGAATGGTCGAGTCTTACATCAAATAATGCAGTTCTTAAGGCCTGTGAAAAATATGCAGGACTATCGGTGTACCCTTGACACAAAGTATACTGCTTATTGTCAAAATGGAAAGCAAATAAAAATTGGTTTTCTTTGCTAATTCTTACTGAAAAATAAGCAGAACTCAAATCTACAACAGAAAACCAGGTAGTCCCTGAAGGCAAAATCACATTATTTACTGCTCGCAGGTCTTGCACAAATCTATAAGTCTTACCGTCAGCCTTTAGTACAGGAAGAATTGGAGTCTTACATGATGAAGTTGTAGAATAAATGACACCTTGTTTCTGAAGATCTTCAGTCACAGGATGAAGTCCTTCAATGGCAGCTGCTGGCAGTGGATACTACTCGAGTCTAGGAAGCTGAACTCCAGGTTTCACGGTGATTCTCACAGGCGGGATAGAAAGACATCTGACATTAGATCCCGGCACTGCCCACAGGGTAGAAGGAAGTTGTCCAAGAGCAGGATGAATGGTACTGGCATCTGCAGGAGACGTCACTTCAGAGAGAGAGTACAGCTGGAAATATAACTTGCCACTCATCCAGGATAGAGTAGCATGATGTGAAGCCAGAAAATCCCGACCTAAAAGATTCACTGGTAAAGTGTCTCCTACAAGAAAAGTAGTAGGATATACAGTCTCTCCAATCCTGAGGAGTTACATTCAAATTTAACAATAGTCATGCATCCCATGTATCATCTCCACAATCTTCTGGGTTAGAGAAGCACTGATATACGGGAGTGAATTCAGCTGTTACCGGAGGGGGAGGAGGGAAATCAGCTCTCTGGCCATCAAGATTCCGATTCCGGGGACAGTCTCGCTGCAAATGCCCAATCTCACCACAAGTATAACAAGTACGCATTTCTCTGGACTGTCCATGCCCTCGCTGAGGATTCCCATGACCACCTCTGGCTCTGGTTCCTACCTCTCCCCCTGCCCATGGGTGGTTGCATAGAAGCAATCTGCAAGCTGAGCAATTTATTCTTTTTCACATCTATTCTGGTTTGTTGCTCTTGCTGTTCCTTGAAAAATTTCAACTCACTGTATCGAGCTCCTTCCAGAATTGCATCAGCTGTTCTAGCTGGCCAATCTATTATTGAAGTTTCTAAAATTTCTTTTATTCTCGGGATTAAGCCATTTACAAAAATATTAGTGAATCCTGAAGGTGTGTCTTCTGCTTCACCAGAATAGTCTTTAAAAGCTAGCATACACCTAGTGTGAAAATCTGTAACCTTTTCACCCCTATCCTGCCTTAGAGATGTTAATCTCGACCAACCCTTTACAGGTTTGCATACTACTTTAAGGGATTCTCTCTACACATAAACAAAATTATCTCTTTTAGTCTTCTCTTGGAAATCTATCACAGGGTCTGCCACGAACTGGATGAGTGACCCTATGAAAATCAGCTGGATTAAAAAACACAGTTCTGAGCAAATTATCTAGAGCTGCCCAAATGGGATTATAACTGTTAATTATTTGAGACCATAAAGACACAAATCTACCAGGGTTATCCCTGTAATTCAGAAAAGTTTTAGTGAAATCAAACACTTCAAGTAGTCACAATATCATTTCCCACAGCTGCTTCAGTTTAACAGTGGCAGAACATAAATTATGTTGCTGGTGTAGAACGTCCTGAATAGAGCCTAGATCATAATATAATTGGTCACACTTCTCTTTGTAAGATTCATAATGTCTGTCCAAATCTCTCTCATTTTTATCAATAAGTTCATCAGAAACACTAAAGGTAAAAAGTGGACTGTTGTAGTTGTTGTTATGGAAGGACAGACTAGATAGGCCATGTGGTCTTTTTCTGTCATCATGTTTCTATGTTTCTATGTTTAATTCTTTTGCAACAGAAACACTATGACCTATTGCTACTTTTAAGATTCTTATTACAAGTACAACACTTTCCGTTTCTTGATTCAAACGTGCTCTCAATTCCTTGAGCTGGGAGACATTCCAAATATCCAACATACACAATTCTACTCCCCCTAACTGCTGTTGCTCTTTAAGTATTTTCTTTTTCTCTTAGTTCTGCTACACGAGTGATCCTCACTCACTCAGCTGGTCATTAGTTACATTTCCTAACACAAACAACTTTTGTTTCAAAACCTAAACATTACTATGTTTTTCATCATGTACCATCCGTTCCCACCATGTAAGCACAATTGCACGGTTTACCTTTAACCGCTAACTCATATCTCAGGCAATGGACCTTATCTACAGAGAAAGCTCCCTCCAAAGGAAACTGCAAATCCTCATTACCTTTTGTCACTGAATCCCTATGTGCTACGGAATCGATGGCTACATCACCATGCTTCTCATACATACAATAGAAGCATACAATAAGGGCTACCTTTTTTTAAACACTAAAGCCCTAGCTCTGTCATGCCATTCACGCATCTGAGACGGAGCCTGTCTACTTAACAGATTACCCATCACTGGTAATACTCACAAATCTTCTGGCACCTTCTGCCCTTGCCTTGAATGCAGAGATCCGTTTCCTGGCACAGCACCATCTGAAAGAATACTCTGTACCTCCCCTCACCGGCAACACTCCAGGTTCTTGGGTAACGGAAATCCACACTCAAAGCAATCAGAAAGCAATCTGTAAATCTTAGTAAATAATACACAACAAACTTTTATTATAACAACAAACCAAAGCTTTGGGAGAGCAAGCTAGGCGTCTGCCTATGTTTACTCTGCCATCATAGCTTTAGGCCACTTTATTTATAGGTAAATATTTGATTATCCAGCATAATTCTCACTTTATTGTTCTACGTCTAATATTACGTATCAATATCATCATAGTTCAGTGCTCATTAGCATGGGTCATCAGGAGAAGACATACACATATTCTCAGACATAACTATGTAGGCATTACTTCTAATTAATTCTGATACTGACAGTTTGATATCTCTAACCCAAGACTGGGAGACAACTTGCCCTTTACTTATCTTATATAAACATAGACTAGTGTTTATATTACTAGGAACCTTTCACCTAATTATCCTAGCAGAGTCTTTCAAGGATGTTACTGAGCAAAAAGCTCTGAATGGTATTAACTCTTTCTTAGGGCTAGTAAAATATTGTTGAGTGCCCTGGCAGCATACACAGCCATGTACAGGCTAGCTTACTTTCAATTACTAATGTGAAACCTTAATTTGTTTAACTATAATTTGGGTTGTTTTTCCCCGAGTGCATAACTTTATACTTGTCCACATTAAATTTCAAATGGCACTCGGGGAAAAATAACCCAAATTATAGTTACACGTTGCAACATTCCATGTTAGGAATTATCACCCACGAAAAGGATGTAGGCGGCGTCATGAAACCCTCTGCTCAGTGTGTAGTGGCATCCAAGAAAGCAGATAGAATGCTAGGCATCATAAGGAAAGAAATAGAGAATAAAATAAAGGATTTTATAATGTGTCTATCGCTCCATTGTGTGACTGAACCTTGAATATTGTTTGCAGTTCTGGTTGCCATATCTAAAGAGGATTTAGCGGAATTAGATAAAAGTACAGAGAAAAACAATCAGATTACTATGCTGCTTATCCCAGGGATTTCTCCCAGTCCACTTTTATAATGGTTTATGGATTTTTCCTCCAGGAACTTGTCCAAATCTTTTTTATACCCAGCTACATTAACAGCTTTCACTACATCTTCAGGCAACGAATTCTAGAGCTTAATTATACATTGAGTAAAAAATATTTTCTTCAATTAGTATTAAATGTACTACTTTGTAGCTTCATTGTATGCCTCCTAGTGCTTATACCTTTTTAAAGGAGTAAACAACCAATTCATGTTTACTTGTTCTACTCTGCTCATTATTTTATATCCCTCTATTTTATCTCCCCTCAGCTGTGTCTCCTTCTTTCAAGCTGAAGATCCCTAACTTTATAAGCCTTTCCTCATTGGGGTATACTTCCATCCCCTTTATCATTTTAGTTGCCCTTCTCTGTACCTTTTTCTAATTCTACTATATCTTTTTATAGAAGCAGTGACCAGAACTGCATGCAAAACTCAAGGTGCAATCACACCATGGAATGCTATAGAGGTATTATGATATGCTTTGTCTTATTCTCTCTTCCTTCTTTTATAATTCCTTTCATTTTATTAGCATTTTTGGCTGCCACTTTATATTGAGCAGATGATTTCAGTGTATAGATCCTTTTGCTGGGTCATGGCTTTTAATGTGGAATGTTGCATCGTATAGCTGTAGTTTGGGTTGTTCTTCCCTAAGTGCATAACTTTGCATGTGTTCACATTAATTTTTTTTTATATTTACGCAATTTTACAATTTAACAATCCAATGTGAAAGATAAACTTAGGTTAAAAAAATTAAATTCCCCCATAAATAATAGGAAAAAAGACAGTTCATCTACTACAGCCCACAAGTTACAGGAACTGAAGATCCAAGACAAAGGAAAAAGAAAACAGGATTAAAACTACTACTACTACTACTGAGCATTTCTACAAGTCGTACGCAGCGCTGCACAGACAAGAGAGTCCCTGCTCATCAGAGCTTACAATCTAGTCAAGACAAACACAGAAGGTGTAGGCAGGGATAAAGCAAGGGAAGGAAAAGGAGATCAGGAGAGTCGAGATCCAAAAGCAGCAGCGAAGAGGTGAGTTTTCAGCCTGGATTTGAAGAGGGTTAGGAAAGGTGCCTGGCATACAGACACAGGTAGTTTGTTCCAGGGGTGCGGTGCAGCAAAGTGAAAGGAGCGAAGTCTAGAGTTAGCAGTGGAAGAGAAGGGCATAGATAGGAGCAGTTTGCTGGAAGAGCAGAGTTCCCGAGGGGGGTTGTAAGGAGAGATAAGAGAAGAAAGGTAGTGAGGAGCCGCGGAGTGAATGCATGTATAGGTCAGTAGGAGAAGTTTGAACTGGATGTGGAAACGGATAGGGAGCCAATGAAGTGACTTGAGAAGAGGAGTAATATGGGTATGACAAGGCTGGCAGAAGATTAGCCGCGCAGCAGAGTGTTGAACAGATTGAAGGGGAGCGAGATGATTCAAAGGGAGACCAGCAAGGAGTAGGTTACAGTAGTCAAGACGGGAGGTGATTAAGGAGTGGATAAGCGTTTTAGTAGTGTGTTCAGAGAGGAAGGGGCTGATTTTGCTGCTGATATAGAGAAAGAAGCGGCAGGTCTTAGCCATTAGATGGATGTGTGTGGAGAAAGAGAGAGAGGAGTCAAAGACAACCCCCAGATTGCGGGCTGAGGAAATAGGAAGGAGTACAGAGTTATCCACGGAGACCGAGAAGGGAGGAAGAGGAGGGGAGGTTTTGGGGGGAAGGATAAGAAGTTCGGTCTTGGCCATGTTCAATTTCAAGTGGCGGTGACACATCCAAGCAGAAATGTCAGAAAGGCAGGCAGAGATCCGGGTCTGGATTGCCGGAGAGATTTCAGATGCAGAGAAGTGGATTGGGAGTCATCGGCATACAGATGGTACTGAAAGCCATGGGAAGAGATAAGTGCACCAAGGGAGACTGCGTATAGAGAGAGAAAAGGAGCGGACCCAGGACAGATCCTTGGGGTACACCAACTGGGAGCGGGGTAGCAGAGGAGGAGGAGCCACCAGAACACACACAGAAGGGAGTGATGGGAGAGATAGGAGGAGAACCAGGATAGTACAGAGCCCCTAAAACCAAGCGAGGACAGGGTATCAAGGAGAAGGTTGTGGTCAACAGTGTCAAAAGCAGCAGAGAGGTCAAGGAGGATGAGATGAGGACAGAGTAAAGGCCCTTGGATTTTGCCAGGAACAAGTCGCTGGAGACTGTGGCAAGAGCCATTTCAGTAGAGTGTAGAGGACGAAAGCCAGACTGTAAGGAATCCAGGAGGGCATGAGAGGAGAGGAAATAGAGGCAGTGGCGGTGAACCGCACGTTCAAGTAGTTTAGAAATGAAGGGAAGGAGAGAGGAGTTGTTGTTGTTAAGTGCCATCGAGTCAGAGTCGACTCATGGCGACCCTCTGGATAGCTATCCTAAATTGTGTTCAGTCTTCAGTCAGGCGGCTCATTGTTGACAGACTGGTACCTGTAGCTGCTGTTATTGTATCAATCCATCTCATTGCTGGCCTTCCTCTTTTGCGTTGACCTTTTATCTTGCCAAGCATGATGTCTTTCTCTAATGATCTCTCTCTTCGCATGATGTGTCCAAAGTATGAAAGTCGAAGTCTTGTCATCTGAGCTTCTAAAGAAAGCTTAGCTTTGATCTCCTCTAGTACCGACTGGTTTGTTCTTCGGGCAGTCCATGGTATACACAGTATTCGCCGCCAGCACCATAATTCAAAGGCATCAATTTTCTTCCTGTCTGTCTTTTTCACTGTCCAGCTTTCACATCCATATGATGTTATTGAAAATACCATGGCTTGAACAAGTCGAATCTTTGTATGGAGAGAGACATCTCTGCTCTTGAGAATCTTATCTAGGTCTTTCATAGCCATTCTGCCAAGAACAATGCGTCGTTTGATTTCTTGACTGCTTGTTGCTTCTTTATTGATAGTTGAACCAAGTAGGTTAAAGTTGTTCACAATTTCAATTTCTTCTCCTTCAACAATGAACCTGTTGATTATGCCAGTTGTCATGAAGGGGAGAGATGGGTCGATAATTAGAAGGACAGGTGGGATCAAGTGAGGGTTTCCTGAGGAAAGATGTGACCACAGCATGTTTGAAGTCTGCAGGGACTGTTGCAGTGGAGAGCGATAGGTTGAGAATATGAGAGATGGAAGGGACAACGGTGGAGGAGATGGGGCTTAGGAGACAGGTGGGGATAGGATCAGAGGAGCAGGTGGTGAGTTTGGAGGAAGAAATTAGGTGTGCAGTTTCCTCTTCAGAGATCACAGGAAAGGAAGAGAGAGGGTAGCAGAGGTGGGGGGGGGGGAGTTGGGAGTGAAGACGGGGAGGAGGGGAAGTAGTTGATTTTGAGGGGGAATTGGAGGGTGATCTTGTGGATTTTGTCATGGAAATAGCCAGGTTTTGGGCAAAAAGGGAGGGAGGGATCAGAGGCGGAGGCACCTTGAGGAGAGGGTTGAGAGTAGTAAAGAGACAGCGAGGATCAGAGGCAAGAGAGTTAGTCAGATGGACATAGTAGTCTTGTTTGGCAAGAGCTATGGCTGATTGGAAAGAGACAAGCATGAATTTGAAGTGTAGAAAGTCTGCAGGGGAGTGGGATTTGAGCTAAGCACGCTCAGCCGAACAGGCACAGGAACGTAGATAGCGGGTAGTGGATGAAAGCCAGGGCTGGGGTGCGGAACATCTCTCAGGATGTGGCATGGGCAGAGCAAGAGCATCCAGAGCTGAGGAGAGTGCAGCATTATAGGAAGTTACTGCCTCGTCAACAGACTTGGCTGACATTGTGGCATAAAGAGATGAAGAAATAGTGGAAGAGAGAGCCAAGGTATCAATAGCAAGAAGATTTCTAAATGGGTTGGAGGAGACAGGAAGAGGCTGAGGCAGCGGGTGATGAAGATTAACGCTTAAAAGGTGATGGTCATATAAGGGCAGAACTGAGCTATAGAAGTTCAAGGGTAAGCAATTAGAGAAGAATATCAGGTCTAGGCAGTGGCCATGCTGGTGAGTGGGGGCAGTGGAAGAAAGTTGGAGGTCAAACGAGGAGGTAAGGGAGAGGAGCTTTAAAGCATAAGGATCAGAGGGGTTATCAACATTAATGTTAAAATCCCCAAGAATAAGAGTGGGGGAAGAGGAATCCAGAAAGGAAAGCCACGAGTCAAAGTCAGTGAGGAAGGTAGAAGCAGACTTCTCAGGAGGTTGATAAATAACAGCTACCCGGAGAGGAAGTGGAGTGAAAAGGCGAATGGAGTGGACTTCAAAAGAGAGAAAGGAGTGAGACTGAGGCAGCAGGAGGGGTTGGAATTGGCAAGAGGGAGAAAGTAGAAGCCCAACAACACCATCACGGCCAGTGGGACGAGGCGATTGGGAGAACTGATAGCCCCCATGGCAGAGAGCAGCAGTAGATGCAGTATCATCTGGGAGGAGCCAGGTCTCAGGGCAAGAAGATGTAGAGCATTAGAGATAAAGAGATCATGAGTAAAAGCAAGTTTATTAGAGACAGAGTGTGCGTTCCACAAGGCACATGAGAAAGGGAGAGTGGAAGGGGAAAGGAGAGGGATATGGATAAGATTAGACATGTTGTGTGAAGATCTCTTCTCAGAGTGAGACAGAAAACTAGGGGGGCCAGGATTGGGGTTGATATCTCCAGATGAGAGAAGGAGGAGGAGTAGCAGAGTACGGGGTAGAGAGGAGACAGTATGGTGGAAACGAGGGTAAGGTTGCCTTAGAGAGAGAGGGGATGGTTGAATGAGAGGGAGAGAGCGATGAAGCTCAAGAGCTGATGATTGGTTAGAAGACAGAGTGGAGGGGGAAGTGAGGATGGTAAAGGGGGGGGGGAGGAGTGAAGGTGCTGGTGGGAGGGGAAACAGGGAGTATGAAGAAAAAGAGGACAATGTGATGTGGAGCCATAGAAGAGGAACAGTGAAGGGCTATGCAGCGTATGTTATCTTACAAGCAATGAGGTAGCAATGGAGGCTACAGGCTGTGCAGCATATGTTATTTTTACAAGCAATGAGGTAGCAATGGAGTCTACACGCTATGCAGCATATGTTATAAAACAATACCAAAAGGCACCTCACTTAGCCAACCTCTGCAATGCCGCACTACGGCGACTGTGTTAAAGGAGACAAAGACTGCATACCTTCCCTAATTACAAGAAAATCAGCCAACATTTTAGGGTCAAAAAAGTAGATATCATAGGTTACCACACAAACACAAAGAAATCTAAGGACAAACTTCAGCCGCAGAGATTGAGTCATAGTCCGTAAGGCTAGGAACCCCGTCACCATTTCTGAGTATGCTGAGACATATCAGGAAAAATATGTATACAAGATCCTAAAAAGGGCTTATTCTTAGCACAAAAATACAATTTAAAAACTGCATTTCAATCAAATTCCAATCAAAATAAGTGTAGTCCTCTGGGTAATAACCTCCAACGATGATTCCAGAAACGCAGTCAAGTTGGCAGCAAACAAGTTTGCATGCCACCCTGCGGCAGATATTGGGCCCTTACCAAAAGAGGCAAGTTCCCTGGATCCATCCCCAAGCATTCAATGAGATATTTCCTGGCCATTTCAACAGGTGGGACCAGAGGGGACTTAGGAAAATTTAGTAGATGCAAATTATTACGCCCTACTTGATTTTCCAGATATTCCATAGTGCGGTCCTTCATCACCCTATCACTCACAGCCTGCTGATTGGCCACCGTAGACTCCACAATACTGCAGGGGAGGCCTAAAGAATTGTTGAAATAAGGTTGATATAAGGGGGGAGGGTGGAGACAGGGCTTGGGTGTGGCCCATCCACCTAGATTAAGATGACATTGAGGGAGGGAAGGAAAGAATGCGCAAGTCTTTAAATATGTGAGGAAGCCTAAGGGGAGGGGGTGCTATAGACCCATGGGTGTTGGGTTCAAGCAGATGAACCATAGGGAAGGGGGGAAGAGATGGGGTGAATGTGGGGGGTAACAGGGAATTGTATGAGTGGTTGGAAAGGTGAGGAAGGGGGGAGGGGTGCAAAGGCGGCAAAGGGCTGTGTGCTCAAAGCTACGTTACTTGCTATGGGTTAGTAACTCCAAATGGAGTGATAATATTTAGGGAGAGAGAAAGGAGGGAGGGGGACGGGAGTGGGGAAGAAGTAGCCGGGGGGGGGGGGAGGGATCAGGGAGGGAGAGGAGGTGCGAGACCAGCAGTACTTAACCTATATAGATGGAACAGATAGGCTGTCAATACAAAGGGGCTTAATAATCCACGAAAACGGTAACAAATGTTTAGGGAAGCAGAGCGATTGAGATGGGATGTTTATTCAGGAGACCCATTTGAGGAGAAAAGATGAGGGGTTACTGAGGAGATACACATATCCCCGTCAATATTTTGGATGCCCGCGGAGGGAGGGAAAGACTTAAAAAGGGAGCGTAGCTATTTTACTGTGGAGGGGGGATGTCCATTTCAAGTGGGAAATATAGTGCGGGACAAAGAGGGATGGATATTGGTACTCAGATGGGACCTGTTGGGAGAAAAGGTGACGTTAGCTAACATATATGTGCCCAGTGAGAGGCAAGTATCCTTCTGGAAGGTGGTTCGGAAGTTGTTTGATGTGAATGTCTGGGGGAAATTGGTATTGGGGGGGATTTTAACCTGATCCTCCACCAAAGATGGGATCGGCAGGCCCAGGGTGGGGATGGAAAGAAAAAAGCAAGAGGGGTAGTATACTGAATCATGAGGAAGTATCACTTGGGAGATATTTGGAGGCAACATCATATGGGATGTAGGGATTATACTTTCTACTCAAAGCTGCATGATAGTTATAGTTGGATTGATTATATCCTAATAGATCGACTATGGGACTTAAGGATTCGAGAAGTGGAAATTGGCAATATAACCTGGTCAGACCATGCCCCAACATAGGTAGAGATAGGGAACAGTAGGAGAGAGGGAGGAGTACGATTTGGAGGCTGAATGTGGGTTTACTGAAAAAAGAGGAAGTAGTGAAGGACATAATGGAGTACTGCCTACAGGAGTACTGTCGGGTATATTCGTAGCACAAAAATAAGTTAGACTCTCTGTTGTTGTCTAGGGGAGATAGCTACTAATATACAGCCCAAGGTTCGGAAGTTATTCTGGCAATGAGCCACGAAAGAATTCTGGTCTGCAGATATATATTAGACTTTATTATAGGCAACCAAATAGAAAAATATACACACACACATATCGCTAATTAGAAAAATGAGGTAGACATTTGTTATGGTACAGATGTACACTTGGACAACGTAAGAATTACAGACTAGTAAACCAGACGTCACTGATTCGCTCTGCACTTAGGAAAAGTAAGAAATATATTGCTAACCCCTTTGCCCTTCCAGGAGAGGAGAGATAAGCGGTACCTTAGCTCCGTTGGCACTCAGAAGCAGCTTCTAGCTGGTGCAGGCTCTAGCCTCGTCAGGCGAGCCGCAGTAAGTCCGAACTGGAGGTATCTGTGAAAGTCTTATCTCAGACCTGTGGAGGACGGCCTAGCCCACACATAGGGGCCGTCTGGCGGAAGGCTCAGGGCTCAGGAATCAGGTATGCAGTGCACAGCAGCAGGACCGGTGCTGAAGTCTATGTGTCCAGGTGGGGAAAAAAAAACCCAACTCCTTCTCTCACCGCTACTTAGAACTAGAACTTTTCCAGCGCAGAATGCAGAATTCTGTGTGAGAATCCTCCGTCATAGGTCCGATGATTGGTTGGCAGCAGGCAGTCTGAGGTGTTCTCAGCGAATCAGAAGGTAGATGATGCGCAGCATCTTGCAAACAAAGGAGCCATGGTAAAAGTCAGGCAGAAGCAACAGTATGTAACTTCTGGGCATGTACAAGTGTCCAAGGCCAGCCACGGACAATAGCCTCTGTATGCATGCACACTTAGAAACGCTGATCCAGCATTTGCTTGGAAGACAGGCTTATAGCTGAACACAGCAAAAGCGAAGTGAAGAATCCATCTTGTTTGGTGCAGTTTGGTTCAGGCCTGAGTTGCTGAGCAGGCCAGAGATTTGCATGTAGAATTGCAGGGGTACCAGCCCTACATCTCCCCCCCCTTGTAAGATGGAGGATGCTACAAGGGAGTACACTCCATCGTACAAAGCCTAACTAGCAGTACTACCGTGCAGGTCAGAACCAAATGACAAATGATTGACTAATGCATGATAAGTGGATAATACTTCAAGCACAATATGCATGAAAGCAATACTGCATGAGGAAGAATACAGTGAACACACTCAAGCAATAAAACAAGTCAAAATAAAATGACAATGATACAGGCAAGTCAAATCAATTAAGATAAGACATGTTAACTTCAAACTCAAGAGTATATATAGTATCCAAACCAAAAATGCATATCAGTAATGCAATATAATGTGTTAGTGTAACACTAAGGTGAACACTCAAGAGTAATGAGAAGCCATGTGTAACTGTGGTAGTAAAATGAACACATGCTATCTATGAAAAAAAAACAACTCAATTAACTTTCAAAGAAAATGGTGACACTTATTCAAAAGTGTGACGTTCCAGCAAATCCTGCAGACGCATGGCAGGCAGCAGAGGTGCAGGATGCAGAGAGCGACGAAGAGCACAAATCTGTCTCTGTTGATACAAAGAGATAAGAAAGTGGAGCACCAACAGAAAGAAAAGACCAGGCACAATGACATGGGACATAAAATCAGTTTGTAAAATGTCCACATCTCGTGAATCAAAGTTATAATCAGCAATGGCAAGGGCGTCCTGGTCAATGGACAGTTCAACTGTGTGAGAGTCCTTATAGTCCAAAAGATAGGTCAAGGCTGCAGTGAAGTCAATCTCATGACCGTGAAACACATCCAAAATCTGGAGCTCTGTCGAAACAGGGTCAGCATCAAGATAAAACAAGGAAACTCCACCAACATTAACAATGGAGTTCTTGGGAACATCAATCAAGCAAACATTGCAGGGTAGAGGAACTCTATTATGAATGTCATGTTTATTCATGGTGACCAGGAGTTCACTCAAAGGGGTGATAACCAGCCAAACATTGTTGACAACAGCAACTTTCGTCTCTGAAAAGTCATCGTACTTGGTCATGGAAACTTTACATTGTTCTTTCACATTTTCAGCAGACAACCCACAAAGAGCCGTAGAAGTGTCTTTCAGGAAAGGTTTACCAGGACATAACCAAGGAATATCTTTAGAGCGTTGGCACATGCCAAGATTAGGCACCACGTATATTAGTGATGCGTGCAACAGACGATTCAAAATGTTTCTGTAAAACATGTTGGGGATCTAGGGACACAAAAACTTTCTGTGTGACAGTCTGGGACTGTGTAATCAGGAAAACCAGGCGTATCCAGTAGCACGACACCAGAAAGAGGCCAGGCTCAATCAATCTAGCAACCTCAGATCCCGCTAACATCAAAATCAGGAACAGGACCTTCAAAGTCCGGGACTCCATCTGTAAAAGAAAACAAACAGGCTATCCCGCCTCAAGGTTAGCATCACTCACTTCAGCAAGAGGTTCTTCAGGAAGGAACTTACTGGGATGACACGGTCTAAGCTGATTAATGTGGACCCATTTAAGGGAGCCTTCCCTCTCAATACCTGACTTCATTCGAATTTGATAAGCAACAGGGGAGGCTTTATCCACAATAGGAAATGGACCGTTCCAGCTAGGTAGAAATTTACAGTCTTTGACCTTATTCTTACCAAAATTGTAGTAGAATACCTTATCGCCAATCTGGTATTCTTTAGAGGTAGTCCTCAAATCATAGTAGGTCTTCCTACCCCTAGCAGCAGTGTCCAAATTCTTTTGGGCAAAGGCAAAGGCACTTTGCAAGTGTTGCCTTAAATGGGCAACATATTCATGAGCAGTTGTAGCAGCAGCGAGATTCACATCATTAGTCCTGTAAAGAAGATGAAGGGGTAAAACCATGTCCCTACCTGTCATCATCTCAAAAGGGGACACACCAGTAGCACGATGACGCGTGGCTCTGATAGCCATCAGGACCAAGGGCAGTTTGATGTCCCAGTCCTTCCCAGAGGAAGAAACATACTTTTTCAAGATACTGATGATAGTTTTGTTTGCTCTCTCCACTTGTCCAGAGGATTGTGGACGATAAGCAATGTGGACTTTGGCCTTCACACCTAGTACCTTCCACAGATGCTTAATGACTTGTCCCGTGAAGTGGGAACCCTGGTCAGATTCCACTCGCATGGGGAGGCCCCACCTGCTGAAAACATGGTTTAACAACAAGGTGGCCGTGGTCTCGGCGGTACAGTTGGGTGCTGGGATGCACTCGACCCACTTAGTAAATAAGCAGGTAACTGTCAACATATATTTGTTGCCTCGAGAGGATCGGGGCACGGGGCCGATCCAATCAATCTGGAGATCAGACCAAGGCATGGTCAGACCTCTGTTTCTCAAAGGTGCTCTATGAGAAGGAGCTACAGGTTGAAATCTGCAACAGGTCAGACAACCTTTAGTATACAATTGTACATCTTGGTACATGTGGGGCCAGTAGGCCACTTGTTTCAATGTTTCATAGGTTATTCGGTCACCTCTATGACCGGCACAAGGTTCATCATGAGCGTGCTGTAACATAACTCCACGGAAGGCCCGAGGTACCACCCATTGCACAATACCATGCTTACTTGTCCGTATCAACAGATCTTTCTGGAGATGGAACATGTCCTTGGAGATGTAGAGGATTCTCAGTTCCTCATCGTCCTGACAATCCTCCAGAGTTAATGGGTGTTCCTGGGGGTTCTGCAGAAAAAGGTAGAAACGTCCAAGAGTAGGATCTTGTTTCTGGGCTTGCACAAGGTCGAGATCTGTGCTCTCGCCACACCATTGAACCACAGGGGGCATGGTGGATAATTGAGCTTGTCGCCGGGTAACCGCCATCACCATTTGAAGCCCATTGGTCTCGGGAGCCTCCAACTGCCAGAGGTCTCCAGATAACAGCGCCCTCCTTGGCAAGCTGATCAGCTAGATCATTTCCAATCCTGTCAGGATTATCAACACGGGAATGACCTTTCACTTTCTTCCAGTAGATGGTCATGTCATGTTCATGAGCTACCTTGTCCAAGGCCAGAATCAATCCGGCATGTTTGACAGGTTTCCCTTTGGAATTCAGCATATTGTTAGATTTCCAAATGGGTAAGTGGGAAACAAAATTCTGTCGGACGTAGTCTGAATCAGTACAGATGGTTAGGGTGTGAACCCCTCCCTGAGCAGCGGACTGGAGAGCTGCCAGGGCTGCAGCTAGCTCTGCATACTGATTAGTCTTGGTACCCAGACGGTACTTGAAGGGTTCACAAGGGTGGTTCTGGTTCCAAACCACACCTATACCTGCTACCAGTTCATGGTCAGGCTCTCGACGGTAAGCACAACCGTCCACATACACCTTGGGGTAGCCTTTACAGAGGTTCTCATCATAAGGACGATGACGAGAAGGCTCAGGCATACATGACTCCATATCGGTGTCTAAATTACCCACTAAAGGTTCTCTGGCAGTGCAATCGTGCAATTCAGCCAGACCCTGTGCTGCGGCGTCCTTGCGGTTTTGAGCATACCTTACTTCTAGGGGCCAGCCCTGAAGTGCTAAGGTCCAGGAGACAATGCGACTGTTTGACACTTGTCCCGATTTAATCCGATCACTGCCTAGGAACTTGATGGGTTGGTGATGAGTCTCAACAACCAACCTCTCACCTTGGATATAACTGCGGAAATATTGGAGGGCCCAGGCTGTGGACAACAAGGATTTCTCACAGTCAGAGTATTTCTTCTCCACTTCCGTTAAAGCTTTGCTGGCATAGGCAATAACTTTCCTATCTGTGTCATGCATCTGGTACAGAACAGCACTCATAGAGTGATCAGTGAAACCTAGTTCCACGAAGAATTCTCTGCCACTCTCTGGATAGGCAAGACAGGGAGCTCGACTCAAAGCTGCCTTCAGCTCTTCTAGAGCTGCCTCTTGGTCGGGATTCCATAACCAAGGTTCATCTCTTTTGAGGAGTTTGACCAGGGGTTGGGAAATCTCCGCATATTGATCCACAAATTGGCGTGAATAATTGCAAATGCCCAAGAATGAGCGCAGCTCACTCATGTTGGTCGGACGTTTGAGTTGTTGCAAGGCCGCAATTCTCTTCCTTTGAGGTCACAGTCCCTCAGCAGAAACTTCGTAACCCAAATAATTGAGGGATTTCCGGCACCATTGGCCCTTTGACAAGGACAGCTTTGCTCCCGCAGCTTTCAGTTGCTGGAAGACATGCTCTATTTCTTGCAAATGGTCAGTGAAACTGGTGTTCTTCACCAGTATGTCGTCGACATAGATGAGGGTGCCTCTTGTCTCAGCATCAGGCAAAGCTTTATGCAGGAAAATATTGAAGTCTGCTGGGGCATTCAAATAACCAAACGGTGTCCGATTCCAAGTATATTGTCGCCTACCGAAGGTAAAAGCCAGCTTATGCTGATCTTCTGGATGGACAGGTATAGTCCAAAATCCTGAGGCCAGATCCAGGCTGGTAAAGTACCTGGCACCCTTGATGGTGGCTAAGTTCTGTTCCAGATGTGCCATAGGCCATCTGGATAGAGGTACCTTTTTATTAAGCTGGCGATAGTCCAAAGCCAAGCGCCAGCTAGTCCTTCTTGATGACAGGCCACAGTGGGGCATTGTAAGTACTGTTGCATTGACGTATAATTCCCTTTTGTTCCAGGGAATTAATGATTTCCTGAACGGATTCATAGGAGGCCAATGGGATTTTATACTGCCTCACAAAGACAGGTTTACTGTTTGGATCCGTAGGAATACGGGTGACATGTAGGTCGGTGAGACCACAGTCATAGGTGTCAGTGGCAAACAGGTCCTTGTGACGGTACAGCAGTTCTTTTAATTGGGCCTTTTCTGACTCATCAGTGCAGGCGTCTGCTGCAGCAAGCTTTTCCGCAACCATTTCATCAAATCCCAGAACAGGTTTGTTTGAAGGTATTTCAACCTTCTCCTCAATCTCATCTTGGAGAGAGGAGACCTGGATGGCTTGGACGGCATGAGGCTCCCCCCCCTGGTGGGTGAGGGAACTAACAGCCTCATTGAGTTTACTTGACAAAATCAGATGGTCAGACTCGAGGTCCACCTGAGAGGTCACAGCACTATGTGGCCAGACAAACTGTAAGGTGAGGAGGCCTCGGGGTGAGGATCGAACACACGCAGGGGTCCCCCCCCATCACAGATGTTCCAGGGAACAGGGGCTTCCCCAATAATCTGTAGACTCAATTCCACACTTGGGAACGATTCTCCCACTAGGAACCCCAGGGGTTCGCCTTTCACAAGGTGAATGCGATCTGGATTTGGATTGGTGAGCAATAAGTGTAAGGAGGGAGCTGTGGCCTCCATGCAGGGTATGGGACCCATGGCTAGGCCCAGCTCCTCAAAACGGGAATTTGGACTGAAGAAGACCAAGTTGTCTGAGAACACATGTCCTCGGGTCACCTGTATCGGCAGGGGACAATCCTGTACCCTCCCAGGTATGTGGATGTCTTCTGCACTGACCACTTCACAGACTTGAAGAATAGTCTGACCAGCCCGTAGGGATGGGCGGGCACCAGAGAAATCCACCGGATCTCCTTCCATCCTACTCCAGAGGATGTTGTTCACAAAATCCACATAAGTTCCCAGTCGAACAAGGCAATCTGAGCCTAAGGAGAGGGGCACCTCAAGTCCTCTGATGATGGAGAAGGTGTGCCGAAAACCTTTGACCCCAACTTGCAAGGGGAGATTGCAGTCGCCCATTAATGTCTTGAGCCCTTCCCCAGGCACTTGGAACGAAGTTTTCGCTCCCATTACCCAATCAAGGGTAAGCTGTTGTTTGAGCCGATAGAAAAGAGTCTCACTGATGAGGGAGTGGTCACAGTGGGGTAATAGGTAGGCCCTTTCCTTTTGGGACCCGCCCACCTGCACATATATAAAGGGACCTTTCTCAGCCGAGAAGATGTCCGTCAGTCTCCTAGGGTGATCTAGGCAGGGATGGGATGGAGGAGGGGTTTGCACCTCACAACCTTCCACAGGTTCCTTCAGGAATATCTGCAGGCAGTCAGTATCAAGGACAATGTTAGCCACTGAACCGACTGCAATTGCAACCACGTCGCTGATGCCCTGATCCTCATCTCCAGCCCTTTCATACTGGAGCTGAAGGATTTGGGGATCAGCTGACCTCTGGAAATTAATCCTGATGGACTTGTTTGTGCATTCCACCGAACAAGGACCACTGACTCTGTCATGTTTTACCCTAGCATAAGGTATGGGATGTGTGACCTGTGTCCAGATCACTTCCTGGACGTAGTCCAGAATGAGGCGTAACCGTTTCAGGAGCTCATTACCAATCAAGAATTCTTCCCCAGGGCACTTAGTAATGATTACAGGATGTTTCACCTGTAATTTTCCAATTTGGAGGTTAAGCCAGACCTGCCCCATAGACTCTATGGGCTGATTCCCATAAGCTGCGAGTGACAAATCACTGGGTGTGACGTGTAGGGTCCTCTGACTCCCCAAGGAAGCAGTGAGTCTATCAAAGAGACTCGAGGTCATCAGGGTAGCCTCAGAGGCTGAATCTATCAGGCCCTCACAGAGAAAAGCCTGCTGAATTGTAACAGGAACAGTGTACCTCTGTGCTTTTGGCTTGAGTTTACCCAGAAAGTACTTGTGCTTCCTGATGGTGTCAAAGGCTGGACCCTCGCTGTCCATGGCAGAACTGTCACTCTGTGTCCATGGGGTGGCATCTATCTGAACTGGCTGCACCTGTGCAATAGTGCCCTGTGGGACAGAAACAAAGTCGGTTAGTCATTCAGTCGCCTTAGAAGGGGAAGAGGAGTCAACCAGTTCCTCCTCCGGCTTTTGAGGTTTTGCTCGGGGCTTAGGAGGTGCGCTACTAGCAGGAGCCTCCTGTAAGGAGCTGAATGCAATGCTAGCCTTCATCATATCTGTCAGCTCGCTTATTCTCTTCTCCAGTTCCAGGTATTTGTCAAAACCAGGCTTTTTCTTCCAGTTCCGGTTCTGTGGAGTGAAACGCTGATTCCCAGAGCGCTGCTTAGACCCAGATGACTGGTTATTCTGGGGTGGCCTGGGAGGATTCTGTGGAACAGAAGGAGAAGAGTTATTTTCTAACGAAAGAGTGGATTTTACAGCACTAACACACTGTTTTGGCTCTCTGGCCTTGCTGGGAGCCCTTACTGTGCTGCCAGTATTGGTTGCTCTCATGTTGGGAACAGCTTCCCAAATCCACTCAGCATGTTCTATCACACGTGACAGGGGTTCGTGACGCTTGTCAGACATATAAGGCTTGATAGATGGAAGGAGCAACTGACAGTAAAGATTACGAAACTCCTGATGGTGTTCTATTGTTTCCCAAGAAGGGTCACTCTGGAAGAAAGTCTGCCTAAGTCTGTAAGCAAACTCTCGGGGAGTTTCATTTTCCCTATGAGTCATACTAAATGCTGCCTGCTTTGCAGCAATATCATCAGGGTATGGGCCATAATGTTTCTTTAGTGCCTGTTCAAAAATGACAATGTCCTTCTTTTCATCATCTGCCATGGCCCGAATAAATTGCTGACAAGGCACATCAAAAGACCATGGAAGATACAGAACCATGTCCTCCCCCCTGGTAATGTTCAGTGCCCGAAAGGCATCTTTGACTGCAGCTAAATGTTCATTTATGGTGGCATGACCAGTTTTCTCAAAAGGAGTGACCATGCTCCGCAAGGTCTTGATAATTTGTAATTGTGCGACAGATGCACCTTCATTTGTGTGTTTCCCTTGCAGGACACCTGAGCATAAGGAATTTTGCGTCCCTTCAGCTCCCTCTGGTGGTCGCTGCTGGTACAGTTTGCCATCACCAGGGAGACAGCTCACCCCCCCCTCCACCGCTCCCTGTATGGGGAGGGGTCGAGAGTAGGGTGTTTCACTCCGCCCAGTTTCTCTCCTGTGCTCATGCGCTGATGGGAGAGAACTGACTCTGTTCTGGAAAAGCTGCCGTTCTACACTGGGCAGGGTTCCAGTGGCAAACTGTCGTCATCTAGCCTCTGGTACTTTGAGAAGCCTAGAGGGATCAAATTATCCCGGTACTCTGTCTCATTACTTTGAGAAGTGGACACACTGGCCAAATCAAAACAATCAGCTTGCTGGATTTCGAGGTTAACTCTCTGTATTTACTGCCACATTCCTGACGTGCAATAGCTAGCTTTCTTTGGAGACCAGCCGATTGCTGTTTCACTGCAGTCAGAGCAGTCTGTCTCATTTAACTGAGCCATCAGAGCTCTCTCTCGCTGCGCATACAGAGCAGCGAAATCTGTTAGTCTCCTGGTCCGGGCGGCCAGTTCAGAGCTACAAACAGTCAGAAAGTGCACTTCTGTTTGATCCAAAGCATTCCGCTGCCTGAGAGCGGAAACCTGATCCAGCCAGCCTTCTGTGTGAACCATCGTAAATCACTAGCTGAGACTGTCTGTAAAAACAAACACAGGGCACTGCTAGAATCACTCTAATGCAGAGAGTCTGTAATGGGGGTTGCAAAGCCGTCTCACAGACAATGCTCTCTGGCCACAAAACCCTCAGCATAAACCGCTGCGTTGACCACAATAGGACAATGCAGAAATATTACACAAATTCTGAAACGCGTAGCACATTCAGAAAGACTCATCCCTTGGAAGAGACCCCATATGTCGGGTATATTCGTAGCACAAAAATAAGTTAGACTCTCTGTTGTTGTCTAGGGGAGATAGCTACTAATATACAGCCCAAGGTTCGGAAGTTATTCTGGCAATGAGCCACGAAAGAATTCTGGTCTGCAGATATATATTAGACTTTATTATAGGCAACCAAATAGAAAAATATACACACACACATATCGCTAATTAGAAAAATGAGGTAGACATTTGTTATGGTACAGATGTACACTTGGACAACGTAAGAATTACAGACTAGTAAACCAGACGTCACTGATTCGCTCTGCACTTAGGAAAAGTAAGAAATATATTGCTAACCCCTTTGCCCTTCCAGGAGAGGAGAGATAAGCGGTACCTTAGCTCCGTTGGCACTCAGAAGCAGCTTCTAGCTGGTGCAGGCTCTAGCCTCGTCAGGCGAGCCGCAGTAAGTCCGAACTGGAGGTATCTGTGAAAGTCTTATCTCAGACCTGTGGAGGACGGCCTAGCCCACACATAGGGGCCGTCTGGCAGAAGGCTCAGGGCTCAGGAATCAGGTATGCAGTGCACAGCAGCAGGACCGGTGCAGAAGTCTATGTGTCCAGGTGGGGAAAAAAAACCCCAACTCCTTCTCTCACCGCTACTTAGAACTAGAACTTTTCCAGCGCAGAATGCAGAATTCTGTGTGAGAATCCTCCGTCATAGGTCCGATGATTGGTTGGCAGCAGGCAGTCTGAGGTGTTCTCAGCGAATCAGAAGGTAGATGATGCGCAGCGTCTTGCAAACAAAGGAGCCATGGTAAAAGTCAGGCAGAAGCAACAGTATGTAACTTCTGGGCATGTACAAGTGTCCAAGGCCAGCCACGGACAATAGCCTCTGTATGCATGCACACTTAGAAACGCTGATCCAGCATTTGCTTGGAAGACAGGCTTATAGCTGAACACAGCAAAAGCGAAGTGAAGAATCCATCTTGTTTGGTGCAGTTTGGTTCAGGCCTGAGTTGCTGAGCAGGCCAGAGATTTGCATGTAGAATAGCAGGGGTACCAGCCCTACAGTACTGGCAGGTAAATGATAATGGAGAGGTGCGGGACATGAGCTTCTTGGAGGGAATGAAGGCAGTAGTCAGAGGGCGGCTAATAATGTGGGCAGCTAAACAAAAAACAGAGGCTTGAAAAAGGGATATTAAACAGGTAGCAGAGCCGTATAGAGAGGAGGGAACTGCACAGGGTCTCGAGCAGTGAATCAACTCCGAATGGAACTACATAAACTGCAACTAGAAGCAATTGGATTCCAGTTGAATAGGGTCAAACAACGCTACTGTGAATGGGGGAGGGATAGGGCAGGGCAGCTGCTAGCCAATAAGCTACACAAGAGAGAGGCCTTAACTATAACAGCTATTAATGGGGAGAAGGGGAATATCCTGCAGACAGAGAAGCAGATTGAGGACCGATTCTGCCAATTTTATCAGGAGTTACATACGCATCAAAGGGGGGGGGGGGCACCCCAACACAGGGGTAAGATTACCTAGAAAGGATTGAGCTCCCAAGATTGGGAGACGCAGTGCGGGAGGCCATAGAAGAAGGGATACTGCGGGAAGAAATGGAGCAGGTCCTTAAGGACTTCCCAATGGGAAAGCACCTGGGGTGCATGGGCTTTCTGCAGCCTTCTATAAAATCTTTAGGGAGAACCTCATGGAGGTACTTGGGAGGGTTTTTAATGGAATATGGGAGGAGGGGGCACTTATCAATGGATATGCTTACCACAGGGATCACAATTTTACCGAAGGAGGGAAAAGATCCCCTTTCTTGCAGGTCATACCGCCCAATTTCTTTGCTTAACGTTGATGTTAAAATTTTTGCTAAGGCGCTGGCCAACAGGTTGGCAAGGTGGATACCCACACTGGTAGGAGTAGATCAAATGGGTTTTGTTATGGGGATGCAGGCCTCAGACAATATTAAGAGGGTACTGTTGGCAATTTGGGCGGTGCACCACCAACAAGAGGAACGCTGAGAAAGCGTTTGACTGAGTAGACTGGGACTTTCTATTCCTAGTCATGCAAAGATGGGCATTGGTCCGAAGTACGTGGGGTGGGTAGCCCTATATAGAGACCACAGGGCAAGGATAAAAATTAATTGGAGGTTTACTGAATAGTTCCCGTTAGAACATGGCACTAAACAGGGATGCCCCATGTCACCTTACTCTTTGCATTGGTAGTTGAACCCCTGGCACGAGCTGTACAGGCAGAAGAAAAAATGCGTGGTATAACAGCGGAGGGGCGCCAACATAAGATATCCTTATTTGCATATGATATCCTTTTAGTGGTGACTCACCCTGAGGAGACTATGCCAAGGGTTATGGAGAAGATACAGAAATATGGTGCTGCATCAGGATTTAAAATGAACCTAGAAAAGACTGAGGCCTTAAACATTAACCTGCCAAAAACAGTCTTGGGGAGGATGAAACAAATCTATTCTTTTAGGTGGGCCAGAACAGCCATAAAATACTTAGAGGTCCACATAACAGCACAGTCACGGAGCTTATATGAGGCAAATTATCCTACCTTATGGAAGACAGTGGGCAAGGATATGCAGGACTGGACAACTACAGAAATATCCTGGTTGGGCCACATAGCGGCAGTAAAAATGAATATTCTCCCAAGGGTGCTTTATTACTTTCAGGTCCTGCCACTAGCAATTCTGGTTGAATACACGAGAGAGCTCCAGAAGAAAGTCAATCAGTTTTTATATAGAAAAAGAAACCTCCCCGAATAGCAAGGTCAGTAATGTATAAGAGGAAGGAAGGGGGCCTGGGAGTCCCTGACTTCCAAGCATATTACTGGGTCATTCAAGTCTGCCATGTGATGGACTAGCGGAAGGGGGTGAAGAACTTTGTAGCTCTGGAAGGGCGGTGGGAGGGGGGACATCCCTAGAGTGCCTCCCATGGATGGGGAAGGGGGAAAGATGACCAAGTACACAGAAAAACCCCTATGTGCTTCAGGTGTGGGATAAGGTTAGGGAAACAGAGGACAAAGGGGCAGGTACTAATTTCTCATTAATGCAAGCCTTGTGCCACACAAGAAAATTCCTGCCGGGATGGGAGGGAGGGATATATGAAAAATGGGCGAGGGCGGGGCTAAAGTGGCTTTACCAGTTTGTGGATGGGGGGGATGGATACTTTCTGAGGACGTACAGGAGAAGTTTGGACTGGGGGAAGGAAGTAAATTTCAATATGGACAGGTTCTTCATTTTTTAAAGCAGAGATTGGGGAAGGAAGGCTCAAAAGTGATTACTCTAGGTTAGAAACAATATGGTATGAGAAGAAGAATTCTCCAGAGTTAATCTCTGCCCTCTACAAAGCAATTCATGGGTCTCTGGCTATTAAACATCACTATATGCTAGAGTGGGAAAAAGATTTGGTATTTGTTATTGAGGAAAAGCAATGAAGGACTATATTCAATCAGGTCTGACAAATACCCTTATCAGTGGCTATAAAGGAAAATTGGTATAAAGTCACAAGGTGTTGGTACTATACCCCGGCTCGCTTACACGAGATATTCCCAGGGATGATGAAGCAGTGCTGGAGAGAATGTGGGGGAGAGGGCACCTTTTTCCACATCTGGTGGACCTGCCCACGAATAATACCTTTTTGGGAGGGGATACAAGAGTGAATTCAGGAGGTGGTAGGGATCTAGGTTGCTGTGGATCCATGTGTATATTTGATGGGGTGGTGGAGGGTGTGGGGCCCACAGAAAGAGGAGGCAAATAATGGCATGTTTAAGTGCTACTTGATGTGAATTAGCAAATAGGTGGAAGCAAAAGGAAGTTCCACTCTTAGAACATTGTGTGGAAAGGCTCCGCCAGATATATTTAATGGAAAAATTGACAGCTATCCGTAGACAACAAACACTTGGGTTCAGAAAATATGGAACGGAATGCTGGATTACTTGAGCAGGGAAGGAGGCTGTAAAAAAAAAAAGGGGAGTGGAGGATTATGGGAATGAGGGGGAGGAATATAAGTTTAAAATAAAAAGGGGTGAAAAAAGCGCTTCTTGAGTGCATGGCAAAAGTGGATAATCCATGTTTGAAATAATGGTTGTAATTATTATTTTTGATGTATCAATAAAAAGTTAAATTACAGAAGTGAGGTTCATGACTGCCATAGTATTCGCAAAACTGACCCATTTGGAGAAACGACCACTGCCCAGTAATTTGGGTACATAAGAACATAAGAAATGCCATACTGGGTCAGACCAAGGTCAATCAAGACCAGTATCCTATTTCCAACAGTACCTGGAAGGTTCCCAAAAAGGCACATAGGTTCCACAATGCTCATCCCAGGGAAAGCAGTGGATTTCCTGAGTCCTCTTTAATAATGGTTTTTGGGCCTTTCATCCAGGAACTTGTCAAAACCTTTTTTAAAGCCAGCTACACTAACAGCTTTTGATCACGTGTTGAGTGAAAAAATATTTTCTCTTTTTAGTCTTAAATGGATTACGTTGTAGCTTCATTGCATATCCCCTAGTCTTTCTACTTTTTGATGGTGTAAACAGATCCATGTTTCCCCGTTCATTCCATTCATGAATTTATAGATGTCCGGTTTGCCTGCCTCATTTGCCCCGATGACCAGGCCTTGACTGCGAGGGAGTCTGTGGTTGTCGAGCCGAGCTCCGAGTGCCACTGGCCTCGGGTAAGCCCTTGGCGCTGATCAAGGTCCTAGTCCCGTTCTTCAGGTATCTGGTCCTTGCCGGCCAGTGTCCATGATTCGGACTCCAGGTCCTTGGCAGGCTGCCGATCTCTTGACACCGGCCTCGTGGCATGGAGTCGCAAGGCCTCAAACTCGTCGTCACTGCTGTGGGGACAGGTTACACAAGGCAGCTGGTCCCAGACCGAATCCTGACTTCAGATCAGTCTCCTGGAGCTCAGGGTGATCTCTTAGCCCTACGGATGTTTCGCCACTGCCTGCGACACAGTCAATACTGATTCAGATTGACAACCAAGTTGCCTTGTTTTACATCAACAAGCAGGGAGACACGGGGTCATACTCCCTCTGCTAGGAAGCGGCAACCCTTCTGACTTTTGCAGTGCACAACAACATGCTCCTGCAGGCGGTTCACCTCCTGGGCCAGGACAACCTCCTGGCGGATAGGCTGAGCAGGGTCCTCCGCCCATACGAGTGGCGCCTGGACCCCAGAGTGACTGCTCGATTCTTCTGCCTCTGGTGCAGGCCCGTGATGGACCTATTTGCCACCCTGGACAACACACAGCTGCCCCACGTCTGCTCACGGTAACCACGCCCAGAGAGGGTGGCAGCAGATACCTTCCTGATCCCATGGATGAAAGGCCGCCTCTATGCTTTCCTGCCGGTCACTCTCTGGTCGCCAAGACCTTCTTCAAGGTCAGGCATGAGGGGGCATCTTTAATACTAATTGCCCCAGGTGGCCTAGACATCCCTGGTTCCCACAGCTGTCTCCCTGACAGCGGCACTCCTGATCCCGCTGGGCCGTGCCCTGGACCTCCTGACACAGGAGAAAGACTCCCTCCTGCACCCCAATCTGGGGTCCCTAACGCTAACAGCGTGGCTGCTGAAAGGATCGCATTGGCCCCTTTCAACCTCCCAAAGGAGGTCGAGGAAGTCCTGCTAGCCTCCCGAAAGCCCTCCACCAGGTGAGTCTACGCCTTGAAATGGCGAAGATTCTCCGTATGGTGTGCGGAGAAACAGGAGAATCTGTTCTCCTGCCAGGTGCAGTTAGTGCTCTAGTACCTACTGCATCTGTCGCACACTGGGCTAAAGTCTAACTCAGTGAAAGTTCACCTGAATGCAGTAGACGCATACCACCACCCTATCGAGAGCAAATCCTTGTTGGGTCAGCCCCTGATCTCTCTCTTCCTCCAGGGCCTCCCTGTTGTCTAAGCCCCCTCGTCAGCCCTCTAATGGCGGAGTGGGACGTCCGTGGTGCTCACAGCTCACCAGACTGCCTTTTGAGCCACTTGCCATTTGTGATATCTTTCATGGAAGGTTGCCTTCCTAGTGGCCCTCACGTCCGCTCAGAGAGTAAGCAGATTTCAGGCCCTGAGGGCGAAGCCACCATATACAAGATTCTGTAAGAACAGGGTGTTGCTATGATCACTATTGCCAAGTGGCCCCAACACCTTTATCTCCTGCACTAGATCTTGTGTTCCATTAAGGACTAGGTCCAAGGTGGCTTCCCTTCTTCTCTGTTCATGAACAAGCTGCTCCAAGAAGCAGTCATTTATTTCATCTAGAAACGTTATTTCCCTAGCACGTCCTGCCATGATACTGGGGTAATTGAAATCACCCATTATTACTGTGCTGTAAATATTGTTAGCTTCCCTGATTTCTTAGCATTTCATCATCCATTTGTTCATTCTAGCCAAATGGTCGATAGTACACCCCCACTGCCATCGCCTTCTCCGTTTTACATGGAATTTCCATCCATAGAGATTCTACAGTGTATTTTGTTTCCTGCAAAACTTTAATCCTGTGTGACTCAATTCCATTTCTAACATAGAGTGCAACCCCTCCACCAATTTGATCTATTCTATCATTGCAATATAATTTGTATTCGGGTATCAGTGTCCCACTGATTGTCCTCCATCCACCATGTCTCTGAGATACCAATCGTATCTAACGTCTCATTTAGTGCTATATATTCTAAATCTCCCATCTTATTTTTTAGACTTCTGGCATTTGCATACAAGCATTTGAGGCTGTATTTTATTCCTATTAATCTGGTTACCGGTAGGCGGGGTAATTTGGAATATTTAAATTCTGTCTGCTCTGTACTTAAGGGCACTCTAGGCGGTTGCAGGGAGGACACTGCTTTTGAGATGGATATGCTAAAGGCTGATATTGCTGATTCCCTCTCAAATTAAGGGGTGGTCTGGTCTGGGATAATAAGGTAGTAAAAATGTGGTTTTACCTGCTAGTTTTCTTTGCTTGAGTCCTACCAGACCATTCCTGGAGCCGCCCATTCTGTGTTCTGTTAGTAGGCTTATACTGTCTGACTTGCCAGTTATTTTCAGAATTTGGTTGCATTCGTTTTGGTCAAACCCTTGGGTGCAAGGGGTGGGGGGTCAGTTGGGACTGTAAGCACTCCTTGCTCTGGAGGGATCCAGAGTAGGTTTACTTGTGCCTGGTTGCAGAATACTGAGGGTGCTGCAGGTTGCATGGCAACTTATATGGAATAGATTCCATAAGCTTTTGTTCTGTCTCCATCTACTGGTAAAGGGGGAAAGGGGGCAAAACCCATATGTCTAGACTGGTCTGGTAAAACTCAAGGAAAGCAAATTAGTAGGTATGATCAAATTTTTCCAAAACCCTTGCATTTGGCTAACAATGATTTAATCACAATGCTAAGAAAGTAAAATGAATAGAGAGCAAGAATAGATATTAGCATCTTTGACACACTAAGGGGTATGTTTACTAAACCGGGCTAACTGTTAATCCGGGCTATCTGCCACTAGGTCCCATATTATTCAATGGGACCTAGTTACAGATAGCCCGGGTTAATCATTATCCCGGTTTAGTAAACATACCCCTAAGACATGCTCTTGAGCAAGGGGGGGGGGGGGGTCATAGGATTAAAGTGACAGGGAATAGGCTCAGGAGTAATTTGAAGAAATATTTCTTTATGGAAAATGTGCTGCATGTGTGGAACAACCTCCCAGTGGAAAGGCGGAGGCGAGAAGTCTATCTGAATTCAAGAAAGCATGGGACACACAGGACCTCTGAGGGAGAGGAAGGAACTGTAGAACTTAATATTTTCATGGATGGGCAAATTGAATAGACTGTATGGTCTTTATCTGCCATTGTTTTTCTATGTTTCAATATTATGAAAATCCGCTATTAGTCAGTGTGTACATCATATTCACTAGGAAGTGTTTTATTTATTTGTTAACAGAGACAGCAATGTTGTCATCTGAGATTGCACATTTGGCTTGCTCCGTATATTATAGCACATTAAAAGACTTGCCAGCCATGGTTCGTCTCTGGTGGAATGGCTGTGAAAAGCGGATATTCAACGTGGTAGATAAATTTACAAGTAAATATGTCAGTAGTGTGCTCTCTTCCCAAGAAATTTCCTCTGTACAGATCAGCACACAGTCGTTTGATGGCATGACAGTAAGTGACACTTTATTAAAACAAGAAATAGTAAATATGGAGTGTTGTTTCTGAAGTGCTTATGTATATTTGAATTAAAAAGATTAAAAAAAAATAAGGTGACATTGCATTGGCTGAGAATGTTGCTGCCTTTTTATCTTTTAGGGGAGGAAGTTCTAATTAGTCTCTGAAGCATGAATTAGTTACAGTAAAGCACATAGAAAATTTCAGGTCCAATATTCAAATGCCACAGTCAGTGATAGAGCACTTACCTGTATAGCAGTTCCAAAAATGCTTTTGGATATCTAGCCATTTATTAATACGATCTCATTAAAAAAGGAAAAAAGGGGACTGTTATAGTGGTTGATATGGAAGGGCAGAGTAATGGTCTTTTTTCTGCCATCATGTTTCTGTATTATTAAAGATCTACTTATTTATTGTAATCCTGCAGCAGGTTTTCATGTTTGCTGTAGAAAATCATGTGGAATATTTCATTTTTTAGAAATATGTTTGCTCTCAAAATAACTTATTCAGTACATTACCTAGTGAACTTTCGTTTTCTACAAGGTAAAGGCTCGTTCTGCTACTCGGGAAGTTATCGCCACATATTCTGTTGATGACATTTTTATTGAGTTGATCATACAGCTCCCACCAAACTACCCACTGGGATCTATAGCTGTGGAGAGTGGGAAGAGAGTCGGTGTGGCTGTTCAGCAGTGGCGCAACTGGACGCTGCAGTTAAGCACCTATCTCACTCATCAGGTAAACTATTTTTATTGATGTCCTTTAGTTTGTATCCTTACATTTGATGATCTAGTAAATCTGAAACAGATATAAGGTAATTGTAACCAGGAGACCACTGCAAGCAGATTACTTGGTCTCTATGAAGGGTGAAACTTGCACATAAATAAGGGTTCATTAAGGATGCATCTTTGCTATATGAAGCATTGGATATAATTAACCACCTTAGGCACTTAACCCTCCATTGCCTTATGTACAAACTTAGATTGTAGGCTTTCTGGGGACATGAAAATACCTACTGTATCTAAATCCAACGCGCCTTAAACGTTTGAGGAAAGGTGTGAGGTAATCTGCTATCCATTAATAGAAGTCATTCTGAATCACATATCAGCAGATCAAAATAGCTGGAGACTTAAGGAAATGGCTAAGGGACCTGTTAACTAGCCACTAGGAATGTGCACAGGTGAGAAAAATGTGATCGTGTGTTTATTTTTTTTCATAAATTTTTCCAATTTTTGTTTTCAGTTATTTTTACATAGTCATTCAATAGGGAAATTTTAGAGTGCACAACATTAATTTAATGCACTTTAAGGCTCTTAATATGTGTCAAATCAATTTAGTGTGCACTAAATATTTTAAGGTGCCTTAACGACTTGAATGCACACTAACAAATACACATCCCTACTAGCCACTTTAGAAACACTGCAGTTATTTGCTGATTTAACTTCCAGTATGTTAGTTTTCTAAGCCCTTAGTGAATCCAGCATTAAACCAGATCTAACATGGAAGCATTACTGCTGTTATGAACACAAGCCCTAATGGCAGTTTGGATCTGCTCCCCAATTGGACTTGGAAGGGTCTGTGGACTAAAGACCCCTTCCTCCACCCTCCTTGAAAGTCCACAAAGGCCTTCCCCAGAAACATGAGCCCCTCCCACCAGAGGCCTCTCAAAGTTCTCTTCCTCCTGATCTGGCAAAGTTAAGTGAGCCAAGCATTCCCAGCCCCCTGACATGAGGAAGTGATATGGGCTGAGCTGTGCTCTTCTTCCCCCGAAATCCAGAACTACTTTAGCTCACACTTATTCATTAGTAGCACAAGTTGAGTTGTATTCAGGTACAGGAGGTATTTCTCTATCCTAGAGGGCTTACAATATTATCAGTTTTATACCTGTGAGTAACAGAAGGTGACAGGATTTGCTCAAGGTCACAAGGAGCGTCAGCTGAATTTGAAACCCAGCTTCCCTGATTCACAGGCTACTGCTGCTCTTCCCACTAGGCTGCTAATCGATTCTGGGGCCTCAATCCACCATCTATCTTTTGGGATGTCTTCAAATTCCAAGTTGGGGGAGGATGGTATATACCATGCACCTCTCCTGCTGATGCCTAATGAACTCATGCATTCCTTTGCCCACAAGTGAGGTCAGTGATTGCCATTTTTAAATCCAGAAGCAACAGCAAAGGAGTAAGGAGGGCTCCCTGTAAGTTAAAGCTTTGCTTCTGAAAGTATATAGAGTGTGGCCCAGGGAGCCCCTTCATTTGTATGTGTATGCTTGGATGATATCTTCATCATGTCTCAGTGAAATCTTGAGGGCAAGCTTTTATGGAGGAATTGGACTGCCTAACCAGGGATGGGGGCAGGGGGAAGGTTTGAAGATTTGCAAGGGTGGGAGATGTCCTTTGTCTCACAAAGAATTTCTGTCAAGGGTTGCATTATATGCTGTCTTACTACAGTGGTGTGCAAAAGTCTGGAATCACTTGTAAATTTGAAGTTTTTTCCAACTTCGTGACCTTATATCTTAATTTCTTTTTCCTCCCAGTGGCTTTTTCAGTGTATCTCATGATAAGCAATAGATTTGGCTATTAGGGCCAACTTTTAGTATTGGTTTGGTCCTTATTTTCTGAGTTTGTTCCTCATAGTTGTCCTGTTGATAGATTTTCTGTGAAAATCACGTAATGTACATCGTTGGCCAACCATCTATTATTGTAAGTATGCTTTAAAATATTATGGACGCACGCCAGGTTTCCTTCAAATTAATGTATGTGGCCTTGAAAAAGGCCGTTTTTATGTGTCAGTGATGGCTCAGTATTTGATGGGCCACCCTTTGTTCTTGATCACCTGACTGCACCTTGTCTGCATTGAATGAACCAGTCTGACAAGGTGATCGTTGGTGACAACACGGTTCCAAGCTGCAATGAGTGACTCAGTCAGCTCACGCTTTGATGTTGGATGCCTCTTGGATATTTCCAAGGTTCTCAATTGGATTCAGATCTGGAGACTGGGCAGGCCAGTCCATTGACTTGATGTTGTTCCGCTGCTGCCAGCTGATCACCTGTCTGGAGCAATGGCAGGGTGCATTGTAATCTTGGAACAGGAAATGGCCAGGAAACAGCTGGTGTGCTGATGGCACCATGCACTTTTGAAGTATGGTGATTTGCTTGGCCCCGTTGACCATTCCATTGACGATGTGAAGACATCCAACGCCACTGGCAGCCATGCAGCCCCAGACCATGACTTTCAAAGGATGCTTCACAGTGAGGTTGAGACACTCAGGCTTGAATTCCTCTCCAGGAAATATCTTCACATAGGTGGTTACCAAACAGGCAGAAGGTGCTTTCATCACTGAATAGCACCTTTTCCCACATTTCAGTCGACCAGGTTGAGTGCTTTCTCTTCCACACCTTGCGCCTTTGTACGTCAGTCATCAGTGGCTTATTCCATGCTTTGCAGCCCCGGAGACCAAACTGCAGGCACCGGCGACGAACTGTTGATGAGCTGACACTGACCTTACTCTTGTTTGACCACTCTCAAAAAAGCTGAGGAGAGGTCAACTTGCAATTAGTCAGTGAAATGCGTCATAGTGCGCGGTCCTGGCGTGATGTTGATGCACGTGGACGACCTGAACGAGGCTTGTCCACCACTGAACCTGTTTCTTTCTTCTTCTGTACAATCTTAACAACAGCGCTCTGACTGTAGCCAACTTTCCTGGCTATCTGACGGCTTGAAAATCCTTCCTTGCTCATAAAGGACACACGAACACTCTCTTCCAACGTCAGGGTCCGAGACATCTTCATGGTCGATCCAGAAAGCGTATGAAATTCAAGAATTCCGTGCGTTTTTATAGCTGCACTGTTGGCTAGATATCTGCATTGTGATTGGTTAGTGAAACCAGCCTCCTGATTGGTCAGAAATAACGTGTGCATATTGGATAATCTCGATCCAGTTTTGATGCAGGATCTACAAAAATTGCAGTAGCTATCTCTCAGTGTCTGTAAAGTATTTAAATTGGAAACAAGGAATGCAAAAAAGTCAACCGCACTGATGCAGAATAGCGCGGTATATAAGAGAATGTAAATAAATAAATAAAAAACTTGGTAATAGCCAAATGTATCCCTTTTAACGTGGTAGAAAGATGAATATGCTGGGCTAACGCAAAATTTTAAAAAAAAAGTTAGAAAGTACGAAAAACGCAAAACTCACAGGTGATTCCAGACTTTTGCACACCACTGTAGGTGCAGTGAAGTTTCAGAATCAGCCAAAGATTTAATGCAAATTGTATGGCTTAATGCAGCTTGTTATAATTGGTATATGAATGTTGAACTGCTTTTCTTATAACATGACTCATTTAAATATTCTGTTCATTATGCCATATTTAATGTACTAACTCAGTGGGTTAATGTCTGTTAATACTATTTAATAGATATGCCCCTAAATATCTTATAGGTGTAGTATCTGCTCTTGCATAAAAGTAGAAATAATGCTTACTTTAGAATGCTGACAAGATTAGGCTAGAAATATTTTGCACCTTGAATTCTTGGAATGAAATCGGAACTTCAGTGAAAAGCAAATCTGAATTTTTAGATGTGAGATATTAACTTCTTAAAGAACAAATGAAACTTATTGTCTTTGTCTTTATCAGAATGGAAGCATCATGGAAGGGTTAGATTTATGGAAAAACAACGTGGACAAAAGATTTGAAGGCGTAGAGGACTGTATGATCTGTTTTTCAGTCATTCATGGCTCCAACTATTCTCTTCCAAAAAAAGCCTGCAGGACGTGCAAGAAAAAGTTCCATTCAGCTTGTTTGGTAAGAGCAAGAAATCTTGTTTGTGTCATTGATATCTGTGATTTCAGGCTCATGCTTTTTCAAAGTATAGATTCAAATAATATTCCTGCCAAGCTGTGCTGAGTCCTCCGCCAGCATTTCTGCTTGTGGGGAGTGGTGCAAAACGATTGATCGCGCTTAGGATCGTGTGGCATAGGCATCCTAAGCGTGATCGCTTTGCACCTCCCCCCCACCGACAGGAATGTCGGCAGAGGACTCAGCGCAACTTAGCGGGAACATTGGATTTAAATTGTCAGTTTAGTCAAATCTTGAAACAGTTCCTGCTTTTAATAAAAAGTACTTGGCTCCATCTCTATTTATATGGAAACCTTTCTTTGATTTTGAACTATTTGATTTCATTTTTAGTTTACTAAGTATTGTAGAAAAAAAGTCCTAATTCGAAACATGACTGTTGCCTACCCTAGATTGACATGTAGTGAGGCATTAGAGGCACTTCCATCTTATAAACATAGAGCTCACCAATTTGAAACACACACCTGTTACTCAGCTGGGCTTCTAACCATAAAATTTAGTGTTCTGCACTCCCAAACTGAGAAGATAACCGAGGAGGAGCCATTAAAAGGTGAAGGAAGGGTTCGCAAGGAACCTAAAGAGATCCAGTTTTTTACCCCATTTGTCTCTGGGCAGAACCTGTTGAGTATACAGGTTGGGAATCAGCAATGTTTAGCATTATGCCAAGCCCTCATTGTATTCTGTGATACAAAAGGAAAACCCTTCTTGGCTGACTCAGTTTGCTTTTTATATATATAATATTTTACAAACTCCCTCATTTCTAGTGCATGCTTTCTTGGCATCTGTACAGAAGGAGTTATTTCCAAAAAGGAGAGAATCTACAGTAACGTAATCAGATTTTCATGTCTTGTATAATTTGCAGTTCAAGGAATATTTTGGCATTTTCAAGACTGCTGTCCTCTCACTCTTGTAATTCCTATGTAGCTGCTACATCAATTCCCATTCAATTGACTCAGCACAGTCTGAGCTGAGCAGAAAAGAAGAGTGTTTCAAATACTTAGACATTTCCACAGACTGTGCATGCTACCAATCTATTTCTGTTCACTAGCAGGACAGGCGTGACCTGCTGTGCAAGGGTGGTGAAGGAAGGGGCATTGCTGATTCGGCAGGGCCTCTCCACATCGCCCGTTGCCACAGCCACCACTTTTCCTGTACTGGTGGCGGTGGATCCCAACTTTAAAAAAAAAAGCGGATCTTTGTGACTTTGCGTTTGCCAGACTGGTTTGGCCCTGCTGCCTCTGATGTGAGCTTGTGTCAGAGGAAGGACCAGGACCAGCTTTCCAAGTGCATAGTCGCAAAGATCCGTGCTTTTTTTTTTTTTAAGTTGGAGATCCGCTGCCACTGTTGAAACAGGAAAGCGGTGGCAGGCAGTGTGGGGAGGCCACTGCCAGAACAGGAAATTGGTTGGGTGGGAGGCGACAAAGAGTACAAGTGAATGGAGCTCACTCTGAGAAGAAGGATGTTACCAGTGGTGTGCCCCAGGGATCTGTCCTTGGTCTGATTCTTTTTAACATCTTTGTTAGTGATATAGCGGAAGGGCTGTCGGGTAAGATTTGCCTCTTTGCGGATGATACCAAAATCTGCAATAGAGTAGACACCCAGGAAGGTGTAGATAACATGAGGAGGGATCTAGCTAAGCTTGAAGAATGGTCTAGAATTTGGCAGCTGGGATTTAATGTTAAAAAATGTAAGGTTATGCATTTGGGCTGCAGCAATCCAAGGGAACAATATAGTATAGAGGGTGAAGTACTTTTTTCCACTAAAGAAGAGCGGGACCTAGGTGTGGTTGTGTCTGATGATCTTAAAGTAGCTAAACAGGTAGAAAAGGTGACGGCAAAAGCTAGAAGGATGCTTGGGTGCATACGGAGAGGAATGGCTAGCAGAAAAAAGGAGGTGATAATGCCTCTTTAAAAGTCTTTGGTGCGACCTCATTTGGAGTATAGTGTGCAATTCTGGAGACCGCACCTTCAAAAGGATGTGAATAGGATGGAGTCGGTGCAGAGGGTGGCTACTAAAATGATTAGTGGTCTTCATTATAAAGCATATGAGGACAGACTGAAGGATCTTAATATGTACACCTTAGAGGAAAGGCGGGATAGAGCTGATATGATTGAGATGTTTAAATTCCTCCGTGGCATAAATGTTCAGGGAGAGAGCCTCTTTCAATTGAAAGCAAGTTCTGCTATGAGGGGACATGGGATGAGGGTGAAGGGAGATAGATTCAGGAGTGATATGCGGAAATATTTCTTTACGGAAAGAGTAGTGGATCTGTGGAATAGTCTCCCAGTGGAGGTGGTAGAGATGAGGACAGTAACTGAATTCAAAAAAGCATGGGACAAACACAGAGGATCTCTAAAGGTAAAAAGGGGACTGTTGTAGTTATTGATACGGAAGGACAGACTAGATAGGCCATGTGGTCTTTTTCTGTCGTCATATTTCTGTGTTTCTATGTAAGATCTGTTGTAATCCGGCTTGTTCAGTTTTCCAAATAGTTTTATAGATGTTCTAAAGCCCACTGTAATATTTACTGTGCTGCTTTTTTCTGATGCTCATACACTCTTTAAGGGGTATGTTTGTTGTTGTTGTTAAGTGCCGTCGAGTCGGAGTCGACTCATGGCGACCCTCTGGATAGCCATCCTAAATTGTGTTCGGTCTTCAGTCAGGCTGCTCATTGTTGACAGACTGGTACCTGTAGCTGCTGTTATTGTATCGATCCATCTCATTGCTGGCTTTCCTCTTTTGCGTTGACCTTCTATCTTGCCAAGCATAATGTCTTTCTCTAATGATCTCTCTCTTCGCATGATGTGTCCAAAGTATGAAAGTCGAAGTCTTGTCATCTGAGCTTCTAAAGAAAGCTTAGGTTTGATCTCCTTTAGTACCGACTGGTTTGTTCTTCGGGCAGTCCATGGTATACACAGTATTCGCCGCCAGCACCATAATTCAAAGGCATCAATTTTCTTCCTATCTGTCTTTTTCACTGTCCAGCTTTCACATCCATATGATGTTATTGAAAATACCATGGCCTGAACAAGTCGAATCTTTGTATGGAGAGAGACATCTCTGCTCTTGAGAATCTTATCTAGGTCTTTCATAGCCATTCTGCCAAGAGCAATGCGTCGTCTGATTTCTTGACTGCTTGTTGCTTCTTTATTGATAGTTGATCCAAGTAGGTTAAAGTTGTTCACAATTTCAATTTCTTCTCCTTCAATGATGAACCTGTTGATTATGCCAGTTGTCATGATCTTTGTCTTCTTTACATTAAGGTGCAGTCCCATTTTGAGACTGTTTACTAAAGATTAAAGTGCTTTTACAAATGTTAACATTTGCTAAGCTCAGCAGCACCCGTTTATTTTATGGGCACAGTGGCACTTAGCACATGTTAATGTTTAGTAAATATGCCCCTAAGTCATTGTTGGGACAAGAAAGTATGTGAAGGGCTTTTTTGGAATCAATCGGATGGGGGGGGGGGGGGTAGCTGCACAGTAATTCTCACAGGGTAGCAAAAACAGCACAACCCTGTTCATTAGTATGGATTCTCCTGAGAAACCACAGCACCCTTTGTTACTGTTTTGTCTTATTTCTTAATTAGTGTCCCAGTTTGATATTGCAAGCAGTAAGCAGCAATAGAAATGCATATTTTGCCAATCACAAAATATGCATCATGATTGAGCAGTGTGCACAGAGCAAGCACGCAAATTTACTCAGACTGGGGCTATTCTTATATAGAACATACATACCATTCTCTGTTGGCTTGAATGAGCCTCAGAAGTGGGTGATACTCAGAAAAAACATTGGATGAACACATGTATTCACTGGGAACAAGCAGGAAGTCAGCCCTCACGTTTGGGTAACGTCGACACCAATGGAGTCCTGTGCGGAAGCTTCTCCCCAGCTTTCAAGAAAGAGAATTTGGGAGATGCACCACGAATGCGTGGTCCCCTTCCCGTCCAAGGGTTCCATCTTGCTGCAGTCTCATTTTTTCCATCGAACCCACCGGACATGTGTCTGTTTTCCCCGGAAAAGGAGTTTTTCCTTGGAATTTTTCTTTTCCCCGGTTGCATACTTGGGTCCCTTTCCCGCCCCCGAGCTTGCTTGCCTTGGCATCAAATCTTGAGTTCGTATTTTCTTTTCTTGTTTTCGATTAGCGCGGTTTCGCACCCTTTTCACTGGCAGAGCCCCCGGATCTTTGACCTCGCTGGGACCCTTTTTGCCCCCATGGCCTTTGCCAGTGGTTTCAAGAAATGTGATCGGTTTTACGGACCATGTCCCTCACCGACACACATTACTGCTGCCTTCATTACCTCGGGCTGGACCACGCCCCCTTGGATTGTGGCCTCTGTAAGAGGATGTCCTCCAAGGCCATTAATTATACTACAAATTCTTATATACCGCGCTATTTAGTATCAGTGCGGTTTACATAGTAACAACATTTTGCATTAGAACAAGATCTTTTGCTTACATTGTAACAGGGATTATAACATGGAAGTAACAGGGTAACTATATACAGTTCAAACAAAGGAGCTTAGAAATTATTTAAGTTATATTATGTATAGAGTCGTAATTTAATCATGCTGATTGTGAATGTGCCTAATGGTGAGTTTCTTTTGTAAATCACTGGGGGTTATGTTGTTGGTACGTCAGATGCTGTGTGGGTGAGATGAGGTGTTGGATGTGAATGTATTAGGTTAGAGTGGGTAAAATAAAGGCAGAACAAGTGATGTTAATAGCTTTTCTGAATTGTGAGAGGTCAGCAATTGATCTTATATGAGGTGGGAGATTGTTCCAGCACTTAGGAGCATATAATGTTAATGCTCTGTTTCTAGTTGTTTGGGTACATTTAGTGGATTCAGGTGGTATAGATAGCGTATTGCTAGTTGTTGACCTTCTTAGCCTGTTAGTAGGGGTACTGGTCAGGAGTGAAGAGAGGGATGTGGAAGATATCCAGTTAATTGCTTTAAATGATAGGATTAACGCCTTATAGGTGATTCTGCATTGTAATGGTAGCCAGTGTAGATCCATAAGTATGGGAGTTATATGGTCTTTTCTGGAGATGCTGCAGAGAATGCAGTATCTAACTTCGCCACAGTATCCACTAAAGAGGTTGAAAACATTGTTGCCTCTGTTAACCCCAGCACTGCACCTAATGACCCCTGTCCAGCCAGCTGGATCAAAGAGCTTCGCCATGACATAAGCAACATCCTGGCTAACATACTGAACCAGTCCTTTATCACTGGATCATTCCCGCAGAGACTCAAAAGCACCTCTATCAAGCCCCTACTAAAAAACAACAAGCTAGACCCTTCGAAAGTAGAATCCTTCAGACCAATATCGAGCATCCCCCAGCTTGCCAAGATCATCGAAAAAGCCGCTCAACAACAAATCCAGCAACATATCGACACCGAAGCACCGTTGGATCCTGTCCAACACGGATTCAGGGAAGCACACGGAGTAGACACTGTCCTCACAACCCTGTTCAACGATCTGATCACAGGAATCAACAACATACAACAAGGCTTTGTCTTCATTTTCCTGGACATATCTGCCGCCTTCGACTCGGTGAGTCATGACATACTTATACAACGCCTAAAAGAAAAGGGGATCCAAAGCACAGCGCTAAAATGGTGTGAATCCTACTTATCTAATAGGTGGCAACAAGTCAAGGTTGGCCAAACATCTTCCAAACCATTTCTGCAAACACAGGGAGTTCCCCAAGGATCGTCCTTATCATCCCTGATGTTCAACATTTATATGCAGCCGATATGTGACTTGGTTCGATCCTTCAACGTAAAATGCCTGGCATACGCTGATGACATCCTCCTTTACATGCCGTTCTTGATAGACCAACCAGTGCTCTCCCCAATCATTAATTGCTTCGAAACAGTAGCCGATTGGCTATTATCACAAAACTTACGGATCAATCACAGTAAAACAGATGTCCTATTTGTCACAAAGAACCTCAAATTCATACCTCCTTCATCACTACGTGTCAACAATGTAGAGTTGAAGTCCAAATCCACAATCCGTTACCTCGGCATCACCCTGGACCAGCACCTGAACATGACAACGCATATCAAAAACATCACAAAGGCCATATACCATAAAATCAGAACTCTACGCCATCTCCGACACCTACTGGACTTCACAGACTATCGGACAACCTTCCAGGCCCTAGTCCTTCCACATGTCGATTTCGCAAACATCATCCTGCATGGCCTCCCACAATCAACTTTAAACCCCCTCCGCTTAGCCTTGAATGCAGCCGCAAGAGTCCTCTCCGGATCGTCAAGATCCGACCACATAACACCCATCATGAAGGAATTGCATTGGCTACCTCTACATGCCAGGCTCCAATACAAATCATTGGTCCTCACTTTCAAAGCCCTAAATAACTACCCCCCTACACCAATCAGCAAGCTAATTCATGGCACCCCAGAAAACAGAAACAGAAGATCTACTGCACTGAACACATTAGCAGTCCCCAAGTTAATGACTAAGTGCACAAAAGCTACCTCCAACAGAGCCTTCTCATTATTTGCCCCCTCAAACTGGAATGCACTCCCCCACGAAATCCGTGGAATAAAAAGCCTCATCCTATTTAGAAAAGCCATAAAGCTCCACCTGTTCACAAAATGCTACTCAGAAACCTCCAGCGATAGAAGCACAACCAACAACCTGCAAACTTCCCCCACACACCAGTCGCCCCCACACGTCAACACCACAGATAATAGGTAGTCCCCCCTCAAACCCTACCAACCTTCACAAAACTAATGCAACACCCAGTTACATTAGAGCATTGTACATAGTTCGAGTTAATATGTATTTAGTTTCCCCGTTTTCTCCCCCGTGTTCAATTCCCTGTTATTTGTAAACTCAATGTTATTTGTATACATTGCAGTATTCTTGTTCGATGTACACCGCGCTGATTTTAATAGCACGGTATAGAAGAAAATGTTAAATAAATAAATAAATAAATGCGGGCTGCTGTGTTCATCGCCATCTGAAGAGGATTGAGAGTGCTCTGGGGAGTCCATGTAGGATGTTGGCATAATCAAAGTGTGGCATTACGAGTGTCTGGAATATTGTTCTGAAGTCATCTGGGGCTAGTAGAGGTCTTAGATGTCGTAGTGTCCGTATTTTGTTGTAAATGGATTTAGTGGTATTCTTTATATGCTCTTTGAAGTTGAGCTGCTGGTCTATTGCAATCCCTAGATATCGTATTACAGACTTGCATGGGAGCTCGGCGTCACGAACTTTCAATGAAGTAGGAGGAGAGAAGTTTTTGTTCCTGGTTATGAAAAGGACTTCAGTTTTTTTAAAGTTTATGTGAAGATTTTGGGACAGGAGCCAATCAGTAATTGCATTGAAGCATTCAATAAGTGGAACAAGGTTTGGATGCTTGGATTTTAATTGGAGCGAAAATCAGTACATCATCCGCATAGATCAGACTGGAGATGTTAAAAGAACGGATGATATCACAAATGGGTTGCATATAAATGTTAGAGTAGAGCCGAGAGGGATGAACCTTGGGGTACTCCTTGTTGCTGATGTTGAGGAGCCTATCCATACTTGTTGCCAGCAGTTCATGAGATAGGATTTGCACCATTCCCAAGCAAGGCCATGAATTCCCTTTTCCTGGAGGCGGGAGAGGAGTTGTACATGGTTAACAGATTCAAATGCAGCTGCTATATCAAGAAATATGAGTACAAACCCATTCTCAATTCTGTCAATGCCTCTGGACAATGTATTGATGAGTATAGTGAGTAGAGTCTCTACACCATGGGACTCACGGAATCCATGCTGGCAAGGATCAAGAGGGGCTGATATGTCAATGTGTTGTAGTTGCATTTGAACCACCTTCTCTATAAGTTTGGCTAGATAGGGTATACTTGAAATCGGGCGGTATGAGTCTGTCTTTGCTGAGTCAAGTTTGTTGCTTTTCAGGAGAGGGCATATGGAAGTTTGTTTCAGGGTTTCTGGGAATGTTCCTGTTGTGAAGGAGAGTTCCATGATGTAGACTAGAGTTGAACTGAGTTCTACACGCATCGATCTGATCCAATGGGCAGGACAAGGATCATTCGGCGCCGTAATGGTGTTGATGGTGGCAATAAGGTCGGCAATGTACTTCTCTGTCGGAGAGGTGAATTTTGTCAATGGTTGATGTATCTGGGGGAAGAAGCACGGTGTAGAGCTTTGTGTAAAATTTGTTTTTATGATTTTAGATTGTAGGTACTCGGCGAAGGACTGGGGTTGGATAGAAACTGTTTGATTGGAAGAAGGTGTCTTGGTTAAAGCTTTAGCAATGCTAAAGAGGTCCCGTGGTTTATTTAAAGATCGAAGGAGGGTATCTGTGTGGTGCTCTTACAAGTTCCTGGAGGAAAGGTCCATAAACCATTATTAAGAAGGGACCCAGGATATCAATGCTTGAACCAATACAAGCATTGTGGAACCTGTGTCCCTTGGGGAAACTGCTAGGTGCATATGACCTAGATTGGCCACTGTTGGAAACAGAATACTGGGCTTGATGGACCTTGGTCTGACCCAGTATGGCATATCTTATGTTCTTATATGTTCTCTCTCATTTTTTTGTAAATTTTCTCACGGTGTTGCTTTAGGGTGTTCTCATAAGTTGATTTGTCAAATGTGGATCGAGATTTGCGCCATTTTCTTTCTTGCCTTCTTAGAAGCTGAAGCGATTCACGTAATTCAGTAGAGAATCAAGGGGCTGGTTTTCTGTTTCGTGGTTGTTTGTTGGATGTTGGTGATTTTTTAGATGAAGGTAGCTGTGAGTAAGAGATAAGGGTGGAGTTCCATCTATGGATCATTTCATCAAGGTTCTGCGCTGGTTGACGGAGTGCTGGAAGAGTGCTGCTGAGGAAGTCATCTTTGTCCAGGGATTTGAAGCGAGTTTTTGATCCTGAAGAGGTTGAGTTTGCTTGGTTGGTTGGAGTTTGGGTAAGTTGGTATGGGATTTGGAAGGAGATTACATTGTGGTCTGACCATGGAACCAGAGTGGAAGATAGGATGATATTCTTGATTAATTCTGACTGAGGGGCAAAGACGAGGTCAAGGGCGTTTCCCTTGAGGTGTGTTGGAGAGTTCACCAGCTGGATATAACTAAGGTCCTTCATAGTATCGAGGAATGCATTAGAGTAGGTAGGTTGCAATGAGGCGAGGTTAAAATCTCCAGTCAGCCAATTAGGTTTACTTGGGCTTCCAGGGTTACAGGCAAGGTCTATAATGTTGGTTAGATCTTCTGGAGGTGAAGAAGGAGCTCTGTAGATGAGATTTATGTTGATATATTTGTTAGCAATGGATAATGTGTCCATGTGCAGGATACTCATTGAGGATAGCGATTGGAGCTGGAGATTACTTTTTGAAAGGATGAGGAGGACTCCTCCTTTCCGGTTGCTTCTATGACAAGCGTGCATCACATAGCCGTGGGGGATGAGTTGATTTATGATGACGGTATCTGTGTCTGATAGCCAGGTTTCTGTGACCATGAGGATATCAAGGTTCTGAGTGGTGATAAGGTCTGTGATGGCTGGCCATTTTTTTCGAATTGATCGTGAGTTGATGAGAGCACATTTTAGGTTGTCCTGTAAAAGAGTGTTTTTAGGGTCTGGATTAAAGGAGTTATTAATGGGAATATATAGTAAGTGTGAATGCCTAATATGATGTGTATGTGGTTGTGTGTGGTGGGAACTGCTACTGTTTCTCCTTCCCACACTATGCAGGATAGGAATATAGTTATGGATGGGTGATAAAGCTGAAGTATTTTGAATGGTGTCAGCTAGGAGGTAAAAGCTAAATATAGCAAATAAGGAGATGGCCATGTTAGGGTGACAGTATAGAAACAACAGTATAGTAATTCAAATCGCAATGGTAATTTACTGGCAACAGTACAAAGGTGACTGGCAATGATAAGGCTACTGGCAACAGTATAGTGATATACTAGCAATGGTAAGTTACTGGCAACAGTATAGTGATATGGCAAGTTACTGGCAACAGTACAATAGTGACTAGCACTGATAAGGCTACTGGCAACAGTATAGTGATCTAATAGCAGAGGTAAGTTACTGGCAACAGTACAATAGTGACTAGCACTGATAAGGCTACTGGCAACAGTATAGTAATCTAATAGCAGAGGTAAGTTACTGGCAACAGTATAGTGATCTAATAGCAATGGTAAGCGGTGGCTATACTTGCGAGCAATGTTCCCTCTAATTTTCTGTAGGCTGTGTGCGCATAAAAGATCAGCTGTGTGCAGCTTTTGAAGGAAGGTTAAATTTTTGTGCGCCACATAATGACTCGGAGTTATATACTTTAAAATTTGACTACACGTCAGAATACAGTATGTACACCACATTGATTTTAATCAAATTAAATGAAAATAGACGATTACTAAATGAAGCGGGAAATTTCTAGTAATTACAATCATAACTTTTACATTTTAAGACGTCTGTTTTGTTTTCTATCAGAATCAGAGCCGTAATTTTTGTACGCTCTGTTGTAAAGTATGTGCGCTCGCTCGGTGAGGTGTGTGCGCGCGCACAAGTGCACAGCTTAGAGGGAACAGTGCTTGCAAGGCTATACTTGCGACATGCAGCAGGGGAGAACAGTTATCTGAAGAGAGATGTCGGTTCAGGTCACTGTCGTGTGGTGTCTGTTTGCTGGCGTTGGGCAGAGTTAGCAGCAGCATGAGAAGATTTTCCAAAGGTCAGTCTCTGCCCCAAAGTCTCCAGCACTGCCACGCTTCGAGGCCCCATCCGGAGCCCCAAAGGTGACCCCACCACTTCTGACTGAGGCTGTGGGTCTTCCAAACGGAGCATCCTGGAGGTGGAGCACAAGAAGAAGAAATCCTTGAGGGCAGAGTCTGTGGACGAGTCGGGAAAGACCCAGTCCCGCAGTCCACGCCACGAGTCCTGAGGATCGGAGCGGGAGCAGCCGACTAAGGTCGCCTGAAAAATCATCATCCTCTGGTGATCGCTCTTGGATGTCCAAGGCCATCCTCGTCGAGGACCCCCCTCCAGAGCCCGGCACCCAGCCCAAGATCTTCTGTGCCTGTGCTGAAGGCTGCGGAGCCATCTGGACTGTAGACCAGAATGGCAGCCTAGGAGCACAGCTTGTCTGCCTTCATGGGCCAGCAGCGGGCCCTGATGCCCGGTTCCGTCGGGTCATCTGCCTAGACCACTGGGGCCTTGATGTCAAGGACATCCCTGGACTTCAAGCCATCTTTGAATGCCATCGACCCTGAGTTGATACTCAACATTGGTCTTGATTCCGGTCCCAGTCCTTAGGACTGAGGTTTTCCCCAATGAGTGGCCGCAGCTCCGCCTGCAGAGCCTCTGAAGGGGCATGGACAGTCGGGCTCGGGGACTGACCTTGCAACCTTGGCCCATCCCTGACAACGCCATCGACTATGAGTCTGACTGGGGGACCGAGGACGAGGAATCTCTGGACACCCATCTCCACCGCAACGTGCCTTCAGACACATCTCCCTCCGAGACCCGGCGCCAGTCCCTGCCCGAGGATATGGCTTTCCTAAACTTCGTGTGGCATATGTCAAAGGCATTGGCAATCGACACAAAGGCGGAGGAGGACCCTCGCATGGAGGAGCTTGAGATCCTCCAGTTCGAGGCCCCTTTGAAGGGGGTACTTACAGTGTCCATTCTTCCGATCCTGAAAAGGCTGCTCCTCCACATGTGGGAAACACTGGCCTCGGTGTCCATCGTGAACTGACAGCTTGACTCGATGTATCTGGTCTGCCAGAGCCCAGGCTTCCAGAAGGCACAACTGCCACACAAATCCATCGTGATGGAGTCAGCCATGCATCGGCTCAAGAGCCAGAAGACACACTCCTCGGTGCCTCCGGATAGGGAGACCCCACTCCTTGGACACCCTGGGCAAAAAGTGCTAGGAGAGCTCGATGCTCATTGGCTGGATCCAGGCATTCCGGCATGTACGTAAGGGACATGGCAAGGAACTCGCTCGGTTCTCAGCTGGTCTCTCTGAGGAACCTTTCCAGCGGTTCTGGAGCCTGTCCTCTGCCATCAGAGAGTGCTCCAAATTCATGACTCAAATCACCTATGACTGCTTTGAGTCGGCGGCTAGAGTAGCTGCAGCAGGCATTGGTGCCCGATGTCAGGCTTGGCTACAACCTTCCAACCTGGAGTAATGAGTTCAGGACAAATTGGTCGATGTCCCCTGCCAGGGAGAGAATCTCTTTGGCAAACTCATAACTGATAAGACTATAGAGTTGGAGTCCGAGTTCCTGACAAGGATTAGGCTCTCCAAGAAGACCACTACCCTTCTCTGACGTAAGGCCCTGAGTTAAAAGCCCCCTTACTCAAAGAATGGAAGGGCTTATGGAAACTACCCTCAGTATCAGGCCTCCCCAGCTCCCTGGCAGGGTCAGCAGGCTAGGGGACAAGGGCATGACCCTCATAAGCCGAACGCTTCCAAAACTCGGGCACCGGTTTTGGCACAGCCTGGCGAGAGTTTTTGACTCCTTGGGTATAGCCTCTCCACCCCAGGAGGTCCACCCCAGCAGCCCACAGGGGTATGTCTGATTCTGGTTGCCCACCGGTGGCCAACCATCACCACCGACACCTGGGCACTTCAGGTGGTCAGGGAATGCTATCTTCTCCACTTGGAGCAGACTCCCCCTCCATTCTTCCTGGGAGAGCCCACCAGGACTCCCCTCCACCAGACTTTGCTACTGTTGGAGCTCACAGGCCTTCTTGAGGAGAAGGCGGTAAAACCCTTACCCCCACACCTCTGAGACAAGGGGTTCTATTCCCGGTACTTCCTCATATTAAAGAGAACAGGGGGCCTAAGGCCCATCCTAGACCTGAACAAGTTCCTGGTGAGGGAGAAGTTCAAGATGTTTTCCCTTGGGACACTGCAGCCATACCTCCAGCAGGGAGACTGGCTATGCTTCTTGGACTTAAAGGATGCGTACTGTCGCACCGCCGCCCTAGTGGCCAAGGGTGGTTAAGGCAGGTCGGGTGGACATGAGTTATTTTTTCTATTTTGAGTTTGGTCCTTGTATGCGGGGTCTGGGTATCTGTTCCCAGGACCTACCGTGTACCAAAACTTCAAGTGAACACAAAGTCCGAGTGTAGGGAAAGAGAGGCTTTTTATTTCCCCTAATGTTCAATGGTTCAAATAGTGGAGTCTACATCAACATAAAGAAAACCTTGCTTCAGGCAGAAAAGAAAACATATTCAGATATTGCTTTGTCTACTGTTACTTCACAGGACCTTATACAAATAAAACACACAGGCTTTGCTACTGAGCCCCTGCTTTACACATCAGGCAGAGACTCTAGGCTTCCTGCCTGACAGTAGCTGCAATCCATGGCTATCTCAGGAGGGTCCTCATTGAATTCCACCTGCATAGGCTGTGGGTCTGATAACTGGGACTCTGTATCAGTATATTCTTGTGGAATACGTTGAGGCTTCTCATATACCGCTTGCACTAGCCTCCAGTGTTCCGGGCCTAGGTCTGGACTTTGGCCATGTGAATGCTTGCTATGAAAGTATCTTCCTTTGTCTTGGTGCCTTGTATTAAACAGTCTTTCTTTTGATAAAAGCTTGTGTCTTGTCTTACAGACAGCTTGGTAAGGAGTGCACACCTCTGCTCCTTGTGCTCCCTGTGTCAGCAAGTTATAACGCTTATTAGAATAAAAATGTGGTTTACCTTGTTCTCTGGGCCTATCCCAGTTAGCTGAGTCTTGAGGCCTAGTCCTGCTGCAATTCAGCCTTACTCGAGTAGTAGGCTTCCCACTGTTCAGCTGGCCTTCGGGTGGAGTTACCACTCTTTCACACCCACACCTTTTGCTCCTTGAATGAAGAGTGTTACCTCTTATAGCAATGACTTCATCATCTCTCTGGTAACTTCCACAGTGTCCTCCATCTGCTGGTACCGGTTCCTCATATAAAAACTCTGACCTTTGTTTCTCTCCTGGTACCTTTCTTTCCAGTGTCTCTTTGCCAAGAACTCCTGGTATTCTGCTGCACCGGACTCACTGTGTCTTCTTGCCAGGAACTCCTTCCTCTCTGGTCTCTTTGCCAAGACTCCTTTTCTGCCTCTGCCTCTTTTGCTTGTCCTACTTCCTCCTTTTCAACTTCCCAGCCTTTCCTAAGAGGAACTCCCCCTTTCCTGGATTGGCTGTTGGGCGGCATTACATCACCAACTCTGGGGTGCGGTTCTCTAGGCCTTGGAAGGTCTCTCTTGCTCCCCCTATCTGGCTCCTTGTAATGTCGCATCTGGTGTTGGAATCTTTTTTCTGGATTTAAAACCTTTTTTCCTGTTTGCATAGGCTCTGCAGTACCACATATCCCCCCTCTTAAAATATGACGGGCTGGTGAAGCCCCCTTCACACAGCACGGAATACGTAGCCTGGCATCAGCATTGAACTGTAATTTGCTGGTACCATATGTCTTCCGCCTGTTATCCACTACTATCTCTTCTGGGTGATATGTGTTGGCTACTGAGGCTAGTAAAACCGATCGGTCATGCCAGGACCGAAGAGCATTAATATGGTAAATTTGTGTGTGTCCTTTGGTATCCTGTACCTCGTAAGAGGTGGGTCCCTTAGGCTTAACTACCACATGAGGTCCCCTCCACCGAGCCTCGAATTTTGGGGTAGCTCCTGATACCAGGACCATCACTTTTTCTCCTGCTTTTAACTGTCTAGGCTTTGTCCGCTGATCGTAATACCTCTTCTGTTTTAGTTGACTCTCCTCTAAATTCTCACTCGCCACCCGAGAGGTTCGTTCTAGGCGTGTTCTTAGATTCTTTAGGAATAGAGGCACCCCTATTTCCGTCTCTACGGGCTCCACCCATTGCTCCTTTAAGACGTCTAATAGGCCTCTGGGGGTCTTCCATACAGAAGCTCGTAAGGTGAAGTGCCCAAGGACTTCTGTCTTCTTTCCCTGCAAGTGTACAAGACAAATGGTAGCATAGTATCCCACTCGGCCATTTGTCCACCCAATGCACGCCGGAGCATCTGTTTTATGCTTTGATTCAAGCGCTCCACCAGGCCATTACACTGGGGATGGTAGGCTGCGGTTTTCTTGTGGTGGATGCCAAAGGCGTCCCAAACCTGAGCAAGGTATTTGGACAGGAAATTGCTGCCTCTATCGGTCAGGATCTCCTGCGGGAATCCGATCTCGCAGAATAATTTAACAAGTTCCCCGGCGATTGCTTTTGCCGAAATATTTCTTAGAGGGATCGCCCATGGGAAACGGGTGGCCTGGTCAATGATTACCAACATATATTGGTATCCTCTAGGTGTTTTGATGAGGGGACCCACTATGTCCATGGCTAATCGTCTCACTGGATCGGAAATCACAGGCATTGACACTAAGGGTACTGCAGGGGGTTTGTGCGGAGCCACTCTTTGACACGACGCACAGGACTCGCAAAAACGAGTTGCTTCTCGAAATACTCCTGGCCAGTAAAAGCGGGCCAAAATCTGGTCAAGGGTTCCCTGCGTTCCCTTATGGCCCCCTACGGGATGGTCATGGGCCAACCGTAGGACCAGTGATTTAAATGTGTTTGGCACTACCAATTGTTTCCGTAGAGACCCCGTTCGTGGGTCCTTACTCTCTCGGTAGAGTATCTCCTCCTCCATAATAAACCTGGGGAAGGCACTTCTTTCTTCTTGGGCTTGCTCAAAGGCGTGAGCTAATACCGGGTCTGTCGCTTGCTCCCTTTTAAAGGAGGGAAAACTTCTCCATTAAATCCGCTGGTACCCAGGGCATCCCCTCTCCAGCTTCCAATTCTGCACGTCCTCGCGAGCGGCATCTCCGCTCCCTCCTTCGCTCTGCTTTAGCTTTCCGTCCTCTCCCCACGGGTTCCTCAATTAGGTCCTCATGCATGGGTAGAACCCCAAAAGTAGTGTCTGTAGAACATGAAGGCTCTTCCCCCCCTTGGGTCTGGGATCTGGTAGAAACTAAAGCCTCTCTTGGATTAGCGCCCGTCTTTGAGCTAGTTGGCTGTGCCTTCGAGTTACCTATGGACTCATGCCCACTACAGGTGGAATTTGGGACTTTCTGAGGAGATAAACCCTCTCTCAGACTCCTTCGGAATTGTGGCCAGTCGCGACCCAATACCAACTCTTGTGGCAGCCTTGGGACCACGGCCACCAACATTCCCAATCCTTTTACCCAAAGTTTATACACTGGGTAGCTCGTAGCGGATCCGTGAATACACTTTATTTTAACTTGCGCTTCTGGACATTCAGAGACTGACCATCCTTGGCTTCGGATCATAAACCATAGCCGTTTAGAGATCATGGATTGGTCCGCTCCTGAATCCAGAAGTGCCTTTGCGTTAACTCCATGTATTTTCACTTTCAATACAAAGCCCTCTCTCATTGTCTTTGGGACTTCTCCCACTAGTGCAATGCGAGAATAACATTCCTTTTTTACATGTCCTCTTTTACCACAGGAAAAACACCTTTTCACAGTTTCAATATCCTTAGGGTCATTACCTTTCCTAGGGCTATACATAGGTCTGGAAGGACTACCTACCCTTCGAGCTTCCATCCCTATATTCAGTTTGGGAACCCCTAGCTTTGGCTGGGTCACTCTCTCTGCTTCCAGATCTCTTTCCGTCAGGGCTATTGCCTCGGTAGTGGTACAGCAATTTTGGAGGATTAAAAAATTCTGTACCCTACTCGGCACTGCGTCTAGGAATTGCTCTAATATTATGGCGTCCATCAGAGTTTCTATATTTTTTTTCCCCGGCTGTAGCCACTTGTACGCCAGACTCTTTATTCTATGCCCCAAGGCTTTTGGTGTTTCGTCTGGGCTAAGGATAGTGGCCCTAAACATTTTATTATATGCCAATGGGGTGAGGCCTAGGCGATCTCTGATTGCCATCACTACTTCTTCGTAATTATCCGCTAATGATGGAGGCATTGACCGGTAGGCGGCCAGAGCCTCCCCTGTCAGGGACGCGGCTAGTCTGACAGCCCATTGTTCGGTCGGCCACCGGGCTGACTTCGCTATCCTACTAAAGGAATCCAAGAAATCATCAAGGTTATCATTGGGGCTTAATTTTCCCACCGTTAGATCACTGCATGACCATTGTCCAAGCTCCGTATTATTCAGTCCAGTTGCTTGCAACTGCTCAGCTTTCACCTTCGCCATCTCTTCCCTCTGCTGGGTTAGCCACTTGTCCATTGTCTGCAGAATGGGTGACTGCTGGTCTTGCATGGCTCTCAATGCTTGTGCTTGATTTTGCAGCGCCAGTTCTGCCTGCTTATCGAACTGATGAGCCATCCATGCACACAATTCTTTGGGTTCCATGGCGAATCTGTAGCAAGGAAACACAACAAAAAAAAACCACAACCAAGTGTGGCTCTTCTAACAGTTTTTCCTTTCCTTTCTCTCTTTTTTTTTTTTCTATACTCTCCCTGGCATCCTACACTTATTCAGGTATATTTACATTTTACCTGATGGTAGGGTAAAATCAGCTCTGGAACAGTATTCGTTGCTGTCGTACTCCGCGATTCTCCACGCCGACAGTTGGGCACAGGATTTCTCCTTTTCGGGATTTTTCTCCACTCCACTCCGGATTTAAGCTGCTCCACTCCGGGTTTTTTTCTTTAATCCGGTTTCCTTAAATAATCTGTTTCGGGTTTTGTATTCCAACTGGGGTTTATATATTTTTTTTCTCTTGAAACCTGTAGCTCAAGCTTCTTCTCTTCGTGGTGGACGTAGGCTCCAACAAAATATCCAACAACTACGCCATTTTCATGTCGCACTGCCGCCCTAGTGGCCAAGGGTGGTTAAGGCAGGTCGGGTGGACATGAGTTATTTTTTCTATTTTGAGTTTGGTCCTTGTATGCGGGGTCTGGGTATCTGTTTCCAGGACCTACCGTGTACCAAAACTTCAAGTGAACACAAAGTCCGAGTGTAGGGAAAGAAAGGCTTTTTATTTCCCCTAATGTACAATGGTTCAAATAGTGGAGTCTACATCAACATAAAGAAAACCTTGCTTCAGGCAGAAAAGAAAACATATTCAGATATTGCTTTGTCTACTCTTACTTCACAGGACCTTATACAAATAAAACACACAGGCTTTGCTACTGAGCCCTGCTTTACACATCAGGCAGAGACTCTAGGCTTCCTGCCTGACAGTAGCTGCAATCCATGGCTATCTCAGGAGGGTCCTCATTGAATTCCACCTGCATAGGCTGTGGGTCTGATAACTGGGACTCTGTATCAGTATATTCTTGTGGAATACATTGAGGCTTCTCATATACCGCTTGCACTAGCCTCCACTGTTCCGGGCCTAGGTCTGGACTTTGGCCATGTGAATGCTTGCTATGAAAGTATCTTCCTTTGTCTTGGTGCCTTGTATTAAACAGTCTTTCTTTTGATAAAAGCTTGTGTCTTGTCTTACAGACAGCTTGGTAAGGAGTGCACACCTCTGCTCCTTGTGCTTCCTGTGTCAGCAAGTTATAACGCTTATTAGAATAAAAATGTGGTTTACCTTGTTCTCTGGGCCTATCCCAGTTAGCTGAGTCTTGAGGCCTAGTCCTGCTTCAATTCAGCCTTACTCGAGTAGTAGGCTTCCCACTGTTCAGCTGGCCTTCGGGTGGAGTTACCACTCTTTCACACCCACACCTTTTGCTCCTTGAATGAAGAGTGTTACCTCTTATAGCAATGACTTCATCATCTCTCTGGTAACTTCCACAGTGTCCTGCATCTGCTGGTACCGGTTCCTCATATAAAACTCTGACCTTTGTTTCTCTCCTGGTACCTTTCTTTCCAGTGTCTCTTTGCCAAGAACTCCTGGTATTCTGCTGCACCGGATTCACTGTGTCTTCTTGCCAGGAACTCCTTCCTCTCTGGTCTCTTTGCCAAGACTCCTTTTCTGCCTCTGCCTCTGCCTCTTTTGCTTGTCCTACTTCCTCCTTTTCAACTTCCCAGCCTTTCCTAAGAGGAACTCCCCCTTTCCTGGATTGGCTGTTGGGCGGCATTACATCATCAGCTCTGGGGTGCGGTTCTCTAGGCCTTGGAAGGTCTCTCTTGCTCCCCCTATCTGGCTCCTTGTAATGTCGCATCTGGTGTTGGAATCTTTTTTCTGGATTTAAAACCTTTTTTCCTGTTTGCATAGGCTCTGCAGTACCACAGTACACACACATCCTTATCCATCCCAGCCAGAGGCCAATACCCTCAGGTTCGTGGTGGGGGGGGAGGCCACTACCAGTACAGGATCCTAACCTTTGGCCTGGCTTCTGCCCAAGGGTCTTCACCAAGTGCATAGTGGTGGTCGCGGCCCGCCTTTGTCTTCCCCTTTCTGGACAACTGACTCATCAGAGGAGGCTCGGCCGCTGAGGCGCAGCAGGCCACAGTCTCACCATCTGCATCCTACATCTAGGGTTTGTCATAAACCATCCCAAGTCCCACCTCCTCCTGACACAGTGTCTGGAGTTCATAGGAGCATGGCTGGACACCCTTCAGTCCAGAGCATTCCTACCCCAGGACAGGGCCGACTGCCTCAGGGCGCTGGCAGCAGACTGCACTGTCTGCTTCCTCATGTAACATCTGCTAGGCCACATGACATCCACGGTACATGTCACCCCAGATGCCTGCCTCCACATAAGGGCAGCCCAATGATGCCTCCGTGCTCAATGGACCCAGGCCACTGGATGGCTGCGGGACAGGGTGACGGTGACCCGCCAACTTTCAAACTCCCTCAGCTGGTGGCAGGTTCCGCAGCAACTCCAGGCAGGGATGCCCTTCCAGGCCCCCAATCCCCAGAGGGTCTTCCCTACAGATGCCTCCCTGCTGGGTTGGGGTGCTCATTGTGAAGATCTCTGCACCCAGGGCAGCTGGTCGCAGTCAGAGAGCCAACTGCAGATCAACCTGCTGGAACTTAGGGCCATATTCCTGGCTCTCCGAGCCTTCCGCAACCGCCTGCAGCACCAGTCTGTGTTGGTTCAAACGGACAATCAGGTGGCAGTGTTCTCTGTGAACAAATAGGAGGTACAGGGTCCTATGCCGTCTGCTAGGAGACAGTGGCTCTCTGCACCTTTGCGCTCCACAATGGGATACTCCTGCAGGCAGTGTATCTTCTGTGCCAGCTCAATGTTCTAGCAGACAAGCTGAGCAGGGTCCTCCAGCCACATCAGTGGCGGCTGGACCTCAGGGTGGCTGCCCTGGGGCGTCCCATTGATGGACCTCTTCGTGAGGCTGACCAACACTCAGCTGCCCGCTTCTACTCCCACTAACTGCACCCCTCTTGAGTGGCAGCGAATGCATTCCTCCTCCCATGGATGGAGGGGCTTCCCTAAGTTTTCCCGCCCACACTATTGCCAAGACCCTTTTCAAGGCTCAGCACGATGGGGCTGATACTGGTTACTCCCCCCCGGTGGCCCAGGCAGTCATGGTTCCTGCTGCGCCTCTGTTTGTCTTCTGCGCGCCCCAGGGTTACTGTCACAGGAGAAGGGCTCCCTCCTACATCCCAACCTGGGGTCCTTGTCACTAGCTGCTTGGCTGCTGAAAAGGGTTAAAAATTATTAACAAAGCTAACAGATTGGTGCTATTGCAACAAGGTCTCAGACTTTTATACAGCGTTTGTCCAAGCTAATTAAAGTTTGGATAAGGTGCTATTCATCACATCAATGACCTTATATTGTTGCATATAGTATCCAATCTGATTATTTTTCCTTATTTTTAAACTTTTTTATGTAAAAACAAGCAGTGCTTATCTGAAGATCAGCGTGATGATTCCATAACGCTTAGCTGGATGTCGGTTAACATTCCCAGTCGAACAATCCCCAACTCCGAACTTTGGCGCCTTAGCGTTTCACTGATTGTTTCTTCAGGGGTTTACTGCCATGCGTCTATTTGCACTGTCCTTATTTTCCACCCTTTCACTTCTTCTTCCAACAGAGAAAGACCGTACTTCAGTTGCTCTCTGGCCGCCTGCTCAGCAACTGGAGTTCGGTCTTTCTCTGTTGGAAGAAGAAGTGAGAGGCTGGAAAATAAGGACAGTGCAAATAGACGCATGGCAGTAAACCCCTGAAGAAACAATCAGTGAAACGCTAAGGCGCCAAAGTTCGGCGTTGGGGATTGTTCGACTGGGAATGTTAACCGACATCCAGCTAAGCGTTATGGAATCATCACGCTGATCTTCAGATGAGCACTGCTTGTTTTTACATAAAAAAGTTTAAAAAAAGGAAAAATAATCAGATTGGATACTATATGCAACAATATAAGGTCATTGATGCGATGAATAGCACCTTATCCAGACTTTAATTAGCTTGGACAAACGCTGTATAAAAGTCTGAGACCTTGTTGCAATAGCACCAATCTGTTAGCTTTGTTAATAATTTTTTATCTCGTAGTTGAGAAGTAGAGCTGAAAATCTGTTGTTAGTTACTTGGCATACTTTAAGCTCTGAAAAGTGACAATATACACGCTTTTGTTTGCTGAAAAGGGTAGCCTTGGCCCCATTTAACCTCTAAGGGGAGGAGCACCTCCTGGCCTCCCATAGGGTCTTTATGAGATGAGCCTACACCTTCAAATGGTGCAGATTCTCAGTATGGTGTGCGGAATTGCATGTTAACCCATTCTCATGCTCTGTTTAGTTTGTATTGCAGTATTTGCTCCACCTTTCGCAGGCAGGACTGAAGTCCAACTTGGTCAGGGTGCACCTGAGTGCTCTAGCGGCACACCACCTCCTTATCGAGGGCAAGCCCCCTCTGTCCAACCCCTCGTGACCCGCTTCTTTGTACGCATCCTCTTTTCCTTCAGAAGATGGTTTTGGATTTCCATCTCAATCAGTCATTAGTGCTACCTTTTATTTTTTCTTCAATAGATTAGTTGTACACCAATATACAGGAAATCACAAAAGACCAACATTCAAGGTTATTACAATGGTCAGTCAAAAGAAAACGTCACTTATTTCAGCCCACATTACAGAGAATGAGATGTCCTGGAACAGAGAGCCTAAAATATAACATATAGCATAGATACTCAACCACTCAAGAAGAAGAAGAAAAAAAATAGAAGGTAAGGATAAATTACCGACTGTCAGGGCCTATTATCTACAAACAAATTTCTCCAGGAACAAGCAGGAAGTTAGTCCTCACTTATGGGTGACGTTGGCACTGACGGATCCCGCGCAGAGCAATTCCCCAGCTTTCAAAGAAAGCCTTTGGGATTGCTGCCATGCATGCATGGTCCTCTTCCTGCCCAAGGGTGCCATCTTGCTCAGTCTCCCTTTTTCCGTGGAGCCCTTTGAACGAATGTCCTCGTTCCTTGGAAAAAGTGTGTCTCTTTTCAGCCGCTGGCCTTCTATTTTTCTGGTTGTGCCGATCCTCTACCCCTCCTCCCCTTGCTCCTTCTTCCTCCGAGCAAGGGGACGTCTTTTTGTAGCATTTTTCCTTTTGGCGGGTTTCGTGCCCTTTTTTCTCCCAACCACTGGCCGCGTGGGTTTTCGACCTCGCGAGGGTCCTTTTTGCCCCGATGGCCAGCGATTTCAAAAAATGTGACAGGTGCTCCAAGAACATGTCGCTTACGGATACCCATGACTCCTGTCTGTGGTGTCTCTGGGCCGACCATGATCTGGAGCTCTGCTCGCTTTGTAAGAAAATATCCTCCAAGGCCCTACAGAGTCGTAAGCAGAAGTCCGATGACATTTTCCGTAAGGCTGCCACAGAATCCCCAGTGGTGCCCCCGGTCGTCTCTCCGCTGGTGGGATCCCTTATCTCGGCCCCACGCTCAAGGCTGCACTCCGACCAGGGATGCCCTGAAGGGGAGCGATGTAAGAAGAAGACGACCTTGAAGTCGCTGTCTGGGGCTCCAGACAACTGCGAGCGCTCCCGTGCTCAGCCCTCCTTGGCGTTCCCGAGAGTCGGACAAGGAGCAGCCTCGAAAGGTACCTCGTACAGATACAGAGGCCTCCGGCAATGGCGCCTGCTCCTGAAGGCCATCCCTGTGAGGACCTCCTCGACGCCCAACCCGGTGACTCTGGTGTTGGTGTCACAGGGCCCCGCATCCGCGTGGGAATCCCGTATGCTGGCACTAGAGTGCAGCATTTCTGCATTCTTGGCTGCCCAGCAGGTGCTTACATCCAGTTCAGTTGGTTCATGCTGAGAGACAGAGACTTCTTCGAGGGGGATGTCAAAACCCGCCCTGGAAACCCCCGAGAGCCATGGTCCTCGTGAGGGTCCTTGGTGTTCTCGCTCGTGAGATCCTCCAGGGCCCCCGGCTCGAAACGCAGATTCCTCCTCGGATCTCTCGGGTTGGGTGTCAGATGGGGATACTTCCCCAGAGACCCGCACCTATCAGGACCTCCCTTCGGACCCGTCCCCGCATGCGTTTCAGCGGTATTCGCCTCCCAAAGACACCTCCTCCTTGGTGTTCATGAGGGATATGGCACGGGCCCTTCACCTTTCTACCCAGGTCAAGGTGGAGCCTTGAGCTGAAGAGCTCAATATCCTGCAGTACGAGTCCCCGTCTCAGGAATCTCTCACTGTCCCAGTTCCTCCCATTCTGTCCAGGCTTCTTCTCCGCATGTGGGAAACACCTGCCTCGGTTCCCATTGTGAGTAAGCACATCGATGCGATGTACAGGGTCCAACGTGGCCCTGGATTAAGGAAGACCCAGCTTCCCCACACCTCCATGGTGGTGGAATCAGCGATGCGGAAGCAAAAGAGCCCAAAGTCTTATTCTTTGGTCCCGTTGGGCAGGGAGTAGAGAGCCCTCGACGCTCTGGGATGCAAGGCCTACCAAGGGTCAGTGCTGGCTTGCTGTATTCAAGCTTACCAATTGTACATGGGCATGTTCTTGTGCGACCTCGCCAAGGAGCTCTGTGGGTTCTCCGCAGGCCTCGAGGGCAAACCCCTCCTGAGGTTCCAGACCCTCCTGAGGTCAGTTGCGGAATGCTCCAAGTACATCTCCCGCGCTTCATATGATGAATTTGAATCCTCGGCCCATATGGCGGCTGCCGTCATCGGGGCTCAGCGTCAGGCATGGCTCCAATCCTCAGACTTGGAGCAGTGGATCCAGGAGAAACTCCTGGATGTCCCCTGCCTCGGCGAACAACTTTGTGGTAAGCCCATGGAGGACAAGGCCACCGAGATAGAGACGGAGTTCGTAACCCGAACCCGTCTCTCGCGCAAGACCACCCCCCTTCCTCTAAAGAAACCACAGGCTAAGAAGCCGTTTTTCCCAAGAAAAGGCCTGCCCTACCGAGGTTACCCACCTTACCCACCTGCTCCCATCCTGGCCGCAGCATCGCAGGGGAAGGCACCCCACGCCCACCATAAGCCGAAAGGGTCCAAGGCACAAACCCTGGCGCCACCTCAACCCGCTCAGGCAGAAGCATAGCCTTTCGCCCTCCAGCAGCTTCGCAGCTGCTGGGGGGAACCTATCCCTATTCGCTCCTCAGTGGGCATCAGTCCCGTCCGACACCTGGGTCTTCCGAGTGGTCCGAGATGGGTACCGTCTCCACCTGGATAGGCTTCCCCCTCCCTTCTCCCCAGCAGAGCTTTCTCTGCTCCTTGCGCACCAGATATATCTGCAGCAGGAGCTGGACAACCTTCTCGCCCAGCGGGCGGTCGAGAGGGTACCAATGCACCTTCGGGGTCGAGGCTTCTATTCCCGGTACTTCCTCATCCTGAAAAAGATGGGAGGCCTATGGCCTATCCGTGACCTCAGAAAGTTAAACAAGTTCTTGGTGCGGGAGAAGTTCAAAAAGCTGTCGCTTGGCATCCTGCTGCCCTTCCTCTGGCAGGGTGATTGGCTATGCTCCTTGGATCTCGGGGACGCTTACGCCCACATCTTGATTCACCCCCAGCACAGACAATATCTGCACTTCAGGGTGCGAGGGGAGCATTACCAATACAGGGTGCTCCCCTTTGGACTTGCGTCCGCTCCGTGGTTCTTCACGAAGTGCCTCTCCGCGGCCGCTGCCTCCCTCAGGCGGCAGGGAGTCCCAGTTTTCCCTTATCTCGACAACTGGCTCGTCATGGGATCCTCGACTGGAGAAGCTCGATCGGCTGCATCCCGCATGATTCTCCTCCTCGAAGGCCTGGGGTTCCTGGTCAACTACCCCAAGTCCCACCTTGAGCTGGTACAGGCCTTGGAGTTCATCGGCATGCAAGTTGACACCCAGTGAGCGACCGCCTTCATGCCGGCGGACCGGGCGGCCCGACTCAGAGCCCTGGCGGCTCAGGTCCAGAGCAGCACTCGGGTCACAGCGCATACTATGCTGCGCCTTTTGGGGCACATGGCTTCTACCGTCCATGTCACCCCTCACACCCGCATGCACATGGGGACGACCCAGTGGTGTCTCAGTGCTCAATGGAGCCCAGCCTCTGGTCACCTCAGAGACGCCATTCGGGTCTCCCACACCCTTTGCAGGTCTCTGGACTGGTGGCAGGACCCCGCAACCTCCTCCGGGGGCTACCCTTTAAAACCCCACAGCACAAGCTCGTCCTGATAACGGACGCTTCCCTGCTGGGGTGGGGAGCTCACTGCGGGGCGCTCTCCACACAGGGGCACTGATCACCTGAAGAGTCCCAGCAGCAAACAAACTTGTTCGAGCTTCGAGCGGTCTGATGAGCCCTGAAGGCCTTCGAGGACCATCTGAAAGGGAAGTTTGTACTCATGCAGACCGACAACTGAGAAGCGATGTTTTTTACATCAGCAAGGAGGGGGGATACAGGCTTCTGCCTCCTCTGCCGGGAGGCGGGCCTCTTCTGCACCTTTGCCTTCCATCGGAGGTTGACCCAACGGGCAGTCTGCCTTCCAGGCCCACGAGAACGTCTTTGCGGACAGGTTCAGCAGGATCCTCCGCCCAGAGGTGGCCGGCCTCTTGTTCCATTAGTGGGGGACCCCGACCATGGATCTGTTCGTCAGCCCAATTAACGCGCAGCTTCCCCGCTTCTGCAGTCCGATTCCGCACCCGAGCAGGGAGGCCCCAGATGCATTTCTCTTGAGTTGGACCGCTGGTCTTCTCTACGCGTTCTCTCCCACTCCTCTCATCGAGAGGACCCTCCACAGGATTCAGCAGGATCGGGTGTCGGTGATTCTTGTCACGCCATTGTTGGCTTTGACAGCTGTGGTTCCCGCTCCTGCTGCGGCTCTCGTCCGAGGCCCCAGTTCCCCTGGGCTGTGCCCCGGGTCTGCTAACGCAGGAGGAGGGTCGAGTGCTCCACCCGAACCTGACCTCGTTGTCCCTCACAGCCTGGCATCTGAACGGGTATCCCTAGCCCCGCTGGATCTCCCGGAGGAGGTCTTCCTCTCGTCGAGGAAGGACTCGACGTGACGGGCGTATGCCTTCAAATGGCAGCGCTTCTCAATCTGGCGTTCCAGGCTCCAGATTGATCAGTTTTCTTGTCCTACCCGATGGGTCCTCCAGTACCTCCTTCACCTCTCGAAGGAAGGGCTGAAGTCGCTCTCCGTCAGGGTACACCTGAGTGCCATCTTGGCGAATCACCTCCCCGTCAAGGATAAACCCCTCTCCGAGCAGCTTCTGATCTCCCGCTCTCTAGACCTCCTATCCGGCCTCCTCCGGCGGAGTGGGACCTGAACGTAGTGCTTATACAGCTTACGCATCCACCTTTCGAGCCGATGGCATCCACCTTTCGAGCTCGCTTCAGAACCTATCCTGGAAGATAATCTTTCTGGTGGCTTTAACCTCGGACCGTCGAGTCATTGAGCTTCAGGCCTTCATGGCTGATGCCCCTTACACCAGATTCTATAGGAACAGGATGGTCCTCCGTACCCACCCCAAGTTCCTGCCAAAGGTGGTATTGGACTTCCATATCAATCAGGAGGTAGTCTTCCCGACCTTCTTCCCGAGACCCCATGCCGGCCGGGCATCGGCAGTCTTGCATACACTCGACTGCAAGAGGGCTCTCGCCTTCTATCTGCAGCGCACCCATCCTCATCGCGAGTCTGGTCAGCTCTTCTTGTCATACGATCCCAATTGTTTGGGGCAGGCAGTCACGAAATGCACACACTCCATCTGGGTGGCAGACTACATCGCCTTCGCTCACGTGAAGACGGGTGCCACGCTGGATCGCAAGGTCACCTCCCATGGCGTCTGAGCCAAGGCGGCCTCGGTGGCTTCGCTGCACTCAGTGCCTCCGATGGACATCTGCTGGGCTGCGACCTGGGCTTCGGTGAATACCTTTGCTTCCCATTACTGCCTGGAGCGAGAGTCCTGCCGAGACAGCGCCTTCGGCCAGGTTGTACTCCGTAATCTGTTCGGGGTATAAGCAACTCCTGCCCTCCGACCCTTCTCGATGGCTGCCGAGGGTTTTGCCCCGGGGACCCGAGGACTCGGGCTCCTTCGAGCATCGGCTTCTGCTCATGACCTCGCAGAGGCGTTTTTGGCTACAGGTTCGGTAGCCTTAGGCTGGGGAGTCCCATAAGTGAGGACTGACTTCCTGCTTGTTCCTGGAGAAAGTGTAGTTCCTCTCCTGTAACAGGTGTTCTCCAGAGACAGCAGGAAATCAGTCCTCACTACCCTCCCACCTCCCCTAATGAGTTGCTGGATTTTTATCCTTCCCTTGCCATCTGCTTGGTAGGGCTCAAGCTAAGGGACCTGACTGAGTAAGATGGCACCCTTGGGCAGGAAGAAGACCATGAATGCGTGGCAGTAATCCCAAAGGCTTTCTTTGAAAGCTGGAGAATTGCTCTGCGCAGGCTCCGTCGGTGCCGACGTCACCCATAAGTGAGGACTGATTCCTGCTGTCCCTGAAGAACACCTGTTACAGGTGAGTAACTATGCTTTATCTGCATAGGATCCGTGTAAGAATAGCTCACATTATTAATAGAAGCAAGACATTTGGAGGGAGAACACAGGAAGAAGGTCCTGCGTGTAGCCAAAACCCAAGGCTTTTTAATTGCTGAAAGGATCTCCTCTGCATCTGCGTTTGACGAGACACATCTGGAAAAATTGTTAACTTTAACCACAGAAAAGCGAGTCCCTCTTGTGGAAATATAACCGCAAGATAGATATCTTATCTATCTCTGTGCTGAAAGAAACAATCAAGGTAGGCCGTGTGGAGATCACATCTGTTGAAGATTCTAAGGAATCTGTTAAATTTCCAGGACCTGCAGACTCCCCTAAATGCTCAAAACCCACTCGTGAAACACCAAGAGAAGGTGGAACACAGAGTCTGGCGACCACTATTTTTTCAGGCTCAGGAATCATTAGAATATCCTTACAGTATTTTTCAAATAACACCGAAGCAGATTACAAACGATGTTGAGGAAAATTGAGTAATCTCAAATTCTTAGCTCGCAAGAAATTCTCCAAAAGTTAAATTCGCTGGTAAAGTATCAAACTATCCTTAAGCCCAGTAACATCAGCAGACTGTATGGAGCCTACCTGGCCCTCCAGCTAGCCCATTGTTAAGTAATCGGCAATAAAGATTCATCAACTACACAAAATTTCTGCAGCACTTGCTCTGAAAAAAAAAAAAGCTTGGTCCATAAACTCCTGCAATAATACATTTGTTTTTGATAACCTGAGTCCAAATATCCAACAAAGTGACCTCTATCACCAGAATGTCCGAGAAGCAAGGAGGAGACCAGGGTTGCTGAATAGCATTCACCTGAATTGTAGAAAAAACTAGCACCTGAGGCATCTCCAACGCAGAGGCTCTTCCAGTGCCCTCGCCAGGACCTGTTAAGGAAGAATTACTCCCATCCATTCCAGCCAGTCTTTCACTTGGATTTGGTGGCAGGGTTCTATCTATAAGACTTAATGAGACCCCCAATGGATCAGATGGGGGGGGGGGGAAAGAGTCTTCTGACCTTAGAGCAGATGCAGATAACAATTGGTCACGCTTGTCCATAAGTCCAACAAGGTCCTATGGTGTAGACGCTGATTCTGCGGCCCCAAAGATGTCACCTTAAACTTGCTTACATTTTCCTGATCAGTGAAGCATCTCCAACGGCTAAACTGGGCCCTTTTGGCCCGAATTGGCACCATAGGGGACAAGCCCCTTTGGTCATGCCACCCTTCGGGCACATGACCGTAGCTGTGGAGAGACTGCAAGCTGATTTATAGTATCCATGGGTGCCCATTGGTGGAATCAGTAGGCATCCCCCCTCTGCAGCACACCGGAGCAACGGCAAGCAGGTAGGGACACAGCAGCACAAACTCATGCTTCCAAAACTCCTCTCTCTTACCCTCAGAGAGGCTGCAGGCTGATTTATAGTGTCCAGGGGCACCAGATGCTGGAATCAGTAGGCACCCCTTCCCCCCCCTCCCCCCGCAGCACACTGGAACAGCGGCAAGCAGGTAGGGACAGAGCAGCACAAACTCATGCTTCCAAAACTCCTCTTTCTCTCATTAGTGCTACCTACATACTCTTCTAGGCCTCACACCCACAAGAGGGAAGCAGCGTTGCACATGTTGGACTGCAGGTGGGCTTTAGCCTTCTATTTGGAGCAGACAAAGGACCATAGGAAATCTGTTCAGCTTTTTGTTTGTTTTGATCCCAGCAAGCTGGGGGCTGCCATTCCCAAATGCTCTTTCAATTTGGCTAGCAGACTGCATCTCTTTTACTTATACCCAGGCAGGCCTGTGCCTTGATGGTCATGTCACAGCTCACATGTCCGCGCCATGGCTGCATCGATGGCCAACCTACGCTTAGTCTCCATGGAGGAAATTTGCAGGACTGCAGCATGGGCTTCTGTTCACACATTGATTTCTCACTACTGCCTGGAAGGGGATTCCTGATGCGACAGTAACTTTGGCCAATCTGTACTTTGGCACCTGTTTGGTGATTTGAATCCAGCTCCGTCATCCCAATGCCCGTCTGTCCATCCAGGCTACCAGAAAAAAACCCCAAGTGAGAGAAATACTGGGCTTGATGGACCTTGGTCTGACCCAGTATGGCATATCTTATGTTCTTATGAAATATAAAAAAAGCAGAAGAGATGAGGTGCAAATTGCCATCTCTCTACATAGTTGTTTTGCTTTTGCTTGTTCCACAGTTAATGTTGTCTGTTGGGCTTCTTGGTAGCCTGTAGTTTTGGGTAGCCTGTAGTTTGAGAATCCCATATGTGAGGACTTACTTCCAGCTTGTCCACAGTAGCTACTCACCTGTGTTCTCTGTGGACAGCAGGAATAAGTCTTCACAACCGTCCCACCTCCCCGAGGAGTTGTCTTCTGCTACAGCTATGTTATCAGACTGAATCAAGATAGCGCCATAGCAGCAGGCGTGAAGGAGGCATGCAGGCACGATGGAGCCTCCCAAAAGTTTCCAATTGGAGTGTTCCCACGTGGGCTTCGTCAGAGGATGTCACCCATACTTGAGGACTTATTCCTGCTGTCCACAGAGTATACCTGCTATTGGTGAGGAACTGCCTTTACACTGGAATCCCTCAGGACAAGTTTGTGAACCACTGGTGTAGAAAGTAGTAGAATGTGAAGAAATGAATTGATAAACATGTTGCGGCTTTACATATTTTTCTGTTGAATGGTATGCAGGGTATTAGGGCCTACCCTGGACAGACACGTGTAGTGAGGCTAAGCCCAGGGCAGGGTAAAGTAGTGCAGGAATTGGGCAGTGCTAAATGAGGAAGCGATGACAGGACTGGAGCAACTGGAACAGACAGCTAGATATGGAATAGGTGAACTGGAGTAGTTTTGACACAACAGGTGCAGGAACAAAATGTAAAGGAAAAACTAGAGATCTTGGCAGTGAGTGGAAGTAGAAGTAGCAAGATGGGGTCTATCCAATCTTTTGCTTTGAGTGTCACATGTATGATTTTCTCCCGGTTGGTGAGGTGTCTTACTTTTGCACTATTTGCAAGGAGATCTTTGCCCTCAGGGAACGAGTCCAATCTCTGGAGGCTAGAGTAGCAGACTTAGAGGTCATAAGGAAGACAGAAAGGTACATAGATGAGACCTACAGGGATGTAGTACTGAAGTCCCTCCTCCAATCTGGCAGCCTCTGAGTTGCCATGGAGGGGAGAGGTAATAAGAAAGGAAAGCATTACCTAGGTGTGGCAGGGCGTGGTCCTATAGCTAGGGCCTGTCCTCCAGGAGATGTAAAACCCTCTAGCACTGAGGAGGTTTCTCCAGGGCCATGTGCCCATGAGGGAAGGGTTAGGACAGCTGTTATAGTTGGCGATTCGATCATTAGGCATGTAGATAGCTGGGTGGCTGGTGGACGTAAGGACCACCTGGTAACATGCCTGCCTGGTGCGAATGTAGCAGACCTCATGTGCCATCTAGAATAAGGTTTTAGATAATGCTGGGGAGGAGTCTGCTGTCTTTGTACACGTTGGCACCATTGATATAGGAAAGTGTGGAAGGGAGGTTCTGGAGGCCAAATTTAGGCTTTTAGATAGGATGTTGAAAACTAGAACTTCCAGGGTAGCATTTTCTGAAATGCTTCTAGTTCCACAAGCAGGACCCAAAAGTCAGACAGAGCTCCAGAGTCTCAATGCTTGGATGAGATGATGGTGCAAAGAAGAGGGTTTTGGAGTTGTTAGGGACTGGACAACATTCTAGGGAAGGGAGGGGCTCTTCTGAAGGGATGGGCTCCACCTTAACCGGGATGGAAACATGAATTAACCTTTAAAAAGGAGATAGAGCAGCTTTTAAACTAGATAGGGGAAAGCTGGAGCGCATGGTTAGGAAGGATGTATCCTTGAACGATACTAGCAAAACAGGGAAGTTAGGGCATACTGACAGAGGTTCCAACAAAGATAAAAGTAACCCAGATGTCCTAAAGTACAGAGCTGAAAGATTTCAAATTATACTTATTAACTGATAACCAGATTAATGTGAATAAAATATAGCCTCTAAAATGCTTGTATGCAAATGCTAGAAGTCTAAAAAAAAAATATGGGAAAGCTAGAATATATAGCACTAAATGAAAGGTTAGGTATGATTGGCATCTCAGAAACTTGATGGAAGGTCAACAGCCAGTGGGACACTCTGATACCTGGGTACAAACTTTGTCGCAATGATAGAGTAGATCAAATTGGTGGAGGGGTTGCGCTCTATGTTAGAGGGTATAGAGTCACATAGGATTATAGTTTTGCAGGAAACAAAATACACTGTAGAATCCCTATGGATGATAGAGGGGTAAAAGGGGGTGCTAAGGGAGTACAAGGCCATAGAGGAGACACTGAATGAATTCTTTGCTTCAGCCTTTACTGAAGATGATGTAGGGAAGTTACTCAACCTGGACAAGAGACGGCTGAGGGGAGATATGATAGAAGTCTATAAATTAATGAATGGAGTGGAACGGGTAAATGTAGATCGATTGTTTATGCTATCAGAATATAGAAAGACTAGGGGACATGTAATGAAGCTACAGGGTAAACTATTTAAGATAAATAAGAGAAAATATTTTTTCACTCAACGTGTAATCAAACTCTGGAATTTGTTACCGGAGGATGTAGTAAAGGCTGTTAGTGTAGCTGGGTTTAAAAAGGTTTGGACAAGTTCCTGGAGGAAAGGTCCATAAACCATTATTAAAAAGGGACCCAGGATATCAATGCTTGACCCAATACAAGCATTGTGGAACCTGTGTCTCTTGGGGATACTGCTAGGTACGTATGACCTAGATTGGCCACTGTTGGAAACAGGATACTGGGCTTGATGGACCTTGGTCTGACCCAATATGGCATATCTTATGTTCTTAGAAGTTCCATGTTAAAAGCGGAAGGTGATGGTAGTGGGGTATACTACTGACTGTCTGGCTAGAATGAACAGATAGATGATGAAATGCTAAAAGAAATCAGGGAAGCTAACAATTACCCCACTATCAACTGGGTCAATATCACATCAAGACATGCTAGAGAGAGAAAGTTTCTACGTAGATGAAATAAATGTCTGCTTCTTGGAATAGCTGGTTCATGAACAGACAAGGGGAAGCTATTTTGAATGTGGTACTTAGTGGAACACTGGATCTAGTGCAAGATATAAGGGTTTTGTGGCCACTTGGCAATAGTGATCATAGAATGATCACGTTTGATTTAATAAATGGAAGAAAGACGGCAAGGAAATCCACAGTATTACCTTTTAACTTTCAAAAGGGAGACTATGATACAATGAGGAAAATAGTTAAGAAAAAAACAAAAGGAGAAGCTGCAAAGGTTAAAGATTTACATCATGCATGAGTGATGTTTATTATCTTGGAAGCCCAGCCCAGATGTATTTCATGCTTTAAGAAAAGTGGAAGGAAGGCCAAAAAACTGCCAGCATGAACTTAAGATATGCCATACTGGGTCAGACCAAGGTCCATCAAGCCCAGTATCCTGTTTTTAACAGTGGCCAATCTTTAAACCAATCTGGTTTAAAGGCGAGGTCATAGAGGCTGCTGTTGCCAAAAAAGCATCCTTCAGGAAATGAAAAAGGAGCCAAATGATGAACACTGGAAACAACATAAGCACCGACAAGTTAGATGCAAGGCATTGATAAGGCAGGCAGAGAGAGAATTTGAACAGAAAATTGCCGTAGAAGCAAAAATGCGTAATAAAAGCTTTTTCAAGTACATTCATAGTAAAGAACCTGTGAGAGTCAGCTGGATCATTGGATGATAGCGGGGTAAAAGGGGGCGCTAAGGGAGTACAAGGCCATAGAGGAGACACTTAATGAATTCTTTGCTTCAGCCTTTACTGAAGATGATGTAGGGAAGTTACCCATGCCTGAAATAGTATATAAAGGTGGTGTAGCAGAAGAATTGAAAGAAATATAGATAAACAGGGCGTTTGACGTTGAAGACGTCCCTAGAGGCCGAGCTGGTCCTCGAGGCCATGCGGGCCCGGGTGGATACTCGGCCGAGGTCGTGCTTGGCCTCCCACTCATCGGGGCCGAGGATGTCACTGGCGAATCTGCCGGTGTCGGGACAGATGGCGCCTGGCCCCTCGAGGCCCAAGGAGCTCCACGAGTCTTCCTCGGAGGCCTCCACCTGGGAGACCGAGGACAAGGAGTCCCTGGACACCCGTCGTCATCGAGATGTCCTGTCTGATTCCCTAGTGTCTGAACCTCGCATAAGGTCCCCCACCAGAGGATATGAGTTTTTTGGACTTCGTCTGGGATATGTCCAAGGCCTTGGTTTTCCCGACGGAGTCTGAGGAGGATCCTTGAGCCGAAGAGCTCGAGATCCTCCAGTACGGGGCTCCCCCCCTCTGTAGACCCTCACTGTGCCCATTCCTCCTATCTTGGAACGACTTATGCTCCACATGTGGGAGACGCCGGCGTCGACACCGGTGATCAGCAAACGGCTCGACTTGATGTACGGAGTCTGTTGGAGCCCTGGGTTACAGAAGTCATAACTGCCACACAACTCCATGGTGTGGAGTAGGCCATGCGTCGACTGAAGAGTCAGAAGATGCACTCCTCAATGCCCCCCAGCAGGGAGTCCCGCACCTTGGATGCCCTTTGCAGGAAGTGTTACCAGGGTGCAATGCTGAATTGTCGGATCCAGGCCTACCAGCTGTACATGGGAATGTATTTGAGAGACCTGGCTGAGGAACTCGCCGGGTTCTCGGCTAGTCTCTCTGAGAAGCCTTTGCAGTGCTTCAAGGGCCTGTCCAAAGCTGTCTGTGAATGCTCCAAGTTTGTCTTGGGCGGCCTACGAGTTCGAGTCGGCAGCCCGGGTAGCTGCAGCGGGCATCCGTGCACGCCACCAAGCTTGGCTACAGTCATCCGACCGTGAGCAATGGGTACAGAACCAAGTTGGTCAATGTTCCATGTCAGGGGGATAACCTCTTCGGCAAACTCATGTCTGACAAGGCTGCCGAGCTGGAGACCGAGTTCATGACGAGGACTAGGCTCTTTAAGAAGAACACTGTCCCTTCCCGAAAGAAGGGCTCGTGTAAAAAGCCCTTTTACCCAAGGAAATTTACTGCTTACCGAAACTACCCCCCTTACCAGGCCTCCCCGGCTCCCCAGCAAGGGCAGCAGGCCAAGGGACAGGGGCATGGCCCGCGTAAGCAGAAGGCTCCCAAGCCGTAGGTTCCGGCTCTGGCCCAGCCTGGAGGGAGCTTTTGACTCCTGCAGCACGGCCCCTCCCCCAACCATAGCTCAGCAGCCTACAGGAGGTCGCTTCACCTTTTATGCCCTCAGGTGGGGAGATATCACCACCGATTCCTGGGCATTACAGGTGATCAGGGAGGGTTACCTCCTCCATCTAATCCAGGTGCCTCCGCACTACTTCCCGGGAGAGCCCATCAGGTCTCCCCTTCACCGGGACCACCTTCTGAAGGAGTTGGCAGGTCTTCTCGAGGACCAAGTGGTGGAACCAGTGCTCCACCACCTCAAGGGGTTCTACTCCAGGTACTTCCTAGTACCAAAGAGGACAGGGGGCCTAAGGCCTATCCTCGACCTGCGCAACCTCAACAAATTCCTGGTGAGGGAGAAGTTCAAGATGCTCTCCCTTGGAACATTTATGCCTTACCTCCACCAGGGAGACTGGCTATGTTCCTTAGATTTAAAGGATGCCTACGCGCACATCCTAATCCAACCAAGCCACAGGCAATTGCCTACACTTTGTGGTGGAAGGCAATCATTTTCAGTACAGGGTGCTTCCCTTTGGCTTAGCCTTGGCCCCCAGGGTATTCACAAAGTACCTGGCAGAGGTGCTGTCTTTCTCAGGCTTCAGGGGATCTTGTCTTCCCCTATCTCAATGACTGGCTCATCAGGAGCACTACAGCCCCCGAAGTGCAGCAGGGCACGGCATGCACCACTGAGGTCCTGCAAAACTTGGGGTTCATTATCAACTACCCCATGTCGAACCTTTGCCCCTCACAAGGACTGGCGTTCATTGGGGCAAGGATCGACACCCTTCAGTCAAAGGCCTTCCTGCCTGCAGTCAGGGCGGCTCATAGCGCTAGCCAAAGATATGCAGCGCCGTCCCTCAGTGCTAGCAAGGCATCTGCTGTGCCTCATCGAGCACATGGCTTCCATGTTGCATGTCACTCAGATGCACGCCTCCACATGGGAACAGCACAGTTGTGCCTCAGTGTCCAATGGTCCCAGGCCACGGGACATCTCCAGGACAGAGTCAGAATGACCAGGGCAACTGGTACAGTCCCTGACCTGGTGGCGGTCGCCCCATCACTTGGAGGTGGGGATGCCCTTCCAGGCCCCTCACCACTCGAGGGACCTCGCCACAGATGCTTCCCTGCTGGGCTGAGGAGCCCATTGCCAGGGATATACCATACCCGGGGCACTTGGTCCCAGGACACTTGGTGCCCGGGCGAGAGTGCTCAGCAGATCAACCTCTTGGAACTGCGAGCAATTCATCTCGCCCTGAGGGCTTTTTGGCAGCACCTGGGCCACAAGTCCGTCCTAGTGCAGACGGACAACTGGGTAGCCATGTACTGTGTGAACAAGCAGGGGGGCACAGGGTCCCGTGCCCTATGTCAGGAAGCCCTGGATCTGTGCTCTTATGCAGTCTGGTAGGGCATTCTCCTCAAGGCAGTATGCCTGCCAGGCCAGGACAACTGGCTGGCCGACAGACTCAGCAGGATGCTCTGGCCGCACGAGTGGCAGCTAGACCCAGGAGTAGTCAGTGGGCTTTTCCAAGCCTGTGGGGAACTGGTGATGGACCTGATGCGAGCACGGACAATCACCAGCTACCCCGTTTCTGCTCAAGGTAGTCGCACCCTGCCAGGGTGGCTGCCGATGCCTTCCTGGACTTATGGTCGGAGGGCCTTCTGTATGCTTTCCCCCCGACACCACTGATTGCCAGAACTCTGTTCAAGAGTTCATGACAAAGCCTCAGTCATCCTGGTAGCCCAGCGGTGGCCTAGACAACCGTGGTTTCCACTGCTTGTGCAGCTAGCGGTGGAGGCCCCCATCCCCTTGACGTAAGCTCCGCGGCTCCTTTCCCAGGAGGGGTGCTCTCTTCTGCATCCCAATCTCTGCTCCCTCTCGCTGACGGCATGGCTGCTGAGAAGGTGATTTTAGCCCCGCTCCACCTTCCGAAAGAAGTGGAGGCTGTTTTGCTGGCTTCACGCAGAGCCTCTACCAGATGGACTTACGCTTTTAAGTGGCGTAGGTTTGCACTTTGGTGCGCTGAATGGGGGGGGGGGTCGACCCCTTTTCTTGCCCGGTGGTCATGGTGTTGCAATACCTTCTCCACCTTTCCAGGAAGGGGCTCAAGTCTAACTGTTAGAGTGCATCTCAGTGCTCTGGCCGTGAACCACCATCAGGTGGACGGGAAACCTCTCACACTTCATCCAGTGGTGAATCCATTATTAACAGAGAAGAAACGCAATAGCCAAAAAAGGGGGGGTTTGTACTCCATAATTACTGAATTTGCCTGTTCAACATAAAAAGTTTTCATATGTAGAAATGGGTTGAAACTCTTTAGAACACAATGGTTTTCATAATACTATACTATCTCCAGGAACAAGCAGGAATGTAGTCTTCACATATGGGTATCATCGGTACCGACAGAGCCTGCACGGGAACTCTCCCCAGGGTCAAATTAGAAAGCTTTTGGGAGCACCCCACAGCGCCTGCGTGCTGCCTTCCCTCCTTTCCCAACTGTCTCTCTCCAGTTCATTTTCCGTGGAGCCGGCAGGTCGCACTTCCTGTCACCCCAGAAAATATCCCATTTCTTCTTTTTTGTGGTCGAGTCTGCCTTCATTCGATGCTACACCGGTACCGCCGGTTCTTTCTTTCTTTTCCTTGTAAAAAAAAAAAAAAAATCTTTTCCTGGAGTCTTCCAGCTTTTTTCTCCTCTGGTGCCACGTGCCATTTTGGGCACTAGGCCCAACTTTGCTCTACAATGGAAAAACCTTCTTCGGGTTTTAAAAAGTGTTCCAAGTGTGGCGGTACCATCTCTGTCACCGACACCCATGAGTAGTGCCTCAAATATTTAGGTCCTGACCACTCTATTTCCGAGTGCGTTGCCTGTGGGATGATGTCGAAGAGGGGTCGGCAAAACCGAGCTGCTAAACTTAGCACCCTTTTTCCCTCCGATGCGGCATCTGTGGCATCAACATCTTCCAGGGCTTCGTCTTCCTCCCATGGATCTCAGGTAACTAAACATAAGTCTATCCGGTCCTCAAAGGGTAGATCTCCTAAGTATCGAGATGCCTCTGGCGTTGCCCTTGAGGAACTCACACCGGCGAAATTGCCCCGGCGGGAGGCTTCGGCTTCCAAAGCATCATCGGGGCTCCAGGATGTTCTCGAGGCCCCAACCTCGGCAGAACTAATGGTGCCATGCTCTGTGGTACGGGCTGTTTCTACCGGTACTGATACCCAGGCATCGGCGGTGTCGATAGACCAGAGATTCTTGGCTATTGAACGCAGTCTGGTGGCTCTTCTTTCGGCATCGATGCCCCCGAAACCGCTTCAGACAATTAAACAGGTACCGGTACCGGCACCTACATCAGTACTGGGGCAATTGCATTGACGTCGGCAGGTGGACTACCGGTACTGACACATGCTGTGCCCTCCGGTACTGCCAAGTCGGTACTGGACCCTGTCGATACCAACTTTGATCGGTACCGGTGTCATGCGCTGCACGATTACCCGGAGAGGAGATACTTTGAATCCTCCGAGTCTGAAGACTCTGACAACTCTGTCGATACCAGAGTACTTCTTCCTGAGGATTCTTCCTCTCCTAAACGTAGGATGTTTCCTCCAGAGGATATATCCTTCCAGGATTTTATCTGGAATGTGGCTCTCGGTCTTTCCATCACAGTGGCTCCTGAAACAGAGCCTAGGGCAAAGGAATTGGAGATTTTACAGTATCCTAAAGCTCCCAAAGAGGCAGCTACTTTGCCTATTCATGAGATCTTGCATGATCTCATGCTAAGGATGTGGGAAACACCTCTCACCACTTCTCCTCATTCTCGTAGGCTTGATACCATGTATCGAGTTACTCCCTGTCCTGGATTTCAAAAAACTCAGCTGCCCCACCATTCCATGGTGGTGGAATCAGCTATGAGAAGGATCAAGAGTGCAAAAAGACATGCATCTAATCCTCCAGGACGTGAATGTATAACTTTTGATGCCTTTGGGCGTCGAACCTTCCAGGCCTCTGTGCTTTCTGCCAGGATTAGTTCCTACATTTTATATATGGGAATGTTCCTTAAGAAAGTTACAGGAGATCTAGAGCTCATGAGCCCTCTCCTCCCTGATGATAAGAGACAAGATTATCTTGCACTTATCAAACATGCTCGGGATGTTTCCAAATTCGTAAATCGTGCAGCTTTTGATTGTTTTGAGTGCATAAGCAGAACTTCTGCTATTGCCATAGGCGCACGTAGGATTGCCTGGCTCCAGGCATCTGACTTGGAACTTTGGGTACAGGACAAACTAGGAAATATTCCTTGCACAGGATAGATTATCAAAATCTACAGCTGATCCTGCAAGGAAAAAGTCCTACAAAAAAACATTCTTCACTAGAAAGAAGAAGTTCTACCCCTCCTATACCCAACAAGGGCATTGTTCAGGTCAGTCTGCCCAAAAGGAGGAGTGGCCTAGTGGTTGGGGCAAGGTACTTCAGGCCGGAAGGTCGGGGGTTCAAATCCCACTAGAGGACAGCAACCTTGGGCCGGAAGGACTGGGGTTTCTAGTCCCACAGGTGCTCCTTGTGGTCTTGGGCAAGCCACTTAACCCTCCATAGCCCATGTTCCCTGTAAAATAGTTCTCTGTGTGCTGTGCTTTCCTGTCTAATCAATGTGTTTATACCTCCAAAAATTTCCTGTCATGATTTGACAATTTCCAATCTGTAATCAAACCGCTGCTGATCGCTGGAAGTAGCGGTATACAAATGTATACTAAATAAATAAATAAAAGGGTCAGCAACAACCTAAACAACGAAAAAGAAAGGCTGCTAAGCCTCAACCGGCTCAGCAGACTGAGCTTCCACAGGGGCTTTGACTCCCATCTAGAGAACTTTGTCTTCCTGGCCCTGAACGGGCCAGAGCCTTCCACCATTCCAGGAAGGTTATGCTATTTTGCCCCCAGATGGGGGCAGATAACAGCAGAAAGTTGGACTCTGTCCATTGTAAGAGAGGGGGATACAAGCTTCACTTCCTCAGCATGCCCCCTCCTACAACGGTAAGACAGTTCAATTCTCAGATCTCTCTCAACGCCCAGTGAGATCACGAGGTCAGTCTGCTTCTTGCCCAAGGGCCAATAGAAGTACCTATTCATCAACAAGGTGCAGGGTTCTATTCCCCCTTTTTACTTATTCCAAAGAAAACAGGAGGGCACAGACCCATTTTGGACCTCAGAGAATTGAATAAATTCCTGTTCAAAGAGAAATTCAAAATGATTTCTCTAGGAACTCTACTGCCATACCTTCAGAGTCAGGACTGGCTTTGTTCTCTAGATCTCAAGAATGCGTACACTCATGTTCTCATCCATCCAACTCATCCAAAGTTCCTTCGCTTTCTATTTCAAGGGAAGCACTACCAATACAGGGTTCTTCCTTTTGGCCTGGCCTCGGCACCAAGGGTGTTCACAAAATGCATGGCTGTGGTGGCAGCATTTCTCTGCACCCTAAAAATATTTGTCTTCCCTTACTTGGACGATTGGCTCATTCGAGCCCCATCAGAGCCAGAGGCCAGGTTTTCTCGCACAATGCGCATCCTTCAATATTTGAGACTTGTCATAAACTTCCCAAAATCCAACCTAGCTCCCATTCAGTCTTTAGAGTTCATAGGAGCCCTGCTGGATACCAGACAGACAAGGGCCTATCTTCCACTGTCCCGCTGCCTTCGCATTGTGCAGTTAGCTTCCCAAGCAATGCTAAAGTCTCACCTCACTGCTCGGGAAATGTTACAACTGCTAGGCCACATGGCATCCACCATGCATGTGGTTCCTTATGCCCGCCTCCATATGAGGGCAGCCCAGTGGACTCTATCCACTCAGTGGACTCAGGCGTCAGGCTGCCTGTCAGACAAAATAGCGACCTCAGATCGTCTTATTTTGTCTCTCCAATGGTGGCAGTCACCCCAGAATCTGTTGGTGGGGTCCCCTTTTCAGCAACCCCTACCCCAAGTAACTCTAACAGATGCCTCACAGGTGGGTTGGGGAGCCCATTTGCAAGGCCTCTCTACCCAGGGTTCCTGGACTCCACAGGAGACCAATCTACACATCGATCTCCTAGAGCTCAGAGCAATCTTTCTTGCTCTTTGAGTGTTTCACACCCAGCTCAGCTACAAAACTGTCCTAATTCAAACAGACAACCAGGTAGCCATGTTCTGTGTGAACAAGCAGGGCGGAACAGGCTCTGTCGCTCTGCAACGAAGCTTTGCGACTTTGGGCCCTTGCCAGAGAGCATCGGATTCATCTCCTTGCAGTGTATCTTCCAGGCATTCAAAACTCTTGGGCAGACAGACTCAGTCGAGTTCTGCTTCCACACGAATGGTCTCTCCATGCAGACCAGGTGGCCAAAATTTTCCAATTTTTGGGAACCCCGGACATAGACCTCTTTGCAAGTCCGCTGAATGCCAAACGTCCCCGGTTCTGTTCCAGAATTCCGGTTCAGGGTTGTCAGGCCAGGGCTGCCTTCCTCCTCCATTGTGGTCGGGACTTTTTGTATGCCTTCCCACCCATTCCCCTAATTCCCAGAACTTTATTCAAGCTTCAGAGAGACAGAGGCCATATGATTCTCATAGCCCCACATTGACCACGACAAGTGTGGTACCCTCGGCTCTTACATCTCTCTCAAGCTCCATCTCTGGAGTTAGGATCTGCTCCAGATCTCCTATCCCAGGAGGACGGGATGCTGTGGCATCCCAACCCCCCAGTCTCTACATCTCAGGGCCTGGTTGCTGAAAGCCTAGCACTTCATGGTCTTAACCTTTCTCAGCAAGTAAAGGATATCCTTTATGCTTCCAGAAAACCATCCACAAGACGCTCTTATGCTTTCAAGTGGAAAAGGTTTACCATATGGTGTTCGCAGAAGAGTCTTAACCCTCTTGCAATACCTCTGGAATCATTACTGGAAATCTCCTTCATTTGTCTAATGCAGGGCTTAAGACCAATTCAGTGAGAGTTCATTTGAGTGCTATTGCAGCTTCTCTCAAGCCTTTAATTGAGCAACCTTTTTCCTCTCATCCTATCATAGCGAGATTTATGAGAGGCCTTCTTCTAACTAAGCCTCCCGTTAAGCCACCACCGGTGGCATGGGATTTAAATCTGGTTCTTGGCCGGCTCATGAGGCCGCCTTTTGAACCATTAGCTACTACACCTTTGAAATTCCTTTCCTGGAAGGTTATTTTTCTTATTGCAATCACATCAGCACGTCGCATCATTGAATTGCAAGCATTGGTGGCTGATCCTCCTTATACAAGTTTCCATCATGATAAGATAGTCCTTAAGACTTATCCTCACTTTATGCCAAAGGTGGTTTCACCTTTTCATTTAAACCAAGCAGTTTACCTTCCTGTTTTTTTCCCAAGGCCTCATGCCTCTAATGCAGAAAGGAATCTTCATACTTTGGACTGTAAAAGAGCTTTGGCCTTTTACTTGCAAAGGACGCAGCAACATCTTTCAACTCTTTGTTGCTTTTGATCCTAGTCATTTAGGACTTCTGGTCTCCAAAAGGACACTGTCCAACTGGATTGCACAGTGTATATCTTTTGCCTATCGGAGTAAGAACCTTCCTCTTGAAGACCATGTCACAGCGCACAATGTGAGAGCCATGGCAGCCTCTATGGCTCATCTTCACTCTGTGTCTATCGACGACATCTGTCGAGCTGCTACCTGGGCCTCGGTTCATACCTTCACAGCCCATTACTGCTTGGATAAGGACTCCCGCCGGAATGCCTTGTTTGGTCAGGCTGTTCTTCAACACCTGTTCCTTACTTAATCAACTCCTACCCACCATCCCTGGTAGGATGCCAGAGATCCATGGGGGGAAGTGGAGCCCTTTCAAAAGGGTACACAACTTCTGAGTTTCTCCCTGGCATCTGTAGCTAGGGAGTCCCCATATGTGAAGACTACATTCCTGCTTGTTCCTGGAGATAGCATAGTTACTCACCTGTAACAGGTGATCTCCGGGAACAGCAGGAATTTAGTCTTCACAACCCACCCACCTCCCCTAGGAGTTGTATCTCTCTACCTCTCTCTTTTTCTCTCTCCCTCTCACTCTCTCTTTGTCTCAGCTTTAAATTCAACTGGAGACAGACAGTTGGGAAAGGCAGGAAGGCAGCACACAGGCGCTGTGGGATGCTCCCAAAAGCTTTCTAATTGGACGCTGGGGAGCGTTCCCGCGCAGGCTCCGTCGGTACCGACGATACCCATATGTGAAGACTTAATTCCTGCTGTTCCCGGAGATCACCTGTTACAGGTGAGTAACTATGCTAAACAGGAAGGCAACTAAGCGAAAAATGGCAGCAAACCAAAATGAGAATATTTTCAATAATGAGCGTTTTCTTTCTAATCTAAAATATTAAAGCTAATATCAAATTATTACTTATCATTTTTTGAAAACGCATATATTGTTAGTAAGGCAATGTATATATCCCAAAGCGCTATTGTCGTTAGATGCACAATCATCAGTGATTCAATCTACCGTTATGTAACTATATGATACTATTAAAAAACAGTCGCTATTCACAAAAGGTACCGTCTAGGAAACATAAGTCAATAGTGATTTCCAAGATATGAAGTCCACCAGCGTAATTCTTTTAAAAATATATATTAATTTTAAAATAAGGCGTATGTTTGAAATGCCCTAGGCATTAACCCACTGGGACGTACAGCCCTGCAACCCGTGTCTCAGAATTGGGCCCATAGTGTATCTGGATTTTCAGACGGCCTTTAAGCTACCTCTTGAGAGACTCTTGGCAAAATGAAAAAGTTGTGGGATTGGAGGCAGTATAGTATTGTGTATCAGGAATTGGTTAAAGATAGAAAGCAGAGAGTAGGACTAAATGGCCAATTTTCTCAGTGGAAAAAGATGAATAGTGGAGTACCCCAGGGATCTGTGCTGGACCTGGAAATGACCTGGAAATAGGAATAACAAGTGAGGTGATCAAATTTGCTGATCACACAAAATTATTCAAAGTTGCTAAAACGCAAGTGGATTGTGAAAAATTGCAAGACGACCTTGAAAAACTGGAACACTGGACATCCAAATGGCAAATGAAATTTAATGTGGACAAGGTAAAGTTATGCACCTAGGAAAGAACAACCCAAATTATGGTTACACAATGCAAGGTACCACCTCAGAAACCACCATCCAGGAAAATGATTTAGGCATCATCATAGATATGTTGAAACCCTCCGCCCAATGTGTAGCAGCGGCCAAGAAAGAAAATAGAATGCTAGGAATCATACAGTAAGGAAAGGAATGGAGAATAAAACAAAGGATGATATAATGTCTATCGTTCCATGGTGCAACCACACCTTGAACATTGTGCGCATCTCTGGTTGCCATATCTTAAAAAGGATATAGCTGAATTAGAAAAGGTACAAAGAAGAGTCACAAAAATAGTAAAGGGAATGGAAGGATACTCCTATGAGGAGAGCTTAAAAGGTTGGGGCTTTTCAACTTGGAAAAGAGACAGCAGAGGGGGGATATGATTAAGGTCTATAAATTAATGAATGGAATGGAACGGGTAAACGTAGATTGGTTGTTTACGCCATCAAAAAGTAGAAAGACCAGAGGACATACAATTCAACCCATTTAAGACTAATAAGAGAAAATGTGTAATCAGACTCTGGAATTTGTTAAGATATAGTAAAAGCTGTTAGTGTAGCTGGGTTTAAAAAAAGGTTTGGACAGGTTCGTGGAGGAAAGGTCCAGAAACCATTATTAAAGAGGTCCCGGGAAATCCACTGCTTGCCCGGGGACAAGCATTATGGGACCTGTGTGCCTCTTTGGGAACCTGCCAGATACTTCTGGCCTGGATTGGTCACTTGGAAACTGGATACTGGGCTTGATGGACCTTGGTCTGACCTAGTAAGGCATTTCTTATATTCTTATGTTGTAAGTACTTCACTGAACAGTGAAGGAAACTGTTGAACAAGCTAAGGTGTGTCAGGCTAGGTTTCTTTATATACATTGGCTCATAAAACACACCTCTTGCTGGTCCAGTAGGCTCCTCTGGGAGGCATGCTTCCCCCTTCTGTTGGAGCTCATGTTCTTTTGTGAGGACCACAATCTCTGTGGTTCCCGCTACATTATTGCTGTCTCTGATCCTCAAGGACACCGATCAAAATCCTGGCATGGCTGACACAGGAGAGCAAGTGAGGTTCCTTGATTTGGACTTTATGTGCTTTCTCTGAATTTTGTAGTTGCAAACCTGTTATGTCATGGCAGTGGTCTAAAGAATATCTTAAAGAAACAGTTAAATAGGCCCTGTAAAATTTTTTGATGTTATGCACTGTCATCTAACACCCCTCTGCTATGGAATTCCTCGCTTACGTATGGAGCAGGTTCATCTTGCTTGTTAATAGTGAAAGCAAATTTGCTCATCTATAATAGAAGTACAATGGAGCCAGTAGAATAAATCACACACATCTGTCCACCTTCATGAAGAGTTGACACTTGAACTCTGCAGTATACTGAGTGAAGGGACTCAAGTTACAGCTGCATAGGAACTTTCTGAGCTCTGAGAGCTGGCCTCTTTTGGCGCTGCTAGATGATGCCACCTGCTTGTATGCGTGATTTTATCCTGTTTTCTATGGGGACAATCCATTGCAGATAAGCAGTTTTGCTTACTGACTTAATTTCACAAAACACTCAAAATAGGCAAATATTTTTATATTCGGGGTCATCTGAAATTAAACTTTTTTTTCTGCTGATGACACCTCTGCTGATTTAACCACTGTTGTCCCTTCCTCTGCCAAGCTGTCATAGGTTGCTGCAGTGGCATTCTCTGTCCCTTACTCCATTGGGCCCAGGTGGATTGCCACCACCACCTCCTTTTGCCTGGCTTGAAAGGGATACTGGCAACAACTACCTAGGCTGGTGCCACTGTCTCCTCGATTGGTAAACTCACAAGGGTTACAGTCGATAGTTCCTCTGTCTTGGCAGACATTAGTATAATGCTATCTTTTCTCTTTCCTGTCCCCAGATCCAGTGAGGCTTCAGAGCTGCTTTCCCTCACCCAGGCCTTGTGGCTGCTTACATAGTCTCTGCTCAGGCATTGAAGAGCAAATATAACATAAGAACTCCCATACTGGGTCAAACCAAAGGTCCATCAAGCCCAGACTCCTGTTTTCAACAGTGGCCAATCAAGGTCGCATTGAGTGAAAAAATATTTTCTTCAGTTAATCTTAAAGAGCCACATTGTAGCTTCATTGCGTGTCCCCTAGTCTTTCTACTTTTTCAAGGAGTAAACAATTGACCTCTTTTTAACCATTCCACTCCACTGATCATTTTATAGATGTCTGTCATATTTCCCCTCGGGCATCTTTCCAAGTTAAAGAGCCCTAACCTTTTAAGACTTTCGCTGTAGGGATATCCTCCCATCTCTTTATTATTTTGGCTGCATTTCTCTGTACCTTTTCTAATTCTCCTATATCCTTTTTTAGGTATGGCATTTATGGCCATAGTTTGGGAGGGTGAGGGGGGTCCTTGCCCCCCAAACTGATGGCCATGATCCATTGTCTGCTTGCAGGGATCCCGTCTCTTGTGGGCAGAAAAGAATAGCATTGCTGCAATCGCGGCAAAGATCTCTTCTGTCTGCCCGCGGGTATCTCATCCCCCGCAGGCAGAAAAGAAGAGGGTGGTTGCGATTGCAGCAGAGACCCCTCAAATTTGATCACCTTACTCATTCCCAATTCTAGGTCATTTATAAATGTTAAAAAGCTAACCCAGCACAGATCCCTACTATTCACCTTTCTGCATTGAGAAAATTGGCCATTTAGCTCTACTCTCTCTAATCTTTTAACTAGTTCCTACTCCAAAATAGTGTGCTGCCCCCCTATCCATTGAGGCTCTTAATTTATTCATGCATTCATTCATTTATTTATTACTAGCACTTGATATCCCACTAATGGTCAGTGAAGACCCTAAAGCGGATTATAGTTTAAAAAAAGAAATCCACACAATATATAGACAATATATAATATTTGATACTGTATAACAATGCAAAAGGATATACTATTTTCACTGACTCATCTTTATCTACTTGTTTGTTCATGCCTTCAAATAAATATAGCGTATTAGTGAGACAAGATTTTGCATGACTTTCAGTACCATTTTTATGTTGATGACTCTCAAATCTATCTCTCTACACCTGGTATTTCTCTGACACACCAGGCTTGAATCTCTGCCTGCCTTTGACATTGCTGCCTGGATGTCTTACCACCATTTATAATTGAACATGGCCAAAATCGAACTTCTTATTTTTCCCCCTAAACCCTCCTCCCCCCTCTTCCTCCTTTCTCTATCTCTGTAGATAACACTCTTTTATACTTCCTGTTTCCTCAGCCCGCAACCTTGGGGTCATCTTTGACTCCTCTCTCTCCTTCTCCACGCACATCCAATTGATTTCTAAAACATGTCATTTCTTTCTCTATAACATTAACAAAATTCGCCCCTTCCTTTCTGAACACACTACTAAAACGCTTATCCACTCTTTAGTCACCTCCCTTCTAGACTATTGCAACCACCTCCTTGTTGGTCTCCCTCTAAGTCATCTCTCTCCTCTTCAATCTATTCAGCCCCGATATACTCATTTAACCCCTCTTCTCATATCACTTCATTGGCTCCTCTTTCGTTTCCGCATCCAATTCAAACTTCTGATCTATAAATGCATTCATTCTTCTGCTGCTCACTACCTTTTCTCTCTCTCCCTACACCTCTCCTCGTGAATTCCGCTTTTCTACTGGCTTGCTTCTTTCTATGCCCTTTTCTTCCACTTTCAACTCCAGACTTTGATCCTTTCACCTTACTGCTCCTTATCCCTGGAACAAACTTCCTGAGTCTGCATCAGGCTTCATCTGTGCCCCTTTTCAAATCCATGCTAAAGGCTCACCTCTTTGAGGCTGCTTTTGGATCCTGGTCCCTTGTTCTCCTTGTCTCTTTGCAATGCAATGTGTGCCTTCGAGTCAGTCCTGACTCCTTGCGACCCAGAAGCTCCTGGGTTTTCTTGGCAGTGTCACCGGAAGTAGATTTGCCAGGCCTTTCTTCCAAGGCAATGGAGGGTTAAGTGACTTGCCCAAGGTCTTTACCTTTCCCTATTTTGTACCCTTGTTCTCAGCTATTGTATTATCTGTCTTAATTAGATTGTCTCTGCTCATCAAAGCTTACAATCTTCTGCATGTATGGCCTTGATCTCTCTTAGTGCTCCTTTTTACCCCTCTTATCTAATGGTCCAACTGACTCTCTCACAGGTTGTTTCTTATGAGTGTACCTGAAAAAGTTGTATTATGAATTTTTGCATCCACAGCAAGATGCTTTTCAAATTCTCTTTGCCTGCGTTACCAATGCCTTGTATTTAAGTAGTCAATGCTTATGTTTCCTTTTTTGGTCATTTGGCTCCTTTTTCCATTTTCTGAAAGATTATTTTTTTGGGCTATAACAGCCTCTCTGACTTGACCTTTAAACCATGCGGGCAATCATTAGATCTTCCTATCACCTTTCTTAAAGTATTGAATACATTTGGTTTGGACTTCTAAAAGAGTATTTTTAAGCAACTCCTAGGCCTGATGTAAACTCTTAACCTTTGATGTTACTCCTTTTAATTTTTTTCTTAACCATGTTCCTCATTTTATCATAGTCTCCCTTTTGAAAGTTAAATGCTAGCAAAGTGGATTTCTTTGCTGCATTACCTCCATTTATTAAATCAAATGTGACTATCGGGTCCTGTGTATCACTAAGTCTAAAATAGCTTCTCCTCATATCTTTTCCTGAACCAGTTCCTCCATGAAGCAGTTATTTATTTCATCTAGCAGCATTATCTCCCTAGCATATCCTGATGTGACATCGACCCAGTTGATACCGGGGTAATTGAAATCACCCAATATTATCATGCAGTAAATTTTGTTAGCTTTCTTAATGTCCGTTGTCTGTTCTTAATATCATTTGTCTGTTTGTTCTGGCCAGGGGGACAGTAGTACAGCCACACTGCCATTACCTTCCCCCTTTTACAAGGAATTTCTTTCCACAGAAATTGTACGGTGTGTTTTGTTTCCTGCAAAACATATCCTATTTGACTCAATGCCCTCTAACATATAGCACCACCCCTTCACCAATTTGATCTACCCTGTCATTGCAGTATAATTTGTACCCAGGTATTAGTGTCCCATTGATATTCTCCTTCCACCATGTCTCTGAGATACCAATTATATCTAACCTTTCATTCCGTACTATATATTCTAACCTCTCCCATCTTATTTTTTGAGACTTCTAACATTTGCATATTGGAATTGTAAAGTTTGCTGTTTTTTTGTATTAACAATCTGGTTATCAGTTGATGGGGGTAATTGGGAATTTTTCAACTCCATTTGCCCTATCTCCAGGAACAAGCAGGAATGAGTCTTCACATATGGGTACGTCGGTACCGACGGAGCCTGCGCGGGAACGCTCCCCAGCGTCCAATCAGAAAGCTTTTGGGAGCATCCCTCAGCGCCTGCGTGCTGCCTTCCTGCCTTTCCAACTGTCTCTCCTCAGTTTTCATTTTTCCGCGGAGCCGGCAGGACGTCGTCCTGTCACCGCAGAAATTTTTTTTCTTAATTCTTTAATTCTTTTTTCTTGTGGTTGCGGCTGTTTCCCCGCCTCCACCGGTACCGCCGGTGGGTTTTTTCTTTTCTTTTTCTCAAACTCAGGGAGAGTTTTCCCTCAGTTTCTGTCTTACATTTTTGGGCCTGTAGGCCTCTCCATCATGGAGCCGCCTTCTCCTAAGAAGTGCCTTAACTGTGGAAATACAGTTTTCTTTTTAGACTCCAATAACTGGTGTCTAACCTGTTTGGGTCCTGACCCTTTTCCTCCGGAGCCATTAGGCTACAATTTTATGAGAAGAGATTTTCCATTTCGAGTTTCCCTCGATACCGCGTTCCCTTCCAGTGTCAGGACACTGACCATTTCTTCTCTACAGGATCAGGTAACCCACAAACAGTCTGTTAAGACTAGCCAATACTTGAGTGGTAGGTCTCATGCCAAGCATGATGACGGCTCCGGCCTTGCCCTCAAGACCCTATTGGCTTTAAAACCCCGGCGGGAGTCTTCGGTCTCCAAAGCCTTTCAGGGGTTTCAGGTTGTTCCTGGGGCTCACCCCTCACAGAACATACCTGAGCCATGCTCGGAAGTGGTGTCTGCTTCGAGCGGTACCGATACCCCGACATCGGCACTGGTGTTGGGCGATTCACTCCTCACCAGGGATCGTCATCTGGCGTTCTCGGTACCTTCGGGACCGATCGATACGTCCCAGATTGACTTTCCAGTATCGGCAGCACTGCCGATACGACCACCGACGTCGGTATCCTCTAGACATGCATCGATAGACTCGCTTCCTTCGATGCCGAGTCTGGAATATATATCTAGTCTGGAAGACTGGGTACCGACGCGTCTCGGAACCGACGCTTACCGATTCCGGTTGCGTGGTACCGAGGATGCTCACCAAGAGTTGTCTGTTACCTCGGTACCACTTGCGCAGCCTCCGCTGACTGCTTTGATGTCGCTATCGCCTTCGATTCTGGCTCAGCTTCCAGTATCGGTATCGGTGCCGGTACCGGCAGTAACATCGGCACCAGCTCCTTCCATGCATTTTTCACCAGGGTCGCTCCTCTCTATTCCTAGTTTGGAGTCGATACCTGGCATGGACGATGCAGTACCGACAGATGCAGGTCATAACCGCTGGTACCAGTATTCATCCATAAAGGATCCTTTTCTGCACCGGACAAGTACATCCTCCGGTGCCCAGGCTACTCCTTCAAGTCTAGCCTGTCCAGGGATGGTTCCCATTGGAGATCCTTCTTTTCAGAATTTTCTCCTTGACATGGCAACATTCCTTGCTATTCCTATCCCTGCCTATGGTCCTACACAAGGCTTTTCTGGGGAAAAGGAAAATATAATGCTTCCTTTACATCATTCTTTGCAGGATCTTCTTCTGAAAATATGGGAAACACATTTGAGGGTTTCCTCACCTTCTACAGCAACTGATCTTTTGTATCAGGTGCCCCCTTCTCCAGGGTTTCAAAAGACTCAACTTCCCCATCATTCTATTGTGGTAGAATCAGCAATGAGGAAGGTGAAAAGTAAAAAGAAGCACTCTTCTTACCCACCAGGTCGTGAGTCTAGAACACTAGATGCCTCTGGACGTCAAACCTTCCAGACATCTATGCTATCAACAAGGATTCTCTCATATATTTTTTATATGAGTCTATCCCTTCAGGAGGTTACAAAGCAGTTGTCTCTTCTAACTCCCTTTCTTTCAGAGCCCAAGACTGCAGACTATTCCTCACTACTTAGTCATAGTCAAAATATCTCTTGGTTTCTTACTCGTGCTTCTTAGACTCTTTTGAGTCTGTTAGCAGGACCTCTGCTATAGCCATAGGGGCATGACGTAGAGCCTGGCTCCAAGCTTCAGACTTAAACAGATGGGCACAACAAAGACTGGGTAATACTCCTTGTACTGGAGAAAACCTCTTCAATAAGGAGTCTTTACGTCAGGTTGCTCACTGCTCCACTGACTTCCCTGTCTCTGAGGCTAAGCCTTCTCCTTCCCCACTGGGTAAGAAATGCCCTACCAAACCTTCTTTCCCTAAAAGAAGAAGGTTTTATTCTTCTCCTGCCCCTCATACAGATGTTCCCAAACAAGGGAAACCTCACCCTGGTCTGAAGAATCCAAACTCAAGCCAGGAAAATTAACCCTCAATGGGGTTCTTATTGATCTCTTATAACATACAGTTCACTTCTTCTCAGCAGAGGTTTTTTCACTGTTTTTTCATTTAAAACTCTACACATGGATTCCTGTTCCAGGACATCCACTTGCTCTTAGGTAGACTGAGCTGTCAGGAGATTCATGTCTGTGGGTCACAGGGTTTTCCTCCTCTTCCTACCATGAAGAGAGGTTTGCCAACTATCTCATGATAGTTTCCCTGTACCACCATGATTTTTTTCCTTCTACAGACTTACCATATAGCAAGTCTCCCTTCAGCTCCTATTTTTCTTTACCCCCGTTTCCAGGGCTTTCCCGGTACGAGTGGTACCATACAGCTGGAAGGCTTTCTTAGCCTTCTAGTCTTCCTTTCCTTTCCAATGTAGAGTTTTCTTTGGAGTAACCTCCCTGCTTCATTGGGCAGCTCATCAGACATGATCAGGATTTTCTCCTCTTGTTCTGTCTGTTCTCTCTGTTACAAACAGAAGGATTCTCTCTGCTGTTCTATTCAGCAGCTGCCCATGCAGGAGTTCCAGTGATTGGACTACTGGTACTTTTCTACGAGTTCCAGTCTTGTTTTCCACTACTTTTCTTTGGCCTTAGTAGTGCTTCAAAGGTAGTGCTCATCTATCTTGGATAATCCTTATCGCTTCTTTTCTGTCATCTCCAAATCTCTGGAGTTGGCAGCATAACTGAGGTGGCAGCTGGTTTCCTCCAACAGACACTTTTATTTCCCAATTCTCCTGCATAGTGCTCTCTGCAATCCTACTGAGAAGCTTTCCACTATGGGCCCTTGCTAGAGAGCATGGGGATTTTTTCTCTAATTACTATCCTATATGGTTGAAAAAGGCTTACTCAGTCATTCCTCATGACTGTAGGGGTTCTTTACACCCTTCTATTTCCTTTTAATAAAGGACATAAGCCTTCTCTATATGACAGTCTAAAGAGTTACCCATTTTCTACAGGAAATATGCTCTTTTTCCTTGCAGCTTGTCCTCATGGTATCCTAATCCTTCATGGACAGCACATATTTAATTAATCAACGCATGATACCCCCCCCCCTTGTTCCTCAAGTGGGTCAACCTGGTATCTCATCCTATGCGTTTTCTGTCCATTTACCATGCGAGAGTTCTATAGGACTCAGGACTTGCTGTTTACAGACTGATATTCTCCTCTGTTTTTCACGCAACCATCCTGGTTATTTCACTGGATAGCATTCCTGCACCATCTTAGCCAGGGGGAATAGATTCTCTATATATCTTCTCAAGTAGGTTCCACCTTCTTGTTATTCGATGAATCTTTCTCCTTCACATCTCCATGTGAATGTTCTTATGGGCATATCTCTATCTGCTTAGTTGCAGACATTTATTTTTAGACATCTATATATATCTCTGTATACTTCTCTATAGATACATGTGTCTGTAAGCTGCGTATGCATATCTTATGCCCCTCCAGATCTCACTATAGACATATATATATATATATATATATATATATATATATATACACACACACATATATATCCCTATCTATATGTGTATCTGTCGAGATGCTTCCTTATAGGTAGATACGTATTTACATACTTATCTCTCTGTCTATGCTTATAAGGGATTTCACCTTTCTATAGGTTCCAGACAGTGGGCTTGCATATCCTCATACTGTCCCTCAGTATGTCTGGGGTATTATGCACACAACCACTACTGTGGTACTGACAGCTCCTACTTTAACCCTAGGTCTAGGTATCCCTGAAGCTCCATGCTTCACTATCTTTCCCATCTCTCAACAGATAGGAAAGACAGGGTGGATCTTCAGTAGATCTGAAGTTTCAGCCCTTCAGACATCTGTCCTCCTTGGGAATATGGGCTTTTTTCCATACCCCTTCTTCCCTCCAAGACTGGGCTAGTTGTCCAAATCAATCAGTCTTCCTCTTTTGTTCTTAAATTTTACTAACTCTGTATCCAAAAGAGTTCCCAGCTTTTTCCATAAAGCTTCCACTAAAGACCTGACGTTTTTGTACTACCCCAGTTGATACCTGGGTCACCTGTCAATTCCAGATTTGGACCTTCGCCTTCACTTCAGTGAGGTCACCTTGAAGATTCCTCTACTGGATCTCCAGTAGACTCCATCAGCCTCTCTACTTCCTGCAATCCAGTAGGTGAGGTCCGTATTGTGATTGTTCATGTCAATATTTTTCATGATAATTATCATACATACAAGGACTCCTTACCTGTAGTCCTTAGGTTAGCTGTTTTCCTACAGCTCCTCTCTTTTCAACTCCTACCCTCCATCCTCAGGATGCCTGGCCATATGAGGTGTAGCATGTTCCAATCCTCACCATGCTAGGGCTCCAGGCATCTTAGCTTGGGAGTCCCCATATGTGAAGACTCATTCCTGCTTGTTCCTGGAGATAGCACAGTTACTTACCTGTAACAGGTGATCTTTGGGAACAACAGGAATAAGTCTTCACAACCCACCCACCTCCCCTAGGAGTTGTATCTCTCTATCTATCTTCCTTTCCTCTTTCTCTCTTTTTGTCTCGGCTATAAAACTCAACTGAGGAGAGACAGTTGGAAAGGCGGGAAGGCAGCACGCAGGCGCTGAGGGATGCTCCCAAAAGCTTTCTGATTGGACGCTGGGGAGCGTTCCCGCGCAGGCTCCGTTGGTACCGACGTACCCATATGTGAAGACTTATTCCTGCTGTTCCCAGAGATCACCTGTTACAGGTAAGTAACTGTGCTTTATTTACAGGCACCTGGGTGTCACTTACCTTTATTGGAACTTCTCTATCAGGATGCCCTAACTTCCCTCTTTTGCTAGCATCCTTTAAAGATGCATCATTCCAAACCTTGTGCTCCTGAATGACTGTTGACTTCTCTCCCTGTTTAAAAGCTGCTCTTTCTCCTGCTCCCCTTCCTCAGAATGTTTCCCAGTTTCTAACAAATCAAAATCTCTCTTCCCTTCACCATTGTCACATCCAAGCATTGAAACTCCAGAGCTCTGCCTGCCTCTTAGGTTCTGTGCGTGGAAAAGGAAGCATTTCTGAGAACAGTAGCCTGTAAGTTCTGGATTTCAATTTTCTACTTTAAATTTTCTACTTAAAAGCCTAATTTCAACTTCCAGAACCTCCCTCCCTCCTACATGTTCCTATGTCATTAGAACCAACATGTTTGAAGACAGCAGGCTCTTTCCCAGCACTGTCTAAAAGCTTATCAAAATGACGTGTGAGGTCCGCTATCTTCGCATGAGGCAGGGAAATTACCAGGCAATTCTCATGTCCACCAACCACCCAGGTAGCTACATGTCTAATGATTGAATTGCCAACTGTAGTGGCAGTCCTAATCCTTTCCTCATGGGCACCATGTCCCTGGAGAGACATACTCTGTGTGAAAGGATACTTTATCATCTGAAGGGACAGATCCTAGTTACAGGATCACTTTCTGCCATGCCAAAGTGATGCTCTCCTTTCAGGTGACCTTTTTCCTCCATGGTCAGTGGAGAGATTGAAGGTAGGACTTCTCTATTATGTCCCTCAAGGTTTACTCTATATGTCTGTGCCTCAGCTCCTCCGATAACTTGCTCATGAAGATGAACAGTTAAACCTGAAAGTAAAACATTTCCCTCCTATCCCCTTAACTGGTTTAAGAGCCTGTAAATTAAAGATTGTGCCTGGGGTGAATGGGAGCTCTGGTGGTTGGGGCATTAGGTGGAAAATAAACCTAACTGACTTTAATCCAACTGAACATTTGTCTGTTAAACTACACCCAAAGTGATTTAATAAACAGAGACTTTTAAATAGACAATTTTATCAGCTGAACCTAAATAATTTTCTTTTCTCCAAGCTTGAGAATTTCCCAGCAGGTAAATATACAAGTGCAGATTGCTTCCCTGCAGTAGTAGCTCTTTGCTCAGTAGTCCTTCAAAACTTGCTTCTTTTCCAGGCTCAGAATGGATGAATCAACCACAATAACCTTTTTTGTTGATTAAAACTTGTGTTTGTCTATTATATTTAATTTCAGTTGTCTTTGTATTTGTTTTTCTCACAGTACAAATGGTTTACATCTAGCAACAAATCAACCTGCCCACTGTGTCGTGAGACTTTTTTCTGAAAAGCGATCGCACTCCAACGGAAAAACTGAGGAAAGAAAATGAAAACCATGTGGTGCTGGGCTCCTTCTGAAATCTTCGGTGCACATGATCTTCACAGACCTTTCTTTAGGAAGCTACACTGATTAATGTGATTTCCCCCAACGTCTGCTGCCTATGGGGCTTCCGAGCTTATTTTGTTGAAGCAACAGACAGAAGAAGGGAATATCACTTCTGCTGGAGTCTAATCTCTTGATCAGTCCATTTTTTAAAAATAAACATGTAATCCAAAACAAATATTTCTTTAATGTTAATATAAAAGCCTATCAATTTGAGCCATTAAAGGAAAGCAACTCTAAGCTTGCATATTAAAGTAACCGAATATATAATTAAGAAAATGTTTCCCCTTGCTGAACAACAAATTTGACACTTGAGCATAGCATAAGATAGATTTTCCTTGAAAAATACTTCTGTATTGCTGCTGGAAGTGTGGTAATATGTTCAGCATACTCAATTAATGGCCATGCAATCTGACTTGACTGGATAGTCTCAATGTTCCATTTTCTGTGAATGGGAGAGAAATTATCTACTGTCAGCTGAGGAGGAAGAGCTAAGAACATCTGCATTCAGAACCTGACTCTTATTTTTTCTTTGGACAAATGCCTGCTTTTGGCGGGCCTCCATTTACTAAACCATAATTAGATAAAATAGGTTGTAATTAAGTGCAAGGTATCTGCTGTTACGATAGATATGGGATAACTGCCCATTATAATGGCTGGATAACCAAGCTAAAAATGGGAACATTTAGTGCTATCCAAGAGAACTTATTAGATAAAACATGATGCTAGAGCCATTATTATTAAAATAAGGATTTAAACATGTTTAATGTGCTTTAAACTATGTGAGTAGTGGGCCTTACAAATATAATACCAGTTTGAATCTTGCTGCTTAGAAACACAGAAACATGACAGCAGAAAAAGACCATATGGCCTATCAAGTCTGCCCTTCCATATCAACTACTGTAGTCCCCTTTTTTTTCCTTTAGAGATCTTCTTTGTTTGTCCCACACTTTCTTGAAATCAGATAATGTCTTTGTCTCTAATACCTGCATTGGGAGACTATTCCACACATTAAACACTTTCTATAAAGATATATTTCCACATACAGTCAAACCTCGGTTTTCGTATGCCCCAGTTTTCGTTCGCTTTGGTTTTCGACGTCTTTTTTCGTTGCGATTTTGTCCCGGTTCTCGTACATATGCTCGGTTTTCCTACAATTTAAAATGGTCCGTACTGGGGGGGGGGCGGTGCTCAGTACAGTAGGAGCTGTTCTGTTGGTCTGATGCTGAGAATCTGAGGCGTGGGAGAGAGTCGGCGATGAGAGAATCTCTGTGTGTGTGCTGTCCTGTGAGGATCGGGCAGGTGAGAGAAGTGTTCTGCTGCCTGGCTGAGACTTCGGGGGCCCGTGCTGCTGCAGCCATTGCCACATGGCTCTGGAACGCATGCTCAGCTCTGTGTTCCAGGTTGCCTGAGCGGGAGAGTGGTGTTTCCGGTGGCTGTGGCTGGCGCCTTTACTGGAGGCTTTTTCTTTTGTGGATCCTTCTTGTTTTGTTCTTTTTTTTTTAAATTCCTGTGCCCGATCTCCCCTCTGGGTCTCTGGCTGCATCTTGCCAACAAAGAGTCTTCAATAAAGGTAAAAGTGATGTTAAATGTTCATTTATCCATTTCATTAGTCATTTATATTTATTTCTCATTGTTTTCTGTATGTAAAAATATAGTTATTCTCTATAAAATGTATTTTTTGTGAATATTTTTGGGTGTCTGGAACGGATTAATTGGATTTGCATTATTTCTTATGGGAAATATTGCTTCAGTTTTCATACATTCGGTTTTAGTCAGTCTTTTTCGAACAGATTAATCATGAAAACCGAGGTTTGACTGTATTACTTCTGATTTTATCCCCTTTCACTCTATTCCTATGTCCCCTCATTGCAGAGCTTACTTTCAATTGAAAGAGGCTCTCCTGTACATTTATGTCATGAAGAGATTTAAATCTCTCTCTCTCCCGCCTTTCCTCTAATGTATATACACGGAGATCTTTAATTCTGTCCCCATGTGGTTTATAACAAAGACCACTGACCATTTTAGTAACCAGTCTCTGCATCGACTCCATTCTGTTTATATCCTTTTGAAGATGCGGTCTCCAGAATTGCACACAATGCTCCAAATGAAATCTCACCAAAGATTTATACAGAGGCACTTATCACCTCTTTTTTTCTGCTGGCCATGCCTCTCCCGATGCACCCAAGCATCCTTCTGGCATTTGCCGTCACCCTTTCTACCTGTTTAGCCACTTTAAGATCATCAGAAACAATCACACCTAGGTCCTGCTCTGCTTTCATGGACAGAAGTACTTCACCCCTTATACTGTACCACTCCCTTGGATTTCTGCAGCCCAAATGCATGACCCTGCTTTTTGTAGAATTAAATCTCAACTGCCAAATTCTCACCTATTCGTCAAGCTTAACTAGATCCCTACTCATGTTATATATTCCTTCCTGGGTGTCTATTGCAGATTTTGGTATCATCCGTAAAGAGGCAAACCTTACCAGGCAGCCCTTCTGCAGTATCACTAACAAAAATGTTAAACTGGTCAACCTTTGTGCTCCATTTTCTGATTACATTAAAAAGCACTTGAAAAGTGCTGGGTTAAATTCAAATTATAAGAACATAAGAAATGCCATACTGGATCAGACCAAGTTCCATCAAGCCCAGTATCCTGTTTCCAACAGTGGCCAATCCAGGTCACAAGTACATAGCAGTTTCCCAAAAAGACACACAGATTCCATAATGCTTGTATTGGGGCAAACAGTGGAATACCTGCATCTTCTTTAATAATGGTTTATGGACCTTTCCTTCAGGAACTTGTCCAAACCCTTTTTAAACCCAGCTACACTAATAGCTTTTACTACATTCTCTGGTAACAAATTCCAAAGTTTGATTAAGCGTTGAGAAAATATTTTTTCTCTTATTAGTCTTAAACGGGTTACATTGTAGCTTCATTGCATATCCCCTAGTCTTTCTACTTTTTGATGCCATAAAGAATCGTTCTCTGTTTACCTGTTCAGGGAGAGAGCCTCTTTCAATTGAAAACAAGTTCTGCTACGAGGGGACATGGGATGAGGGTGAAGGGAGATAGATTCAGGAGTGATACGCGGAAATATTTCTTTACGGAAAGAGTAGTGGATCCATGGAATAGTCTCCCAGTGGAGGTGGAAGAGATGAGGACAGTAACTGAATTCAAAAAAGCATGGGACCAACACAGAGGATCTCTAAAGGTAAAAAGGGGACTGTTGTAGTTGATATGGAAGGACAGACTAGATAGGCCATGTGGTCTTTTTCTGTCATCATGTTTCTATGTTCCACTCCATTCATTAATTTATAGACGTTTATCATATCTCCCCTCAACCTTGTCTTTTCCAGGTTGAAAAGCTCTAATCTTTTAAGCCTCTCCTCATAGGGGTATCCTTCTATCCCCTTTACCATATTGGTGGCTCTTCTCTGTACCTTTTCTAAGTCTGCTATATTGTGATTATAATGAAATTATTGAATTAGATATAACATTTCATCACAAAGATGTGGAATGAATGAATCTTCATTAATTTATATAATTCCAGCACATCCTGCTAGACCAGTCCAGACAAGCGGGTTTAGTTCCCCTACCAGCAGATGTTGGAGACAGAGACATAGAAAAAAAAATACCAGTAGCTTGATTGGCTGTTCCCTGGTAATATCTAGCTAAACCCTGTAGAGGGCGCTCCAGTATTTCTGTCTCCAGCAGATGATGGAGTTTAGCTTTTTTCTCTCTTGATCTTTTTTATTTAAACTACTTTTACTATTCCTGCTGGAGGTGCCCCTCTGGGTTTCCCATATATATATATATATATATATATATATATATATATTTTGTTCAGACAGATTGAGGTTGAGCTCCTGGTCAGGAGGACCAGGTGAGCTTCCCTCTCTTTCAGGGAGGAAACCGGCATCAACTAATGAGGAGCTGAGCAGCCGGTCATCGGGGGAACCTGCAGTTTTGTCGGCAGCTTCAACACTCCTTTGCTGTGGCTTGATTTCAGGTCTGCCTTGGCTCCTCTGCACTTCATCTGATCCAGCACAGTGAGTGAATCTCTACAGTTCCTCCTTTTCCCCCCTCTCCCTCCCGATTTGGATCGGGACGCTGTCTGGGCAACCTTGGTCCAGGATCTTGAGGAAAGCATCTTTTATAGGGTCCTTGCGGCCCTAGCTCCTCAAATTAATTTTATATGTTTTCCGCGTGTTCACAGCATTCGGGGTGATCTTTTTTTCGGCAGTATTTTTAGTGGCAGCCATTTTGTTTTGGCGGTTTTTTTGCAGAACAGCTCTGTTTTTGGCGGGGTTTATGTGGAGACTTTAATTTATTCATTTCTGCCTTCCCTGCCAGCTTCTGCGCCTCTGAGGCCATTTCAATGGTCATTTCCAACATTTTTTGTGCTTGCTGGGGACTGCGGTCCATCGCAATTCGCATCTGTTATGCCTTCCCTACAACGGTGCATGGTCTGCACCAAGAAGCATAAGGATTTGAAAGATGGCATTTGTAGTGCATGCCTTGATCACCCTGGGGAGACTTCAGCAACATTGGCCAAGGGGGCTCAGGACAGAGGCAGTCCTACTGCGCCTTCTTAAGGGCTAGGCAGTGGTTCCCAACTCCAGTCCTGGAGGGCCAAGCACCATTCAGGTATTCAGGCTGTCCCTAATAAATATGCATGAGATGCATTTGCATGCACTGCCCCCATTGTATTCAAATGTATCTCATGCATATTCATTAGGGACAGTCTGTAAACCTGAATGGTGTTTGGCTCTCCAGGACTGGAGTTGGGAACCTCTGGGCTAGAGGGACCCAGACAGCTTCCTCCAGTAAGAGAACCTGTCTCCCCTCCCCACTTATCTCCTCCTGCTCCAGAGTCTTTCAGTCAGCAGGAGCCAATGCATGCCTCGGATATCCAGTATTTGGCCCTCTTTAGACAAGCCTGGGATCTCTGGCAGTCTAATTCTTCCAGAGCTACGGTGGATGCCCTGACTCAGATCCCTCAGTCTTCAGTTACAGGCTTCCGCAAGCGCTCTAGACAAGTTGAGATATCCAGAATGGATGCATGGTCTCCTAAGGAGGTTTCGTGGGCTACCAGCCCTTGGCCAAAAGCGCCAGAGGACGGGCCATCTTCTGGAGATGAGAGCGAGAGCTTGTCGGACTGTGAGGATGGGGAATAGTCACCCTCAGAGTTTTCTGCGGAGGGCCAAGGCGAGACACAGGACATATGCCTGTTTCGCAAAGAGGAATTGCCAGCCCTAATTATGCAGGTTGTCGAAGCCCTACGATTGACGGATCAGCCGGAGCAGCGAGATCCACAGTCCAATACTATTCCTCAACCAGACCCGATATTACAAGGCATTCACAAGCCCTCTAGAGCCTTTCCATTCCTGGCGGAGCTACAACAAATGGTGTCACGGGAATGGGGCACTGCGGATTTTCCCCTCCTTTCCACCCGCCGTCTAGGTCAGCTTTATCTCTGGGCACCACCTGACTTAGATAAATGGCTATAAAATGACGTTTGTGCGTTCATTGTAACATACGGGAAAATACATCCAAAAAATAAAGATCTCTATTTCTTCTATTTGTTCAATTACAAAATCTATGTTTAACAGCTACTGGGTGGTCTCAGACTTACGATAGCATCTATCCCATAGACTAGAACGTCAAACACGGGAAAAGATATGCTAAATAGCATCAATGACCTCCTCAGTAGCTAACAGCAGTATATCCATATGACGAGCTCCGTGTGAACAACCTTAAATCTTCTTATGAATATGAAAAGAAGCTGTCATATAACTTGAAGGACTCATCATTTCAACAGTCCATATCACTTATCTTTGCTGCCATAAGAACTAGTGAAACTCTAAACTGATCCGAGTTCTTAACTGATCCCGACGCCTCCCCCCAGTGCCTTCGGAGCGTTTCTCCTATTGGGGTTCTTCAGGGGATTTAATGTGGATCCTGTGAACAAACGGAATACAACGAAAAAGTGTATGTCCAATTTATCTATACCCCAATTATAAAAATTCAATAAAATACATCAAACAGGACCCGATACCCAGGTACTTACAAATATGCTGCCCGCGTCAGAAACAAAACCGTTCCAACTTTGTGTTCTCCCAAAGCACTTCAACTGGCTTTAACGAAAAGATGCCGCGCATGCGTTCTGCTATCATTGGAAATGTTTTTAAAGGCAAGACTCTAAGTGATGTCACTAGCTCCCCCTACATACTTATCATTGAAAAGAATTTTAAACTAATCAACCTTGACTACCTAATAAGAAACATTTTCTATACTCCTCTAACTGAGGTCCTATGCATTATGAACCACCTACTGAGAAACCCTACAGAATGGTATTTATAGACATGCCGTCCATTCTACCATAGAATTCAGGCCTTTCGGCATCACAGTGTCTAATTCATAAATCCATCGTTGTTCGCGTTGAATTAAGACTTGGTCTTGGGTTCGACCCCCATAGCCGTGTGTGACTTATTCAATACAAAAACATAACAATTGCTCAAAACGATGTCCATAGTCGAGGCAATGTTGAACGAGAGGGGCCGCCACCGTTCTACAACGTAATCTGCTACGATGTTCTCTCATGCGTATCCGAAAAGCTCGTGTGGTTTTGCCTATATATAAAAGATCACATGGGCATCTTACCACATATACTACCCCAATGGAATCACAAGTAGTGAATGATGTTATAGTGTGGCTTATATGGCGATATGTAAAGAGTGTAGTCTCCAAAGTAATCGCACAAATATCACACGCTCTGCAGCGTTTGTCCTTTCTCCCCTAGTGACCCTTCGGGTGTTGGCAAACATGCAGGGCTCAAATATTCTTTCAGATTGCGATGTCTCTGCCAAACGCATCTGAGTTTCATTCCCTCTAAACCCGATAGTGTGGACAACACATTCCTATGTTTTTGTAAGCTACATTGTATTTCTCGACTCAAGGGGGAAATTTTGTAACCAAATTGATTTATTTATTTATTTTATTTATTTATTTATTTAACACTCATTTTTATACCGCATCTTCCAGAGATCAGTTGCGGTGTACAAACAACAACATTTAACAAAGCTAAGTTTGTTTTACATAGAACATCTTAGAACATCTTAACATATCAAAAATAAACAAGGTGAGTTTTTGAACTGGGACCGTGTAAAAACAGTTAACTAACAAAGTGGAGTATCTATATACGTAAGACAGTACATAACTGATACAACTATATACATGCGTAGGTATTAGGGCATAAGAGATAGGATCGTCAATTCGTTAGAGCTGAGTGTTGTCCGTTTAGGTGGGAGGTTTGTGCTTTAGGTGGTCATTTACCTGATTATCCTTTGTCTATGTTGAATGCAAGGTTTTCCATGGTATTGTAGTGTTTAGTGAATAGATAAGTTTTTAATTTTTTGCGGAATTCCAAGGTCTCTGTTAGTGAACGTAGATCCTCTGGTAGGGAATTCCAGATAGTTGGGGCTATGTGTGAGAAGGCTCTGTTGTTGGTCAATTTATGTGCTTTTATGAAGTCCTTCGGGGTCTTTAGTTTATTTAACTGTTCTTTTCTATTAGTAGGCTTAGGTGTTTCTTTGCATATTAGATTACATAGAGTAATCGGCGCCATGTCGTTTAATGCTTTAAATGAGGTTATTATTGTTTTGTATATTATCCTGCTTTGTATTGGTAACCAGTGAAGTGATGCAAGTATAGGTGTTATGTGTTGGAGAGAGTTTATTTTTAGTATAATTCTTGCTGTTGCATTTTGGGCTAATTGAATTCTTTTAATGTTCTGTTTTGAAATGCCTATAAGTATTAGGTTGGCGAAATCAAAGTGAGGGGTTATGATAGCTTGTGTTATATTAATGAAATCTTGTACAAATACAAGCGGACGTAGTTGTTTGAGAATTTTAAGCTTGAAATAGATTTTCTTTAAAGTGTTTCTAATATGGGTTTCCATTGTAAGGTGTGTATCTAGGATAACACCTAGATATCTTATTTCATTTTTTATTTTAATTTCTTGCTCTTGTAGTGTTATATGGGTAGGATGGATAAATGATTGATTTTTTGTTACAATTAGGACTTCAGTTTTGGCATGGTTTATGTGAAGGTTTTGAGTTTTTAGCCAAATTGTGATTTCATTATAGCAGTCTGAGAGGAGTTGTAATGGTATGTTAGGGATTGTAAATGGAATGTACATCATAATATCGTCTGCATAGAGGTGATAATGTACTCCAAATTTTTTAAAGATATTGCAAACCGGCTTTATGTAAATGTTAAAGAGTAGGGCTGAAAGAGCAGATCCTTGTGGTAAACCTATTTCTTGGTTATATGTAGTTGAAGTTTGATTACCTATTCGTACATTTTGTGTTCTGTTGTTTAAATAGGAAGTGAACCAATTATGTACTGTGGAGTTTATGCCTATCTGTCTTAGGTTGCTGAGCATTATTGAATGATGAACACTATCAAAGGCTGCTGATATGTCGATAAAGAGGAGGATGAATGCTTGTTTATGGTTATCGATTCCTCTTAGGAGAGTATCAATTAATACTGTTAGTAGTGTTTCTACTCCGTGGCGGGGCCGAAATCCATATTGTTGTTCGTCAAGTGGGTAAGAAGTGTCTATGTATTCTTGTGTCTGTAATTGCACTACTTTTTCTATTATTTTGGCCAAAAATGGGATGCTAGAAATGGGCCTGTATGATGCTGGGCATGTTTTATCTAGTTTGCCATTCTTTAGGATTGGGCGTATTTGTGCATGTTTGAGTGATTGAGGAAGGTAACCTTGGGATAATGAGAGGTTGACTATTGGGAGAATGAAGGATAGTAAGGTAGGCAGAGTGTTTTTTATCCATGACACTGGGCATGGGTCTAAATAAGAGGTGGTGGTATTGAGTCCTGATATGATAGTTTTTAATGTTGTTCTTGAAATGGGGTAAAAGTCTGACCATTGGTCAACAGATTGGTGAGAGTTTGTTGATTGTATCAAAAGGCATTTGAGGTTTTTTTGATTATCTTGATAGTGATTAGCTAGTATTTGTACTGAGATGTCGGTGATTTCGTTGCTAGAATTTTGAGCGTTATTGGTAAGGTTTCTGACAATAGAGAATAGTTCTCTAGGTCTGTTATATGATTTTGATAAGGTTGCAGCGTAGTAGTTTTTCTTTGTACTATCGAGTGTTTCTTTATATTTTATGAGATGGTTATTGTATATTTCCTTATGTATAGTCAACTTAGATTTTCGCCATTTACTTTCGTGTTTTCTTAGTTCTTTTTTCATTTGTTTTAATGTGTTATTGAACCATGGTGTGTTGTTGGTTTTGGGGTGTATCCTTTGTTTATTTATGTGATTGATTTTGGCTGCATTATTGATGGTATCATACCAATTTTTAACAGCATCATCTAGGTCTGATGTGGATGGTAGAAGGTGGGGAATTGTTAAATCGAGGAATTCCGTTTCATTACATTTTTTAAATTTTGATGTGGGGCCACTTAATGTATAGCTTTTGACATTAGTAGTATGATATGTGAAGTTTGTTTTGATTATATAATGATCAGACCATGGTGTCTCTGTGAGTACTATGGAATTTAGATTCATTAGTTTGAAGAGTGAATCGGGAAGAAAGATCAGGTCTAGTGTTCCTCCTTTTATGTGTGTTGCGGTATTTATTATTTGATGATAATCTATATCTGATAAGGCATCCATAAATAATTTGGAGTTTTGTGTTGATAGTGATGGTAGGTTGAAGTCACCTAGCATGATTATAGGGTTTTGTTCGGTAGATGAGCTAAGGAGATCAATAAATGAGTCCAGACAATCTGCACTTTGGTCTGGAGGTCTATAAATTAAACAAATTTTCATGAGGCCAATTTTTATCAATAATGTGTCTATGTTATTAGAGATATTTGATTGAATTGATTTGGCTTTTAGTATCTTTTTTGTCATCATTAAGACTCCTCCACCTTTTTTGTTGGATCTATGTTTGTAAAAGAGGTCGTAGTTTTCATTATCAAGTTGGTTTAGGTAGACTGTGTCCGTTTCAGAAAGCCAAGTCTCTGTGACACATAATATGTCTGGTTTAGAGTCTGTTATTAGATCATTAAATATAGGGAGTTTGTTTTTCATTGAGCGAGCATTAATAAGTATGCATGACAGTGAGGATGTGTTTGAGCAGGTTTCCTTGTAAATTTGGGATGAGTTTGTTTGTTTTATGTGTATTAGTCTATGATAGTTTATTTTTGGATAGTTATTTGGGTGATTGTGTCCAATATGGTTGTCATATCGAGGTTGGGTGTGTATTATGGGAATGGTCATGTAATTTTTGATGTTTAGGCTTAGTGATAGATTAATTATTAATATTGCTAAAAGTATACAAGTGTATGATATTCTTAGAAACATGATGTTGTGGTGTGGCAATGCAAGTGATAGTGCGGCCATGGCGTAGGATGCCGTGTTGTCAGTAGATCGTAGAGGGTCAGGTTGAGCCTTTAGTGTGGGCGGTTGGTGGCAAGTTACTGACTACAGTAATTGAGAGGTAGGCAAGCAGTATGGCTACTGATAACAGGTTACTGACTACGGTAATTATGAGGTAGACAAGCAGTAAAGTTCTTAGCAATTGGTAACAGTATACTGACTACAGTAATTAAGAGGTAGACAATTATGAGGTAGATAAGCAGTGATTATGAGGTAGATAAGCAGTAATTATGAGGTAGACACTGGTAACAGGTTACTGACTACAGTAATTATGAGGTAGACAAGCAGTAAAGTTCTTAGCAATTGGTAACAGTATACTGACTACAGTAATTATGAGGTAGACAATTATACTGACTACAGTATACTGACTACAGTAATTATGAGGTAGACAATTATGAGGTAGATAAGCAGTAATTAATTATGAGGTAGACACTGGTAACAGGTTACTGGCTACAGTAGTTATGATGTGGACAGGCAGTAAAGTTCTTGGCAACAAGTTATTGCTTACAGTAGCCCTTAGATAGATAGGGGGTAAGTGTATTAGCAACAAGCTGATGAAACCAGTATACTGTAGTGCTAGCCGACGGGATTTGTAAGATGTGGTTCTAGCAACAGTGGAGAAGAGTTCGAGCTGTTGGCTACAGTTTAAGTGGTTATAAGAAGTTGCTGCTGGTTACCTTGAGGCGGCTGGGAATGGTACTGCTGTCGGGAAAGTTATCGCTGATGAGGTTAGCGAGCTCAACCCTGAAGGAGCTCAAGCAGTTGGTCAGTCGACGCGATGATTAGATGGGTGTTTTCGGGGAGGCCACTGCCTAAGGGCCACGCCAAAGGGCCCTCTGGCGAGGCCCTCAGGCGCGGGCCCGCCCGCTGGCGCTTCTCTTTTTATAAATGGAGCACTGCCCCGATTGGACAGGGGAGCCGATGGGACGTCCGGCGTTGCAGCCCTTGTTGAGCACGCGGCAATCTCCCTCCTGGGAGCTGTGCAGGGCCGAAGAGAGAGATCCGGAGCTGGCGCTTCTCTTTTTGTAAATGGAGCACTGCCCCGATTGGACAGGGGAGCCGATGGGACGTCCGGCGTTGCAGCCCTTGTTGAGCACGCGGCAATCTCCCTCCTGGGAGCTGTGCAGGGCCGAAGAGAGAGATCCGGAGCTGGCGCTTCTCTTTTTGTAAATGGAGCACTGCCCCGATTGGACAGGGGAGCCGATGGGACGTCCGGCGTTGCAGCCCTTGTTGAGCACGCGGCAATCTCCCTCCTGGGAGCTGTGCAGGGCCGAAGGAACCGCAGGAACTGTGCAGGGCCGAAGGAACCGCAGGAACTGCGAAAACGGGAGTCCCTCTTTCAGGGGTTTAGGGTGAGCACTACAATAATGAAGGAGTGTATTTCTATCTGTAGGTTTCCTAAATGTTGATGTTTCCCAATGGCCCCTTCTCCTACTAATGTGCACATCCAAATACGTCATGGAATCTTGATGGTAAACATGGGTAAATTTGATGTTCTCATCCAATTGATTAATCCACTGAAAAAAGTAAAGTAACCCCGTTTCCGACCCCTGCCAAAGCAGGAACACGTCATCTATGTACCTCTTCCAAATTCTAATATTGGAAGTAAAAGGGGAATTGCCCAACCAGCGATCTTCAAAACCTGCCATATAGAAATTTGCTATCGAAGGGGCACAGGTCGCTCCCATGGCCACCCCCGATATTTGTTTAAACAATTGACCCTCAAAGGAAAAATAGTTTTCATATATGGCCAGTTGTGCTACATTCATGAGGAATTCAATCATTTTTTCAGAAAGATCTCCCCTAGTAGATAACGTGGTTCTAACTACTTCCAAGGTTGCTGCTTGAGGAATATTAGTATATAGAGAGACTATATCCATGGTGACCAAGAACACATCAGCTGCATCTGCCCAGTTGTCCAAATCTTGTAAAATACATAAAAAACTGGTGGTGTCTCTCAGATATGCTGGTATCCTAGATAATAAGGGTCTCAGAAATGAATCTAAAAAAGTGGATAGGGACTCAAGCAAACTTCCTCTAGTAGATAAATGGCTGACATACCCTAAAGTGGATGCCCTTGTGACTGGAGTAACAAAGCGCACTACCATTCTGGTGGAGGGCGGTGCAGCACTTCGATACTGACAGAGAGCATCCCACCCGGAGAGACTTGCGTCTGTTGTCACTAGAACCCAACGAGGGGTCTCCAGGGAAACACCCTTGAGGAGAAGGACGGGGCGCCAACCCACCAATGCAGGCTGCGTCGAGTCTCCGGGAGGAGTGGTAGCCGGATGTCGTAGGAGACCAGCATGAAAGGAGAGACCTCTGGAGTACCCTCCTGTGCGCTGTTGGCCGAAGGCACGATCTTGATAGCAGCCGCCATGGACCCCAGAATCTGTAGGTAATCCCAGACCCTCGGAGCTGTCTGAAGAAGGAACAAATGCAGCAAACCTGTGAATTTGCGAAGCCGTTCATGCGTCATAAAGACTTTCCCCTGCACCGTGTCAAAGCGGGCTCCTAGAAACTCTAATTGCTGGGATGGTTGAAGATGGCTCTTGGCAACATTGACCATCCAGCCGAGTTTCTCGAGGAAAGAAACTACTTGAGCCACTGTCCAATGCGCTTCCACCAGGGAGTCCGCTCGAATTAACCAGTCGTCCAGGTAAGGATGCACTCGGATTCCCTGTTTGTGGAGAGCCACTGCGACTACTACCATGACCTTTGAGAAGGTGCGCGGAGCAGAGGTCAGGCCGAAAGGCATTGCACAAAACTGGAAGTGCTGACCCAGTACCGCAAACCGGAGAAAACGCTGTTGGTCGTCCTTGATGGGAATGTGGAAGTAAGTTTCCGCCAGATCTAGAGAGGTGAGGAACTCGCCTCCACGCACCGCCTGGATCACCGATCGAAGCATCTCCATTTGGAATCGTGGCACCCGCAGACATCGATTTACGCCTTTGAGATCCAGAATTGGGTGGAAGGACCCATCTTTCTTGGGTACTACGAAATAAATGGAGTAACGACTGCAGCCTCTTTCGAAATTTAGGGCCCAATCCTATATGTTCCAAAACCGCCAAGAGAAAGTCAAAACTAACCCTATCAAAGGTCTTCTCCTCGTCAATGGAGAGGAACATGGCTTGCTGTTGTTCCTGCCTTGCCAACCACCCCAACTGAATAACTCTCCTTATCCCATCTGCCGGCTGTCTACCCATAATAAATAAATAAACCTAGATTGATTTGGATGAACCAACCCCGGCATGCACGGTCCCAATCTCGATGCCAAGACCTTTGCCAAAATCTTAACGTTGATGTTCAATAGCGAGACTGGACAATAAGATCCACAGACTGCCGGGTCTCTCCCTGGTTTAGGAATTACCACTATGGCAGCCTGGCTCATTGACGCCAGCAGAGGCCCCCCCCCTTCAGAACCGCATTAAACACTCTCGTCAAGATAGGACCCAACAGTTCCGACAATGTTTTATAAAACAGGCCCGAAAAACCATCCATGCCTGGGGCTTTACCCGACACCAAGGACTTGATAGCCCCCATCATCACCTCTAGCCCAATGTCCCCGTCCAGCCCCTCCCCCACTGATTTCTCCAACCTCGCACTACCTTCACCCCCCCATTCAGCAAGTATTATCTAATTGCCTCTCTCTCCCCAGTGGAGTCCCGAAACCGCTCCCTAATGTCCCTTCCTTTAAACACCATTTTATCCTGTGGGCCTTTAATTTTGGCAATAGCTTGATGCTGCCTTTGCGCCTTTAATTTATTACTCAAGAGGCGCCCTGATATATTATCAAATTCATAGTAGCGCTGTCTTACTCTCTCAAGTTGACGGGATATCTGTTCCAACTGAAGGGTATTTAGCTGCCTTCTAATCTCCTCCACCTGCCGCTCAATCTGGGCCCTTCCCCCCGCTGTTTATGGGCCCTCTCCAGTTCCACCAATTGCCCAGTGAGGCGACGCACTTCTTCCTCCCTCTTCCTCTTCCTCTTCCTTTGCGCTCCCATTTGAACAAGGTACCCCTAACCACCGCCTTCAACCCATCCCAGAGCACTCCCATAGTCACGTCCTCATTATCGTTCAACTCCGTATAGTTGGCTATCACCTTCTTTAGCCTCTGTACTACTCCCTCTCCCTGAAGGAGGTAATCATTCAACCTCCAGAAGGTTTGCCTTCCTGATTCCCAGGGGGACCCAAACCACGCCACCACCGGGGCATGGTCAGACCAAGTGGCCACTCCAATAGACACCTTGTCCAAGGCCTCCTTCCAGTACCTATCCCCAAGAAGATAGTGGATCCGGCTATACGAAGCATGTACCGCCGAATAGAATGTGAAGTCTCTGGTCGGGGGGTGGGCCAATCTCCATAAATCATCTGACCCATACTCTTGCATCCACTTCTGGAATTGTCTCAAACCCAATTCGCTCCCCTCCCTCTTCCCTTCCCTACCATCCAATGCTATATTACAATCCCCCCCCCCACCCTCCCCTGAATTTTCCCATCCAACCATTTACCCATATCCTCCCAAAACCCCCCTTGAGCCATATTCGGCCCATAGACTGATAGTAAGGTCACTTGCTCACCCCCTATCTCCCCCACCACTCCCAACGCCCTCCCATCCGATTTCCTAAACACCCGCCCCACACAGAAGGGAACATCTTGCCTAATCAGTATTGCTACTCCAACTTTCCTCCTGTCCCCCTCTTCCGCTGCAAAAAAACCCTGAAATTTACCCAAACCCAACAATCGCTCATCACATTTACGCAAGTGGGTTTCCTGTACAAACACCACAACAGCTTCCTTTTCTGAGGTGAATTCAGTCCCTGCACATTCAAAGTACCCACTTTCAAGCCAAATGCCATATCCTCACTCCGTTCTCCATCCTACCCCCTTTACGCATCTTCAATGCCTCCCCTTCCCTACCCCAATCACACAGATCCACTCCGCCTACCACCAAGGAAGAGTCCGCCTCTTGGACGCTGTGCCATCCCCCATCCCCTTACACACATCCCGATTTACAGACATCCCCACCTCCCCCCTTCCCCCTCATCCCACTAAACATCAATACACACGCTATAACAGTATAACATCCCATTACCCAAATACAGTCTCCCATCCATCCTCCCTCCTCCCCCAAACATCCTGCAGAGATACACATCTCCCCACTCTACCACTCTGTCCCTTTATCGCCCTTGAGCATACGGGACCAAAAACAGCCAACAATCCCCCACATCCTAAAAGTAATGTAGTCCCTGTTGAGACTGCTCCATTGAGCTCTCCATGTCCCGCGACTCCAGACTTCCTCCGCAGGCCCTGACCTTTCACCGGCATCCTCTCCCATGCAGAGTGCACACCTTTGCTCCCATTTTGCACCAGTGCCTTCGCCAGCTCCGGCAAGCGGGAAGCGCCCTCCCGCCGCAAGACACTCCAGGCCTCTTCTTCCGTTCGCACCCTGAAGCCCCAGCCGTTAATATCCATGAACAAAGCAAAGGGGAAGAGCCACCGATACTTCATTTTCTCAGCCCTTAGGTACTGTGTGACCGGCTTCATGTCCCTGCGTCTCTGCAAAGTGCCAGCGGAGAGATCATGGTAAAGTTCCACATTTTGGCCCTCCCAGCAAAAGCTCCTCCGAGCCGCGGCCACTCTCATCACTTTCTCCTTTAATGCATATGAAGCCAGGCAGGCCACAGTATCCCTCGGCTTCCCGCCTCGCGCTGGTCCCAACGCACGATGGGCCCTCTCCACCGTTACCGCCACTCCCTCCACAGTGCCTTCCTCTTCCTGCATCAAAAAATGGCAAACCTGGACTACACCAGCCGTATCCGCAAAGGCCTCTGTCTCCGGTAGGCCCCGCAGGCGTACGTTATTGCATCGGGAGCGATTCTCAAGATCTTCCAATTTATCCTCGAGGCTGGTCTGCTCGGTTTGTAGGCACTGCATTCGGATCTCCACTTCTGTACCTCTCTCTGCCAGCTGATCGGCCTGCTCCTCCAGCGTTTCCACTCTATGACCCAGCTTCCGCACATCCTCTTTAATGCCTTCCAGGGTATCTTTAAGCCCACCCTGGGTAGCAATGATTTCGCACTTCAGGGATGTCATCCAGCACCAGATGTCTCCTCTAGCGCATCCTTCGTCAGCGCGATCCAACTCCTCTCCTGACGCCATGTGCTCTGGCGGATCTCGGGCCTTCCACTCGCCTCCGTCAGCGTATGGGGATTTAAATTTTGCCAGTTTCTTCCGCAGCAACATCCCCATTGTCCCGGGCTCCACAGGCACCAACTCTTCAAGGTGGGATGGGATAACACAAGCGCTTTTCTCCTTTATAGCAGCGTCCTGGTGGGAGCTCAAGAATTAAGCTGCCATCACCCGGGTGATGTCACTTCTTCCCCCAAACAGTACATTTTTGAAGCCTTACTTTTTCACCTTTTAACATGACATCTTCTGAACAATGTGTAACAGTGGCCCAAAAAACCAAAAAGGAATGCTAGAAATTTTTTGGATAGGAATAGAGAATAAAACAAAGAATATCATAATGTGTCTCTATTGCTCCATGGTGTGACTGCACCTTGAATATTGTATGCAATTCTGTTTGCCACAAATGCATGCTAACTCAGGGTTAGCTAGCTTCCATATTGGTCCATCTTACGTTGGATCTGGAGCTTGAAGAGAGTCCTGGCCACTAGGGGAGTCAGTGGATAGGCATAAAGTAGGCCCTTGCTCCGGTCAAGGAGAAAGGCATTAGGTGCTATCCGAGCGCTGCAGGGAACTCTGGAACAGAACTGTGGCATCTGGATGTTGAAAAACAAACCTGAGAAAAAAGGCAGGAAGACTATGATGAGCACGCAACTAGAAAAAAACCGAAAAATGATCCAAAAACAGTCCGAAGGGGGTCAGCTTATTTCTGGGGACAGATGGATGTCTGGCAGACTCCGTGGAAAAAAGACTGAGTTAAGATGAGTTAAGGCTCTTTTCAGGCGGTTAGATGGGCACGCGTGCATGCTGATCCTCCCAAAGGCTTCCTATGGAAACGGGGGAGCATTTCTGTGTGGGCTCCATCAGTGACATCACCCATATGTGAGGACTTATTTCTGCTATTCCCAGAAAACACCTGTTACAGGTGAGTAACCTCCTGGAATTGAGTTCAACGGGCTACATCATGTCCATTCTCTTTGGCTCTAACCTTTAGCCTCAGGAATCACACTGCTCTCTCCCTTTCCCTCCCCCCCCCCCCACCCCATGCCTGTCTCATACCTGTGAGCTAGTGCATCCTATATGTGAAGTCTGCATTCCTGCTTGTTCCTGGAGATAGCATAGTTACTCACCTGTAACAGGTGATCTCCGGGAACAGCAGGAATCAGTCTTCACAACCTGCTCTCCTCCCTAGGAGTTGTAGGGTTGCTTATTTTTTCTCCTTTTCTCAGCTACAAACTCATCTGAGGAGATGAGTGGGAAGGTAGGCCCACAGGCACAGTGAAGTGCTCTCAAAGACGCCTTTTGGATGCTGGGGAGTGTTTCCGCGCGGGCTCAGTTGGTACCGATGTCACTCATATGTGAAGACTAATTCCTGCTGTTCCCGGAGATCACCTGTTAAAAGTGAGTAACTACGCTCTACTGATTCTACTTGCTGGTCATTCCACATTGGAGCCAGCTCCACACTGGTTCCTCTTAGCTTGTCCCAGTACTCGGGGCTTCTTGATTTCAGTGCTCAGTTGGGCTCTGGTGCTGCTGCATTGCCTGCTGTTGGTGCTGCCCTCATAGTACCTCCAACTCTGGAGAACGAGGAGTAAGAAATCTGGCTTGATGTTTCCTAGAGATCTGGGACCTGGGCTTTAATGGCTCATGCCTTAATAGCCCTTGCAAAAAGGATGATGTGAAATAGGTTCTGGGAAATGTAGAAATCTTAAAGGTGCTAATACACTGTGCCTAGCAGCAGGCATGCATTTTTAACAGTGCTAACATGAGTAGTGGGTAGACTGGATGGTCTTTTTCTGCTATCATTTAATATTTTACTAGAACTTGACCAAGTAGGGTGGCTTGGACTACAGACTGCAGATGTTAAATGTAGAAATTAGAGGCCAACAAAATAGTGTTTGCTTAAAAATATATTTGCATATTACAGAATGAAACTATGTTGATGCTGTCTGTCTATTTGAATATGAGCATCTAGTAGACTTTAAGCCTTGCTCCAGCCTGGGTGTACGTGCCAATTTTTCAAATGGAATTTCCTATTGAGATTTCTTTTGAAAGTATACCAGTGGCCAGAATTTTTTTTACTCATATTTGGTAGGTTTATAGTAAGCTGAATAAATTCCAAGGAGATTTCATAGTAACATAGTATATGATGGCAGATAAAGACAAATATGATCCATCTAATCTGCCCAGCAAGGTGGCAAGAATAGGTGCACCTGCCACTCCGTGCAGGTCATGCCACCATGCCTTTGTTTAGGGGTGTACCAACCGCTCTGTGTAGGGCACTCCTGTTTGTTGAAATATAAAAGATAGTTGTTTATTTTGATTTTATCCTGTTGCTATAAAGGGATTTCAAAATAGAATCCCTATGCCTACTTCTGTTAGTTTTGTATTCATGTCTGGGCTTTGAGTGATCCACTTGATATTCTCTTTCTTCTTGCTCTGAGTCAACGAGGTTACTTACCTGTAACGGGGGTTCTCTGTGGACAGCGGAATAAGTCAGCCACACCAGGTGACATTCTCCGGGCAGCGACTTGTACGGAAGTGCTCTCCAGAGCTCAGAGACTTGGACGCCGACATCTCTGCGACCAAGGATATGATGGTCATTGCGCGCTGCTCGGGCAGGAAGGCTTTCAAGGTGCGGGTGTCGATGACTGTGCCTATGAACTGCACTCTCTGGCGAGGCTTTAGTTGAGACTTCTCCAAGTTCAGGAGGAATCCGAGGTCGGATAGTAGCTTTGTAGTCCTCCGCACCGCTCCCCGTGCCTCCGGGGCTGACTGTGCTGAAAGAAGCCAGTCGTCGAGGTTGGGAGAGATGGCAGTGCCCTGTTTGCAAAGATGCGCCAACGCTACCGCAATGCATTTCGTGAAGACTCATGGTGCTGGGGATAGCTCGAAGGGAAGCACCTTGTACTGATAGTGTTGGTCCCGCACTTTGAAACATAGGAATTTCCTGTGGGTCGAGTGGATGGGGATGTGTGAGTATGCCTCTTGCAGGTCCAAGGAGGCTAGCCAGTCCCCTGTTCGGATGAGAGGCAGGATGGAGTTGAGGGAGTACATCCTGAAACACTCCTTTGCGATGAACTTGTTCAGTTTGTGGAGGTTCAGGATTGGGCAAACTCCTCCTGACTTCTTGGGAATAAGGAAGTATCTGGAGTAGAAGCCAGAGCCGATCTCGCTGTCGGGAACTTTTTCGATCGACTGGGATGTGAGGAGGTGCTGTAGCAGATCGGACATCAGGGGACAGAGATGCGCCGGTGTTTCGCTGGTTGGTTGCGAGTGCTGGGAGGGCGGGGAGGTGAAGCGTAAACGGCATCCCTCCTGTATGATCTGTAGCACCCAGTTGTCTGTGGTGATGGACTGCCAGGCTGGAAGAAAGGCAGATAGACAGCCCCCTACAGGGAGGGCAATAGAGGCCCGGTCCATCGTGGTTGTTGAACGCCGTCTGTCAAAAAGAGGATTTAACAGGCTGAGATGTTGCCTGCTTCTTGGGCTTGCGCTCCCTCTGGTTCTGCCTTTGGTTGTGAGAGGACTGATAAGGCTGCTTGTAGTTATGCAGTGCTTTCCACTTACGAGTGGAGTTGTAGTGCTTGTTCGGGTAGTAGGGTTTCCGGTAGTAGCCGCTTTTCTGTGCGGTGGTGTGGCATTTGATTCCATCGGCCACCAGGGTCTGAAGGGTGGTGCAATGTTCCTTGAGGTCATCCATGATCTTGTCTCCGAAAAGGGATTCCCCCGCACATGGGCCATCGGCGGTCCTTCCATAAGCCGGAGGCTCTTATCCAAGCCCACCTCTGGACCAAGATAGCAGTGCCAGCTGTCCTGATGGCAGTGTCGAAGGTGGTGGCGACCAGGTGTCTGCTGCATTCTGTCAGATCCTGGACGGATGAGGCAGCCTCCACTTGTAGCTCCTTGGAAAGGGCCGAGAGTTGACCTTTGAGGGCCGCCATTAACACATCCTGGAAGAGGATGTGCTGGAATTGGTGTGCTGCAATTCTGGCATTAAGCATGGCTCCCTGGTAGACTTTCCTTCTCATGTCATCCAGGAGCTTGGATTCCCTCCCCGGCGGGTGGTTGGCATGGGTCCTGGAAGATTTGACCCTCTTAAGAGCTGAAGAGACAATGATAGATTGATGTGGGAGTTGTTGTTTATGGAAGCCGGGAGTAGGGTGTACTTGATATTTGGCGTCCAACCATCGTAAGTAAGCGTGGCCTGAAGCCGGGGTCTGCCACAGTGATAGCTGATTGTCCCGTACCTTTTGGTGGATAGGCAAGGCCATCGCGGGCTTAGGTGCATGGAGATATTTAAGGACTTCAGGTTCCTGTTCCTCCGTCTTGTCCGTCGTTAGGTTTAGGGCTGCCATCACCTTTTTCAAGAATTTTGGATACATGAGGTCCTCCGGAGGATTTTTATTGGATGAATCTTCCCCATCGTTGGACGGTAGTCCCGTGTCAGGGGACTCTTTAGAAGTAGCGGAGCCCATGGGGGCTGAATTGTTGTCGTCCCCGTCGCTCACCTCAGACAGGTAATCCCTGGAGGGAGAGGGAGACCTGGATGGCGTCTGTGGGTAGTTGGCGGTTGCCGGGTGATGGCAGGCGGTTGCTGGAGATGGACAGGCGGTCACAGATGGCAGATTGTGTATTCCTTTAGTCTCCCGAGGGGTGGTTTGTTCGACCAGGCGTGAAAGAAGCTTGAGGATAGCTGCTGAATTGTCTACAGAAAAAGATGGTTCATTGTGCCTGTGGGGGGAGCTGTTGCTGGAGTCAGAGCTGCTGTGCTGCCTTCTCTTTCTCGATTGAGCCCCGCTATCCACGCTGGAGCTGGTGCTTGACCTCCTGTGCTGGTGGTGTGAAGTGACTTGTCTTCTCTCCCCCGTGTCTGCTGGAGTGTTTTGGGCTGCGGTGCTTGTGGCCACGATGAGTTCCGTGGCGCTGATCATCTGGACTGCTTGCTCTGTGCAGAGGGTCATTGTGGCTGTGGGGGGTTCCCTTTTTGCCACAGTCGTGCTGGCGGGGGTTCCTTTGTTGGCGCGGTGGCACCGGGAGCTGGAGGGACAATCCCAATCCTTGGGGGAAGCCTCTCTGCGCCGGGGAGTAGAGATGACTTCGGCGCAAGGGGTGCTCCTTGATTGGTCCTGCAACTGTCCAATGGAGATCCGGTGCGAGGGGCTTTCTGGAAGCACGTTGCTGGCGCCATTTTGTAGGGGCTGCAGCTGTCTCACCGGGGACCCAGAGGAGCTCTTGGAGTGCGGGAGATGGGTCCGGATGCCTGGCGGAAGCCATAGAGGAGCTGGGTTGATAAGAGGCAGGTTGCCGGCTGGGGATGGAGGCCGAGTTGGGTGCATCCCAGGCCGGGGACTGCAGCGGGAAACGCTGGGGTGGTGCTGGAGAGGACCCAGAGGGATCAGATGCAGCAGGCACATCTGTGGAAGCGAGGAACTCCCGGAGAGCGTTGCTTCTGTACTTATGCTCTCTGAGAGACATGCGGGAGCATTTGGAGCAGTCCTGTACCTGGTGATCCACCCCCAGACATTGGATGCAGCGATCATGTGTGTCGGTGGAGTTCATCTTCTCCCACAGCGTGGGCATTTCTTGAATCCAGTTTTGGGCATGATTTCTTCTGTCTGAAGTTGGTTTCTTATTTTATTTTGTTTTATTTTGAAGATCTTAAGGAGAATGGAGAGAATTCGTCTTGATGGCAAGGCGGAAGAAAATAGACTGACTGGGCTAGGGGCGGGCCTAGGAAGTGGGGGCCACCTGCACATGCTCAGAAGTCTCTGAGCTCTGGAGAGCACTTCCATACATGACGCCGCCCGGAGAACGTCACCTGGTGTGGCTTACGCTTCCTGCTTGTCCATGGAGAAACTCCATTGTTGCTTTTGTTTGGTACTCCTGTGAAAACCAAAGGTATGGGGAGATGGGGGTGGGGGTCTACTTTTGATCTAGTTCTCACTGGAATGAAAGATTTGATACAGCGGGTAATGGTGACAGAGGTGGTTAATCACCGGAGGACAGTAATATATAAAATCATTGTGGCAATATAACCTTAAAAGGGGAAACTAATACAATGGTGAAACTAAGTAGAAAGAATCTAAAAGGAGTAGTTAACTTTTTTTTTTTTTTTTTTTTTAAGTGTGCATGAGGCATTCAAATTATTTGGAAACAGCATTTTGGAAGCTCAGACAAAATCTCTTCCACAAATTAGGAAAGGTCAAAAGAAGAACAAGCATCTGCCAAGGTGGTTAGCTAGAACAGTGAAAGAGGCTATTAAAGGATGTCTTTTTTACTTTAAAAAATTCAAAGCAGAATCTAATGAAGAAAATAAGAAGAGAGACAAATACTGGAAAATTACACATAAAACATTAATAAAGCAGGCCAAGAGAGAATTCATTTTTTTAGGATTGGGCTTATTTGGGCATGTTTGAGGGAGGGTGGTAAGTACCCATTCTTGAGTGATAAGTTAATTATGGGGAGAATGAAAGTTGAGAGTTCTGGTAAAGATGTTTTTAGCCAGTGAACAGGACAAGGGTCAAGGTAAGAAGTAGTGGTATTTAGCTTGGCAATTATGTTTTTGAGAGTGTCTTTTGAAATATGGTGGAAATTGGACCATATGTGGGCCGGGGCCTCTGCTGCAATGAGGTTGGAGGGACCATAGAAGAGGCTAGCGGCATGCAGGCTTTTAAAGCTGGAGGAAGTCCCCAATTGGTCCTTGGTGGGGGGAGCGGGAGGGGCAAGCAGCTCCCGCTTCCTCCCTCGATGGCCAATTGCTGGGCCGCTGCTGCAATGAGGTGGATGGACCGTAGAAGAGGCTGTACCTGGCGGCGTGCAGGCTTTTAAAATTGGAGGCAGTTCCCGATTGGTCCTTGGTGGGAGTAGCGGGGGGAGCAGCTCCTGCTTCCTCGCCCGATAGCTGATCGCCAGGCCGCTGCTGCAGTGAGGTGGAGGGACCATAAACGAGGCTGTACCTGGCAGCGTGCAGGCTTTTAAAGCTGGAGGCAATTGGTTCTTGGTGGGGGGGGGGGAGTGGGAGGGGCGAGCAGCTCCCGCTTCCTCCCCCGATGGCCAATTGCCGGGTCGCTGCTGCAATGAAGTGGAGAGACCGTGATCATTTTGTAGGGTAATGCTGCCATCTAGTGGTGTAAGGGGCAATCTCTAGGAACAAGCAGGAATGGTAGTCTTCACATATGGGTATCGTCGGTACCGATGGAGCCTGCACGGGAACGCTCCCCAGCGTCCAATAGGAATGCTTTTGGGAGCATCCCTCAGCACATGCGCGCTGCCTTCCCGCCTTTCCAACTGTCCCTCTTCAGTTCTTCGTTTTCCACGGAGCCGATAGGACACATACCCTGTCACCGCAGAAAATTTCTTCTTTAAACTTGCTTTCTTGTGGTTGCATCTGCCTCCGCACAACACCTACCGGTACCGCCGATTCTTTTTTCTTCTTTTCTAAAAAAAAAAATATATATATATACTTTCTGAACTGTTTCTCTTCAGAAACTTTTTCTCTTTGGTGCTAGGCGCCATTTTGGGCATTAGGCCCCATTTTTCCTAGAATATGGAAAAACCAGCTAGTGGTTTTAAAAAATGTACTAAGTGTGGCGGTACCATTTCCATCACCGACACCCATGACTGGTGTCTCAAATGTTTAGGCCCTGACCATTCTCCATCTGAGTGTTCCTCTTGTATGGGGATGACTAAAAGAGGAAGACAGAACCGGGCTGCAAAGCTTGGTACCCTCTTTTCTTTGGATGCCAGGTCCATTGCATCGACGTCTTCAAGAGCCTAGTCTTCCTCCCATGGATCTCAGGTAACTAAACATAAGAGCCGGTCCTCAAAGGGTAGCTCTCCTTCAAAGCATCGAGAGGCCATTGGCATTGCCCTTGAGGAACCTACACCAGCAAAACAGCCCCGGCGGGAGGTTCCAATGGGGTTCCAGGATGTTCTCGAGGCCTCGACCTCGGCAGAACTACTGGTGCCATGCTCAGGGGTTCCAGCCGCTTTTCCCGGTACCGATACCCAGGAATCGGCAGCATTGATAGACCAGAGATTCCTCGCTATCGAACGCAGTCTTGCAGCTGCGGTACCATTGACACGGGGTTCAACGGGCACTGGTACAGATGCTGGTACCAGCACCGACGGTACCGGCACCGGTGGGAATTCTTCCCATGCCAACTTTTTCTGGCATCGACAGATCGGTACCGGACCAACTCGGTACCGACTTCGATTGATACCGAGACCGTGCTTTGCATGTACATCGTGATCAGAGATGATTCTGATGACTCTGATAATTCTGCCGGTACCAGAGTGTTTCTCCTGGAAGACCTAGAGCAAAGGAATTGGAAATTCTCCAATACCCTAAGGCTCCCAAGGAGGCAGCCATTTTACCCATTCATGAAATTCTTCATGATTTAATGCTCAGAATGTGGGAGACACCTTTGACCACATCTCCTCATTCTAGGAGACTCGATACCATGTATCGAATTCCACCATGTCCTGGGTTTCAAAAGACTCCGCTGCCACACCATTCAATGGTAGTGGAGTCAGCCATGCATAGGATGAAAAGTGCAAAAAGACATGCATCCAATCCTCCAGGTCGTGAATGCAGGACTCTTGACGCTTTTGGGCGTCGAACATTTCAGGCTTCCATGCTTTCAGCTAGGAATCAGCTCATATATTTTATATATGGGAATGTTCCTCAAAGAGGTCACAAGAGATTTGGAGCTTATGAGCCCCCTTCTCCCTGATGACAAGCGACAAGACTTCCTTACTCTTGTCAAGCATGCTCAAGACGTCTCCAAGTTTGTGAATTGTGCAGCCTTTGACTGCTTTGAATGCATCAGCAGAACCTCTGCTATTGCCATTGGTGCACATTGGATTGCCTGGCTTCAGGCATCAGACTTGGAGATTTGGGTACAGGATAAATTAGGAAACATCCCTTGCACAGGAGAAAACCTCTTTGGCAAGAATTGGCAGGAAAAGGCTAATGAGATAGATGCTGACAATATCACTTTAGATAGATTGTCAAAATCTACAGCCACTCCAGCCAAAAAGAAACCCTATAAAAAACCCTTTTTCAGCAAAAATGGAAAGTTTTATTCATCTTATACCCAGCAAGGGCAAGCTCAGGGTCAAGTTGCCCAGACAGGTCAACAACAACAATCCAGACAACAAAAGAAGCCAAAAGGCCTTAGAGCTCAACCAGCTCCACAGGCCCAGCCCCCTCAAGGGCTTTGACTCCTTCATAGGGATCTTAGCCTTCCTGCCTCTGAAAGGTCCAGAACCCCTAAACATTCCAGGCAGGTTGTCATTTTGCCAACAGATGGCACCAAAATAGCAGAAAATTGGACTCTGTCCATTGTGGGAGAGGGGTACAAGCTTCATTTTTACAGTATACTCCCTCCTACAATCGTAGGATAGTTCAATTCCCAAACCTCTACAGACAATCTACTGGATCGAGAGGTCTCAACACTCCTTGCTCAAGGAGTAGTAGAGGAGGTGCCCATTCTTCAACAGGGTACAGGGTTCTACTCCCTCTATTTTCTTATTCCAAAGAAAACAGGAGGGGACAGACCCATTCTAGACCTCAGAGAATTGAACAAATATCTGTTCCGAGAAAAGTTCAAAATGATTTCTCTGGGAACTCTTCTGCCATACCTTCAAAGTCAGGATTGGCTTTGTTCTCTAGATCTAAAGGATGCATATACTCACATGCTGATCCATCCAGATCACTGGAAATTCTTACGATTCCTTTTCAGGGGAAAACATTTCCAATACAGGGTTCTTCCCTTTGGTCTGACTTCGGCACCAAGAGTATTCACGAAATGCATGGCAGTAGTAGCTGCATTTCTGCGAACTCTAGGGATATTTGTCTTCCCTTACTTAGACGACTGGCTCATTCGAGCCCCCATGGTTCCAGAGGCCAGCTCTGCACTGTCTCGCACAATGCGAATCCTTCAATACTTGGGATTGGTCATAAACCTCCCAAAATCCCAACTTGCTCCTTCTCAGTCCCTGGAGTTCATAGGAGCTCTTTTAGATACCAGACAGTCAAGGGCTTTTCTCCCACAGCCCCGCCGCCTTCGCATAGTACAGCTCGCTTCTCAAGCAACGGTGAAGTCCTCCCTAACTGCTTGAGAACTACTACAACTATTGGGACATATGGCATCCACAGTTCATGTGGTTCCCTATGCGAGCAGCCCAGTGGACCCTATCCACACAGTGGACACAGGCCACAGGACATCTGTTGGACAAGATATCAAACTCACAACAACTGATTTTGTCCCTCCAATGGTGGCAATCACTGGAAAATCTTCTAGTGGGGTCTCCTTTCCAGCAACTCCTATTCCAGGCCACCCTAACAACAGATGCATCACAGGTGGGATGGGGAGCACACCTGCATCATCTCTCTACTCAGGGTGCCTGGACTCCACAGGAGAATTGTCTTCACATAAAGGATATCACGTTCCTGGAGTTATTCCCCATAATGGTAGCCCTGTTTATCTGGCCCCCCACAATTGGTTAACAGGGTGATTATATTTCGCACCGACAATTTGGCGTTGGTTCAAGTAGAGTTGGTACTGCAATGCAGCAGACACCCGATCACCCATGAGGTGTAGAGGAAGCTGCTCACTGTCACGGACGGGGTCTGCTATGACACCTTCGAGACCCGTCTTTTCAGATGCACCTTCTCTTTAGCGTTCTTTGGGGTGCTCAGGGTAGGAGAGCTTGTATCATCCTCAAAACCCGGCACCTCGGCATGTTCGGGCCTCCAGCTGGAGGACGCAGTACTGAGCAGTGACAGGCTGGTGCTGCATATCCGCAGATCCAAGACGGATCCCACAAGAACCCCACATGTCCGGAGTGGAATTATAGGGATTATAGATTATTCCACCTGACAAGAGAGAAGCAATTGTTGGTCCATGCAGGTGGAGCACCCTTATCTATCTTCCAGTTCGACAGGGTGCTGAAGTAGGTCATCGCGGAGGTGGGCCTTGAGGTTTGCTATTATGGCATACATTCCTTCCGCATAGTGGCGGCTACCACAGCAGCTGGGCTGGGCATGACACGGGAACAAATTATGTCCATGCGCAGGTGGAGTTCAGACCATTATAAACTGTTTGCTCAGAAGCTAGAGATTGACAAATTTTTCCTCCCCCCCCCCCCTTTTTTTTTTTACAGGACTCTGTCTACTATCTAACCTGTCTTTCTTGTGTTTTTCTTTTCGATGATTTGTCCTAGGTACAGATGCTCCTCGAGGCCACCGGGAAGTGTGGATATGCGGCCATTCATACGTCCACTGGGTCCATAAACCATTATTAAAAAGGGACCCAGGATATCACTGCTTGACCCAATAAAACCATTGTGGAACCTGTGTCTTTTGGGGAAACTGCTAGGTACGTATGACCTAGATTGGCCACTGTTGGAAACAGGATACTGGGCCTGATGGACCTTGGTCTGACCCAGTATGGCATATCTTATGTTCTTATATTGGCCATCCTCCAATCTTCAGGTGTTATAGATGATTTTAATGATAGTTCACAGATACTAATAGCAGGTCTGCAATCTCATGTTTCAGTTCTTTCAACATCCTTGGATGTATACCATCCGGTCCAGGTGATTTGCTACTCTTCAGTTTATCAAATAGTTGTAATACATCTTCCCGGTGTATTGATATTTCTTTCAGTTCTTCCGCAGTATCACCTTTAAAATCCACTTCAGTCGCATCCTTACATTTTCCTCAGTAAAGACCGAAGCAAAGAATTCATTCAGTCTTTCTGCTATGGCCTTGTCCCCTCTTAGTGCCCCTTTTACCCCTCTATTATCTAATGGTCCAACTGACTCACAGGTTTTTTTGCTATGAATGTACTTGAAAAGGTCTTTATTATGCGTTTTTGCTTCCACAGCAAGCTTCTTCTCAAATTGTGTGTGTGTATGAGTGGACATGTTAACGTGTGTGTATTTATGTCTGTATTCTGTTTTGTGGAAGAGGAGATGAATGGAGGACTCTTTTACAGGTGCTATTCCATAATTGCTGTGTTGCTATGAATCAGTGCTGTGTTGCAGCTTTGCAACTGCATTTCTTATAGAAACACATTAAGGGGTTTTTTTGGTAGTGGTGGTGCTTGCTTTCTCTTCCACCACATGTAGAAACTTAACTTGTACAGTACAGCAACTTCTGCCGGATCATCTCTTCTCTTTTTGTGACTAAGAGCATTCTCCATGAACAAGCAGGAAGGCAGTCCTCACATACGGCTGACGTTTGTGCCGATGGAGCCCGCACAGAGCATTTCCCCAGCTTTCAGAGAAAACCTTTGGGACATGCACCTCACATGCGCGGTCCCCTTCCCACCAAAGTGCCATCTTGCTCAGTCTCCTTTTTTCCACAGAGCCCAACGGACGTCTGACCTGTTTCCCTGAAAAAAATTCTTTAATTATCCTTAAAAGTTAGCTTTCCCGGTTCCTCTTCCCGCCTCGAGCCAGCGCCAATTCCGGTGCTGTTCTCGGCCTCTTTTTTTTTTTTTTCCTTTTTTTGATTGAGGCTTGCCTCGACTGGCATTCGTGTCTTTTTTTTTTTTTTTTTTGCCCTGGGGTTGTCGACCCTGTCCGGATGCTCTCCACCATGTCCTCCGGTGGGTTCAAAAAATGTGACCACTGTAGTCAATCCATGTCAGTGACCGACACCCATGAGTGCTGCCTGTGACCGGACCATGACAGCACCTCCTGCGACCTGTGCCAGGCTATGACACCTAAGATCTACAAAAAAAGGTCAGAGTTGCAGGAAAAACTGTTCCCCAGGTCTGACTTGGCCCCGACCTCCCCGACACCGAGCTCCAAGCCCAGCACTTTCCGTGAGTCCTGAGCAACCTCAGTGTCCCATGGCAGCAGCTTCTCCAAGACCACCTCTGACCAGGAGAAAAAGAATAAAAAAATCCTCCATGTCTGCCGATGTTGCACCGGAGAAACCCAGTAAAATTGTCCGGAGGGACTCTGGCAGCTTTGAGAAGTGCCCTATCAAAGTCCTCAAGAAGGCTTCCTCGGCTGGTGGAAACCATGTGAAGTTCCTTGAGGCCGTAGTCCTTATCGAGGACTCACTTGCGAGAGTGCCGGCGCTGGACCTGAGATCCTCTGTGCTCGCGCCTGGAGCAGGCAATGGTGGCTGGTTCGTCCGCATCTTCTGCCCCGACGACCGTGGCCCAGGACCACAGGGAAGTCCCCAGTTGTCAAACCAAGCGCCGAGCGCCAACGGCCTCTGGTAAGCCCTCGGTGCCTGTTGAAGTCCCAGTCCCATTCCTTGGGCATTTGATCCTCCCCGGCTAGTTTCCGTGACCCAGATCCTTTGGAGGCTTCTGACCCCTCGGTGCCGGCCTTGAGACAGTGAGTCGTAGGGCCTCAGACTCGTCATCACCACTCAACTCCGAGTGGGAGACCGACGACAAGGCATTCCTGGAAACTAAATGGCACTGAGATATTCCCTCAGACCCATCTCCTCTGGTGCCACTCTCCCCTGGAGTATGTGGCCTTCCATGACTTTGTCAAGGATATGGCCAGAGCCCTCTCAGTGGAAACCGAGGTGGAGGAAGACCTGGGCACCAAGGAGCTGAAGATCCTCCAATACAAGTCTCCACCCAAAGTAACCCTCTCGGTGCCCATACAGCCAATCCTCGAGCAGCTGCTACTTAGAATGTGAGAGACGCTGGCATTGGTACTGGTGGTGAGCTGGCGCCTCAACACCATTTACTGCGTTCGGAATGACCCAGGGTGTCACATACCCCAACTCCTGCATAACTCTATGGTCATCAAATTGACTATGCAAAATCTCAAGAGCCAAAAGACCCACTCCTCCCTTTCCCCTGGAAGGGAGGCCAGAGCCCTCGATGTCCTCAGGGTGCCGGATCCATGCCTATGAATTATACATAGGCATGTACCTGAAGGCTCTAACCTAGGAGCTGTCGGGGCTTTCAGCTGGTTTTGTCGGGAAACCCCTCCAATGGTTCCAGTCCCTGACCTTGGGGATCAAGCACTGCTCCAAATTCCTCTCCCAAGCAGCCTACAATGGCTTTGAGTCAGTAGTTAGAGTTACAGCAGCTGGCATCTGCGCCCAACACCAAACCTGGCTACACCAGCGGGGAAGAGACCCCTGTTCCTGAGGAAAAAAGGTTTTTTCTCCAGGACCAAGCAGGAAGTCAGTCCTCACATATGGGTGACATCGGCGCCGACGGAGCCCTCGCGGAGCAATTTTCCCCAGCTTTCAAAGAAAGCCTTTGGGAATTGCAGCGCGCATGCGCGGTCCCCTTCCCGCCCAAGGGTGCCATCTTAGCCAGTCTTCTTTTTTCCACGGAGCCCTACAGACGTGGTCTTCCAGTCCCCGCAGAAAAAGTTGATTTTCTTCATTTATTTTCCATTTTTTCTTCGGTTCGACGCCGGTCTCTTTCCTGCCCGGACTCGCGACGCCGTTGCGAGTCCTTCTCTTATTTTTCGGTTTTTCTGATTTTTCTTGTCAGTTTCGTTTTCGGTTTTTCGCTGGCAGCCCGGTCCTTTGACCTTGCAGGGGCCCTTTTTCCCCCGATGGCTGCCAGTGGCTTCAAAAGGTGTGTTCAGTGTGACAGAAACATGTCTCTCACTGACACACATGATCATTGCCTCCGCTGCCTTGGCCCAGATCATGAGGAACTGATCTGTGGGGCCTGCAGCAAAATGTCCTCCAAAGCCTTACGGAGTCGGCGGCATCAGCGGGAAAAAATCTTCGCAGATCCCACCCGTACCCGGACCTCGTCGGAGGCCTCGGCGTCCAGAGGCTCCAGCTCTGAGCATCGCCGGAGTTCCTCCGACAGAGGTTCTCCCTCGGGGGATCATCATCGGAAGACGAAACCCGCGAGGGCGGCATCGGTGGACGCTCCTGGTTCCGCGAGGGCCAGGTCGCATAGCCCCGATAGCCGTCCCGGGTCTTTGGAGCAGGATCGTCTCACGAAGCGACCTCGTATGGAATCGGAATCGCCTGCTCGGGTAAGTCCTGTAGTCCTCCTGGACTCGCCTCCGAGGGGTCCGACGTCGGGCCCGACGCCGTCGGGGCCCGAGTCGGGGGCTGCTGGGTCACCTGAGGTCGGACTCAGGTTGACGGCCTTGGAGAGCAGCCTGGCTGCCTTCATGGACCAGCAGCGGGCACTGATCGCTAGCATCGCTGGCGCCTCTGCCTTGACCGCCGGGACGTCGACGTCTAAGTCGACCCCGGAGACCGAGCCAATCCTCGAGTCCATGCGGGCTCGAGTCGATCCTCGGTCGAGGTCTCCCTCGGCCTCCCGTTCGGGACCGAGGTCGTCGACGCCGACTCCCTCGGCGTCGGGGCGGCCGACGCCTACGCCCGCCCGAACCGACCTCACCGATTCCTCCTCGGAGTCGGCTTGGGAATCTGAAGTGGAAGAGTCACCTGATTCCTTTCGGACTCGGTGTGTCCCCTCGGACTCCCCTGAGTCCGAACCTCGGAAGCAGTCCCCCCCCCGGAGGATGCCCGGTTCTCGGACTTCGTCAGGGATATGGCCAAGGCTTTGGCCTTCCCTGCGGATCCCGAGGAGGAGCCTCGAGCCGAGGAGCTCGACGCCCTCCAGTATGACTCTCCAGCGAAGGAGCACTTTACTGTACCGGTTCCTCCCATGCTGGAACGACTACTCTTCCGCATGTGGGAGAGTCCGGCATCGTCGCCGGTATTAAGCAAGCGGGTCGATTCCATCTATCGAGTCCGCAAGAGCCCTGGCTTCCAGAAAGCACAGCTACCGCACCATTCCATGGTGGTGGAATCGGCCATGCATAGGCTCAAGAGGCCCGCAACCTGGATGGCCTCGGTAAGAAGTGTTTCCAAGGCTCTATGCTTGCTTGTCGGGTCCAGACCTACCAGCTCTACATGGGCATGTACCTTAGAGACCTGGCTAAGGAGATAGCCGGATTCTCTGCTGGACTTTCCGAGGAACCTTTGCGGAGGTTCCTAGCCTTGTCCACTGGAATTCGAGAATGCTCCAAATTTATTTCTCGAGCAGCCTATGATGGCTTTGAAGCATCGGCTCGAGTGGCCGCAGCCGGCATTGGTGCCTACCGACAGGCTTGGCTTCAGTCATCTGACCTTGAACCCTGGGTGCAGGACAAGTTGGTCGATGTCCCCTGCCGAGGTGAGAACCTATTTGGCAAGCCCATGGCTGAGAAGGCTGCGCAAATCGAGACGGAGACTCTCACCAGAACAAGGCTCTCTAGAAAGACCTCTGCCCCTTCCCAAAAGAAGAAGGGCTCGGGAAAAAAGTCCTTTTACCCGAGGAAGGCGACTGCCTATAAACACTACCCTCAGTATCAGGCCTCCTCAGCTCCCCAACAGGGTCAGCAGGCCAAGGGACGGGGTAACGGGTCCCGTAGGCAGCAAGCCCCCAAGCCTGCACCACCGGCCCCTGCTCAGCAGGGTGGGGGTTTTTGACTTCATCGACATAGCCTCTCCCCCTCAGCTGGTTTCTCCCAGCACAGGAGGCCGGCTGGTCCACTTTGCCCACAGGTGGTCCAACATCACATCAGATGCCTGGGTGCTTCATGTTGTGCGAGAAGGCTATCTTCTCCACTTCCACCAGGTCCCTCCCTCCTATTTTCCGGGAGAGCCTCCACGACTCCCTCTGCACAGGGACTTACTCCTTCAGGAGTTAGCAAGTCTTCTTCAGGAACAGGCTGTGGAACCGGTGCCCCACCACCTGAGAGGTCAAGGCTTTTATTCCAGGTATTTCCTAATACCAAAAAGAACAGGAGGCCTCAGACCCATCCTGGACTTGCGCAACCTCAACAAGTTCCTCGTGCGGGAGAAGTTCAAGATGCTTACCCTTGGAATCCTTCTGCCCTACCTCCAGCAGGGAGATTGGCTATGCTCCTTGGATCTAAAGGATGCCTACACGCATATCCTCATCCACCCAAGCCACCGCCAATACCTAAGGTTTGTGGTGGCAGGAAATCATTACCAGTACAAAGTACTGCCCTTTGGCCTATCCTCCGCACCACGAGTCTTCACAAAATGTCTCGCGGTGGTGGCGGCTTATCTCCGGCTTCAGGGCCTCTATGTCTTTCCTTACCTAGACGACTGGCTCATCAGAGCATCGTCCTCTCAAGAGGTCACACAAGCCACGCACCACACTGTGACTCTTCTCCAGTACTTGGGCTTTGTCGTAAACTTCGCAAAGTCCACTTTGCTCCCCTCGCAAGATCTCGAGTTCATCGGCGCAAGATTGCACACTCTTCAGGCGCGAGCTTTCCTGCCTCTCGACAGAGCTCAGCGGCTCATGGACCTAGCCAGCCGTTTTCGCAGCCAGTCCCTGGTCTCGGCCAGGCGCTTTCTGAGACTATTCGGCCATATGGCTTCCACCGTCCACGTGACCCCCAACGCCCGCCTGAATATGCGGCCTGCTCAGTGGTGCCTTCGCAAGCAGTGGCAACAGGCCACGGGCGGCCTCGCCGACTTAGTGCAGATCTCCGGCCCACTGGCCTCTTCTCTGCAGTGGTGGCTTCATCAGCCGAACCTGGTACTCGGAATGCCTTTTCAATCTCCTCCGCCTGCTCAAGTACTGACGACCGATGCTTCTCTCCTGGGATGGGGAGCGCATTACCAAGGGGCATGTACTCAAGGTCTCTGGACCTCGTGGGAGTCTGCACAGCAGATCAACTTCCTGGAGCTCAGAGCAATCCGTCTGGCTCTCAAGGCTTTCTCCCACCTGACTTCTCGCCGGTCCGTCCTTGTCCAGACGGACAATCAAGTTGCCATGTTCTACGTGAACAAACAGGGGGGCACGGGCTCCTTCCTTCTCTGTCGGGAAGCGCGGAGGCTCTGCTCTTGGGCCGTCAGCCGCGGCATTCTTCTCAAGGCAGTTTATCTCCCAGGCCAAGAAAATTGCCTGGCGGACAAACTCAGCAGAATCCTCCAGCCGCACGAGTGGCGACTGGATCCCTTGGTAGTTCAGAAACTTTTTCTGAAGTGGGGCCTCCCCACGCTGGATCTTTTTGCCAGTCCTCTCAACCGGCAACTTCCTCGTTTCTGCTCTCGGCAGCCGCATCCCCTCCGAGTGGCGGCGGATGCTTTTCTGCTCTCATGGTCGAAAAGCCTTCTGTATGCCTTTCCTCCCATACCGCTAATCTCTCGAACTCTTTTCAAGGTTCTCCGAGACAAAGCTTCCATGATCCTGATAGCTCCTCGGTGGCCCAGACAGCCGTGGTTTCCACTCCTGCTGCAACTGGCGGTGGAGGCTCCGTTCCCTCTGGGGTTTCAACCAGATCTCCTAACACAGGATCAGGGGTCCCTGCTACACCCCAACCTCAGATCTCTACATCTGATGGCCTGGCTGCTGAAAGGGTAGTCCTTGCTCCCCTTCTCCTACCGGCAGAGGTGGAAGAGGTCGTCCTAGCTTCCCGGCGACCTTCTACCCGCAAATGCTACGCCCTTAAATGGCGTCGTTTTTCCGTTTGGTGTACCCAGCAGTCTCTGGATCCCTTCTCCTGCTCGGTGTCGGTGGTCTTTCAGTATTTGCTCTACCTCTCTAATCTTGGACTTAAGTCCAACTCCGTCAAGGTTCACCTCAGTGCTCTTTCAGCACATCATGTGCCGGTGGACGGCAGACCTCTTTCCAACGACCCTCTCGTGGCAAGGTTTCTCCGAGGTCTCCTTCTCCTTAAACCACCTCTGCGCCCGCCAGCGCCTGACTGGGATCTGAATGTGGTTTTACAGCGGATCACCTGTCTGCCTTTTGAACCTATGGCTACCTGTCCTCTCCGTTTTCTTTCTTGGAAAACCTTATTCTTGATAGCCCTCACTTCCGCTAGACGCGTAAGTGAACTACAGGCCCTCGTGTCTGATCCCCCTTACACTCGGTTCTACAAAAATAGGGTAGTCCTACGGACTCACCCTAAATTTCTTCCAAAAATAGTCTCCCCTTTTCACATCAATCAGGAGGTGGTACTTCCGACCTTCTTTCCCAGGCCACACTCCAGCCGAGCTGAAATGGTCCTGCATACCCTGGACTGTAGAAGGGCGTTGAACTTCTACCTTGACCGTACGCGGGAGCACCGCAAAGCTGCTCAGCTCTTCGTGTCTTTTGACCCCAATAAATTGGGGCTCCCTGTTTCCAAGCGTACTCTGTCCATCTGGGTTGCTGACTGTATTGCTTGGGCTTATGGAGCAGCCGGACTCTCGTTAGAAAGTCGGGTCACGGCTCATTGTGTTCGGGCGAAGGCTACGTCAGTGGCTTACCTCCGCTCTGTTCCATTGGCAGACATCTGCCGGGCCGCTACTTGGTCTTCGAGCCAGACTTTTGCGGTCCATTACTGCCTCGAGAGGGAGTCCCGCAGGGACAGTGCTTTCGGACAGGCAGTCCTCCGAAATCTCTTCGAGGTTTGAGCAACTCCTACCCTCCATCCCGGATGTTGGGCTACCGGTGGGTAATAATTCAGCGAAGATTCCTTCCTTCTGTGCTACTGAGCTAGAGGGAGCTCATTTTTGTGCTTAGGGTCTCCGGTAGCCTTAATCTTGGGAGTCCCATATGTGAGGACTGACTTCCTGCTTGGTCCTGGAGAAAGCGTAGTTACTCACCTGTAACAGGTGTTCTCCAGGAGCAGCAGGAATCAGTCCTCACAACCCTCCCTCCTCCCCTTGGAGTTGCAATCATCTGCTTTAGTTTTTGCAAATTTTTATGCTGTTTTTTAGCTATGTCATCTGACTGGCTAAGATGGCACCCTTGGGCGGGAAGGGGACCGCGCATGCGCGCTGCAATTCCCAAAGGCTTTCTTTGAAAGCTGGGGAAAATTGCTCCGCGAGGGCTCCGTCGGCGCCGACGTCACCCATATGTGAGGACTGATTCCTGCTGCTCCTGGAGAACACCTGTTACAGGTGAGTAACTACGCTTTCCCCACAGAGTCACCACAAACCAGCCTTTCTCGGGCCAGCAATAAGGTTCTCACCCTGAGAAGCAAGGCCATGGGGCTCAGAAGGTGAAAGCACTGAAGCCCCAGCTCCCACCCAACCTGGGGGGAGCTTTTGACTCCCAGGGCAGGGCTTTCCCTTGCCCAGAAGACCTTTACCAAACCACGGATGGGGGGGGGGGCGCCGCCTGGCACTTTTTGCCCACAGATGGGTCAACATCACCTTAGACTAGTGGGTACTGCAAGTGGTAAGGGAGGGATACCTCCTCCACCTACAGCAGATACCACCCAGGTTCTTCCCAGGAGAGCCGGTGCAACCCCTCTTTCACCAGACTCTTCTGCTCACAGAGCTCACAGGTCTGATTAGGAACAATGCAGTAGAGCCTGTAACCAAATACCTATGAGGAAAAGGCTTTTACTCCAGGTATTTCCTTGTCCAAAGCGAATTGGGGGCCTCATGCCCATACTAGACCTGTGAAACATAAACAACTTTATGGTGAGGGGGAGAAGTTCAAGATGCTCTCCCTTTGAACACTGTTGCCTTACCTCCACCAGGAAGATTGGCTATGCTCCTTGGATCAAAAGGATGTATACTCGCACATCCTAATCCACCCCTCCCACAGGCAGTACTTAAGGTTTGTGGTAGGAGGAGGGCACTACCAGTACAGGTACTACCCTTCGGCCTGGCCTCCTCGCCAAGAGTCTTTACCAAATGCCTGTCTGTGGTGGCCGCCCACCTGCATCTGCAAGGGGCCTTCATCTTCCCCTAATTAGAAGACTGTCTAATCAGGGGCGACACAGCCTCAGAGACCAGTCAGGCGGCAGAGCGTGCATCCCTTCTTCTACAGCACCCTGGGGTTCATCATCAACTACCCCAAATCCCACCTCTCTCCAGCCCAAAATCTGGAGTTCATAGGTGCTCAGCTCAACACGCTGTAGGCCAAGGCGGACCTCCCCAGAGATAGGGCAGAACGTGTCAGACAACTGGCAGGAGAGGTGCAATGTCACTGGTCAATGCCAGTTCATCTCCACCTTCTACTGGGCCATATGGCCTCTAGGGTCCACGAAATGCCCTCAGCCCACTTGCACATGTGGACAGCCCAGTGGTGCCTCTGCTCTGAGTGGATTCAAGACAAGGGCAGTCTATGGGACAGGATCAGGGTTACCCGCCAATTGGCAAAATCCCTCAACTGGTGGCAAAACTTGTGGGGACCGCTGCACACAGGGCAGCTCTTTCCAGAAGGAGTTACTTCTACAGATCAATCTTTGTGAGCTCAGGGCAATCTTCCTAGCCCTACGAGCATTCTGCCACCGCCTGCGACAACAGTCCATACTGATCCAAATGGACAACCAAGTCACCGTGTTCTATATCATCAAGCAGGAGGGCATGAATTCATACTTCCTCTGCCAGGATGTGGTGGCCATCCTCTCCTTTGCAGCTCACAACAACATGTTCTTGGGGGCAGTTCACCTCCCGGGCCAGGACAACTGCCTAGTGGACAGGCTGAGCCAGCATCCTTCGGCTGCACAAGTGGTGCTTGAACGCCAGGGTGGTCAAGAGGCTCTTCCACCTCTGGGGCAGGCCTGTGACGGATCAATTTGCCTCTCCAGACAACATGCAGCTGTCTCGCTTCTGCTCATGCCAACTGCACCCGGAGAGAGTGGCGGCAGATGCCTTCCTGATCTTGAGGTCCGAAGGCCTACTCTAGGTATTCATACCAACCCCCTAGTCACCAGAACCCTCTTCAAGGTTCAGAGCAAGAGGGTGTCAGTTATACTAATTGCCCCCCAGGTGGCCCCGGCAGCCCTGGTTTCCACTGCTGCTCTCCCTGTCGGTGCCACTACCAGTCCCACTGGGCTGAGCCCCAGACCTCCAGTCTCAGGAGGGGGGTGCTCTCCTCCACCCCAACTTGGGGTCCCTAATGCTAACAGTGTGGCTGCTGAAAGGGTAGCATTGGCCTCTTTCAATCCTTTGAGAGAAGTCGAGGATATCCTACTGGCCTCCCAAAAGCCCTGCACCAGACAGGCTTATGCTTTTATGTGGAGAAGATTCTCCGCCTGATGTGCAGAAAGAAAAGAGAACCCCTTCTCCTGCCATGTGCAATTAGTACTCCAGTACCTACTGCATCTTTCCCACAGTGGTCCCACACCTAACTCAGTGAGGGTGCATCTGAGCACGATGGCTACTCACCACCACCCTGTCAAGGGAAAACCCCTCTCGGGCCAGCCCCTGATCTAGAGGTTCTTCTGGGGCTTCCTGTTATCCAAGCACCCTCTCTGCCCTCTGGCAGTGGAGTTGGGACCTCAATATGGTGCTCTCACAGCTCTTCAGACAGCCATTCGGGCCCCTAACCACCTATGGTACCTGTCTTGGAAAGTGGATTTTATGGTGGCCCTCACGTCCGCTTGAAGAGTGAGTGAACTCCAGGCCCTGGTGGCGGATCCACCATATAAAAGATTCTATAAGAACAGGGTAGTGCGCAGTACGCACCCCAAATTCCTCCCAAAGGTGGGTATCTCCTTTCCACCTCAACCAAGATGTGGTCCTCCCCACTTTCTTCCCGCAGCCTCATGCCGGCAGGTAGGAACTAGTACCTCATACACTGGATTGCAAACGGGCCCCGTCCTTCTACTTAGAGTGGACCAAGGCCCTTCACAAAGCTCCTCAGCTTTTCGTGTCTTATGACCCCAGTAGACTGGGGGCACCCTGTGACTAAGCAGACTCTGACCACTTGGGTGGCGAACCATATTGCCATCACTTATGAGCAAGCTGGCCTCTCCCTTGAGCACCGGATCACAGTGCATCGCATGAGGGTGATGGCTACATCCGTGGCCAACCTGTGCTCAGTGCCGGTGATAGAGATATGCAAGGTTGCCACAAGGTCTTCGGTTTATGTTTATTATATTTGAAATACCGCCCTTCATTAGATTCATACTTTTTCAGCTCACTATTGCCTGGTGAGCGAGTCCCGCAGGACAGTGCGTTTGGTCAGGCAATACTCCATAATATTCTTGGGGTGTAGGCAGCTCCTGCCCTCTGACCCTTCTGTGTTCAGGCTACCGGAGTGATAGTGTCTCTGGACGCTAGGGTCTTGCAGAGTCTCTCAGTGGAGACTCATCTGCAACTTATGGCTACCCGACTTGGTCGCCGTTGGTGCTGTTGTGGTTTGGTCCTCAGCAGCGTGGAGCTAGGGAGTCCCATATGTGAGGACTGACTTCCTGCTTTTTCCTGGAGAAAGCGTAGAAACCTGTAATAGGGGTTCTCCAGGGACAGTACCTTCCCTCTTCACAACCTTCCCTCCTCATCTGGGAGTTGCTTCCCTACCTTGTGTTATTTTTTACTACTGTCCTAGCTATGTCTTCTGACTGAGCAAGATGGCACCCTTGCCAAGGGGACCATGCATGTGTGGTAGCATGTCCCAAATGCTTTCTTTGAAAGCTGGGGAAAGGCTCCACGCGGGCTCCGTTGGTGCCGACGTGACCCATATGTGAGCACTGATAACTGCTGTCCCTGGAGAACACTTGTTAACAGGTGAGTACATACGCTTTCCAGAGTTCTGCCCCTCCTACCTCCCCCCCCCCCCCAAGCCTTCCCATTGGTTGGATCCTACCTATATTCTCTGTTGCTAGTTACACTGGAGGGATCGAGCACCCGGCAAGGAGAAGGACGCCCTCCAGTCTTCCTCCACCCAATCGGGGCAGACCAGCTGCAGTTTAAAAGGAGCGCCATCGGGCGCAGGCTCCCTCTTGCTGCCTCCACCACTTCCCGCCCGGCCGCGGCTCTCCCAGGAGGGATCGAGCACCCGGCAAGGAGAAGGAACCACCACCACATCAAAATGACACAAGATTAGAAGTCCACGCACACGGCCTCTAGAAGGACTGCACTGTCTTTGCCAAACCCTCTTCAGCTCCCCACCGGCTCTGTGCTCCCCGATCGGGGTAGAGCACGCCTGAGCAGGCAGCAGCCATCTTAGCCTGCTCAGGAGACCTCTGGCCCAGTCGGGGCTGTAGGAGGCGGAGCCTGCCTCAGAAAAGCAGCCGCCGTCAGGAAATCATCCCTCTTCAGCTCCCCACCGGCTCTGTGCTCCCCGATCGGGGTAGAGCACGCCTGAGCAGGCAGCAGCCATCTTAGCCTGCTCAGGAGACCTCCGGCCCAGTCGGGGCTGTGGGAGGCGGAGCCTGCCTCAGAAAAGCAGCCGCCGTCAGGAAATCATCCCTCTTCAGCTCCCCACCGTCTCTGTGCTCCCCGATCGGGGTAGAGCACGCCTGAGCAGGCAGCAGCCATTTTAGCCTGCTCAGGAGACCTCCGGCCCAGTCGGGGCTGTGGGAGGCGGAGCCCTTAGGCCCTTAGGCAAAGGCACTCTCAAATGTCACCGAGTAACAGCTAAGCCAAGAAGTCTGCAACCACACCCGACCCCCAACTTGAACCCTCAGTCGACTCCAGCGTACTGTCCGACCTCACAGCAAGTATACTTAAGCTCTCTAACCAAGAATTTCACTCAGCAGTTCAAAGCAATCCCACTTACTGCCACTTATAGCATTTCATGACTGTCCCTTGAATATACACCCTAAGATCCAACGAACTGCCTATACTCCTGACTAGTCCCATACTGTTGTCAGTAACCATCAAGATTCTGCTGTTTTATGTTGTCATATACTGTCTTATACTGTCGTCAGCACTCACTCCCAACTGACCTCCCACTTCACCCTCACCAAGCAACACCACTCACAAACACTGTCTTCATCAGCCTGACTCTTACAGTTGTCTGTATCGCATTCACACAAACACCTGACCCTGTTATATTTGCCTGACTCTTACAGTTGCCTGTACTCACATACCCTCACACCTGACTCTCTTCATTGGTCTTACTCTTACAGTTGTCTGTATAGCATTCACACACACACACACCTGACACCTGTTATATTTGCCTAACTCTTACAGTTGCCTGTATTGCATTCTCATACCCTCACACCTGACTCTCTTCATTGGTCTTACTCTTACAGTTATCTGTATAGCATTCACACACACACACCTGACACCTGTTATATTTGCCTAACTCTTACAGTTGCCTGTATTGCATTCTCATACCCTCACACCTGACTCTCTCCATTGGTCTTACTCTTACAGTTGTCTGTATAGCATTCACACACGCACACACACGTCATCTGTTATATTTTGCTATAGTCATTACTAGCCTTGCTATAGTCATTACTAATCATTACTAGCCTATATTTTGCTATAGTCATTACTAGCCTTGTAACATACACCTTAATCAGTGATATCTTTGTTACCACCTAATAGTCTGTATACTGTACTGTGAAATTACCTGTATACTGTATTGTGTATTCTTACCACTGTATTGTGTATTCTTACCACCCAAAACTCAATTACCACCTCATACTATATCCCAGAAACCAAAATGTCTCTCCACTTCATTACTCTCCTCAGTTTCTATCTCCTCACAGATTGGCTCGGAGCCACCATTGCCTACTCCCCCACCTACAGTCTTATCCCCATCCTCAAAAACCACGGAAAGCAATGGGCAGGCAACCCTTTTCAGTATCCGACTAGGGAAGCGCACATCCGACACTCCCACCTGATCCACATTGCAATACAGCAATCCAGCAACCTGAAGCAACACAAACCATCGCCCTCAAAAAACCTAAAATGTGCCCTTATAAATGCTCAATCAATTCGAAAAAAATGGCCTGTAATCCTAGACATAGTTACCCTCTATGATCTTGATGCTCTCATGATCACCGAAACCTGGTTATCTAAAGAAGACAATGTCCTTATCAACCAACTCATTCCACCAAACTTCACTATACACACAACCCACAGAGAAAACAAGAAAGGAGGAGGAGCACTCATACTCACCAAGTTTGAACTCCTCTTCAACATGACTAACTCCCATAGCACAAACAATCTGGACATAATCACCATAGCCAATAAACAATGCTCCATAAACCTGGTCTACAGAGCCCCCTCGAGCTCCCCAGACGATCTGCCCACTATATTGGATCTGGCCGCTGACACCAGCAACCCCAACACTCCCAACTGGATTATGGGAGACTTGAACCTCCCATCACTACAACAAAACCAATCCTCCTCACTCCTCAATGCCATCGAAAATCTTGGTTATAAACAAATGATCACTGAACCCACTCATTCCAAAGGAAACATTCTTGACATGGTATTTGCCCCACACCATGTCGCCGAGCAAAACAGCAACATTATAACATCGGTCACCGATGTCCCATGGTCTGACCATAAACTCATAAACCTACAAATCCCTCTGAACAACAGTCATAATTTGAACACCAGCAAACTCGCCAATACATCCAGAGTAACACGGGGCTTTCGACCTTTCAACAGAGAACTTATTCTGTCAAGTACCCAACCAATCCTCAACAACACATCACTCAACCTCGACGAGTCAATCGCTGCCTGGAACGACAGCCTCAACGCTGTTGCTCAACTACCAAACAAAAAGACCTTATCAGGGAAAAGAACCTCTGCACCATGGTTTTCCCCGGAACTACGGGCCTCTCTTACGCACCTACGAAGGCTAGAAAAACGCTGGCGCCGCTCACTAGCTACCGACGACCACGAAGCCTACATTCTTCACCTCTCAACTCACCGCGAGGCAATCGCAGCCAGAAAGAAGCAATACCACTCAGATATGCTCAAGAGATCATTGAACAAACCTCGTGACCTTTTCAACCTGGTTAAGTCACTATCAAAGGAACCATCTTCTGAACAAAATAATGATATCCACCCACAAGAATTCGCTGATTACTTGCAATCAAAACTCCTACAGACAGATGAACTCTCAAAAAACAATATACAAGAAACGACCTGCCCAACATCCCTATCCGCACTTCACACGCCTTCTTCTAAACACATTGAAGACACCATCTCCTCACTCAACACGACCACTGCGCAAACCGATCCCTGCCCAGCCTTTTGGATAAAGGACCTGCGGGGTGACTTTAGCACCTTCATTGCAAGAATCATGAACCTCTCTTTCACTACTGGCGCCTTCCCATCTGCATTAAAACTCACATCCATCAGGCCACTACTGAAAAACGCTAAACTGGATCCCAAAACGGCCAGACTCCTACAGGCCAATAGCCAGTATCCCCCTCTTAGCAAAAATCTTTGAGAAAGAGGCACAGCGCCAAATCCAAGACCACATCGACTCCGCAGCCCCTCTAGACTATTCTCAACACGGTTTCAGAGAATTCCACGGCGTCGAGACACTGCTTACCACCCTCTTCAATGATATTCTCAATACCATAGACAACAATCCGACAAGGCGTTGTGCTAATCTTCTTGGATATAGCAGCAGCATTTGACTCGGTAAATCACGAGATTCTCCTTGGTCGACTGGAAGGAAAAGGCATCTGCAACTCAGCACTTGAATGGTGTAAATCATACCTCGACACCAGAATGCAATACGTCAAATCCGCAACAGGAGAATCAAAACTCTTCCATCAAAGACAAGGCGTTCCGCAGGGGTCCTCACTCTCATCCCTCTTGTTCAACGTCTATATGCAGCCTATCTGCGATATCATCAGGTCCTTCAATGTGAAATGTATGATATACGCCGACGATATCCTACTCTACATGCCATTTTCCACAATGCAAATGGACTTACTGCCTATAACAAACTGCTTCGATGCAGTATCACAATGGCTCCTGTCACAGAACCTCCGCATTCAGCATAAGAAAACTGAGATTCTCTTTATCACAAGAGACCCCAACTTCACCCCACCACCACATATAAGTGTCAAGGGAGCTGACCTAGGCACCAAGGATACAATAAAATACCTCGGAGTCACACTAGACCATAGGCTCGACATGAAATCACACATAAACAATATCGTAAAATCTGTATACTTCAAAATACGCACTCTTAGACACCTGCGTCCCCTACTAGACCACGAAGACTTCAGAACCATCTACCAAGCACTGATACTGCCGCACTTCGACTTCGCCAATTCCATTCTACAAGGACTCCCACAATCCACAATAAGCTCCTTGCAACTCGCAATGAACACCGCTGCCAGGGTTCTTCTAGGAGCGGCCAGAAGTGAACACATCACACCTATCCTCAAAGAGCTCCATTGGCTCCCTATACACGGAAGACTTACATTCAAAACCCTCCTTCTCACATTTAAGGCCTTAAATGGTTTATCGTCCACATCACTTACCAAACTCATCCAATCCGTCCCATCAAATAGAAATAGGAGACATGCAGCATTAAACTCACTAACAACCCCAAAGGCTATAACAACGTGCAGCCTATCAACATCAAACAGAGCTTTCATGTTTAGTGCACCAAAATACTGGAATGCTCTCCCACCTGATCTCCGCGCCATAACCGACCTAACCCAGTTCAGAAAGGCCCTTAAACTGCACCTTTTCATCAAATACTACCCTACATGAACCGTAACACAACATCCTCACCCTAGTATAATCCACAATATCCCTCTTCTTCCAAGCATCACTGCTAATTTTATGTAAATAGTTCGAGCATGCTATCTAGCTAATAGATTATATACTCCATGTAAATAGTTCTCCCATGTTATCCAAGTTGATACTCCTGTTATATGTAATACCAAACAGCCTGTTGTTCTGGTTCCTTTCTGTTATTTGTAAACCGCGCTGATGTCAAAGAGTGCGGTATATAAGAAGTTAAAATAAATAAATAAATAAAAATAAATAGAATAGGGATTAGAAGACTACAGAGAGAGGTTCCAACCTCTGAAACATATTAGCCTTCCTTCAAGCATCCAGACATTAATTAAGAAATTGGTAGAATCATAAAAAGAGCCATACAGTTGTCAGTCCTAAACTCCCGAGAGCTCAGCATATTAGACAGCACTCCCCTTGAACCTTTGACCCTAGGTATGTTCCAAGCTAATACCTCAATGTAGTCCTTTCCACAGTAACTGATACTTGCTGACAGTACACATAGCAACCAATAAGAAAGCAGCACAATTCAGTTAGTAGGTTTCATGGTAGAAATAACTACAAAGGAAACTAAGTATATACATCAATAATGTAAAATGCAGTACATCACAGCTAGGGAATTATTTGTAATCCCTGTGTATATATGGTGGTTATGTGTGTGGTGTTTTGTGTGTTTGCGCTATTCATATGTTGGTGTAGCATTCATGTATTTGTGTCCGTGCATTTCTGTTTGTGTTGTGTGTGTGCTACGCATGTGTTGTGTCAATAGTGGAGTATTTCTGGAGAATGTATTGGGGAGTGGAGACAGTTGTGGAGAGGTAGTTTTGGGAGTGGGGTAGTTTGTAGGGTGGTAGAGCAATTGCGATGGAGTTTTGTCTAGGGATAAGGGGTAGTGTGTGTGTGATGAGGCACTTGGGCAGTTTTTGAGAGTGGGAGCAGTTTGCAGAGTGGTGTGGCAGATGCAGGATGCAGTTGGTGAGACTGTGGGATGATTGCGAGGATAGTTTTCAAGGATGGGAGCAGTCTGGAGTGATGGGGCAGTTGGGGTTTTTTTAGGGGTAGGCTGATTGTGGGGTAAAAGGAGAGTTGCAAAGGAGATTTTTTTGGGGGATGGGGCAATGTGTGAGTTGGTGAGGCAGTGGTGTGAGGGTAGTTTATGGGAGGTTGTCGGGATGCAACCAGCATATTTCCGGCAGTTATTGGGTGGTACACTGTATAACACTATCCTCAACCTGAGGCCTGGAAAAATTTCAAAGAAAAATATGAAAATGTAAGGGTTCATTTTACTAAAGCGACCTAAGCAGTTAGCATGTGAATTAGTGCACATGTGTGATAGCAATTATTATGCTGGCATGACAATGCCCACTAATTTCACTTTTAACTGCAATAGTGTGTTATAGGATGGGGAGCAGTCTAGACTTCACATTGCAGTCAGCACATGGAGCTTTCTTGTATGCTGTCACTGTCACAGTTAGCCTGGATGCACTTACCCACCTTACGTTGGAGTGATAAAGCATAGTTACTCACCTGTAACAGGTGATCTCCGGGAACAGCAGGAATTTAGTCTTCACATATGGGTATCGTCGGTACCGACGGAGCCTGCACGGGAACGCTCCCCAGCGTCCAATTAGAAAGCTTTTGGGAGCATCCCACAGCGCCTGCGTGCTGCCTTCCCGCCTTTCCCAACTGCCTCTCTCCAGTTGAGTTTAAAGCTGAGAGAGAGAGGGAAAGAGAAAGAGATACAACTCCTAGGGGAGGTGGGTGGGTTGTGAAGACTAAATTCCTGCTGTTCCCGGAGATCACCTGTTAAAGGTGAGTAACTATGCTATCTCCAGGAACAAGCAGGAATATAGTCTTCACATATGGGGACTCCCTAGCTTTAGATGCCAGGGAGAGACCCCAGATGTTTTGTGTCCCTGTGAAAGGGCTCCACTTCCCCCCATGGATCTCTGGCATCCAACCAGGGATGGCGGGTAGGAGTTGATTAGGTATGGAACAGGTGTTGGAGAACAGCCTGACCAAACAAGGCATCCCGGCGGGAGTCCTTGTCCAAGTAGTAATGGGCTGTGAAGGTATGAACCGAGACCAAAGTGGCTGCTCGACAAATGGAGGAGTGGTCTAGTGGTTAGGACAAGGTACTTCAGGCCAGAGAGCCGGGGGTTCAAGTTTCACCTGGGGACAGCAATCTCAGGCCGGAGGGACTGGGATTTCTAGTCCTATAGGCACTCCTTGTGGTCTTGGGCAAGCCACTTAACCCTCCATTGCCCATGTTCCCTGTAAGTATTAGCGTATGTGTCTCATATCCCCTCGTGTTAAATGTATCCCCAATTGACCGCTTTGACCCGGTGAAAAGCGGGATATAAATACAGCTAAATAAATGTCGTCAATAGACACAGAGTGCAGATGAGCCATTGAAGCTGCCATGGCTCTCACATTGTGAACTGTGACATGGCCCTCCAGAGGTAGATTCTTACTCTGATAGGCAAAGGAAATACACTGCAATCCAGCTGGACAGTGTTCTCTTGGAGACTGGAAGTCCCAAATGAGAAGGATCAAAAGCAACAAAGAGTTGAGAGGACTTTCTATGTTGCTGTGTTCTTTGCAAGTAAAAGGCCAAAGCTCTTTTACAGTCCAAAGTATGAAGATTCCAAGACCTCATGCATCAAATGCAGAAAGGAAAGGACACAGGCAGGTAGACCGCTTAGTTAAGGTGAAAAGGCAAGACCACCTTTGGCATAAAGTGTGGATGAGTCCTAAGGACTACCTTGTCATGATGGAACCTTGTATAAGGTGGATCAGCCACTAGTGCCTGCAATTCACTGATGTGACGTGCTGATGTGATTGCAATGAGAAAGATAACTTTCCAAGAAAGGAATTTCATTGAGGTAGTAGCTAAGGGTTCGAAAGGTGGCTTCATGAGCTGACCAAGAACCAGGTTTAAGTCCCATGCCACCGGTGGTGGTCTAATGGGAGGCTTAGTTAGAAGAAGGCCTCTCATAAATCTTGCTATAAGAGGATGGGAGGAAATAGGTTGTCCATTTAGAGGCTTGAAAGAAGCTGCAATAGCACTCAAATGGACTCTTGCTGAGTTAGTCTTAAGTCCTGCATTGGATAAATGAAGGAGATACTCCAGTAATGATTCCAGAGGCATCACAATGGGGTTAAGACCCTTCTGTGAACACCATATGGTAAATCTCTTCCACTTAAAAGCATAAGAGCGTCTTGTGGAAGGCTTCCTGGAAGTATAAAGGCATCCTTTACTTGCTGAGGGAGGTTAAGATCATGAAGATCTAGGCCTTCAGCAACCAAGCTCTGAGATGCAGAGACTGGGGATTGGGATGCCATAACATTCCGTCCTCCTGTGACAGGAGATCTTGAGCAGATCCTAACTCCAGGGAGGGGGCTTGAGAGAGATGTAGAAGCAGAGGGTACCACACTTGCCGTGGCCAATGTGGAGATATGAGAATCATACGCCCTCTGTCTGAAGCTTGAACAGGGTTTTGGGAATTAGGGGAATGGGTGGAAAGGCATAAAGGAAGTCTTGACCCCAGTGAAGGAGGAAGGCATCCCTGGCCTGAGAACCCTGAGCCGGAATTCTGGAACAGAACCGGGGAAGTTTGGCATTCAACGGACTTGCAAAGAGGTCTATGTCCGGGGTTCCCCAAATTTCAAAAATCCTGGCCACCCGGTCTGCATGTAGAGACATTAGTGTGGAAGCAGAACTCAACTGAGTCTGTCTGCCCAAGAATTTTGTATGCCTGGAAGATACACTGCCAGGAGATGAATCTGATGCTCTCTGGCGAGGGCCCATAGTCGCAAAGCTTCGTTGCAAAGCGACAGAGAGCCTGTTCCTCCCTGCTTGTTCACATAGAACATGGCTACTTGATTGTCCGTATGAATGAGGACTGTCTTGTAGTTGAGCAGGGTGTGGAACACTCGAAGAGCAAGGAAGATTGCTCTGAGCTTTATGAGATTGATATGTAGATGAGTCTCCTGTGGAGTCCAAGTGCCTTGGGTGGAGAGGTCTTGCAGATGAGCTCCCCAACCCATTGGTGAAGCATCTGTTGTGAGAGTTGCCTGGGGTAAAGGCTGTTGAAATGGGGACCCCAGCAACAGGTTCTGAGTGGACTGCCACCATTGGAGAGACAAAATAAGACAATTTGTGTTTGCTATTTTGTCTGACAGGCACCCTGATGCCTGGGTCCATTGAGTGAATAAGGTCCACTGGGCTGCTCTCATATGGAGGTGAGCATAAGGGACCACATGCACTGTAGATGCCATGTGGCCTAGTAGTTGTAACATTTCTCGGGCAGTGAGTTGAGGTTTTAGCACTCCTTGAGAAGCTAACTGCACCATGCGATGACAACAGGCCTGGGGAAGATAGGCCCTCGCTTTTCTGGTATCCAGCAAAGCTCCTATGAACTCTAGAGACTGAGTAGGAGTTAGACTGGATTTTGGGATGTTTATGACCAGACCCAAATACTGAAGGATACGCATTGTGCAAGATAAGGAAGTCCTGGCCTCTGACGTGATGGGGGTCGAATGAGCCAGTCTAAGTAGGGGAAGACGAATATCCCTAAAGTACAGAGAAATGCTGCTACCACAGCCATGCATTTCGTGAACACCCTTGGTGCTGAGGCCAGGCCAAAAGGAAGCACTCTGTATTGGTAGTGCTTTCCTTGAAAAAGGAACCAAAGGAACTTTCTGTGAGTTGGATGGATGAGAACATGAGTGTATGCATCCTTGAGATCTAGAGAACAAAGCCAATCCTGACTCTGAAGGTATGGCAGCAGAGTTCCAAGAGAAATCATCTTGAATTTCTCTTTGAGCAGGAATTTGTTCAATTCTCTGAGGTCTAAAATAGGTCTGTGTCCCCCTGTTTTCTTTGGGATAAGGAAATAGGGGGAGTAAAACCCTGTACCCTGTTGATGAATGGGTACTTCTTCTATTGCCCCCTGGGCAAGCAGCATAGTGACCCCTTGATCTAACAGGTTGATGAGAGAGGTCTGAGAATTGAACTGTCTTACCATTGTGGGAGCGGGCATGCACAGAAAGTGAAGCTTGTACCCCTCTTTTATAATGGAGAGTGTCCAATGTTTTGCTGTTATCAGCCCCCATCTGGGGGCAAAGTGACACAACCTTCCTGGAATGGTGGAAGGCTCTGGACCATTGAGGGCCAGGAAGGCTAAGTTCTCTAGATGAAAGTCAAAGGCCTTGTAGAGGCTGAGACGGTTGAGGCTTGGCAGTCTTTGCTTTCCTTTGTTTAGGTGATTGCTGACCTTTTCGGACAGGCTGACCTGCAGAACGTCCCTGCTGGGAATAAGAGGGATAAAACCTCTTCTTTTTTGAGAAGAAAGAAATCTTTCAAGAAACCTTTCTTGCAGGATCAGCTGTGACTTTGGATAACCTATCCAAAGTGGAGTTGTCAGCATCCATCTCATTGACTTTTTCTTGCCAATTTTTGCCGAATAGGTTCTCACCTGTACAAGGGATATTTCCCAGTTTGTACTGCACCCAGAGCTCCAAATCGGATGCCTGGAGCCAGGCAATTCTACGTGCAACTATGGCAATGGCAGAGGTTCTGCTTATGCACTCAAAACAGTCAAAAGCTGCACGATTGACAAACTCAGAAACATCCTGGGCATGTTTAACTAGTGTGAGAAAATCCTGCCTCTTGTCCTCAGGAAGGAGAGGGCTTAAAACCTCCAAGTCTCCTGTGACTTCTTTAAGGAACATTCCCATATATAAAATATAGGAACTGATCCTGGCAGAAAGCATGGAAGCCTGGAAAGTACGACGTCCAAAGGCATCCAAAGTTTGACACTCACGTCCTGGAGGATTAGAGGCATGCCTCTTTGCACCCCTGATCCTTCTCATAGCTGATTCTACTACAAAAGAGTGGTGAGGAAGCTGGGTTTTCTGGAAACCAGGACAAGGAGGGACTCGATACATGGTATCCAGTCTGCGAGAGTGAGGAGAGGTGGTAAGAGGTGTCTCCCACATTCTCAACATGAGATCATGTAAAATCTCATGGATAGACAGAGTAGCTGCCTCCATAGGAGCTTTGGGATATTGTAAAATCTCCAACTCCTTAGCCCTGGGCTCTGTTTCAGGAGCCACAGTAATGGACAGACCTCGAGCCACCTCCCTGATGAAATCCTGAAAGGAGATATCTTCTGGAGGGAGACATCCTACGTTTAAAGAAAGGAAAGCTCCTCCGGGAGAAGTATACCGGTACCGGTCAGAATCCCCGGAGTCCTCCGAGGATTCGAAATACCGTCTGTCCGGATGCTCTTGAAGAGCCCGATACCCGTACCGGAGGGAATGGGTGCCGGTGTATCGGCACCGGAAGGAATCGCATGACTGAGTGCCAGCAAAGCCGACACCGATTTCGATGCCAATGCTATCGATACCGGTACCGGCGTCGGTACCGGTTAAACTGACGTGGTTCCGAGGGTGTCGATGCCGCAAGGAGAGCTGCCAGACTGCGTTCAATAGCCAGGAACCTCTGGTCTATCGACACTGCCAATGCCTGGGTATCGGTACCGGAAGCAGCCGGTACCCCAGAGCATGGCACCAGTAGTTCTGCCGTGGTCGAGGCCTCGAGAACATCCTGGAGCCCCGATAATGCTTTGGAAGCTGAAGCCTCCCGCCTGGGCGATTTTGCCGGTACAGAACCCTCAAGGGCAACGCCAGAGGCATCTCGATGCTTGGAAGGAGATCTACCCTTTGAGGACCGGCTAGACTTATGTTTAGTTACCTGAGATCCATGGGAGGAAGACGAAGCCCTGGAAGACGTCGATGCCACAGAAGCTGCATCAGAGGGGGAAAAAGGGCGCTGAACTTAGCAGCTCGGTTTTGTTGACCCCTCTTGGGCATCATGGCACAAGCCATTCATTCGGCAATGGAATGGTCAGGACCTAAACATTTAAGACACCACTCATGGGTGTCTGTGATGGAGATGGTACCGCCACACTTGGTGCACCTTTTGAAACCCGAAGCGGGTTTTTACATAGTGGAGGAAATTTTGGGCTTAAGGCCCAAAATGGCACGTGCACCTGGGAAGAAAAGTTTGGAAAAATATAGAATATATATATATATTTTTTAAACGAAAAAAGAAAGAAAAGAGAACCGGCGGTACTGGTATAGCGTCGAGGAAGACAGACGCGACCACAAAAAAGAAAGAATAAGGAAAAAAGTTTCTGTGGTGACAGAAATGACGACCTGCTGGCTCCGCAGAAAACGAAGAACTGGAGAGAGGCAGTTGGGAAAGGCGGGAAGGCAGCACGCAGGTGCTGTGGGATGCTCCCAAAAGCTTTCTATTGGACGCTGGGGAGCGTTCCCGTGCAGGCTCCGTCGGTACCGACGATACCCATATGTGAAGACTACATTCCTGCTTGTTCCTGGAGATGTACATAGTTCCTAACTGTCAATACCAGGCTTGAGAAATCCTAGGCATCAGGTCGCCATGGTAGCTAAAAAAAAAAATCATACCTAGTGCCTGGGGCTTGGAACATCTGTGCAGCAGCATGACCGTCCCTGACTGCCCATGGGGGATTCGATCCACCGTAGGCGAAAGTGCTGCCCAAGGCCACAATCGCAGCGGGGACCGGCTCTGGCTACTTGTGGGGACCTGATCTCTCACAGGAAGAAGAGAAGGGGATAGCCCCGATCGTGGCACAGAAGCAAGCTGCCTATCTGCAGGAGATGGGATCCCCATCAGCAGACAGCTTGAATCTGGGATGCAATGGCAACCTTCTGCTTCCCTTATATCTGTGAGAGATCAGATCCCAATGGGCAGAACGGGGGGGAAAGGGGGGGGGGGAGGGGGCTGCCTGCCTGCCTGCCGGGATCCAAACCGGTCAGGGCCTGAAAAAGGATTTTTAAAAAAGTTAGATGGGAGGGTGGGGGGAGAACTTAAATCTTAAAGGGCCAGAAACTATAAAAAAAAAAAGAGAGGATGGGGGGAATCCAAGGCATGGGGTGGGAATACTAGAGGGGGAAGGGGTGAGAGTCTGGAAGGGGAATAGAGAGTGGGGAGGCGTTGAAGGCAGGGAAATAAGAGTGAAAGGTTAAAGTGAAGTTACCAGATGTTCCCGATTTTCGGGGATTGTCCCCGATTTTTGGGGATTGTCCCCGATTTTGAGATAGTGCCCCTGACTCCATGGTCTATAACCATCTCCTGTCCCCGATTTCAGTGGTGAGAGAGACAAAAAACATTGCTTCTCCTGCATATCGCTCTAACGCAGTCTTCTCGATCCTGGTAGGAGAAGATGCAAATTAACTTCTTTTCTGAAAAAAGAGTAGACATTTTAGAAATATATAGAAAATTTATATTTATAAAATAAAATTTAAACATATATGTGTATATGTGCACTATAACTCAAAAAGGGCCTCTACTGTCCTTTTAAAACTTTTGAAATTACTGAATGCTACCTAGACTGGTCATTTTGAAAAATATGGGGAAAATATATCCAAGGAGGGAGGACCTCTGCCCCTCTCAGCCCAGTTTAGCCCTGCCGAAGTGTCCCAGATTTACTCTCCAAAAATCTGATAAAAGGGTTGAATGCATGAGGACAAAAGGGCACAATGCCTATTTACCTAAAGATGCATTCCCCTCCAAGAACACACAACAGAAGCACACTACACACACACACAGGCACCCCAGCTCCACACTTACATACACATGTAGACACACAGGAACCTCACCATTGCACCGCACTCACAGAAGCTCCCCAGTTCTGCAGCACAAGCACACATGAACCACAGCTTTGCACACCACCCACACAAAGACACCCATTGGCACATCCCACGCACAGACTGGCACCCATACAGACACTTGCTATCTGAAACTATAGCTGTGGTTATCTAAAGATGGCGCATGGTGTAGTAACTCTGGTACTGGTCTCATGAGAACCGAGGGAGGGGGCCGAGGAAGTCGCGAGCACTGGTTCCTAAGATTTTGGCCTGGCTCCTAAATCGGCACAAAATGTGTCAAGATCAATACACTTCATGGTAAAAAGGTTTTCTGTGTGTGGGAACATGCTGGGAACACTCCCAACAGTCAGCGCACTGGCTTTGGACTTACTGCGCATTAATTTTTGCATCTAGCACATGGTACCACGCTTTAGTGAAAGGGCCCTAAATCTTGATTTAGACCGAATGGCTTAATGATGATAGCCTTAGATATAAATTTTCATTCTTCCTGAAGCAGAATTTGGTTGGCATCTCCCCCCTCCTTTCCATGAAATATTCACCACTTATAAAGCAAAAAATGCTTCATGCTTCCCCAATGATGCCTCAATTTGATACAATGTTGGACTTCAGGGGTAATCTTATAAAGTCATTTTAGCATGGTTATGGCAATATTGACATGTAAAATGATTTTTATTAAAAATGCAGCAGGTATAAAAGTAGGCATGATGGCAGGAGTGTGAATACTTTTACTGTATGTGTTGCCAGGGGGCAGAGAACAGGCGTAGTCAAGAGTATGCAATTTGATAATAAGATATGCTAATCTACATGCATACCCACATACTCTGCACATGGACACTTACACTTGTTCTTGGGAAAGCATAACATTTGCACCTTCTATCTGAGTGCACTTGTTGCAGGATTTGTGCTAATATTTTATAACGCCACACAGGCACCTACACGTCTTTATAAAATAGGCGCCCTCTTAACCTTGGTGTCCTGTAATAAAATACCTTCTTTCTAATACAACTTCTATATTCCAATATTCCCTCTTTCATTTTCCTAGTGGCTTCCCAACATAAAGAAATTCACATAGACCTGTTATAATATAAATTGTATTCACAGTTTCAACTTCTTTCATTTTAAGATGGACAAGGTGACTGACTAATTAGAAGTAGGGAAAAAGAGAGTATCTACCTCACTTAGGAGATTTGTTATAAAATGAAGACCACAAAGATTTACATCAAAGCGGTTTACAATTTAAAGTAAAAGTATAAAACAAAATCAAAATCAAATGTGTCTATAAAATACTGGCACAAATCCAGCAGAAATACTGGATAGATTAAGCTGTGGATGCTTATGCTGCGGTGGAACAGGTGTAAATGTCAGGGGTGTGCAGGCAAAACAATTTTGTCTCGTTTTGCATCATTTTTTTGTCTTCATATCTTTATTTTTTTTTTGTGCGACCTATTGTGTAATAGTGTGCACTCTTTTGTAGCAGGGTGCACTGTTTGCAATGACATGGTAGTCATTTCTTGTTTCACCAGAATCTGTTTTCGTGTCAAATGAAAGCACATCTGTAATAAATGTTAGTGCATAAAGTACATGCATATATTATAAAATATGTAAATTTTGAGTCTGCTTACATTTGGCTCAACTCCTCCCTTGAACATGCCTATTCTAATGTCACATATAAGTATGCGCCCAGGGGCCAGTCCCAGAGTTGATTCAAGGTGTTGTTACTCTAGGCAAACCTTAAACCTTATGAACCCTCCTGGCTGTTCAGCTTTGGATGCCCTGCTGTCTGCTGCCCCCCTCCCCCTACAAGAAGCTACCACCCTAGGCGATCACGCAGTTTGCCTAATGGCAAAATCTTTTCCCTTCTTTCTTTACTTCCTCCCAATGTGAAAATGGAGCCTTCCTATAACCTAATTCAATACGTCATCTGGATTACCTTCTATCTAAAACCCTTTGTCTCATGTTCTCAGCTTGTCTTTCAAATTCTTCAGTGGTGATATTTAAAAACCCCATTATGCTAACTTTCAAAATGTAAAAGTTTATTTTCATCAGTTAGTTTTTGCTATAATTTAACAAATCTCATTATAAAGTGATTTTGAAGTAATGTTGGGCGAGACAGCCCCATACAATAAAAGCAGTTTAGTTTGGTTTGAGCCCCTTCATGATAAATATTTCTTTACAAGAACCTTTTGCATGTGTTCTTAAGTTAATTTTCAACTTTTGATAAGTTGTTTGCTATGGTATAGGAAGTCCACATTTTTAAAAGGCCTTTTGATAAACAAGCATGAAGTTTGTATATTATTTTTAAGATACACTTTTGTTTCTCTTTTTAACCATTTAGGTGGTAATTTTATAAGGAATTTTTTGCTCACTAAAGACCTCTTATTAAATTACCTCACACCTGAAAGTATGCATTGGGTAATTTTATATGCGAGCTTTTGCATGACAAGGCCCATACTTTCACGTGACCTAAAAGTAGACATGTTCAGGAAGGGGGGAGCTTAGGTGGAACATGGGCAGAGTCACAAACTACACACACAAAATATAAAGTATGCATATGCGTACTTCAGCTATGTATATTTACCCTAGCTCTCAAGCTACTATAGATAAATGTACGTGATCTCATTTTAGCTGCTTTGGTGTTGCTGTTTTATAATGAGACAGTTGCCTAAATATCCTTATAAAAGCTTCAAAATAGGTGCTTATTTGCCCAACTTAAGCAACCTGAACCCTTATTGGTAGTACTGTGAGACTATCACTGGGGTGGGGGAGGAGGCGGGGAAGGTGAATTCTATATAACTTATTATTGGCCTTTTCGAGACAATTTTTGTAAATGGAGCTAATTTTCTGCTTGCAGTGACAAAGGGTGTGAAGACGTTATAATCAAAGGGTTTTGATTTCTTATTCTTAATTACTTTTTGAATACCTCTATAATTGGATTTTCATGTTGAACGTGTAGAGTATGTTGTGTAGATCAGTGATATAAACTTCTACTTTAATACATTTTTAATCGTATTTTAGACAGCAGAATGTGTAAAATGTACAAGGGTGTGCAGACTTCTACAGGGCAAAGGGGGTATATACCTCCCATCTGATCAGTTTCTTTCACTGCTTAATTTTATGGATTCCTTAGTGGAAACCTGCTCAAGTTCACGATTGGACAATACTGTGGCAGGACAACAGATGGCAGTAATATGCTAAATATGAAAGTTGCAACTGTTAAGAGGTTTCACTATTCCTTCTGTTTTCTATCTCTATGGCCATGCAATTTACTGGAACTTATGTTTTGTTGAACCTTAAAAAGCACATTTAACTCATTACCTTTGTTGTGCAACATATTGTAACATTCAAATTGAAGTTTCCTTTGCTAGGGCTGAATTTTGTTGTCTCAATTTTGTGTAGCTAAAACCCAGAGTTGCTGCAACTTAATGTAACAGAACTAATATAGTTAAAAGAGACCAAGATAATGAAGCCTCCTGTACAGGTGCAAAATTGCTTGTATTCAGTAATGCTAATTCTCCATGAACAAGCAGGAAAATCGGTGCCCTAACTACAGCTGGTAAAAAGCCTATGGGCCAATAATTAGCTGGATGTTCAAAGTTTGTATTAAACACCGGCTGTTGTATCCTGATGATGGCTGGCACGGAATGTCTGCCTTTTGCAGTATATGCCAATCATTATCCATATATTCAGCACCACTATCTGGAGAGCCATCAAGGGCAGCTTGTTGCTGTCCTGAGCTATCTATATTGTGACACATACAGATGCCTTGGCTCTATCCTGATATGTTGAGACAGTCGGACAGAATATTCAGTGGCACGAAATGCTGAATATGGACTCCTTTGGCTCTACTGAGCATCTATGTGTGTGTGTTGGGGGGGGGGGGGTGTAGGAGAGGGGACTGTGTATGCTGCCTGGTGCTGTGAGGTCCTGACAGTCTAGTTTCTTCTATACAGTGGATAAATAAGGTCCCACAGCATGCTTTTTTTCATCTGTTTTTGAGGTTTCCTCTAGAAATGCAGATTTTTTCATTTTTGAGCTGTTTGACAGGAAGCTGCTTCTCTTTCTTGCCCATTTTAAAATATTTTGCTTTTTATTTATTTAATTCTTTTTTATACCGCGCTCTTATGAATCAGTGTGGTTTACAATGAACATTAATTTGTACAATGCAGTAAGAAACATACAGAGAACAGGAAAAAACAACTTGGAATAAAGAGGGTGAGTAATTAGGCTAATTAATAAAACAGAAATGGTAACAACATGTTGTGCTATGTGATGTTACCAACATGAGAATAATATTGATTGAAAAGGTGATACTTTAGGGCCTTCCTAAATTGTGCAATATCAGAAATAGACCAGATAGAGACAGGAAAGGCATTCCACAGTGTGGGAGCATAAAACAAAAAGGCGCGGTTCATGGTCGCATGGGAACATTTTGTTATAGAGGTAGGGAAGGTGAGTGTATTATGAACTACAGATCTTCTGGGTCTATTAAGAGGGGTGGGGTGAACAAGGTCTAAGAGGGAGGTAGAAGATCGTTTATTAAGAGCTTTATAAGTAAGAAGCATTACTTTGAAGGTTAGCCTATAATGGAAGGGAAGCCAATGGAGGTGCTTCAAAATAGGAGTTATATGATCTCTTATCGAAGCTCCATGTAGGAAGCGGGCAGCAGCATGCATAGCCAGTTGTATTGGATTAAGAGTGGCCTTAGAGGAGACCATGGAGTATAGCGCTGGCATAGTCGTAATGGGGGGTCACAAGGGCTTGAAAAACTGTACGAAAATCAGTAGGCTCCAATAGGGGACATAGGTGACAAATTGTTCGAGTCTTATGATATATTGCTCTGGTGATGACTGTTCTCTGCTAAGGCTGAGCGTAAGACCTCAGGGTGGTCCTAAATGTGATAGAAAAATGTCTTTCACACAACTGCATGTGGTGTTTGGGAATTAATCATCATATTAAAAGTCTGATTTGTACTACCATGTCTCCTAGATTGAAGTCCATAGCATCAAAGCTATCAATGTCTAGGTCAATGTTATTGTTCTCTGGACTCTTGACATTGACAGTGTTCTTCCTCTATCGGGGAGCCAAGTTTGAGGCAGGATAGACTGACATGTAAATGCATCTGTTCTCCCCAGATTTCTCAGAATGAGGCAGCCAAGTCAAGCAAGAAAGTGAGAGCCTTTTATGCCAAGCAACAGGCTCAACTGATGAGATTTATGGTCGATGAAGGGCATTCTTCTAAGTGCAACAGGCTGGAAGACCTTTTGATGCTAAGTGCATCATAATTCATTCCATTTAAGCCACAGAGCATCATCTGAGATGCAGAAGTTGAATCCAGATCCCCCATGACTGAAATTATGGGGTACATTAATATTCCTAAAGAAAGAGGACATTTGGTACACTAGGATAGAAAGGAACTGTAAAGTAAGTTATGACAAAGTGGCCTAGTGGTTGGGGCAAGGTACTTCAGGCCAGAAGGTCGGGGGTTCAAATCCCACTAGAGGACAGCAACCTTGGGCCGGAAGGACTGAGGTTTCTAGTCCCACAGGTGCTCCTTGTGGTCTTGGGCAAGCCACTTAACCCTCCATAGCCCATGTTCCCTGTAAAATAGTTATCTCCAAGTTATAATGCCCTGTTCAATGTAATTTCAGTTTGTTCAATGTAAACCGCACTGATGCAGAATAGCGCGGTATATAAGAGAATGTATGTAAATAAATAAATAAATCTTAGCAGCCCCTTGGTTTTAGAAGTATGTAAATGTAAGGCGCGGAAGACTATTAGGTTTGAGAAATTTCAGTTACCCCTTCACTCTGTGTTGGTGATTTCTGTTTTGAAAAGAGCTAAGAAATCTAGGTCCCACACATCTACATCCCCTTTATGGACCTACAGATGCTGGACCACTACTAAGAAACAGAGTTCCCCACTGGTCATCCAAATTGCAGCATACCAGCTCCTTATGGTGTGATGTTTTCATTCCATCATTGAAAATTTCATAGAGTTTGCAGATTCCTCATTCAAGGTTAAACAGGAGACATACCATAATCATCTCTTGGACAGAGACCAGTATTATGGTGTGCTCTGAATTTGCTCTGCATTTGATAATTTTGATAGTGCAATTAGAGGTATGGAGCTGTCCATAGGGCTATGCATGGTTTACGACCTCAAATCTGAGAGATGATGTGCATGAGTGGATAGCTGATGGACCTTGCATGGGGAGAAGCTTTTTGACAGTAAGTTTAAGGAAACTGTGGATATCATCAGAGCCTACTGTTTCATGGTGCAAGCATTGTCATCTGCAATAGTGGATCCCCCACAAGCAGACAGAAGATGCCATACTCTTCCCCAGAAAGGTCAAGTTATTATCGTAACATTAGAAGCTCCAAGGTGCATCGACGCAAATGTATCTTCGAAGTTGTATACCAGCGCCACTGCTAGAACCATGTCAGTCATGTTCCATGACTTTGTTAGCAAGGTCAAGATGTTCAAATATGGGCATCAAAAATTGACAGATACACCACCTAGTGGGAAAATGAATTTATATCTAGAAGCCCCAAGGTACGTCATTTGACGCACTCAATTGTCTTGGATGCGTCAATTGACGTTCTTTGGGGTTCTAGGTATAAATTCATGTTCCCACTAGGTGGTGCATCTCAATCACTGTTTACAGTTTTACTCCGACATTACAAACAATAAACACACAATGATGTCATGTAATGATGTCACATACTGCACAAATTTAACAAATAAGTAACTTCACATTAATTCACATCTGCATTTCATGCTAAACACAGTCGTGATAATGCGTCAATTGACGCACTTTGGGGTTTCTAGGTAAAATGCCTTTTGGGGCTTCTAGTGTTAAGAGTAGATTTATCCTTCAGGATTGTCCATCCATGATAAGTAGAAAACCAATCAAAGTGAGGGAAGGTGATTGCCTCACAAAGCTTATTCTTCTAGAAAAGACTGATAATATGTAAACAAAGATTTTATGTTTTTCTATGATAAAACCCAACACAGTTGTGTTTTGACTAATGCCTACATCATGGTTCTGGAGGTATACCTGTAACAAAAATATTCAATTCATGGTCAGGCTACTGCTAGGTGTTACTGCCACTATTTTGGAAACCAGCAGCAACAAGTGCAGGAGTGGAGGGATCACCCGCCCCATTCACTAAGACCATGAGGGATCACCTCTGGGTAAGTCCCAAGTGGGGGTCAGGATTGGGTGTTTGTGGGGGGTGCTTCTCTGGGGGGGGGAGGGGTATCTTGGGGGAGCTTCCTTATTAGTCAAAGTGGGATTCTGAGCCATGGTGGAAGAGGGTGTGTTGGACTGTACAGGCCAGTAGGCACTGATTCATCTATTTACAATGTATTTATTTAGCATCTTTTATATACCACATTTCCAATGGTCAATACAGTTTACATGAAACAATTTAAACATAGAACAGAGAGTATTAACATGGAACTAATCTATTAACAAAGGTATAAGACTTAATATTTGTAATGGATGTAATATATATTTGGGTATGCCATGGTAAATGATATTGCAAAAGTCCAAGTATGGGAAACTCATTGCTTGAAATACTGTACGGAAGTCATGTGCTTCAGTTTGTGGACGCAAGTGTTGTAGAGTTTTTATCTTTTGGTAGATTATTCTAGTGGTTTTATTGATGTGAGTCTGTAGGGTGAGTCGCTGGTCAATTGTAATTCCGAGTTATTTAATCTCCTTAACTTCCAGGTCCGTGTTACGAACTTTTAGAACTAGGGGTGGAGAGAATGTGTTATCCCTTGTGATAAAACTACTTCTGTCTTCTTGAAGTTTGTTTTAAGATGGTGCTGTGATAACCAGTCAGAAATTGCATTGAAACAATTATTTATGGGAGTGTAACAAGCTTTTGTTGTGGAGAATGGAGCATAAATCATAATATCATTCACACAAATGTGGTACAGGATGTTCTGAGTTTGAATGATTTGGCAGATTGGTTGTACGTAAATGCTGAATAAGAGGGAAGATAGTGCTGAACCTTGTGGGACGCCCTGTAATAGATTAAACGGTGTTGATCTGGTAGATCCTATCTTGACATGTTTACATGTTGTCTGGTTAGATAGGAGTGGAACCATAATAAAGCAGTACCCTATACTCCTATTTCTTTTAAATGTTTGAGCAAGAGTATGTGTGATACTGAATTGAAGGCAGCCTTGCTATCTAGCAATATTAATATGAATCCCTGTTGTTGGTTCTGAATGCCCTTCATGATTTTATCAAATAGTGATGTGGTTAGTCTTTCGACGCTGTGAAACTGTCTGAGACCATGTTGCTGTAGATCTAATGGATTGTATGTGTTATATGCCATGGGTACACCCATAAATAAACAAAGGCATGGGGAGGGGTGACTTGCACAGAGTGGCAGGTGCACTACTCTTGCCACCCTGCTGGGCAGAATAGATGGACCATGCTGGTCTTTATCTGCTGTCATATACTGTGTTACTATGTAGTCTTGTAGTGGTATTAAAGCTACTTTTTCAATTATTTTAGCTAGGAATAGTAGACTGGTGATTGGTTGGTAGGAAGATGCGTCTTTTGTGTTTAGGTTGGGACTTTTTAAAGTGGGTTGATCTTTGAAGCAGGCAGGTATGTAAGCTTGCTTGAAGGAGTATTGTATTATTTTTTTAAGGAATGGCACTATGTCAGTGTGGGTGAGCTTAATCCAGCTTCCTGGGCATGGGTCCGATGGTGGTGATGTGGTATTGAGGATCCTTATGATAACATCCATATTTTCCAGAGAGGGTGAGGTGAGTTCTTTTAGCAAGCAGTTGGGTACATGGTCATTTTGTGGTAACATTGAGAAAGAGTATGCTCTATCAACTTTAGTTTGGAAGTGGTTGGCTAGTTCTTGTGGGTCAGGAGAGTTAAGGGTTTTGTTGTTGCTGTCATGTTTTAGTAGGGATTTTACAATATCAAATAACTCTCTAGGTCTGTTTAATGAGCCGAGAATCGGCTTAGTGTGACACATCTTTTTATGCTCGTCGATTTTGTGTCGATATATATTGAGATAGTGCAAGTATTTATTTTTGTCTTGGATGTTCTAAGAGTGGCATCATCTGTGTTCCAATCTTCTGAGCTCCTTTTTCAGTTGTTTTAGACCGGGGCTGTACAGTATAGTGCTAGCTGCCATTTTATTTTGTCTAGTTTGTGGTATTGTGGCAGATTAACGCTAGCAGGAAACACCACAACAATCAATATCAACCACCTCCAAACCATTATCATAGAAGACAGTCACACTTGCTTTATGTATCCTTTGAAATCACAACCCCCACAAAAGACAAAGAAGCAGAGCCTCCGCAGGAACTTAGATGTGCGCTCATCAACGCACGCTCGGTCCGTAATAAATGGCCTGTAGTCACAGACCTAATAACCACTCACAATCTAGACATACTAATGGTCACGGAAACATGGCTTTCAGACACGGACAACGTCATTCTAAACCACCTTACACCGCCTAACTTCTCTATCTACACCTGTAACAGAGAAAACAGAAAAGGTGGAGGTGTACTGGTACTTGCCAAAACACCGCTACAATATCGGGCTAACCTGATCAGGAGCACACAGCACCTGAACACCCTAACAATTACCAATAAACTCAGTACTATTAACCTCATTTATAGGGCACCAGGTACGGAGTCAGAGGAACTCTCAGACATTATTGACTTAGCCTGTAACCCAGAAGACCCCTCCAAACCTAACTGGCTGTTGGGAGACTTCAATCTTGCTTCCACTCAACCCACCCTGGCCAAAACCTTCCTAGAAGCAATGTCCAACCTGTCAGACGGCTGCCTAGGGTGAGAACTTACACAATCTTGACGATGCATATATTCATATGATTCTTGCAAGGTATTGTGGGTAATGTAGTTCATTCACTCCCAAACACAGCTGAAGACAATAATTGAGTTGTGAAACCAGTGGTAAGGCCAATAAAATACTTCTTTTATTGATGGGGTTTAATTCACCCAGCACAAATATGCTTGGTAGCAATATAAATGAGGTTACTTGCTTGCAGTGTTTAAATGGATAACATAAAGTCACAAAGCAAATCAGAAAACAACCTTCAGCTTGTCAGGCAATTAGCTAATGTTTTCTTAGCAAATAATTACCAAATAAAAAGGCACAAAGAAATGAATAAACTTTGCTTGTTAGGTTAACTTCTGCTTATTTTCCACGCAGATCCCAGCAGTGATTCTCCCTTGCTCACACACACAATCAGGTGCAGCTTTAATTACTATCAATTGACCAGCTGAAACCCTTTAGCTGGCTGGCTGCTACTGTGTGAACCCAAATCCTGCTTTAAGAGCTGTTTGCAGTGGAAATAAAGAACAAAGTTAGGTTTCTTTGTGATGGCTGAGGTGTTTGCTCACAGAAAGCTAGCAATAGCATTTAGATAGAGAACAGTCCATGTAATGAATAGTTTCATCTGCTGTATCTCCCCCTTCATCAATCAGCATAGGGTCACTATCATACATTGGCACAGACGAGTCTTTCCATAAGGCACTATCATGAGAATGCTTATTCCCTTGCTGCCATTCACTATTATAGATAAGGTCTGGATCAATGTTCATATCTGAGCCTCTCCTGCTATCATAATTCCTCTCTGTATAGCCTGGCCAGTAGGTAATCCAATTCTGATGTCCAGCCTTCCAATCTTGATCCCTGGACACTGGATCTCCTCTCACATACCTTCTGGCCTTGGTCTGAAAGTCCTTTCCACGTGCAGTCTTCTCTCTTCCAGGTAGCCACTGGTGATTCCTATCTCTGCCATTCCATTCCTCTGGCTGACTCCAGTCCAATGGACTTTGCTGGCATTTGGAATACCTCCCAGTATAGGTACTGCCTTGGATTCTCCCAGACCTTCCAATGGCCTTCCTTCTCTTCCTTCCAGAGAGTTTCCTTCTTTCTCTATCCGCTTGGCTTGGCTTCTGTTTCTCCAGGTGATACTGGTGCTTGAGCTTGTAGCCGTTGCTGTAGCTCTTCCTGAAGCTCTTTCTGTAGCTATTATCTGAAGAATAAGCTCTATTCTTATTCTGTCCTAATGTGTGCTCCTCCCTAACACAGCGCAGCTGTGTTGAATCAGGCCCTGCCCTTTGAGATGAGTGCTTAGGGATTACCTCATAGCTCTCTTGATTGCACACACGTTTTCTCACTTCAGCCCCTCTCATGGCTGCTGGAAACCTGGTGCATTCTGGGACTGGTAGTCTTTTATGTGAAAACTCTGTTTTCTTACTTCTACCAGAACTGACAGGTTGCTTGTTCAGAGTCACATCATCTTTTCTATAGCTCCTACCTGAGCTATGATAAGCTTCCTTATCACAAACCTTAACTACAAGCAAGTAGTGATTGATCCCACTCATCAAGGAGGGAACCTCTTGGACCTGGTCTTCGTCCCCCATCCAGTTATGAGTATGATAAAGCGATTTGACCTTGCCATCACTTCTGTTCCCTGGTCAGACCATAACCTGATAACATTTCAGATACCAACGCACCAAACCATATGCCACAGCTCAATCAAAAAGGTGAAACCAAGAGCCACCCGCTTCAAGCAACTCGACAGTGAAATGTCGACCCACAGTCAACCTCAACGAAATGGTCTCCAATGATACCCTCTCCTTATACGCTCAACAACCAGCCTATACCAAAAAAGCTACACCCGACGACGGAGTCACTAAAAAGCAGTCTGCTCCATGGTTCTCCCCTGATCTCCGAGCTTCCCTGCTCCGCCTCAGAAAACTGGAGAGAAAATGGAGAGTGACCCATAGTACCTCTGACCAAATCATCTATTTTGAATATCTGAAACTACATCGCGAATCAACATGGGCCAAGAGGAAGGAATTCCATGCCAAGATCCTCAACCGCTCACTAAATAAGCCAAGAGATCTATTCAACCTAGTAAAATCCTTTACCAACCAACCTTCCCCACCTCAGCAGGAATGCATTCAGCAGCAGGAATGCATTCAGCCCCAGGCATATGCGAACTACATTCAATCCAAGGCAATAAAGATCACCACAACAACAGCACAGGAACCCTCCAAGACTCCCCACATTCAGTTTCCAATCACCAAACTCTCACCTCCCTCAGCAAAGACCATAGAGGAGGTCATCGCCTCAATCAACACTATGACTGCACCAACTGATCCTTGCCCAGCCTATTGGATCAGGGCTATGCGCTCTCAACTCAGCCCATTCATAGCAAACATTGCCAAGCTATCTTTCGAAACTGGTGTCTTCCCAGATGCTTTCAAGCACACATCCATTCGTCCACTACTCAAAAACAACCAGCTGGATCCAAAGAAAGAGGAGTCTTACCGACCAATCTCTAGTATCCCATTACTAGCTAAAATTCTGGAGAAGTTGACCCAGAGACAGATCCAGCAACATGTGGATTTGTCCTCCCCATTAGACCCATGTCAACATGGTTTCAGAGAAGCCCACGGTGTAGAATCTCTACTAATGGTATTAACCAATACTCTCATTAACGGGATTGACAGCATCAAGAAGGGCTTTGCGTTAATCTTCCTTGATATAGCAGTGGCGTTTGACTCCGTAGACCACGTACAGCTCCTGAGGCGGCTTCACGAGAAGGGACCAAGCATGGAACTGGTGCAAATCCTACCTCGAATGCAGATGGCAGCAAGTACGTATTGGCAACGACACATCCGAACCCTTCAAGCAGAAACAGGGTGTACCCCAAGGTTCCTCCCTGTCTGCACTGCTCTTTAATATCTATATGCAGCCAGTTTGTGACATTGCCCGCTCTTTCGGCATATCTTGCCTTATGTACGCAGATGACATGCTGCTATTTACACCTATAACTATCACTTGCCCTGACTACACTGTGCTAATCAACTGCTTCAATGCAATAACGGATTGGCTACTCACTCAGAACCTCCGCATAAATTTCAAAAAAACAGAAGTCCTAATAATAACAAGAAATAAAGGTTTCTTTCCTCCACCAACACTGAAAGTTAGAGACGCTGAACTCCCAGTCAAATCCAACATACGTTATCTTGGGGTCATACTGGATCAACAGTTGGACTTCAAGGAACACATAAAACGCACTGTAAAAGCCATCTATTTCAAGATCAAAACCCTGCGGCACTTGAGACCGATGATTGAACCCGATGACTTCCGCACCATCTTCCAGGCGCTAGTCACACCGCACTTCGACTATGCCAATATAATACTGCATGGCCTCCCAAAGATCACCCTCAAACCTCTACAGTTAGCCATGAATGCAGCTGCCCGCGTACTTTATGGAGCCTCAAGGAATGACCATATCTCCCCCATTCTAAAAGATCTCCACTGGCTTCCAGTACGTTCCAGAATCCTATACAAGGCCCTCCTTACCACCTTCAAGGCCTTTAACAATATGTCTCCTGCATCTATCTCTGACCTCATCATACATACTGCAAACAGATCAAGGAGACCTCTGGCTGCGGACATGCTACTCATACCAACCGAATCTACAAAGCTTAACCAGACCATCATCAACAGGGCATTCCTGAACTATGCTCCTAGATGTTGGAACAAGCTCCCCCCCCCCCCCCCCCCAGCATTAGAGCAATCAAGGACCTTAGGCTGTTCAGAAAAGCCCTCAAACACCACCTTTTTCTCATGTACTTTACACCTCTGGATATCCCCCCCCCCTCACCCTTCCTCACCCTCCCAACCCCAACCCGCTGCTATATGAATCCAATAACATACAGTGAATTTAGATCTAATGTATTATACTAGGAATGTAAATAGTTTCCCCCAAGTTTACCTCCATGTTAAGTCCCTGTTCTCTGTAGACGATGGCCAAATTTAACTGACCAAGTGTTATTCCGTTTCAATGTAAACCGCACTGATGACAAAGAGCGCGGTATATAAGAAATGTTTAAATAAATAAATAAAATAAATATTCACTAATGGTCCTGTTCCATATCCTTGTAAGGTCATCCAGCTTGTTTGCTTCAGTGTTGAGTGCTGGAGAAATTTCATCCAAGAATGATGCCTTATTGAAGTGTCTGAAGCAGTGCCCAGTATTTGTAGGAAATCAAGTGGTGGTCAAACCATAGGGAGGATTGGATTGGGGGGGCTTCAGTGTTGGGGGTAGGGACCAGTAGTGCCATGGTAGCAGAGGATACGTGCATTTTATTTTTGGTATCTGCTGAGGCTTGTAATGTGGGCCCATGTGGTAAGGTGCCTGCCGTATGTACTCAGTGCAGGACAAATGCTGTAATCTCTGTGGAGAAAAAGGAAATATATTTAAAATGTTTGTTTTCTTATTTCAATTATACAAAATAAACAGATTATGGGAGAAGGATATCAGGGAACGCAACTAAAATAAATTATAGAAAGAAGAGGAAATAGCAGAGGGGTAGGAATAAAAAAAAACTAAGAAAGAGAAAACCTGAAGGAATGTGTAAAAAAAAAAAAAGTGAGCAGTGTCAGTCAACAGAACATTCAGAAGGAAAGAAATAACTGGAGAGCTTATTTATTTTATTTTTATTTATTTATTTAATGCTTTTATATACCACTCTCTTTAAAATCAGTGCAGTTTACAGAAAACATTTTGTACAGAGCAGGGAGAGCCTGCTTTGCACTTACATTGAACAGGTAATGCAACTTGGATTTAGAACTGGGGTAACTATATACAGTCTAAGCAGGATGTCATTGCGCAGTTGTAGCGACATGGCTTACCCTAAGAACTATGTACAGGGATGTAATTTATTTACAGGGTTGTCTGTTATTTACAATTAGCTGGTTTGGGGTATGGCGGGTGAGGTTGTGTTGTTGGCCTGTGAGTAGTGTAGGAGAAAAAGGTGGTGCTTTAGTGCCTTTCTGAATTGGGCAAGGTCAGTGATCGCTCGGATGGTAGTTGGGTGCTCGTTCCAGCAAGTGGGTGTGTAGAACATAAAGGCTCTGTTCTTTCTTGCCTGAGTGCATTTTGTTATTTCACTGGGGGTTATTAGTGTGTTGGTGGTGAAGGTCCTTCTTGCTCTATTTGCAGGAGTGGAGTGGAGAAGGTCCATCAAGGAGGTAGAGGATATTTTGTTGATGGCTTTCAAGGTCATCAGTACTACTTTGTAGGTGAGCCAGCAGTAGATTGGTAGCCAGTGCAGGTCCTTTAGGATTGAAGTGATGTGGTCTCTTCTAGAGGCCCCAAATAGGAAGGTTTTGTTAGTGATACAGTCCCCTTTTTTAATACTGTGTATATACATTAGAGGAAAGTCAAGATAGAGGTGATATGATGTTGTTAAGTGCCATCAAGTCGGTGTCTACTCATGGCGACCCTCTGGATAGTTGTCTTAAATGGTGTTCGATCTTCAGTCAGGCGGCTCATGGTTGACAGACTGGCACCCATAGCTGCTGCTGTTGTATCGATCCATCTCATTGCTGGCCTTCCTATTTTGCATTGACCTTCTACCTTGCCAAGCACGATGTCTTTCTCTCATGATTTCTCCTTTCGCATGATGTGTCCAAAGTATGAAAGTCGAAGTCTTGTCATCTGAGCTTCTAAAAAAAGCTTAGGTTTGATCTCCTCTAGTACTGACTGGTTTGTTCTTTGGGGAGTCCATGGTATACAAAGTATTCGTTGCCAGCACCATAATTCAAAGGCATCAATTTCCTCCCTGTCTATCTTTTTCACTGTTCAACTTTCACATCCATATCATGATATTGAAAATGCCATGGCTTGAACAAGTCAAATATTTGTATGGAGAGAGACATCTCTGCTCTTGTGAATCTTGTCTAGGTCCTTCATAGCCCTCCCAAGAGCAATGCATCATCAGATTTCTTCCAATACAACCTTCTTGATGTCATCCCATAACTCTTCTGGAACTCTCATTTGTAACTAAAGCAGCAAATCGATGTCTCAGGCAGTCTTTAAATTCCAGTGGTATATTCTCATGGTCATATTTTGCTACATTCATGAATGGCTTGCTCTTTTTCAACTTTAGCTTGAGTTTGCATACTAGTAGTCGGTGATCTGTACCACAGTCAGCTCCAGGTTTTGTCTTTGTTCACGTTATCGAGTTTTTCCATCTAGGCAGAAGCAGAATGAGACGGAGTTTTAAGCAGAGGATCATATTTCTGTGACAAATGCAACAATACTGGAATTAACTGCGTGGAAGAAATGCTTGGCAAATCTACTTCTGTATCTTGCCTTGAAAACCTTGGATAGTCACAAAACAAATTGCACTATAGTGCTGGAAGATGAGACCCCTAGGTTGGAAGGCACTCAGATAGCTACTGGGGATGAACTGAAGACTTCTCAGAGTAAAGTCAGCATTTATGATGCGGTTGGATCTGTTGATGTAACTGTGCATAAAAAGAGAGTCAGAGGTTGTAAAGATATCTTATATATTGGGACATGGACCAAGGGAAGTTGGAGGTGGTCAAGATTGAAATGGAATGTGTACAACTCGATCTGTTGGGTTTCTGTGAACTGAAATGGACTGGCTTTGGGCACTTCGCATCTGACGATCATATGGTTTACTATGCTGGAAATGAAAGACAAAGATGAAATGGTGTTGCATTTATAGTTAAGAAGAAACTTGCAAGAACTGTAATGAAATACAATGCAGTCAGTGAACGCTTAATTTCTATTCGTTTATGAGGAAAGTCCTTCAACACAATTATAAGTCAGGTATATGCCCCAGCAACAGCTGCAGAAGAGACGTTTAAATACCGCCGTGGCATAAATGCACAAGAGAGCCTCTTTTGATAGTAAGCTCTGCAATGAGGGGTCATAGGTCGAGGGTGAAAGGGGATAGACTCGGGAGTAATATGCAGGAATGTATCTTTACAGAAAGAGTGGTAGATGCATCGAATAGTCTCCCAGTGGAGGTAGTAGAGACGAGGATAGTATCTGAATTCAAGAAAGCATGGGACAAACACAGAAGATCTCTAAAAGAAAAAAGGGGACTAGGATTGTCGTTGATATTGAAGGGCAGACTAGATATGCCATATGGTCTCTTTCTGCTGACATGTTTCTATGTTTATTCAGTTATTGCAAAACTGTTCATAATCTTTTGCTAGATGACCAGTCCCATTACATCTTATGCTTTTTTGGCTATCCTACCCTCGCATACTTCAAGCTGTATTTTGTTGGAAATGTGTAGCCAGTCCTTTGTTCTTGTGTCCTACCTTAATTTCACAAAAACATTCTTTATGCCAGTTTAAACACCATCCATATCCTGACATGCTCGTAGCAGTATTGTTGGAACAATAAACAAAAAAAGCTGCTATTAATAACTGTATTCAATTTATTAAAGCGCTTCCACTTTCGTTGGCTTATTTAAAGGGACCTCATGTGAGAGACCTCAGTGCAACATATGAATAGGGATAAATGAACAAACATGGTTCATATACAGTGTAAGGTCATAAGCTTACCCCTTGCTGTAATCACATCACAGGTCTATCTCTCATTTTATTTTCACAAAATGCTAAATGCTTAGAAGCAAAAAAAAACCCTTGCACTTATCTCTGCATTATAAACATGATATTTTATTCCATCCTAACACCTCGATGCTGTCAGTTTTTCGCCAGGTGCCTCTTTAGGAGGCCATCTTAGGATGTAAACTGCAGAGAAAAATGCCAGATTTCAATTTTTTGCAAACACAATATACACAGATGAAAATGCTTGTTTTTCACACCGTGGCTACATTATTTTAAACTAGGATTTTAATCATGAAAAACCCCATAGAAAAAGCTATTTATCAAAATATTTAAAACATTAAATATAAACATCTTCTCATTACATTATATCATATTCCTAGCAAAGAGCTAGCGTATGACCTTACACTGTATATGGGTCATGTTCATTTAGCCCCATTAATATGTTACACTGAGGTTTCTTACATGCCAGCGGAAGTGGAAGCGCTTTAAGAAATTGAATGCACAGTTATTAATAGCAGTTTTTTTGTTTGTTGTTTAATTACCTTCTATTTGGGAAGCTTTTTTTATTGGCACTATTGTTGGAGCCAGGTGAAGACATCTTCATATTTTACCAGTTTGCTATACATAACATTGAAGAGATATGAGATGACCACTCGGAGCTCAGTCATACCGTCACTTCTCTTTTGTGCTTAGATGCTGACTTCCATCAGGATGACAGATTTGGCTAATCAGTTCTGAAGAACTTTTTAAAAGCATAAACATTTTCATTCATCACTCCTTCCTGCACTCATATTGTGTGGGTTAGAAATTTGATGACTTAAAAACAACCCTCTTGCCCATGGGAAAACCAAAGTTGCTTACCTTCAGGATAAATCAATCATACTCTCACCTTCTCATGGAGTTAATTTATTTTATTTCCGAAATCAAGCTTTTATGCATCACTGAGGGGACCTTGACAGTACCTAGGAGCATGTACTCTGTAGAGCCTAAACTCTTCACTCTGTAGTTAGGGAACCAGCCATGCTTAGGGCTATTGATATCATGATTCAGTGTTGTGACTGGCATATGCTGGTGTCCATGGAGAATACCAGTTAAAGATAAACAACTTTGCTTTTCTTTACTATCTGGATTTGTTTTTAGCACCAGCCACCTCTGACCATGACCTACATTTGGAAGTTTCTTCACAGCTCAACTCCTGAGGTAATATCCAGATAGCATTGACAAATGTTGGTTTTGTTGGACTACAGAGCTTAGCCTTTGCTGACTCTGGCTAGGCAGAAGAATAAGTTATAGGTGTCAGAATCTGTGTTTGGCATTATGTAATCCTAAAACTATGCAGAAAATGTTCCACAGTATTTCTGCAAGGAAGGGGAGCAGCATTGCATGGGAGAGCTGAACATTTCCCTTTCTCTTACTCACCAAAAGTTTGATCAGTAGAGGATCTGAAAAAGAAGTCTGCATGGATCATATAAAGAAGGGGAAAACCTCAGAACTAGGCCTTCTCTATTATTTAATCACTTTTTTTGTTTAACAAAAACAAATACTAATGCTGAATCAAAACTGAAAGGCAAAGAGAATTAAAGTACAAAGAGTAATATTAAGTAAACACTGCCCTGGACCATGTAGTTGATCCATTAGTTATAAATTTTACATCAGGGAAAAAATTGCCACCCCAAAATGTAAAATCCTTTTGAAGTATATAAAGATTTTTTATTAGCGCTTAATGGTATATGGTTTCACTATCATTTCAATGATCATAAATTGCTCATGCATTACAATTTCCTACACATTTATCTGTCTTATTGTAAAGCAGCAAAAACACTAGCAAGCATGAAAATAATGAAAGGCCTCATTTGGTTATTGACATAAATATGATTTTTGTTATTTGTCTCATGAGATCTCTTTTTTTGAAAGCATTTAGTTTTTCTCTGGTAAAATGCTGCTAAGAAACAGAAAGCAAATCTGTCGGGTTGTTATTACCTTCATGCTATATTGCATAGGCCAAGGGCTCCTAAAGCAATTCTAGTGAGCCACAGATGATTTTCTGGGATACCCCAGTTTATTTGCATCTGTAGGCTACAGATGACAAAAATCAGCTCTCGACAAGTAACAGAGTCAAATATATCAGTTAAATCAACAATGGACACATACAAAAAAAGCAATACAACATATAAAATTAAGTCAGCAGTTAATAGGTAGTAATAAGTACAACTCATAATCAACAATAATTAGTTATTTAATTATATTTTTTAGAAAAGTGCTGTGAGTGAGGAAAAAGCAGTACTCAAATACAGAATAACTGAAACAGCCTATAGTGCAGTGAAGGATATAACAACATGACCGTAAGGGACCGGTACAGCATGGAACAATAACTCGGCAGAAAGGATAGAAGAGAGCAGTACAAGCCACATGCAGGAAGAGCTAATTAGCTGTTTTTTGCTTAAGGTCTAGGATTAAAGTTTTTTGCTTAAGTGCAAGGATTAAAGGTGCCTACACAGGCCATCCATCCTGCCGCCCCTGTCCCCACTGCGCCCCTCTCTGGGGCATGCAGCAGCTGCAAGGGCTTTGAAACCGCGACACATTGCTTACCTAAAGTCTCCAGCACTGCCTCACGCTTCCTGCCTTCTACAACCTGCCGCTCCCAAGTCTGCGTCGGAGGAGGAAGGAAACGTCAGGTCATAGAAGACTGGAACTGTGATACAGCACTGGGGACTTTAGTAAGCACTGCACTGTGCTGCTGCAGGCTCCAGAGAGATGCAGCGGCGGCAGCCATTGGTGCCCCTGGACACTTGGCACTCTAGGCGACTACCTAGTTTGCCTAAGGGTAATGATGGCCTTGGGTCCAGAATATGTAGATTTATCTTATGTATTTATTGTGGATATTCTGAAAACCCAACTGGTTTTAGAGTCATTAGGCACAAGCTGAACCATTTTGGATTTTGCAGTTTTGAAGCAGTGCAATAAATCTTAATGTTATACTTTATGGGCCAATTTCTTTGCAACTAAATAAGCATTGTATATGGAAAAGCCCCTTTTAAAGATGGGCCTGGACCTTCCACAGGAACAGTTGCTGGAGGGAGGGGGAAGGGATGAACTGCCTGAGATGCATGCCAGGACTTAATTTTGAAATCCCGATGTAAATTTGATTTTGTGTACCTGCATACTATGTGGAGTAAAAGATCCTGATGGCAGCTTCCAGCCAGCATATTTTTAAAGGAATAGAAGCTGAAAAAGTGGGGTCAACAAATATACTGTATCCAATCCAAAGGTTGAGCCTTTATAGTAAGCCATCAGAAGAACCTTTAAACAAAGAATTTTTGTTGTACTACTTAAGATCATGTAATCAATATCTGCATAATCAATATCTGCAAATCCCGGTCCAGTTTACTCATTACAAATACTTTGAGTGACCATAAAACCTTATTTTAAGATAGTGGAAAATGAGGAGGAGATTTAATAGGTCCTCCATTTTCTGCTATTTTATAATAAGGTATTATGGTCACTAAAAGGATTTGTAACGAGTAAAATGGACTGTGATGTATAGCTTATGCAGATATTGATTACCATATGATCCTAAGTAGTCGACAAAAAAAAGTTATTTTCTTTGTTTATAGGCTTACTATAAGGGCTCAACCTTTCGACTGACTACAGTATTTTTAAAGAGAGCTTTATGGGTAGTTTACCTTTAAAAATTGGCTCACAGGTCTGTGGGTAAACAGTACCCTGAGTCTCGAGTACAAGGAGACTCAATGTTGCTCTTTCTCCTTTAAAGACCAGCTCATTGATCTATATAAACTTCTTTTCTTTAACGAGTCAGAAAAAATGAATAAAAAGTTGGATAGCAGCCACTTACCCTCAGTAATCCATCAATCCTTTTGTTTCTTCAGCTAATCACAAAATGCAAACTGAGTGTTCCTTTTATTTTGCCAATGTAGCACAGAGCCGCAGAGATAAACCAGCTGCTTGACTCTTAATCTTTCTCTACAAATTCATTAGAAGAGACAATCCTAGTTATACGTTGATTAAAGTAACCTTTCCTGTTTCCAAAGAGAATTTGTTTATCTTCCTTCCGTTTTCCATAGCAACATTCTCTGAACATGCATGTGCAATCTTTTAAACTGTCCTACTTGAAATATTACTGTTGACTAATCCCATCAATGATCATCTTATCTTGTCTGAGTTAATTCTCCAAATGCTCTTGTAGTAGTACAACTTGTTCTTCTATGTTATCTAGAGTTTGGTACAATCTCTTTCACAAATGCTCAGAAGCATGGATAGCTAATTCTTTCTGCAATGAAGAAGAGACAGCTCTTTTTGTTGGCTTGAGGATGCATTCACTTTGGTTTGGTGAAATGTAGTGCTTTATTGATGAAATACTTTGTCCCTCAAATTTACATTTTCACCATATTCACAACAATCAAGTGTGCAACAAATAGGCAGTATAAATTTAACTGACTAAACTGACATAAATCAAAGTAATGACAGTATGAATTTGGTTTATCTGTAGGTTAGAAAAAAAGCTATTTTTAGCATCTAAGTGTAAAGCCCTATTAGGAATGTGCATTTGTTAGTTGATTTGGTTTGTTAAGGAGCCTTGAAAAATTGTCAGCTACTGCAGGTCTCATTTAAAATAATGGGACCTAGTTTCTAATAAGGTGCATTAATGATGGCAGTGCATGCAGGTGCACTAGCATACAGTAGTGTTTGCAAAAGTCCAGGCTGCGCCGCCGGGCCCCGGTCCCGCGGCCGGCCCAGTAACCGGGTTCCCGGGGCCCGACCACGCGGTAGGCCTCTCTCGTCTGGGGTGCGGGAGGGCTCTGGCTGGGCGGCAGGCGGGGCATCCGCGCTGGGGCTCCACGCTGGTCATGTGGAGCCCGGCGATTGGACCGCGCAGGCGGTCATGGGGGCGGGGCAGCGCGAGCAAGGAGGGATCGCTGGCTGGCGGTCTCCCTCTTCCTGCTTGCTCGCGCTGCGTGAAGGTTTGTGGCTGGGGGCTCCGTTCTTGGTGCATGTGAGTGGGGTAGGCCTTTGCCCCGCGGCGCAACGGGCGTCGGGGGTTTTTTCTTCGTCTTGGGCTCGGGCAGTCAGGAGAGCCGCGGAAACACCTAAAAAAAAAAAAAAAAAAAAAAAAGAATTACCCCGCTAATTCAACCGTGCCGGTTGCCAGTTTCGCAGCGCATGTGCTGGCTTCTGGGCATGTGGGTGATTCTGCCTTCCCCCTTCCTTCGTCCTGTGTGCTGTGTTTGGCGGGGGCTCGGGGTGGGGGGTGCATTGGGTGCCGGGAGTGCTGTGTGCTTCTCCTACCTTAATAAAAAAAAAATATATATATATAACAGAACACCATCACCAGCTTCTGCACATCCCCCCGTTAGCCTTAGCAGTGCTGAGGATCTGGGTGCCTCATGGCCCGGCATATTAGTGGGCGGGGTGGGGGTAATGGGCCGCGGGGCGCTGCTCGGGGGCGGGGAGCTGCGCAGCATGGGGCCACGCCCCTGGGCCGCGGTAGGGCGGCGCGCACCGCTTCCCCGGTACCCAGTGTCCGTCCTGGGGTCAGGCAGGGGCACGGGCGCAGCAGGTCATGAGGGGCCCGGGGCCGGGTGGCCGCTAGGGTGCCTACCGTGCCTGTGAATCCAGCCGTGGGCGCACTGCACGGAGCGCCGGTCCCTCACCCGGGGCTGTTGGGCGGTGTTGGCACGCCGGCGGTGTTCGGGGGCGGGGAGGATCCTGGCTGCCCGGTTGTTGGCGGGGCTGGGCCCCCGGGGATTCCGGCCGCTGACCCGTCTTCGGAGGATGCGGTTGGCAGGCCCTCTGGTTTGTCACCGCCACCGGTCGATGGGTGCCGTTCCCCTCCCCCTCCCGGCTTCTTTGGTCCCACGGGCCCGTGGGCGTATGGGGCTGTCCCGTGGGGGGGTTTAGGGCACTAGGGGGGGCTGGTTCGGTGATGGGCATGGGGTGGCGGGGAGTGCTGCTGCATGGGATGCCGGTGGTCTGGGGTCTTCGGCACATTGTTGGGGGGCCGGGCCGAGTGCAGCGCCTAGTACTCCTGGGGCTCTGGCTGCTGTTTTTTCTCCTTTCTCTTCGCAGGTCCCGTGGAATTCGACGCCTTCGACGTCCATGGCTGCTTCTGCCAGGCTGGTTGGATCAGGTCCTTCGAGTTCCGTGAATGAGCTGGTCGCTGTGGCGCCTGGAATGTCTCCTGGGAGTGCCCCAGTGGACTCCTCCGGTGGGGTTGGTGAGTATGCGGGGGTCTCTGGGGCTGCGGGAGGGGCCCTTGATGCCATTCCGGGTTCTGTTGTGGCGACAAAAGCAAAGGCTAAGCATAGGCGGGGTCATCGTTGTCGGCGGGCGTCTTCGTCTTCCTCTTCCTCGACGTCGTCCTCGGCCTCCTCGCACGGCTCGGCTCCTGCGACGGCTGACGCTGGGGTGGGCGTGGGGACCTCCATCGTACGTTGCGCGGAGTTGTGGGAGGGCGTTCCGCGGAAGTTGCACCGGCGGATCAAGCGTCGCAAGTACATTGATATCTTCCATCTGCTCGACGGTCGGAAGTGTTCCGGTGAGAGCAGGAAGAAGCGCAAGGAGGATGAGAAGGCGGGTAGGGTGCGTAAGGTCTCTCGCAATACTCTTAATTGGACCCGTGCCTTCTTGTGCTTAGCGAGTGTCTGGGGTCACTATTTCCCGGATCAGTACGGGGCCTTGTTGGTTTACGCCGATAACATTTTGGCGGCGTCCCAGGCGCACGAGGGGTGGGCCTGGTTGAATTATGACGAGTTTCGGGACCAGATGGAGAATTGTCACTTGTGGGGGACGAAGGACATCAATCTTTGGTTGACACAGATGTCCGCGAAGGGCCGGGTTGGGGGAGCGGGTGCCGCGGTCGGAAAGGCGGGGTCATCTCCGGTCCTGTCGGGGGGGCGTTCCTTTCGATCCTCAGTCTCCGCCCTGCCCCAGTCCAGGGGGGGGCCATTGGGGGGGACGTTTGCTGGCGCTTCAACAAGGCGTCCTGCCCATTCCCCGACTGCAAATTCAAGCACGCTTGCTCCTTGTGTGGGGGCACACATGCGGCCACGAAGTGTAGCAGAAAGGGGGTCGCGGGAGCCCCTGCCGGGGGTAAGTGAGGCGGTGGGTGGGGCGATGGCCCCTACTCCCGTGAGGGTCGAGGCGATGCGCCCGTGGTTGGTGGAGTACGGGCGGTCCCGTCGCGGGAGGGCATCTGGCTTGCTCTTAAGGGGGTTCTCGGGAGGCTTTCAAATCCCTGTCCAGGGTGCGTCCGCACGGGGGGGGGGGCTTCGCAACGCTGGTTCTGTGCAGGAACACGGGGATTTCGTGCGTCGGAAGTTCTCGGAGGAGTGCGCACTGGGTAGGGTGGCGGGCCCCTTTCCGGCGCCCCCCTTTTCCCCGTTCACGGTCTCGCCGTTGGGAGTGGTTCCCAAGAAGGAGCCGGGCAAGTTCAGGTTGATACACAACCTCTCTTGCCCTCCGGGCGATTCTGTCAATGACCTCATACCTCGCGAGCTCTGTACGGTACATTATGCTTCTTTCGACACGGCCGTTTCCCTTGTGCGCCAATGTGGGCCCGGTGCCCTGCTCGCCAAGGTGGACATCGAATCGGCTTTTCGTTTGTTGCCGGTGCCTCTTTCGGCTTTCCCTTTGCTCGGTTTTCGTTTCGAGGCGCAGTTCTACTTTGATAAGTGCATGCCTATGGACTGTGCGATCTCTTGCGCTTACTTCAAGGCTTTTAGTACTTTCTTGCATTGGGTTGTGGAGCAGCAGTCGGGGGTCTCAAGTATTGTGCACTACCTCGATGATTTCTTGTTTGTCGGGCCGGAGCGGACCTCTACCTGTTCCACTCTCTTGCGAACTTTCCTGAGCTTGGCCTTTGACTTTGGCATTCCCATTGCGGCCAATAAAACCGTGGGACCGGTCACTCGCCTCACCTTCTTAGGCATCGAAATCGATACGGTTGTGATGGTTGTGCGCTTGCCGGCGCCGAAGGTCCAGCGGCTTCGCGAGTTGGTGGCCTCGGTCGGCTCTGCCACTAAGATTTCCCTCCAGGTCCTTCAGTCGTTGGTCGGGCATCTCAATTTCTCTTGCCGTGTCCTTCCCATGGGGCGTCCCTTTGCGCGGCGCTTATCTTTGGGTATGGCGGGAGTGCGTCTCCCTCATCATCGGATCCGGGTATCTGCGGGGGTGCGTGAGGATTTGCGGGTCTGGGATGCGTTCCTGGCCGGTTTTGACGGTTGCTCCGTGCTTCAGTTGCCTGAGCTCTCGAATCTCGACCTGCGTTTGTTTACAGATGCGGCTGGAAGTTCCGGTTTCGGTGCCTTCTGTCACGGTGCTTGGTGAGCTGAGCCTTGGCCTGCGGATTGGGTACGGTCCGGTTTGACCCGGAACATCACCACCTTGGAGCTTTTCCCGATAGTGGTGGTTTTTTGGGTATGGCCGGACCGGCTGCATGATCGGCGGGTTGTGTTCTGGTGCGATAATGCCGCGGTGGTCGAGGTCATTAACCAGCATGCGCCTCGATGTCCGAGGGTAGCTTCATTGAGGAGGGTCTTCGTGTTGGCGTGCTTGCGCCTGAATGTCACCGCTCGGGCACGGCATGTGCCGGGCTCACAGAATTCCATTGCTGACGCTTTGTCCCATTTTCACTGGGCGCTGTTCCGGCGGTTGGCTCCAGGGGTGGATGAGCTGGCTTCACGGGTCCCGGAGCATCTCTGGAAGGTTGGGACCCTGACATAATGTCCTTGCTGGCCGCGTCGGTGGCGCGCAATACTTGGGCGATGTACCGGCGGGGCTACACACAGGTGAGTGCGTTTGTAAGCACGCTGGGCTGGTCCGGGGGGGCGGTACCCGACGGATTGATTGGCCGGTTCGTGTTGTGGGCCAAGGAGGGGGGCTGGGCTCGGTCGGCAGTCATGGGAGTGTTGGCGGGATTTTCCTTCTTTTGCAAGGCCGCTGGCTGGGGTAACCCTCGCGTATCCTTTTTGGTCCGGCGGTTGCTCGCTGGTTGGGCTAGGGTGCACCCAGGTGTCTCATGAGCTTTTGCTGAAAATCTGCGAGGCTTTACCGCGCGTGGCGACCTCCAGTTTTGACCAACAAAAAAAGCACAGTCCACGTACCAACAGCAACCCAGTAAAAACCGTGGAGGCAAGGAAGGAACTATAATACCACCTTTATTTCATAAAGCCAGGCCCGACACAGGCCGTGTTTCGTTTATGCCTTCCTCAGGGGCTTTGGCTATAACAACATATAAAAAATTCATTTAAAACAAACAAATTCATCATAAATATACATATATAAGGCACTCAAAACACTAAAAAATTCATAAAAACTGTAAATAAATAATTAAATAAATAATTAATTAGATACTAACTGCTAAAGTACAGCGAAAGTCTGTGAACCAACAGACAGATAAATAAATAAATAATTAATTAAATGACTGTATACGTATGATACGTGTATAATCACATATATAAGAACTTATAGACACATGGTCACACTAATAAATACTCAATAACTTAATAAATTAGTGACACACAATGAAGTATCTATTTACTCTAAATGAATCCAAATAATAATAATAAATAACATATATATAAAAAGTACATATCATACGTATAAAACCATACAGTTATAAAACTCGACTGAAAAAGTTAAATGGCTAAAAAGATCATTAACTAAAAATTGAAAATAAATCAATAAAGATTATTATGTAGTAAATGAACTAAAAAATATATTTTATTTTAATTAATTAAATCACCCATTTATAAACCTATTTGTGACCAAGAAACAACATAACCCACAATTTGATGTACTGAAAATCATTTATCACATTCTTACCTATATGATTTTTCTTGCCACAATGATAGCTGAAGGGAAAAGAGGAAAGAAAATAGAAGAGCTAATCCAATTAACTGTACCCTATAAAAATCTTCAATGGTACAAAAATCAATAATAACCATAACTAAAATTATAAAAATAAAAATAAAAATTATAATAATGAAGAAATAAAACAGAAAACTACACTACTGGAGGAAACGCTGAAGCCAGGAAAACGCAACAGGCCTGGCTTTATGAAATAAAGGTGGTATTATAGTTCCTTCCTTGCCTCCACGGTTTTTACTGGGTTGACCTCCAGTTTTGAGGCAGTCCTGTTTCATGCGCTGTTTACTACGGCTTTTTTTGGTGCGTTCCGGGTGTCCGAGCTCGTCCCTAGGTCCGCAAGATGGGGGGCTTTTGGTGGGCTCGATGCCGCGCACGTCTGGGTGGATTCAGCGCAGGCGCGGATCTTCTTACCGCAGTCGAAGACGGATCAGTCTGGGAAAGGGGGCTGGGTCCTCTTAGGCGCCATCTCTCCCTTGTTATCCTGCCCAGTTCATGCACTGTGCAACTATGTGCAGCGGCGGTCGGCAGCACATGGCTATTTTTTTATTCACGCTGACGGCAAGCCGGTGACTCAGTTCCAGTTTACGGCTGTGCTGCGTCTGGTGCTGCGTGCCTTGGATCGTGCTGATCGGTGTTACGCTTCGCATTCGTTCCGGATTGGGGCAACTACTAGTGCGGCGGCCTCGGGCCTGGACGCGCGGGTTATTCAGCGCATTGGCCGGTGGCGTTCAGGGGGCATATGCCGGGTATGTTCGCCCATCGGCCCCCGGCGGCGCGGAATAGGGCTGGGTGGTGTCCTGGCTGTGGTCCGCTCGCAAAAGGGGGGGGGGGGCTCGGGGTACTAATGTCTTCTCTTCCTATTTCAGAGTTGCCTGCTGGTGGCAGTCTGCTTTTTTCTGCTTTCAGATGGTGTGTGCTCCGGAGCAGGACTTACTCCTAAATGACTGGCAGGAGGCATTGGAATCGTGGTGTTGGTCGCAGCTTTCGGTGGTGGGGGCGGCGCAAGGATAGTGGTCTACCTTGTGCCGGTAGCGGGGTGGCGAGCAGGTGCTCGCTGACCCGGCGGAGCATTTCAGGTTGAGGCCGCTTTCCACGGGAGCGGCACTGCTCTTTAGGTTGGGGGAGACGTCCTGGCTGGGGTCTCTGCCCGGAAAAATTGGCAACCCTTGAGCCGGCCTTTGCTAATAACATGGCGAGGCGGGCGATAGGGGGCAATGGGGGGTGGATGATGCACCACTTTGCTAGAAACGGCTGGTGGGGGGCATCATCCGGATGACGGGGTGGGGGGGGTGTTTTTGTTATTGTTATAAATGCTGAGTTGGCCCTTGTTGGGTTGGTGTTTTGATACCGTTAAATAAAAGCTGTGACCAAGCAATTTTGCACCAATGCCTGATGTCAGTGTGCTCTGTCAAAGGGTTAGGGGTTGTGGGTGGATAGATGTGGTGGGGGAACAAGGCGGGGTTGGGCATCCGGATACCTCGGTTATTGATTTTATGGGTATTAAACTATGAATTACGAATTTAAGAACGGTCAGACCAAAGGTCTATCAAGTCCAGTATTCTGTTTCAGCAGTGGCCAATTCAGTTCACAAGTACCAAACCATTCCCAAAAGTAGCCATTTCCATGGTATTTATCCTCCGGGATAAGCTGTGATTTTCTCTTGAAGTACATTAATGACTCTTTATGCATTGTTTCTCCAGGAATTTGTCCAAACCTTTTTAAACCCAGCTACACTACCTGCTTTTTATCACATCAGCCGGTAAGGAGTTCCAAAGAATAATTATACATTGAGAGAAAATATTTTCTCTTATCTGTTTTAAATAGACTACTTTGTAGCTTCATGGCATGATCCTAGTCCTTGTGTTTTTTTGAAAGGGTAAGCTATTTATTTGCGTCTACCCATTTCACTTTACACAGGATTTTATAGACTTGTCTTATCTCCCTGCAGCTGTTTCTTCTCCATGCCAAAACTGCCAGCTTCTTTAGCCTTTTCTCTTAGGAGAGCCATTCTATCCCCTTTATTATTTTGGTGACCCTTCTCTGTGCTTTTTCTAATGCTGCTAGACCTTTTTTGAGCTGCAGAGACCAGAATTGTGCATACTACGCAAGGTGCGGTCATATAATGGAGCAATAAAGAAGCATTGTGATATCTTTTGTTTTATGTTCTATTCCATTTGTAATGATTCCTATCATTCTGTTTGCTTTTTTTCATTGCCACTGCACACTGAATTGAAGATTTCAATATATTGTCCACAATCACACCCAGATCCTTTGTTGGTTGGTGACTCCTAATGTGGAACATAGCACTGTGTGCCTATAGTTCTGTGTTATTCTCCCCTACATGCATCACTTTGCACCTGTCCACATTAAATTTCATCTGCCATCTGGATTCCCAGTCTCCCAATCTTCCACGGTCCTCCTGCAATTTCTCACAATCCACGTGAAATTTAACAACTCTGAATAATCCAGTGCCACACATATACAATTGATTTACGTGCCTTATAAAGTGGGCATGCGGGTTAAAAATTCTTTTTTTACACAAATACATGAAATGATTTGAAAAATAAATTGGGGGAAAAGGCCATATTTTTCAAAAATGATCTGAAACTTTGCCTGAATACATCCCTCCTTTCTAAGCACATATTAGTATGTATATGTATGATGTGTGTGTGTGTGTGTGTGTGTTTGTAAATATAAAGTCATGGGTCACCGTCATCTGCTGCTGGCCATATTGTTGAGAATATGCCCTCTGCTCAATGTAGTGCTTACACAGTCTTTTACTCCTTGTGGATAAACTTAACAGGTTACCCACAATAATGGAAAGGTCCTTTTATATAGCTTTCCAGTCTTCTACTAAAAGTGTCACAGAACAGAAAAGTGTCAAAATAAATCAGTACTGTACTTGAAATTTCAGCGCAGTACTATGCAGTGCTTGAAAACGGTCGGGTATGGTCATGCCCTGTTGTCTGTGTGATATGGGTTGACCATAAGAAGTGCTTTCCAAATAGAGAGCTGCAGATCTTGAAGAATCTGGCGTACTAGCAATACTGTCATTTCCTTGGGTGCACTGCAGGCTTCTAGAATAGATTGAAAGTTGTCTTAGCAGCGGTTAGATTGGGGGATAGGGCTAACACTTTGGACATTTTCTGTAAGAATTTTGGATGGGAATACTCACTGGAAGGGCTGCTTTGGGGGAACATCACCAGTTTGACCCCTAGCAGGATCAGCATCCTGTTCTGAGATGTGGATCCCAATTTTGTAAAGAGGCTGTGCTCCCAGGGGAGCAGTATCCCTCTTGAAAATTTTCTGTGTGGAAGATTGCAGGTGACCGTTCCTCCTCAAAGTGAAGGGGGAGGGCTTTGGAGGAGATTTGGGATGTTTGTTAGAGGGTCCTCTATGGGACTACAGGGATGAGGTAGTGCCAAGAGTTTTAAAGTGGAATTTGGAGGACAGCAGCAGTGTCATGTACACATTTGGCAATATCTGAGGGAGAGCAACACGAGAAATAGCAATCGGTAATTCCTGTTTCTAGGCTTAAGCCTCCGGTACTAGGACTGGCATGGCAAGAGAGGCCAGAGCCAATGGACCACCTGAGGTGGGCTGTGGCTTTGGGGGCACAGCCAGTGCAAGGATTCAAGGTGCTGTAGGTGGGCCTTACATCTTGCTGCCCTGCCCCCACTGCTGCCACTGTCGCCCCTCTCTGGAGCCTGCAGCGGTGGCAATAGTTCCCAAACCACAACACTGGTGCTGGGTCGTGGTTTTCTTCACTTGCTATGTGCTGTTTCTGCCCCCTCTGATACTGCTTCCATCAGAGGGGGGTGGTAACGGCACATAGCAAGAGAGGGAAACCACAATGCAGCACCAGAGTCTACTAGTAGGCATTGCATTGCAGTTTGGGGGCTATTGCTGCCGCTGCAGGCTCCAGAGAGGGACAGTGTCAATGGGTGCCCCCGGAGGGCCACACTCTAGATGACCATCTAGTTCAACTAATAGTAGTGAACAGCCCTGGTTGTGGGGCTATTGGCCCTTATGGGGCCATTTCCTCTCCAGAATCTGACAGGAAGGTTTCAAATGCTGCTTTTTCTGTTTGTGCTTAGCAGTGGCAGCATGGAGATCTAACTGTGGCTGGTTATGTTTTGGAGTGCCTGCCTTGTGCAGTCTCCTTGGAAGCCATTTTAGATGAAGAAGTCTGCTTGTCAGCACCTGCCATAACCACCGAAGGTGTTGGAGTTGAGCCTCGGTCCTGATTTGCAGAACCTTGCTGCTGATTGAGAGAAGCCAATGACAGGAGAGAAACAACACCTGTCAGCATGGCAGACACCAATGAAATATTGGGATCCACTGTCTGAGCCTGTGCTTGGGCTAAGTAGGGTCCTTGTAGCCATATTTGAAAGTTTTCCCAGTCAGAATTCCTGTGTACCAGCTGCACCGCTAAAAGGAGAGCAAGATTGTGATTGCGCAATTGGCACTAAGAAAATAATAAAAATCCTGGCAGAGATTTTTTTTACTGTAGTGTTTCAGAGGAAGAGGAAGGCTCGATTTAATTGCTGCATAGAAAAAGACAGACTGAAGGCTCATTGGCTACTGCAATGGGGCGGGAACAGCTCCACACCTCTGCAAAATAAGTCTTCAAACTTCCTTTTTAGAGGGAGGAGGGCTCCACGCTCACTAGCTCCATCAAGGGACACCAACAGGGAGCGTGGATGCATGATCTTTCCTGTCTACAGTGAACACATGTCAATTTTTATTCCACCCAGACCACGCCCCCAACATGCCACCATGCATTTTTGGCATGATATGGACAGTCGTGTGTACATTGAGCTTTTTCTAAAATGGCCATTTATATGTGGATGCAATTTGCACATGTAAATGATCACAATTGTACTTGTAAATCAAAAGAAGAACGTCTAAAATAACTGCCTTTGTGAATAGGGTGATACTTTAGTGTATCTACTTTTAAACACCAAAGAAATCATCATCCTTTTGTGAATAACACCAATGTTCTGAAAAGTTTCCATCATTAGGTAATTGTCACAACTTAGGAAAACCCATCTTCCCCACTTCTTATGCAAGAGTTTAGACAAAAGGTTTGAGAGAAGGCAAAGCTATCTTTCTATTTGGCTGTTAGTATGTTATGTTTGCTATATATTATTTTATATCTAACCTTGAAGTTATTAGTTATGTTTTGGATTTTATATTTTTATGGTATTGGTTTATATATATTTTATTATTCCCTGGCTCCTTGGAAAAGGATGTATACATCTTGGATCTGTAAATCAGAAGGCAGCCTTCCTCTCATTTATCTGAACTCTTCTTTTTCATATCATGGACTTTCTCTTATAGAGTAAATTAATATCTTCATCAACATTAAATTATAATAATTCATGTACTAATTTCAGAGAACTCTGTTTTTTGATGGTCAGGTTGTATCTACTTGTAATTTATTATCAGAAGTTGTTATATAGTTCAACTCTTTGTGTATGATAATTTTAATGGGTCAAGAAGCCTTCCACTGAACTGCTGCCAGTGCAGAGATATTCAGCAACCAGATCTTTGGAGGATTGAGTGCCTTAATATAGGAGATTTGGTTTATGTTGTATGGACTTGTAAGGAAATTGTTGTTTGTGTTTAGACTCAATAGACATTTTGTAAAGAGTCTCTTCAATTTGAGTTATAGAAACAGAACAAATCAAATAAACTTGGCACTTGAAATTTTATAGAATTTAGTAACATAGAAAAATGACGACAGAAAAAGACCACATGGCCTATCTAGTCTGTCCTTCCATATCAACAACTACAACAGTCCCCTTTTTTTGTTTAGAGATCCTCTGTGTTTGTCTCATGCTTTTTTGAATTCAGATATTGTCCTCATCTCTACCACCTCCATTGGGAGACTATTCGATGAATCCACCACTCTTTCCGTAAAGAAATATTTCCGCATATCACTCCTGAATCTATCCCCTTTCACCCTCATCCCATGTCCCCTCATAGCAGAACTTGCTTTCAATCGAAAGAGGCTCTCCTCCTGTGCATTTATGCCATGGAGGTATTTAAATGTCTGTCATATCACCTCTATTCCACCTTTCCTCTAAGGTGTACATATTAAGATCCTTAAGTTTGTCCTCATATGCTTTATAATGAAGATCACTAACCATTTTAGTAGCCATCCTTGGACCGTCTCCATCCTGTTTATATCCTTTTGAAGATGCGGTCTCCATAATTGCACACAATACTCCAAATGAGGTTGCACCAAAGACTTATACAGAGGCACTATCACCTCCTTTTTCTGCTAGTCATTCCTCTCCCTATGCACCCAACCATCCTTCTAGCTTTTGCTGTCACCTTTTCTACCTGTTTAGCTACTTTAAGATCATCAGACACAACCACACTGAGGTCCTGCTCTTCTTTAGTGGACAAAAATACTTCACCCCCTATACTATATTGCTCCCTTAGATTGCTGCAGCCCAAATGCATGACCTTGCATTTTTTAACATTAAATCCCAGCTGCCAAATTCTAGACCATTCTTCAAGCTTAGCTAGATCCCCTCCTCTTGCTATCTATGCCTTCCTGGGTGTCTACTCTATTGCAGATTTTGGTATCATCCGCAAAGAGGCAAACCTTACCTGACAGCCCTTCTGCTATATCACTAACAAAGATGTTTAAAAAATCGGACCAAGGACAATTCCCTGGGGCACACACCACTGGTAACTTCCTTCTCATAGTGAGCTCCATTTACCTGTACTCTTTGTCGCCTCCCACTCAACCAATTTCTAACCCAAGCAGTAACTTTAGGGTCCATCCCTAGGGTCCTCAGTTTGTTTATAAGTCACCTGTGAGGAACAGTGTCAAAGGCTTTACTGAAATCTAAATACACCATATCTAGAGCTCTCCCTCGGTCCAACTCCCTAGTCACCCAGTCAAAGAAATCAATCAGATTTGCCTCTGGTGAATCCATGCTGCCTCAGATCCTGTAATCCACTGGACTCCAGAAACCTCTCTATTTTCTCTTTCAGCAGCATTTCCAATAATTTACTCACCGCCGAAGTTAAACTAACCGGCCTGTAGTTTTCAACCACATCCTTACTTCTGCTTTTGTATAAAGGGACCACATGAGCCTCTCTCCAGTCCTTTGGCATCACTAACGACTCCAAAGAGGCATCGAAAAGATCAGTCAGTGGAGCTGCTAGAACATCCCCAAGATCCCTCAGTATTCTAGGGTGAATCCAATCTGGTCCCATCGCTTTGTCTACTTTAAGTTTAGCTAGTTTCTCACGATCACAGTCTTCTGAAAATTGTTCAAGATGCCCCTCTCTTCTGTTCCTGTTTGTGGGTGTTATCTGAGGTCCTGTTCCTGGTTCTTCATCTGTGAACATAGAACAGAAATATTTGTTAAGCAATTACGCTTTATCCTCATCAGCTTCTACATATTCCTCCCTTTCACCCTTGAGTCTGACAATACCACTTTTGCCGTTCCTCTTCTCACTAACACATCTGAAAAATGTCTTATCCCCCCATTTTATTGCATTGGCTATTTCCTCCTCTTTTTTATCATTTATTTATTGAATTTTCCATATTACAGCAAGAATAATAATAGTACAATCTTGCAAGAAAAAACAGAAACATGACCACAGAAAAAGACCACATGGCCTATCTAGTCTGTCCTTCCATATCAACAACTACAACAGTCCCCTTTTTACCTTTAGAGATCCTCTGTGTTTGTCTCATGCTTTTTTGAATTCAGTTAGTCATCATCTCTACCACCTCCACTGGGAGACTATTCCACGGATCCATTACTCTTTCCATAAAGAAATATTTCCGCATATCACTCCTGAATCTATCTCCCTTCAGCCTCATGCCATATCCCCTCGTAGAAGAACTTGCTTTCAACTGAAAGAGGCTCTCTCCCTGAACATTTATGCCACGGAGGTATTTAAACATCTCAATCATATCACCTCTATCCCGCTTTTCCTCTAAGGTGTACATATTAAGATCCTTAAGTCTGTCCTCATATGCTTTATAATGAACACCACTAATCATTTTAGTAGCCACCCTCTGCACCGACTCCATCCTGTTCACATCCTTTTGAAGGTGCGGTCTCAAGAATTGCACACTATACTCCAAATGAGGTTGCACCAAAGACTTATACAGAGGCATTATCACCTCCTTTTTTCTGCTAGCCATTCCTCTCCGTATGCACCCAAGTATCCTTCTAGCTTTTGCCGTCGCCTTTTCTACCTGTTTAGCTACTTTAAGATCATCAGACACAACCACGCCTAGGTCCCGCTCTTCTTTAGGGGACAAAAGTACTTCACCCCCTATACTATATTGCTCCCTTGGATTGTTGCAGCCCAAATGCATGACCTTGCATTTTTAACATTAAATCCCAGCTGCCAAATTCTAGACCATTCTTCAAGCTTAACTAGATCCCTCCTCATGTTATCTACATCTTCCTGGGTGTCTATTGCAGATTTTGGTATCATCCGCAAAGAGGCAAACCTTACCCGACAGCCCTTCTGCTATATCACTAACAAAGATGTTAAAAAGAATCGGACCAAGGACACATCAGAGGCATGCAGGTGAAAACAACAATACAGTTAATAATACCAAAATTAACCTTTATCCTGCAAACTTCAAATATAGCCCACATGGGGAAGAAGAAAAGAAAACTTAAACCAGAGTAGGAGCACTCTGGAAAGTAATAGTAATCAGAAAATATTATTAGAGTCAAGTGGCCACAAAGTACCCCGGATATCCCAAATATAGAGAGAAAGAACTAATTATTCTGGGTCTACCACAGAGGAGAGTCTGGCATTAATAAAGGTGCCCAAATCAATTGGATCAGAAAAGGAATATCGAATAGAGTTAAGTATAACCAGGCATCAACAGGGAATCTGCAAGAAAAACACCCCCCCCCCCCAAATACGTAACACTCCTGGTTTATGAAAAAGAAATTTTTTCCGCCGCTTCTGGGTGTTTTTGGTCAAATCAGGAAACATAGATATAGTACGACCAAAGAAAGTCTCCAGACGTTTCTTGAAGAATAGCTTTAAAAGCCAATCTTTATCAGAGACCAGCGCGCACTGCACCAACAAGGTGGAAAAGGTTCCCCCCGGTGTCTTCAAGCAGGCCAGATATATTCAGAATGTCAAAGTCCACATTAGACACTGCTACAGGAACCTCCATATTCTTCTTACCCTGAGGGAGATAATAAACTTACTTAATGGTGGTAACAATTCAAGCGGGACTTTTAAGATCTCCTGCAGGTATTTTTTAAACATATCAAGCACAGTGATTCCAGGCATCTTAGGAAAATTTAAAACACAAAGATTAGCAGCCCTAGAGGCATTTTCCAATACCTCTAGCTTATACTTAATAGCCCCGTTATCCTTACATAGAGCATAAGATGTTTCTGAAACAGTTGCTAGCTGGGTTCCCAAATCATTCAATTGAGATTTCATATAATCACAATCTGTTCAATTTTATCAGCATTATTCTGAATACTGACCACATTCTTTTGGACCCATGCAGATATAGCTGTGGTCTGCGAATGAATCATCGTGGAGAGAGATGCTATGGCTTCCCATATAGATTCCAATGTAAAAGTTTTTTAGGGCGAGCCAGAGTAGGCGAACCGAACACCAAAGGAGTCGAAACCAATTGAGGCGGCAGCTTTCTTTCTGAGATAGCAACTCCAGATACATCTGCTGCTGAAGTTTCGCCCAAAGCCTCCCCGCTATCCTTGGGGGTCAACGGAGCCAATCCACCTGAATTCTCCCCTTCAATGGCACTGGAGTTCTCCCCGTCGGGGAGCCGCCACAACACAGGAACAGGAAGTGGCTCTGGAACAAGTGGGTGAACTGGCAGAGTCCTTTGCACAGGAGAGAGAGAGGTTTCACTGCCCAATGGGAGCACCGAAGTCGTCTCCATCGACATGACCAAGCCGGCTCGTATCTCCTGACGTTGATTTTTGTACAATCCATTGGGTAAAGTCCATGTGTACAGTTGCTGCTTATGTTGCTGGAAGAAGGTGTTTGACATGAATAGATTGTTGGTCTTGCAGAATACTATCAGTCTTTCTCCGGCTTCATTTCTATTGCCAAGTCCATATTTCCAACCAATTTACTGCCACCTTTGTTGCCAACCTTTGCTTTCCAGTCACCAATGACTATCAGGATATTCTTTTTGAATGTTCTGTCAATTTCAGTTTGTACTTGTTCATAGAACTCATCAACTTCATCTTCTTCTGCAGCTGTTGTTGGGGCATATTCCTGGATTATAGTTGTGTGGATGAGCATTCCTCGTAGACAAATAGAAATTAGGCATTTACTGATTGCATTGTATTTCACTACAGTTCTTGCAAGTTTCTTCTTGATTATAAATGCAACACCATTTCTTCTGTCTTTCATTTCCAGCATAGTACTGATCATCAGACAAAAAGTGCCCGATGTCAGTCCATTTCAGTTCGCTGACACCCAACAGATCAAGTTGTACACGTCCCATTTCATTCTTGACCACCTCCAATTTCCCTTGGTTCATGCTTGGTACTTGTATGTCCCAATATGTAAGACATCTTTGCAACTTCTGACTCTCTTTTTATGCGCAGCTATCTGTGCCAATATCTATTTTCTATTAAAGTACATAGTATTGCAAAGTGCAAATTAAAATGAAAGTTGAATGTTTAAAAATGTACTGTGCATGTCATGCCCTACTTACACCCATCCCCCTGCCCCAAAATTTCAACTATTTATTCTGAGTTTATTTAATAATGTGTGTTTTTGATTGGGGTTAACACAGTATTTTGGTTAATAGAAAACATACTGATGTGAAGTATTTCATAAGAAAGTTTGGAATCTGTACAAAAATCTGTTTCTGCTTTAAAAACAAACCATGTGGTGCTATTGTTTGACCTGAATATTTATACATACTTTGCCCTTTGCTGTGTCTGTCCTCTGTGCACCTACTTGGATCAATATGTGTATGTACCATGCGTTCACAATATAAACAGTTCAAGGGATAATGGCATCTGTTCATACCAAAGAACATGATTCTAGAGAGGTGTGCTTGAAATAATCCAGATGGACTTCTTGGAAAACAGACTAAGATAAGCTGAAAGTTTTGCATCACCGTTTTTTTGTGTTTGACCCGGCAGTTTCCCGATGCTACTTTTTTACTTCCAGCTCAATCAGAATCAAGGCTGGGATCTAGCACCATATGCAATTAACCCTTTCAGACCTGGATTTTTTCACTGACACCATATATATATATATATATATATATATATATATGGAATTCAATGGATAAAATGACGTCCATTACAGTGGACATTCGGTCTGAAAGGGTTAACTTGGGAATTTTCCCTTTGAAAATTGCCCATGGGCAAAAAGAATCCATGGACTGGATTTTCAAATCTACTTATGGTGTTTCCACAGCCACCCTAGAAGAGCCTCCCCTGAATGTGGTCAGAAGTACCTGCGCTATAGAACTCTTTTTCTATACTTTAATTGGATTGAGTGATGGAAATTTTCATACAAATTACCCAAGTAAATGGCTTTCAGAATTGTTCTTTTATATGATTGTAAATGGATTTTATTATACTTGTGTCTAAAGCAGTCTGTATTCAACAAACTCTCAGGCCTCGATGCAGCAAAGTGCACACAGGTTAGCTCCGTTTTAGCGCACAATGTTGTGTGCTACCAATGCAAGAACAAGTTTTGTATATCAGTGAACGGTGTGCAAGCCTCAAGCAGACAGCAGCACATTTAGATAGATGCTGATGATGCTGTGCAGCACAGAAATGCGCAGAAAACCAGAAGACCGAGCTCAACAATGGGACTTTAACACGAGGTCTGAGGCGATGTTAAGAGTTAGCTCATAGGACTGCAGTCAGGGCTAGTGAGGAATTTGTCTGTTTCTTTCTCACAGAGTGCCCACAACTGTTTTCTGGTTTTGCTGAAGCGAGTGCTGAAAAAGAATGGCAGGGAGGTGTGCTGGACCAATTTTATGTGCATGTGCTGGAACAACATTATTCTGAGTATGAGCATAGATGTGATTCCTAGCAGAACTTCTGTGCAGAATAATATTACGTCGTGCACTAGATAGCATTCCAGCACAAGTGTCAAGATATAGGTGCTGCTAATGCGGACCCTTGTGCACATGCATCTGGCTTGTTCTCTTTGTTTAGCACAGACTTTGTGCACGGCTTATATGCCTGCTCTTTGCTCGCAGCCCTGGTAAGCAAAATGTTTGCATTTAGTGCTGCTGAATATCCCCTCCTAATCTGCTTAAATATCTCATCATTAACAAGGTAGCAGGGGGCGTTCTCGGGGTGGCAAGTTAGCTAAACCGCATAAGTTAGGACAGGTGAAAGGTTGCCCTAACTTTATGTGGTTTTGCAATCCGGCTAGTGGCTAGATTGCTCTTTTTTACAATCTGGTGAAACCCGATATTCGTTGTTGATTGCTGGATATGCACGGGCACCGAATATCTAGATATAACTTAAAGCGGCGACGGCCAGCTGGCTGCCACTGCTGAAATGCCCCCCTTCAGTTATAGGGAAATGATTAAAACACAAAAAGGTTTTAAGACGGATGAAGATACATGGATGTAAGATGAGAGCATTTCCCTGACGCATTATTTTATATCAAAGCAGAGTTGCCTTGTCTGTCGGATTAGGATTATTAAGAGAGGGAGTCTATGAACTATAGTACAAGAATGTATTTCAGATAAGTGCTGATGTTATAAGTATATTAAAGAACTGATGAAACATTTGTGGGCCCCATGGAGATATATGAATTGCTGTATCTTTTGAAGGATGTTCTACTTTCAAATATAAAAACATGTTTGGATTGGGACTGATGATGATAGCAAAGCCTGTCATGGTGAGAAAACCCTCCGTTGGCTTGCTCTCTTGAGTTCCACTAATCAAATTTAATAAAAGGCCCTTATAAAATAGTCATAAAATTGGCTTATTATCTTTCCCCCCCAAACCCATATCTCCTCTTTCTCCTTTCTCTATTTCTGTGGATAAAGCACAGTTACTTACCTGTAACAGGTGATCTCTGGGAACAGCAGGAATTAGTCTTCACATATGGGTACGTCGGAACCGACGGAGCCGGCGCGGGAAAGCTCCCCAGCTTTTCAGATGAAAAGCTTTTGGGGCTTCCCACAGCGCATGCGCGCTGCCTTCCCGCCTTCCTTACCAGCTCTCTTCAGTTCGAGTTTATAGCTGAGACAATAGAGAGAGGAAAGGAAGGTAGATAGATAGAAGATACAACTCCTAGGGGAGGTGGGTGGGTTGTGAGGACTAATTCCTGCTGTTCCCAGAGATCACCTGTTACAGGTAAGTAACTGTGCTATCTCCAGGAACAAGCAGGAATAAGTCCTCACATATGGGGACTCCCTAGCTAAGATGCCTGGGAGATCCCCCTCCAAGGGTAAACCATCTTCGTATGGATCTCAGGCATCCATTCAGGGAAGGTGGGCAGGAGTTGCTTAAAACAGGTGTTTGAGGACAGCCTGACCAGACAAGGCATCCCGGCGGGAGTCCTTGTCCAAACAGTAATGGGCTGTGAAGGTATGAACCGAGGCCCAAGTGGCTGCTCGACAGATCTGATCGATGGATACAGAGTGAAGATGAGCCATAGAAGTAGCCATGGCTCTCACATTGTGAGCTGTGACATGGCCTTCCAGAGAAATATTCTTACTCTGGTAAGCAAAAGAAATACACTGAGCAATCCAATTGGAAAGTGTACGTTTGGAGACTGGAAGTCCCAAATGAGAAGGATCAAAAGCCACAAAAAGTTGGGAAGACTTTCGATGTGGCTGAGTCCTGTTGAGGTAAAAGGCAAGAGCTCTTTTACAGTCAAGAGTATGAAGGTTCCTCTCTGCACTGGATGCATGAGGAGCCGGAAAAAAAACAGGTAGATATACCTCTTGATTAAGATGAAAAGGCGAGATCACTTTGGGCATAAAGTGGGGATGCGTCCTAAGGACCACCTTATCATGATGAAATCTGGTATAAGGTGGATTAGCCACCAAAGCCTGCAGTTCACTGATGCGGCGAGCCGAAGTGACTGCAATAAGGAAAAGAATCTTCCAGGAAAGAAAGTTCAGGGAGGTAGAAACCAAAGGTTCAAAAGGTGGCTGCATAAGCTGACCCAGAACTAGGTTTAAGTCCCATGCCACCGGAGGTGGGCGGATGGGAGGCTTAGGGTCAGGCCTCTCATGAATCTGGCAATAAGAGGATGAGAGGAGACAGGTTGTCCATTTATAGGTTTCAAAGATGCTGCAATAGCACTTAAATGGACTCGTACTGAATTCATCTTGAGGCCTGCATTGGAAAGATGCAGGAGATAGTCTAATAGAGAATGCAAAGGAATTGCTAGAGGGTCAAGACCCTGTTGAGCACACCAAATGGAAAAAACGTTTCCATTTAAAAGCATAGGAACGCCTGGTAGAGGGTTTCCTAGAAGCATAAAGTATATCTTTCACTGGTTGAGAAAGACTATAATCATGCAGGCTTAAGCCTTCAGTAACCAAGCCTGGAGATGTAGGGACTTGGGGTTTGGATGCCACAAAGTCCCCTTCTCCTGAGACAGAAGCTCTGGCGCAGCTCCCAGGTCCAGGGAGGAGTCCTGGGAGAGCTGTAGAAGTAGAGGGAACCACACTTGGCGTGGCCAGCGTGGAGCTATGAGGATCATGGATCCGTGATCCCTCTGTAGTTTGAACAGAGTCTTGGGAATCAAAGGAATGGGTGGAAAAGCATACATGAATTCCTGACCCCAATGCAGGAGAAAGGCATCGTTGGCCTGAGCTCCCTGACACGGAATCCTGGAACAGAACCGGGAAAGTTTGGCATTCCACGGACTTGCAAAGAGGTGTATGTCCGGGGTCCCCCATTCCTGGAAAATTCAGTGTATTTGGTCCATATGCAGGGACCACTCGTGTGGAAACAGAACTCGACTGAGTCTGTCTGCCCGAGAGTTTTGAACTCCTGGAAGATACACTGCCAGAAGATGAATTTGATGCTCTCTGGCGAAGGCCCATAATCTGAGAGCTTCGTTGCAAAGCGACAGAGAGCCCGTCCCTCCTTGTTTGTTGACATAAAACATGGCTGCCTGATTGTCTGTCTGGACTAGGACAGTCAGGTTGACAAGGAGGGTGTGGAAGACTGTGAGGGCAAGGAAGGTTGCTCGCAGTTCCAAAAGGTTGATGTGAAGGGTGGTCTCCTGGGGAGACCAGGTGCCCTGAGTGGAGAGGTGTTGGAGATGAGCTCCCCACCCTGTTTGGGAGGCATCTGTTGTGAGGGTTGCTTGGGGCAACGAAGGTTGGAAGGGGGTCCCCAACAACAGATTTTTGGAGGATGTCCACCACTGGAGAGACCAAAACAGACGTTTTGAGGTGAGTACTTGGTCTGAGAGCAGTCCCGATGCTTGAGACCACTGGGTGGCCAAAGTCCATTGAGTTGCCCTCATATGAAGACGAGCGTAGGGCACCACATGGACCGTGGAGGCCATGCGGCCCAGAAGTTGCAGCATTTCTCTGGCTGACAAGTGACTTCTGGACTGAGCCTGGGAGGCCAAGCTGATTAGCCGTTGGCCTCGGACCAGAGGGAGGTAGGCCCTTGCAGTGGTGGAGTCCAAGTGGGCCCCTATGAATTCCAGGGACTGAGTAGGGATGAGTTGGGACTTGGGAATGTTTACCACAAGTCCCAGATATTGAAGAATACACCTTGTGCGGTCCAAGGAAATCTGGGCTTCTGACTGAGATGGAGCTCGGATGAGCCAGTCGTCCAGATATGGGAAGACGAAGATTCCCATGCCTCTTAGAAATGCGGCTACGACTGCCATGCATTTTGTGAATACTCTTGGAACAGAGGCGAGACCGAAGGGAAGTACTCTGTATTGGAAATGTTTTCCCTGGAACAGAAATCGAAGATATTTTCTGTGGGATGGATGGATGAGTATATGAGTGTACGCATCCTTGAGATCTAGAGAACAAAGCCAATCCTGACTCTGAAGGTATGGAAGGAGAATGCCCAGAGAGAGCATTTTGAATTTCTCCTTGAATAGAAACTTGTTCAATTCTCTCAGATCTAGGATAGGTCTGAAGCCCCCTGTCTTCTTTGTTATGAGAAAATAAGGGGAGTAGAACCCTAACCCCTGTTGAGGAAGAGGAACCTCCTCTATTGCCCCTTGGGCAAGGAGAGAGGAGACTTCCTGACCCAACAGGGTCAGAAGAGATGGGGGAGAACTGAATTGCCTCACCATGGTATGGGGAGGAAGGCTGGAGAAATGAGGTTTGTAGCCCTCTCTGATGATAGAGAGGGTCCATTGCTCTGATGTTATTTGCTCCCATCTGGGAGCAAAGTGAACTAACCTTCCAGGTATGGTGAGAGGCTCTGGTTGTTCCAGAGCCAGAAATGGTAAGTTCTCTAGGGGCAAGTCAAAACCCCTGAGGTGGTTGAGCCTGCTGGGGTGTAGCAGACACTGCAGACTTTGACTTTACTTGCTTAAATTGCTGACGTTTAGCAGCAAAGCGAGGCTGAGAAGATTGTTGGCCAGTATTTGTGGAAAATCTGGCCTTCTTATAGTAAGGCCTTTTAAAAGACTTCTTTTTGGCAGGAGTAGAAGTAGACTTAGAAAGTCTATCTAGAGTGGCATTTTCCTGCATCCATTTGAGCAGCTTTAATTTGCCAGTCTTCACCAAATAAGTTCTCACCTGTACAGGGCAGATTCCTTAGGCCATCCACAACCCAGGGTTCTAGGTCAGAAGCCTGGAGCCAAGCAAGACGTTGGGGTGCAATAGCAATTCCCGAAGCCCTGCCAGCAACCTCAAAGGAATCAAAGGCTGCCCTGTTGGAAAACTTGGAGACCTCTGAAAGTTGTGTCACCACAGAAGTGAAGTCCTCCTTTTTATCCTCAGGGATAAAGGGGCAAAATGCCGTACCTTTAGGGTAAGTTCTCTGAGAAACATGCCCATATAAAGGCTGTAAGAATTGATCCTGGCTATAAGCATACTAGCCTGGAAGATCTTTCTACCAAAAGAGTCAAGGGTCTTACATTCTCGCCCTGGAGGGGTAGAAGAGTGCCTTTTGGGACTCTTTATCTTCTTCATAGCAGACTTCACCACAATGGAGTGGTGAGGCAGCTGAGTTTTTTGAAACCCAGGAGAAGGAGGGACCCGGTACATGGTGTCCAACCTACGAGAATGAGGAGACAGAGTTAGAGGAGTCTCCCACAAATCCATCAAGTGTTCTTGAAGGATTTCATGGATAGGCAGAGTAACTGCCTCTTTAGGAGCTTTAGAGTATCCTAAAATATCCAATTTTTTTGATCTGGGTTTCTTTTCAGAAGATGTAGCAATAGAAGTCCTTTAGCTACATCAACAATGAAATCCTGAAAAGATAAATCCTCTGGAGGAGACATCGCCCTCTTTAGAGAAGAGGGCTCCTCAGGAAGATCAAACTCAGCAGAGTCATCAGAGGAATTGAACTCATCAGAAGAATCTGAGTATTCTCTCTGTGCTTGCAATGCACGATACGCGTACCGATCGATATCGAGACCGGGCGTATCGGGCATGGGATTGGTATCGGGCAAAAGCCTGAATCCAGCAAGCGGAACCGATCGATGCTTGGAAGTCGATGGTCTCGGTTCCGGTGTGGATACCGGAACCGGGGTCGGTACCGATGGAATCGGTACCGAGGGCGTCGCAGCCTTAATGAAAGCCAGAACGGCCTGCTGCATGGTCTGGACAGTATTGCCCATGGACGCCACTGCTGCCTGGATGTCGGTACCGGTATCGACCGGTACCCCAGAGCAGTCTAACAGGTGATCAGTCGAGGCCGTGCCATCGATGTCAACCTGTAACCCCATAGGTGATGCTTTGGAGGCCGGAGCCTCCCGCCAGGGTTTTTTGGTGTGGGCAGAATCCTCGAACTCAAGATTGAGAGCCTCTTGATCTTTTGAAAGAGATTTGCTTTTAGAGGATTTGCCCACAGAAAGTTTGGTTACCTGAGATCCATCCGGAGAGGAAGACCTGGATGACTGTGATGCTGGATTATCTGAAGCAAACAGCACATGGAACTTGTTGGCCCGGTTCTGCATACCACGTTTAGACATCTGGGAGCAGAATGGGCAGTCCGGTATGGAGTGGTCAGGTCCCAAACATTTAAGACACCATTCATGGGTGTCTGAGAGAGAAATAACAGCACTGCACTTGGTACACTTTTTAAAACCAGGAGCTGGCTTCTCCATGAGGAGAATTAGTGTAGGCCTGAAGGCCTAGCAAAAGTTACCACGATGTGCTGAAATTAAAAAATTCTTTATTTCTTAAAAAAAAAAAAAGAGAGACCGGCAGTACCGGTTTTGGTATGGGGAAGGCAGGTACGCGGTCAAAAGAAACAAATTAAAATAACAATTTCTTCAGCGGTGACAGGAACACGACCTGCTGGCTCCGCGGAAAAAGAGAAACTGAAGAGAGCTGGTAAGGAAGGCGGGAAGGCAGCGCGCATGCGCTGTGGGAAGCCCCAAAAGCTTTTCATCTGAAAAGCTGGGGAGCTTTCCCACGCCGGCTCCGTCGGTTCCGACGTACCCATATGTGAGGACTTATTCCTGCTTGTTCCTGGAGATCACTATTAACCTCCCTGTTTCCTCGTTTCACAACCTTGGGGTCATCTTTTACACTTCTCTTTCTTTCATTGCACATATCCAAGATATAGCTAATATTTGCTGTTTCTTTCTCTATCGTATCAGCAAAATTGTCCATTCCTTTCTGAACACAGTACCGAGATTCTTAACCACTCTTTAGTCACTTTCCATTTAGACTATTGCAACCTGCTTTTCGCTGTTTTCTCCCTATATCAGTTATGTGGTTATGCTCACATAACCCCTTTCCTCAAGTCACTTCATTGGCTCCCTATTAGTTTCTGTGTCCAATTCAAACATCTTCTACTGACCTATAAATTTATTTATTTATTTTATTTGAAACGTTTTTCTATATCGCCCCTTCCAGATATCAAGTGCGGTTTACATTGTAACAAACAGCTTACGTAGAACATTATAAATGTGTTATAACAATTAACTATTTACATTAAAACTAGGTACATTTGTATAGCATTCTGAGAAATGTTTCTTGTACAAAATACCTGCAACAAATATATGCATTCACTCTGCTGCTCCTCATTACCTCTCCTCTCTTATCTCTCCCTACACCCCTCCTCAGGAACTCTGCTGATCAAGCTAATCCATACATTTTGTGTCCTCCTCTTCTACTGGCCAGATCCATATTGTGTTCTTTCCACCTTGCTAAACCGTATGCTTGGAACAGACTACCTGAGTCTGTGTGTCAGGCGCCATCTCTGGTCCCATTGAAATCCAGGCTAAAAGCCCAAATCTTTGAGGCTACTTTTCAGTCCTGACCCTTTACTCTCCTGTTTATCACTCTAATGTGTGTTAGAACCATCTCTTTTCCCCTGTGTGTTGTGTTTGCATTGCTAAGATTGCAAATTCTATTGAGCTGGGGACTGTCATGTGTATGTACAGCGCTGTGTATGCCTTGTAGCGCTATACAAATAAGCAGTAGTAGTAGTTATGAAAAGAGCCTCTTAATGCTGTTTAAGTTTTTTGTAATATTTGTACCAGTCTAATGGATAAGCAATGATAAAGTGGAAATCAAAATAGATTAAAAAGGCTGTGGGGGTCATTCCAGAACACGAATAAGGGGTTTGTGCATGCGGTGGGTACATTTATGCTGTAAACATCCCAGACCATATTCCAAAACACTGCTGACATGCACGTCCATGGCGCTAGCACGGGGATCTCAAAACATGGGCGGGAGCAGGTGCGTAGTCAGCAATGGAGACGTAGGAAGCGTATTCAGGAAAGGCCTGTGTATTGTTTCCCAGAAACATCTACATTATTCCTGTTGAAACGTGGTATAAGGCTAGGACTTAGAAAATATTCTGGGGGTAAGTTCTTTCACCGGTTTTGCCTGACTGTTGCCAAACTCTGATTGCCGTGGCTGGAGGAGATGGCACTTTTGCTACAGACATCACACTTTACCCAGCATTTAAGACCTGCAAGCTATGGGACACGACTGTGGCGCCCGAAGGGGTGTGCACAAAGGGGTGTGGCCAAAGGTGTGTGTTCTGCCCCTTTAGTGTCCCTTTGGAGTTCGGAGGCGTATTGCATCCAGTTGATGTGTGAATGGGGAAATGGAAGAAGAGGATGCAGTCAGTGTCAGTGGCTAAGTCCGTCAAAGTTATTGATCCTCTCGATTGACATTTTCAACCCTCTACCATGGTTCCTGCTACTCTGGGAATGAATTTTTCTTTGGCATCAGTAAGTACCATCTTGGATGCAACTCCCTCGATTGCTTTGGGTCTTACCCTGCCCGATCTGGAGAACCCTACTAGGGGTATGTTCCTCCCCTGCTGTGCCTAGCGTGGAGGTTTCTCTGCCTCTTCCTTCCAGGCCTATACTATCAGATAATGTTCAACCTGGGGTTGCAACTTTGACTGAGTCACTTAATCGATCCACATCTAATTTGTGCTATATACCCCAAGGAGTTAAGACCGAGGTCCCGGCAGAAAGTGAATTAGATTTACTTACTGCTTCTGGCACTCTGGATGTCTCAGCATTTATTGAGTCCACAGAGGAGGATGTTCCAACTCGCACCATATTAGTAGTGTCTTTTCTTTCTTACCTTTGATAAGAATTTAGTGTTGAAGTTTTATTTTACTAAGAAAAGCGTACTTTTTTGTGGAAAGGCAATCCAGGTGTTCCCAGATGTTTGTATGGCTACCCAGAAGTGCTGGAAGGCTTTTTAAAGCCTTAAATCTCAGGTCTTGGCTCTTGGGGTTTGTTTATTATCTTAGGATCCGTGCAAATGTCTCGTAACATATTCTAATGATAAATATGTTTTCAGATCCAATTCAGTTAGAGGCTCTTTTGGCTGGGAAGTAATTTTGGTACTTTGTTGTGATTATAATAGCTATGTTTCCTTCTTTGGGTTTAGTTAAAGAGGATATGAATAGAATTCAATTGTCAGTAGTTTGGCAAATTTTCTTTTTTTGTTTCAATTGTTTGCCTCTTGATATTTTATGTTTGTGTATATTCTGTAATGGTCTTTCCCCCTTGATGGGGACTTTTTGGAAAATTTTCCTCCTTTATTATTTATTAATAAAGTTAGTCTTCAAAAGAAAATTCTGCTGTGCTTTGCAATGTGTCCCATATAGAAGAATGGCTGCGACGAGTAATTTTGAACTGGTGTGACTGCGGTCTGGAAAAGTACAAGATGCAGTCTTTAAGGTACAGGGAGCAGAGGTGAGGGAATGTTGTAAGGTAAAGAAATATTTCTAAACATCCTCACAGAAATATTAAGAGGAGCAATAGTGTTTATTCAGGCTATGCACCTACATGCGGTTTGTGTTAAAGGAGCCAATCTATGGGACTCTAACAATTCATAAAAATGTTCAGAAAAATGGGACTGCTAATGCAGGGATAGTATGGGCATGAGCAGGGAAAGGATTCCTGTTTGGGTGAGAAACAGGGATCATATTTGTAGTCCTGGTACCCCATGCGATTGTTATGTCATAGCTGTTATGTATAGGTTCAGGGAATCTTTTAGGCAGAATCAGGTTTTTGTGACAAAGTGAGAGTGTGTATGTATGGTTTGTATGGGGGGGGATCTGGAGGGCTCATCTGCAATTCAGAGAGGACATGAAAGCCTGGACGGTACGGTTGACCACAGCATCACCAGGTGCCAGTGTGATTGGGCAGTCAAACTCAGAAAGGGTTCACTATAGCTAAATATCAAAACATATCCCGTCATTAATAAGGGACCATCAGAATAAGGGCACTCAACAGTGCAAACAGCACTAATGCATGCTCATAATGCACATTTTGCTGTTGAACCTGTATTAGTGCTCTTTGCACTGCTGAATGCCCTTATTATGAGGGGTCCCTATTATTGGCAGGGATATGTTATGACATTTAGCCATAGGGAACCTATGGATTATTTTACATAGGGTACTCTAATAAGATCTGATATTGTTGGCAGTGTGATAGGGCAGCCATACATCCGCTGTGCCAGCTATTGGGAGACACAACTGATGTAGTATCAACATTCCCTGGATTGTCCCATGCGGCCTACATACCTACCCAGGCCATGAGAGCTGCAAGAGTAGTGATATATCTGGAGTTTGAGCTTGGTGTGATGGCACAGGGATCTCCCCTCCCATGCCCATACAGCCCTGACTAGGGAAACAGTGCCACAAAGCTGTCTGTGGGAAGGCAGACAGGTAGTGGATGTTTACAGACTTACATATGCCATGATGGACAGGTGTAGCTGCTGTGAGACATGACAGTACCCAGATAGGTGGCCTCAGACGCCATAGCCAGAAGGCCCTACTTACAACTACTGATCATTTGTATAGCGCTACAAGGCATATGCAGCGCTGCACAGGCACACGTAACAGATGGTCCTTGCTTAGCGGAGCTTACAATCTAATCGGAACAGACAACACAGCAGCTGTGAACAGGATCCATCCAGAGAGAATGGTCAGGAAACACAAAGGAGCTTAGGTGGATCTGATCCAAAATCGGCACTGGTGAGGTGAGTGCACAGCCTGGATTTGAGAGAGGCCAAGGACGAAGTATGACGTACAGACCCGGGTAGTTTGTTCCAAGAATACAGAGTAGCAAGGTGAAGGGACAGGGCTGGATTTACCTTGAGTGAGGCCCTATGCCAACAAAATTTGTGGGCCCCCAGCAGGGGTGGCCCAAGGGGGGTGCGGGGCCTCATTTGCATAAGGGGCCTCATTTGCATAAATATTTGCATAATGTTACCATATACTAACTTTTAGTAAACGTGCCTCTTAATGAGTGTATGGATAAAGAAAGACTAAAAGATTTCTACATTACTATAATCCAGTGCCAACTGCCAGACACATTAGGAACTACTACAAACACTGCCCATTTAGAACCCATAGCAAACCCTCCGTATCCTAACAGCACTACCAGGACTCACAAAGCACCATACTCTACCAATCAAAAGGCAACACTGCAAATATTAAACCAATACATTTCAGAGAACAACAATACATGACCTACTGGGGAAAGAGAACAAGTGGCACTGTCAAATAGGAATTATATAAACAGAACACCTCAGCTCAGTTACACATGCACAACATAGACCGTCACCAAACAAGGAATCACAATTTAGAAACAGGAAGACAATAATTAAACTGGGAATCCCAAAAGCCAAACTTGGAATGTAGAAATAAAACTATACATTAATTTGCTCTTGTACTAAACAAAGCGCAGACGTTAATGATGCACATTTACCAGAGCTGACATATTCCAATTAATAAATTCAAAATAAAGAGATATTTTTCTACCTTTTGTGCATTTTTTTCAGCTGCAATTGCTCCAGCCACTTTCTTCTGGTTTCTTCGTGTCTTCTGCTAACTCTCCATCGTCTGCTGTCCATTTGTCCTTTCTTCTCTCTTCTAGTTTTTTTCCATTCTCTCTCTACATCTGCTTTAACATACTAATCTTTCTCCTTTTGCTCTTTCCTCATTCCTATTTCATCCACTCAAATTTTACCCCTCCATCCTCAATCCCCACTTACTCTCCCAATACCCGGCCAATTGTAGATTTTTTTATCCCTCCCACACAAAATATTTTTCCCTTCTCCATTTTACTCTTCCAGCCCCATCCCATTCTAATCCTCCCCCAACATCAGCTTCCTTCTAGTTCCAGCCTCACCCAGCATCCATTCCCTTCTAATTCCTGCATCAGCCCATTTCCAGTCCTAGCCACCCATCAGCCCATTTCCAGTCCTAGCAACCCCCCAACCCAATACCAGTCCTAGCCCCCCCATCAACCCACTTACAGTCCTAACCCCCCATCACCCCATTTTCAGTTTAAGCCCCCCCTATAACCCATTACCAGTCCTAACCCCCCATCAGCCAACTTCCAGTCCTAACCCCATCAACCCATTTCCAGTCAGCCCCCCATAGCCCATTGCCAGTCCTAACCCCCCCCCATCAGCCCACAGCCCATTACCAGTCCTAACCCCCCCCATCAGCCCACAGCCCATTACCAGTCCTAACCCCATCAGCCCACCTCAAGTCCTAACCCCTCCCCATCAGCCCATTTCCTGTCCTAGCCCCCCATAGCCCATTACCAGTTCTAACCCCCCCCAACAGCCCACAGCCCATTACCAGTCCTAACCCCATCAGCCCACCTCCAGTCTTAACCCCCCCAGCCCATTTCCAGTCCTAGCCCCCCCATAGCCCATTACCAGACAGCCCCCATCAGCCCACAGCCCATTACCAGTCTTAACCCCTCCCCTAGCCCATTACCAGTCCTAACCCCCAACCAACAGCCCACAGCCCTTTACCAGTCCTAACCCCATCAGCCCACCACCAGCCTTAACCCCCCCCCAGCCCATTTCCAGTCCCAGCCCCCCCCAAGAGCCCATTACCATTCCTACCCCCCCAGCCCATTACAAGTTCTAACCCCCCCAACAGCCCACAGCCTATTACCAGTCCTAACCCCATCAGCCCACCTCCAGCCTTAACCCCCCCAGCCCATTTCCAGTCCCAGCCCCCCCCAATAGCCCATTACCAGTCCTACCCCCCCGCCCCCCCATCGGCCTAAAGTAAAATTTAATTTAAAAAAAAATGCTGGCTGCCGCCGCGGCAGCATGGACTGTTCCCGCGGAGCCTCCTCTGCTGCCGCGGCAGCATGGATTGTCCCGCCGGGCTCCCTATGCCCGGCTGAATCCCTTCTCTCCCTGCCGGCTTTGAGAGGCGCGAAGGGAGAGTGTCTCCCTCATGTCTCTGTTAAGCCCGCAGGGGCTGATGGGAAATTTCCCATCAGCCCCTGCGGGCTTAACAGAGACGCGAGGGAGACACTCTCCCTTCGCGCCTCTCAAAGCCGGCAGGGAGGGGATTCAGCCGGGCATAGGGAGCCCCGCGGGACAATCCATGCTGCCGCGGCAGCAGAGGGGGCCCCGCGGGAACAGTCCATGCTGTCGCGGCGGCAGCCAGCGTTTTTTTTTTTAAATTTAATTTTAAAAAGGCTATTTTTGTGGGCCCTTGTCAGCTGTGGCCCTACGCCACGGCGTAGGTGGCATATAGGTAAACCCGGCCCTGTGAAGGGAGCAATGTCTAGATTTGGCAGTAGAAGGGAAGGGCACAGATAGAAGCAATCTGACAGAAGAGCAGTGTTCATGGGGAGGGGTGTAGGGAGAGATAAGAGGGGAATGGTAGTGCAGAGCAGCAGAATCAGGGCCGGCCCGTCCATTCTGTGAGAATGTTGTTCACACAGGGCCCCGCGTGAACTTCATTCCACATATGTGTTCCATTTAAAGGGACAGCTTCAGAGCAAGCCTGGGAGACCCGAAGCCCCGGCTCACCTCTGCACAGCGCCAGAGTGAAGAGCGGCATATTTCTTCACTCCGGTAGCTGTATTCTCGTGAAGCGTGTGGAGGGATGGGAAAGGTTAAAGGGCATTTCCTGTTTCCTGGCTCTCAGTGCGCTTCACAAGTATACAACTACCAGAGTGAAGAAACACGCTGCTCTTCACTCCGGTGCTGTGCAGAGGTGAGCCAGGGCTTCGGGTCTCCCAGGCTTGCTCTGAAGCCAGCCCTTTAAATGGCCACTGGAAATGAGCTGATGTGAGGGGATGGGAGAATGGGACTAAAACAGAGGGGCTGCTAGATGTGTTTGGAACTAGAAGGGAGCTGATGTTGGGAGAGGTCTGGAAGGGGTTGGGGCTGGGGGAGTGAGGATGGAGAAGGGAAAAGATATTTTGTGTGGGAGGGAAGAAAAATCTACGATTGGCCGGGTATTGGGAGAGTAAGTGGGGATTGAGGATGGAAGGGTAAAATTTGAGTGGATGATAAAGGAATAAAAAAAGAAAGAGGAAAGAGCAAAAGAGGAAAGATCAGTATGTTAAAGCAGATGTAGAGCGAGATTGGAAAAAACTAGGAGAGAGAAGAAAGGACAAATGGACAGCAGACAATGGAGAGTTAGCAGAAGATACAAAGAAACCAGAAGAAAGTGACTGGAGCAATTGCAACTGAAAAATAAAATGCCCAAACAACAAAAGGTAGACAAATACTTTTTTATTTTGAATTTATTAACTGGAATAGGTCAGCTCTGGGAAATGTGTATCGCTAACATCTTTGGGTTTTGTTTAGTACAAGAGGAAATTAATTTATAGTTTTATTTCTCCAGTGTTGTACATTCCCAGTTTGGCTTTTGGGGTTCCCATTTTAATTATTGTCTTCCTATTTCTAAATTGTGATCCCCTTGTTCTTTTTTGGTGACTATCTATGTTCTGCATGTGTAACTGAGCTGAGGTATTCTGTTTATGTAATTCCTATTTGACATTGCCACTTGTTCTCTTTCCCCAGTAGGAGATGTATTGGTATTCTCTGAGGTGTATTGGTTTAATATTTGCAGTGTTGCCTTTTGATAGTTAGGGTTTGGTACTTTGTGAGTCCTGGTAATGCTGTTAGGGTACAGCGGGCTTGCTAGGGGTTCTAAATGGGCAGTGTTTGTAGTACTTCCTAATGTGCCTGGCGGTTGGCACTGGAGTATAGTAATGTAATTTGGAGATAGATGTGTTCGGCAGACACATGCAAGTGCTATTCAGCCGGCCCGTGCTTTGGACATAGTCTTTCTTTATCCAGACACTCACTAAGAGGCATGTTTTCTAAAGGTTAGGGCTTATTAACATTATGCAAATATTTATGCAAATGAGGTCCCGCAATGAGTCTCTGCACATGGCCCCACACCCCCCTTGGGCCGCCCCTAAGCAGAATAACTGCACTTATTGGCCAGAGGCATTTGCTGCTCAGCAATTTTATGCATCCTTTGGGGACCTGCAAGGTTAGTTTGGGGTTTTGTGAACAGTGAGGGTCCATCCTCAGCAGTTTATGGTGTGTTTGTAGAGATGACCAGGGCAGGAATCACTGTGGCCCAGGGCCGGTGCTAGGGTTTCTAGTGCCCCCCTGCAACCTATAAATCAGCGCTCTTCCCTCATTATTAATATTTGCTGCCCCTACCCTCCTTTTTCCCAAAACCGCTTTGTGAACTCTTTTCAAGTGATATCAGTATTTCTCCTTCAAATCCAGTGTTGTAAGAAAATTGCAGCAAAAGAGCAAATGCATAGCCAAAATAAAAATACTTAGTAGTAAATACTTAGCATCATATGATCAGGTTGTGATGGTAAAAAATACATAAATAAAAAAAAATACAATTCGATTCTGGTCATCTCACTAACAACAACATAAACATTCTCCTGTGCCAGACATATTGTGAACTAATATAAAACACTGCAGAAGTCACTGAAGAGCTACAAAGCCAAATCTACCATACCATACCATACCATACCATACCATCATATATTTCCAAAATTCATAAAATAGGGGCTTACCCAGAAAAAAGCAGCACTATAAATACTGCAGTGGGCCCCAAAACATCCATACACCTATTTGAAAAGCTGTGCAAGTCGAATTACTACAGTACAGATCCCTACGTATAAACTCCATGTTAACAGAACACCTGCCCTTGGTTACACACTCAGAACACAGACTCTCAATAAGTAAAGAATAAGTGACCACAACCTAAAGTAAAAATAAAAATATGTAGACAAAAATTAAACTGAAACCCCAAGAAGCCAGACTCTGCATGTGGTACCACACCAGATAAGGGATGCAATTCTCCATATTCTGTGAAATACGAAGATAGCGCAGAGGCTTGCTCATGGCCCTCTGCACCCTGGAATTGATTATAGTTTTGAGGCCTACTCCTATAGATATTTCACATTTTCCCAGACAGGCAACAATAGAGGCAGAGTCCTTCCCAGTGTTGCTTTTCCTTTTCTCCTCTGCAGACAGGCATCATTTCATGAGACCCATTACCATGGGCTCCTCTGGCAGTAGTTGTAATTCAGGAGAAACAATTCTGTGACTTGGTTCAAGCCTCTTGGTACATCTATCCAGGATGCATTCAGATAATCATCTTTCTGTCTGAACGCACAGCATAAATAACTCAACCATGCTAACTTGTCTTTAATTGGAAAAGCAAAGGCCTAACTGGAAATAGGTGCTGAGATATGGCTCATTCCAGTCAAGATCTTTGGCCCAGTGCTGGAACTCCAAAGCATAGTCTGTTACAATCTGTCAACCCTGGCAGAGGGTCATGATGTTCTTTGCCAGCTGTACTCTGGCCGCTTTCCTAAAAGCATGGGAAAGGACATCCATAAAGTGTTCTAGGTTGCTCAGGATGGTACTGTTCTGTTTCATCAAGGGAGTCATCATTCCAAGACTTTCTTGGTGAGTCAGCTAATGATAAAGTTACTTTAAAGGAGTGAGACTGATATATGCATGGCTGAAGCTGAAACCACGAGATTCAACCAGCAGCTGCAGTAGTAGCAAGCTTCTTAGACTCTGCAAATGTAGCACTGACAGAAGGTTTGACAAAATGGAAGATAGGAAGGTTGCAGATTATCACTGGAAATTTGTAAATAATCCTTTCAGATATTTTATTAAATGTTTTGTTGGGAGTGTGCATGGGAAAAATGATCAGGGTATAGATTGAAAACCTATTTATTCTGGAAAGCCTTTTCAGTCTCAAGCATATAATGTAGCGATCTTAAAAGCCATCCTAGGCTAACTCAGGCAAGATTGAACCAGCATGCATGTTTACTGATTTTATGTGGTTTTAGTTTTTACTGTTTTATCTTTGATTTTAAGTAGCATGATACTTATTGTGATTTTGTGCAATGTATTTTCTAGTCATTTATGTATGGTTATTTTATGTTGGTCTGATAATTATGCATGTTTTATTTACCCCACTTAGGCTTTATAGATAAAGTGGGTAATACATATATATAGCTAAATAAAATAAATACATGTTTTTCTGTTTCAGTCATTTTCATTTCATGCTAACATATATTTCATGGCACACATGAAGATGAAACAAAAATAATCAAAATTAAAAATACACATCCCTACTGTTTTTTTAAAGATATAATGAAGGTGGTGTTTTTAGAATGTGTCTGGGCAGCAGCAGAATGGGATAGTGTTGACGGCGGAGGATCACATTTCTGTGACAACGGCAACAACACCAAACTTAAACTGTGCGGAAGAAAGGCCTGGCAATCTACTTCTGTATCTTGCCATGAAAACCCAATGGATAGTTACAACAAAACAAATTGTGCTGTAGTGCTGGAAGATGAGACCCCCAGGTTGGAAGGCACTCAACTAGCTACTGGGGAAGAGCTGAAGACTTTTCAGAGTAAAGCCAGCATTTATGATGTGGTTGGATCAAAGCCCTCGGGACGTCTGACTGCTGATGTAGCTGCGCATGAAATGAGAGTCAGAAGCTGTAAAGATGTCTTACACATTGGAACATGGAACGTACGAAGCATGAACCAAGGGAAGTTGGAGGTGGTCAAGAATGAAATGTAACGTGTACAACTTGATCTGTTGGGTGTCAGCGAACTGAAATGGACTGGCATCGGGCACTTTGCATCAGATAATCACATGGTCTACTATGCTGGAAATGAAAGACAAAGAAGAAATGGTGTTGCATTTATAATAAAGAAGAAACTTGCAAGAACTGTAATGAAATACAATGCAGTCAGCGAACGCTTAATCTCTATTCGTCTACGAGGAATGCCTATCAACACAACTATAATTCAAGTATATGCCCCAACAACAGCTGCAGAAGAGAATGAAATTGAAGAGTTCTATGAACAAGTACAAGCTGAAATTGACAGAACATGCAAACAGGATATCCTGATAGTCATGGGTGATTGGAACACAAAGGTTGGCAACAAAGAAGAAGACAAAGTAGTTGGAAAACATGGACTTGGCAACAGAAATGAAGCTGGAGAAAGACTGATAGAATTCTGCAAGACCAACGATCTATTCATCTCAAACACCTTCTTCCAGCAACACAAGCGGCGACTGTACACATGGACTTCACCCAATGGATTGTATAAAAATCAAATTGACTACATCTGTGGAAGTCAACGATGGAAAAGCTCTATAACATCAATAAAGACAAAACTTGGAGCTGACTGTGATACAGATCATCCACTACTAGTATGCAAACTCAAGCTAAAGCTGAAAAAGAGCAAACCACTCATGAATGCAGCAAAATATGACCTTGAGAATATACAACTGGAATTTAAAGACTGCCTGCAAAATCGATTTGCTGCTTTAAATACAAATGATAGAGTTCCAGAAGAGTTATGGAATGACATCAAGAAGGTTGTGTTGGAAGAAAGCGAGAAGTCTCTACAAAAGGTAAAAAAAAAAAACGGCCAAAATGGATGACGGAAGAAACTCTGAAAATTGCCCAGAAACGCAGAGAAGCTAAAGCCAGAGGAGAAAGGAAGACAATCACAGAACTCAACAGAGATTTCCAACGTGCAGCAAGACAGGACAAGGAAAAGTACTACAATGACGCATGCAAGGAAATAGAAGCAGAAACTATTAGAGGAAGAACAAGATCAGCTTTCCTAAAGCTACGAGAGTTAAAGAAAAAGTTCCAGCCTCGAATTGGAATGTTACAAGATGCTCAAGGTTCTATGTTGAATGATGCTGAGAAGATCAAGAGAAGATGGAAGGAATATACAGAGTTTTTATATGATAAAGATCAAGTGGACCAACAGCCGTTTCAACCTGTACCTTATGATCTGGAACCATTGGTGATGAAAGAAGAAGTTGAAGCAGCATTGAAAGCCTTATCCAAGAACAAAGCACCAGGCATTGATTGCATTCCCATAGAAGTATTACAGCAATCTGATGCAGCTGTTACCGTACTTACAAGGCTCTGCCAAGAAATATGGAAGACAGCATCATGGCCAACTGACTGGAAAAGATCTGTGTTTATACCAGTACTAAAGAAAGGTGATCCAATTGACTGTGGAAATTATTGCACAATCGCTCTGACCCCACATGCCAGCAAAATTCTACTGAAGATTATTCAAAAGAGACTACAATCATACCTGGAACAAGAACTACCTGAAGTGCAAGCAGGGTTCAGAAAAGGGCGAGGAACAAGAGACATCATTGCGGATGTGAGATGGATCCTTGAAAAGACTAAAGAATACCAAAAGGATATCTATTTGTGCTTTATCGACTATAGCAAAGCTTTTGACTGTGTAAACCATGAGGAACTCTGGGCCACATTAAGAATCATGGGTATACCAGAACACCTGATCCGTTCTCTTGCACAATCTGTACATTGATCAAGAAGCAACAGTTCGAACGGAACAAGGAGAAACAGAATGGTTTAAAATAAGCAAAGGTGTAAGACAAGGCTGCATACTTCCCCCTACCTGTTTAATTTATATGCAGAACAAATCATCAGAGAAGCAGGATTGTATGAAGACAAGAGAGGTGTGAAGATTGGTGGAAGACTCATCAACAACCTTCGCTATGCTGATGATACCACATTACTGGCTGAAAGTGAAGATGATCTGAAACATTTGCTTCTCACAATCAAAGAACATAGTCTCAAAATGGGACTGCACCTTAATGTAAAGAAGACAAAGATCATGACAACTGGCATAATGAACAGGTTCATCGTCGAAGGAGAAGAAATTGAAATCGTGAATAACTTTAACCTACTTGGATCAACTATTAATAAAGAAGCAACAAGCAGTCAAGAAATCAGACGACGCATTGCTCTTGGCAGAATGGCTATGAAAGACCTAGATGATAATCTCAAGAGCAGAGATGTCTCTCTCCATACAAAGATTCGACTTGTTCAGGCCATGGTATTTTCAATAACATCATATGGATGTGAAAGCTGGACAGTGAAAAAGATAGACAGGAAGAAAATTGATGCCTTTGAATTATGGTGCTGGCGGCGAATACTGTGTATACCATGGACTGCCCGAAGAACAAACCAGTCGGTACTAGAGGAGATCAAACCTAAGCTTTCTTTAGAAGCTCAGATGACAAGACTTCGACTTTCATACTTTGGACACATCATGCGGAGAGAGAGATCGTTAGAGAAAGACATCATGCTTGGCAAGAGAGAAGGTCAACGCAAAAGAGGAAGGCCAGCAATGAGATGGATCGATACAATAACAGCAGCTACGGGTACCAGTCTGTCGTCAATGAGCCGCCTGACTGAAGATCGAACACAATTTAGGATAGCTATCCAGAGGGTCGCCATGAGTCGACTCCGACTTGACGGCACTTAACAACAACAACAACAACATCAGAAAATATTTTCCTTTCACAGTTTACAATGTTTTGTTTTATTTTGTGAACCGCTCAGACGCTATTGTGATGGGCGGTATATCAAGTTTACTAATAAACATAAACATAAACTCAACTTTCCATCTTATGAGTGAAAGATGGGTTGTAACACTCACAAAAACGAAAGATTAAAAGGACATAATTTAGGATGTTAGGCCTTGTTTTCAAATTGCAGCTTCCAGTAAAGTATGAAATCTGACTCCAGTCCATAAGAGTGCTAAAATAAAATTCTAAGCTTTAAGCTTTATGAAAGATGAGTAAACTGGAAAATTGTCTACCTGCAAATGTCCATGTATGTTAACATCGATGAAAAGTAGAGAATTCAAAGGAACAAACGGCAGAACTTTTGGGACCTTTGGATATGCAAGTTAGCAAAATGTCTAAATTAATTGAAGTACAAAGGTTCACCATGATAATGCTCAAAAATGGCTTAGATGGGTGACCACCTTAGAATACCAGCAGCTGTAAACTCGCTGGGCGGAAGAAAGACCTGGCAATCTACTTTCAGTCGCACGTGCTACGAAAACTCAGCGGCTGGGTTGTCAGGAGTCAGCATTGACTTGACAGCACACAAGGCATTGCTTTCTACTGTGGTATTTCCTAACCTGACAGAGACAGACAAGTAGGTTTATGCCATCCAAAACTAAAACGTGATGCCACAGGAGCTGAAAAGCTGCTGCTGGTGGGAGTAGATGTGTCACAGGGACTAAAGGTCCATGGCACAGTGATAGCAGAGGAGGAGGAGAAAGGAAAGAGAATGTGTGTGTGTGTGGGGGGGGGGGGGGGTTGGAGAGAGGGTGTGTGTAGGGCCGGCTCGTCCATTGTGTGAGAATGTTGTTCACACAGGGCCCTGCGCCAACATTTCACACATGCTGTTCAGCTTCCAGCAGGGCCAGCTTCAGAGGGAGGCACGATGCCCTGGCTCACCTCTGTGTAGGCGCCAAAGTGAAGAACGCCGTTTTTCTTCACTTCGCAGCTGTGTTCTAGTGTAGACTTCTGACATGCCAGAGGTTAAAGGGCATTTCCTGTTTCCCGACACTCAGTGCGCCAGAGACCTACACTAGAACACAGCTGCCAAAGTGAAGAAAAATGGCGCTCTTCAGCAGCTGTACAGAGGTGAGCCGGGTCCTTTCTGGCTCCCCTCTAAAGCTAGTCAGACAACCATGGGGCTCTTCGGGGTGTGGGTGCTAGAACTGGAAATGGGCTGATTGAGGGTAGGATGGACTGAAAATGGGCTGATGGGGGGCTAGGATAGGACTGGAAATGGGCTGATGGTGGGCTAGGATAGGACTGGAAATGGGCTGATGGAGGGGCTAGAATAGGACTGGAAATAGGCTGATGGGGTGGGCCTTGGTCTCCAAATGAGCTGATGGGAGGACTTGGACTGGAAATGGGCTGATGTGGGGCTAGGATAGGACTGGAAATGGCTGATGGCGGGGGGGGGGCAGGTTAGTACTGATAATGGGCTGATGGGGTGGGGCTTGACCTGAAAATGGGCTGATGGAGGGAATAGGATAGGACTGGAAATGGCTGATGGGGGGCTAGGACTTGAAATGGGCTGATGGGGAGGCTAGGATAGGACTGAAAATGATTGATGGGAGCTAGGATTGGAAATGGGCTGATGGGGGGCTAGGATAGGACTGAATATGACTGATGGGGGCTAGGATTGGAAATGGGCTGACAGGGAGCTTGGACTGGAAATGGGCTGATGGGGAGCTAGAATAGGACTGGAAATGGCTGATGGGGGGTCTAGGATTGGAAATAGGCTGATGGGGTGGGGCTTGGATTGGAAATTGGCTGATGGGGGGATAGGATTTGAAATGGACTGATGGGGGACTTGAATGGGCTGATGCGGGAGGATTGGAGAATGGAATTAGAAGAGAGCAGATGCTGGGTGGGGCTGGAACTTGAAGGGAGCTAATGTTGGGTGAGGACTAGAAGGTAATGGGGCTGGGGGATTGAGGATGGAGAGGGGAAAAGATATTTTGTGTGGGAGGGAAGAAAAATCTACGATTGGCTAGGTATTGGGAGACTAAGTGGGGATTTAGGATGAAAGGATGAAATTTGAGTGGATGAAAAAGGAATAAAGAAAGAAATGGAGGAAAGAGCAAAAGGGGAAAGATCAGTATGTTAAAGCAGATGTAGAGAGAGAATGGAAAAAATCTAGGAGAGAAGAAAGGACAAATGGACAGCACACAATGGAGAGTTAGCAGAAGACACAAAGAAACCAGAAGAAAGTGACTGGAGCAATTGCAACTGAAAAATAAAATGCCCAAACAACAAAAGGTAGAAGAATACTTTTTTATTTTGAATTTATTAACTGGAATATGTCAGCTCTGGGAAATGTGCATTGTTAATGTCTTTGCATTTTGTTTAGTACAAGAGGAAATTAATTTATAGTTTTATTTCTCCAGTATTGTTGTACATTCCAAGTTTGGCTTTTGGGGTTCCCAGTTTAATTATTGTCTTCCTATTTCTAAACTGTTCTTGTTTTTTGGTGACGGTCTGTGTTCTCATGTGTAACCAAGCTGATGTATTCTGTTCATGTAGTTTCTATTTGACAGTGCCACTTGTTCTCTTTCTCCAGTAGGAGATGTATTGGTATTCTCTGAGATGCATTGGTTTAATATTTGCAGTGTTGCCTTTTGATAGGTAGGGTATGGTGCTTTGTGTGAGTCCTGGTAGTACTGTTATGATACGGCGGGTTTGCTATGGGTTCTAAATAGGTAGTGTTTGTAGTACTTCCTAATGTGCCTGTGTTTGGCACTGGAGTATAGTAATGTAGGATAGGAGTTGAAGTCTTTATCCAGACACTCATTAAGCGGCATGTTTACTAAAAGTTAGTGCATATTAACATTGTGCAAATATATATGCAAATGAGGCCCCACAATGAGTCTCTGCATCTGGCCCCTCATCCCCCTTGGGTTGCCCCTGAGTGTGTGCCTGGGGAGTTGGAAGGGAGATGGAGATACAGACAGTGCTTAAAGGTGAGAGAGAAAACAAGTGCCAGAGTTTGGCTGGGGGGGGGGGGGGGGGAGAGAGAGAATGTTGGGGCCACCTCAAACCTTTAACAACTGCTCTGTGTTGGATGAGCATTTTTTCACCAGCAGAAAGTCGCTGTGGGACATACATTTGAGGTCTGTCCCAAAAGTAATGAGAATGATTTTTTTTTTGCGCAGCGCAGAAGGGCCAGAAAAGGAAAGTGGGGGGGTCAAGGCAGGTGGAGGGGGGAACCCAGGTATACAGTTTGACCTTCCTCAGTCGAGTCTGCACCTTTGTAGCAGTCGGTACGTTAGCAAAGTGCGTAGTAGTTTTTGTGTCTTGTCATGGGTGAAAATGCAGAGGAGTCTGGAGCAGCGTTACGCGATCAATTTATGCGCGAAACTCTGAAAATCTAGTTCCAAAACATTGCAGTTGTTGAGGACAGCTTATGGGGCTGCTGTTTGTTTTCAGCCCATCTTCAGATGGTTCAAGGATGGAAGGGAGAGCGTTGAGGACGATTAGCGCGTAGGGCATCCTTCAGCTTCAAAAACTGAGAACAATGTGGCTCATGTGAAGGCTGTTCTGGATAGGGACCGATCTTTGAATGTGCAGTTAATCGCAGAGGAGGCAGGACTACCGAAAACGGACGTCCACCGAATCATTACGGAAGATCTGCACATGAGAAAAATGTGTGCGAAACTGGTCCCGAAGAATTTGTCTGATGAACAAAAGGACAATCGGGTGTTGGTGTCTCTGGAACTCTTGGATCACATGACAAGTGAGCCCAACTTTCTGCAGTGAGTAATAACCAGAGATGAAACTTGGGTTTTCGAGTACTATCCCACAACCAAAAGACAGAGTTCATAGTGGCACACTTCCCAGTCACCTCGACCAAAGAAGGCCTGAATGAGCAAATCAAGAGTGAAATCCATGCTCATCATTTTTTTTGATTCAAAGGGAGTTGTTCACAAGGAGTTTGTGCCACCCGGACAGACTGTGAATCAAATATTTTACCTACAGGAACTCGAACATTTGAGAAACAGAGTTGTGCTCATCCGCCGTGAAATTGTAAACACGTGGTTCCTTCACCATGACAATGCGCCAAGTCACACATCATTCGTTGTGAGGGAATTTTTGACTCAAAATAATCTCACAATGCTTCCCCACCCTCCATACAGCCCTGACTTGGCTCTGTGCTATTTCCATTTATTCCCCAAGCTCAAAACCCACCTCAAAGGATATCATTTTGGGACAGTTGAAAACGTCCAGGCAGCTGCGACAAGGGCTTTGAACAACATCTCAAGTGAAGACTTCCTCCACTGCTATGAAGAGTGGCAGCAATGCTGGAATTGCTGTATTCAATCACAGAGTCTATTTTGAAGGGGATAAACTGTAATTGCATGTATGCTAAATTTTTTTTTAAAGTCATTCTCATTACCTTTGGGACAGACCTCGTATATGAAAGAATGCCAAGAAAGAATTCCCCTGAAGCAGGGCTCCTATGGAGCCTGAAACATGAATTCCTGTCGGGATCATTGGTTGGAATGATTAACAGCTAAAAGATAAGTGATTTTAAATGCAAAATATAGATTTGCTTAAATAAAAGGTTGCACATTTATTAGAGATCATGATGGTGCTAAGGGTCATAGTACATGTTTTATGTAGACACTAATGCCCAGACTAAGGGTCTGTTTAAATTATTTTCATACTACTTTATTGAGAGTGACTTCATAATCATGGGAGTTGATTGTATGAGGGATGATCAAGAAATATCGAGACTTGGATAGCTATACAACAATATGTCACACCACGATGCTATTAAGCATGCAGTGACCTAGTTATGTGCTCTGCATGTGCAGAGTATAGCATGGCTGCAGCACACCTGTACTTTTTTTAAAATCACATGATGTTTGGTATCATGTAAAAGCAGTTCATCGGATTTATGATGAGTTAAACAATTGAACAGTGAATTTGAATTAAATTCTGCCAGAAACTTGGAATTCGTGCAGACACACTTATGACAAGTTACAGCAAGTGTATGGTGATGAATGCATGAGTCGTGCTCGAGTTTGTAACTGGTACAGACGTTTCCAAGAGAGCCGCTGAAGTATTGACAGTGATGAACGTTCTGGAAGGCCATCCATGAGCAGGAATAAAGACAAATTTGAAGCAGTGCATGCTGCAATATGCTTAAATCATCGATTGACTATCAGGGAGCTTGCTAAGGACATGGACATCAGTTTTGGATCAGTACAGTCGATTTGGGGATGAGATGTGTGTCTGCAAAATTTGTGCTGAAACTCCTTTTCCTTGAGCAAAAAGAAGATAGACTGTCTGCAGCCAGAGAGTTGTTGGAATGCATTGAAAATGACTCAGATTTCATCAAAAAGATTGTTACTGGTGATGAATCATGGGTTTGGGGTTATGGTTATGATTCAGAAACGAAGGCTCAATCCTTACAATGGAAGACTCCAGACTCTCCCAGACCCAAAAAAGCCTGTTGGGTGAGGAGCAATGTCAATGTCATGCTCGCAGGTTTTTTTTTTTATTACCAGGGTATTGTTTATCATGAGTATGCTCCAAAACACCAAACCATCAATAAGGAGTCATTATGTCCAAGTTCTGACTCGTTTGAGAGATGCAGTTCATCGTAAGAGGCCAGAGTTGCACAGGAATGGTGAATGGTTGCTTCATCACGATAACGCCCTAGCTCATGCATCATATCTTGTCCAGAAGTTCTTGGTCAAATCGAGCAAGTCCATCAGCCTCTGTACTCACCTGACCTCGCACCCTGTGACTTTTTTTTTCTTGTTTCCAAAACGGAAATTACCACTGAAAGAAGGAGATTCAATGACTTGGAAACCATTAAGCAAAATTCGACACAGCAGTTTCACAGCATAATGAAAGAGGCATTTCAAAATTGTTTCCAGCAGTGGCAGGAATGCTGGAGGAAATGTGTTTTAGTGGAAGAGGACTACTTTGAAGGAGACTGTGCAATAACTGTCAGTGTTATACTTCTTGTGTTACTGTACAAGTCTCTATACTTTTTGATCTCACTTCATATGTCTATGTAATTTATTGTGGATTACTCCTGCTGAAGATTGTTTTACCTAATTTGGTTTTTATGCATCCAAATATACTATTACCTTTTCCAATCCCTGTCACACAGATTAGCTATTTTGAGGTCATCAGAGATGATCACCCTCCAGTTTCTTTGGTGACTGCAGGTTCTTTACTACTTCTTGGATTTTCATATCCCAAATGCACAGTTTAGCATTTCTTGGATTAAGCATAGTTGCCATATATTTCACTATTTTCTGAAGTTTATAAACATTTTTTTTCATTTATTCCTCTCTGGCATTTCAGTTCTATTGCAAATTTTCATATAATCTGTAAGTAGCCATCATTTGCCTTCTACCCCTTCCCCACCATCTATTTTAAAGATGTTGAAGACTGATCCTAACACTGATCCTTGTGTAAGTCTGCTGATCTAGACTTCTTGCCGACTTGCTTTACCATAGTTAGAGCCTGGCAGAATAATCATTCTTTCCCGACAAGTGGGGTCTGGCACACTCTTCAGTCTCTGACAAGTTGTATCTCTGGTTATTCTTACCTTGGCAAATGTGGGATTAGATACTTTCTTTGGAAATGCACAATGCAAGTCTGTTCTGGTGACCAGTGGTATTTCATTAGAAAAACTGGTATTACAGTTTCTGGGACTTTACATAAATTTTGCGTAATAAAGAAACTTTGCTAAGAATAACCACCTTCTATTCTAAGAACTGACACACCTTTTTTTTTTTTTTTTTTAAATAATAAAACCACTCCGATCGCAAGCCACCGCAGTTGTTTCATTGCTAGGCAGTTGGAGAAGCTGAAAGTGAAAGTATACAGGATTTCACCTTGGCAAAATTTTCTCCAGGAACAAGAAGGATGTCAGCCCTCACATATGGGTGACGGTGCTGATGGAGCCTGCATGGAGCATTTCCTCAGCTTTCAAAGAAAGCCTTTGGGAATGCTACCATGCATTCCTGCCTTCCTGCCCAAGAGTGCCATCTTACTCAGTCTACATTTTTCCACGGAGCCCAATCCTTAAAAAATTAGCTGTTCCCAGTTTGCATACCGGTTCCTCTTCCCGCCTTGAGCTGGTGCCGGACTCAGCTCTTCCCCGTTTTTTTCATCGAGGCTTCCCTCAACTGGCGTTTGCACCAATTTTCACCCGGGGTCGTCGACCCTGGCTGGGTGTCCCCCACCATGTCTCTCAGTGGGTTCAAAGAACGTGACCGCTGCAAAACTACCTGTGTCACAGACACCCATGACTGCTGCTTACGCTGCCTGGGACCGGACCATGATGGTACCTGTGACCTGTGTCGAGCTATGATGCCCAAAACTAATAAAAAGAGGTTAGAATTGCAGGAGAAGCTGTTCCCAAGGTCCGACTCGGCACCGGCCTCCCCGATGCAGAGTTCCAAGCCCAGCACTTCTTGTGAGGCCTGAGTATCCTCTAAGTTCTGTGATGGCAGCTACTCCAGAAAGGCTTCCGACTCAGAGTGAAAGAAGAAAAAGTCCTTGAAGCCCATTGAAGTTACACCGGGGAAACCCGGTAAGACGAGCTGGAGGGACTCTGGCAACTCCGAGAAGCATCCCATCGTAGTCCCCAAGAAGGATTCCTTGGCCAGCGGAGACTGGTCGAGGATGTTCGAGGCTGTAGTCCTCGTCAAGGGCGCATTGGTGAAAGTGCCGGCACTGGGCCTGAAATACTCAGTGCCCACATCGAAAGCTGTGGAGTCTTCTGGCTTGGAGACCAGAATGGCAGCCATGGAGCAGGCAATGATATCAGGTTCGTCTGAATCATCTGCCTTGATGACTGGGCCCCCAACTGCAGGGTAGTCACCGGTCGTCGAGCCGAGCTCCAAGTGCCACTGGCGTCGGGTAAGTCCTAGGTCCCGGTCCCATTCCTTGGGCATGAAATCCACCCGGTGAGTTTCCCCAGGTCCTTGGGGAGGCCCCCGGGCTTTCAGCCCAGACCTTGAGGCATTGAGTCGCAAAACCACAGACTTGTCTCCCTTCGACTCTGAGTGGAAAACTGATGACGAGGATTCCCCAGAAACCAGACAGCACTGAGACATCCCCTTGGACCTGTCTGCCCCGGCGCCATTCTCCTCTGGAGGATGTGGCTTTCCATGACTTTGTCAGAGATATGGCCTGAGCCCTATCGGTGCAAACTGAAGCAGAGGAGGACCCCCGCACTGAGGAACTAGAGATCCTCCAGTTCGAGTCTCCACCCAAGGAAACTGTCACGATACTGGTGCAGTCGATCCTTGAGCGGCTGCTTTTGAGAATGTTGGAGACCCCGGCGTCAGTGCCGGTAGTCAGCCAATGCCTCGATGCCATATACTGCATCAAGAAAGGGCCAGTGTTCCATAAGCCTCAACTCCCACACAACTCCATGGTTCTCAAGTCAACCATACAGAAACTCAAGAGTCAGAAGAATTACTCTTCGGACCCCCCTGGGAGGGATGCTAGAGCCCTCTACGTCCTTGGGCACAAGTGCTGCCAGGACTCGATACTGGGGTGTCGAATCCAGGTCTATGAGTTATAAATAGGCATGTACTTGAAGACCTTAACCCAGGAGTTGTCCGGGTTCTCAGCGGGGCTGGTCGGGGAACCTCTCCAATGGTTCCAAGTCCTGACCTCTGGGATCAAGGACTGTTCAAAGTTCCTCTCTCGAGCAGCCTATGATGAATTTGAGTTAGAAGTTTGAGTAGCAGCAGCAGATGGCATTGGGGCTCAATGCCAAGCCTGGCTACAGTCATCGGACCTCGAGCAGGGGGTCCAGGACAAGCTGCTTGATGTCTCCTGCACCAGGGAGAATCTGTTCGGCAAACCCATGACTGATAAGGCAGTGTAGATAGAAGCTGAAGTGGTGACTCGACAGAGGCTCTCAAAAAAGACATTTTCCTTTCCCTGCAAAAAAAACCCTCAGGGAAAAGGCCCCTGTTCCAAGGGAAAAAGGGGCACTTCTAGCAGAGTCAACACTACTAGCCCTTCTCGGGCCAGCAACAGGGTTCTCACCCCAAGAGACAAGGGCAGGGAGCTCAGAAGCCCCAAGCCCCAGCTCTGGCCCAGCTAAGGGGGAGCTTTTGACCCCAAGAGCAGGGTCCCTCCTCCCCCGGGAGACCACCACCAATCCACAGGGGGCCACCTGGCACTCTTTGCCCACAGATGGGTCGAGGTCACTTCAGACCAGTGGGTGCTGTAGGTGGTAAGGGAGGAATACTTCCTCTGCTTACTTCAGTTACCATCTTCCCAGGAGAGCCTGTGCAACCTCTCCTTCACCAGACTCTTCTGCTCTCAGGGCTTGCAGGTCTACTCAAAGACAAGGCAGTGGAGCTTGTACCCAAACAACAATAGGGGAAAGCCTTCTACTCAAGGTACTTCCCTGTCCCAAAAAGGGCTGGGGTCCTCAGGCCCATACTAGACCTGAGAAATTTGAACAAGTTTCTGGTGAGGGAGAAGTTCAAGATGCTCTCCCTTGGGACACCACTGCCATACCTCCACCAGGGAGATTGGCTGTGCTCCTTGGATCTAAAGGATGCATACACATACATCCTAATCTATCCCTCCCACAGGTAGTATGAAGGTTTATTGTGGGAGGAGGGCACTACCAGTACAGAGTGCTACCCTTCGGCTTTACCAAGGTTCTTTACCAAATGCCTGGCAGTGGTAGTCGCCCACCTAGGGCCTTTGTATTCCCCTACTTGGATGACTGGCTAATCAGAGGGGGTTCAGCCTTGGAGGTCAGTCAGGCTGCAGAGCGAACAATCCTCCTGCTGCAGCACCTGGAGTTCATCATCAACTACTCCAAATCCCATCCCTCTCCAGTCCAAAATCTGGAGTTCATAGGGGCTCATTTGGACACATTGCAGGTAAAGGCTGCTTCCCAAGGGAAAGGGAGGACCGCCTCATACAACTGGCAGGGGAGGTAACACCACCAGTCGGTTCCGGTTCACCGCCTCCTCCGCCTGTTGGGCCACATGACCTCCACGGTCCATGTCACCCCATTAGCCCGCTTGCACATGCGGACAGCCCAGTGGTGTCTCCACTCACAGTGGACTCAAGCAGGCTATGGGACAGGGACAAGGTCACCTGCCACTTGGCGGAGTCCCTCACCTGGTGCCAAAATTTGCACCACCTACAGGTGGGAATGCCTTTCCAGGCATCTGCATTGCAGAGGACCCTGACAATGGATGCCTCCTTCCTGGGGTGGGGGGTGCATTGCAGGGACCACCGCATGCAAGGCAGCTGGTCCCAAGAGGAGTTACTCTTGCAGATCAACCTCCTGGAACTCAGGGTAATCTTCCTGGCCCTGTGACCATTTTGCCACCGCATGCAGCACCGACTTGTGCTGATCCAGACGGACAACCAAGTTGCCATGTTTTATATCAACAAGCAGTGAGGTATGGGCTTGTACTCCTTCTGCCAGGAGGCGGTAGCCCTCCTCTCCTTTGCAGCATGCTATGGCAGGCTCCTACGAGCAGTGTACCTGCCAGATCAGGTCAACTGCTTAGCGGACAGACTGGAGCAGAGTCTTTCATTCATACGAGTGGCATCTGAACCCCAGGATAGCGAAGCAACTCTTCCATCGCTGGGACAAGCATGTGATAGACCTCTTTACCTACCCAGACAACGCGTAGTTACCGCACTTTTGTTTATGCCAACCGCACCTGGGGAGAGTGGTGACAGATGCCTTTCTGATCCCATGGTCAGAAGGCTTGCTCTATGTGTTTCCACTGACATCCCTGATTACCAAGGTCCTCTTCAAGGTCCAGAATGAGAGGGTGTCGGATATACTGATCACCCTTAGGTGGCCCAGGCAACCGTGGTTTCCTCTGCTGCTTCCTCTGTTGGTGGCACTCCTAATTCCACTGGTCTGGATCCTGGACCTCCTGTCCCAGAAGGAGGGCTCCCTCTCATACCCCAATCTGGGGTCACTAACACTAACAGCGTGGCTGATGAAAGGGTAGCGTTGGCCCCTTTCAATCTTTCTGAGGAAGTCGAGCAGGTCCTACTGGCCTCCTGAAAGCCCTCCACCAGAAGGGGCATATGCCTTTAAGTGGAGAAGGTTCTCTGTCTGGTGTGTGGAGGAGGAGGAGGAGAATCCCTTCTCCTGTCAGGTGCAACTCTTTCTTCAGTATCTCCTACACCTGTCACACACTGAGTTAAAATCAAACTCTCTGAGGTTGCACCTGAGTGCTATAGCTGTGCACCATCACCCTATAGAGCAGGGGTTCTCAACCCTGTCCTCGGGACCCACCTAGCCAGTCGGGTTTTCAGGATAACCACAATGAATATGTATGGGAGAGATTTGCATACACTGCCTCCATTATATGCAAATCTCTCCCATGCATATTCATTGTGGTTATCCTGAAAACCCGACTGGCTAGGTGGGTCCTGAGGACAGGGTTGAGAACCCCTGCTATAGAGGGAGACCTCTCTCAAGCCAGCCCCTGGTCTCCAGGTTCCTCTGGGGCCTCTTGTTACCCAAGCCCCCCTCTCTGCCCACCAGCAGTGGAATGGGACCTCAACGTGGTGCTCTCAGCTCACCAAACCACTGTTCGAGCCCCTGGCCACTTGTCACCTTTGGTACCTGTCTTGGAAAGTGACTTTTCTGGTGGCCGCTTGTAGAATGAACAAACTCCAGGCTCTGGTGCAGATCCACCATATACACAGATCTACAAGAACAGGGGAGTACACCGCATGAACCCCAAATTCATTCCGAAGGTGGTATCTCCTTTTCACCTCAACTAAGAGGTGGTCCTCCCCACCTTCTTCCTGGGGCTTCATGCCAGCAGGTGCGAACTAGGGCTTCATACACTGGATTGCAAATGGGCCCTGTCCTTCTACCTACAGTGGATTCAGGCCCATCGCAAAGCTCCTCAGCTTTTCATATCATATGACCCCAGTAGACTGGGGATCCCCATGACTAAGTGAACTCTAATCACTTGGATGGTGGACTACATTGCCCTTGCCTGTGAGCGAGCTGGCCTCTCCCTTGAGCACTGGATTACAGCACATCATGTAAGGGCGATGGCTGTATCGGTGGTCAACCTCCACTCAATGCCGGTGCCTGAGAAATGTAAGGCTGCCACATGGTTTTCAATTCATATGTTTGCAGCTCACTACTGCCTGGAGAGCAAGTTCTGCAGGGACAGTGCCTTCAGCCAGGCAGTACTCTGTAATATTCTCAGCGTGTAGGCAACTCCTGCCCTCCAACCCTTCTGTGCTCAGGCTACCGGAGTGATAGTGTTGCTGGATGCTAGGGTCTGTAGAGTCTCTCAATTGGGACTCACTTCCTGCAACTCATGGCTATCTGACTGGTCGCCATTGGTACTGTCATGGTTCGGTCCTTGGCAGCCTGGAGCTAGGGAGTCCCATATGTGAGGACTGACTTCCTGCTTGCTCCTGGAGAGCGCGTAGTTAGGTGTTCTCCAGGGACAGCAGGAAACAGTCCTCATAACCCTCCCTCCTCCTCTGGGAGTTGCCTCCCTACCTTGTTTTAGTTTTATTGCCATCCTAGCTATGTCATCTGACTGAGCAAGATGGCACCCTTGGGTGGGAAGTGGGCCACACATGCATGGTAGCATTCCCAAAGGTCTTCTTTGAAAGCTGGGGAAATGCTCCATGTGGGCTCAGTCGGTGCCAACGTCACCCATATGTGAGGACTGATTCCTGCTTTCCCTGGAGAACACCTGTTACAGGTGAGTAACTACGCTATATCCACAGTACCCCTTACATAACTGGGGTCTTGTCCTGATATTATCCATAGCCCTGCAGGGATGAAGAAGGCAACACTGAACAGGTGCTGAAGAAAGGAGGCAGGGAAAAGAAGTGACAAAAAGTGACCCGCAAAACAGAATGGCTATGGAGAAACAAATGGAGAAAGGAAGAAATGGAAAGAAATGTACCAGCAAACAGGCAGGTGGTAATTTTTGTTCTGAATTCCCTTTGATGTACGATTCTGAATTTTTCTTTTTAGGATTCTTGGTTTTAAAGTCAGACTTCTCAGTAAAGCACAATAGTTTCATAGAAGATGTTGGTGGAAAAAAATCATCGATCCACCTTGTCTGTATGTATGTGTCTATCTACTGGGCTGAGACAGATTTATTTGACCACTGGGCCCCAAACAGATTACAGATGGCTCTCTACATTATTGGAATTGAAGTTTCTGACCTCTTCTGCAATCATGGAGTAGGGAAGCCCAGAGGGTTTTCAGTTTGCATCTCAACTATGACAGTAGCATCAGAGTGGAAAATGAAAGCTGGAATTTGTTTAATATTTACACCACTCCTGCTAAGTCATTAGGAGAGCATAAAGAAATTGATGTACTTTGGGCCATTCACATGAATAAACATGGTATTTATTATAGATGTTAATGGCTAATGTTAATGAGATGCAGATGGTAAAGTATGTACACATATGGATATAATGTAACTATACCTCTGAGGTTTTTTGCGCTTAATGCATCTGCAAAGGATTTTGAACACACATTTTTTGAGTAAGCTATTAAGTAATGAGCTATTTTTCATAGTTTTGCATTTGAGCACATTACTGTAGATTTTTCACTGAAATGATTGCAAGTTAGCTTACACATGTTAAGTGGTGTTAACAAACACAAGTAGTTGACATCCATCAACAAATGTTAATTCATTTTAGTAGCTTGCAATAATGTTTAACAAGTTGACATTTTCAATATCGTTTTAATTCAATTTAGTATTCCAGCTCTCAGATTTATTTAGCTTTATGTGCTTATCTGTTTCTATGTCCGTTTCTATACTGATATCTAATAAAGCCACCCAACAGTTGGGCTGTATCCTTTCCGACTGATCCAACTGACCAAAACAAATGAATCCTATCATAGTACAACCAATACCAAAACCATGCTGAAGTCAGAAGGTATACAGCCCTTTATCATAAAGCTCCCCTCAAGAATTACCTTATTGACATCTAAGAGCGAGCTAAATCCATTTCTAAAGGAGCCCAATGGCACTGACATGCAAGTCAACAACCCCTTTTGTCTGCTGCTGTTATTGCAAACTTCAGCATGTGATTTATTACTCTCCAAATCTTGAGCAAACATTTGGACAGTAGTACACAAGGCTGAACCAAGACATAATGTGCCCTGTGCGACCTGCAAACCTGGTACCCCACCCCCTTGGCATCAGGTTTTTGTCATTTGACCCATTCTCCCATGCCCTGCATAGCCTTTCTGCTCCTATCCCCCCCTATGCCCAGCATCTCCCCATCTTACCCCACCTGCTGCCTCCCCAGCCAGCTTCCCCCCCCTGCTGCCTGCCCATCCTGCCCCCTAACAGGCATTTATGAGTATCTTTTAGCACTATGTGGTAAGGAAAGACCTGCTGCCTGGTTCAGTGGAATGGGATTTGAAAGATTCTGTTCTATTTGCAGCTAACTGGACGTTTGTGCTTCAATCGGATCAAGCTGGAGAAATGTGCTGTCGCAAAATAAAAGCCTTATGATGTAAATAAAAATGAGGAAAAGCAACTCCTGCCCATTTCTTAGTCTGTTTCAAGGTACCTAGTGCAACTTAAGGATTTCTGAAAGCATATAAAAACCTAGTGAGGATGCAATCAATATTTTTGTAGAAGTTCTTGTTAAACAGCATTGGCATCATGCACAAAATAAAATTGACTTTGGACATAAGCATAATCTTTATTGATTCTAATGTAACCCACCAGGAATTGTGCAAGAAAGGAAGGACTGACCAAGGCCCCAGAACAAGGTTAGAGACTATAGCAGGGACTGATCAGCTTTTGTGTGATAAGACAACTTACACTAATATAAATCATCCTATCTATGGCAACCTTGATTTGGCTATGAATAGTGATGACCCTATTTATGGTACTCTTGATATAGATACGGACAGTGATGCAAGCACAGATAATGAAGAAACAGGGCTGTGAAGGTGGCTATAGTCATATACCTTTACTCAGGTAAAAATATATGCTTATTGAAATGCAGGCCTGGAATAAATAAATGCATCAGCAGAAAAATGATCCTGTAAGCAGATTTTATTCCAGGCCTGTAATTTTGTAACATGAATATCATCTGATGTTAATCAAAAATTAACTATGTCAGCTGATACTTCTTAATAAAAGGCAGATCTATGGTGGAAGATTTTTGAAGGTAGCTAGAGAATGAGCCATGATTTGCACCTCCTGACGATTTTCCTTCTAGAACTCTGGAATTCATATAATTGATCTTCTGTGTATGTGTCTTGTTTCTTTCCTTCCTGTTAGAAGGGCCAGGTAAAGCCTAAGAATCCAGGTAGGAGGGCCTGCCCCAAAAATGGCTCAACAAGTATCTTTTAGCACTATGGGGTAAGGGAAGACCCACTGTCTGGTTCAGTGGAATAGGATTTGAAAGCTTCTGTTCTATTTGCAGCTAACTGGACGTTTGCACTTCAATCTGATCAAGCTGGAGAAATGCGCTGTCGCAAAATAAAAGCCTTATGATGTAAATAAAAATGAGGAAAAGCAACTTCTGCCCATTTCTTAGTCTCTTTCAAGGTACCCAGTGCAACTTAAGGATTTCTGAAAGCATATAAAAACCTAGTGAGGAGGCAGTCAATATTTTTGTAGACGTTCTTGTTAAACAGCATTGGCATCATGCACAAAATAAAATTGACTTTGGACATAAGTGTAATCTTTATTGATTCTAACTTAACCCACCAGGAATTGTGCAGGGACACCGTGATACTAGAAGATCCTTGACTAATTGTGTGATTGTTTGCACATTATGTTCTGTTGTGGATGTAACATCATTATAAAAATTCACTCCCAAGTATCTTATTGTTTGCTGAGCCCACACTAAATCATACTGACACATTAACTGCACTTTCATGTGTACATTGAAAGAAAGACCCTCAGTTTTTTTATTAATTTTAAAATCAGAAAATAAGGAAAACCTATCAGTCATCTCAAATCAGGCAGAAGAGCGGATTGCAGGCAAGCGATATTGAGTAATTAACAGCATAAGCATAAGAACATAAGAAATGCCATACTGGGTCAGACCAAGGTCCAGTGAGCCCAGTATCCTGTTTCCAACAGTGGCCAATCCAGGTCGCAAGTACCTATCAGATTCCCAAAAAGGTACACGGATTCCATGTTGCTTATTCTGGAACAAGTAGTGGATTTCCCTTTAGTAATGGTTTAATAAGTTTTCCCCTACTTGTTGCTTACAAACATCCACCCCGCTTGTTGCATTCAAGCCATCCAAACTCTATATTTTACCCAACCCCACCACATACTAAGCGGCGTCCCTCCAGCACTCTCAGATGTATCTTCGCTGCCTTGCTGTGAAAGGATTGCTCTGTCCATCACTAAGATCCTCTGACAGCCATGATGTTACACTCTGAAACCCGCAGAAACAGTGCTGACTTGGTTCAGTGACAGTCCCTCCATTGGAAAACACTCCTCCATGTCCTGCCTGATACAGTGAGCTTGAACTTCCAGTTGCTGCTGAAATGATGCTGCATCTTACATGCTGAAACTATAAAACCCTAGTGGGCCTGCTTATCACACACTGAACATAGAAAATGAATCCCCCACTCATACAAACCCTGCCCTAAAACTTATACCACACTCATCCATATAAAGGAAATTTAAAGGCTTAATACAGCTTTAATACACCCTCACTCATTACCCTTCCATAACTGCAATTATATCTATTGAACATTACCTCATACTAATTCCTAAAGTCAATTACCACCTATTTTTACAATCCTTGAAGTTGCAGCCACATTCCAAAGGGATGACTCACAAGCCAGACTGAAAGATGAGCACCGGGCACAGACTACAGTGCTAGGTTTTGCAAATCTTTTGTAGCCCTCCCCCCCAGCTCAGCACAAATATCATCATTCCACACCCAAGACTGAGCTTCTGCAAGTGGCTATACATGTAGAATTATCCAAAACTGGTACAGAATATTGGTCTCTACAACATCTGACCTATCTGCAGCCTGGTCAATAAATTCCTGCAGCTTCTCTGGCAAGTCAAGTACTTTTGTACTATTATTCAGCATGACAGACAACTGAGCAGGATATTGCAAGCCATTGCATGCTCCAAATGATTTCAACTGAGCTCTCATGTCTAGAGATTTCTTCCTCTATGCTGCAGTTCCTCAAGCTAAATCGGGCACAATAAGTATCTTTTTCCCTTCATGCTGTACCAGAGCCTTCATACGAGCAGTGCTCAATATTTTCAGCATTAGAGGATACCTTAACAATCTAGCAACAATAGGCTATAGCAGCGATGGCGAACCTATGGCACGCGTGCCAGCTGTGGCACGCGAAGGCCTTGCAGCTGGCACGCGTGAAGGTCCGCAGAAAAAGAAAAAGCGGGCTCTGGCTGCTGCCGCGGACGCGGACGCGGCAGCATGCAGTGTCCCGCGGGGCCCCCTCCGCCCGCTAAGCCCCTCTGCAAGGGCTTTCAGATTCACGAGGGAGACAGCGTCTCCCTCGCGTCTCTGTTAAGCCCGCAGGGGCTAATGGGAAATTTCCCATCAGCCCCTTTAGACGCGAGGGACTGATGGGAAATTTCCCATTAGCCCCTGCGGGCTTAACAGAGACGCGAGGGAGACGCTCTCCCTCGCGAATCTGAAAGCCCTTGCAGAGGGGCTTAGCGGGCGGAGGGGGCCCCACGGGACATTGCATTCTGCCGCTGCCGCGGCAGAAGCCAGAGCCAGCTGCTTTTTTTTTTTTTTTAAATTTGCCATGGGGGGTGGGTTAGGACTGCTAATGGGCTAGGGGGGGGGGGTTAGGACTGCTAATGGGCTGGGGGGGTAGGACTGCTAATGGGCTGTGGGCTGATGGGGGCTGTCTGGAAATGGGGTGATGGGGGGTTAGGACTGGTAATGGGCTATGGGGGGGGGTTAGGACTGCTAATGGGCTAGAGAGGGGGGGGGGTTAGGACTGCTAATGGGCTAGGGGGGGTTAGGACTGCTGATGGGGAGGGGTTAGGACTTGAGGTGGGCTGTTGGGTGGGGTTAGGAATGGAAATGGGCAGATTGGGGGATAACACTGGAGGTGGTCTGATGGGGTTAGGACTGGTAATGGGCTATGGGGGGGTTTAGGACTGATAATGGACTATGGGGGGCTGGGACAAGAAATGGGCTGATGGGGAGGGGTTAGGACTTGAGGTGGGCTGATGGGGTTAGGACTGGTAATGGACTGTGGGCTGATGGGGGGGGTTAGGACTGGCAATGGGCTATGGGGGGCTGACTGGAAGTGGGCTGATGGGGGGTTAGGACTGGAAGTGGGCTGATGGGGGGTTAGGACTGGTAATGGGTTATAGGGGGGGGGCTTAAACTGAAAATGGGGTGATGGGGGGTTAGGACTGGAAGTGGGTTGATGGGGGGATAGGACTGGTATTGGGTTGGGGGGTTGCTAGGACTGGAAATGGGTTGGGGGGCTGCTAGGACTGGAAATGGGCTGATGCAGGGACTAGAAGGGAATGGATGCTGGGTGAGGCTGGAACTAGAAGGGAGCTGGTGTTGGGGGAGGATTAGAATGGGATGGGGCTGGGAGAGTAAAATGGAGAGGGGAAAAATATTTTGTGTGGGAGGGATAAAAAATCTACAATTGGCCGGGTATTGGGAGAGTAAGTGGGGATTGAGGATGGAGGGGTAAATTTTGAGTAGATGAAATAGGAATGAGGAAAGAGCAAAAGGAGAAAGATTAGTATGTTAAAGCAGATGTAGAGAGAGAATGGAAAAAAAACCCAAGAAGACAGAAGAAAGGACAAATGGACAGCAGATGGAGAGTTAGCAGAAGACACGAAGAAACCAGAAGAAAGTGGCTGGAACAATTGCAACTGAAAAAAAATGCACAAAAGGTAGAAAAATATCTCTTTATTTTGAATTTATTAATTGGAATATGTCAGCTCTGGGAAATGTGCATCATTAATTTTTGCGCTTTGTTTAGTACAAGAGGAAATTAATATATAGTTTTATTTCTACAGTGTTGTTGTATATTCCAAGTTTGGCTTTTGGGGTTCCCAGTTTAATTATTGTCTTCCTGTTTCTAAATTGTGATTCCTTGTTTGGTAATGGTCTGTTCTGCATGTGTAACTGAGCTGAGGTATTCTGTTTATATAATTCCTATTTGACATTGCCACTTGTTCTTTCCCCAGTAGGTCATGTATTGTTGTTCTCTGAGATGTATTGGTTTAATATTTGCAGTGTTGCCTTTTGATAGGTAGAGTATGGTGCTTTGTGAGTCCTGGTAGTGCTGTTAGGATACGGCGGGTTTGCTATGGGTTCTAAATGGGCAGCGTTTGTAGTAGTTCCTAATGTGCCTGGCGGTTGGTACTGGATTATAGTAATGTAGAAACCTTTTAGTCTTTCTTTATCCATATACTCATTAAGAGGCATGTTTACTAAAAGTTAGTGTATGGTAACATTATGCAAATATTTATGCAAATGAAGCACCTTATGCAAATGGAGCTTTAATTGACGTGCTGGCACTTTGAGGAAATTCTTTGGTTTTGTGCGGCAGTTTGGGCACTCGGGCTCAAAAAGGTTAGCCATCACTGGGCTATAGGCTCTTTGAAACTTGAGGGGCTTCTCAAATGATATATTAGGTGAGGTTGGCTGCCAATTTTCAAGAAACGTAAGTATGTCTGCATCTTCCACACCTTTCTGCAAGCCCAAAATGTAAATACTATTGTGCCTATTCCTGTTGGAGTGGTCTTCAATACCTTGCTCCATTCTCTTCATTGTATGAAGTTTGCTACTGATTCCACCACCTGTGCTGCTTGTAATTCCACTTTCTCCAAGTGCGACTGCAAATTTGCTACGGTTGCTGTAGGTTTGGTTACCTCCAACTTCAGCTCACAGATTTTTTCATGGTTCACTATTATCAATTCCCTGAGGTCACAAAGTTCTTCCACAAAGGTCTCTGATATGGCCAGGCTCATTTTGTTTGACACCATTTATTTGGGGATGAAAGGATCTTTTTTGGATCTTTTAACTCCACTTGCAATTGCAAAACCTGATTCCAATTTAGAAGTTTTGGAAGCATTCTTCCACCTGCCCGCTTGGCCTCTCTCAGAAATACTATGGAAAAAGCATGTAAAATCCACTGTTCCTTGTATCACAACCTGAGAGTTGGCGCTTGACGGGCCATCTGGCACTCCCCCTTCCCCCCGTGTTTGTTTCAGCAAAGATGTAAGTTTCTCAGTTTTGGAACTGAGAGTAAAAAGACAGGCTGGAAAGTTTATATTTGAGTCTGAACTGTAGATGCTTCATCAGTTTGAGGATTGAGCAAACCTTTTCACTGTATCCAGCGTGTGATAATTTCTTTTAAGTTTAGCACTTCCAATCATCTTGACATGTTTGTTCCTAAGACCATGTGTAATATAGCTGATATTAATGCAACATGTACTGCTCTTGCATTTACAATTATGAGAAATGATATTGTTAAGTACCATTGAGAGAGTGTTGACTCATGGCAACCCTCTGGATAATTGTCCTAAATTGTGTTCAATCTTCAGTCAAGCGGCTAATTGTTGATGAGTGGCATCCATCGCTGATGTTGTTGTAATGATCAATGTCATTGTTGACCTTCCCCTTTTATGTTAATCTTCAGCCTTGCCAAGCATGATATCTTTCTCTAATGATCTCTCGCTTTACATGATGTGTCCAAACTATGAAAGTTGAAGTCTTCTCATCTAAGCTTCTAAAGAAAGCTTAGGTTTGATCTCCTCTAGTACTGACTGGTTTGTTCTTTGGGCAGTCCATTGTATACACAGTATTCTTCACTACCACCATAATTCAAAGGCATCAATTTTCTTCCTGTCTATCTTTTTCACTGTCTAACTTTCACATCCATATGATGTTGTTGAAAATGCCATGACTTGGACAAGCTGAATCTTTGTATGGAGAGATACATCTCTGCTCTTGAGAATCTTGTCTAGGGCCTTCATAGCCATTCTGCCCAGAGCAATGCATCATCAGATTTCTTGACTGCTTGTCGTTTCTTTATTGAGTATTGATCCAAGCAGGTTAAAGCTGTCCACTATTTCTATTTCTTCTCCATCATCGATGAACTTATTGATCTTGCCCGTTGTCAGATTCTGTCTTCTTCACGTTAAGGTGCAAGCCCATTTTAAGACTATGTTCCTTGACCTTGAGAAGCAAATGTTTCAGATCGTCTTCACTTTCTGCCAGTAACGTGGTATAATCAGCATAGTGAAGGTTGTTAATGAGTCTTCTACCAATCTTCATACCTTGGTTGTTTTCATATAGTCCTGCTTCTCTGATGATTTGTTCTGCATATAAATTAAACAGGTAGGTGGGAAAGTATGCAGCTTATCATACGCTTTTGCTCATTTTAAACCATTCTGTTTCTCCTCCTTCCGTTTGAGCTGATGCTTCTTGATCAACGTAAAAGTTTTACATGAGAACTATCCCGTGTTCTGGTATATCTATGCCTCTTAATGTGGCCCAGAGTTTCTCATGATTTACACAGTCAAAGGCCTTGCAGTAGTCAATAAAACACATATAGATATCCTTTTGTCTTTTCAATGATCCATCTCACATCTGCAATGATGTCTCTCATTCCTTACCCTTTCCTGAACCTCGCTTGCTCTTCAGGCAGTTTTTGTTCTAGGTATGGTTGTAGTCTTCACTTAATCTTGCTGGTATGTGAGATCAGAATGATTGTGTGATAATTTCCAGTCAGTCGGATCACCTTTCTTTGGTACAGGTTTGAACACAGATCTTTTGAAGTCAGTTGGCCATGATGTTGTCTTTCAAATTTCCTGGCAGAGCCTTGTAAGTAGGGTAACAGCCGCATCTGCTTGCTATAATTCCTCAGTTGGTATGCCATCAGTGCTTGGTATTTTGTTCTTTGATAATGCTTTCAGTGCTGTTTCAACTTCTTCTTTCATCACTAATGGTTTCTGATCATAAGGTACTGGTTGAAATGGCTGTTGGTCCATTTGATCTTTATGGTGTAGTGACACTATGTATTCTTTCCATCTTATCTTGATCTTCTCAGCATCATTCAACATGGATCCTTGAGCATTTTTTAGCATTCTAGTTCGAGGCTGAAATTTTTCCTTTAACTCTCATAGCTTTAGGAAAGCCGATCTTGTTCTTCCTCTAATAATTTCTGATTCTATTTCCTTGCATGCTTCATTGTAGTATTTCTCCTTGTTTCGTCTTACTGCTAGGGTTGCCAACTGGCTCCAGATGCGCCCAACAGGCTTGATCCAGTCCTGGGTTTATTCCATTGCATGCAGGGACATGTAGTTATGATTTCTGCATTGCACTCCATAAGAAAAGCAAGGCAACAAGTCCCTGCATGCAATGGGGTAAACACAGGACTGGATCAAGCCTGTTGGGCGCATCTGGAGCCAGTTGGCAACCCTACTTGCTGCGCATAAGAAATCTCTGTTAAGTTCTGTGATTACCTCTCTTTCTCCTCTGGCTTTAGCATCCCTGTGTTTCTATGCAATTTTCAGAGCTTCTTCAGTCCTCCATTTTGGCCATGTTTGCTTTTTCATCTTTTGTAGAGAGTTCTCACTTTCCTTGAGTACAACTTTCTTGATGTCATCCCATAATTCTGCTGGTGCTCTGTCATTTGTATCCAAAGCAGTGAATCATTTACGCAGTCTTTAAGTTCCGGTGGTATATTCTCCAGGTCATATATTGCTACATTCATGAGTGACTTGCTCTTTTTCAGCTTTAACTTGAGTGTGCATACTCATAGCCAGTGATGAGTACCACAGCCACCCCCAGATCGGCCGCCTCAGATTGAGACCTGTCCAGCTTGGGAGACCCTACCAGTAGTTACGCTACTAATAGCTTAGCTCTCAGCATCACTGATGCACACCAGCCCTCACAGCATGACAAGCTGGAAACCAAATGAGGGATTAAGAAAAATAAAGAAATTAAATATAATTTGGCATAGTTTTTAATATTTATTTCATAATTTCCTCTAAAATAAGCTCCATTTTGCATATGGCATTTAGGTAGAAATGAGATATATAACTTGATATGTTCAAGATTTCCTGGGTATTTTATAAAAAGCTTACTGGACATGGTGCTTTTTGTAAAATATGTATCAGGGTGAGCAGTGGTATACACATGATAGATAAGTGACATTTTTTTTAATATGCTATTTCATTGTCTATTCTTCATTATCCATTAAACTTATGATATGATAGTCCAATATAACCCATTTAATCCAATCCAATCTGATATCACATTTCAAATATAATTCTGTTTCAGAAGTATAGTCTCCTTATGCTGCCAAAACTAGCATTTCCATCCACATATTTCCTCTAGAATAGGGGGCTCCCAAACCTGTCCTGGGGCCTTCCCAGCTAGTTGGGTTTTCAGGATCTCCACAATGAATATGCATGAGGGAGATTTGCATGTAATGGAGGTAGTGCATGCAAATCTCGTGCATATTCATTGTGGATATCCTGAAAACCCAACTGGCTGGGAGGCAGGTTTGGGAACCCCTGCTCTAAGACAAAAGACAGAATGGTGTCAGCGTTTACTTAAACAGACTGTCAGCCAATCAGAAAGACTCCCTTTGACATTCAATAGTGAATACAATCAAATCAAGGACACTCATCTATTTCATCAGGGTTGGCCCAACCACTAGGCAAACTAGCAACTTCAGGCAGGCAGCAAAAGTAGGATATTCAAAGCTAAATAATAGATCTTGACAATCGGGGGAGGGGGTAAAGCTTGAGGTTCACCTAGGGCACCAATACTTTGGACCAAGTCTAGGGCTGGCCCTGTATTTCATTGTCTATTCCTTATTATCCACTAAAACTATTGTATCATAATTCAATATAATCCATACAATACAATCCAATCCAACGTGATATCACATTTTATTAAATAACTTTGCTTCAGGGATATATCTTTATTATTAAACTTGATTGACCACATCTTCGCAACATCAGGGCTGTTTACAGTATTGCAAATGCACAATGGCCATGGCCAGAAATGGAAAGGAACTACAATTTTGACAGGAAAGCATTCATTCACACCAGAGGAGAGGAAGAAAAAGAGGAGGTGAAACACAGAAGGGGCAGGAGATTAGTATCTTCAAGGTCAGAGGGAAGGTCAGAAGATGAGCAGAAGAGATGTGTCTTGACAATGGCCTTAAATTTGGGAAATGAATGCTCTTGATGGAGAGCAGAAGGTAGTGAGTTCCACAGAAAGAAAAAGATGGAATGGCGGGTCTGTTCCAGATGGGCACGTGCTGGGGTTGGAGATGTAGCCGATGGATGTGATCAGAACAAAGGCTGCAGGGCACGGAACAAAATTGCAGGGTGTCGGCCAGGTATTGTGGGGTGTGTGTGTGTGTGAAGTGCCTTATGGGTCAGGATCAGAAGTTTGTTTGTGATATGGTAAGAAACAGGTAGACAGTGCAGATTGATGAGATGAGGTGTAATATGACTGGAGCAGGTGGTGTGGGAAATAATTATTGCGGTAGTGTTTTGAATCATTTGAAGGCGGTGGAGCTGATATTGGGTGAGTCCTGCATATTCCAGTAATCAACCTGAGAAATCACCAAAGAAAGCAAAAGGGTAGTAAGTGAGGCAGAGGACAGGACAGCACAAACAGCGTGGATTTGTCAGTGATAGAAGTAAGAGCGGCGAGTGAGAGCGAGATGTGATCATTGAAAGATAGGTCCGGATCCAAGATTACCCCGAGGTAGCAAAAAGAAGAGATCAGTGGGATTGGAGTGCCTAGAAGGGTGGGAGATAGTGTGGGTGGGGGATTGCTGAAAGTAAACTACATCGCTGAGGTTTTAGCAGGATTAAGATGGAGGTTTGTGGACAGCCAATTAGCAATGCGAGACAGGCAGGTATTGAGGGGTGACAGGTCAGGGTTGATGGGGGAAGTGCGATGGACTAGAATAATATCATTAGCATAGTAGTAAGCCAGGATACCAAACTGCTGCACCAGAAGAGTGAGGGGGCCAAAAAGACATTAAAGAGTCCGTGTCAGAGGAGGGTGGAAGCAAAAGATTGGGCAAGAGTGAAATCTCAACGCAGCCTCAGAGACAGTGGGTAAGTACTGTGTTGTGGTTTCAGGCCCATTGCCACCGCTGCTGGTCCTGGAGAGGAGCGGCAGCAACATTTGCCTCCGGAGGCCTGACGCTCTAGGTGACTGCCTAGCTCACCTAATGGTGGTGCCAGCCCTGTGACTGACCCTTCTAAAATTACCTTCATAGTGTTACTCTGAGGACAGCTTTTTCATCCTGGTTAAATTATAAAATTTATTCAGATTTAGTACTGTTAAGTGATCTGTTATTTAAGAGATTTCTACAGTTACTGGTCTTAGTGGTGATCCAGAAGAAAGCAAAATAAACAGAGGAAATTCGGCCAGTTCTTGCATGTTCTTCAGGTAAGAAATTCTTCTAATCCCTAATACGATGATCAGAGGAAACTTTCTGAAAAAGCACTTGCTACTAAGAAGCTTTTCAAATGTATCTTGTTTTCTTTCATTACTCTGTCAACTAGTAGGAAAAAATTATAGATGTGGAAACAATAGTCATACTATATATGGTGAAGGAATTAAGCAATGCTAGGAAGCAAATCATTTAAAATGACCTTTTATATTATTCGTTTGATAGGGTCTATTCTGAGAAAACTTTCACAGTGGTTTTAAGAGTATGCAAGACCTGAATTATTCAAGCCAATTACTTCAGCAAAGCGCCTAGGTGACTGCAGATATGCATGAGCCTTTACTCCAGGGGATTAAGCCCTTCATGGAAGTATGAACTCATACTTCGGTTTGAACTTTTAGATACAGAGAAATGGGAGAGCATCTAAAAACTAATTTCAGGTCACTGACGTACAAAGAGAAAAGAGATTTATTTTTTACATACTGAAACCTGAGAATCCAGACTTAAATAAAATTGGCAGCTAAAGAAACCTTGCAGAATCAGTAATATACAGCTTTGTCTGAGTGTGTGTGTGTGCGCGCAGTTATGCAGAAATGTGATTTGATTCTGTAAATGTTTCTGTTCAGGGCTGGTCCAAGACAAACCTTCAGCTGTGTGCCCTTCCTCAACTCGGGGTGGCTCAAAGCAATCTGCTGCCCAAGGCAAGAGATGATTGTGTTCCCCCAGTGCATCCACAAGAAGACTCCCTCAGAGCTGTGGTTAGAGTGCAGCGAGGGAGGGTCTCCTTACTCAACTCTGGCCCCACAGTTGTCCCAAGAAAAAAAGAATTCAACTTATATCCCCAGGCTATATCAGCAAGAAATGAAATCTTTGGAATCGCTGGTTATACTCAGGAAAAATTATAGCAGTTAAATTATGTTATTTAAGACTCCAATATGCAAAATACTGACCCTACATACTGGACCATCATGGTGTTAACTGTAAACAATAATGCCTGATATTCAAAAGAGTTTATCTGGTTAACAGGACCTACTAACCAAATAAACTCCTCTGAAAGGGATATGCAGAGGTACTATCCAGATAGTGCCACCAAATATCCCCTCTAACTGCAACAGCATTATCTGGGTAGTGCCAGGATGGTCCATGGGCAGGCTGAGGGGATGTATTGATTTATCTGATTTGCAACAATCTTCAGTCTGCTAACCGGATAAGTAACCACATAATGTCAGGCCAAAAAGAGCAGCCTAACTTTGTATGTTTTTTGCTATCCAGATAGCACTGGTGGTCAATGGTATAACTGGATATTCAGTGCCAGAAAATAACTGGATTCCAGCGCTGAAGATCTAGTTTCATTTTAAATGTCGACAGCAACATTTAAGTATTACCCCAATATATTCTACATACACCCACAATGGGTACAGAGAAGAACTAGGATATTTCTTCATAAATTTACCATTCCAAACAAAATCCCTATTCTGGTTTCATCTCAGTAACAGCAACAAAAATCCCCTCCAGTACCAAGCATATTATGAAATAATACAAAATCCTACAGTCACTCAGGAGCAGAACTCCCACAATAAAGAGTTTACCCTGAAAAGGGCAGCCCATTTCCAGTCCTTGCACCCTCCATCAGCCCATTTCTAATCCTTCCCCCCTCAGCCATTTCCAGTCCTATCCCAGCCGCCCATTAGCCCATTTCCAGTCCAAGCTTCCCCATCAGCCCATTTCCATACCTAGTCCCACCATCAGCCATTTTAGTCCTATCCTAGCCCCCACCATCAGCAATTTTTAGTCCTACCCTAACCCCCCACATCAGCCCATTTCCATTCCTAACCCCACCATCAGCCATTTCCAGTCCAATCCTAATCCCCCATCAGCCCATTTTCAGTCCAAGCTCCCCCCATCAGCTCACTTCCAATCCTAGCACCCCCATCAGCCATTTCCAGTCCTATCACAGCTCCCCATCAGCCCATTTCCAGTCCTATCTTTGCCACCCCATCAGCCCATTTCCATTCCTAGCCCCCATCAGCTATTTCCAGTCCTATCCTAGCCCCACCCCCACCATGACCCCGACCCCCAAAGAGCCCCATGCCTGTCTGAGCTGCTTACAAGGAAGCCGATTACGCCAGAGGCCCCGACTCACCTCTGCATAGTGCAGGAGTGAAGAGCAGCATGCTCCTTCACTCGCACTGTGTTCATGTGAAGCCCGTGGAGTGCCGGGAAAGGTTAAAGGTCATTTCCTGTATCCCGGAACTCCGTGGGCTTCATGTGAACACAGTGCGAGTGAAGGTGCATGCTGCTCTTCACTCCTGCGCTGTGCAGAGGCGAGTCGGGCCTGTGGCGTAATTGGCTCCCTCGTAAGCAGCTGAGACAGCCGCGGGGCTCTTTGGGGTCGGGATAGAGATAAATGCACAGGAGGAGAGTCTCTTTCGATTGAAAGCAAGTTCTGCTACGAGGGGACATGGGATGAGGGTGAAAGGGGATAGAATCAGAAGTGATATGCGGAAATATTTCTTTACGGAAAGAGTAGTGGATCCGTGGAATAGTCTCCCAGTGGAGGTGGTAGAGATGAGGACAGTAACTGAATTCAAAAAAGCATGGGACCAACACAGAGGATCTCTAAAGGTAAAAAGGGGACTGTTGTAGTGGTTGATATGGAAGGACAGACTAGATAGGCCATGTGGTCTTTTTCTGCCATCATGTTTCTATGTTTCATCCATTTCTATTCAAACGCATGTGTGTAAAATAAGAGAAAAATTGTATACCCCAAAGGACGGCTGTAAATTCCTGGGGTAATTTTGAATGCACGTCTTATCACTTTGAAGGTCCAGGGAGATCTGCACAGAGAAGCGTCTGTATACTGTACATTTTACATACAGTTGTGGTCAACGTTATTGACACCTTTGCATTTTAGGAATGTTGTGTACAATATCTTAAGAAATAACTGAAAATATTCCAACTGTATGATGTCATAATATTTTAATAGTATGTTCAAAGGTACACACAAAAAAACTTTTTCTGTGCAACTTAGATGTAGTAGTTTCTGAGAAAAAAACAAAATATGACCTGGACAAGATTAATGGCGCCCTTCGCTAATATTTGGTTGCAGAACTCTTGGCAGTGATGGGAGTTTCCAAAAGTTTCTTGTAGCCATCTATAGGTTTTATACATTTCTCTGCTGGTAGTTTCTCCCACTCTTCAACTGCAATTTTTTCCAGCTCATGAATGTTTCCAGGATTCCTTTTGCCAATGGCAGATTTCAGCTTTTTCCAAAGGACTCATTGCTGGCTAGTTTAAAACAGTCCATTTGTTCCTTTTTAACCATTCTTTTGTACTTTTGGATGTATGTTTTGGGTCATTGTCATGTTTGGGGGCGAAGGTCATTGGTCCTCTGACACTTTCTGACACTAGGTAGCACTTTTTGCTCCAAAATACCTTGGTAGTCCTCTGACTTCATGTTTCCTTTAATATTTTCCAGGCCTCCAGTTCCTCAGGCAAGAAAACAGCCCCACAACATTATGGAACCTCCACTATATTGAACTGTAGGAAGGATGTTTTTTTCCTTATAAGCTTCATTTCTTCGCCTGTAAATGTATCGTTGGTCTGCATTGGCAAAGAACTCACGTTTGGTTTCATCTGTCCACAGAACATTTTCCCAGAAGGATTGTGGTTTATCAAGGTGGGTTTGGGCAAAGATCAGGCTTGCCTTTTTATGTCTGTCTTGGAGCAATGGGGTCCTCCTTCGTTTAGTGCAATGCATATGGTACGGGTTGAAACCACCACTACAGATTGCTTCGGGTCAGCCTTAAGCTCTTTGGATGTTGTATCTTGTGTTTTCCCAGCAATTCCCACCATGTCCTGGGAGGTTCTTGACAGTTCCATGAGCAGAAAACTTCTTTTTTTTTTTTTTTTATTTATGCAAATTTTCAATATAAGACAGGTAATTCAAATAACAGTATCGATACAAACAGGAAACCACAACATAAGGAAATAAATATATCATTGCCACTTCAACCACTAAATTAAATATATTGAGGCAAGAAGAGGAAATAAACTAACAAGAAATATACCTCAAACAGTGAGAGCTATGGAGCATAAATTGCCATCAGAACGCACACTTTGCAACCCCCATCACAGCCCCTAGTTTTCCTTCTAATGAAATTATAAGCTCAAGGAGCAGTTTAGGATCAGAAAAGAAATCATTTTTGCCCTCAAAGCTAACATAAAGCAAAACAGGAAATTTCAAAAGCCAGGTTGCCCCCCGAGCATCAGAACTCGAGGCCGAAGAGCCAAGAATTCCTTACGCCGAGCCTGGGTCTGTTTAGAAAAATCAGGAAAAATATGGATAACAATCAAAAAAACTACTCCTGCATATGCCTAAAGTATAAGCGCAAGACTGATGTTTTGTCCTGCTCAAAGGTGAAAGTAGCCAACAAAGTGCTACGAGCAGTCACCATCTCCATGGACCCTTCCAGAAACTCGGTCAGGTCCAATCGATCCTGGCAGCGAGCAGGGCCCCTGGGCACCCCACTAGAAGAAGACAGATAGAAGGCCCTTGTTATTGGAGGGAGATTGTCTGAAGCCCAGCCCAGGATATCCACCAAATACTTTTCACCATCTCTACTGGGCTGAGCAAGGGGTTCGTTGGAAACTCAAGAATCTATGATTGATCCTCCGGGACTGATTCTCGGGGTATTCCAGCTTCCTCCACAGCCCACTGTTCTCCTTAACGCCAGTGTTCTTAACTGCCTTCAGCTCCCCCACCTGTAGTTTCAAGTGTTCAAATCTAGCAGAGTGTTGTGCAATGTCCTCCTCCTGAGCAGAAACAAGACTAGTCAGCAAATTAACCAAGTTGCCGTAGGTCTGCAGAAAGGGAGACAAAGGGCTCTAATGAAATCACATAGTCCCACTAGGGTAGTTGGCAAACTCTTCCTAACAGACAAAACTCCAGTGTTCACCCCGATGTGCTGTTCCCCAGGCTTACCTCCCCGCTGCTGCCAGAAGCCTTGAATCTTGGGGGAGGACTGCGTGAGGGGAGAATCCCCTGTCTCCAATGCTGCAGCAGCGTTCATAGGCAGGAGAACTTGCACCCTGTGTGAGCACTTCTGGGTTGCGGGGGAAGAAGTCAATCTTTGGGGCTCAGAAAAGACCCCTCTGTGCTCTGCTCCAGCAAAGCACCACCAGAGCGGTACAAGGCAGCCACCCTTTCCAACGCCAGTCAGGCACCAAACTGCTCCATGGTAAGCTGCACTCTATCTCTCGCCCCAGACTCTGATGGGTTGGTCAGGTGCTTGCCCCTCCACTTTGGCATAGTGGTAAGGGAGAAGCACACCAGGGCAGAGACCTCCGCTCAGCCGGCCTCACTCAAAGCCATCTTGCCAGCAGAAAACGTCTTAATAACATTGCGATCTGTAGACACAGGAATCCCAATATCTTTGGAGATGGCCTTGTCCCCCCTTTGAGGTTTGATGTTTGGTGATAATGACTTTTCTGATGGTCTCAGGCAGCTCTCTTGTCTTCACCATTGTGGAAATGAAACAGGGAGTGAATGTGGCCGTTTTAAATATTAGACTCATCATTCATTGGTTGGTTCAAGTAATGTAAGTACTGACAATTGATCACAGGTGTATCTAATTTTACTGCAATGGGAATGTGGTTCTTCTATTCCAACTGATTTGAATCGTTTATAAGGGTGCCAATAATTATGGTGGACTTAAGCCTGAAGCAGGGTCTATAAGCTTGGGAGACCCGAAACGCAGGACTGTGTCATGATCCACCACTTTTTGAGGATCTCTGATTCTAGCGCTTGGGACACAGCTAAGTACTACTTGCTAACAATTCTTTGTATGGTAGTTTAAAAGGTTAGCTGCTTATTGATTAAAATGGACACGAACCGCTAGTTAAGTGTTCCTTACCTAGGGTTCATTTGTCCAACAAAAAATTAAAAACAAATATATATGTAGAAACTAAAGATCTGCCTTTTGGAGCCTGTATTTTTGTATATGACTTCATAATTTGGGCTGCAACAAGGAGCAAGAGTCGTAGGTGGGTGTCAACGGTTTTTATTACCCCTGCGCGTTTCGGCCGTAGCCTTCTTCAGGGGGCACACAGCTAAATGACATACAACATAGAAAACATGTAAATATATTTAAAATCATAGTACATGATATAAATTGTTGGACCAATATTGTGAATGTATATATAAAAAACATTTTATATACATGTGCTCATTAGATTAATATAAACTAACAGATCTAAAAAATAAAACATTAAAACCAATACATTTATAATAACAAAGAGAACGCAGGGTGGAAGAACAGGAATAAATAGAAGTATACATATTGTGCATACAAATAAATATTATTCAAATAAAATATATTGTATATTTAAAAAAATATATATAATAAAATAATAATGATGAACTTATTTGAAGAAATGATAGGACGAGACTCCCCCCCCTCCCCCCCTCCCTCCCCCTCCCCCCCTTTCCCCTCCCCCTCTGTCCCTCTTCCTCCCCTCCCCCCCTCCTCCCCCCTCCTCCCCTCCCTTCTCCCCCTCCTCCCCTCCCCCTCCCTCCCCCCCTTCCCGCTTCCCCCTCCTTATCCTTTCCCCCCCTTATCCCTGCCCTCCCCCCTCTTTCCCCTCTCCCCTCTCTCCTCCCCTCCTCCTTCCCCCCTTCTCCCCTGTTTTCCCCTCCCCCCTTTCCTCCCCCTCCCCCCCTCCCCCCCTTCCCCCTCTCCCCCTCCCCCTCCTCCCCCCACCTTTCATCCCCCTTCCCCTCCCTTTCCCTCGGAATTGCTTGCCTATCAATAGATTGTATCCTTACATGGACATTTTCTTGGCTTTGATTGACATTAACAAGTTCCTCCCTCCCAACCCATGTCATTCAAAATTGGCGCGCAACTCGGCGTTTTTTAAGGATAGCAATTCAGTTCACAAATCCTTGTTATTCTAGTAGCGTGCTCTATGAAGTCCAAAATAGGTACGTACTATTTTCTAACATCTTTTCAATGTTCTTTAATCACGCCTGCTTTGCAGTACTGTGATGCGTTCTATTTCATTTTTGATTTACTTTTAGTATAGTAATAATACTATTTATTTAAAAGTAAGACATGTCCTTCCTTAGAATTTGTCAGTCTTATCTTTTGCAGTTTATGTTTTTATCAGAATATGCCCCATAAATCTAAAATAAGTAGCCTAATTTTCACATTTTTTACCCCCTTTTCTATAGTTTCTTACTTTCTAAAGGTCATCCATTATAAGACTTCGTGCAATATGATCACTTGTCTTATCATGCCATTCAGTTCCCCCACAAATGTAAGGTTTTCTTAAGAGTACCTATAAATTGTTGTCACTGTGTCTTTTTTCAGTGATCCCACAGAAAGCGCTGCGTTTACACATGAGTACAATAACCCAGTTTCCACAAAAGATGTAGTAATTGAATAAGCCCCCCTTCTTTTAGTACAATGCAGTTCATTAATCCCGTCATGTTCCCCTTCTTTGAAAAAATACGAATTACATTCCAAGTTTAGGTTTTTCGTGGCTTTGATTGACAGTAGCTAGATCCTCCCTCCCATACCACGTCATTCAAAATTGGCGCGCAATTCGGCGTTTTTAAGGATAGCAATTCAGTTCACAAATCTTTGTTGTTCCAGGAGTATACTTTATGAAGCCCAAATAGGTATGTACTAATTTCTAACATTCTTCAATGTTCTTCTAATAAGGCCCGTTTTGTAGCATTTGATGCGGTTGACATTATTCATCAGTTTCATTTTCAACATCGTAATGAAAGAGTTTCATTATTCTTAAAATAAGACATTTTTTCCCCTTTAGATTATATCAGTCCCACTTTTGTAGCTTATGTCTTTAATTAGAATAAGCCTTATAAGTTCATAATAAAAAGTTAAGTTCCCTCTGTTTCGTCCATTATAAGACTTCGAGCAATATGGTTACTTTTTCCATCATGCCGTTCCTCTACATTTTTATGATATTCTCTAGGAGCACTTACAAACAGTTGTATTTGTGTCCTTCCTCAGCGGTTCCATAGATACCACCAAAGTTTTCATGTAGTAGTTCCACATACTAGCACAACTGTATAGATTACCTTTCTATTGTGCTTATTTTACAGCGATTTTGCAGATGATACAAAACACTCATTAGAAGGTTTATATGTAAGTAAGGAGATCGGGTTTTTTTAACGTTGATTCTAAAACATATGTTGTTACTTAGTAATATCATAAAGTTATTATTTTTTAACGTTACCTTTTACTACGTATCGTTTTCCTTTTCTCCTACTTTTTCTTTCATTTTCCCACTTTTCAAAGATTACAGAATGTTTGGCTAATATGCACACACTAGTTGCCTTTTCTTGATTCCTTCACATAAATACTATTCAGTACCATGTGTTATTTATATCTTAGTTGCCTGGTGAACGCAATTTACGATTGCAGATTTCCTTGGTCATACATATGTGAGTTACTCTTTCAATGATTTTCATTATTTCTTTCTTCTCCCTTCTCTTCCCCTTCCTCTTCCCCCTCCCTTCCTTCCCCTCCCCCTTCCTTTCACCCTTCCCTTTCTCCCCTTCTTTCTCTCTTCCCTTTTCCCCCTTCCTTTCCTTTCCCCTCCCCCCTCCCCCTCCCCTCCCCCCTTTTCTTTCCCCTTCCCCCTTCCTTCCTTCCCCCTTCCCCCTCTTCCCCCCCGCTTTCTTCGCTTCCCCTCCCCCTCCCCCCTTTTTTCCTCCCCCTCCTCTCCCCCCCTCCCCCCCTCCCCTCCTCTTCCTCCCCCCCTTTCCCCCCTCTCCCCTCTTCCCCCCCCTGTCCCCTCCTCCCTCCCCTCGTCCCCCGCCCCCTTCCCTTCCTTCCCCCCTTCCCCTCCCCCCCTTCCTCTCCCCCCTTCCTTTTCCCCCTCGTCCTATCATTTCTTAAAATAAGTTCATCATTATTATTTTATTATATATATTTTTTTAAATATACAATATATTTTATTTGAATAATATTTATTTGTATGCACAATATGTATACTTCTATTTATTCCTGTTCTTCCACCCTGCGTTCTCTTTGTTATTATAAATGTATTGGTTTTAATGTTTTATTTTTTAGATCTGTTAGTTTATTTTAATCTAATGAGCACATGTATATAAAATGTTTTTTATATATACATTCACAATATTGGTCCAACAATTTATATCATGTACTATGATTTTAAATATATTTACATGTTTTCTATGTTGTATGTCATTTAGCTGTGTGCCCCCTGAAGAAGGCTACGGCCGAAACGCGTAGGGGTAATAAAAACCGTTGACACCCACCTACGACTCTTGCTCCTTGTTGCTTTCCTGTGGTTTTTGCAAGAGTAGCAGCTCCCCCTTGTTTTGTCTGTTCATAATTTGGGCTGACAGGTTTTCCGTTGCCCCAGGAACTTTTTTGTTTTGAGATAATTATGTCCTGACAATGTGCCATTTTTATACTATTTCCTTTTTAAATTGGTCTTGCCTTATTTGATTCTTTTATTCAAATATGTGTGCATATATAGTGCATTTTTTAAATAAAATATTGGACATTAAAGGTTTGAATTGCAAGGGTGCCAATAATCTTGACCACAACTGTACTTGCATGCAATTATAAAATTACCATTCCGTCAGTGCAAGTTCCTGTATAGTTGCTTGTGCAGGGGCAGCCCAAGGGGGGTGCGGGACCATGTGTGGAGATTCATTGCGGGCCTTATTTGCATAAATATTTGCATAATGTTAACATGTGTTTTTAGTAAATATGCCTCTTAAAGAGTGTCTGGATAAAGCAAGACTATCAGATTTCTAAATTATTATATTCCAGTGCCAACCGCTAGGCCCATTAGGAAGTACTATAAACAATGACCATTTAGAACCCATAGCAAACTCACCATATCATAACAGCACTACCAGGACTCACAAAGCACCAAACCCTACCTATCAAAAAGGCAACACTGCAAATATTAAACCAATACATTTCACAGAATACCAAAACATCTCACTAGGGGAAAGAGAACAAGTGGGACTGACAAACAGAAACTACATGAACCAGAATACCTCAGCTCGGTTACACATGCAGAACATAGACCATCATCACACAAAGAACAAGGGATCACAATTTAGAAATAGGAAGAAAATAATTAAACTGGGAACCCCCAAAAAGCCAAACACGAGAAATAAAACTATAAATTAATTTCCTGGAGAAATAAAACTATAAATGAATTTCCTCTTGTACTAAACAAAAATGCAAAGATGTTAGCGATACACATTTCCCAGACCTGACAAATTCCAGTTATTAAATTCAAAATAAAAAGTATTTTTCTACCTTTTTGTTTGGGCATTTTATTTTTAAGTTGCAATTGCTACTACTACTACTACTGAGCATTTGTATAGCACTACAAGTCGTACGCAGCGCTGCATAGAGATGTAAGAGACAGTCCCTGCTCATAGAGCTTACAATCTAGTCAAGACAGACAACACAGAAGGTGTAGGCTGGGATAAAACAAGGGGGGAAGGGAAAAGAAAAAGGAGATCAGGTGAGTCAAGATCCAAAAGCAGCAGTGAAGAGGTAAGTTTTCAGCCTGGATTTGAAGAGGGTCAGAGAAAGTGCCTAGTGTACAGACACTGGTAGTTTGTTCCAGGCGTAAGGTGCAGCAAGGTGAAAGGAGCAAAGTCTGGAGTTAGCAGTAGAAGAGAAGGGCACAGATAGAAGGAGCTTGCCAGAAGAGCAGAGTTCCTGAGGGGGGTTGTAAGGAGAGATAAGAGAAGAAAGGTAGTGAGGAGCTGCAGAGTGAATGCATTTATAGGTCAGTAGGAGAAGTTTGAACTGGATGCGGAAACGGATAGGGAGCCAGTGAAGTGACTTGAGAAGAGGAGTAATGTGGGCATGACGAGGCTGGCGGAAGATTAGCTGCGCAGCAGAGTGCTGAACAGATTGAAGGGGAGAGAGATGATTCAAAGGGAGACCAGAAAGGAGTAGGTTACAGTAGTCAAGATGGGAGGTGATTAAGGAGTGGGTAAGCGTCTTAGTAGTGTGTTCAGAAAGGAAAGGATGGATTTTGCTGATGTTATAGAGAAAGAAACGACAGGTCTTAGTTATCAGATGAATGTGTGTGGAGAAGGAGAGAGTAGTCAAAGACAACACCAAGATTGCAAGCCGAGGAAACAGGAAGGAGTACAGAGTTATCCACAGAGACTGAAAAAGAAGGAAGAGGAAGAGAGGTTTTAGGGGGAAAGATAAGAAGTTCAGTCTTGGCCATGTTCAATTTCAAATGGCGGTGAGACATCCAGGCTGCAATGTCAGAAAGGCAGGCAGAGATCCGGGTCTGGATAGCTGGAGAGATTTCAGGCGTAGAGAGGTAGATCTGGGAGTCATCAGCATGAAGATGGTACTGAAAACCACGGGAAGAGATAAGCGCACCAAGGGACTGGGTATAGAGAGGGAAAAGGAGCGGACTCAAGACAGATTTTTAGGGTACACCAACTTGGAGTGAGATAGCAGAGGAGGAGGAGCCACCAGAACACACACTGAAAGAGCGATGGGAGAGATAGGAGGAGAACCAGGATAGTACAGAGCCCTTAAAACCAAGTGAGGACAGGGTATCGAGGAGAAGGTTGTGGTCAACAGTGTCAAAAGCAGCAAAGAGGTCAAGAAGGATGAGGACAGAGTAAAGGCTCTTTGATTTTGCCAGGAACAAGTCCCTGGAGACTTTGGCAAGAGCCATTTCTGTAGAGTGTAAAGAACGAAAGCCAGACTGTATAGGATCCAGGACGGCATGAGAGGAGAGGAAGTCGAGGCAGCAGTGGTGAACAGCACGCTCAAGTAGTTTAGAAACGAAAGGAAGGAGGGAGATGGGTCGATAATTAGAAGGACAGGTGGGATCAAGTGAGGGTTTCTGTGCTGGGTCCGCTGCTTTTTGACATATTCATAAATGACCTGGAAAAGGGAATAACGAGTGAAGTTATCAGATTTACAGACAACACAAAACTATTTAAGGTTGCTAAAACCCAAGAGGATTGTGGAAAATTGAAAGAGGATCTTGATAAATTGGAAGACTGGGCATCAAAATGGCAGATGAAAATTAATGTGGACAAGTGCAAAGTTATGCACCTAGGGAAGAACAACCCAAACTATGGTTACACGATGCAAGGTTCCACATTAGGAACCACCACCCAGGAAAAAGATTTAGGCATCATTGTGGATAACATGTTAAAACCCTCGGCGCAGTGTGCAGCAGCGGCCAAGAGAGCAAATAGAATGCTAGGTATCATAAAGAAAGGAATGGAAAATAAAACAAAAGATATTATAATGCCTCTATATCGTTCCATGGTGAGACAGCACCTTGAATATTGTGTGTAATTCTGGTCGCTGTATCTTAAAAAGGATATAGCGTTATTAGAAAAGGTTCAGAGAAGAGCCACCAAAATGGTAAAGGGGATGGAAGGATACTCCTATGAAGAAAGGCTAAAAAGGTTAGGGCTCTTTAACCTGGAAAAAAGACGGCTGAGGGGAGATATGATAGAAGTCTATAAATTAATGAACGGAGTGGAGCGGGTAAACGTAGATCGATTGTTTACATTATCAAAATATAGAAAGACTAGGGGACATGCAATGAAGCTACAGGGTAAACTATTTAAGACTAATAAAAGAAAATATTTTTTCACTCAACATGTAATCAAACTCTGGAATTTATTACCGGAGAATGTAGTAAAGGCTGTTAGTGTAGCTGAGTTTTAAAAAGGTTTGGAAAAGTTCCTGGAGGAAAGGTCCATAAAACATTATTAAGAAGGGACCCAGGATATCAATGCTTGACCCAGTACAAGCATTGTGGAACATGTGTCTTTTGGGAAAACTGCTAGGTTCGTATGACCTAGATTGGCCACTATTGGAAACAGGATACTGGGCTTGATGGACCTTGGTCTGACCCAGTATGGCATATCTTATGTTCTTATGTTTGTTTCTTGAGGAGAGTTGTGACCAATGCATGCTTGAAGGCTGCAGGGACAGTTGCAGTGGAGAGCGAAAGGTTGTGAATATGAGAGATGGAAGAGACAACAATGGATGAGATGGGACTTAGGAAGCGGGTGGGGATAGGATCAGAGGAGCATGTGTTGAGTTTGGAAGAAGAAAGAAGGTGGGCAGTTTCCTCTTCAGAGATCACAGGAAAGGAAGAGAGGGTAGCAGAGGTAGGGGAGGAAAGTTGGGAGTGAAGAGGGGGAGGAGAGGAAGTAGCTGACTTTGGGGGGAATTGGAGGGTGATCTTGTGGATTTTGTCATGGAAATAGTCAGCCAGGGTTTGGGCAGAAAGGGAGGGAGGAATCAGAGGCGGAGGCACTTTGAGGAGAGAGCTAAGAGTAGTAAAGAGACGGCAAGGGTCAGAAGTAAGAGAGTTGGTCAGATGGACATAATAGTCTTGTTTGGCAATAGCTATGGCTGACTGGATAGAGAAAAGCGTGAATTTGAAGTGTAGAAAGTCAGCAAAGGAGCGGGATTTGAGCCAAGTATGATCAGCAGAGTGAGCACAGGAACGTAGATAGTGGGTAGTGGATGAAAGCCAGGGCTGGGGTGCAGTACACCTCACAGGATGTGGCATGGGCAGAGCGAGAGCATCCAGAGCAGAGGAGAGTGCAGTGTTATAGGAAGCTACTGCTTCGTCAACAGACTTAGATGACATAGTGGAAGAAAGAAATGAAGAAACAGTGGAAGAGAGAACCAAAGGATCAATAGCATGAAGATTTCTAAATAGGTTGGAGGAGATAGGACGAGGTTGAGGCAGGGGGTGATGAAGATTGAAGCTTAAAAGGTGATGGTCAGATAAGGGAAGAACTCAGCTACAGAAGTTGGAGGGTAAGCAACTAGAGAAAAATACCAGGTCAAGGCAATGGCCATGCTGGTGAGTGGGAGCAGTGGAGCAAAGCTGGAGGTCAAATGAGGAGGGAGAGGAGGGAGGGAGAGGAGTGTTAAAGCATAGGGATCAGAGGGGTTATCGGCATGAATGTTAAAATCCCCGAGAATAAGAGTGGGGGAAGAGGAAGTCAGAAAGAAGGAAAGCCACGAGTCAAAGTCAGAGAGAAAGGTAGAAGCAGACTTGTCAGGAGGTCGATAAATAACAGCTACCCGGAGAGGAAGTGGAGAGAAAAGGAGGATGGAGTGAACTTCAAAAGAGGGAAAGGAGTGAGACTTAGGCAGCAGGAGGGGTTGGAATTGGCAGGAGGGAGAAAGTAGAAGCCCAACACCACCACCACGGCCAGTGGGACGAGGCGATTGGGAGAACTGATAGCCCCTATGACAGAGAGCAGCAATAGATGCAGTATCATCTGGGAGGAGCCAGGTCTCAGTTAGAGCAAGAAGATGAAGAGCATTAGAGATAAAGAGATCATGAGTAAAAGCAAGTTTATTAGAGACAGAGTGTACGTTCCACAAGGCAAATGAGAAGGGGGGAGTGGAAGGGGAAAGGAGAGGGATATGAATAAGATTAGATGTGTTGCGTGAAGATCTCTTCTCAGAGTGTGATAGAAGTCTAGGTGGGCCAGGTTGGGGTTGATATCTCCAGATGAGAGAAGGAGAAGGAGTAGCAGAGTGTGGAGCAGAGAGTACAGTGGAAACGAGGGTGAGGCTGCCTTAGAGAGAGGGGAGATGGATGAATTAGAGGGAGAAAGCGGTGCAGCTCAAGAGCCGATGATAGGGTAGAAGACAGAATGGAGGGGGAAGTGAAGATGGTAAACAGGAGAAAAGGAGGGGAGGAGTGAAGGTGCTAGTGGGAGGGGAGACAGGGAGTATAAAGAAGAGAAAGACAAGTGATGAGGAGTCATAGAGGAGGAATAGAGAGGAGAACAAAGGCAAGAGGATATAGAAGGTGGGAGAGTCAAAGATATTGGCTGCACCTGGGTATGAGGTAGGTAATGAGTAGATGACAGCAATAAGAGACAGTGAGCCATGGTGTGGGTAGGTAGAGGGGAGGGGGGGGGGTATAAGTTATACAGCTGAGAAAGTTGAACAAAGTGCAAAAATAAAGGGGACAGAGAGATGAAGGAGCACACCAATAAAGACAAACAAACAAATAAATAAATAGTAAGCAGGCAGACAGACAGACAGACCTCACAGCAAATTCGTCACAGGAGCTAAATATTCATCTTCCTAGCACAGCACTTGCGAGGGCACTGCTCTTCCCAGAGCACAGAGAGGCAAACAGACTAGGCACACGTGGGACGAGACGGGAAGAAGGGCTACACAATACCTCAGTCACTTTCTTCTGGTTTCTTCGTGTCTTCTGCAAGCTGTCCATTTGTCCTTTCTTCTCTCTTCTAGATTTTTTTCATTCTCTCTCTCTATCTGCTTTAACATACTGATCTTTTCCCTTTTGCTCTTTCCCCCATTTCTTTCTTTATTCCTTTATCATCCATTCAAATTTCACCCTTCCATTCTCAGTCCCCACTTACTCTCCCAATACCCAGCCAATCGTAGATTTTTCTTCTCTCCCACACAAAATATCTTTTCCCCTCTCCAACCTCATTCCCCATCCCCATCACCATCCCTTCTAGTCCTCCCCTAAAATCATCTCCCTTCTAGTTCTAGACCCACCCAACATCCGCTCCCTTCTAGTCCCATTCCTCTCACATCAGCCCATTTCCAGTCCTAGTCCCCCATATGCTCCTGTCCAGTCCCATTCCAGCCGCCCATCACCCCAAGTCCACTCCAAGCTCCCCCATCAACCAATTTCCAATCCTAACCCCCCATCAGCCCATTTCCAGTTTTAGCCCTCCCCATCGGCTCCTTTCCAGTCCTAGCCCCCTTCAGTCCTTTTCCAGTCCTATTCCAGCCCCCTATCAGCCCATTTCCAGTCCAAGTTCTCCCCATCATCCAATTTCCAATCCTAGTTCCCCCATCAACCCGTTTCCAGTCCTATTCCAGCCCCCATCAGCCCATTTCCAGTTTTAGCCCTCCCCATCAGCTCATTTCCTGTCCTAGCCCCCCTTCAGCCCTATTCCAGCCCTATTCCAGCCCCCCATCTGCCCATTTCCCTGTCCTATGCTAGACCCCCCCCCCAAGAGCTCTGTGGCTGTCTAAGGAGCTTCAGAGGGAGCCGGGAAGCCTACTCAAGGCCCCGGCTCCCTCTGCACAGCTGCTAGCGTGAAGAGGGTTTTCCCTCACATTGGTGGCTGTTTTTGTGAAGCGTGCTGAATGCCGGGAAAGGTTAAAGGGCATTTCCCTGCACTCGTGTGCTTCACTGAAACAGCTGCCAGCATGAGGGAAAACACTCGTCACTAGGGTTGCCAACTGGCTCCAGATGCGCCCGACAGGCTCAATCCAGTCCTGGGTTTACCCCATTGCATGCAGGGACATATAGTCTTGCTTTTCTTATGGAATGCAATGGAAAAATCAGAACTACATGTCCCTGCATGCAGTGGGGTAAACCTAGGACTGGATCAAGTGTGTCGGGCGCATCTGGAGCCAGTTGGCAACCCTACTCGTCACGCTGGCGGCCTTACAGAGGGAGCCGGGGCCTCGCATGGGCTTTCCCAGCTCCCTCTGAAGCCGTCCATTTGTGCGAGGATGAAGTTTGTGTGCGGCCCCATGCAAACAACATTCTCGCACAATGGACGGGGCCGGTCCTATGCTTGTGAAGGGGCCTGCAAAACAGTGATGTCTCATAGGTTCAGGGTTGCTCTTAGCCGTGTGGTCCCTTGTTCACATCCTGAAGGGGTGGGATTATGGCTCCAATGTTGAAAGTAGCAGGACAGCACAACAAGTATGGCCATGGGCAGCAGCTGGGTATGCTGGGAAACCTGGATAAAAGTTTTAATAAGGGTGCCATTCACTCTTCAGCACCCCCAGGCTAAATTGGAAGTGCAGATGCAACTCCTACAGTTTGCATTTTTTATCTATAAAAATGTAAATATAAATATTTCAGGCTTCCCTTAGAACTCTTTGGAAATGGCTGGAGGAAATGCACATTTCTTTTGAAGAAGATGGTAAAGCTCCTAAATTACTTTCAGCTGCAGGCTCTGATGTTTCCTGATGCACAGAGCAACACTCAAAATTACGCTTGTGATTGATAGCAAAACCTATAAGGAGCTGGAATGAGCTGTTATAGTCCTGTTACAGAGAGGCCTCATGACATTCTTTGATGATGGTAGAGAATGTGAACAGTTAGATCCATAAATGGTTTCTCTTCTAACTTACCAATACAAGCCAAAGACTTTACTTACAGAGAAGTTTGTGGAATCTTCATGTTATATCCCATCAAGGAAATGTTCTGGATTTATAGCCAAGTAAGGGCCTGATTTACTAAGATTCCCTCCTCCCCCCACCCCGGACAAAAACTAGGTAAAAAAGCCTTAGTAAATCAGACCTTAAGGAAGTTAAATGTATGTAGAATTATCCATGAGTTTTAGTAGTACAGGGATGGCTTCATTTGCAAAATAATGATCAGTCCTTTTCTATTTTTACCATAATGCAGATATCTTTCACTGAAAAGCAGCACACACACACATTTCTCGTGTTCATGGTTTCACCTGCAGCATGTAGAGGAGCATAGAGACAGAGAGTAATGATGGCAGATGATGGCCATTTGGTCTGTGCAGTCAGTCCATCTTACTCAATCTGCCATCCATACCAAATACCAGGACATTTTTCCTAACAAAAAAGGAGCCGGTACTCATATGCAGGGAAAATACATGAGCAACATGGGTCAATTTCAACAGGCAATGAAAAAGATGCCGGTACTCCGCACCACCACATACCCTCTCAAAAAATGCCCCGCCAAATACTAGTGCTTTATAATCTCTTCCTCTCCCTTAGAGATCCTCAGTGTTTGTCCCATGCTTTCTTGAATTCAAATATGGTTCTCTCTGCCACCTCCACTGGGAGCTTATTCCACATATCCACCTTTCCATAAAAAACAAAGGGGGGTTATTCCAAGGCATTTAGGCAGTTTGCAGACTTTGCAGTTTGCCACTCAGAGGGATATTTAGCGGCACTTATGTGGTAGCTGGCTAGCATTGGGGGGTTCTGGGGGTGGAGCGGAGGTAGCTCCCAGGGATAACTGGCTAACGGCGATATTCAGTTGTTAGCCAGTTATCCCAAAGCAGCTAGCGGCTCACTATCACCGCTGACTGGTTAGCTAATTCACTATCTGCTCAACCTGGATAGTCAATGCTGGTGGCTGACTATGACCTTGGCATTGAATATCCAGGTTCAGTGTTCAGCGGCGATGGCTAGCCACTTGATTAGTGTTAGCCGCTACCACTGAATATCCCCTTATATCATTCCTAATTCTATGCCCCTTCATCTTCATCTTATACCCCTCATTCCAGAGCTTCCTTTCAAATGAAAGAAGCTCACCTCCTGTGTATGCAGAAAGTCCCCAATTTACATAAGCGGATCGTTCTGCAATCCTATGCGTAAGTCAATATTTACATAACTCGGAGCCATGTTATAGTGTACCCAATAATAAGAAGCGACAAATAATAAATGTTCATGTTTTTATTCAGAATCAACAGAAAACATAATAATAATACTGTGGGGGGAATAATCACATGGGATTCACTTTCGTAGGCAGGGATAGTGGCACAAGAAGCAGACTATGGCTCTCCTGAAAATGCAGGATCACTGCTGGTGCTCGGTTGTTCTTCTCGTCTCACAATAAATTGGTCAAGGGAAGTTTGAACAGTTGCCTTTTTCTTCCCTTCATACACCTCTTTAGAATATGAGAAGACATCATTGACTATGCATTGAAACCGCAGAAATCGGGATACATCAAGGTCCTGTCTTTCTATAGCTTCATAAAGGTTATTCAGCGATTCCACAGCTATGCGTATATCCTTCACTGTGAAGTGTTTGGGCTGCACTTCTAGCTCTTCACTGTCATGCTGCTCATTATTAGCTACCTTTACCGCCTCAAGCTCAATTAACTCCTCATTCAATAACTCTTTGTCATGAGACTCCACCAGCTCATCCGCATCATCTTCATCCACCTAAAGTTGAAGCTTTTCTGCAAGCTTAACAATTTTTGTAGCCACTTGTTCAAATGTCTCGAAACCCCAAAAACCCAACACAAGATGAGGAGTTAAATGCTTCCAGACATCTGTCATACAGGTCTGTGTCATTTCAGTCCAGGCTGCAGCAATATTTTGATTGCCTCATAAATGTTAAACTTTTGTGTCGGTTCAGGGGTGAAGTTAAGTGAATTGACGGCTTGAGCGAATGTTCATCTCAGATAGTAGGCCTTAAAGTTGCAGATGGCACCCTGGTCCATCGGTTGCAGTAGGGAGGTAGTGTTAGGGAGGAGATAGATCACTTTCACATGTGGAGGAATGTCATTGAGATGGATGGGATTGCTGGGTGCATTGTTTAGAGAAACTGTATACTAAAATCAGTTAAATAAATAAATAAGCAGAATTTTGAAAGGGAGGTTGTCTTCCTGACAGTACTTTCCCACTTTGGGCAAAAAGCAATTCGCAAACCAAACCTCGAATAGGAGTATTTATTTATTTAGCAAGCATTTGTAGCCCGCTCCTTCCAGCGATCAGAAGCGGGTAGGATTACTATTGTGAAACTGCCGAATCAAGGCAGGTACAAATTTTGTTTACATACAGATTGTCAGAAAAGCACATCATACAGAGTTAACACTTCTTAGCTATGGGGGAGTTCATTTACATATATACATAAATACATATATACAGGATAATCTTCTTGGACACAGTGGTCAGGGGCTGCTCCATCTGTGGGTTTAGTTCAGGTTGAAATGTGATTGGAAAATGTGCGTTTTGAGTTTCTTTCTGAAGTCTAGAAGGTCATTGCTAGCTCGTAGTTCTGGTGGGAGTTGGTTCCACAGTGCTGGCGCCGCATATGAGAAAGCCCTGTGGCTGGTGTTAGCTTTGGCAGATCTTATATCTGTTGGAGTGTGAAGGATGTTGGAATTGTGGGTTCTTCTGTTTCGGGTAGGAGGTTGCAATCTTACTAGGTTGTTGAGGAAGGAAGGTGCTAAGTTGTGGATGAGTTTGAAGGTGGTTGTTAGTATTTTGTATTTTGTGCGAGCTGTTATGGGTAGCCAGTGTAATTGAATTAGTACTGGTGTGATGTGGTCACTTAGATTTTTCTTCATTATGACCCTGGCAGCTACATTTTGTGCCATTTGTAATATGTTTAGGGTTTTTTTTAGGTAAACCTTGTAGGATGGCGTTGCAGTAGTCAAAATGTGGCATGATGAGTGCTTGGGCCACTGTTCTGAAGTCTTGGGGATCAATAATATTCCGAATGGGTTGGAGCACTCTAAGCTTGTGGAAAACTGCTCTGTTGGTCTTTCGGAGGTGTTTTTCCATCTTTAGGTCACAGTCAAATGTGACTCCTAGATACTTTATTTCTTTTTTTGTTTGGTAAGTGTTGTTACATAGTGTTATTGATGTGGGAGGGTCAAAATTCGGTTCTTTGGAGATATACATTACTTCGGTTTTTTTGTGATTAATTGACATACTACTTTGTTGTAACCAGTCTTGCATCTCTCCGATACATGTCTCCAGTGGGTTGTAGTCTGGGTTTTTAGTGTCTAGTTGTGTGTATAGCATGATATCATCGGCATAGATGTGGTAATTAATTTCGTGCCGTGAGAAAATTTTGCATAGTGGCTGCATATATATGTTAAACAGAAGTGCTGAGAGAGCAGAGCCTTGGGGGATTCCCTGTGTTTGTGAGAAAGATTCTGCTTTTTCTCCGTTGAATTGAACCTGTTGTGTTCGATTTGAGATGTAGGATGAGAACCATTTTAGTGGGGTTCCTGTTATTCCTATTGATTTTATCCTATTTATGAGGGTCCCATGATTAACTGTATCAAAGGCAGCTGAGATGTCAATGAATACAAGAATGTACATTTTCTTTTTGTTTTCAAGGCCCTTTAGGAGGTTGTTAAGTAGAACTAGTAACAGGGTTTCAACTCCATGATGTTGCCTGAAGCCATATTGCTGGTCATCAAGAGGAGCACTGTCAGTCAGATGGTCTTGGAGTTGTAGAAGGACCGTTTTTTCTATGATCTTTGCCAGGAATGAGATACTTGATATGGGACGGTAGGAGGCTGGGTCTTCTCCGTTGAGTGTAGTGTTTTTTAGGATCGGTCTAATGACTGATTTCTTTAGTTCTGAGGGCATGATTCCTTGTTGTAGGGATAGGTTAACTATGTGTGCTATGTGAGGTGCTATGTCTTGTTTCACTGCCTTGATCCAGGATGCAGGACAGGGATCTAGTGGGGAGGTGGTGCTTTTCAGGCTTGTGACAATGGCTGTGATTTGCTTGGTTCCTATTTTGTGGAAGTGCTCCCATAACTGGTTTTGCGTTGTGGTGTTCTCACTTCTGATTTGTGGTGTTGGTGGGGGGGGTGGAGGACCAGGGGCTGTCAGTTTGGTCGCGTAGTGGTTTGCCAGTGTTTGGACCTTGATGGATTTGTTGAGGTTGGCATTTTGGTCAGTTTTGGTTAGTGATTTGACTAGTTCAAATAACTCTCGTGGGCGATTGATTGCCTTGTTTAGGATGTTGGTGTGATGTACCCATGTCTTTTTGTTTGATCGGAAATGCACAGGGAGAGTAGCCTTTGCGATGCCTTTCAAGGCACGGGGGTTCTCAGACATGTGAACGAGTAGAGGATTTGCCTTGTGCGTTCTGGATGCATTACCCCCCCCCCCCCCCTCCCAACAGAAGCGTGACTCTCTTCTTGGAAGCTTTGTGCCCGGGTATGGTCTTTTCCTTCTTTGAAATGTACATTCTAGATGGCATTTTGTGATAGAAAAGGCCAGTCTCATCGACGTTGAAAATTTGTTTTTTAGCCACTTAGGGTATTGTTTTGCAGCCTCGGCATCACCACTTGCAGCCTCTCTGGAAACGTTCACATTGTGAAACCTTGCACAATTCCTGAAACGCTGAAACCAACCCCTGCTGGCTGCAAAGGTTTGAGTGCTGTCTGGATACTTGGTCTTGATATCTTTAAAAAGACTTTTGGCCTTGGCCTAAACTAACTGCAGGCTTAGAGGAACATGCTTTTGAGCCTGGTCTTCCATCCAATGCCAAAACATTCTCACCTCGCGCTGGGTTCCCCCTGGAGGCCAACCGCTCCTGTAACATTAAGTGGTGAAAACAATTGTGCCACTCCCAAAAGGAAGGGGCTGATTCCTCCCTACAATTATGAACCAGAGTCTGTTTCCCAACCTCATATGCTTTACATACTAAAATCCGTTCCCACCGCCCTTTCGGGTTGGCTGGGGAAAGATGGTCAAATACCACCAAAGCTCTTGTCCACACAACTGTCAGGAATTGCAAGAACCTCTGAATCCAATGCTAGAATCATTGGATCTGTTTGCACTTCCACCACATATGACCAAGATCTGCCAGCGCTGTACCACACCCCGGGTAGTCACCACTAGGCGCCATTCCACTTCAGAGGACCCTCAATGGTGAATACTGGGCTCTGCAGAGTGCTCAAAACTGCAGCTCCTGGAGTCTTGCCGAGTACACCAAGTCAGGTATGCGCTGCAGCACTTTCCCCAGTACACCTTCGGCTACAGAAACATCCAATTCCACTGCCCAGCTCCTCTCTAACACCTGAAAATTGTTGCCAGTGCATTCGTTTCTGGGCTAGTTGAGGGAGAGACATCCATTCCCAATCACCTACAGTATTTCAAAAGAATAGCAAAATTTGGCCCGATCGCTCCACAAAACAAACTGTCTGCAGGTAGGGATTGGACACACTGGCGCAGTTGATAATACGAAAAACCTGTGACTTGTTCAAGTTGAATTCTTGGCATAACATGGAGAATTATTATTATTATTATTATTTATTACAATTTTTTATATACCGCACTATTGTCAGCGCGGTTTACATACAACAAAATGACCATAACAAACTGCTTGGCTTCACATAGAACAGGAGTAACAACTTGGATAACATGTTTTGCTTTACAGAGAACAGGAGTAACAACTTGGATAACACGGGGGATGCAAACTGAACTAATTACATATGTACAATGAGATTGCGTGCTGAGAATTTAGGGTGTTACATGTCAGAATGGTCATCTGACTGAGAAGCTGGATTCCCCGTGTTCCCCAATCCAAAAAGGTACAATTCCCCATACCTGGTTGAAACCCCAGATTGCCCCATATTGTGAGAAAACTTGACGACGACACAGGTGTGCCCCATTTGGCAGACAGACACTGCCATGCCCCCCGTTCCCATCTCACCAACAGGCTATGGCTAAGTTGTGCCGGCTTATTACTACTACTACTACTACTATTCATCACTTATAGAGCGCCACACATGCAGCGCTGTACAGCTAACCAACAAGAGTTAGCCAGAATACAAGAGACAGTCCCTGCCCATCAGAGTCATGCTCATCGGAGCTTACAATCTAGTGAGAACATTACAGAGCATAGGTCGGAATAGTGCAAGGCACAATATGGTCAATACGTTATGGTCGTGAGAGTTGACGGGGGTTAAAATAGAATAAGGATAGAAGTCAGGATTTGAAAGCGACGGTGAAGAGGTGAGTCTTCAACCTGGATTTGAAGAGGGCCAGGGAGGGTACCTGGTGTATAGACATAGGTAGGCTGTTCCAGGCGTGAGATGCAGCAAGATGAAAGGAGCGAAGTCGGGAGTTAGCAGTGTGGGTGAACGGCATAGATAGAAGTAATTTGCTTGCGGAATGCAGGTTCCAAGAGGGGATGTAGGGAGAGATCAGAGATGAGAGGTATGGAGGGGCCGCAGAGTGAATGCATTTATAGGTCAGTAGGAGAAGTTTGAATTGGATGCAGAACTGGACAGGGAGCCAGTGAAGCGACTTGAGAAGAGGAGTAATGTGGGCATGAAGAGACTGGTGGAAGATTAGTTGAGCCGTGTGATTTTGTATAGATTGAAGGGGAGGAGGTGGCTGATGGGGAGACCAGCAAGGAGTAGATTGCAATAACCGAGGCGAGAGGAGATTAAGGAGTGGATTAGCGTTTAGGTGGTGTGTTCAGAGAGGAAGGGGCAGATTTTGCCAATATTGAAGAGGAAGAACTGGCAGGTCTTAGCTACATGCTGGATATGTGCAGAGAAGGAGAGAGAGGTGTCAAAGATAACCCCTAGGTTGCGGGCCGAGGGAACAGGGAGGATAGTAGCTCCGTCCACATAGACTGAGAAGGGGGGAAGAGGAGGGGAGGAATTGGGGGGAAAGATAAGGAGTTCAGTCTTAGCCATGTTCAGTTTCAATCGGCAAAGAGACATACAGGCAGCGACGTCGGAGAGGCAGGCAGAGATCTTGGACTGGGTTGCTGGAGAAATAGTAGGTGTAGAGAGATAGATTTGGGAGTCATCGGCATAAAGATGGTACTGAAAACCGTGGGAGCAGATAAGCGCACCAAGGGCTTGGGTGTAGAGAGAGAAAAGGAGGGGGCCCAAGATTGATCCTTGGGGTACACCTACGTGGAGTGAGGTAGGGGAGGAGGAGGAGGAGCCACCAGAGCATACACTGAATGAGCGATGAAAGAGGTAGGAGGAGAACCAGGACAGTACCAGGTCCTTGAAACCAAGGGAGGAGAGGGTGGTGAGGAGAAGAGTGCGATCAATGGTGTCAAAGGCAGCGGAGAGGTCAAGAAGAATGAGGATAGAGTAGAGGCCCTTAGATTTAGCCAGGAATAGGTCATTGGAGACTCTTGCGAGAGCCGTTTCAGTGGAATGTAAGGGACGAAAACCGGATTGTAGTGGGTTCAGGAGGGCCTCGGAGGTGAGGAAGTCGAGGCAGCGGCAGTGAACTGCACGTTCTAGTAGTTTGGATATGAAGGGAAGGAGGGAGATGGGTCGATAGTTAGAAGGGCATGTGGGATCAAGTGAGGGTTTCTTGAGGAGAGGTGTGACAACAGCATGTTTGAAGTCAACAAGGACAGTTGCAGTAGAGAGTGAAAGGTTGAGGATATGAGAGATGGTGGGTACAATGGTGGAGGAGATGGGGTGTAGGAGAAGGGTGGGGATAGGATCAGATGAACATGTGGTGGGTTTGGAGGAGATAAGAAGGAGTGTGGTTTCTTCTTCAGAGATCGGAGGGAAGGAGGAGAGGATGGCAGAGGAAGTACGGATGGGGGGGAGAATTGGGATGGGGGAGGTAGATGAGGGGGTGGGGAATTGGAGGGTAATCTTGTGGATCTTGTCGTGGAAGTAGTCGGCTAGGGATTGGGCAGAAAGGGAGGGCAGGACCAGGGGCAGGGGGACTTTGAGGAGAGAATTGAGGGTGTTAAAGAGACAACTAGGATCAGAAGCCAGGGAGTTGGTCAGGTGGATGTAATAGTCTTGTTTGGAAAGTGCTATGGCTGACTGGAAGGAGCCAAGTATGAATTTGAAATGTAGAAGATCCTCCGGGGAGCAGGATTTGTGCCAAGCACGCTCGGCGGAACGTGCGCAGGTGCGTAGATAAAGGGTTGTGGGCGAAAGCCAGGGCTGGGGAGTAGATCGTTTGACTGGATGTGGGGTGGGTGGGGCAAGAGTGTCAAGGGCTGAGGAGAGTATAGCATTGTAGGAAGACAGTGCCTCATCGATGGACTTGGAGGATATAATGGAGGAGAGAGAGTCAGGGGATCAATATTATGGAGGTTTCTAAATAGGTCAGATGAGACAGGATGAGGTTGAGATGGCAGAAGCTGAAGAGTAAAGGTTAAAAGGTGATGGTCAGATGAGGTAAGGATTGAGTTGCGGATGTATGAGGGAGCGGAATTGGAGAAGAGTATTAGGTCAAGGCAGTGGCCGTGTATGTGGGTGGGGCGGTGGAGCAGATTTGGAGGTCGTAGGAGGAGATGAGGGCAATGAATTTTGAGGCGTGGAGGTCGGAGGGGTTGTCGACGTGAATGTTGAAGTTGCCAAGAATAAGAGTGGGGGAAGAGGGATCCAGAAAGGCGGAGAGCCAGGAGTCAAAGTCGGTGAGGAAGATTGATTGGGGTTTGTTGAGTGGGTGATAAATAACAGCAACACGGAGGGGAAGTGGTAGGAGGAGGCGAATGGAGTGGACTTCAAAGGAGAGGGGGGAGGCTGACTGAGGTAGCAGGAGAGATTGGAATTGGCAGGAGGGAGAAAGTAGGAGACCTACACCACCACCACGACCAGTAGATCGAGGTATATGGGAGAACTGGTAACCCCCATAGCTGAGAGAAGCAATGGACGTGGTGTCATCTGGGGGGATCCAGGTCTCAGTCAGGGCGAGAAGGTGTAGGGCATTAGAGATAAAGAGATCATGGGTAAAAGGAAGTTTGTTAGTGACTGAGCATGAGTTCCATAGGGCACATGAGAATGGGAGAGCGGAGGGAGGAAGGTGAGGGATGTGGATAAGGTTAGATAAGTTACGTGAGGATTTCTTATCAGAGTAATGTGAGGCTTTATTCCTAGAGGAGTGCAAAGATTTAGAGGGAACAGGATGTGGGTGGATATGTTTGGATGTGTGTGCCCTGCAAGAGGGACTTGAGAGAAGGGAAATGGGGGACGAGTGAGGGGTGATATTGCTGGTATCAGTTAGGTTATGTGAAGATTTCTTTTTGGAGATAAGGTTGGGGTTGATATCTCTGTATGAGAGATTGGGGGATGAGTGAGGGAGGGTGGAAGAGGGGAGGAGCGGGATGTGGATGAGATTAGATAAGGTACGTGAGGAACTCTTGTTAGTGTGAGAAGAAAATCGAGGGGGGCCAGGGTTAGGGTTGATGTTGCCTGATGAGAGAAGGAGAAGGAGTAGTAGAGAGCATGGTAAAGCAGAGATGGTACGGCGGAAGCAAGGGTGGGGTTGCCTTAGAGAGAGAGGGGTTGGTTGAATGCGGAGGATGGTGTTCTGGAGCTCAAGAGCAGATGCTAGGTGAGGGGAGAGAATGGAGGGGGAAGTGAGGAGAGGGGGGGGGGGAAGGGGTAGGGGAAGAGGAGGAGGGGTGTTGGTAGGAAGGGAGGCAGTTGGGGAGGATGAGGAGGACAATGTGATGTGGGGCCATAGTAATGGGCAACAAGTTCTGAGCAAGCACAGGGTTTCAGTTCTATGCAAACACTGGAAAACAGTACTACACAGGCAGTGGGTAGCAGTTCTATGCAAACACTGGGTAGCAGTTCAAAGCAACACTGAGTGGTAGTTCTATGCAGGCAGTGGGTGGCAGTTCTGTGCAGACAATGGGTAGCAGTTCTATGCAAACACTTGGTAGCAGTTCAAAGCAACACTGGGCAGCAGTTCTATGCAGGCAATGGGTAGCAGTTCTATGCAAACACTGGGTAGCAGTTCTATGCAATCATTGGGTAGCAATTCTGTGCAGACAATGGGTAGCAAGTTCTAGTCGGGTAGTGGAGAGGAAGATCAATGCCAGCAGTGGGCAGCAAGTCAAGGAAGGTTACTTGAAGGTAAAGGCGGTGATGTTAGGGTCAGAGGGCCAAAGGTGGAGGAGCGATCATGCTTACTTGGCTCTAGGCAGCTATGATGATTTGGAGGAGCAGGGCAGATGGCTCATGCCAGTGCGCCCCCGTGCCCGTGCCTAAGGGCCACACCAAAGGGCCCTCTGGCGAGGCCCGCCGGCGCAGGCCCGCCCGCTGGCGCATGCCGCTTTAAAGGGCCGATTGCCCTTTGATGATCCGGCAGCGGCGGAATGAGTGAGGGCTCCTGCTGGCGCACGCCGCTTTAAAGGGCCGATCGCCCTTTGATGATCCAGCGGCGGCGGCGTGAGTGGGTGGCATATCCTGTAGTACTGTCATCAATGAGTAGGGTGCTACAAATTCCTCTTAAAGCACCCTAAGAGTAAATACTTCAGTTTGACCTAGCCAGTCCCACAGATGCCTCGGGTGACAGACCTGCGCATAACTGGCAATATCTGGGACCCTGATACCTCCCTGTTACCATGACCCATGCAGCCATGAGAGGGGTATATGGACTTGGCCACCTTTCCCGATATAAGAGCGGATCTCCCGCTGAAGGTGAGCTACATCTCAGCATAATAAGTAAATCAGGAGAGTATGTAACACATAAAGTAACTTGGAGAACAGGACCATCTTAAAGGCCATCACTCGGCCCAGGAGTGACGAGGGCAATGGATTCCACTCCCACATCTTGTTGCGGATATACTTCAAAGATGATTTACAGTTCCGCTGATACAGTTTATTGGGGTCACTACTAGTCAGCCGAGTCCACAGATATAGGAACTCCCCATCCACCCATTGTAGTGGGAATGTTGATCCCCATGCAGCCCACACCTTCCTAAGATATCGAGTGCCTCCGATTTTTCCTGATTTAACCGGAGTCCCACCAAGCTATCATAAGATGGAATGTCAACAAACGCCTGGGCAGTGAGGTTTGGGGGTGCGTGATGTGTACTTAATAAGTTGTCTGCAAAAGCTGACACTTTAAATTCTATATGCCCAATCTTCACCCCCAGAATCGCCTTGTACTCCTCCAAGAAAAAGGGTTTAGTGAGAGGACAAACAATAAAGGGGAGAGCTGACACCCCTGGTGTGTCCCTCTTTCCAACAAATACGGTTCCAATAGGTCCCATTGACCAATACCACTGCTATGGGATTTGAGTATAATGTACAGAGTTGTTGAATAAAAGTCACCTAGGCCATAGCATGGAAACAACTGAAAGAGGTAGTCCCAGTTAACCCTATCAAATGCTTTTTCAACGTCAAAGCTGGTCAGAAGCGAAGGGATCTGTTTTTCACAAACCCATTCCAAGGAAGCGATAATTTTCCGTATGTTTTTGGACGCATAGCGGCCACGTACAAAACTGACCTGGGAGTCCTGTATCAAGTGTGGCAAATGGGTCGCCAAGTGGTCCACCAGGATTTTAGTGTACAGTTTGATATCAAAATTAAGAAGGGAAATGGGCCAATATGAACTGGTCAGTGAGAGATCCTTCCCCAGTTTGGGGATTAAAGTAATGTAAGCACAGTTGCCTCCCCAAGAAACAGTCCCTGACTCCGCCTAACTGTGATACATCTCCACTAGGGGAACCACCACTGCGTCCCATAATATTTTGTAAAATTCAGCTGTAAGTCTGTCGGGACCAGGGGCTTTACAACACTGTGCCCTAGTAATGTCTTGAAAGACCTCCTGGGCCATAATAGGCGCACCCAGCAATTGAGCCTGCTGTTCCGAGATATGCGGCAGTGATCGCTGCTGCATATAGGTCACCAATCTATCTGGGGATAGCCACTCTGCTTTTTATAACTCGCCATGAAAACATGCCCAATTTCAATGTTCTCCTTACATGCTCTGCTCGTCCCATCGTGCAGTAGTGGGACAGTGTGGGAGGCATTGGGCTAGGAGCGCCCCAGTTTTATCTCCAAATTTATAAAACTGGAATTTGTAGTACATGTGGGACTTTTTCGCTCGTTGGTGAATGACTTCATTGAGTGTTGCCTGCAGCTCTAGTACTTGTATGCAAGAGTCCCTGGTGGGGTCAGAAGTGTGCCATCTCTGGGCAAGCATTACCTATTGCTCAAGGCGGAGCAAGTGTGCATTAAACAGGCATCTCCATCTGGCTGAATGTGCAATGATATTGCTTGTTAATACTGCTTTCGCAGTCTCCCAGAATAATTCAGCTCTGGTGTTGGGCACTGAGAGTCAGATAGGACTGCCACCGTTCGGTAATGTATGTGTGAAATTGTTCATCCTTGTAAAGTTCCAAAGGGAAGCACCAGAGCCGTGAACCCTCTCTCGGGTTGTGCCAGTACAGATCTAACCATATCAATGTGTGATCTGACACTTCCCCAGGTCCTATTTGGGCATCTTCAACCCCGGAAAAACAACCGTCCGGGACAAGAAGGTAATCAATATGCGCACTCGTACCATGTGCCCTCAAGAGGTGTGTGTAGTCTCTTTCTTGTAAGAGCTGCCAAGGGTCGACCAAGTGTAGCCGCCAAATGAACTGGTGTAAAATTTGCGTACTATATTCCCGTGCTCCCTATGCCGTACGCAAGTATCAATGAAAGGACCTAGATGTTGCACAATGCACAGGGTCCTTGGATGGCTTCTTGATCCCTATGGACTATGACATATCTGCATTGGGTGTCGTAGATTTCCATTTTACATATAAAGTGAATATGTTTGTGCATCAATATCACTACTCCTTCCTTTTTGCCCTGTGCTGGCATCCCAAAAACCTGACTCATCCAATCCCGTCTAGCTTAGCATGCACTACTGCAGTCTGGTGGGTCTCCTGCAGAAAGGCTATATCACATTTGTGGCATGCCAGTGCACGGAGAACTTTGTAGCGCTTAATTGGAGTATCCAGCCCACATATGTTCCATGAAAGGACTCTCAGCCGGTTCTCTTAGTGACAGACTAAAGACGTGTGATAAGAGCCATTGAATGGAGAGTCCCCCCCAGCCTAGGGCCTCCCCCTTCGCACATAGCTCAGTTGATTTCATCAATGCACCTGCATTACTTTGACTAACATTTTGATCATAGAATTGAACCTTCCCTTCCATCCACTCCATCTTAGCTAATATGTTGCGAGTACTATAATTTAAACATCCTATTTTTCCTCCCTTACTCTGTGGAATTCTTAACCCCCCCCCCCCCCACCACACCCTATCTCTCCCTGTCCCTCCCATCTGGAGTTATTTGCCTTCCCCTACCCACTCTTGTATCTCTCCTCATCCTCCCACACTTTCTGGGTCATGCCTTCATGTGCCAGGGCCTCCCTCCACACACACCCCACACCACACTATTCCGCTCTCATCCTTACTCTGCATTACCATGGCCCCTACCCCTGGCATTCTCCCGTCCCACCATCCCTTGGACATCCTCGCTGGGCCAAGAGACTGAGCCTAAGTTATTCAGAACCTTAGGAAGCTTGATTCGGGGCTCGCTGCCCTCCCTCTCACTGAGATCAGGGCATGGGGTCGATTGGGGTGACTGGGACCCCTAACAGTAGCTGCTGGTCTCAACAGTGTGCGATATAAGCTAAGGAATAATATGGGGTATATTTCAGTGTTTCCCCTCCCCTATGGGTTCTACCTAACCGTATCCACCCCCCCCCCCTTCTCATACATTCATACACCCCCCTGCTAGTCCCCCTACCTGTACAAGCTTCACTCCATACCTACCCCTTTTGGCCCATGTACTATCCATAATCCTCCTCCATAACCAAGTTGCCATCCCGTTCTCCCCCCCTCCCACCTTCCTCCTTCCTGTTATATGCCATCTCTCTCTCATACATTACCCCTATATTTAGATCTCATGCAGACAGGAAAGCATAGATTATTAAGAAGAAACGAAGGAAAAAAAACCCCCTAGGGTCCAGCAGATATCTTTGTCTAGCATGTCCAGATATTCAGCTGCAACTGCTGCCTTTGGCTTCACCGGCTGTTTTGATGTTGCTGCCATGGTGCCAGCCATTTTTGCATCCTGCCTGCAGACCTTTAGGCTCTGATAGGAGGGCCTCGAAATGATTAGCCCAGACGGGGCTCAACCATCAAGGCATCCGCACATTCCGCCCTTAGTCCGAAATTCAGTCACCATTCCAGCCCTCTGGTTTATTGCTCCCCGTGTTAATCAAAAAGTCGGATTCCCTTCGTGTTAACCAATTATTGAGATAAGCCTGATTCACCATCGCACGTATACGAATAGACAGCCCAGCTGTAGGGTCCGGAATATGAGCATAATATTTGCGATTATCAAGATGCATATGCATTTCACGCTCATACTGTTCTAAAGACCAGACCACGGTTGCTCCCCCTTTGCCTGCCTTACGGATGATCAAATTAGAAGCAGATAATGAGGGAAAACCATTTTTTTCCAATTGTGAAAGTTTAATCAGAACCAAATCCTGATACGTAGAAATCGCTGCATCAGCAGGTCCCGGTGGCTGCCATCTAGAAGGCTTTTTTATCAAAGAAACATCCGCGCTTTCAGTATGAGTAACAAAATGGTGAATCACCTTTAATTTCTTAAAAAATTTATGTAACGCTACCCGCATATCAAAATGGTCATAATGTGAAGTGGGAATAAAAGAAAGGCCCAGTTCCAAAACTTGAAGCTGTGCAGCAGTAAGGGCCTGGCCAGATAAATTCACAACTGACGATTCTTGGTTTTCGATCTGGTATCGGGACCCTCCAAAAAATCCTGATAAGTAGAACCGCGAGGTCTATGGCCCCGAGACCAAGTGCCTCGCTGGGGTTCAGAGCTACCCTGTACTTTTCGGCCCCTATTTCCACCAACCTGGCCAGTCATGGATTTACTCGAATCAGTATCAGAAGAATCCTCAGAACTCAACTGGAAGGAAACGTGATGGCCAGTTATAAAAATAGTCAACTGCGCAAACGTTATTGGAGCTAGTATATATAAAAAGACGCCGTTTTTTAGTTATGTAAATCTGAATGGCTGAAAGTTTATTGCACAGCGGCTTTGACCTGCAGCAGGGGATTATTTTGTATACCCTGAAACGTGTCACGTCGTCCTTCCGCTGACTGTGGCGTTTTTCTACAACCTTCTTCCAGAAAAGGATTCAGCTAAGTAACATATTCAGAAGCTGCCTCCAAAGTGGTTAAGAGCGTTTTCTTAATTAATTAATAAAATGGATGGGCCACGACGGCATGAGGCATGATCCTCTTGGCTTGGTTGGCCTTTCCGACAAAAAATTAGTTACTTGAAATAATTTTGAAAAACGGGTTTATTTGCACCAGGGTCTGTTTTTGTAATAGGACATGATTATTGGCACCCTTATTCAAATCACTTTGAACAGAAGAACCACATTCACATTGCAGTAAAATTAGACCCACCTATGATCAGTTGTCAGTACTCATATTTATTTATTTAACTGGTTTTCTATACCACCTTATCCTTCAATCAAAGTGGTTTACATTATGTAATCTCCAAAAGCAGGTACTGGATACATTCCCTTGTCCCCAAAGGGTTCACAATCTATGTGTACCTGAGGCAACAGAGGGTTAAGTGGCTTGCCCAAGGCCACAAGGAGTGCCTATAGGACTAGAAACCCCAGTCCCTCTGGCCTGAGATTGCTGTCCCCAGGTGGGAATTGAACCTCTGGCCTGAGGTACCTTGTCCTTACCACTAGGCTACTTCTCCCTCTCATATGAGGACTCATATGACTTGAATCAACCAATGAATGATGGTTCTAATGTTTAAAATGGCCACATTCACTCCCTGTTCCATTTCTACAATGATGAAGACAAGAGAGTTGCCTAAGACCATCAGAAAAGCCATTATTGCCAAACATTAACCTTGAAAGGGTATAAGGCCACCTCCAAAGATCTTGGGATTCCTGTGTCTATAGTTTGCAATCTTATTAGGAAGTTTTCTGCTCATGAAACTGTCAAGAACCTCCCAGGATGTGGTGGGAAGAAGAAAATTAATCTAAGAAATCTTTGAAGGTTGGTGTGAACTGTTGACATCCAATGAGCTTAAGGCTGACCTGGAGCAATCTGGAGTGGTGGTTTCAACCCTCACCATATGCCATACACTAAACAAAGAAAGGACTTTATGGGCAAAGGCCAAGGAGGACCCCACTGCTCAAAGACAGACATAAAAATGCACGCTTGATCTTTGCCCAAACCCACCTTGAGAAACCACAGTCCTTCTGGGAAAATGTTCTGTGGACAGATGAAAACAAATTTGAACTCTTTTAGCAATGCAGACCAGCGGTATATTTACAGACTTATAAAGAACTCCCCCCCCTTCCTAAATATGGTGGAGGTTACACAATGTTGTGGGGCTCTTTTGCTGCCTCAGGAACTGGAAGGCTGGAACATATTAAACGAATCATGAAGTCAGAGGATTACCAAGGTATTTTGGAGAGAAATATGTTACCTAGTGTCAAAAAGCTAGGTCTGGGTCCACTAGCAGGACAATGGCCCAAAATATACATTCAAAAGTACAAAAGAATGGTTAAAAAGGAACAAATAGACTGTTTTAAACTGGTCAGCAATGAGTCCTGATCACAATCATAGTAACATAGTAACATAGTAAATGACGGTAGATAAAGACCAGCATGGTCCATCTAGTCTGCCCAGCAAGATGGCAAGAGTAGGTGCACCTGTCGCTAAATCCAATCGAGAACCTTTGAAAAGAGATGATATCTGCCATTGGTAAAAAGAATTCTGGAAATATTCATGAGCTGGAACAAATCGCAGTAGAAGAGTGTGAGAAACTACCAGCAGACAGATAACTGAAACTTATAGTTGGCTACAAGAATCGTTTGGAGATTGTCATCACTGCCAATGGTTGTGCAATGAAATATTAATGAAGGGTGGAAACCGTGGAGGCAAGGAAGGAACTGTTTATACCACCTTTATTTCATAAAGCCAGGCCCGACACAGGCCGTGTTTCGTTTATGCCTTCATCAGGGGCTTTGGCTATAACAACATATAAAAATCTCATTAAAAACAAACAAAATCATGAGGTAAATTATAAATATAAACATATAAGGCACTTCTAACATTAAAAATCCATAAAAACTATAAATAAATAACTAACTAAATAAATAAATGTTAACTGCTAAAGTACAGCAAAAGTCTGTAAACCAAAGGGCAGATAAATAAATAAATAAATACATAACTGCATACATGTAATACGTGTAGAACCACACATGTAAAAGCTTATGGTCACACCCATAACTAATCAATAAATTACTGACTATTGACACACAGCAAAACATCTGTTAGTTAAAAAACAATAAATAATTAATTAAATAAATTAAAATAATAATTAATTACATATATATAATGCGCATTTAATACATGTAAAACCACACAGTTATAAAACTCAACTGAAAAAATTAAAAAATTAAATAACCCATATATGAACCTCAAAACTGATGTTTGAACAAGAAACAACATAACCTACAATTTTATGTACTGAAATTTATTAATCACATTCTTACCTATATGATTTTCCTGCCACACTGCAATGACTGAAGGAAAAGAAAAGGAAAGAAAATAAAGGAGCCATTCCAAAATACTACATCCTATAAAAATCCTTGTTGGTGCAAAAATCAATATTAGATAAAATTGCAATTAAAATTATAAAAATTAATAAATAATAAATAAGTAAAAACCACACTATTAGAGGAACACTGAAACCAGGAAAGTGCAATAGGTCAATTAAGTATCTAAAGTGTTTCTGATTAACATACATAATTACAGCAAAAACAATTTAATGTTATTTTATTGTCTTAGAGATTGCTTTAAATTATAATATGAATCCTTTCGATCCACCACAAACATTCTACAATTATACATTTTTCAATTTATGTATCTTTTCGCCTGAGGGCATTTTAATTAATTAAATTATTCACCAATCCTCCCTCTACCAATTTACTTAAAACCATCTCACTCAAAACCTTTTCAAACCTACTGTTGTTTATATAATGTTATAATTTAATATAATGAACGCTATCATGACTATTGCTCATCCGTTCAATTATGTAATGTGTCTTTATAAAACTAATTAAACGTTTAAAATATTAAAAATGAACAATTAAAATGATTAAATAAATTAATTAAAATTGGTATTGACCCTAAACCGTAATTCATACTATGGAATCCTTTGAAACCGCCTTGTATTTTTCTAAACCAATAAAACCCTTCTCGCTTACCGGGTATTTATGCCAAATCTGGCAAAGCACAAACTTTGCCGTTGCTTTCTCGTCCGACTACCCGGCGCTAATATACTCAAATCTGCAAATGCGCGGGAAAAAGATGACATCAGTATCCACATTCACTGCTCCCTAGCCATACTGTTTAATTTAAATGTGAACTATTCCATCTTTCAAACCTAACTACCCAATCATAGGAGACCCATCCATCATAGTCCATACGAAAACAACAGTGTCTGGTACATTAACTATTTCAATGACAAAGACCCTTTCACAAAAATTTCTTATATATAATATGTGAATCGTGAATCCAACACACGCTTTACTCGGTTGATAATAGCCGGATACACACTTGCACCCGACATTCTAAAAAACATTGCCCACTGGCCACTGTTAATGCAAAAGCCGTGTACTTAAAGGTAAAAAACTTCCCCTATATAACCCCTATATAAATCAACGTATTGCAATATATCAAGACTTTATTCTTTACTTATCACAGAAACGTGGCATCTGCACCAGACCCACTACCATGTATCACTCACCCAAGTCTTAAAAAAGGTATTCACAATTACACCGGAAGGTCCCCGCACTGCTCCTTTCTTTCTGCAAGTGAAACTAAAGACGCCCGCGACTGCGTGATACTATTTAAAACTTCAAAAACGCGGGAAACATCAGTGACATCACCAAACATCTCTTATTGGTCACCCACATCCACAAATACTGCCATCATGGATTGTAGTTTATGGTGTCTGCCATAGTTGTATCAATCTATTAATCTTTCAGTAGATATACGTGTCTTAAAAACTTTTGTGTATGTGCACTCCATTCTATACAGTCTTTCCTACGGATTAAACATGGTAGCAATACCTGGTTTTGTAGTTTTTTGTAGTTTATTGAATTTATTGGTTTTGCGGTATTGGTAACCAATATGATATGTATATTTATGGAAGTAATTTAGGACCTTTCCCTCCCCTCCTTCCCCGTTCCGTTTCCCCTTCCCTCCCTCCTTTCCCCCCCCTTTCCTCCCCTCCCCCCCTCTCTCTCCCTTTGTTTCCCCTTCCCCTTCCTTCCCCCCTTTTTCCTTCTCCTCCCCCCCCATTTTTTCCCTTTCCCCCCCCTTCCCCCCTCCCCTCCCTTTCTTCCTCTTTTTTCCTCGGCTTTCCCTCCCCTTCCTCCCTTTTTCCCCCTTTCCCTCCTTTCCCCCCCTCCCTTTCCTCTCTTTCTACCTTTCCCTTTCCCCCTTCCCCCTCCCCTTTTTCCTTTCCTTTCCCCTCCCTCCCTCTTTCCCCTTCCCCCCCTCCCCTTTCCCCCCCCTCCACTCCCCCCCCCTCCGGATTTCCTTTTCCTTCCTCCCCTTCCCCCACCCCCCTCCCCTGCCTCCCTCTGCAATATATAGATATATACAACGAGGTCAAATGAAGGGTAGGAAAGACTGTATAGAATGGAGTGCACATACACAAAAGTTTTTAAGACACGTATATCTACTGAAAGATTAATAGATTGATACAACTATGGCAGACACCATAAACTACGATCCATGATGGCAGTATTTGTGGATGTGGGTGACCAATAAGAGATGTTTGGTGATGTCACTGATGTTTCCCGCGTTTTTGAAGATTTAAATAGTATCACGCAGTCGCGGGCATCTTTAGTTTCACTTGCAGAAAGAAAGGAGCAGTGCGGGGACGTTCCGGTGTAATTGCGAATACCTTTTTTAAGACTTGGGTGAGTGATACATGGTAGTGGGTCTGGTGCAGATGCCACGTTTCTGTGATAAGTAAAGAATAAAGTCTTGATATATTGCAATAAGTTGATTTATATAGGGGTTATATAGGGGGAGTTTTTTACCTTTAAGTAGACGGCTTTTGCATTAACAGTGGCCAGTGGGCAATGTTTTTTAGAATGTCGGGTGCAAGTGTGTATCCGGCTATTATCAACGGAGTAAAGCGTGTGTTGGATTCACGATTCACATATTATATATAAGAAATTTTTGTGAAAGGGTCTTTGTCATTGAAATAGTTAATGTACCAGACACTGTTGTTTTCGTATGGACTATGATGGATGGGTCTCCTATGATTGGGTAGTTAGGTTTGAAAGATGGAATAGTTCACATTTAAATTAAACAGTATGGCTAGGGAGCAGTGAATGTGGATACTGATGTCATCTTTTTCCCGCGCATTTGCAGATTTGAGTATATTAGCGCCGGGTAGTCAGACGAGAAAGCAACGGCAAAGTTTGTGCTTTGCCAGATTTGGCATAAATACCCGGTAAGCGAGAAGGGTTTTATTGGTTTAGAAAAATACAAGGCGGTTTCAAAGGATTCCATAGTTTGAATTACGGTTTAGGGTCAATACCAATTTTAATTAATTTATTTAATCATTTTAATTGTTCATTTTTAATATTTTAAACGTTTAATTAGTTTTATAAAGACACATTACATAATTGAACGGATGAGCAATAGTCATGATAGCGTTCATTATATTAAATTATAACATTATATAAACAACAGTAGGTTTGAAAAGGTTTTGAGTGAGATGGTTTTAAGTAAATTGGTAGAGGGAGGATTGGTGAATAATTTAATTAATTAAAATGCCCTCAGGCGAAAAGATACATAAATTAAAAAATGTATAATTGTAGAATGTTTGTGGTGGATCGAAAGGATTCATATTATAATTTAAAGCAATCTCTAAGACAATAAAATAACATTAAATTGTTTTTGCTGTAATTATGTATGTTAATCAGAAACACTTTAGATACTTAATTGACCTATTGCGCTTTCCTGGTTTCAGTGTTCCTCTAATAGTGTGGTTTTTACTTATTTATTATTTATTAATTTTTATAATTTTAATTGCAATTTTATCTAATATTGAATTTTGCACAAACAAGGATTTTTATAGGATGTAGTATTTTGGAATGGCTCCTCTATTTTCTTTCCTTTTCTTTTCCTTCAGTCATTGCAGTGTGGCAGAAAAATCATATAGGTAAGAATGTGATTAATAAATTTCAGTACATAAAATTGTAGGTTATGTTGTTTCTTGTTCAAACATCAGTTTTGAGGTTCATATATGGGTTATTTAATTTTTTAATTTTTTTAGTTGAGTTTTATAACTGTGTGGTTTTACATGAATTAAATGTGCATTATATATATGTAATTAATTATTATTTTAATTTATTTAATTAATTATTTATTGTTTTTTAACTAACAGATGTTTTGCTGTGTGTCAATAGTCAGTAATTTATTGATTAGTTATGAGTGTGACCATAAGCTTTTACATATGTGGTTCTACACGTATTACATGTATGCAGTTATGTATTTATTTATTTATCTGCCCTTTGGTTTACAGACTTTTGCTGTACTTTAGCAGTTAACATTTATTTATTTATTTATTTATAGTTTTTATGGATTTTTAATGTTAGAAGTGCCTTATATGTTTATATTTATAATTTACCTCATGATTTTGTTTGTTTTTAATGAGATTTTTATATGTTGTTATAGCCAAAGCCCCTGATGAAGGCATAAACGAAACACGGCCTGTGTCGGGCCTAGCTTTATGAAATAAAGGTGGTATAAACAGTTCCTTCCTTGCCTCCACGGTTTTTACTGGGTCTGCTGTTGGTACGTGGATTGTGCTTTTCTGTTGGACACATATTAATGAAGGGTGCCATTAATTCTGTCCAGGTCATATTTTGTTTTTTGTTTTTTCTCAGAAATTATTACATCTATGTTTTACAGACCTCTTTTGTTTCGTTGTTTACTTTTGAGCATACTATTTAAATTTTATGATAACATCCAGTTGGAATATTTCAATTATTTCTCAAGATACTGTACAAAATATACCTAAAATGAAATGGTGCCAATGTTGACCACAACTGTATAAAATTCATCCCTAAATACTTGTATGTATAAAAACCATAAAGTAAAAGCTTTAAAAAAACAGCAAACAAGTAAATTGCAAACTTTTTCAAGAACATAACAAACTAACCCACTGTGTAATTTATAACAAAAGCATATGTATAAGTCCTATATATCAAATTTTATGCTGACCTTCAGAACTGAAATTAAAACAGAAAGAACTATTCAAACTTAGAAAGTCTGGGTGAATAACCAAGCCTTAACTTATTTACGCAACAAAACATTCAATGGTCAAACCTCCATGGTAAACTGTTCTATAACTTGGGTGAGATATTAAAAACTTCTTTCTGCCTAGTCCCTGAAAGTCTCATCTTTGCCAGAGAGCAGGAGGTAGAAAAAGCCTCACAGGCAGAGTAGAGCACTTGTGAAGGAATAATGGGAGTTACATGGCCAATGGGTAAGCTGTCTAAGTGAGAGCAAACTTATTTGGAATAGAGGTCAAGGGGAGGTAAATAAAAGCCATACATTTGAACGGGTTAATAACTCTTTGGAGGAGGGAATGGAGATTGAGGGAAACATGATAATGAAAAGGGTAGGCAGGCTCTGCCTCCTGCACAATCTCCCTATTATCAGTGATTCTCAATCCAGTCCTTGGGACGTTTCCAGCCAGTTAGGTTTTCAGGATATTACAATGAATGCGCATGAGATAGACTGCAGACAATAGCATTAATGCATGCAAATTTATCTTATCCATATTCACTGTGAATAGCCTGAAAACCTGGCTGGCTGTGTGTGTCCTCTGGACAGGGCCACACAACCATTAGGCAATACTAGGCGGTCATCTATGGTGGCAGCTTCTGAAGGGCAGCAGAAAGCAGCAACACTTGAAGCAAAAGAATAGATCCTGACAGCCACACAAACTCAGCTATCCATCAGCCCATTCTATTTCCTGCAGGGAGAGCAGGCACACACATACATGCTTGAGTTGATAAATTAGGCATAAAACAAGCATGTGGAAAATGTACATTAATTAAACGCAACTTTATTGAATTACCCTCCAAATGGGGGGCATTTTTAAAATATTTGAATTGCTGCTGGCCTCTGGGTATCTCTCTATGCCCCAATGTGACCTCTACATGGGGATCTGATGAAGATTTGCCCTTTAGCTTCTTCATGCTGTATCCATGCCATGCACGGATAGGTGGGATGCTCACAAGGGGCTCTGATGAGAAACACCAAAAAATGATGCTTTGATTTTCTTGTAATTATAATGGCGGGAGAGGCTAAGTAAGAAGTAATTTGAAAAACCCCAAAGCTTAATATTTAGTCAAGAATGAATTAAAAATCAGAATGAAAAATTTTCACTGAGAACTGAATGTCCTAGAAGTTATTTCCTAAAATTGTTGCTTAATCTGATGCAGCTTTTATTTATTTTCTTACATGTTTTCTGGCCTCTGACGTCCTGTTGAGGAATGACTAAAACTGGTAAAGCTCACCATGAGATGCTTTCTTCGTAGCTATCTGTGTGTTTTACTTAAATCACAGAACACTGAAATGGAAAAAGGAGCCAAATGACGAAAACAGGAAACAACATAAGTACTGGCAAGTTAGATGCAAGGCTTTGCAAGAGGACCTTGATAAATTGGAAAACTGAACATTCAAATGGCAGATGAAATTAAATGTGGACAAGTGCAAAGTTGTGCACCTAGGAAAGAACAATCCAAACTACAGTTACACGATGCAAGGTTCCACATTAGGAACACCACCTGGGAAAAAGATTTAGGTGTCATTGTGGACAACACATTGAAACCCTCCACCCAGTGTGCAGCAGTGGCCAAGAAAGCAAATAGAAGGCTAGGAATCATAAGGAAAGGAATGGAGAATAAAACTAAGGATATTATAATGCCTCTGTATCATTCAATGGTGCTACCGCACCTTGAATATTGTGTGCCATTCTGGTCGCCATATCTAAAAAAGGATATAGCAGAATTAGAAGAGGTACAGAGAAGAGCCACCAAAATGGTAAAGGGGATGGAAGGATACCCCTATGAGGAAAGGCTTAAATGTTTAGGGCTCTTCAACTTGGAAGAGAAACTACTGAAGTGAGATATGATAGAGGTCTAGAAATTAATTAATGGAGTAGAATGGATAAACGTAGATTGGCTGTTTACTCCATCAAAAAATTGAAAGGCTAGAGGACGTGAAATGAAGCTACAATATAACCCATTTTAGACTAATAAAAGTTGTTAGTGTAGCTGAGTTTAAAAAAGGTTTGGATAAGTTCCTTGAGGAAAGGTCCATAAATCATTATTAAAGAGGACCCGTAAATCCACAGCTTACCTCGGGATAAGCATTGTGGAGCCAATTTACCTTTTTGGGAATCTGCCAGGTACTTGTGACCTGGATTGGCCACTGTTGGAAATAGGATACTGGGCTTGATGGACCTTGGTCTGACCCAGTATGGCGTTTCTTATGTTCTTATGATAGTACTGCCCCTAATACTTTGTAGAATATTGAGGGTTTTTAAAGTTTTCTTTCCATGTGTTCTCTAATAATACTAGTTATAGGATCTATGATTAAACATATTCTTAAAAGCTGCTGCTTAGCACGTACTGTATCTGACATATAGAAGGAACCACTGAGAAAATAATTTTGTTAGAGGATATGCAATGGTTTTTCCTGTCACTTTTCTATTTGTAGAGGGAGAAAAGTTAGGTATGAAGAGATGAAACACAGATATGCTAAGTCATACACATATAACGTGTGACACACGCATTCAGTCCCATTCTCATGCTCATACGCCAATAAGCATTTCAACGAGTGCCACTGGATTTAATGTGCAGGTGTTTGTTACTTCTTTGCTTGCCCAATCAGAGCAAACAAGTGAAGGAAGCCACCAGAGGAGAGCAGAAGCAATTGCTGTCGGAGCTGGCCACCCTCTTCTGTGCCATGCTGTGAACCTGCCTAAAGGGGCAGGACAAGGGAGCCATGTGCTTGTTGTAGAGCTGCAGAACGATCTAGGTCCTGATGGCAGTGACGGCGCAGACCCAATTAGAGAAAGCAACAGCGATGGTGATAGCAACAGCCCAGTAATAGAGCGACAGGCAGCAGCTGGAGCGAGCCTAGGTAGTTAAAGAAAGAAGAGTGGTCACTCACCTCTGATCTCATATGCCCCCAGTATCTCCTTCTTTCCCTACTACTGCCTTGTAAATTTGACATGGCCTGACTCAGTGAGAGGGGTGATTGGGAATGGGGAGTTTATATCTGGGGATCTGTCTGCATGGTCACTTTGGCATGAATGAGCGAAGGGAATGCTCTTGGGGTCTAGGAAGTGCTAGGGGAAAATAGAGAGAATACTTCTGGGGATTGGAAGAGGAATGCTAGTGACCTGAAGAGAGAGAAGGAAACAGAGGAGGATGCTGGCAGCCTGGGGTGTCAGGGAGAAAGGAGAGGAGGACCCTGTTGCAGCCTGCAGATGATATGGGAGAGGTTTTTATTAGACTGAAGGATAGATGCTGCTGGACATGGGAAAACAGAAGTATGCAGAGCAGAGGGTGGAGAGATGAAGACATTCATTTTTCATCTTTATAAGTTTTAATTGTTCTTTTATGTACGTTATTTTGAAATATTTTGCATGTTTGGGTTTTATAAACATTTTATATGAGTTTTTAATTAGTAGTTCTATTTGTCGGTTGCTTAAAAATACTTCTTTTAGTATGGTTTTAATTTTATGACATTTTATGTTTTTTAATTTTATGATTTGATATTTTATTAAGTATAAATATTGTATTTATTATATATGTTTTACATTTTCATTCAAAGATGGTGATTTTGTTTTCCATTGTCTTATTCTATATGGGGTCTGGTTTCTAGTAAGTTTCAATTTTGCTTTTTTACCTGCAAATTTCTGTCTTATAGTCACTTATTCTGTATTTGGGAATGATCTAGCTGTGTTGTGTGTGTGTAGGTGTGTGGGAGAGGGGAGTAAAGGTGAGGTATTCTGCTTGTGTGTTGCTCATGTAGGGATGTATTGCAGTCCGCCTTGTTCTGTTCTATTCTGTTTTTCCAATGGGCGATCTACTAGTGTTCTGGAGTCTGAAGTAATATTTACAGTGCTGCCTTTACCTGGGCAGAATAGTTGCTATCTAGGTTCCGAGTGTGTATTTTTTCAGGGTTTTTGGTTATTTGTTCTGGTTGACATTACAGTAACGATTTATGAGACTTCAGCGAGGAGAGAGAGCCAATGGGCCTGGATTGGAGGCAGACAAGGCAAGCCACCTGGCTTTTAGGTAAGCATGTTGCAGATATACGAGCCTGGTGGGGATGCACTCCCCCCCGGCTGACACTCAAGGTGGGCCGCGCCCACCGCCCTGCCCTTGGTATGTCACTGTTGTGAATATCTATTTTTATACGTATGCTATTATGTTCCACTATCAGGAAAGTACCATGCTGTCAGGATAGTCAGTGCTGGCCAAGAGTTTTTTGATATCCTAGTAGGTATGAGGTAATTTATGTCTAGTTGCAAGTTATTTGAACAGATTTGTACATGTATAGCATGGTGGTTAATTTTCAAAATGAAACTATCTGGATGCAGACGACACATGCATCTTCCACCTGCAGTTTCTGTGGGTGCTCCTTTCATTTGCAAAGCAATAAAACATGCTAATTGTTAGCACGACAAACTAGGCACGCATCAAACCCCATGCTACCTGTTAGCGTATCTTAATAAACATGCCTCCGGAGGAACTACTTCATATCTCAGATCATTGAAAGATTATTTTGAGGGGCATGTTTACTAAAGTGCACTAAGCAGTGAACATGTGCTAACAGTGCAGAGCACAACGGCTACTGTGTGCTAAAAAAGCTAACAGACACTGAAGTAGAATGTCTTGCTTAATGTGTGAGGGGGATGTGGAATAGGTGGAAATTGCACCTTTGCGGTTAATGTGACTTTTTTTTCCTTTGGGCCCAACCCTCACACAAATCAGCCAATAAAAATGCAGCAGGCCTTTTCCCTGTATTTCACTACCATGATGTTCTTCCTGGCTTGATAAATTAGGGAGGCTGAGATATGTGATCCAGCTCAGAAATAAATGTTTATTATGTGCTTTTGAACTATAGTACTATAATTTTTTGTGGTCTCTGACATTATCTGTGAACAGGAAAGGTCAAGAAATCAGTGCTGCACTGAACCTGCCATCTGCATATTATTACTGCTCCACTGGAGACAGGATGGTGGCTCACATGACCTTGAGAAGTTCTCCTTCCACTCCCTTACTGCTTGCGGCTCTACTCTTCTCCTGCCACCTCATGTCAAGGTAATGGTGTGTAAACCGACTCACCGAGGGCTTGGCGACCCCAGGCTGTGTGATCAGTGAATAATAAGCAATTAGTGATTTCACCTAGATAGGGTCAAACAATTATCTGTTATTTTATGTTGGTTAGATAGTTGCATCCTAGGAAAGACTAAGTTGGTATGAGCATCAGGGAAAGTAAGAGAATGTTAAGCCAGGAATAATTAAAGTGTTTTGTCTTTTTGAGTTCGTGCAATTAGGCAATAGAGAACCATAGTCAGAAGACTTGAGGACCAGTGGACCTCTCGGAGGACAACCCATTGGAGGACCTGACTACTGTAAAGACTATTGAGACCAAGAAGAAGACCTACAATAGTCACTGTGACAAGAGATAAGTGTGCAACAATGTTCTATACACATTGGCCTATGTCATTTAGTTAGAAGACCAGAGTAAAAGATTACGCTAAACATTATTTTTTAATTTCTTGAAATTTGAACAGGTTTTTTTTAGAGACAGCTTTAGAACAGAAGAAAATATTAAATACACGAGTATTTATGGACAAACAGACTATACTTACCTGATATATGGAGTTGAATGGTTTAGAGCTCCTGCAAAACAAAAAAAGGAAACACAAATTATCAATACTTTTTATAAGTTAAGTAGGGAGGTAACTGCATAACTTGAAAATAAATGCAAAGGTGTAAAGTGATACCTATCTAATGTGTTACTGTTAGATGAACATTCTTTCATATGAATCTGAAAGCAAAAGAAAAGTATACTGCAAGATTTAGTTGAAACAGAATCAAAACTTTGCTCATTGTGCAACACAAAACTGGAAATGAAAAAATCCTTAGTATTTAAAAATTACTACACAGGTACACTAAAAAATTTTTTTTTTAAACTGCCTCTAATGTTTCGATTGATTTTTACGTTTTTTGGTGCGCTGAATCCAAATCTGGTAACCAATTTGCTCCATCACGTACAGATTTTTTGCTACATTGGGTTAGCAGTTTGAGGTGAACGTTTCAGATTGAGTGCGATCGAGATAAAAGTTTCTTGGATGAATTCTTTATACTAATTGTTTAGTAGTTATTCAAATAAGAATAAAGAAAATTGTAACAAGGCAGCACATAAGAATAATGTCAACAAAACACACTGTGATGGTAGCAAAATTGTCTGCACTTAAAACAGCCACATACATGTGCACAAACATTGAGCATATAAGAGCGAGGTTAGACACAAAGCAAAGCAAAGAAATGTGCAAAAAATGTTGTACAGGTATGTATGTAAGAATAGAAAACGCAAACCGCACCATTGCAATACATGAAGACAAACACCCGATGGTGTGAAAATAAAATTTTAAAAAATGAGATCCGACACTGTGGTAATAACTAGCAAATTTTTATTTCAAAGTTTAGTAAAAACACGATATTTGTCAACACAGTTTAGATTTTAAAGTCATTCTTGGGTCAATCAATCTCCTGGTGGGCCCGTTTCTTCTTCCCCCGAATGCTTCTCTTGGTGCGCTGCTTGGCGTATTTTTCATCTGGGGTTTCCCACAGCAGCAACCAGCAGAAATCAGCCATCATAGTGGTGTTCCATCTTCCTTGGTACTTTCTCTCTGCGTCCTTAATGTCCTGGTGAAACCTTTCACCTTGTTCTTCACTGTACGCCCCCAAGTTTTCGGGAAAGTAGTTCACATGGGAGTGCAAGAAATGGACTTTCAGGCTCATGTTACAGCCTTGTTCTTTGAAGGCATTGAGCATCCTGGCAACAATATCCTTATAGTTCTCATCCCGCCTGTTCCCCAAGAATTTGAGAACAACATTCTTGAAGGAATCCCAGGCTTCTTTTTCCTTCTCAGACATCGTTTCAGCGAATGCTCCATCTGAAATGAGTTTCCTTATATCAGGGCAAACAAACACTCCTTCCTTAAGCTTTGCTTCAGAAAGTCGGGGGAACTTTGAGCAAAGGTACCGAAAGCACTCACCATCTTTTGGAAGGGACTTGATGAATTGCTTAATGAGACCCAACTTAATGTGGAGAGGTGGTAATAGAATTTTATCACGAGGTACCAAGCTCTCATGAAGAACATTTTTCTCACCGGGTCTCAAATACTCCCGAATTGGCCAGTCTTTTTTCCCCCAGTGTAGGTCGCGGGCCCGGCTATCCCACAAGCAAAGGAAGCAGGGATATTTGGTGAAACCGGATTGCTGCCCTAATAGCATGGATAGAATTTTAAAGTCTCCACAAATCATCCACTTATGCTCATCATAACGAATCTTCTGAAGAATCAGGGCCAAATTCTCGTATTTTTCTTGGAGAATAACAGAGTGAGCAATAGGAACTGAAGCGAATGTGTTGCCATTATGAAGAAGAACACCTTTTATGCTGTCTTTTGATGAATCAATAAACAGCCGCCATTCAGCAGGATCATACTTGAGTTTAAACTTTTCCATCACTCCGTATATATCGTTGCAAAATACCAAATCTTCCTCTTTGCTGAAATACTTCAAAAATTGTGTCTCACGGTTGCGGTACCAATAAAAAGTTGTTCCTGGTGACAATAGATTTTTCTGTTTAAGCCGAGAACCTAGCAGTTGGGCAGCATCTTTTGGGCGTCCTAAATCCCGGACTAAATCATTCAATTCAGCTTGAGAGAAAAGTTCAGGTTTTGGATCTGGTTCAGTTTCAAACTCGGAAGTACTGGACTCATCGGGAAAAGCCATCTGATGAGTCTCATCATGATCAGAACCGTCCACACAAATATGATCCAAAGATTTTGGTGGTTCAGGCACAGGTACTTCGTTGCTATGAGGCATAGGCCTAATTGCTGAGGGAAGGTTGGGGTAACTTATTACGTTCTTATTTTTTAAGTTGTATCCCTTCACAATGCAAGAGCAAAAATAGCAGTCACTGCTGTGGTCTCTTTGTTCACGCCACATCATAGGTATTCCGAAACGAAATGCTTGTTTTTTACCTTTCATCCATAAGCGTAGATCTTCCTCACATGTCTTGCACACTTTGTGAGAAGCCCACGGTTTGTCTTGATCGCCTAACTTCAAACCGAAATAGGCGAAATATACTTTTTTAATAAATGCAGAAATGTTCCTCTGCCACTTTTTCACGGTTTATTCCCCACAAATAAAACAAAAACTGTCCGGAGAGTTGACGCAACCTCTGGCTCTGTGAGCCATCACAAATACACAGCACTGCAAACTACAACTGTAGTGAACCACTTCGGAATAAAGCTGGATTACGACTGAGCAAACAAAAGGTAATAATGAACTTGCAAGAAACTGAAATTTGACAGGAACGTTCATGTCGCAACCACCGTGTTTGAGCGAGCGAGCGAACGAGGCGAGGCGAACAGGAAAGAACATGCGCCAGCGTGAGTACTGGATTTAGCCCCCCGCCTCCAATTGTCCTGTTAATGTATAAAATGAATACAAAACACTCTAAAATATCATGAGGGAGTGTTTCTAGTTAGTTAACCATTACAACCTCTATTTTGGGCCAAGAAAATAAACTGCAGTCGGCTAAAAAGAAATTATGTGAACATTCCTTATATGGGTAAGAAATCTAATTTTGCAAGAAAACGTGACGTGATGGAACATTTTGGCTATTTTTCCTGGATTCAGCACCCCAAAATCTATAGGAATCAGTTGCAAAACTGGAGGCAGTTTTTTGGTAGTGTACCTGTGCTATCCATTAGTTCTGCATTAGAGGGATTTGTCTTTGCATGCATCTCATTCATGCATATGTAGAGCTAGACTTAACATTTTCTTCTGGTGAAAGCCTCTTGAAGCAAGACATCTAACATGGACCTGGTACACCTCTGTCCCACCAGGCTGCTATTGATTTTAGAAGGAGGAAGGGTCCTTGCATAGGAGTATGGCCGGCAGAGTTCCCTGGAATATAGGGTGTGGAGAGTGGATACTGCGGCGGTCTAAGAAGAGTCCATATACCTCCATATGCTGAGGGTATGGTATAAAGTGAGGTCCAGATTACTCAGCTATTCCTCAGTTTATACAACTCTAAGTTTCCATCTGGTCTGGAGTTTAAGGAATGGAGGAGTAAGGGCCTGAGCTGTTTTGGCCACATATTGAGAGTACAAATTAAACCAATAATATAGAAAACCCCTGATATAGGTAAAGACTAAAAATAACAGGTACTGGCACTGGAGAGAATGGAATGCGCTTGATACAGGGAGCACTACCCGAAACGTGCATGTCGCGCCTTATTCACTGGATATCGTGCTATGCTCTGAGTTGCTGAATTACCTATCGGAGCTTTAAGCTAAGTTTTTTATACACATGTGTTTTTTTAAAAAAAATGGATGGTGCCATCAGGTGTGGTTAGATCTCAGTTCTAGCCTCCCGTGGCTCCCTCCGACAAAAACAAAGTTTGTTATATACATATTTCTTGGGGTGGGACTTCTTTGGTGGTTTGTTATTTTTAGCACATATTGAGAGTGACTGGAGAGCTGTTACCTTTTGAGAAAGTGCAGGAACAAGATGGGTTGGGGACGCAAGATCTTTTTTTAAAATCTTTTTATTGATCATCCAGTAGAGAACAAGAAATACAAAAACAGATAATTGGGAACTCTTACACAAATCGTATCCATCAAATTATAATACAGTTGTGGTCAACATTATTGCCACTCTTGCATTTTAGGTATGTTGTGTACAAGAAATAATTGGGAAATATAGAACAACAAGAAAAGATGTCTGTGCAACTTATATATAGTAATTTCTGAGAAAAAAACTAAATATGACCTGGACAGGATTAATGGCGCCCTTCACTAATATTTGGTTGCACAAACCTTGGCAGTGATGACAGTCTCCAAATGTTTCTTGTAGCCATCTAAAGGTTTCATACATCTGCCTGCTGGTGGTTTCTCCCACTCTTCAACTGTGATTTGTTTCAGCTCATGAATGTTTCCAAGATTCCTTTTACCAATGTAAGATTTCATCCCTTTCCAAAGGATCTCGACTAGATTGAGATCAGGACTCATTGCTGGCTAGTTTAAAACAGCCCGTTTGTTCCTTTTTAACCATTCTTTTGTACTTTTGGATATATGTTTTGGGTCATTGTTGTGCTGTAGGACCCATGACCTTCGACCTAGACCTAACTTTCTGACACTAAATGATACCTTTTGCTCCAAAATACCTTGGTAGTCCTCGGACTTCAAAGTTCTTTCAATACGTTCCAGGCCTCCAGTTCCTGAGGCAGCAAAACAGCCCCACAACATTATGGACCCTCCACCATATTTAATTATAGGAAGGTTTTTTTTTTTTTTGCCTTATAAGCTTCATATCTTTGCCTGTAAATGTATCACTGGTCTGCATTGGCAAAGAGCTCAATTTTGGTTTCATCTGTCCACAGAACATTTTACCAGAAGGATTGTGGTTTCTCAAGGTGGGTTTGGGCAAAGATCAGGCTTGCCTTTTTATGTCTCTTTGAGGAGTGGGATCCTCCTTGGCCTTCGCTCACAAAGTCCTTCTTTATTTAGTGTGAAGTGTATGGTGTGGGTTGAAACCACCACTTCAGATTGCTCCAGGTTAGCCTTAAGCTCTTTGAGTGTTGTACGTGGTGATTTTCCAAACGTTTGCACTAAACTGTAAGATTTCTTGGATGAATTTTCCTCTTCCCAACATGTCCTGGGAGGTTCTTGACAGTTCTATGAGCAGAAAATCTCTTAATAAGATTGTGAACTATAGACACATGAATCCCAAGATCTTTCGAGATGATCTTGTACCCTTCTGAAGTTTGATGATTGGTGATAATGGCTTTTCTGATGGTCTCAGGCAGCTCTCTTCAGCATTGTGAAAATAGCCACATTCACGCCCTGTCCTATTTTAAACATTAGAGCCATCATTCATTGGTTAATTCAAGTCATGTTATTACTGACAATTGATCACAGGTGTGTCTAATTTCATTTATTTATTTATTTAACAGGTTTTTTTTTTAATACCGCTTTATCCTTTAGTCAAAGCAGTTTACAGTGGAACATGATAATGGTTCACATTATAACACTGTGTAAGTGATTACAATGAACAGGAGCATGAAACCTGGAACTAAACTTAAACATTAGTAACTTTGTTAAGTGTTAGGGAGTGTTGGTTGGGTTAAACATCGTAATGGGTACAGTGTGCTGTTTTATGGTAGGTTATGGCTTATCCATACTGGGCTATTTAATAGTTCCAAAGTGTTCTGTGTACAGGAAAGTTTTTAGTTTCTAAAGTCTTTGATGTCCTTTGTGGACCTGATGCCTTCTGGAAGGGAGTTCCAAAGTGCTAGTGCTAAGAACATAAGATATACTATACTGGGTCAGACTAAGGTCCATCATGCCCAGTATCCTGTTACCAACAGTGGCCAAAACCGACACAGGTTCCACAATGCTTGTATTGGGGCAAGTAATGGATATTCTGGGCCCACTTTAATAATGGTTTATGGACCTTTACTCCAGGAACTTGTCCAAACCTTTTTTAAACCCGGCTACACTAACAGCTTTTACTACATCCTCCGGTAACAAATTCCAGAGTATGATTACACATTGAGTGAAAAAATATGTTCTCTTTTCAGTCTTATATAGGTTACCCTGTAGCTTCATTGCATGTCCCCTAGTCTTTTTATATTCTGATGATGTAAACAGTCAATCTACGTTTACCTGTTCCACTCCATTCATTAATTTATAGACTTCTATCATATCTCCCCTCAGCCGTCTCTTTTCCAGGTTAAAGAGCCCTAACCTTTTTAGCCTCTCTTCATAGGAGTACCCTTCCATCCCCTTTACCATTTTGGTGGCTCTCCTCTGTACCTTTTTTAATAATGCTATATCCTTTTTAAGATACGGCGACCAGAATTGCACATAATATTCAAGGTGCGGTTGCACCATGGAACAATACAGAGGCATTAAAATATCTTTTGTTTTATCCTCCATTCCTTTCCTTGTTATACCTAGCATTCTATTTGCTCTCTTGGCCGTCGCTGCACACTGGGTGGAAAGTTTTAACATGTTATCCACGATGACACCTAAATCTTTTTCCTGGGTGGTTGTTCCTAATGTGGAACCTTGCATCGTGTAACCATAGTTTGGTTTTTTCTTTCCTAGGTGCATAACTTGATAGGGAGCTCTTTTACAAGTGGTTTGTTTAGATCTTGTTTGAGTGTTGGGTGTGATAAGCAGGTTTTTATTATTGGTTCTTTAGGGTCAGGCTTCAGGGTCTTTTGAGACCAGCATTTGTAGGATGTCTGCTGATGTGTGATGTAGTATTTTGAAGTTTACTGCAGTGGGAATGTGGTTCTTTTGTTCAACTAATTTGAATTATTTATATGGGTACCAATAATCGTGTCCTGGCATTGTCCCTGCTTTTATACTATTTCCTTTTTTAATTGTTCTTGTTTTATTTCATTCTTTTATGTGTCAAATATGTGTGCATATATGATCCAAAGCCATGTCACTGTCCCCTCTTTTAGGAGATACTGGACATTAAGGGATTGAACTGCAAGGATGCCAATAATTTTGACCACAGCTGTATAACATAATATGTTACAATGTACTCAGTAGAAATATACAGTCTGTTATGTCGTCTTGATTTGTAGAAAGTCAGTATATAAAATCTGTTAAATAAATAAATAAATAATATTAGAAATTTTACAAATATCCAGTAGACTCCCCCCCTCCCCTTGAGGCCACCTTATGATTATTGTTAGTCATGGTGCTGGAAGATTTGCTTATCTAAATAAGCAATATATGGAGCCCAAATTCACTGAAAATTCAATGTCTTCTTTTACAAATCGTAATTCAGCTTTTCCATCAAATAGATATTGTTCACTTTGACTAACCATTTCCTTCTATACGGAGTTCAGTATTTTTCCATCGCCTGGCTAAATTGTATCCCACAGCCAATAGCAACTGTGGAGTCAGTGTGCTGAGCACTTGGAGATTGGCTGTGGATATTCTCTTAAGAATATAAGAACATAAGGGTAAGACCAAGTCCATCAAGCCCAGTATCCTGTTTCCAACAGTGGCCAAGCTAGGTCACAGGTACCTGGCAGGTTCCTGTTCCATTCCATTTATTAATTTATAAACCTCTATCATATTGAAGGAGGCCGCAGGGCCCTGTACCTGGCCGGCTGATGGTAACCGGGCCGGCGGCGCGTGGCATCCTTGACGGGCCGCGGGGGCCGGAAGAATGCCGCAAGGACTGGTGGCATTTTTCAAAGCGATTTTTTGTTTTTTGTAATGGGGGGTGGTTTGGGGTTGTTGCAGCTGGGGGGGGGGGGGGTGGTGGGATCCCAGAGGTTTCCGGGGTCCGGAGCCATAGATATTAGTTGGGCGGGGGTGGGGTACCCCCGACCCGGATAACCCCGGTGAGGCTTTTGCTAGTAGTATGGCGAAGCCGGAGAGAGGGGTGGTAGGATGAGCAGTAGCCTCGCTGCAGTGGCAACAGCGATGACCTCACTTTGCTACCCACATGGCTGGTGAGTCATTACTGTTGGGGTGGAGGCGGAATGTTATTGTTTGGAATTGTTGTTCAAGTTTGTTAAGGTCAATAAAGCTGCGACCGGTGTTTTATGCCAATAATGGAGTTGTGTGATTTTATGGGGGCATGGGGGGGGGAGGGGGAAAAAGGGGATGCGCCGTGTCCGCCGTGCCACGGTTATTCCCCTCAGCCATCTCTTTTCCTAGTTGAAGAGCCCTAACTTTTAAGACGTTCCTCATAGGGGTATTCTTCCATCCCCTTTACCATTTTGGTGGCTCTTCTCTGTACCTTTTCTAATTCTGCTATATCCTTTTTAAGATACGGCAACCAGAACTGTATACAATATTCAGGTTCGGTAGCACCATTGAATGATATAGGGGTATTATAATATCCTTAGTTTAATTCTCCATTTCTTTCCTTATGATTCCTAGCATTCTATTTGCTTTCTTGGCCACTGCTGCACACTGGGTGGAGGGTTTCAACGTATTGTCCACAATGATGCCTAAATCTTTTTCCTGGGTGGTGGTTCCTAATGTGGAACCTTGTTCTTCCTAGAACAAAAATATCATATTGTTAAGGTTGGATAAGACTAGTTATTAATCCAATCATTTAAGTATCTCCTTCCAATGCGATTGAGCAAGAGGCTGAATATCACTGCTGCAGTGAAGGAAGTCTGTGCTTACCTCATGGTTTGAAGTCTCTTGAGACTTGAAACTGCAAGATCATCTGGAACTTCCTCCACTATGCGGCTAAAGCTCCTTGTAGAGAGAGTAGATTGATTGTGGTGGAGGAAGAATCTCAGCACTTGTGAGGCAGCACCAAGCATATAAAAACAACACTTTTTAGGGGCATGAAATCCCGGATCCCAGGGTGCACTTTCTAGGTGACATGATGACTTGGCACCCAGGATTAGTCGAGTCCTGCTTTATAAGCTGTTGCTTCTGCAGGATAGAAAGAACTCCCCACATATTATGGAATGGACAGAGGATTTGGGGCAGCAGCGGAGTGAGGATTGGCCAAAGGTTTTCTTGAGCACCTCATAGTTGTCATTGTCTGTGGCTCTGATTGAACATAGTTATAAAGTATTGTATCACATGTATTTGACTCTCATGAGGATGACCAAGATTTTCAAGGAGGGTAACCCTCTTTTTTGGACAGTGTGTGGTCAAAGAGAGGATTTTTCCTATCTGTGCTGGGATTGTAATAAACTACAGGAATATCGGCAAAGGACTGTCAACATTTTTTAGATATGACTGGGCAGGCACTAGAGCAGGACCAACAATTGATTTTGTTAACCAGGATTCCAGAAGGTATGAATGCAGATTTTGGGTGGGTCGGCATTGATGTGGATTGTTTCAGCTTCGACATGGAAGCAGTCAATGGTTCCTAGCTTGGAGAGGATAATATGCAGACTGGATTTTCAGCACTGAATGAGCAAAATTACTGCTTATAAGCGCCAAAGAATGCATGCTTTTAAGCATATGTGAGCTCCATTTGAGAGATGGCAACAGAAAGTTTTGGAAGAAGACTTGTTACTAATTTTTTGTGTTTTCTTATGAATTTGATTAGGATTTCAGGGCTATGGGGAGGAGGAAGGTTGGAGGGGGATTTATAAGGGATATTTGATGCTGTTTATTGTTCTTTAATTTGTTAGGCAGTGTGCCCTTCCCAACCTTTTTTTGATGTTGCGGTAATAAAAATTAAATACAACTTAAAAAAAAAAAGAGTTAGGTTGGATTAGGGTCTCAGAGAAATAAAGTTTCCCAAATATGACCCAATGCATTTCAGTGGAAGAAAAACGGTTCCAGTTTCTGTATCAGCTCCTTTCAAACCACCAGTCCCCTCTTCTCTATTCATCCAGTGACACACACACACACACACACACACACACACACACACACGGCCAGCCATTCAAATGCAAAGACCTGTGTTTGAATGGCTGGCCTGGTTCCTCCCTTATCTGATGCGACCTACATCAGAGAAGGGAAGGAGGGACCCAACTTGCCTACAAGCGCGGAATCGGAAAGACCCACATAGTTTTGTTTCATTTTTTTTAAAAATTTGAAGTTTTGTCTGCCTCACTGCTCCCGCCACTGCCTCCAAGAAAACAAAAAGTGGTGGCAGCAGGGCAAGGGCAGGCAGTCGGCTGGACATGGAGGAACATTGAGGTATGGGGGAGGGGGGGGGGCGGCAAATAGCACAGGGCACAATTATGGCTTGGTATGGCCCTGCTGAGGTCAAATGCAGCCTCGGCATTTAATATCCAGGGTCGCCGCATAGGCTCTGCAGCCGCAGAAACTAACAGGGTCGTGGCGATATTGAGCGGCTTCCTGGTTGGCTTCTATGGATAAAGATAGGACAACTTTTGCTGCTCCTAGTTTTACCTATGTGCCACTAACCGGGTAGGGTGCAATATCGTTGCTATCCGGTTAGCAACTGTCGCCACCCATGACACACCCTGCAATGCCCACGACACGCCCCGATGCTAAGGAGGGCATATCCCGTTGAATATCCCGTTCAGCGGCATTTACACGGTTTACTGCTCTTTAAACCACATAAATGCCTTTGAATATCAGGGCCAAAATGTCTACATATTTTAATCCATGCATTGTTACGTTATGGCCATCCAGTTTATCTACAAAAAGAAGTCCACTGTATGCATTGACTATATGCAGACCAACAGTATCAAGCCCGTACTATTAATAACTGCCAATACACATGTATTCTGCTAGGAGATTTCAATATGCCAGATGTTGATTGCCACATTCCTGCTGCAGTATCATCTAGAAGTAAGGAGATCCTGGATTCTCTACAGGGAGAACTATTCAGGCAATTGGTAACAGACCCCACACGTGAAGGGGCCATACTGGACTTGGTGCTTACCAATGGTGAAAGTGTTTCTGATGTTGTAGTGGGAGATCATTTTGCATCCAGTGATCACCAGATGGTGTGGTTCAGTATTAGGACTAGGGCTGTTATAATCCATTCCAAGGTGAAGATCTTAGACTTTAGGAAGACTAACTTTGCGAAGATGGGCCAATACCTCAGGGAGTCGTTAGTGGGATGGGAACAGCTGGGGGATGTAGAAAAACAGTGGGCAAAACTGAAAGGGGGTATTTTAAAGGCAACCAACCTTTTTGTTAAAATAGTAAATAAAGGCAAAAGGAACAGGAGACCGCTATGGTTTACGAAGGAAGTAGCTGGAAAAGTGAAGAAAAAGAGGGAGGCCTTCAGAGATCACAGAGAGAGGAAGACAGGCATCTGTATTTGGAAAAACTTAGAGAAGCTAGCAAAGTAGTTAAGAAGGCAAAGATTCAAAAGGAGGAGGAAATAGCCAATGCAATAAAATGGGGGGATAAGACATTTTTCAGATATATTAGTGAGAAGAGGAAGGGCAAAAGTGGTATTGTCAGACTCAAGGGTGCAGGGGGGGAATATGTAGAAGCTGATAAGGATAAAGCAGAATTGCTTAACAAATATTTTTGTTCTGTGTTCACAGATGAAGAACCAGGAGCAGGACCTCAGAAAACACCCACAAATAAGAACAGAAGCGAGGGACATCTTGAACAATTTTCAGAAGACTGTGTTCGTGAGAAACTAGCTCAACTTAAAGTAGACAAAGCGATGGGACCGGATGGGATACACCCTAGAATACTGAGGGAACTTGGGGACGTTCTAGCAACTCCACTGACTGACCTTTTCAATGCCTCGTTGGAGTCGGGAGTGGTGCCAAAGGACTGGAGAGAGGCTCATGTGGTGCCTTTACACAAAAGCGGAAGTAAGGATGTGGTTGAAAACTACAGGCCGGTTAGTTTAACTTCAGTGGTGAGTAAATTATTGGAAACGCTGCTGAAAGAGAAAATAGTGAGGTTTCTGGAGTCCGGCGGATTACAGGATCCGAGGCAGCATGGATTCACCAGAGGCAGGTCTTGTCAGACAAATCTGATTGATTTCTTTGACTGGGTGACCAGGGAGTTGGACCGAGGGAGAGCTCTAGATGTGGTGTATTTAGATTTCAGTAAAGCCTTTGACACTGTTCCTCACAGGCGACTTATACACAAACTGAGCACCCTAGGGATGGACCCTAAAGTTACTGCTTGGGTTAGAAATTGGTTGGGTGGGAGGCGACAAAGAGTACAAGTAAATGGAGCTCACTCTGAGGAGAAGGATGTTACCAGTGGTGTGCCGCAGGGATCTGTCCTTGGTCCGATTCTTTTTAACATCTTTGTTAGTGATATAGCGGAAGGGCTGTCGGGTAAGGTTTGCCTCTTTGCGGATGATACCAAAATCTGCAATAGAGTAGACACCCAGGAAGGTGTAGATAACATGAGGAGGGATCTAGCTAAGCTTGAAGAATGGTCTAGAATTTGGCAGCTGGGATTTAATGTTAAAAAATGTAAGGTCATGCATTTGGGCTGCAGCAATCCAAGGGAGCAATACAGTATAGGAGGTGAAGTACTTTTGTCCACTAAAGAAGAGCGGGACCTAGGCGTGGTTGTGTCTGATGATCTTAAAGTAGCTAAACAGGTAGAAAAGGCGACGGCAAAAGCTAGAAGGATGCTTGGGTGCATACGGAGAGGAATGGCTAGCAGAAAAAAGGAGGTGATAATGCCTCTGTATAAGTCTTTGGTGCGACCTCATTTGGAGTATGGTGTGCAATTCTGGAGACCGCACCTTCAAAAGGATGTGAACAGGATGGAGTCGGTGCAGAGGGTTGCTACTAAAATGATTAATGGGCTTCATTATAAAGCATATGAGGACAGACTTAAGGATCTTAATATGTACACCTTAGAGGAAAGGCGGGATAGAGGTGATATGATTGAGATGTTTAAATACCTCCGTGGCATAAATATTCAGGGAGAGAGCCTCTTTCAATTGAAAGCAAGTTCTGCTACGAGGGGACATGGGATGAGGGTGAAGGGAGATAGATTCAGGAGTGATATGCGGAAATATTTCTTTACGGAAAGAGTAGTGGATCCGTGGAATAGTCTCCCAGTGGAGGTGGTAGAGATGAGGACAGTAACTGAATTCAAAAAAGCATGGGACCAACACAGAGGATCTCTAAAGGTAAAAAGTGGACTGTTGTAGTTGTTGTTATGGAAGGACAGACTAGATGGGCCTTGTGGTCTTTTTCTGTCATCATGTTTCTATGTTTCTATTCTAGAAAATAATTAATATATAGGACCAACGATTACATTTCACAGCAACTCTTATGGTCCAGTTTACTGAAGAATGTTTAACAAAAAACATTAATAATTCATGTTTATTTAGGGTTTTTTTTTTACTTTTCTTCAAAAAGGCTCTTAAACACCCTTGTTTTAAAATATTTTGACAGCACTTTTCTGATGAAATGTCCACATCCAGTTCCAACTTAGCGCTGTATTTCAAACTTCACTGAAACCTAGTTCTGCTTCAGGGAGCCAATATATTCATCCCATTCATAAATTCCATAATACAGTACTGAATTCCAAAATTTCAGAATGCTAGGAACCTTGAAATGATGGAAGCACTAAAACTATGAAGGCTGCCAGTATTATGGAATTTTGCCGGCACACACATATGTACAAGTGGGGGGGGGGGGGGGGGGGGGGGGAGCTGATAAGTCTCTGGCCTTGTAATGAAACAGAATGCTACAGGCATATTTCAGTTCCAGTGGTCTGAATGATCTCTCTGCAGTTTTATGTTCTGGGCTTTCCTCTGTTGATATTTTCCATGTGAATATTTATAAAATGGACCCTCCCACTACCTCTGGCCTGCCCATGATCCTCCTCCTGCCCCCATACAGAGCTCCCCACACATCTCCTCTGTATGTGCAGGGAGCTCGGTGTTCAGCATCAGACCCCCAGCATTTAATACTTCCAAACCGGATGTACATCCCCGCTAAACACAACACAGAATGACCCCCACAGTGAATAAAAAGAAAAGAAATTGTGAATGTAGGTTTATTTAGAAATGTAATAGCAATCATAATGGCAGCACCTTTTAAATGTAATTTTTTTACATGTCAATTTATGTGCTTATCTGAAGGATTTTGGACAAAAGAGAAATTCAGTTTCAGGGGAAAGGTAGTTAAGACTTCACTCTCCGGTTCAGCTGCTGATATGTAGATAAATGACATGCCGATTTGCAGTTGCCTGAAAGGTTTTGTGTAATAATGCTTTTTAAGGACAGCAGAGAAAGAAAAAGAAAACAGGAAGATAAGAGAGAGATCTGTTATCTTTTACAATGGGAGTAACAAGGTTTTAATTTAAATTTAACAAACTACTGGTAGTTTGGTTAAAAAAAAAGGAAGTGTCCTCTGGTATTGCAGTGTTCCCTCTTTGAAAAAGATTCTTGAGCATTTGTTTTGGCAAAGTGTATACATATAGAGACCAATTCCATAAGGGGCACGTCTGGGCCATCTTGATGCCCCCGAACAGGATGACCCTGCTAGTACCCAATTCTGCACCGTGGGAGCTAGATGTTCCCGTGGGTGCATGATTGGGCACTGAAACGGCCTAGCATACTCCTGTAACCCTGCAGAAGACATCCTTCCTGCTTCATGGCAAGCCTGCCACAGTGCCGACCCCCCATTTCTCCACCGCCCAACCCTTGGTGGGGGCAGCTGGGGTCCGGATCAGGCAGTAGGGACCTACCTACAGCTGATCATTGCCTTGGGCAGGGGGGGGGGGGGGGGTGGGATTCTAGGCCCAATTGCTGCCTTCGCTGCTGCTTATTCCACCTCCGAGGTGGAAATAGCAACATGTCTTTCTCCCACCTGCAGGACATACAAGGCCATGGCCTGAATTGGCACTGTTATGTCCTGCAGCCTCAGACCTCCTCTGCTCCGTCCACTCTCTGTCCACTCCCGGCTCTCCCTGCACTACGGCTCTGTGTGTACAGGGAGAGTGTGTTGCAGAATACGGTTCGGACGGATAGCAGGACAGCATGTCCTACCGGGACGCACAGCGCCACTTTTTGCCTCATAGAATCAGGCCCATAGTCTTTGAACGCAAGGTTTTAGTAAATTACTTTGTATTGTTTGGCTCAGCACTGAGAAAAAAAAGGTATTTGTATCCTGCTTCCTTTCATGACCGTGGATGCTATCATTTTGTGACTGATGAACAGGATAGCTACACTGTTAACTACACTGATTTGCCCTGTTTTGTCTGTTTCAGTGTTGGATCTCAGAATAATTTCATTTGTTTTCTGTGTGTGAATTATACGTTTTGGTTTTTAGGAAAAAAAATGCACTTTGTTTTGAAAAACATTCCTGATGTCAGTTTTGGAGGAACAACTCTGAAAAGCAGATATGTTTTGGCACTATGAGATGCTGGTTTTGTTTAGTTTTTTTTAAAAAATACTTTATTTAAATCCACCAAGATTACAAGCAAACCAAAATGGTACAATAAACAGACCATCCACAAGGGGTGTACTCTTATCCCCCCTGGAAGTCAACAGAAAAAGAATATACCAGGTGGCTTTTTATCATGTTTTCCCCTCCCCCCTCCCTTCCCAACCACCCACCCACCATCCACCCCCCCCCCCCGCCCCATACTCCCGCAGCAGCCAATCAAACCTAGAACAAGGAATGGAAGCACCAACTATCCACCCCATCTCCCCCATAACCATTCAGCACCCCATTTGGAGGATTTCATTGCGGCTACGAGCCCCTAACTGCTGAATATAGGGCTCCCAGACTGACATGAACCTTGTCCAGCGCTTGACACTGCCCCTTGCATGCCATCGTTCTAGCAGCATCACCTGATGGAAACTATTCCGCCACTCATTGAAGGTTGGCGGTTGATGTTCCCGCCAGGATCGGAGAATCGGCCCCTTACCCACCAGACAGGCCTTCCTCAGGAGCAGTCGTTCCCCTGCTTTCGCAGGCCCGGGAGGGGCCAGCAAGTCCAAAACCACAAAGGAGCTAGTCCATCTTACCCGCTGCCGCAACAACCGGCTGAGGAATTCCCTTATCTTCGCCCAGTAAGGCCGCACTCTGCGACAACTCCACCACATGTGCAGCAAAGTCGCCAGGGGTTCCGCACAGCGAGGGCAGCTACCATCCGCCCCCAATCGACTTCGAAGAGCCCTCCGCGGTGAGAAATAAGCTCTAGTCACACACTTAAATTGGAGCTCTCTCCAACGAGCCCCCTGCGCCACACAGACAATGCGCGTCAAAGCCTTGCTGACCGACCCCGAAGCCACTTCCCCGCCCAATTCTACAGCCCAGGCCAACTCGACCCCACGATAATCGGGCAAGACCCGGTAACAATCCAACCGACCCTTCAATTGAGAAATGGACGGGGGACTCTCTTCCCCTATCCCAAAAAATTCCAAGATCTTGGCGGAGCGGTCAATGTGCAGTGCCTCCCTCTGTAACGAGGCCACATAGTGGGAAACTTGCATATATGCAAAACAATGCTTAGTAGGCAAATCGTACTCCCGACTCAGGGCCAGAAAAGACTTGCAGCGCCCCGAGGGTTCTACGAGATGACCCACCGTCCGTATCCCACGCGCCCACCAGTCTCTAAACGCCGCTGTTTCGGACCCCGGGGCGAACTGAACATTCCCTCGAAGGGGTAACCAACTGGAAACACCCCAAGGTGCAAGCCAGAATTTATTAAGCTGTTGCCAAGTACGTCTAACCGAATCCACTAAGGCGCTCTTCTGTACCGCCTCCGGTAAGTCACTATATCGCCCATGCAATACCCCCAATAGGGTCCATGGAGCCACCACGCATTCTTCCATAGCCCGAGGGGTATAAGCGTCCGTCCCACCCAACCAATCTCCCAGATGCCGCGCTTGGCACGCCAGCGCGTACATCCTTAGGTCAGGTAGCCCCATACCTCCGTCCTTCCACTTCCCCAATAACCTACCCCATGGAATCCGAGCCCGCTTCCCTCTCCAAAGGAACCCCTTAAGCAAAGCTTCAATCCGTCTCAAGTCCCGACATAATAGCCAAACGGGCAGAGTCTGTAACCAGTATAAGATACGTGGTAAGATAACCATCTGTACTGCCGCAATTCTACCCGACAAGGACAATGGGAGGGGTTCCCAGGCTTGCAACTGTGCCATCAAACGCCGCAAAATACGATCAAGATTGCGCCTATAGAGCACTTGAGGTTGCCGGGGCAGCACTATCCCCAAGTAAAGAAATTCCTCCTCTGCCCACCGGAGGGGAAATAGCCCCCCCCAGGCCCCACGAATACCCCCCAACGTATCTAACGCTTCAGATTTTTCTTGATTGATGCGGAGTCCAGCTAAGGCCCCAAAGCGCCCAAATTCCTCCAACAGACTTCGAAGAGACGCAACCGGGGAAGTCACATGGACCAAGAGATCATCCGCGAAAGCCGAAATAACAAACGCCTGCGAGCCCATCTCCACTCCCTTAATCGCATCCGAAGTCTCAACCTGGCGAATCAAGGGGTCTAGGGAAAGAACAAATAACAACGGAGATAGGGGGCAGCCCTGACGCGTTCCCCTCTCCAAGGCAAACCCTTCCGAGAGCACTCCGTTGCACAGTATCCCCGCCGTCGGATTTATATACAAACTCCGCACCATGCTACAAAAAGCATCCCCTATTCCATAGTGTGGCAGCAGCCCACAGAGATATTGCCAATTCACCCTATCGAATGCTTTTTCAGCATCAAAGCTGACAAGTAACGAGGGTATCTGTCGCGCGTGTACCCATTCTAAGGAGGCCAAGATTTTTCGGAGATTCCGAACGGCGTATCTCCCCTTAACAAACCCCACTTGCGCCCCATGTACGAGGTTCCCCAATACATCAGCCAGCCGCAAAGCCAAAACTTTCGCAAGGACCTTTAGATCAAAGTTGAGGAGAGAAATCGGCCGATAAGAGGCCGCGAGCAGCGGATCTTTACCCGGTTTGGGAATCAGAGTAATATGGGCACGGTTCTGCCCCCAACGAAAGGCCCCCCGGTCCGCCCTCATACTAAACACCTCCCGTAACACAGGACTGACACAGTCACCCAGTATCTTGTAAAATTCCGCCCCCAGGCCATCCGGTCCTGGGGCCTTGCAGCAGTTTGCCGCAGATATAACCGACTGTATCTCCTGGGAGGTGATGGGCTGATCCAGCGCCCCCCTCTGCTCCTCTGTAAGCCGCGGCAGATTAAGATCCCGCAAATAGTCCGGCAGGGGTGTACCCGACCCCGGCTCTGCTTTGTATAAAGTCTGAAAGAACCCCCGGAAAACTCTGGCAATGTCCCCGTTCTCCTTATACACGGTCCCCCTATCATCTCGAAGGGCCGCCACCCGAGTGGAGCCTCGCCTTCCCCGCAAACATCGGGCCAACAGTTTCCCAGGCTTATCTCCGTAACAATGCAACCGGTAGCGGTAATAAAGAACTGATTTCTTGGCTTTCTGATGCAGAAGCTCATTAAGATCTACTTGAGTCTCCCATAGCCGCTTCTTATTCTCGGCCGATGGGGTTTGGGCACACCGACGTCGAAGTTGAGTAACCCGTTGCTCTAGTGTAATGATACGTTCCGCGAGTATCCGACGCTTCCGCGCGGCATAGCCTATGATATCTCCCCTAAGAACCACCTTCGCCGTTTCCCATATCAATTCGGGGTCGTCCTCGTGAACCTGATGATCGCTGGCGAACTCAGCCCACCTTTGACGCAGAGATTGACGGAACTGCATATCATAGTACAACCCCAAAGGAAATCGCCAAAGATGCATCCGAGCCACATCCCTCCCCCAATTCAAATCTAGCCAGACCAATGCATGGTCGGATACCTCCAGGGGACCTATTTGGGCCCCATCCGTCTGAGCAAACAACCCCCTCGACACAAACAAGTAGTCGATACGGGCACTGGTACCATGCGCTCTGGATTGGTGGGTAAAGTCTTTTTCGGTAGAATGCAACAGTCGCCAGGGATCCACCAACTCAAGACGTTTACAAAAGCGTTGCAGTAACCGAGAGGACATCCCCCTCTCTCTCGTCTCCTCCCCCCGCGAAGTATCTAAGCCAACATCCATAACCCCATTAAAGTCCCCTCCCAAAATCAAGGGGCACTCGGGAAGTTGCTCCAAGCTGGAGGCCAATCTACTATAAAACCCCGGGTCAGGGACATTAGGTCCATAGAGGGCCCCTAAAATCACCGGTTTCCCGTCTAATTGACCATGGACCAAAAGAGACCTACCCACGGCATCCGCGATAACAGTCTCCGCCACAAAGCGAATCCTCTTATGAACCAGCAGAGCTACCCCCCCCCTTGTGCCCTGTCGCCGGGGACCCCCATACCTGCCCCACCCAGGACCTGCAAAGTTTACTGTGCTCCTCGGCCGTCTGGTGGGTTTCTTGTAGCAGAGCTATATCACAGTCATGCCGGGCCAACGCCTGGAGTACTTTAAATCTTTTAATGGGGTTACCCAAGCCACAGACATTCCAGGTAATAACCCTCAGGGTGATGGGGCAGTGTCAAGGCTCCTCCAAAAGGACAAAGCCAAACGTACTAGAGGGGTTCCCCCAGCCTGAAACCCCCCGTGTTCTTCTGCAAAAATAGTATTGTGCTGCCAATTCGGAAACCCCAGAGTGTAAACCCTCCCCTCCTTCGATATCCCCCCCTCCCCCCTCCCCCCCCTGTCCCCCCTCTCCCCCCCACGCCCCTCTACCCCAAAAGGTCCGTCCATCAGGTCGGACGCTTCCCTTGGCAATCGGGGCCATCCCTGTCCCATGTTCATTTTCAGTAGTCCCCACTACCCAGCTAGATTAGCGTACAGCTTTCCCCTTACCCATCGCCCTTGTCCTCCCCCGGTCCCTTTCTACCCTTAGTTCTCTCCACCCCCCTCTACCTGCCTTCCCTCATATCCCTACTCCCATCTGGCATACCCCCCCCTGCTAAGGAGCCTCGCCCCCACCCCCCTCCCCAGACCCTAGCTAGAAGAGCCAGGCCTCTACTAATGGACCGGCGGTGTAATACCCCACTGCCCTCCTTATCCCACATACAGATTCCCCACAACTACCCATGCCGTTCACCCCCAACCGCAGGGACCAATCCACATCCATTACCCCCCCCCCCCTTGAGGCCCTCCCCCAACCCTTCTTTCCAGATAATTTCCATGGGTAAGAATCAGCTATGAGGAAGAAAGGAAAGTGCACTTACCTAGTCCCCCATTCCGAAAATAACAATGTAATTAACCACAGAGACATATACCAATGGTTACGTTGTTGCTATTACAGGCCCAAATGCAACCAAGTATCTTGCCCGCTGCAACAGTAACCCTCTCATCCCCATTATAATACACCCCAGCTAGTAGCAAGAAGATAAGCTAGTAACAAACACGAAGTAAGAGACAAAAAGGAAGGAAAACCTTAAAGACAAACACCCAAGAGAGGGAGCGAGCAGCCCGGCCTCCCAACAGTTGTCCATGTTGCAGTGTCCAGGCTCCCGCCACGTGCTCCTCACAGCAGGTCCTTTCTCCCGGCGCCCTCCATAACCTCAGAGACAATTCACCGAGTCCAGGTTGTATTTCAGGAGATAGAATCTGCAGATCCATTCAGCGATTCCAAGAAGGTAGCCGCCGCCTCAGGAGTCGAGAAATAGCGTGGCTGGCCTTGATACTCCACCCTCAGCCGGGCCGGGTAGAGGAGAGAGAAGCGCACTCCCTTTTTAAACAGCTGCGCACAGCTATGGGAAAAGGCCCGACGCTGCTGACCAACCAGGGCAGAATAATCCTGGAAGACCAGAATTTGTGCGGTCTCCTGGTTGGGCCCTTTGCGACCCCGCGCCGCCCGGAGGACGTCTTCCTTCTGCCTATAGTCCAGGAAGCGGGCGAGTACAACACGCGGGCGTCGCGCTTGATCTCGCCGGGGGCCCAACCGGTGGACCCGTTCCAGTCGCACAGAGTCGTCCCGCTGGCCTCCCAGAAGCTTCACAATCCAGTCCCGCAGGAATCCGTACAGCGCACTATCCAGCACCGTTTCAGGTATGCCCACGAACCGCAGATTCTTGCGCCTCCCGCGATTCTCCAGGTCGTCCAATTTTTCTCCTTGTTGCTTGACAAGGGTCTCCAGGGCCTCCACCTTGGCTTGCAGTGGATGTAGGATATCCTCCACCGTGGAGACGCGTGTCTCCACCTGTTCCATCCGCCCTGTGAATTCGACCACGCGCTGATCAACCGCGCGGATCTGCTCCTTCAAGTCCTGGAAGCGGATATCGAGCGCTTGGACCACTGCCGCCGACACCTCCGCAACGAGCCCCTGGGCGCCCCCTGATCCTGGGCTATTAGGCGTCCCCTCAGCCATCTTGGGTTCGGGTGCTCGTGGCTTTTCCCGCCGCACTGCCTTCGATGTCATCTGGCAATTTACCGTGTTACCGGCACACCTTCCCGGACTCACTGCCTCCTACTGCACACCCCCGTCTCAGGTAGCAGGGAATTCCACTTAAAGTGGGCTTTAATTGCAGATTTGCAGGGTAGGCTACCCGGAGCTGACCAGAGTGCAGCCGATCAGCTCATTTGCCAAACCGGAAGTCGGTTTTGTTTAGTTTATACACGTGCATGTATGTCACCAAATGTGATCTTTGTAGTACTTTATTATACTGAGCTCCAGAATAGACACAGCAATCGCAGGACGAGTAAATATCACTGTTTCTTTTGAACTTGCATAGCTCTTAAATTTGTTGGAATCTGGACAGAAACGGATTTGAAATTACTTTATTTTTCAAGTATTTTTCATTTAGCAGCAAGATTGAACTGAGTTCCCACAAAAATAGAATGTATCTTCTTTTTCTAACTTATTTGTATATTTTCATAATGTTATTAACCCAACACTACCAAAGCCTTCCATCCAAAGATTACCCCTAAGTATTCGAAAAATAAAAGAAGAACACTAACTTAAGTTGATTGGACAAAACAAAATCTTGCTTGTCGGCAACAATCCAGGAAAGGTCCTTGGGAAAGAATACAGGCAGAGAGAGGAAAAAAAATGCTATAGTCATTTAAAGTGCTTAAAAAAGAAACAGAGAGAGACAGCGAGAGAGGCAGAGGACGAGGCCACAGTCTAGAAAAGGGCAATAAACATGATGCTTCTAGTGTAGTTATTATTATTATAGATTTATAGAGCGCTACTCGCCACACACAGCGCTGTACACACACAGATGAAGACAGGCCCTGCTAGTCAGAGCTTACAATCTAATCAAGACAAGACAAAGAAGGCATAGGGGAGGGAGACAAACAACAAAGGAGATGCAAAGAACAGAGGAATAGGAACCGAAGGTAGCTTTAAAAAGGGTGAGCCTTTAATAGACATTTGAAGAGGGAGCGTGATGAAGCCTGATGAACAGCTTCAGGAAGAGAGTTCCAAGCATAGGGAGCTGCAAGGTGAAAGGACCGAAGTCTGGAGTTAGCAGAAGAAGAAAAGGGCAAAGATAGGAGCAGGCTTGAAGAAGAACGTAGCTCATGAGGAGGGGAGTAGAGGGAGAGGAGAGATAGAGTGAAGCAGCAGAATAAATGCATTTAAAAGTTAAAAGAAGGAGTTTGAATTGAATATGGTAATGGAGGGGAAGCCAATGAAGTGATTTGAGAAAAGGGGTGATATGAACAAAACGAGGCTGGCGAAAGATGAGACACACAGCAGAGTTTTGAAGTGATTGGAGAGAGATGACTTAGAGGGAGGCCAGTAAGAAGAAGGTTGCAATAGTCAAGATGAGTGTGGTGAGCTGAGCCACTGGAATTCTGACAGCCCTAAGCTTCCTCGAGGACCCCAAGCCTGAAGTAAATGAACCTTGTATATTTATGTCTCTAAAGGGACATGAATAGGCAGGGAGAATGTAGGCCAAGAAGAACCCGAGTGTCACCACCAGGCCAACCTACAAATGTCTTGTGCCCTCTTAGGCCTCTCATCTCAAGAGGATCTTTTAACATCAGAATTAATGGGTAGCTTACACAAATCCTTGTAGATGCCACGGTCACAAGATCAGTCTTCAAATGTTTTGAGTTTCCTGCAGCACTCTTATTGGGATATAAACTCTAGTCACACCTGGGAGATATGCGGCCATCAAGTTAAAAGCAATTCTTCTTCCATTGGGACTGATGTTATAAAATGTTGTAAAAAATAGTCTTTATATTATAAGGACTTTACCAATATTGTTTATATAGTTGTTATTTAGAATGAGCACATGTCCAGTTATCACTAGACTAGTTATGCCTAGTGGGAAAGGGGTATTGTTTAATCCCATTGTGTTATACTTATTGTTAAGTACCTAAAATTATATTTTTTACCTACAATATATTTAAAAACAATATTTAGTTTGAACAATCATTGATGTGTTTAGCAGCCTTACCAAATGAGGATACATTAATGTGGTAAAAAGGGACCTAGGTACATAGTTTGGTAGAATGATGCAAGTTATGAAAAATGTTGTGAGAGATGAGATGGGATATTAGTAGTGGGAAAAAAGAAGGACTTTGATGGACAATAAACTGGTGAAGGCAATTTATGTATGAAGTGATGTTTCCACCTAATGAATTTGTAAAGGAAAAAAAATGAACTCTCTACTTTGCAACCCTACTATTTGATTATGCCATCTCCATTACCTCCAATTCTAGAAGTCAACTAGCCCAGACACATGCTCAATATTTGGAAATAGATACTAGGAGACAGGTAAGGTACACCTTGTATCCTAATGGGCTTTGGAAAACCCACACTGGCCATGTGGTGCTTCCAGATGCTTTTTACCCCATTTTGCCTCTGTGTATCCTGGCCAGACACATGAAGGCAAAGGGGGATGATTTGATACACAAATTTTCACAAGAATTTTACAATTTTTGGCAAATTTAGGATTGTACTAGACGTCTGTGCAACTTGTCTGTAACTTGTCTGATCTGTAAACAGTGCAATAGTGCTAAACATATGAAGATCAGTCAAGGACACAAGACACAGCCAACTGGGACCTCTTCTGGATTTATAAATGGATTATATCCAGTTGTTTAGATGTAAATGATTTGAATACTGTGGAGTTATTATTTGTTTTCTGGGCAGATATTGCTACTGTTGCAAAGAAATTGATTGAGTATTTCCCACCATTATATGGCTCTCCAGTGATAGAGGAATAAGGAACTTGCCAAACCACAAGAAAGGGTTGACACCATATAAAATAATTACTGGTAGACCATTGAAAGCCTATTTAACAATATTTGTTCCATAAGATATGACTTTAGTAAATATGAATGAAAGTAAGTTTGTTTCATTGCAAATCTAATCCAGAGTGTTTAGTCTTTTCACTTAAAGATAGCTGCTCCTCTTCTGGATGAGACCTGGAGCCATGTCACCAGTGGCAATCCCAGAGATTCCAACAGAGAACATTGACCAGAATCCAGATGGAAAGGACCGACTCCACATTCACAGCCTGAGATCAGCTGCCTTTCGTAGATGATCAATATAGCGCAAATACTCACCCATAACAGGTGTTCTCCAGGGACAGCAGGAATTAGTTCTCACATATGAGTGACATTAACGCTGATGGAGCCCTCATGGAAGCATCTCCCCAACTCTCAAAGATAGCCTTTGGGAGATGCCACCACGCATGTGTGGTTCCCTTCCCACCCAAGGGTGCCATCTTGGTCAGTCAGATAACATAGTTAGAGCCGACAGACAGGATGGCAAAAAAATTATAGCAACTCCAAGGGGAGGAGGCAGGGTTGTGAGGACTGATTCCTGATGCCCCTGGAGAACACCTGTTACAGGTGAGTAACTACATTTTCTCCAGGAACAAGCAGGAAGTCAGTCCTCATGTATGGGACTCCCTATCTACAGGCTACTGAGGACCTGTAGAAAACACATGGTCCATCCGTGAGCAGCCTCAAGCAAATATGAGGACAGACTATGAGGACCCAGTGTCCAGGGAGAACCATGCTCTGGTAGCCTGAACAAGAAGGGTCAGAGGGCAGGAGTTGCCTAAACCCCGAACAGATTGTGGAGTATGGCCTGGCTTAAGGCACTGTCCCATTCAGACTCCCTTTCCAGGCAGTAGTGAGCTGCAAAAGTGTGGACCAAGGACCAGATGGTGGCCTTGCAAGATGTCTGCATGGGAACAGAATGAAGGCTCGCAACTGAAGTTGCCATAGCCCTTACATTATGTGCCGTGATCCGGCGCTCCAGCGGCAGCCTAGCCTGGCTGTGGGTGAAGGTGATGCAGTCTGCCAACCAGATGGACAGGGTCTGCTTGGTGACAGCCTTCCCCAGAGGACTGGGGTCATATGAGACAAAAAGATGTGAGGCTTTGTGGTGGTCCTGAGTACGCTGTAGATAGACGGGCAGGGCCCTTTTCCAGTCCAGAGTATGGAGAATGTCCAATGCCTTGTCGGTATGGGGCTGTGGAAAGAAGGTAGGGAGTATCATCTCCTGGTTGAGGTGGAAATCAGACACCATCTTCGGAAATAACTTTGGGTGAGTGTGAAGCATGACCCTATTCTTGTAGAACCAGGCAGGGGTAGGATGGCTCGGCCACCAGGGCCTGGAGCTCACTGACTCTGCGTGCAGAGGTGAGTGCCACTAGGAAGGCCACCTTCCAGGACAGGTATCTCAGGTGGCAGATAGCCAAGGGTTCAAAGGGCGGCTTGGTAAACTGTGCCAGGACTACATGAAGATCCCATTTCACTGGGGGTGGACGGATGGGAGGCTTCGAGAGTAGTAAGCCCCATATGAATCGGGTAAAGTGTGGCTGCACAGAAAGAGACTTGCCCTCCTTGGAGTGATGGTTCGTGACAAGTGCACTCAGGTGCACCTTAATGGAGTTGGACTTAAGTACAGACTGTGAAAGGTGGAGTAAGTACTGCATCCCCCATTTTATTGCATTGGCTATTTCTTCTTCTTTTTGTATCTTTGCTTTCCTGACTATTTTGCTAGCTTCTCTACGTTTTTCCAAATATAGATGCCTGTCTTCCTCTCTGTGATCTCTTGTATTTCATGAAAGCCTCCCTCTTTTTCTTCACCTTTTCAACAACTACTTTTGAGAAACATAGCGGCCACATTTTCCTTTTACCTTAATTTACCTTTTTAACAAAAAGGTTGGTTGCCCTTAAAATATCTCCTTTCCCTTTTGCTCACTGTTTTTCTACATCCCCAGCTGTTTCCATCCTGCTAACGACTTGTTAAGGTATTGTCCCATCTTGGCAAAGTTAGTTTTCCTAAAGTCTAAGCCCTCCCTTTTGAATGGATTTTATCAGTCCTAGTCCTAATACTGAACCACACCATCTGTTGATCATGGGATTTGAAATGATCTCCCACTATAACATCAAAACCACTTTCTGCATTGGTAAGCACCAAGTTCAGTATGGCCCCTTCACGTGTGGGTTCTGTTACCAGTTGCCTGAATGATTCTCCCTGTAGGGAATTCAGGATCTCCTTACCTCTAAATAAACCACAGCAGGATATGCCAATCAACATCCGGCATATTGAAATCACCTATCAGTAGCACTTCTCCTTTCCTGGCAATGCTGCGTATGTCTTCTATTAAATCTCGTCCACTTCTTCTCCCTGTGAGGAGGGCCTGTATATCACGCAAATGTAAATGGATTTTTCTTTCCCTCTTTCTAGTTTAACCCACAGTGCCTCCTCTCTCTCTTTTAAGTCCTGTAATTCTATAGCTTTAATATTATTTGTTACATATAATGCCACTCCACCTCCCCTTCTTCCTACCCTATCCTTCCTGAATAAAGTATTGCCTGGTATAATTACATTCCAGTCATGGATGTCTGTGAACCATATCTCTAACTGCCACTAAATCCAAGTCAGTCTCTTCCATTAAAGCCTCAGCATCTGGGATCCCATTTCCCATGCTATGGGCATTTATACACAACGCTTTCCAGATGGTTGCCCCTTTTACCCATTTCTATAGAGGTATTTAATGTTTCACTTACCTGAGGGCTTTTTTTCACTCATCCCCAATGAATCTAGTTTAAAGCCCTCTTCAGTAGGTTAGCCGGTTTGCTACTGAAGGCACTTTGACCCTTCTCAGATAGATGGACACCATCTCTGCTCTGCAAGCCTGGAAACATCATGCCATGGTCCAGGAAACTGAAATGCTCTTGACACTTTTCCTGAAGCCATGCATTTATCTCCAGGATGTGAGATTCTCTGCCTCAGCCTTTACTCTTAACAGGGAAGATTGAAGAGAACACCAGCTGCGCACCTATCTGCTTCACTTTCTGCCCCAGAGCCATGAAGTCAATTTTGATATGCTCAGAGGGATACCTGGCAGTATCATTTGTGCTGACATGGCTGAGCAACATCGGGTAATAGTCAGGTAGGCTCAATGAGTCTCGGCAAACTCTCCATAACATCTTGGATTTTCGCAGATAGCACACCTCTCTGGACATCAAATCTGGTTGGCAGATGGACACCTCAGTACCGCTCAGAAGAGAGTCACCAACCACCACTACCCTTCGCTTCCTTATGGTCATTGATTCTGAAACTTTGGGGTGCTCAAGCTCTGGTTCTTCCCTTTCCAGGGATGCTTTCACCTCCTCCACTTCCAGGGCTGCATAATGATTCTTCAATTCAAGGGCTGGAAGAGTTGGATCGGTGATTTTGCAGGCCCTGGTGATTCATGCCCAACTTTTTTCATTCTGTAGGCTCCCATCTTCACCTTTGTCAGAGAGCTTGGATGTTTCAAGAAGCATCTCATCAATGTACGTTTTGCTGTCTTGAATGCTTCTCAGCCTCACCACCTCATCACTGAGCTCCTCCACTTGTTTTCTGAGAACTTCAGTATGTAGGTATCCTGCACATGGAACCGGTCTTCAACTGGCCTTGGGATCTCGGTCTAGACAGAGGCAGAAGCTGTAACAGGGGCAACAGCTGTGGAAATATGATTTTTTCCAGCCATTGTTCAGTTGGTGGAGTTTTGGTACCTGTTGAAGTAAAAGAGAGAGACCTACCAAATTCTGTGCCTGTTTCTCAGCTGTTCTTTAAAAGAAAAAGCAGTTAATCTTGTTTAAATGTATTCTAACAGTGCTGTTCTAAGTCCCTGTGTGTAGCTAATTGGGGAGTTGCCCTTGGGTGTGAGCTTGGGTGGGAAGAGAGGGATCTAACACCTGATGAGGTCAGTGGCTTCAAAGATCTAGCTGTGAATGGATAGCTGGAACAAAAAAACAATGAACTCTAACTGACAGAGCTTTGCCCAACACCACAAAATATTTCCCCTTTGCAGTAAAGATAAACAAATTCGCTCTTACAAATGAAAACCAAAACGCCTTTAAGAGCTTTCAGGCAGAGAGATTGTAGTTAAAAGCCACACAGTACTACCTTGCTTGCAACAGAATTCTCTGCTAGGCAGATAAAGTCTAGTATGGTCCATTTAGTCTGCCCAGTAAGGTGGCTAGAAAGGTTGTAACCACTGTTCCATGCAGGTCAGCCTCTCTATTTGTTGAAGTATAAAAGTTATTTAAGTTTGTTTTGATTCCATCCTGTTGCTATATATATAGGGATCAAACATCCATTCCCTCACTCTCACAGCTTGGATGCCGAAGGGGTAGCTCTGTCTCATTTGAATCTGCCTGTTGGTGTAGCTTCTGTCCTCTTGGCTTCCAGAAGGGATTCAACTTGGAGGCCATATAGTTTCAAATGGTAGATGTTTGCCATCTATTGTGAGGGACAGGCCCTAGAACCTTTCTTGTGTCCCACACAAAAACAGCTTGAGTACCTTCAACATTTGTCCGAGTCTAGTTTGAAAATCAACTCCGTTAGAGTTCACCTCAGCGTAACTGGCATTTATCACCATCGTGTAGAAGATAAGCCTATCTCTCTAAAGCCTTTAGTTGTTCATTTCATGAGGGACTTGCTTCTTACGAAGCCTCCCACAGTATCTTGGGACATCAATGTGGTTTTAACTCAGCTGATGAAAGTTCCTTTCCAGCCACTGTGAACTGAAATACCATTACTTCAGCATGCAGTTAATGAGATCCAGGCTCTAGTAGTGGATGCACCATTCATTTAGTTTTTCCACTATAGGGTGATCTTGTGCACACATCCTAAGTTCCTTCCTACAGTGATGTTGGCATTCCACCTTAATTAGTCAATAGTCCTACCAACATTTTTCCCAAAAACCCATGTTCAAAAGGGGGAGATCAAGGGGGCAGTTCCAATAGTCTATTAGACCTTGAGAGAAGAGGTGATCAATAAATCCCCCTACTTTCAGGAACAAAAAGGGAATGATATGGAGTTGAGGGATTATTGTGAAAAAGTGCAGGATGGAGGGAATAAAGAGCCGAATGAGCAATACCCTTATTATACCTCAAAGAATAGTTTGTTATATTGGATGGGACAGAAGCTTCAGGGTCTGGGGAAGAATCATCAGTTAGTGATTCTCAAGGTGTTTCAGGGCACATTATTAATGCTAGCTCTTGCCTATCCCCTTGCCAGACACTTTGGTGAACACAGTACATGGCCCACCTATTACAAAATTTGTATTGGTCTGGGATCTACCAAGTTGTAAGAGATTTTTGTAGATCATGCCCTGAGTGTCCCAGTGCTTACCAACCAAGTGCTCTTTAGTTCCATTATTGGCAGAGCCTCCAGATCTTTCCTAAGTTCCTTCAATATCTTTGGATGTATCCCCATCGCTTGGTCTACTTTTAATTTAGCTATCTCCTCACAAACACCTCACTTCTGTTCCTGTTTGTGGGTGTTTTTTGAGGTCCTGCTCCTGGCCCGTCATCTGAACACAGAACAAAAATATTTGTTAAGCAATTCTGCTTTATCTTTGTCAGCTTCTATATATTCCTTCCCTTCACCCTTGAGTCTGACAATACTATTTTTGCACTTCTTCCTCTGACTAACATATCTGAAAAATGTTCCCCCCCCCTATTTTAGTGCACTGGTTGGCTGTTTTTTAATCTTTGCTTTCCTGATTGCTTTCCTAGTTTTTCTTAGCTTTTCAAATATTAATGCTTGTTTTCTTCTTTCTGTGATCTTTTGTATTTTATGAAGGCTACCCTCTTTTTCTTCACCTTTTCAGCTACTTCTTTTGAGAACCATACTGGCCTCCTTATCCTTTATTTACTTTTCTAATAAAAAGGATTGTTGCCCTTAAAATATCACCTTTCAGTTTTGCCAACTATTTTTCTACATCCCCCAGCTGTTCCAATCCCACTAATGACTCCTTGAGGTATTGTCCGATCTTGGCAAAGTTAGTTTTCCTAAAGTCTAGGACCCTCATTTTTGAATGGACTATCAGCCCTAGTCCTAATACTGAACCAAACCATCTGGTGATCACTGGATGTGAGATGATCTTTCACTATAACATCAGAAAAACTCCCCATTTGTAAGCACCAGGGCCAGTATGGCCCCCTCACATGTGGGTTCTGTTATCAGTTGCTGGAAGAGTTCTCCCTTTAGAGAATCTAGGATCTGCTACTTCTAGATAACACTGCAGCATGGATGTCCCAATTAACATCTGGCATATTGAAATAACCTATCAGCAGTACTTCTCCTTTCTTAGTTAACCAGATGAAAGAATATTAAATGAATGAATGACCCGGGAAAGCTTGCAGTGGAGACAAAAGCATTGAGGCATTAAAATAAAAAAAAATTGAATGGGGGCTGTTGTGCAGCTTTGGGAAGCCACAGGGAAGGAGCCGGTTCAGCAGCATGCTTTTTTTTTTTTTTAAAGAAAAGTGGAGCTGAGAATGAATTGGGGTTTTTCTCCCCGTGGTGAGAGGCTGCAGGGCCGAACAGGATGCCCTGTTGCTGCTGAGGGGGGTAAGGGCTGCTGAGTGAACAGGGAGCTTTCTGATGACTGCAGGAGGGAGTTGGGAGTGGAAATCTGGCTGCCGACTGTATTGGAGGGCAGCCGTGATATCCACGGCTGTTGCCGATGTCTGCTTGGGGCTTTTGTGAAGCTGTGGACATTGGGCTGTCCCTGATGGCAGCAAATTTTTCTGAGGGTCTCAGGCATTGTGGCTGGCTCGGGGAGGGCATCTGGGGTGCCCGACATCTGCTGTCCCTGAGGGAGGAGAAGGAATGAGGTCACGACGTTGCTAAGTCTATAAGAGGCCTGAAAAGTGGCAGAGCCAGTCTTAAAGGGCCAGGGCTCCTGGAAACCCACAAAAATTGGCAAAAATAAAAGATTAATTTTTAAACTTTTGAAGGTTGAAAAGAGGTACAGGGCATCTGGGGAGCTGACAGAGTGAGGTTTTATAATTTTTAAAGGTCTCGTTTGGCCGTGATGTGTCCTGTTTCGCGGGAGGTGGGGGGCGGATGCACCCGTGATTATTAAAAGTAAACTGGAGTTTGGGGAAGATGTGGGAAGGATTGCTTGGAGGTTTGGAGCCTGTAAAATATATATTTTAATAGTAAAAAGTGCCTTTTCAAGTTTAAATGTACCCAGATGTACTGAGGGAGGAGGGATCTCTCAGGAGACCTTCTCTGCACTCTGGTTTGGGTGGGAGGCATGCTGTTAAAGATGCAGATTGATGTTTAAAGAAACAGCTCCTAAAATTTGTAAAAGTAATGGAAAGGATAGTTAAATTGAATTTTTCTTGAATTTTGTGTATCTGAATTGTTAAGCTGAGGGGTTTGGGACTTATTCATGACATAGGCAGTGTAAGAATACCTTATTCACAGGGAAGTTTGGTATGCTGGGGAGTTTTGAGGAAACTGGCAGTTTGGATCTGGAAGTGGTGTGGGATGGATGGAGTGCCAGAGGCCTCTGGAGATGTGAATGTGGGAAAGATTAGGGTTTTGAAAGTGAGGCTGAATGGAGTATGAGTGAATACGAGTGGTTTTAGAGGTTGTTGTTTTTTTGTTTTCTTTTTTTTAGTTGCAGGGTGGAACTAGAAGTTCCTTGTGTTAAAGGGTTGTCTCTCTTTTGAAAGAGTTTAATACTGGAGTATTTGGGAAAGCTGTAGTGAGAAGAAGTAGAATTGGGGATTTTTTTCCCTGTGAGATTAATTGTGAGACAGGAATTGGAACTGGCTTGAAGATTTGTAGGACTGAGACAGTTTTAATAAATTGGAAATCTCAAAATTTGAATTATTTGGCTAAAATTGGAGATTAAATGAAGGAAATTTTTTATTTTTACACAGGTTTTCCTGTTAAAAGGGAAATGGAATGTTAGAGACAGTGATATACAGTTTAAGCTGTGTTAAGAAAAGAATAGGGCACAAAAAAACCTTTGATTTATAGAAACCCTGATATGGTAAAAGTGTTTAAAAGGGAAGAAATATATTTCTTTAGGTGTTGAATGTGTGTGGCTGAGTTAGAATTCTGGTTATAACTGAAAGTAGGAGTGGCACCTTGGTGAGTGACAGTACTATGGGGTTTAAAAGTTTACTTTGACACTGCAGTTTAGGTTTTTGAAAGGTTTTAGGTTCAGAAGGGGATAATTGGTGTGGCAGAAGTTTAGTATGAGTGGAAAGAATTGGAAGCTTGATTGGGATTCGATTGGGAGCTGAATGTAGGTGTATGTAAGTTTGGGGAAAGGGTTTAAAAAACCCCTCTTCACATAAGAGTTTTCTTGCAAGCTTGCAATTTTAATTTCTTTTTTGGTAGAAAAAGGGGAGTTAGATATAGGTGACAGGAATTTGGGAAAGAAAGAAATTTTAGTAGAAGCTATTTAGTAACAAAGTTTTGTAAAAGCCTGAGGAATACCTGTTCCAGAAAGAGAAAAGGAAGAAGCTACCCATCACTGAGGACGTCTGATGGATAGGTAGCTACCAACACTGCACAAAATAATTTATATTTGAGCTCAAATATCTTTTAACTGTTTCCAAATTTTTATTCGTTCTAAAATTTTATTCTATTCCTATTGGGAATAGTTTCATGTGTCGAACACTGACATCTCAGCAGACAGTGATATTTTAAATTAGTCTTTGGGAAATTCAGTGTTCTTTATCCCTTATTGTAAACTCATTTCATACATTACTGAGATCACAACGTACCACAGTATGGAGCTCCATTTACTGTTCTGATTGTTCGGTCAGTGATGGGTTTGGGTTCTCTTGTACTACTTTGATGAGAAAATTTATTAAATGTTACAGCATTGTGAATATTACCTTCACTTATATAAACCATCTAATTAGAGAATAAAGAAATCTTTTATTTGTAACATCACTGGTCCCTTATCTTTTATTTAGATTTAGCTCGTTGATTGTCCCGCTGTTGTTCTTTCCTATTAAGCAGAAAGGTATTCCAGGGAATCTTAATGTTTTGAACCAGTTGCCTCTCTCTGGGAGAGGTCAAACTTTTAACATCTGCTCCGGTTATCATGAACGTTTATATTTTAAGTGGAATCCCATTGTTTGGTCAACAGAGACTGTGGCATGTTTTACATTAGCAATACTACGAATATCTCTAATTAAATCTCTGTCCTGTGAAGGAGGTCTGTATATCACACTAATGCAAATGGAGTTCCACGGTGCCCCTCCTTCCTTCCTGCAATTCTGTAGCTTCACTATTATATATATATATTTTACATGTAGAGCCATTTTTCCTCCTTTTCTTCTTACCCTGTCCTTTCTGAATAAATTATAGCCTATTATAATTACATTCCAGTCAGGGTTGTCCATGTGAGCCTTTACCTTCAATAGGGAGGATGGAGGAGAACACCACTGAGGAACCTATCTGCTCCGCGCTCTCTCCCAGAGCCATGACGTCGATACACTTGAAGGAACAGATAGCAGTGCCATTTGTGCTGACATGGGTGAGCAGCAGTAGGCTTGATGAATATCGGCAAACTCTCTGTAATATATATCAGAGGAGGTGGGATGGGAGTCGTCTGGGAGTGTGTGCCAAAATGTTAACCAGAAAGTGCTGATATACAGAAATATCTGACGATGGTGTGCTCTTTCATTTTAAGTGTGCACTAAATAAAATAGCGAGCACTAACACAAATAGTGCACACGCTTTCATTCTGTGCTCATTACACACTAAAATTTAATGCCAAAAACAAAACTGGGAGTGCACAGATCCAGCAATTTGGTTGAAGTGAAGGCTTTTGTTGTTTTAGCAAGAGGTTCTGAGCATGGTCTGTATTGAAAGCGTGGTGCTAGCATTGCAACAAATCGTGGCAACCTGAGAACAATAGAAATTGTGCGGTAAAGAGAAGGGAGATCTGCTTGGATGATGTAAGTTGGTATTTGTATAATACTAACTACTACTACTGATCATTTGTGTAGCGCTACAAGGTGTACGCAGCACTGTACAGACACAAGTAAAAGACTATCCCTGTTTATCAGAGCTTACAATCTAATCAAGACAGACAATGCAGCAGGATACATCTACGGAAATACGTCGAGGAGACTAAGCGGATCAGAATCCAAAAGCGGCCTCGAAGAGTTGAGTTTTCAGCCTGGATTTGAAAGGGTCAGAGATGAAGCCTGACGTACAGACTCAGACAGTTTGTTCCAGCCATTAGGAGCAGCAAGGTGAAAGGATTGAAGTCTGGAGTTGGCAGTAGAAGAGAAGGGCGCAGATAGAAGTGATCTGCCAGAAGAGCAGAGTTCCCGAGAAGGTGTGTAGGGAGAGATAAGAGAGGAAAGGTACTGAGGAGCTGCAGAGTGAATGCACTTATAGGTTATTAGGAGAAGTTTGAACTAGATACAGAAACAGATAGGGAGCCAATGAAGCGACTTGAGAAGAGGGGTTATATGAGCATGTCGAGGCTGGCAGAAGTTTAGCCGTGCAGCTGAATGTTGAACAGATTGAAGGGGAGAGAGATAATTCAGAGGGAGACCAGCAAGGAGGAGCTTGCAGTAGTCTAGATAGGAAGTGACTAAAGACTGGATAAGTGTCTTAGTAGTGTATTCAGAAAGGAATTGGCGAATTTTGCTGATGTTATAGAGAAAGAAATGACAGGTTTTAGCTATCAGTTGGATGTGTGTGGAGAAAGAGAGGGAGGAGTTAAAGTCAACCCCAAGGTTGCGAGCCGAGGAAACAGTGAAGAGTAGAGTGTTATCCGCAGAGATTAAGAAACGAGGAAGGAGGAAGTGGATTTAGGGGGAAAAAATAAGAAGCTCAGTTTTGGCTATGTTCAATTTCAAATGCCGGTGAGACATCCAAGCAGCAATGTCAGATAGCAGGCAGAGATCTGAGCTTGGACTGCCAGAGAGATTTCAGATGTAGAGAGGTAGACCTGAGAGTCATCAGTGTAAAGATGGTACTGAAAACCATGGGAGGAGATAAGCACATCAAGGGACTGGGTATAGAGAGAGAAAAGGAGTTGGCCCAAGACAGACCCTGGGATATACCAACTGAGAGTGGGATAGCAGTAGAGGAGGCTCTACCAGAATAAACACTGAAAGAGTGATGGGAGAGTTAAAAAGAGAACCAGGTAGAGCCCTTAATACCAAGTGAGGACAAGGTATTGAGGAGAAGGTGGTGGTCAACAGTGTCAAAGCAGCAGAAAAGTCGAGGATCGAGTAAAGACCCTTGGATTTTGCCAGGAACAGGTCGCTAGAGACTTTGGCAAGAGCTGTATCAGTAGGATGTAAAGGACGAAAGCCAGATTGCAAAGGATCTAGAAGGGTTGGAGAGGAGAGACAGTCAAGGCAATGGCGGTGAACTGCATATTCAAGTAGTTTAGAAATGAAGGGGAGGAGGGAGATGGGTCGATAATTAGAAGGACAGAAAGGGCCTAGTGAGGGTTTCTTGAGGAGAGATGTGACCACAGTATGCTTGAAAGCTGCAGGAACAGTTGCAGTGGAGAGCGATAGGTTGAGAATGTGAGAGATGGAGCTTAGGAGATGGTTAGGAAAAGGATCAGGGGAGCAAGTAGTGAGTTTGGAGGAGGAAAGAAGATGTGTGGTTTCTTCCTCAAAGATCATAGAAGAGGAAGAAAGGTACTAGGAAAGCACATTTCTAGGTGTTTTGGTGAACCTTCCATCTTAACTATGGACACTCAAGCACGTTAAGTGATTTATGATGTTATATTGTAGTCTCTAAGGAGCCCTTTAACTAAAGCGTGGTAAGGTTTTGCACTTACGTCATGCTAGGAGTAAAACCCAACCCATGGTAAGTGCAAAGGCCATGTAGTAACTGTCAGGGGCTGTGTCCAGGATGCCCCCTACACTTACCTTATGGAAAAGTATCTTGCTGTGTTTTAAATTCATTTGCAATTAGTGTGGGTAGACGTTATGCCACTTATTAAAGTGACGTTAAGTGCACCTGTGCTAATTGCAATATTGATAGCATAGCACACAGTAATTACTATATGCTAACTACAGGATGCAATCCATGCCTGTTCTCTACCTACAACCCCTCACGTTTAGCAGTTAATGCCTGAATTAGCATGCGCTGTCATACCAGCATGGTAGCAGTTACCACACTCGTGCATTAACAGCGTGTGCTAATTCATGCTTTAGCTACTTAGTGTACATGGGAATGCTCAAGGAAAATTAGGTTCTTATGTCTGGCTTGAAAACATGGAGAATTTTTAGAGGAGACATAAATTGCAACTTTTAAATTTTCAAAAAACTTCTCTTTCTTCCAAATAATAAGGGGGTCATTCCAAACTACGAATAGCGGGGATGTATGCCCTACCTGGACGTACATCCCCCTGCCGAACCCGCACAAAGGCTCCCTGTACGAATAACGGAGTTGTATGGGGAGCCTTAGACTGGGGTGGGAGGGGGTGGGTGGAAGGCGGAGTGAGGGCGGGCCATGGGCAGGTCATCACCTCCTCATACAAGGCTGATTCTGAGGTCGGTACTGTAGGTCCAGAGCAGGCCGGTTAGAAGGGGGACTTATTCCACCTCAGAGGTGGAATACATCCCCCTAAACATGAGGTAGCAGGGGTGGCCAGCAGGGACAAAACTTGGAGGCATGCGGAAGGTTCCTCACAGCTGGATCCTGGCCATGGGAGGCCAGATCGGAGGTCTGGCTGTGGGGAAAGGACATTCTCGGTGGCGGCCGGCATTCGTGGCTCCTGAATGGAGTTGTGGCACTATGGCAACAGGACGCCATGGCTCTGTGGCCCATTCAGGAGCCTGGCTGAGTTAGCTGGGTATGTGGCTAGGCATGTGGCTAATTAAAATAGGGGCCGGCCTGCAAATCCAGGCCAGTAGACCCGAATCTGATCCCGTGGGCACGTCTAGCCCCCACAGGATCAGAATCGGGTCTACTGCTGTACACCCCGATTTCTGCCCAGCTGGATGTCCAGAAGGGAATAGACCTCCACATGTTAGGGCGATCTTTTCTGAAATGCTTGGATTATGCTTCAGAATTACTGCCTACATTGCAAAAATGTACAGTATAATATGTTTTAAGGAAAATTCGAATAGGGCTCACCAGAGTCCAATCAATATTGGACAGTCTGAATGTGTCATCGATACTGTAGACATTTATAGAAACTGACAATATATCTGCTACACTTTTGGTCTCCTTTGTTCTGGAGATGGATCATGATTTTCTCTTAAAGATTTTCTTTTGTCATGGGGGAAGTTATTTATTGGTGTAAAATCTTTTGTGTTTCCAAGTTCTATAGTATATCTCCCAGCTGTATACCTAATTTCATTGTATTTGCTCAGTTAAATATAAACCATTTTGACTGGTAGAAAAACAGTATAACAAACAAATAAATAAAACACTCCATTTCCTGATTTCTCCCAAAATACCCAAGTTATACGTCAAGCTATCTTGTCAATACTCTCTCAGATTCTTTCTATCGGTGCAGGCTTCTTTCTCAAATTACCTTGTAAGAATTATTAAAGATCAAGGGCCTAGGTATATTTTCAGTGAACCTGACCATTTGAATGCTTTCCTCCAAAGAGCTGCTGGAAACATCCACTCCATTGTCTTGAAATGTGGATTTAAGGGGTTCTCCTAACACTTTTTTTCTATCTTTCTGTGCTTTTTTCCCCCCCTTTTCTTTAGAATATAGTAGCAATTCTTGTTTTCCCGCCAGTTTTCTGTGTTCTTGTGCATTCTCGTTTTGTGGGCTATGAGACTTTAAGTCAAGGCACATTTTACAAGGACCGAATGCCATCTGGGCTATCCAAGTGAGAACATCAGGAAAAAAGGCAAGCACGTCCAAGACTGGGTATGATTTCATAAATGTAGACATCTGCAGAGCAGCTCACATAGACATCCCTGCATAGTATTAGATACTGGGGACATCTAAGAGACATGCAGTGGTGGTTCAAACACGCAACAGATTTCCCAATAAAGCAAAATATATCATTGCGATTGTGGAGAGTACTGAGGATAGTGGAGTGTCAACTATTCTACACCCTCCTTAAGAACATAAGATATGCCATACTGGGTCAGACCAAGGTTCATCAAGCCCAGTATCCTGTTTCCAACAGTGGCCAATCTAGGTCGTACGTACCTAGCAGTTTCCCCAAAAGACACAGGTTCCGCAATGCTTGTACTGGGTCAAGCATTGATATCCTGGGTCCCTTCTTAATAATGGTTTATGGACCTTTCCTCCAGGAACTTGTCCAAACCTTTTTTCAACCCAGCTACACTAACAGCCTTTACTACATCCTCCGGTAACAAATTCCAGAGTTTGATTACAGATGATTTAGGACCCAAATAAGCACATTTCAGAAGCCTATTTGTGCCTGGAGCAGGTCTAATCTTCAACGCGGTTGCAGATGTCCCCGAAGGTTCTGAAATTGATTGGGGTTGTCTAAGACCTTAGCATTGCCTGGACATGCCTCTGCCATACTGCCTGCCTAACTGGACATCCCTGCAGTGGAGATGTCTTCAAAGGCCATTTTTAAATGGCTCCAGGACATCTCCAAAATTTAAATGTCTGCATGAATATTTTCCAATGTCCAAATCACATCTAAGCCTTTTACAATGACCCCCTTTGCTGTACATATTTTATGGGGCATATTTACTAAACCATGGTAACAGCTAGCCTGGGATTTAGCACACGCCAGGTGTGCTGTGGTAGCCATTAGCATGGGTTGGGGCAGAGACCGGGCAGTTCAGGGGTGGAGTGTGTGCACTACGGTTAGTGCAGACAGGCATCTTTAAGACATAATTACCAACAATGCTACACATAGTGTGGGTGCACTTACCCCCCACCTCAATGGGAGGCTTTAGGAGTTTCCACGGTAATACTGGCAAACCACTTAGCACAGAGGTGGCATGGAATCAGTGCTAACTACATGTGGACTTGCTGGGTACGCCTCCATTTATTTGGACGAATTTGGCATCACTCCGTGCTACGTTTTGGGGCTTAATGTGTGGTGCACTGCCACATTTTAATAAACATATCACTGTGGAGGTCAATTCCAGGCTGTACGTGCCTGGTCCATCCAGGCCTTCAGAATTGGGACAGCAAGGAATTGCATCCAATTCTGATCCCGCAGGGGCTAGACATCCCCGTGAGATCCAGAAACTGGTGCAGCTGGCCTGGACATGCAGGTCGGGCCCTGATTCTGGGCTCCTGGATGTCCGGCACACTATCCAGCTAGCTCATCTAAGCTGCTGCATGGAGCCGCAGTGCCATGGTATCATGCTGTCATGGCACTGTGCTCCTGCATGGCCTTCAGACATTGCTTTCCCCACAGCCCAACCCCCGATCGGGCCTGCCTTGGCCAGGGTCGGGCTGCGAGGAACCCCCTGCACCCCTTCACCTTGGATCCGGGTCTCTCCGATGGCTGCTGCAATCTTTGGGCGAACTTATTCCACCTCAGAAGTGTAATAAGTTCCTGGGCTATCCTCCATCACCTGGACGTATAGGCCCTGTAAGTCCAGGTGATGGGTCACGCCTATGGCCCGCACCCTCCTGCCCACGAACAGAGCTCCCCGCATATCTAGCCTGTACATGCAGGGAGTTCTGGGGCTTGAATCGGCATCCCGGCGTTTAGCGGGTCCGGACGTCTGGATCAGACATCCAGACCTGCTGAATGTGGTTCAGAATGACCCCCAATGTGTTTTTTATATTCTTTTGATAAAATCTATAATTTAAAAATGTTTTAAAATTGTTTCATTTCAAACAAAAGAACATCTGTTTTTATATGATATCTTTCTATTGATTAGTCAGAAGGGACTACTATGTTAGTTTACCAAAAATAAAATTAGATTAAAGAAACTCAAAAGGTAGAAAGAAATGGATTTTTTATAATATTTGGCCTGGCAGTTTCTTTCTTCTCCTTCGAGCTTCCAGTATAATTGGAACTGAAAATAGGATTCAGCACCATGAGTCTTCATTTAGTACTGCCTGCAAATTTTAACCTTATTTTATATCATTCATCAGTTCACTTAACCCAATCAGTGAGTTAAAGGTTTTTAGCTTGTGGTCATATACATATATTGGAACCCTGTAATCCTGGACCCTAAATCTAGTTACTCGATATCACTCTTGTATGATGATTGGAAACTCCATTCCCTCAGGAGCCTCCACAGCATCCCCAGTTGACCCAGGGAGCAGAGGGCCTTACCTGTAAATTGGACCCAGGTCTTCTGCAAGGCCATGCATAACTCTGCCACTGGTTACTGGGCTGGCCTCAGAGATGGCAGAGATATGCAAAAAGTGCTGAAATATGAAAGCAAACACTCAGAATCTATCTTCAGCATCAAACTTGGACAAGCATTCTGACGATTAGAAGGAATGAGTGAGAATCCACAGACATGCATGGGAAAGGAAGTAACCAAATTTGCAAAACAAGAGAAAAAACTCTTCAGAGAATTAGATCAGCAAGCAAGGAAAAATAAGTGGCAAATGCACAAATAACAGTAGAAAATACAATGTTACTCGAAGAACCGTTTGTCGATCAAAAACATACACATGAATGGTTGAGGAGAGGTGAACTGAAACTGAAGAAGGAGAGACTGATAGTTGCAGCCCAGGACAGTGGATTATGGACGAGATGGTTTATGGCGAGTATTTAAAAAGCTGGCAAAACAGACATATATTGATTCTGTAAGAAAGAGCTGGAAACATTGACTCACCTCGTAGCGGGCTGTGAAGTTCTGATGGCGGAAAATCTCTATACAGAAAGGCATGACAAAGAAGTCTGCCTCCTCCACTGGAAACTCTGTGAACACTACAGCATCGCTGTCCCTGAAAAGCACTGGGATCATAATCCTAAGAGAATAACAGAGAATGAAGAGGTTATGATCACCTGTGACATTCTCATTCTGATGGATAAGAAACTGGATGCGAGGAAACCCGACATAGTGGTAAAGGAGAAGAACACCAGAACGGCATATAATAGAAGTGTCGGTAGAGAGTGATTATTCTGTGAATCACATGGAGAGGCAGAAGATCCTGAAGTACCAAGAAATGCAGTTGGGGATGAAGAAAATATGGCAGTAAAATACAGAAATCTTTCCCATTGCCCTAGACCGACAGGCTTGATAAAGAATTTCCAAGCACATCTTGATAAACTACCCATCCATGTTACATCTTACGAACTCCAGAAGGAAGCTCTCTTTGGCACGATGCAAATATTACACTGAACGTGAGCAGTAAAATTGAGAGACTGAGATCACACTCCACATACCCTGGCTTAGGAGTGAGGTTCACAACTGTCATGGTATCCACAAAACTAACCCATTTGGAGAAACTGGCCCAAATGAAACTATAAGACTAATGAATATTTGTTAAAAAAGAAGCTGCAGGGGTACTAAGGTTGTTTCATCTAGTTCTGTACTGCAAATGAATTTCGGATGACTTTCAGTTTCCTTTGTATTAAATGGCCTGGGGAAGGAACTTTTAAACTTCAGCAATTTTTGGACGCTTGCACTGCAAACATTCAGGACAATGACTGACGAGAACAGAAGAAGAAAAGTATTAGGGAAGTAAACCATATGATAGAAATCCTATCTTACCCCCTGCTTTTTCAGCTCTGTGGAAGGATGTTAGTAGCTGCTATCAGACAGGCAAGTAATCATGGCAGGCATGAAAAAAGGACCCATTGGAAGATCCTTATCCTTTCGTTTGGATCAGATCTTGGAGGTAACCCTGAGTTAAAGACCAAGCTCCCTGGCACATTTAGAGGATTATAACACAGGAGACCAAAGTGGCTAGGCTCTCAGTTGGTGAACATTTAAGGGCTAATTTTATAAAGCCATTATTCCACGTATGTGGCCAATGTAGGCATACCTGGGGGTTCTGTCTGGGCAGAGCATGGGCACAAGTATGATATGAAATGATATGAAATATCTTAATTTACGTGCGTAGTTGTGAACTTTACATGTGAACATAATTGCTCTTGCGCAGGTGTAAATGAATGCACATGCATTAAAGGTGTGATTTCTGCCACTTATGCTAGTATGTTATAAAGACACATAAGGACATGCTTAGTAAAGAATTTAATGTGCCTTAAGTGCCCAGAGCCCTTTTATTTCTATGGGCACAGTGGCACTTAACACGCATTAAATTCATTACTGCACGCTAACCTTTAGTAAATATTCCCCATAGATGCCTTTGTGTCTTTATAACTAGGTACTTATTTGGCCTCTTAGACTACGCACCCCATCATAAAACTGCGCTCCTGGCTGGCAGCTCTTCTCAAGGGGTGGTGGAAGGAGGGTCACAGAACAGTGAGGTCGCTGTTAGGTTGCTGTTTATTTCCACCCCTTTCTAGAAACGCCAGCCTTACCTTTGAGATACATTTCTGCAGTATTTTTTCTGTTTTTGATTCCTCTCTTATTTTAAGTCTCATGTGAATGTAAGAGCTGATTTGATTATATTGCTTTTTCACTTTCAGCTGTGTCAGTAAGGTGCTTTAAAACATGCTGACCGCTGAGGCTGAATATTGGGCCCATTATTGTTCTTACTATTCTCAAACAGCCTTTTTACACCAGTTGCTATTTGATGAATCTTGCTTTGGACAAAAACATTGTGCCATGGGAATCACAGCTTTTCAATAACATGGAAAACATCTGTGGATCAAGCAAGTCCAAGAAAGCCTCATTTAAAAGGCTACCGTTATATCAGAAATTATATTCTGTGAAAGAAAAACCTCCGATTCCGGGCTCCTTGAGCTCTTCCTGTGTTGGTCCAGTTCCTGAAATGATATGACACCTGGAAACCTCATCTTGTAGTCCAAATGCATAATTTAAAATCTCCTTTGCCAACATTTTTTATTCAAGTGTGACAAAAATCCAGTTACATGTTACATCTTTTTTTAAAACCAGTACATTCATTAAATTCTAGAAACAGTTTCCTAAGGAGGGTTAATAGTCTTAAATTAAACAAGCAATGATAAGTATTTGCTAAAGTAGGTTTTGATTTACTTTAAAGATGTAAAGATTTAAACTTATGGGTGAGGTACATCCTTTTGTCTCAGGCGCTCAGCCTTCTCCCCAGAAGACAGTCACAGTTTATGAGCCCTTAATCTAGTTAGGTGTTGGCCTTATGGAGGATAATTCTATAAGCTACTATGCAGTTCATGCATGTTGCCATGTGCATATATGGGGCCTATTTTATAAAGTAAAGTACAGGCATACTTTATTTTATAGGCTAGGGGTGTACTGACGTACCTGAACCTAGTTGCAACAGTTATACCTGCTCTAGAGCAGGTGTAAAAGCCACACCTCGCTCAGTCAGAAACATGCATCAGTTATATTATTCTATTACTTAAGAGTGTAAATTATAGGCCCCGCCTACACTCTGCCCAAGTTCTGCCCCTGTGCAGACCCAAATTGAAAGTACAAACAACGGGACTTATGCCCATGCATACAGAATAGCAACAACCTACGGTATGCATCTAAGTGCTGATTCATATGCCTAAGTCCTTTAGAATAGGAACTTGCATGTGTAAATAGTATGCACAACTTTCCATGCACCTTTTTATAGAATAAGGCCCCTTTGTGGCTGAGATCGAATGTAAGGTCTGAGCAAAGAGTCTTCTTGGCCTACTAGCTGAGATTCAGAATTTGATAGGGAAGTGGCCCTGGAAACAGCCTGCTGTGGAAATGAAAATGTTTGGACTCACACCAAACTGGGAGGATTAATCTTCCTTTTAAAATAAAAAAAATGAAAGGTGTATCTTAATAGCCTTATACACCATTTTCTATTACTCTGTAAATGCAGTATCTTGTATACTCCATATGAAAAGGAAGGAGTTCTGACCAAAAATCTTCTTCACTAAGGGTGTGTATTCATGAATACAGTTCAGTTCATTTAGCTGCCTACAAATGTAAAGGACACAAAATTTGCTTATATGCATGTATTCCTATGAATTAACGAGCAATAGATTTGCACGCTTAAAAAATTTCTAAGATGCATACAATGCACGTCCAAAGACTGAATGGGTAAAACGAATGTGAAAAAATGCCCAATAATTGGGAAAAAATGGTTTAAAATGAGCATGAACCAAACCTTTTTGGCCTGCACACCCCTGTTCTTTACTTATCGTTTTAATCTGCCTTTCCCTTCCCTTTCACCTCTTATTTTTCAGTATCCTCTGAGGAGCCTAGAGTTTATTCATTTTGTTATAGATAATCCATCTTAATGAACATTCTATCTTTGGGACAATCCAGCCATCGTCTCTCTCTTTACCTACCTAGGAATGGTTTCCTTTAATTCACTATGAAACTAGATCCAGCTCCACATGAATGGTGCCCTTGTAGTGCATTATTCCCTCATGCTAGTAATGTCAGCTTCCGATAGCAATTAAAGCACAAGATTTCAGAAAAGCGAATCTCGGGCTCAATGCCCTTTCTAGCAATCAAATAACAAATACCAGAACTGACAAATAAACCTACAGTGCTCTATGCAAAGGATGTCATATAAATCACTACAAGGCATGTGTAGAATGAAATATAATCAAAGTTCTGCCCAACACCAATCGCATTATGTCTAGCCCTATTGATTATATTGGTCACTTTCCAGATGCTGTTTGGCTGAAAATTTGTGTAGGTGAAGTACAGAGAGTCTTTTTTTAATGGACTCTTTAGTGAATACAATTTAATTCATCTTGTTAATGTGAGAATTTTGTGTGAGTTTTAACTAAGTATAAGTGCAAAGCCTTTTGTATTGCAAAGACATGCACTTTATATCTTTACATGCTACAGCAGCTGGCCATTGTAGCAGTAATTCATGAAAGTGGATCCTTCATATCTTAAGCACTAGATGGCAATAGCACACTTCCAGTGTTTCTTAACAAATTGGAACAACAATGGAGAAACTTCAATGCTTGGATTTTTTAGGCATGTTTACCTCCCTCCGCCCAATCCCATCAGTAGCCCTTCACAAACATAAATGCATTATCTAATTAAGTGAACTTTTATCCTTGAAAGCTCATGTTTCAACAAATCAACTAGAGGTCAATATTCAGCTGTGTGATGAGTGCATAATTTGAAATGTCTCACTTAGACTGTTTTAAATCATATGTATGTGCAATGGTTCTGTCTGTTTAGATGGTGCCATTGGATATCCACGTATAACTTGAAACATATGAGTTGGATGCTTCATGTTATATCTACTATTTCTGCAGGCCACCTAGACATATTCATCCACTAAACATAGTTTAAATTGCCGCTTAAACGCACAAGTTATTTGGCTAAATGGCATCCGCCCAAGAATGTCTCATATCCTTTCTCCTTTATGGATACATAATTTTGGGCATATAATGATTTATATATCCAAAATCACTGATCTTCCTCCAGGTTGGTACTCTCCTCCTTGCTTTTTAAACTCTACTTAAGTCCATTAGTCACAATTATTCAACAGTATGGAGTACTGCAGACAACATGCAGTTAGAGTTGAAGGTGGGCATTGATCAAGCTATGACAATAGTTGCTTCATGGATGTTGACATTTAATCTGAAGCTTAATGTAAAGAAATCAGAATGTTTGTGGATCAGTAGGGACGGGGTCTCTCTGGTTCACCAAGGAAAGCGATATCTATCTATCTGGCTCAGAGAAACTGCATGACTTGGAATTTATTGTGGATGCTTCACTGTCTTTTCATTCTCAGATTTCCAATGTGGTCTGCTTTTCATTGCTAGCCTGAGGTTAGACCTTATTGAGTACAGAAAGATTTAGCTACCTTGACTCATGCATTTATAACAACTAAACTTGACTATTGTCTTTACGGTGAGCTTCTTAAATACCAGCTGAAGTGTCTTCAGCTGGTTCAGAGTACTGCAGCTAGGTCTTTAGGGGCTGATTCTATAAAGGGCGAGTGAAAGTTACAAGCTATTTATGCACTTAAGTACCTGTTCTAGAGAACATATGCATGTGACTGGGCACTTACATGTGCTCTTTGGCAGTCATTATTCTGTAAGCATGTATATAAATCCTATCACATGTATTTTCAGGTTGGGCAGAACATAGGCGGGGCCTAAATTGACTGAAGAACACACACAAATTAGTTAGAGAATAGTATTTATTTATTTAGACAGTTTTGTATACCACCTTATCCTTCAATCAAAGTGGTCACAACACAATTGGGGGATACATTTAACATGAGGGGACATACATTAATACTTACAGGGAACATGGGCAATGGAGGGTTAAGTGTCTTGCCCAAGACCAGAAGGAGCACTTGTGGGACTAGAAACCCCAGTCCTTCCGGCCCAAGGTTGCTGTCCTCTAGTGGGATTTGAACCCCTGCCCTTCTGGCCTGAAGTACCTTGCCATAACCACTAGGCCACTCCTCCACAGTACAACTTAGATGCGCTGTGGACCAATCTTGTGCAGGCATTCATATCTGCTTGATAGCAGGCATAACTATGCGACTGGGTTCAGGCATGTCAGTAAGCCCCTATTCTATAAAGTAAAATACTGGTGCTTGTACTTTGCTTTATAGAATAAGTCTCATATACACACAGGAGTTCATAGAATTACCTTCCACATGTATAAGAAGTCCTCTAACCATACCTCTCCAATACTGAAGTTTTTAAACTGGCTTTCCATTAGTGCCATATAAGTTTTAAAATGCTATGTCTGGTTGTTCGTTCTTTATATGATGATAGCCCAGAATATTTGAAATCTGTTCTTCATTTTTATGTTCCTGGCAGAAATTTGAGATTGTCCTGGAGGAATCTGACTACAGCGTACAATTCAGAGAGCCTTTGCTATCCAAGGCCCCAAGTTAGGGAACTCGTTGCCATTAGAAATTCGAATGGAAAGATCTTATCGTTTTTAGGGGGAAAGTTAAAGCCTAGTTATTGTATGATGCATTATTATTATTGTATTGTTCTATGTTTTGAAAACAATGGTGAGACATATACATTAAATGCTGCAAAATAAATAAACACAATTATCCATGTAATTGGTGCCACTGTGGACCTCATAAGCATTTTTAGAATATTGGCCTATTACGTAGTCTATGAGGTGTCACCAGCCTCTCTCATTTTTGCTGCCACAGACTAACATGCTTATATCTCAGGAGCTTTGGACCTGAATATTAAAAAAAAGCTGAGGGGGATATTGAACAGCAGTGGTTAATGCTGTTAAAGTGGCTAGCTGTCAATGTAGCCACCGGCATTAAATATTTGTGTTGGTCAGATTGCGATTTTGCAGCCTGGTCAATGATGATATTCAGCCACTGACTGGATTGCAAAAGCGGCTAAATGGCTAGAGGCTGAATGTCACTGCTAGCCAGTTATCTTTGGGTGTTGCCTCCGCTCTGCCCCCAGCTGGCTAGCGTTGGGGCGCTTAATGGCTGAAACCAGGGAAATACCCTGGTGACCGGCATTTAGGTGATTTGTAGGTTTGCAAACAGCTTAAATGTCTTTGAATGCCCTGAGCACTAAATTAGTCTCCTGAATTTGTGTCTTATTTTCAGCTAAACTTAAGTGCCCAGGTTTTCAGTTGAAAATTCCTCTTAATTTAGGAGTTTCAAATTTATGGGGGAGATATTGAAAAGGGTTTAGCTGGTTAACAGGACCTTCTAACCAGTTGAACCCTGGTGATGCTGCTATCCGGATGGTGCTGCTGAATATCACCACAGACCGCAAGAAAGATGCCTGGTTAAATCTAGGGTGGTCTTGTGGTCTGTGGGTGGAGCGGGGGAGGTCCCAGCAGCTATCTGGTCAGTGGTGATATTCAGCTGCTAACCACATAGCTAAACTGAAGAAAGATAGGAGGGGACAATGGCTGTCCTAACTTTATATGGTTTAGCTATTCGGTTACCAGCAGAATGCCGCCGCTGGCCAGATAGCTACCGCAATCACTAGAGAAAACAGATATTCAGTCCCAGATGCTAGACAGGCTCTGACAGGCATTCAATATCCAGTTTTAATTTCTGCAGCAACAGTGAGGCGCTTTAAAAGCGCCTGACCGTCACCAATGAATATTGATCCCTATGCTTCTAAATTTAGGTTTGCTATTTATTTGCCTAGCTTTATGGACCTAATTAATGAGCCTAATACTGAAAATAAGCACTAAGCTCCTAACTTTCCCCTGCCGTAAAGCCGCCCTTGTTACCGCCCGCTTTTTATATAGCTAAATTTAGGAACTTACTGGCTGATATTCAACCTTCGGCATTCAGTGGTTTCATTAACCACCGGCTGCCGTGGACAAAATATACCAGATATTCAGTGGAAGTAACTGGATTGTGGCTGCCACTGAGAATCCAGATGGGACAACATTCAGCCACTACAGTATCTACGGTAGATGTATCCATATAGGTGACCATGCATATTTCGTCTATAGCATGTAAGCATGTAGCTCCCCTCCCCCCCTTTCATGTCCTCACTGCGAAGTGGGTGGGAGAGAGGATAGCAGGTGCAGGTCTGTCCCCAAGCAAGGGGTACGATTTACACCTAGACCCTTGGACTCTGATCCTCTAGATCAGCGATGGCGAACCTATGGCACGCGTGCCAGCTGTGGCACACGAAGGCCTTGCAGCTGGCACGCGGGAAGGTCCGCAAGTAAAATTAAAAAAAAAAAAAAAAGCTGTCTTCTCCCGCTGCAGGGGCCGCCGCGGCAGAATCGAGTGTGCCGTGGGACCCCCCTGCCCAGCACAGCCTGCCCTCCCCCTCTATCTGCGCTCTCGTCGCAGCTCACAGTGACACGCGCTGGCTTTCAGAGCGCGAAGGGATTAGTTTCCCTTTCGCGGCTCTGTTAAGCCCGCGGGGGCTGACGGGAACTTCCCATCAGCCCCCACGGACTTAACAGAGCAGCGAGGGAGAAACTCTTCCCTCGCTCTCTGAAAGCCGGCGCGTGTCACTGTGAGCTGCGACGAGAGAGCGGATAGAGGGGGAAGGCAGGCTGTGCTGGGCAGGGGGGGCCCCGCGGCACACTCGATTCTGCCGCGGCGGCCCCGGCAGCGGGAGAAGACAGCTTTAAAAAAAAAAAAAATTCCCTCGGCTGGGCTGGGCTGGGCGGGGGTGGGGGTTAGGATTGCTGATGGGCTGGGGGGGTTAGGAGTGCTGATGGGCTATGGGGGGCTGGGGGGGGTTAGGCGTGCTGATGGGCTGGAGGGGGGGTTAGGAGTGATGATGGGCTATGGGGGGGCGGGGGGGGTTTAGGAGTGATGATGGGCTGGGGGGGTTAGGAGTGCTGATGGGCTATGGGGGGTGGGGGGGTTAGGAGTGCTGATGGGCTATGGGGGTTTAGGAGTTCTGATGGGCTATGGGGGGGCTGGGGGGGGGGGTTAGGAGTGCTGATGGGCTATGGGGGGGCTGGGGGGGGGGTTAGGAGTGCTGATGGGCTATGGGGGGGCTAGGACAGGAAATGGGCTGATGGGGAGGGGTTAGGACTTGAGGTGGGTTGATGGGGTTAGGACTGGTAATGGGCTGTGGGCTGTTGGGGGGGTTAGAACTGGTAATGGGCTATGGGGGGGTTAAGACTGGTAATGGGCTGTTGACTGATGGGGGCTGTCTGGTAATGGGCTATGGGGGGGTTATGACTGATAATGGGCTATGGGGGGGGCTAGGACAGGAAATGGGCTGATAGGGAGGGGTTAGGACTTGAAGTGGGCTGATGGGGTTAGGACTGGTAATGGGCTGTGGGCTGATGGGGGGGTTAGGACTGGCAATGGGCTATGGGGGGCTGACTGGAAATGGGTTGATGGGGTTAGGACTGGAAGTGGGTTGATGGGGGGGGCTAGGACTGGTATTGGGTTGTGGGGTTGCTAGGACTGGAAATGGGCTGATGGGGGGCTAGGACTGGAAATGGGCTGATGCAGGGACTAGAAGGGAATGGATGCTGGGTGAGGCTGGAACTAGAAGGGAGCTGATGTTGGGGGAGGATTAGAATGGGATGGGCTGGGAGAGTAAAATGGAGAGGGGAAAAATATTTTGTGTGGGAGGGATAAAAAATCTACAATTGGCCGGGTATTGGGAGAGTAAGTGGGGATTGAGGATGGAGGGGTAAAATTTGAGTGGATGAAATAGGAATGAGGAAAGAGCAAAAGGAGAAAGATTAGTATGTTAAAGCGGATGTAGAGAGAGAGAATGGAAAAAAAAACTAGAAGAGAGAAGAAAGGACAAATGGACAGCAGATGATGGAGAGTTAGCAGAAAACATGAAGAAACCAGAAGAAAGTGGCTGGAGCAATTGCAACTGAAAAAAAATGCACAAAAGGTAGAAAGATATCTCTTTGACAAGTTATCAGCATGCATGCAACAACAAACATCACATTAATTTTTTTCATGTATAGATTCTTTGGGAATACACACCGAGTCCTGACACAGTTAACAGTTTTAAGAAGTTTATCTTTTTTTTTACTCAGGATACATTTGACATGTTATGTGAATAATACATTTAAAATATATTGTGTAACTGAATCAAATTCTTCCTAAATTCATTAAATTGAATGAAATCATTAAAACATTATAAATTGCCAATAAATTGAAATGAAAACCAAAGGATTGTGAATCAAATTGATTCTCTGACAATACAAAGATTCCAACCTTTACAAATGATGTTACATAGTTCAGGCAACTTTATAAAGAGTTTTTAGATACTAAAATCTTGTTGTTAAGGTTTAATTGACGTGCTGGCACTTTGAGGAAATTCTTTGGTTTTGTGCGGCAGTTTGGGCACTCGGGCTCAAAAAGGTTAGCCATCACTGCTCTAGATGGTGTTCTAGCAATAAACTTTATTAAAAGTAAACAACTTCTGTTGTGACTATCTGATGAACTACATTTACTTGGAGATGATATCTGATGTTTTCTGTTTACACAGTCACAAGCCACACATACAGGATCCTCTTGCTTCTATAATTTAGGATTTCTTAATATCAAGGTGAGAGTGCCTGCCTCTGAGGACATACCTGGTACCTAAAATCCAGTGGTTGCCCAGCATCTTAGTAGGAAATTTCTTTTGACGAAAATGCTGTGTGATTTCCAAATCCCTTCTGGCAAACCGACTGGAAAACTCTCACTTCCAGAGAGGATTCTGTCCTGCCTGGAAAACCCCCAAGAGCAAGAGCGATCAGCCACAGATGGGAAACTCATTCCTTTCTCACATATATGACCTTAGGATAAAACAGAAGGAAAAATAGAGGAATGGAAAGCTTTAGACTTGCTTGTCCTTCCTTCACTCCTCAGAAGAGAGCTTACAGGCCCCTGGCTACATCTGCAGCTAGTGCCCTACACAGAACAGCCTCTGTTGCCTGACAGCAAAGGGACTATTTCCCTCCCGCTTCCTGGAAGCTAAAAACGAAGATGCCAATATTTAATTGGAGCTATGTGTTCATCGGCCTCAATGAACAAAGAAGTGCACTAGCCATGTATTTTCAACCGATATGTGGTCAATATTGAGCTGAAAATATATCTAAATGGCCTGATACTATCTTTATAGTGAAGGGGTGGAGCAAGGGCGGTTCCACCAAATTATTTGGATAGCAGCCATTTTTTAGCTACTATCCAGATACGTAATACATGTGAAGACACTTTTTAAATAGTACATGGAGACTGGAACTGAGACGTCAAGGTCGGGATGTACTCAATTCCGATGGCATTTTAGAAACAGCTTTGCTAAATATGCAGCTGTTTCTCAAATACATAGGAAGTGAAGGCACGCATGTGGACCAATATCCATGTGCAGAGGGAGGCGCCATTTAGAAATTTACACTTGGTGGGGGGGGGGGGGGGGAGGGAAATCGATGGAGGAAACCCAGCAACTTACATATGTAAATGCTGACATTGCAGAACTTTCATGTGAAATTATTGCACAATCGCTCTGATCCCACATGCCAGCAAGATTCTACTGAAGGTTATTCAGCAGAGTCTACAACCATATCTGGAACAAGAACTGCCTGAAGGGCAAGCAGGGTTCAGGAAAGGGCGAGGAACGAGAGACATCATCGTGGATGTGAGATAGATCCTTGAAAAGACTAAAGAATACCAAAAGGATATCAATATGTGTTTTTTAAAATAAACTTTATTTATAAACCACCAATAAACAGTAACATATAGAGCACCAGACAGCCTCCAATTGTGGTTGACCCTTATCCCCAACACGGAGGCCAACAACAGTTTTATACCATCTTCCTCCCCCCTCCCTCCCTCCCCCCTCCCCCCTCCCTCCCCCGAATCACTTCCCACTGCAGAATCTCCACATCTCAACCGGTGTCACTACCTTATTCCTTCCCACCTTCCCCTACACTCTGCTACTCCTCCCTATTTAGCTACCGACTTGCAACACTTCATTGCGACTGCGGGGCCCCAGGTTTGGAATATAAGGTTCCCAGATCAGCAAAAAGACTGACCACTGTCGGACACTGCTCCGAGCTCTCCAACGCTCAGCAAGCATCAACTGGTGGAAGCAATTACTCCACTCCCACCAGACATGCCTTGCTCACTAGCAAACGCTCCCACTTCCCTTTAGGTTGCGTAGGGCCCAGCTGATCCAATATAACAAATGAGGCAGTCCAGCGTACCCTCTGCTGGAGCAGCCCACTCAGGAAAGTGCAGATCCTTGCCCAATAAGTGCGAATAGAACTGCATCCCCACCACATATATGTTAGGGTCACCAAGGGCGTCAAGCACCGCGGGCAACTTCCATCAGAGGTCAGATGACTGCATAACGCCCTTCGGGGTGAGAAATGGACTCTAGTTATACTCTTAAATTGCACTTCCCTCCAGCGCGCCCCCTCGGCCAGGAGAGCAATCCATCACAAGGCCGTGATGACAGTACCTGGAGAGACCCCCAACCCCATCTCTGTGGCCCAGGCCACTCCACTCCCCGGTAGTCTGGGAGAGGTCAATAACGCTCCAACCGGGCTTTCAGTCTTGCTATTGATGGCGGTGTGTTCATTCCCAGGTCAAAGAATTCTAAGATCTGTGCCGACCGATCAGTATTAAGCTCGGTCTCTGGCAGTGATGCCACATAGTGAGATATCTGCATATATGCAAAGAAATGACTAGGACACAAATCGTATTCGCGACATAAAGAAACAAACGGTTTACATTTCCCAGAAGGCTCTACCGTGTGGCCTATATTCTGAATTCTTAGGCCCGCCCAATCTTGAAACATTGCTGTTTCCGTTCCGGGAGTAAAATCTATGTTCCCTTGTATCAGCAACCAACTCGAGACCTTCCAAGGTCTATGCCAGTACGCATTAAGCTGCCACCAGGTACGCCACACTGAACCAATCACTACACTCTGTGTTACTCCACTCGGTAGTGCCAGGTTCTCCTGGTGCAATACCGCGAGCAGGGTCTGTAGGGCCACGTAAGCCTCCTCAAAGGCCCTAGGCGTGTAAACCTCAGTTCCACCCAACCAATCCCCCAGATGGCGAGCCTGAGAAGCCAAAGCATAGGCCCCCAGATCAGGAAGCCCCATCCCCCCTCCTTCCACTTCCCCACTAAGCGGTTATACGGTTTACGTGCTCTCGTCCCCTTCCATAGGAATCCCCGAATTGCCTTGTCTATCCATAGTAGATCCCGCCACAACAACCAGACCGGTAACGTTTGCATCCAATATAATATTCGCGGTAACACAACCACTTTGATCGCTGCCACTTTCCCCAACAGGGAGAGCGGGAGGGGCTCCCAAGCCCTCAGCTGGCGTCCATAATGCGGTCCAAGTTCCTCCCATATAACTCAGATGGCTGGCGGATTAATATAATCCCTAGAAACATGAAATTATGTTCCGCCCATTTAAGTGGAAATTCCCCTTCCCAAGGCCCCTGTAACCGTCCCGACACGTCCAGTGCCTCCGACTTGTCCTTGTTAATGCGTAGGCCTGCAAACCATCCGAAGGTTGTAAATTTCTCCAACAATCGAGGTAGTGACTCTCGAGGGGACAGCAGATGTACCAGGAGGTCGTCCACAAAGGCGGACACTTTAAACTCTTGCGAGCCAATACGGATCCCCCGAATCGCTTGGGTTGTCTCCACTTTCCTTATCAGAGGGTCTAAGGACAAGACAAACAAAAGGGGGGAAAGGGAACAGCCCTGCCTCGTGCCCCATCTTAAAGGAAAGGCCTTTGACAGAACCCCATTACAGAGCACTCCTGCAGTCGGTTCCACATACAGGCTCCCCACCATTTTACGAAAGGCTGTCCTGAGCCCATATCTCGGGAGGAGAGATTGCAGATACTGCCAGTCAACTCGATCGAAAGCTTTTTCCGCATCAAAGCTCACCAACAAGGACTGCAGTTGGCGGTTCTGCACCCATTCCAATGAGGTCAGAATTTTCCTCAAGTTGCGAACCGCATAATGCCCCTTTACGAAGCCAACTTGCGAGCCGTGCATCAGTTGATCTAGAACACCCACCAATCGATCCGCTAATATTTTCGCCAGCAGTTTCAGATCAAAATTAAGCAGCGAAATGGGTTGATATGAAGCCGCTAGGAGAGGGTCCTTTCCTGGTTTTGGGATAAGGATGATGTGGGCATGATTGCTAACCCAGAAAAAAGTTCCTTGCTCTGCTTTCCCAGAGTGGACTGCTACAAGAATGGGAGCAATCAAGTCACTTAACAATTTATAAAATTCAGCTCCCAACCCATCAGGTCCCAGGGATTTATAACAGCTTGCTCTAGTTATTACTGATTGTACTTCCTGTATTGTTATTGGCTGGTCCAATTGCACTCTTTGTGCTTCACTGAGTTGGGGTAAATCCACCCCCCTCAGGTACTCCATCATCTGTATAGGGGCGCCCGCCTCCACTGCATAGAGTTTCTGAAAGAATGATCGAAATACTCGGGCAATAGCCACACTATCCCTCTGTAGCCCCCCATGGTCATCCCGAATCGCTGCCACCATTTTTGCACCTCTCGGGCCCCGTAAGCAGCGCGCCAACAGTTTCACAGGCTTATCGCCATGACAATACAATTGATAACGGTAATATAATATGGACTTCTTGGCCCGCTGATGCAGAAGCTCATTCAAATCTGTCTGGGCCTCCCCTAACTTTTTCTTGTTCCACGCATTCGGGAGTTGTGCACACCTACGTCTCAATTTAGTCACTAACTGCTCGAGTTGGATAATCCGCTCTGCTATCAATCTATGCTTCCGTGCCAAAAAGTCAATGATATCCCCTCGCAAGAGCACTTTTGCTGTCTCCCACAACAACTCGGGATCTCCCTGATGGCATTGATGATCAGACTCAAACTCCTGCCATCGCTTCCTAAGGAACTGGTGAAATTGAGTGTCCCTATAAAGTTCTAGCGGGAATCGCCAAACTCGTGCCCTTGGACTACACCCTTCCCAGTGTATCTCCAACCAGACCAATGCATGGTCTGAAATCTCTATAGGGCCAATCTGCGCATCTGCAGTATGGGCAAACAAGCTCTCAGATATCAAAAGATAATCAATACACGCACTAGATCCATGTGCCCGCGACTGGTGCGTAAAATCCTTGTCCGAAGGATGCAACAGCCTCCAGGGGTCAACCAACCCTAATCTTGCACGCAATCGAGATATCACCCGAGCCGTCTTAGCTCTCTCCCGTTGCCCCTTCCCATGAGACATATCAAGCTCTATGTCCATGACTCCATTAAAATCCCCTCCCAGGATCAACGGAAGCTCCGATAGCTGTTCTACTTTAGAGGCAAGATGGATATAGAGGTCCTGGTCCAATACATTGGGACTATAAATATTTCCCAAGATGACAGCCTTCCCCTCTAAGATTCCTTGCAGCAATACAAACCTCCCGGATGGGTCTACGATTTCTTTTTCTATAACAAATCACAAGCGCTTATGGATCGAAATGGCCACTCCCCCCTCTTTCCCATGGCCGGGGACCCCCGCACCTGCCCCACCCATTCTCTACAAAGTTTACTATGCTCATCAGCAGTCTGGTGGGTTTCTTGGAGTAATGCAATATCACATTTCTGCCTGGCTAATGCCTGCAGTACTTTATATCTCTTAATTGGGTTCCCTAATCCGCAAACATTCCAGGAAACTATCTTCAGTGCAGTGGGGCAGTGTCAAGACTATTCCACATAGTAGTCACCAGTCTCCCGGAAGAAACTCTCCCAGCCTGGAGCCTCTCCCTAGCCGCTCTCAATTAGCTCACCAGTTGGCAATAATATTCTTCATGGGTGTGATTATCCCCCCCCTTTCAAAACCCCTCCCTCCCCCCTGAACCCCCCCACCCCTCGTACTTCCTGTCTCTCATCTACCCCCTTCCCACCAAGTAAAGAAAATTTACCCGGTTCAGGTCCCGCTTGGTACGTACGGTCCCCCCCCTCTAGCCCAACCCTACTCGGCTAGTCCAGGCTAAGAACCCTACCTCCCAACTTTTGTACTCCCCTGTTAACACCATCTTTACTAAACGACAGACCTATGCATAACATGAAGCTGCAAGATGAAAATTGAAAAACAACATCAGGAAACATCTTCACAATGAAAGGGTGGTGGATGTCCAGAATGCCCCCCCCCCCAACAAGAGTGAAGGGGGCAAACACGGCAACGGAACCCAACAAAAATGGGACAAGCACAGGGGATCCCCCACACCAACAGGATCTCGTGGACCACAACTGATCCCCCTCCCTGCTCAACAACCAGGGCGTCCCACCCGAACGATGAATCATCCCCCAACAAAGACATGGGGAGGGGTGGCCTGCACAAAGCGACAGGTGCACCTACTCCCGCCGTAATTTGCCAGGCAGACTGGCTGGATCACACTAGGCTCATCTGCCGTTATCGCCCTGTTACTGTATTACAATCTTTACGCTGAAATATAATTCACACAATCAAGATATATGTAGCCAGATGCAGCCTCCAAGGCAGTATAAAGTTCCAGGACATGCCAGTCCAGGTCGCCGCAGGGTCTCCGCTGTCCGGCCACATCCCCCCAGCTCCGGGGGCCCTCCAGGTCACACCTGACTCCCGTCGGGTCCATGGTGAGCTGCCGGAGCACCAGTCCCACAAAAAGGCAGTTCAGCCAAGTCCAGATACAAAACTAGCTTTATGGGGTTGCTTGGACATCCTTCTCCCGGCTCACGAGCTTCTCGATATAGGGGCCCGCCTCTGCTGCTGCCGCAAAAATCTGGTGGGTACCCTCATGGAGCACGTGCAACCTGGCCGGGTACTGAACAGAGAACTTTATCTTGGTGCCGATAAGCTTCTGGCACAGGGGTGCATAAGCTCTGCGCCTCTGGCTCAACGCAATGGAATAGTCCTGAGGAATGTGGATTTTCAAGTTCTCGTGTATGATGTCCCCTTTCTGCCGAGCAGCCCACAGTATAGCCTCCTTTTGAGGAAATTTAGAAATTTTACAAGCACCACTCTAGGCCGTGGATCTCGGGCCTGCTTGCCTCCCACTCGATGTGCCCGTTCTATAAGCAGTTTGCCGCCAATCTCCACTCCCTCAAACAATTGGGGGAGCAAGGTTTCCAAGTACCGCTTTAAGTCTCTGTCGACAACCGTATCTGGTATGCCATTAGCTGCAGATTACTGCGGCGTGACCGGTTCTCCAGATCGTCTATCTTCGCCTCCTGCGAGTGCAACTGTGATTTTAAACCTGCTATTTCCTGGACCAGCGCCTCAAGGCCGTCCTCTGCTCGCCCGATACGGTCCTCCGCCTCCTGTAGCCTGTTCCCCAATGTTCCCACTGAGGTCTGTAAAACGTCAATCTTCTCATGCAGGGCTGTGAACTGTGCTGACAAAGCCTCTGCCACTGCTGCTGAGACTTCCTCTAGGAATGCAGGGGATGTAGGTGAGTTTGGCGCTGCCAGCGGATTACAGGATCCGAGGCAGCATGGATTCACCAGAGGCAGGTCTTGTCAGACAAATCTGATTGATTTCTTTGACTGGGTGACCAGGGAGTTGGACCGCGGGAGAGCTCTAGATGTGGTGTATTTAGATTTCAGTAAAGCCTTTGACACTGTTCCTCACAGGCGACTTATAAACAAACTGAGCACCCTAGGGATGGACCCTAAAGTTACTGCTTGGGTTAGAAATTGGTTGGGTGGGAGGCGACAAAGAGTACAAGTAAATGAAGCTCACTCTGAGGAGAAGGATGTTACCAGTGGTGTGCCCCAGGGATCTGTCCTTGGTCCGATTCTTTTTAACATCTTTGTTAGTGATATAGCGGAAGGGCTGTCGGGTAAGGTTTGCCTCTTTGCGGATGATACCAAAATCTGCAATAGAGTAGACACCCAGGAAGGTGTAGATAACATGAGGAGGGATCTAGCTAAGCTTGAAGAATGGTCTAGAATTTGGCAACTGGGATTTAATGTTAAAAAATGTAAGGTCATGCATTTGGGCTGCAGCAATCCAAGGGAGCAATACAGTATAGGAGGTGAAGTACTTTTGTCCACTAAAGAAGAGCGGGACCTAGGCGTAGTTGTGTCCGATGATCTTAAAGTAGCTAAACAGGTAGAAAAGGCGACGGCAAAAGCTAGAAGGATGCTTGGGTGCATACGGAGAGGAATGGCTAGCAGAAAAAAGGAGGTGATAATGCCTCTGTATAAGTCTTTGGTGCGACCTCATTTGGAGTATGGTGTGCAATTCTGGAGACCGCACCTTCAAAAGGATGTGAACAGGATGGAGTCGGTGCAGACGGTTGCTACTAAGATGATTAGTGGTCTTCATTATAAAGCATATGAGGACAGACTTAAGGATCTTAATATGTACACCTTAGAGGAAAGGCGGGATAGAGGTGATATGATTGAGATGTTTAAATACCTCCGTGGCATAAATGTTCAGGGAGAGAGCCTCTTTCAATTGAAAGCAAGTTCTGCGACAAGGGGACATGGGATGAGGGTGAAGGGAGATAGATTCAGGAGTGATATGCGGAAATATTTCTTTACGGAAAGAGTAGTGGATCCGTGGAATAGTCTCCCAGTGGAGGTGGTAGAGATGAGGACAGTAACTGAATTCAAAAAAGCATGGGACCAACACAGAGGATCTCTAAAGTTAAAAAGTGGACTGTTGTAGTTGTTGTTATGGAAGGACAGACTAGATGGGCCTTGTGGTCTTTTTCTGTCATCATGTTTCTATGTTTCTATGCCAAGCTGTCCGCCATCTTACTAGTGGTAGCCATGCATTCCCTTTCTCTCCAACCCGTTTTTGTGTTCGCCGCCATCTCACCAGCAGCTTTCCTCCGGCACCGCTAACTGCAAGAGGTCCTCCTATTGAGGTGGGGAGTACTTTTAGCCTGTTTTCGCTTCTCCGAACGGCTCTATAATCTCGGTTTGGGCCGGGGGTGACCGGAGCGCAAGCAGGATACAACTGCTGCCCTCACTGCATCACGTGACCTCTCATCAATATGTGTTTTATTGATTTTAGCAAGACTTTTGACTATGTAAACCATGAGAAACTCTGGGCCACATTAAGAAGCATGGATATACCAGAACACCTGATTGATCTCTTGCACAACCTTTACATTGATCAAGAAGCAACAGTTAGAATGGAACAAGGTTGTGTCTGATGATCTTAAAGTAGCTAAACAGGTAGAAAAGGCGACGGCAAAAGCTAGAAGGATGCTTGGGTGCATACGGAGAGGAATGGCTAGCAGAAAAAAGGAGGTGATAATGCCTCTGTATAAGTCTTTGGTGCGACCTCATTTGGAGTATAGTGTGCAATTCTGGAGACCGCACCTTCAAAAGGATCTGAACAGGATGGAGTCGGTGCATAGGGTTGCTACTAAAATGATTAATGGGCTTCATTATAAAGCATATGAGGACAGACTTAAGGATCTTTATATGTACACCTTAGAGAAAAGGCGGGATAGAGGTGATATGATTGAGATTTTTAAATACCTCCGTGGCATAAATGTTCAGGGAGAGAGCCTCTTTCAATTGAAAGCAAGTTCTGCTACGAGGGGACATGGGATGAGGGTGAAGGGAGATAGATTCAGGAGTGATATGCGGAAATATTTCTTTACGGAAAGAGTAGTGGATCCATGGAATAGTCTCCCAGTGGAGGTGGTAGAAATGAGGACAGTAACTGAATTCAAAAAAGCATGGGACCAACACAGAGGATCTCTAAAGGTAAAAAGTGGACTGTTGTAGTTGTTGATATGGAAGGACAGACTAGATAAGCCATGTGGTCTTTTTCTGTCATCATGTTTCTATGTTTCTATGAATAAGGAGTATGTACAGGGAGGCTTAGACAGGGGTGGGAGGGGGCCTTGCAGAGGCGGAGTTAGGGCAGGCAGTGGACATCCGCGATCCTGGACATACAGGGCTGATTCTGAAGTCAACCATGTACATCCAGGGTCGGCAGACAGGATGGGGGACTTATTCCACCTCAGAGGTGGAATAAGTCCCCCTGGACATCGGGGGACAGCAGGCCCAGGCAGCACAGGAACGTGAAGGGGGTTCCCAGCAGCCCGATCCTGGCCATGGAAGGCCAGATCGGGGGTAGGGCTGTGGGGAAAGGAAAAGGTGGCTGGCAGCTGGGGATCGCAACTTCTGAATGGAGTCGCGGTGCCATGGCAATGGGACGCCATGGCAACGTGGCTCCATTCAGGAGCCTGACAGAGTTCGCCGGGCATGATTCTGTATGTGTAGGCCAATCAGAATCATGTCCCGGCCTGCATGTACAGACCCCTGATCTGATTCTGATCCCATGGGGCAAGTCTAGCCTCCACAGGATCAGAATCGGGTCTACCTCTGTGCATACCGATTCCGATCAGGCACATAGGGGCCTGGACGCACGTGTTGGAATGTGCTTCCATGTGTTATGTTTATGTTTATTCAGCTTGATATACCACCCCTCGTAAAACAATGGGGTGGTTTTCAATAAAATAAAATAATATAAAGTATTCATAAGCTTCCATACTAATTTTCAAAGGGAAACTCCTCACAGTTCCCCCTTGAAAAACCAGCAGTGAGTTCTTTCTAAGTGCAAAGAATATAAGTTAAGGGACATGTTTACTAAACAGCATTAACTGTAAGCATCACATGGGCTTGAGCGCGAACTATCCAGCACATACCAACCCATGGTTTTGTTTGTGCTATCTGCTTAGCATAACATGGTGCAGGATCGGGCAGAGAGTGGCTGCGTCAGCCAGTGACTGCTAGTGTGTGGGATATTGCCACCCACTAGCTGTCACTGCTGCCAATAGCGTGGCTGCATCTAATACCACCTCAATAAGTAGCATTAAGTGCAGCCATGGAACAGCAACCCAATAGCACAGTTGCTGTCCACTACAAATCATATGGCCATGCTGTGCCGGTAAACCTCTCCCCCAAAGACCTGAACCCTGCCAATCAAGCCTCCCCATCAAAGACCCCCAGCAAGTCCTCCAGCTGATCCACCCCTGATCAAGTCCTCCATCTGATCAACTCCCCCATCAGCACCACCCACCACCCCAGACAGCATACCGACATGGCCACCATCCCTCAAGACTGCTCCAAGCCTGATCAGTACTGCTAGAAGCCAGTACCATTAGACTGCTGTCATTTTGAAAGCAGTTGGAGATGGGGCAGGAACAGAGGGGGGTTACTCCTGCCTCCACTACTTAGCCACCAGCGAAGCCCCCTGGTAAGACCTGGAGGGGTGATTGGCTGGGGGAACTTGATTTGTTGAGGGGGGGGGGAGGGTTATCAAGGGGGGGATTGATGAGGGTCTTTGATGGGAGGGGCATGATTAGGTCTTCGAGGGGGGGAGGACTACATGACTACAATTACATCTGTCTACTTCTGCGTGTGAAGGAGATCTGCATATCATATCAATGCAAATGGATGCCCCAGTCCTTTCTTTCTAGTTTAACCCATAGTGCCTCTTCCTCCCCTTGTAAGCCCTGTAATTCTGTAGCTTTAATATTATTTTTTAATATAGTGCCACTCCTCCTCCCCTTCTTCCTACCCCATCCTTCCTGAATAGATTATAGTTCTTTATAATTACACCCCAGTCATGGCTGTCTGTGAATCATATCTCTGTACCCGTCACTAAAGCCAAGTCAGCTTCTTCCATTAAAGCCTCAACATACGGGATCTTATTTCAATACTATGGGCATTAATGCACCCTGCTTCCCAGATGGTGCCTCTTTTACCCATTTCTACAGAGGTATTTAATAACCTCCTAGACCTAGAGGCTTTCTTCACCCATCCCCAATGAATGCCATTTAAAGCCCTTATCAGTAGGTCAGCCAGTTTGTTAAAAAATAATCTTTTCCTCTTGATAATTTTTCCATTCACTAGTATTTTCACAAAGTTATAAATATCAGTGTGTAGATTGGAATTGGTAATAAAGCATATGGGGACAGACTTAAAAGATCACAATATGTATACTTTGGAAGAAAGATAGGAGAGGGGAGATATGGTAGAGACTTTTAAATACTTCCATGACTTTGACTTTTCTTGGATAGCTGGACACTATCTCTGCTCAGAGTTATCCCATGGTCCAGGAAACCAAAACACCCTTGATGACACCATCCATGCATTCATCTCCAGGATGCGAGCTTCTCTACCTCGGCCTTTACCCTCAACAAGGTGAACCGAGGAGACCATCACCTGTGCACCTATCTGTTTCACCCTCTCTTTCCAAATGTGTTCCCCTCTGTATCTTCAGGTTAGTAAATATTCTTATGCTATAGAGATTGAAGTACAGTATTTTTGTGCATGAAAGAAGTGTGGGACATGGAGGTGATCATATCTGATGATCTTTTGGTGGCCAAACAGGAGAAAAGACAATGGCAAAGGCCAGAACGATTCACTGATTTTTCACTGATTTTCGATGCTACCCACTTAGCCCCTGCGCCTGTGAGATAGGCAAGGAATAACCTTGCCTATCTTTTAGGCGCAGAGGGCTAAGCAGGTAGCATCTATAAACAGTGCTACCCATTTAGCCCTTTCCTCTGCCCCCACTTTGGCCCGGAACACTCCTAACACACCCTGATGCTGACCGCATAGCATCCGAGTGCGTAAGGGACTTATCTGGGATTTTCGAAGGGTACTACCCATGTAGGTGCCTTTCGAAAATCCCTGATAAGGCATTTTTACATGGGTAACTAGGGTAGTTACCCATGTAAATGCTTTTGCAAATCAGGCCCGTAGAGTCTAGTAATTGGCATGCATAGGCAGATTGAATGAGCTGTATAGTCTTTATCTACTCTCATTTTCTATGTTTCTATTTTGCACAATATTTCTTCTTAAGGACTGCTTGTTTTTCCTGGCCATAGTTTTGGGGGGTTTCTAAAATTACTACTTGGATTCTCATGTTTGAACAAAAATATAATTTTTACTTTATGGTTGTTAAGTGCCGTCGAGTTGATGCCAACTCCTGGTGACCCTGTGAGTAGTTATCCATGTTGTGGCCATCCGCTGGGTTTTCTTGGCAAGGTGTGACTATCATTTTTAATGCAGTTAAAATAATTCATGCAGATATTCCTTTCACAATTTCACTTTTTTTTAATCAGTGCAGAATTTTCCTGACCAAGTGATCTGAGTCATGGTTTAAATTAAGATTTAAATCGATTTGTTTTCTAGAAAATCATACTGTTGGCATAAAATGCGTAGCTGAAAACCATTACTTATTTAAATACAGTGCAGCATACTACCAACAAATGCAGAATAATTCTTCTGTGTGTATGATCTGTTAACACAGGGTAAATTCATATTTGGAACTGGGCTGTGTGCCTCAGTTATGTAAGAATATATAACTGATCTCCAGAGTAAAACTCAGATGATATGAGAAAAAGGAGCAGACTAAGCTATGTGGATTTAGGCTATATTAAGTGACATAATTTTTTTTCATTCAGTTGAATAGTTCATTCATATTGCCTCTGGATGCTGTTTTCAGTTTTTCAGATTGTTTCATGCATCATATTGATATTTTTCACAAGGAATTGTCTTTCTATCCTGAAAATTCCTACGGCTACTTAGTAAAAATAAAAAAATATTTAATATTCAAAGGGATTAATACAGTTATCATAAGATCATAAGATATGCCATACTGGGTCAGACCAAGGTCCATCAAGCCCAGTATTCTGTTTCCAACAGTGGCCAATCTAGGTCATATGTACCTAGCAGTTTCCCCAAAGTTAGCTGGTCCGGGGGTGGCACCTGGCCATAAATGGGCAGCGGCGATATTGAGCTGCTTCCTGGTTAGGCAAAGCAGCAAAAGTAAGGCACAGCAAAGGCGGGGCTAACTTTTACCATGGAAGCTAACTGGGCAGTTATTGCCGCTGTCTGGTTAGCTTACTGCCAATCCGGATATTCAATGCTGGGGCCAATCCTGGATCTTCAATGCTGGGGCCAGATATGACCTCGGCATTGAATATATACAGGTTTAAGTTCCAGCAGCAATGGCTAGCTGCGTTAAAATAGTTAGCTGCTACTGCTGATTATTGCCCCATACAGCCCAATTCCCAAACATGCACGTCTTGGCTGCAGGCATGTGTAAATAATAGATGTGCACCAGCTGTTGTGAATTCTGGATCCACGTGCCCAGGCGCACATGTGAAATCGGGGCAGAGGTGCCCAGGGCGTCAAATCATTGAAACAGTGGCCATATCCCAAAACGTCTAAACTGTGTCCATCATGCAAAATGTCAGACCCGTGTCTGTTGTTGCCCTTGACATTCATGTGTATGACTGAAAGTGCCCCCTCCCCCCCCCCCCCCCCCAGAGCTAGCACACAGAAGACGAAACAAGAAATCCATAGCGCAGATCTATGAACATGGCTAACAGGCAGCCAAACGTCACAGATCAGGAGACCTGACACCTGTGCAGGCTAGTGTTGGAGAATGAGGGTGCGCTGCTGCCAACAGGCCCTGCAGACCTGCACATGCTGCAGCAAGTAGGGGATGGGAGAGGATCCACAGCACCCTAGCACTGTAAGTACAAACATGGCAGAATACACATGGGACGTGGTTGCAGAAGGCTGGCCACACTGTAGGGGGCCTAAACATTGCACACAGATAATAGAATGCATGGTGCAGCCAGGAAAGGAGTGTGCACTGTGCCCATGATATATAAGAAATGCAGCCACAGAATGGAAGCACACAGAAATAGACAGAACCATACCAGGCACAAAGTCAGAGACAGAGGCCAGCTTGGCAATGATGCGTAATGAGTAAGGAGATACCACAGCCCATGCAAAAATGGACCTGAATGCCTGTAGAGGCACAACTGAAGGGCAGATAGCAATGACAGCAGCAACATAGGACAACCCGAGATGGGCACAAGGAAGCATGGGACCCCATTAGGAAGGCCCAAGATGGGCAATGAAATAGGTGTCCATGTGGACAGCAATAAAAAATACCCTGCCAAGTGTGCGCTGCTGGCAAAGACATCAAGTATAATGCAAGGCATGCCAAGTAAACTGCACATGAGTAATTAGATAAATAGCAGACTGCCCATCATGTTGTCACAGTGCAGAACACAGTAAATGATACCTAGAAACAGCTGTCTGGCAGGGACTGTGGCAACCACAAGTATACATCAACATACTGCACCTGAGTGCGATTTGCCCTGACCTCCCGATGGAAAGACAAACATTACCAAAAAAATAAAATGAAAGCCATGTATTGATGCCAAGGACAGTGAAGAGACAGCACCAAAGCCACAAGGTATATAATTGGGATTTGAACCCAGTATCCTTTAGTCAGAATAGCAATGCACCATCCATTACACCATGCTTCACTTGATAAGAGTGCTGTAGTGGGTGCAAATCATGCTGTCACATATCAAGACGGATACATGGAAATCTGAATAGGGATGGGGAAGAGGGCAATAGATGGTAAAGGGGATAGAAGGATACTACATGAGGAAAGGTAGCACAAGCTCAGGCCACATAGTGTGGAAAACAGATGGCAGAGTGGAGTTATGATGCAGGTCCAAACATTAGTACATGCAGTAGAAATGGTTAACATGTAGCTCCCAAGTGCATATGATGAGCAGCTCCTGTGTGTAATGAAAAGGGATGACTGGATGTAGATCGACAATCCCTCTCTATGGAGGCTATTTAGGGAGTGAATTGAAAGAGCTGAACTCCCAATGATCACCTGTGGGAGTCAAACCCACAGTTCCTGGTTGTTAAGCAGTTGCTCCTGCCCCTAGGCTACCCCTCCACTGTGTGAAAACACCATCCAAATGTATAAGGACCAGTGGACATGCAACACAGTAACGCATTTAAGACCAAGAGGTGAAAGACATGTATCTTGCTGGTGTGTCCACAATCCTGCATCCCTTGGTCTAAGTGCTGAACATTGTAACATGGTAATGTACATTACACCGGGACAGTCAGAACTCTGATTTCTCTGAGGCAATGGACGATCAACAGGCCACAATGAGTGTCATTGTGAAATGAACCCAGGTCTCCTGGTGTCCAAGCCACTACTCTAACCAGTAGGCCACCCCCCCAATGACATCAGCAGTCAATGTGTAATCCAGTGCTGAAATAAGTATCTGGAAGAGGATGCACACACAGCAAGTTTAACTGGCTGGAAAAGGAGCCCACAGAGTGGCCACTGTAGGAGACAGGATACTGTTTATGATGTACTATGGGAATATCCAGTATAGCAGACCACATGTCCTCATGCTGGGGTATGTGTGTCCCCTCTCCACAGACGCTTCCACATCCTCAAGGATACAAAGGCCTTTTGGGTGCACTATTGGACCATCTGGCACACCAGGCCAGGACCACTCTGCTGGATATGTTGGCAGATTGAGGCAGAGCAAGTTGAGTGATGCTGCTGAGATCAAGGCCAGTTGAGAGCCAGCTACTCACAAACCACAGAGGCCCATGACCAGAACCACTATCTCCCATGCCACAATACTGAGCTACAAAGAACATGCAGTGCTGCACACAGAGATGTCACATGCCTCATGGCCCTTTATGCTTTTTACATATGTTCATGTTGACAACATTATTATGTGGCCATGTGCCACCCAGTTACAGTTCACATGATTAAAAATATTTGTACTCATGTTGCTTCTGTCCATTATTGTTTTCAATCAATCTCACTGAAGGGCAGTGCTGCAAACACAGCAATAGCCAGGGACTGACCTGTTACAGGAACCTGAGACCTCCGAGACATGTGTGATTTTGTTTGCAATGGCCACAGGGAGCACTGTAAACCCACAACATCCATGGAGGGGATGCAGGGCTGGGTTGGCCGCTGCTTCTGCAAGTTTTCTTTGTATGCCATTCTGAGGAGGCACCGGTAAAATACTGTCCCCTGTGCCTATGCCCACTGGGAGGTGGGAGGCCAGTGGCAATGCAGGGGCAGTGGCTAGCCAAAGTCACAGTAACAAGTGGCGATGGGTTCTGGGCACAGCCTGGGGTCCTTGGCCAACTGTGTAAGTGCAAAGGAAGGGGGCATGGTATGCGATGACCGCACGTGATGTGGGGATGTGTGTGGGGTGGGAGGTAGAATTGGGGTGTGAGGTGCACTAGGGGTGTGGCCCCGACACATGGCATCACCTGTGAGATGTGCTAGTCTGAGACTTGCAAATGAGTGAATGGCCAAGGTTGGGAGTGTAGGGGAAGGGGCCTGACATCCCAAAGGAGAGCTGGAGTGCTACAGTACACATCCAATGACAACAGGGCCTGCAGGGTCAACAGGGATCTGTGGCCCAACAGCACCTGCAGAGGATTCATACAGATGAGCACCTAACTGCCACTGGCCAGCACACACATTCTGAAAGATTTGTGGGTAATCTGCCATCAGGTAGCATCACATAGCCCCACACTTTTGGCTCCTTTGGCCCACATGCATGCACATCTTGCTGCCAAACACTGATGGCAACCAGGCTAACTCGTGGCAGTCCTGCAGTGGGTGATGCCTCAGCTGCAATGTTTGTGGGATGGCGATGATGTGCACAAGCTACCGCATGATAGCACTCAATATCTGTGGTGGGCATGCCCAGGCCGCTCAGACAAAACATAAGTGGACATGGGAAGGTCTATGCTGTGGGGCCATGACATGCACTGGCAGGGACAGTCCCCTGGAAGTGTTGGTGGCAAGGTGTGGCACAGCTCATGTGTGCCAGCTGCAAGGACATGGTACCTGGTAGAACATTGTTCCCTTCACATGCCCAGGGACAGGATGAGTACCCCTGGAGATGGTATCTGCCATGATACCTTCTGTCAGTCTATGTCTGGCCCATGCAGCAAGTACATCACAAACCAGAAGTCACTGCTTTCCATGCTTTTCCCCTGACCACATCAGCAACTCCTGTGGAAATCTCCAAATGCACACACATGAACACTTACAGCGGAATATGGAGATACATTGATAATGCTACATGGTGATATAAACATGCTATATACACGGGTCTGTTGTGTGCATCCCTGCACACATGCAAATGGCAAGTGCATACTTGGGACTGTCTTCCATTGGCAGAATGATGTACACTGAAATATAAGAGCACGTGTACCCGACAAACTGGGCCTTGAATACGCTGGTACATAAATATATGATTTGCTGATGCTATCAAGGATGATATGCCCTGACCATGACATTAGGGGTAGAAGGGGGAATTGTACCCTGTTCCTTGGGTCTAATCACACAAGAGCTGTAACCATTAGGCCATGCTTCCATGCAGTAATGTCTTGGTACTGTGTGCATGTTAGTATCCCAGATGGCTTAACTGATATGTTGTGCTCAGCAAAGGCACATATCATGCCCCCAAAATTGGTCTAGGGCAGGGGTCTCAAACTCAAATTGCTTTGAGGGCCAAATGAGGACTTGTAGAGTAACCCGGGGGCCGCACAAGACGCAGGCCTCATTTGCATAAGGGCATCATTTGCATAAATATTTGCATAATGTTACCATACACTAACTTTTAGTAAACATGCCTCTTAATGAGTGTATGGATAAAGAAAGACTAAAAGATTTCTACATTACTATAAACCAGTGCCAACCGCCAGGCACATTAGGAACTACTAGAAACACTGCTCATTTAGAACCCATAGCAAACCTGCCGTGTCCTAACAGCACTACCAGGACTCACAAAGCACCATACCCTAACTATCAAAAGGCAACACTGCAAATATTAAATCAACACATTTCAGAGAATAACAATACATGACCTACTCGGGAAAGAGAACAAGTGGCAATGTCAAATAGGAATTACATAAACAGAATACCTCAGCTCAGTTACACATGCAGAACATACACCATCACCAAACAAGGAATCACAATTTAGAAACAGGAAGACAATTAAACTGGGAACCCCAAAAGCCAAACTTAGAATGTACAACACTGTAGAAATAAAACTATACATTGATTTCCTCTTGTATTAAATAAAGTGCAGACGTTAAAGATGCACATTTCCAAGAGCTGACATATTTCAGTTAATAAATTCAAAATAAAGAGATATTTTTCTACCTTTTGTGCATTTTTTTTCAGTTGCAATTGTTCCATTCACTTTCTTCTGGTTTCTTTGTGTCTTCTGCTAACTCTCCATCGTCTGCTGTCCATTTGTCCTTTCTTCTTTCCTAGTTTTTTTCCATTCTCTCTACATCTGCTTTAACATACTAATCATTCTCCTTTTGCTCTTTCCTCATTCCTATTTCATCCACTCAAATTTTACCCCTCCATCCTCAATCCCCACTTACTCTCCCAATACCCGGCCAATTGTAGATTTTTCTTCCCTCCCACACAAAATATATTTCCCCTCTCCATTTCACTCTCCCAGCCCCATCCCATTCTAATCGTCCCCCAACATCAACTCCCTTCTAGCTCCTGCCCCACCCAGCATCCGCTCCCTTCTAGTCCCCGCATCATCAGCCCATTTCCAGTCCTAGCTCCCTCCCCTCACAGCCCATTTCCATTCCAAGCCCCCTTCCACTCAGCCCATTACCATTCCAAGACCCTGTCCCCATCAGCTATTTGCAGTTCAAGCTCCCCCTTCTACTCGGCCCATTTCCAGTCATAGCACCCCCCCCCCCAGTCCATTACCAGTTCTAGCCCCCCCTAGCCCATTATCGGTCCTAAGCCCCCCAACAGCCCACTTCCAGGCCTAACCCTTCCATCGCCCTATCTTCATTCTTAGCCCCCCCATAACCCCATTTCAGTCTTAGCCCCCCAATCAGACCACCTCCAGTCCTAACCCCCATCTGTCCATTACCAGTCCTAACCCCCATCACCCCATTTTCAGTACTACCCCCCCAGCCACACATCAAGTCCTGCTCCCCCCCCCCACATCGTCCTGCTCCCCCCCCCACATCGTCCTGCTCCCCTACCCACATCGTCCGGCTCCCCCCCCCATACAGTCCTCCCCCCCCCCCCCGGAAAATTAAACTTAAAAAAAAAACAGCTTCTGCTGCTGCTGCTGCTGCCGCCGCTGCCGTGGCCGGCAATAGCAGCAATATCGCAAGTCCCGCGGGCTCCGTCCCCCCCCCCCCTCCCTTCCCTTCCTTCCTGCTTGCCTGCCAGCCAGTTCTCCGCTTCGGCTTTGGCTTTCAGAGCCGCGAAGGGAGAGCTTCTCCCTCGTGACTGTTCAGCCCGCTGGGGCAGATGGGAAATTTCCCATCTGCCCCAGCGGGCTGAACAGAGTCGCGAGGGAGAAGCTCTCCCTTCGCGGCTCTGAAAGGCGAAGCCGAAGCGGAGAACTGGCAGGCAAGCAGGAAGGAAGAAGGGGGAGGGAGGGGGGGAGCGGAGCGGAGCCCGCGGGACTTGCGATATTGCTGCTATTGCCGGCCACGGCAGCGGCGGCAGCAGCAGCAGAAGCCGGGGTGTTGTTTTTTTTCCCCCTTGCATCGCGGGCCGCACAAAGGTCTCTCGCGGGCCGCATGCGGCCCGCGGGCCGCGTGTTTGAGACCCCTGGTCTAGGGGATGTGTCAGCCCCCCGAGGAGGGAATGCTCGGCAAGCTGACCCACTGAAACTATTCCAGAAGCATCCACAGAGATGTCCACACGTACACATGGCCATGGTTATGTGTGCGTGCCCATTCCCAGATGCTTCCACAGGCAGGTGTACATACAGGGGCACAGCACGTTGGCACAAGATATGTGTGGGTGCGTGCAGACACATCTGCACTAAATATGTATATACGGATGGCCGTGTCCATCTGTGAATGTCATACATGCAGATTATATGGGGAGAGAAAGGACATGGCTTCAAAGGTCACGACCCATAAGCGCAACCTCAGTGAGGGGGAGCTTACCTTTATGCTGGAGGAGATACTATGTAACCTGAACATCTTGGTTGGAGAAACTGAGACACGTGTAGGTGCCTACAAAAAAAAGCGGCAGTGGCTGAGCATCTGCAGGAAGCTGAATGCTATCTACCATAACAACCATGACATTGAGGACCTGAAGCGCAAATGGAGGCAGGTGCATTGTGAAATAGCAAAGAGGTCCAGACAGGTGGGTCCAGGTAGCCAGTCAATCACCCTGTCCGAGCTAGAGCAAAGGGTCCTGGACATCCTTGATCCTGCCACCTTGATGGGGCGGGATCCTTGGACGCATCCCAGGCCACAGAGGAGACAGGTGAGTGGCTGCATGATGTCCCCTCCCTTAACTGTGCAATAGATTCCCCCATCTATGACACCTGCTCACAATGCACACCCTTCTACCCACACCATCTCCATATAGCTTGCACAAACACTCAGATATTATCTGCTTGGCAGAGATTAGGGTAGATTGAATGTCCTCCTGCTGCACATATGTGGACATCTGCATTGCTGTCAACTGCACACCCCTGTCCCAGGCTCCACACTGCTCCATACTGGCAAAGACATGGCTTGCCCATGTAGGGCCTAGGGGAGGTAGCACTGGGAGTCAGTCACATGAGCACAGCACTGCTACCTGGGGCATGTCACCTGCCCATTGACCCCCAGGCCCTGTCTGGAGGTGCAGGACAGAGCTGGTGGACCCAGTTAGCAGCAGCCCCTCCTGTCCTGTATCAAATTTCTGGTTATGTTGGAGTGGAGGAGTGGCCTAGTGGTTGGGGCAAGGTACTTCAGGCCGGAAGGTCGGGGGTTCAAATCCCACTAGAGGACAGCAACCTTGGGCTGGAAGGACTGGGGTTTCTAGTCCCACAGGTGCTCCTTGTGGTCTTGGGCAAGCCACTTAACCCTCCATAGCCCATGTTCCCTGTAAAATAGTTATCTCCAAGTTATAATGCCCTGTTCAATGTAATTTCAGTTTGTTCAATGTAAACCGCACTGATGCAGAATAGCGCGGTATATAAGAAAATGTAAATAAATAAATAAATAAATAAATAAACATTGCAGAATCACTGATGTTCAAGACATGGTATATGGGAGCTGACATGTCATCTAGGGAAGGGGGGGATTGGGGGCCTGTGCACTCTGCTGGCAGCAACATAGGGGGGTGTCATGTTGGTGTACTTCATTAGCAGCTAACCTGCTTCTTCCGGTACACATGTGTATCGTTGCCTGGGCTCTGACCTCAGCTCTGGCAGTCCCACAGCTGCTAGCTGGGAGACAGAGCCAATGTCACTAGGGCTACATCTGTCCAGTGTGAGTGTGGCACATAAACATACTGTGCTGTGGTGTTGCATGGGATATGTGCCATATCCTCCTCATCACAGTATAAGTTGGGTCGAGGGGCTGAGGACCTGGTGCCGCCACTCACAGCATTGTGTTACAGATACATTCCCATAACCCTGCTGTGACCCCATGTCTGGTAGGGTGCTATGATTGGTCTCTAAGAATAAATAAATAATAAAAAGAATAAATAATAAAAACATTAAGAACATAAATCAAATATAACATAAATGGTAGTGATATAAATAATAAAAAGTTATAAAAACATGTCTACATCCAGAAGAACTAAAAATATATATCATATACATACAGTAATAGTAAAAAATGTTAAAAACAAAAATACATAATTTAGTGTGAATGCAATGTCTTAACAAGATGATTACCTAATAGATACTGAGGGGCCAAGGTAAAGTATACATATTCAGTCATGTACACATGCAGGAGAGCATACCAAAGTGTGTAAATATAAAAACAAAATTATGTGAGTATAAAAACTGAAGGGCAGACTCACCTGGAAGAGCATATAAAATCATAAAATCAAACAATATAACAGCACTGTGCCAAAAACTAATGCATCCAGCGCATGACCATTATGGCCTTCCCAGCCACACAGCATCTTTCTCCATGAGAGGATCAGGTCTGTCCTACTGGGCTGAGAGCTGTTGTACCTATGTAGTACCATCCACAGTGGCCATGAATGGATGTTTAGGGGGTGCTCAGTGGGAATCAGTTGTAGCTGTGTTGTCACTGTACTTGCCCTGTTACCTGAGGGTTAGTTGATTGTGGCCTGCTCAGAGCATGTATCAGCTGTGTTTTCCATAAAATCTATGCATATTAGTTGTCAGCTTGTGTGGTACTGTGGATTGTGAGATAGCATGTTGGAGTCTGCTCTACCTTGGTATATAGAGCTGCAATGAACAATGGAACAGCAGCCCCCATCTACCTATGTAGCCCTTTTCAGATGGGAGTCTAATGCACATTGTGGATTGCTGAGCATATGACAGCACTCTATATACTGTGTATATCATATACATGTCCTGTGTCTTTGCAGGTGATGCTGTTGATGCCTGGCGCTAGCTCTGCTGATCCTCCTTTGCAGCCATTTGCAGGGCCCTTAGAAGCAGTCCATGGAGTGATCGCAAATGCCACCCCTGTTCATGGAAGGCAGCTATCACCTGCCATGGACATACCACCTGCTGATCTCGAACTCCAGGCTCCATCACCACCTCCCCTGGACCAGCAGGAGGGGAATATAGAGGAGGTACACAGCAGGCCCAGGACCACATAATGGCTTGTTGATTGTGCCATCAGGCTGCTGGTGCAGAATGAGGACCAGTGGGCAGGTGCACCTTTGAAGCTGGAGATCCTGAGAGAGAGTCTCACCTTGCAGAGGAGACAGAACCTGGACAGATGCATCAACCTCCTGCAGCAAACAGTGTCAATGGTCCTCATGGAGCTGCAGCAGAGCTGCACCTGTGCAGTGCACGGCCAACATTCCGCCTCCTGCACTTGCCAGAGAGTGGATGGGCAAGCTGACACCTCTGCTTCCTTTGGCAGGGCTGTCCCAGGCCAAGCTCCAGCTCCGTGCACACCCAATGCAGCACACACCAGACCCCCACATCTGCCATGACATGCATGCAGCTTGCCGATATTCTGGGCCCGGTTCCTCATGGTGGTGGGCCTGGCCTTCGATTCCCCGTCTTCTTTGAGAATCTGGAGAGGGGAGATGGGGAGACCAACAGCTCTGATTCTGGTGCGACTCTGCCCTCCACCCTAAACATCAGTGTCAGTGAAGCACAGGTCCATGTACCCTCTGCAAGGAGGAGGGCCAAGGAGAGGAGCAGGGGCTATTTGGGTGTGTGGGAAGACAATGTAGTGCAATAGATACATCACAACACTCTCAGAAACTGTGTCAAGCACCTTGAGACTGCTGCCTGGCTCAGACCTCCTGCAGCTGCCAGCACTTACTGGAATGAACCAGTTTCCAGGAAGGCAAGTGCTGTAGTGACCTTGCCATGCACAGGAAGGGCCAATCCCCTGTGCATGCTGGTGGCAAGGTGTGGCTCCAGCTCCTGGCAATGCTCGTGTATGACTTCCCAATCAAAATGGAAACTGGTCAGACATATTTCATCTGTCATGTCCATGAACTGGCTCCTCGGCCTTGGTATCCTTTGATATAGTCACCTTCTTGCTACCCTCCTCCTTTCCATGTTAGCTGTCTGCAGCAGAGCCATCACAAATCATGTATTTCTATTCTCCATAATATCCTCTAGCCCACAGCTGATACTCCTGTGGATGTGTTGACATGCACACATACTCATTCTTGCAGGAGACTGTGGAGCTATGTCCTCAGTACCACACCACTTGCCTGTAGTGGGACATGCCACCGCAAAATGCACATACACCGTAATACAGGTATATCCTACTTTGACCCGTGCACGTATGCACAGTGCCGGGTGCATCTTATGTCATTATGTGCACATTCACGTCATTACCAGATCTGCCACACATGCATACAGGGTGTACGTGGTATGGGGCTTCATCCCTAGGTACTGTGGTGTGCTGTCTGACCTAACATATATTTTTAAAAAGGCATATGACAGAGACATTAGCATACCTCTGCTCCTCTGTCAGGTGAGGTCTGCACCTGGAATTTGAACTCTGTTCCTTGGGTTATGGAGTGGGTGCTCTGACCATTGTGCTACTCCAGCACTCAGTGGTGTGCAGTTCTGGTTGCCATATGTATTTATTTATCTGTTTCTCTATATTTCACAGGGTTTCTATACCGTTCTATTTAGCAGGCAGTACAGTTTACAGGAAACAGAACTGGACATTTTACATTAAACAGGATGCGAACTGGGAGTATTATAAACAGGAATGCACACTTGGAGGAAGTAAATATACATTACAGATAAGATTGGTTATGTACGCAGTGATATTGTGGACTTACTGATGTACAGAGAGGCACCCACATCTTGATCATAGGGGTGCACCATTACCCATAAGTGGACAGGCACAATCGGTTATAGGCTCTACAAGCTGGCCAATGCATGGCTGAGGGATATATCTGATAGCGGTGTGGTGATCAGGGAATGCTGGCTGAGGGGTTAACTTCAACCACTGCTTTATATGTGTACATGGCCATCTGGTGCATGCACACTTGTGTTTTAGAAACATACATGTGACATGTAGATTAGCAGGCCATTTCATCAAAGATAATAGGGATTTCAGGGAATGGCAGGGGGCTACAATGTGGACAATGCATTGTTATTATACCCTTGCCCTAGTACCCTGTTAAACGATGATTAACTACATCCTTGACTTCCACTGTAATTAGTTCAAGGTTTTATGTATGTTATTGTTGTTTGTTTAGTTTCCAATGGCCAGTGCTTCCAATGGCCCTGTTATGTTGTTATTTTTAAGCTGCTTTGGATTGTAGAAAGGCGATATAAAAATAAGTTTACATATATATAAATAGGGGGTCTGGGTATGGCAGAGGGCTACAGTGGGCATTACTAGGAAATGAACCCATGTCTCTGGGCTTCCCAGTCAGTGATGTCACCACTGTACTATGCCAAGGCTATGTGTCTGCTATCTGGCAAACTGTTGCTGAGCCCTTTTGAGGTGACAGATCACATTTTGCCCTTTGTTGCCCTAAACGTTTCATACATCTGTGGATGTTAGGTTCAGTGGGTCCCCATGCCCACCCGATCATGATTCTGGGACATCCACGTCCAGCCAGCAGAAACATTTCAACCGAACAAGAGCCCATTATATACCTGATTCCAAACCATCTGCATTCCCAAAATCAGGGAGATATACGTTTCTGGCATGGCGCAAATAACACGTCTGGGGAAACATAGGCCCACGCTACTATAGTGCTTGTGCTCACCATATTCTGAAATGTTATACGTGTCCCATGCTGCTCGTTTCCATGTGGTCACGCCTCTGCTGGTAAAATGTACATTTCCTAAGCTGATGCTAATACTGACAGTGCTGTATTCATGCAAGCAAGACATGAATACTGTTGAAATAGGTAAGTTCATGCAAATGAGACTATATACACTTGTCTGTTGCATTCCCAGAACTGTATAAGGTTATCTAAGTGCACCAAGGCTACTGTAACAGCAAGTGGAATGTGAGATGTTTGTCCTGACAGCAGTACATGCATTTGAAGAACACCTTAGGCATTCTTGTGATGGATATCGCTGAAAACAGTATTTGCAATGCCAAGTATGGGTCAAAACAACCCAAAACGGATTCCTACAGCTACCTTTCAATACATATCCCTGTCAATAACAGGGACCCATCAGGATGAGAACATGCAACAGTGAAAACATGAGCAATACAGGTCCATATGCATCATCAACTTTCCTTCCAGATGTTCACAATGTTAGCAGACCTCCGCTGGTGCATTTGGATATGTATTTGTGCTGTGTGCACTGCGGAATGCCTTCACTCTGACAGTCCCCCACCATTGACAGGGACATGCCCTGCTATGTTGTTGCACAGCAGTTTGTCAGAATCACACTGGCACCTGGTGATGCTGCAGTCAGCCCTATGGTCCAGCTACTGTCCAGGCATACATGTCTCCCAAGATTTACGGATCAGCACACCAGTCCTACACACACACTCTTGCTTGCAATCACAGATAACATACTGTACCTCTGCCACAACCATGCCCTGCAGCTATATACAACTGCTGCTACTGCATAATTGCATGGTGTCTCAGGACTACACTTCTGATCTGCATTTCCCAGTCCAACACATACCATCCCTACAGCTACTGTATGTTCCCATTTTTCCAAAGAATTTGTTGGGGAGGCCTTGCATAGGCCCTTTGGCACATACAGCACATGCCAGAATAAGGACTACTGCAGTGTTTTACAATTCTGTTGGGGCATTTTTTACTGTTACTTTACCTTAGAAACATCCCTCATCTGTGCATTCTATTCATTACCGCTGCATCTTGTGCTCTCCCAGACAGCAGACGCACCAGATCAATACAGACTTGTCACTAGGGTTGCCAACTTTTTCACCGAGAAAAACCCGACACCTGTGGCTCGCCATGCTCCACCCATTCTCTGCCCCTAGTCCCACCCCTGCCCCGCCCCCAGCCCCACCCACAAAAATTACCGAGGATACGTGTAGGCTAACTTCCTTGGTCAGATAACAATTAAACTGGGAACCCCAAAATCCAAACATGAAATGTACAACACTGGAGAAATAAAACTATAAAGTAATTTCCTCTTGCACTAAACAAAAACGCAAAGATGTTAGCAATACACACTTCCCAGACCAGACATATTCCAGTTAATAAATTCAAAATAAAAAGTATTTTTCTACCTTCTGTTTGGGCGTTTTATTTTTCAGTTGCAAGTGCTCCAGTCACTTTCTTCTGGTTTCTTCTTCGTGTCTTCTGCGAGCTATCCATTTGTCCTTTCTTCTCTTTTAGATGTTTTCCATTCTCTCTCTATTTCTGCTTTAACATACTGATTGTTTCCCTTTTGCTCTTTCCCCCAATTCTTTCCTTATTCCTTTATCATCCGTTTAAATTTCACCCTTCCATTCTCAAGCCCCTCTTACTCTCCCAATACCGGCCCATCATAGACTTTTCTTCCACACAAAATATTTTTTCCCCTCTCCATTCTCATTCCCCATCCATTCTAGTCCTCCCCCCAAATCAATTCCCTTATAGTTCTAGGCCCACCCAGCATCCACTCCCTTCTAGTCCCATTCTCCCATGCCCCACATCAGCCAATTTCCAGTCCTATTCCAGCTCTTCATCAGCCCATTTCCAGTGCTAGCCCTCACATCACAGGCCATTTCCAGTCCTAGCTCCCCCCCCCCCAATCACAGCCCATTTCCAGTCCAAGTCCCCCATCACAGCCTATTTCCAGTCCTAGGCCCCCCCCCCCCACCATCACAGCCCATTTCCAGTCCGAGTCCCCCCGCACCATCACAGCCCATTTGCAGTCCTAGCCCCCCTAATCACAGCCTATTTCCAGTCCAAGATCCCCCTTCCTCCACCATAGCCCATTTTCAGTCCAAGTTCCCCCCCCCCCCATAGCCCTTTTCCAGTCCAGGTCCCCTCCACCCCATAACAACCCATTTCCAGTTCAACTCCCCCCCCCCTTGCCCTTTTTAATTCCAGGGCCCCCCCCCCCTCACAGCCTATTTACAGTCCAAGTCCCCCCCCCCCCCATAGCCCTTTTCCGGTCCAGGTCCCCTCCACCCCATCACAACCCATTTCCAGTCCATGTCCCCCCCCCATAACCCTTTTACAGTCCAGGTCCCCCCCCAACACAGCCTATTTCCAGTCCAAGTCCCCCCCTTAGCCCTTTTCCAGTCCAAGTCCCCCCCCTTAGCCCTTTTCCAGTCCAAGGCCCCCCCGTCGCCCTTTTCCAGTCCACGTCCCCCCCCCTTAGCCCTTTTCCAGTCCAAGTCCCCCCCTTAGCCCTTTTCCAGTCCATGTCCCCCCCATTAGCACTTTTCGAGTCCCAGCCCCCCCTTAGCCATTTTCCAGTCCAAGTCCCCCCCTTTAGCCCTTTTCCAGTCCAAGTCCCCCCCTTAGCCCCTTTCCAGTCCAAGTCCTGCCCTTTTCCAGTCCAAGTCCCCCACCCCCCTTAGCCCTTTTACAGTCAAAGTCCCCCCCTTTCCCCTTTTCCAGTCCATGTCCGTTCCCCCCCCCCTTAGCCCTTTTCCAGTCCAGGTCCCCCCCATCACAGCCAATGCAGTCCTTGCCCCCCCCCCCCGACCAGCATCGCGGCTGTCTGAGGCTTCAGAGGGAGCCAGGGAAGCCGCGCGAGGCCCCGGCTCCTTCTGAACAGCCACCAGCGTGAAAAGCCTTTTCCTTCACGCTGGCGGCTGTTCCTGTGAAGCCGCGAATGCTGGGAAAGGTTAAAGGGCAACCTTTAACCTTTCCCAGCATTCGCGGCTTCACAGGAACAGCCACCAGCGTGAAGGTAAAGGCTCTTCACGCTGGTGGCTGTTCAGAGGGAGCCGGGGCCTCGCGCGGGCTTCCCCGGCTCCCTCTGAAGCGGAGAAAAGCCGTTTTTTTTGCTCTGGCCGCTCCCGATCTTGCGGCCAGAGCAAAAAAAACGGCTTTTAAAGGACTGGTTTTGCCTCTGCGCCGGCAGCCGGCCTGGCCGTGGAAAAACCGGCCAGGCCGGCTGAAAACCGGCCAGTTGGCAACCCTACTTGTCACAGCCATTCTGCTCTATGGAACACATTAGAGATAGGAGCAGGATTTTTTCTAAGTCCAGCCCTTATTCCACATTTCAGCAGGTATAACATGGACGTATTGGTGAAATGTCGAGGACGAACATGGGCCTTTCCTGGATATGCTTTATACGTGTCTGCGCCTGACCATGTCCCTGTTCCACCCCCTCCTGCCCATGTTCTGAGATCCCTGTTTTAGTGCCATGTACGTGCAAGGCCACCTAGTTTCAGAATACGGGTCTAGACGTTTTGCATGAAAAACATCTATCCTGCACGTACACAGGGCTTATTGGAATTTCAGAATGACCTCCATATTGTTCTCAAAGAGGCATATTTACTTAAGGTTTTAACGTGAGTTAATGTTAACGCTCATTCAGTGCCCACAGTTCTTTTATTTCTATGGGCATGTAGTGTTTAACATGCGTTAACGTTCATTAACACGTGCTAACCTTTAGTAAACATGCTCCATATAGTTTCAGGTTTTCAGGCTTTTGTTCCATGCTTATGAAATAGGCATTGCATTGTTAGGCAATAATTCATCTAATCCTACCTAGGGTGAATATTAGGAATGTTTCTCCAAACCTTTTTCTGTTGCCTTACTTTTGAGCTACCTTTTTATGGTTTAATTGCAGGACCAGAATTTGTTTCAGTAGATGTTCCCGTTTTGTGGCTGCTCTGGACATTCCGTTAATGTTCTTACAAGGAAGGCGTCACTCAGAAAATAGGAGTGAAATAGATTGGAGATAACAAGTTGATGAAAGGACTGTTGGTTTTATAATCTGGTACTTTGCTGAATTTCTTTAAATTGGACCCATTCCAGGCAATCCTTTGGGGGATATTTTGGCATCAAATCATTCAGAGACTAGATTTCAGATAAGAGGATTGACCCTCAGCCATTCTGGTCACAGACTTAATTGCATAATCCCTTTCCTGTACTGAATGAAACCATAAGCTCTGAACTGTGCAGTAGTCTGTAATTACAATATGTACAAAGTAAACACAGTTGCATTAATAATTTAATGATAGCTAGATATTTTCTGATGTACAATCTACTGCACTCTTTCACCTCAGAAATTCCAAGTTTAATTTCTTCATTGATTTAAAGATTCACCAGTTCTACTCCTAACTACCACTGATATGATTTATTTTCATAAGCCCTGTCCCACCTCATTCCTTTAGCTCCTCTGACCTCTCTACTCATTTGCTTAGATTTTCTGACATCTGTCTGGCCCATGACAGTTCTCACTTCCTTGGCTCTTCTGACCTTTATCTGCCTTCTATGAATGTTTACTTAGGAATGAGATAATATGGTTGCCATGTTCACTTAGAAACATAAAAAAAAGGTCAACAAACAAGTTGCAGGCCATAGATTTCCAATAGGCTAGATAATATATTTTTGACAAGGTTTATAGTTTATAGCGGAGGAGTATCCAAGTGGTTAGAGAAACAGACTGAAAACCAATGAAACCAGAGTTTAAATCCAACTGGTGCTTCTTGTGACTTTGGGGAAATGAGATCACCCTCCATTGCCTCAGGTACAAACATAAAGTTAGATTTACTAATGTCCATTAACATATGTTACCAGCAGGGGGCACTCTGGATGAGTAGGTTCCACGCCTGGACTGCTTCCTGGCTCCTGGCGTGGAAGCAGTGGAAAGCATGGAAGCCTTTTCCTTTCTCCAGAGAGAGGCACATTCCAAATGAGACATCCAAGTACGATGTGGGACATCAAAGCCAGAACGTCTGAAAAGAAAGGCAGGCACGTGCAAGTTCAGGCACAATTCTAGGAACATGGCTGTGCCCAATATGCACTTGTATCAAATGTCTATATAGACGTCCCCAGGAGAGCATTTCAGACTCAAGGTGTCTAATAACATAATGGTTAGAGTAGTAGTTTAAGAGCTGGGTGACCATGGTTCAAATCCCAGTGTGGGACTTTGTAATCTAAAGCTAGTCATTTCTCTTATTTTCTCTACACTCTCTGGATGTTAAGGTGAAAGCAAACACTTTCCTGATACCTATTTGTGCCTGTAGATGGCGCCACTGTTTCTGGGATTGAACAGACATGCCTGTGCCTACCTGAATGTCCCGGTACTGGAGATGTCTGCAAATGGCCTTTGTGGAAAGGTTACAGAGACGTGTCTGTGATTTCGACACAGGTTTAGTTGTGGTTTGGATGCCTGCAGACGTCCAAGTCTGCAGACATCCAAACCACAACTAAACCTATTGGAATGACCCTCAGAGTGAATGATGCTTCTTCTGCGGATAAGTCCAAAATGTTATTTCTACAAACTTTGTAGCCCGCCAGTAATAAACTCAAGCCCTGCACTGCTTTTTTTGTCCTGCTTTTCCTCATCCCCGCAGAGCGAAAAGCTCTTCAAGCCCTACTTGTTACCAGCTTTTAGAGCCCAGCTGTCAGCGTTCTTGTCCCATGAACCCTTCATGCAACTCAGTCATTCACAGGAAGGGGAATTTCCAGTACAGGTCAGTAAAACACCGGTCCCAACAGCCCAATGATCAATCCAGTCCTGGCTTTCTCTTTAACTCCAAAGACCCAAGGTTGAGGCTACTGCCCAGCCCTCTTTCTTTTCACTCTGGCTGTTTCTTCTGTTTTTCAGCACAGACAGACTTGGTAGGGTTTAAACCCTATCACAATCTTTCAGTTATACTCTCCTTTCTGTTACACCTCAGCTCAGCAAAACAAAGAAAATAAGGTTGGGAGAAGGACTTTATAGCCTCACCTGTAACAGTGGCTTCTCACTGTCCCATAGCCAAACCCTTCCCCACTTGAGCTGGAAACAGCAAACAAAAGACAAGTCCCAGAAAATAAACTTTTCTACCTTCTGGTGATCAGGCTTCTCAATGTCCATTGAATCTTCCACATCAGCAGCTGGTGGGTAAGCTCAAACTCCATGTTTTCCATGGTTCCTTCCGGCTCCTCTGTTAGTAGGGTTGCCAACTGGCTCCAGATGCGCCCGACAGGTTTGATCCAGTCCTGGGTTTACCTTATTGCATGCAGGAATATGTAGCTCTGATTTCTCCATTGCACTCCATAAGAAAAGGAAAACTACAGTAACTGCATGCAGGAATATGTAGTTCTGATTTCTCTATTGCACTCCATAAGAAAAGGAAAACTACAAGTAACTGCATGCAATGGGGTAAACCCAGGACTGGACAAACCTGTCGGGTGCATCTGGAGCCAGTTGGCAATCCTATCTGTTAGCCCTGCTTTCAAGAGAATTGGAGGGATCCAAGGCAAACTTTAAGCAGTGCCAGGGTAACTCTTCACCTCGGGATGCTGATAGTGATTCTGAAATCGGGCAAGGACACCCAGGTTCTTCTTAATGCCCTCTACACGATTTCTCCATGCCCCTGTGATGGGGAGGTCCACAGAACCAGCTTCTAAAATGGCTCTGTCTAGGGACATCTCTGTACTTTGGACGTCTCTATGATTGTTTTCAATCATCCAAAACATGAATAGGACTTCTAAAATACCCCCCTATATGTACTTTCCATAGCTTTTCTTATTAATATTAATAAGATCAGGAGTTTTCAATTGCTTCAAACTTAGAACTTTCACAGTTTTATTACCTTGGATGTTCTACCATTTTCAGGTGTATTTTTTTCTTGATACGTATTGTATTTCGCTTAGAAAAAGCATACCATATATTCTAAATAATAAATACATTTTCTCAGTAGGTCGAATCACATTCCTTCACAGACCTCCTAATGGCAGTCTTTCAGAGCTCCCAGCTAGTGAACACCTAATTCTTTATGGAATATAGACAAGAATTATGTAGAAGTGATTGATGTCCACCCACCTGTCTGTCAATAGGCAAAATAACTCTCCAAAAACTGAATGGAAATTCACAAAAATTATTATGCAAGAAACAAATATGAATATTTATTAGTTTATTATTTTTATAACCCACTTAACTCCCAATGCACCCTAAGTGTGGAATGACAAATATAATTTACAAGTTCAAAAACCATAAATACTGGGTCAGTATTTCCAGAGAACCAATCCCCTTCCCTCCTCCCACCACAAAACAAAACCCCAGTGCTTTCTATGGGAAACTGTTAGAAGCTGCAGGACTTGATCAGCGTTCCACTGGAAAAATTCCCCTTCCCCTTCTAGTACCTTGGCACAGAGCAACACAGGCAGACGGACACAAGGAAAAATAACTGAGGTAACTGAGGGAGGAAGATGGATAGATAAAATGTATTCATTCATCCATATTTGTATACTGCCTAGCAAAACATTCTATGCACTTTCAAAGGAATCTGCCCCACACTTTCAATGTCACTTGCCACAACCTAAACATAGGCCACACATATACAGACCACACCCATCCATACTATCCTACTGACCCTACTGTAACCCCTGTACCATGGTCTGACCACAGCCTTATATTATTCCAGATGCCATCACACCAAATACAAAATGTGAACCAGGCCACTAGTGAATCCACAGCCTCTTTCTCAAAATGGTTCCGGCAATTCAACATGGATGACACCATGACGAAAATTCAACCGCTCCTAAACCCCCCATCTCAATGCCTTGATGACATGATCACCTCATGGAATGCCTGCCTTGATGCCAAAGTCAAAATATCTACCACCAAGAAAGTGGGGAGAACAAGGAGAAATGCACCGTGGTTCTCCACTGAACTCCAAACATCACTCCTCAAACTCAGAAGACTCGAAAGATCATGGCGACGATCCCGATCAGCAGAAAAACTAGCATTATACAACGAACATCTGAAAAGACACCGAGCAGACGTCTCAGCAAGAATGAAACAATTTCATGCAGAGAAACTACAACGCTCATTAAACAAGCCTCACGAGCTCTTTGCCTTAGTTAAGACCTTAGCTAAAGAGCCCTCATTTACTCAACCTAACCTCCCCGACCCCCAAGAGTATGCTGACTTACTGCGCACCAAGGCTAGCCAGTCCAACACACCTACTGCACATAATTCCCCCCCAACAACCCCACCACGTACTGCAACAACTGTCACCAATCACACCATCACGGATTCTCCGCCCCTTCGGCAAGAAACATACAGGACATCATCTCCTCCTTAAACACCACCACAGCACCGAATGACCCATGTCCGGCTTCTTGGATAAAATCTCTGCGGACTGAACTCAGCCCTTTCCTCTCCAAACTCATTGGGTTATCTTTCTCAATGGGCACATTCCCTAAAAGCCTAAAACAGACAGCGATAAGACCGCTACTAAAAAATAGCAAACTGGACCCAGCACGGATGGACTCCTACAGGCCGATATCAAGTATCCCGCTTCTGGTGAAAATCATCGAGAAGGTTGTACAACAACAACTTCACCATCATGTTGAAATAAGCGCACCCCTTGACCCTTGCCAACATGGCTTTCGGGAATCGCACGGGGTCGAAACACTCCTGACCACCTTATTCAACACACTTACCATCGGACTGGACAACATTAAACAAGGGTATGCTCTGATCTTCCTGGACATTGCAGCAGCCTTTGACACGGTGTGTCACGAAATACTTCTCTCCCGCCTCAGCGAGAAGGGCATTCAGGGAAACGCTCTAACATGGTGTGCATCATATTTGACAGATCGATGGCAACATGTACGTGCCGGCCCCTCCACTTCCGCACCTTTCCTCCAAGAAAAAGGCGTTCCCCAAGGATCGTCACTTTCAGCCCTACTCTTCAACATTTACATGCAGCCCTTATGTAATCTCATTCAATCCTTCAACATTAACTACCTGATTTACGCCGATGATGTTCTCCTTTACATGCCTTTCCTGTTAGACAAACCAGACCTGGCACCCCTTTCTACCTGTTTCGATGCGGTCACAGATTGGTTACATACGCAGAAGCTAAGAATAAATTTTAAAAAGACAGAGATCCTGTTCCTTACAAGAAATTCATCATTCAATCCACCTAGCTCCCTGAAGGTCAGAGATGCTGAACTCATAAGCAAACCATCAATTCGGTACCTTGGAGTTATCCTTGATCAACAGCTCAATATGAAGGCCCAGATAAGCAGTATGGTGAAAGCAGTGTAGAACAAAATCAGAACACTTCGCTATCTGAGACCGCTCCTGGAACCAGAAGATTTTTGGACCGTTTACCAAGCTCTTGTGACCCCGCATTTTGATTACGCTAACGCCATATTACATGGCCTTCCAAAAGCCACCATAAACCCGCTGCAACTAGCCATGAATGCAGCAGCCAGAATTCTGCAAGGGTCTTCAAGGAAGGAACATATAACACCAATACTAAAAAATCTGCACTGGCTCCCAGTTCAAAGCAGGATAACTTTTAAGGTGCTGACTATGACGTTCAAAGCCTTGAACAATTGCTCCTCTACATCAATCATAAATCTTATCCAGAAGACACCCCCTAACAGAGCGAGAAGATCAGCCGCTATAAATACTTTGATCTTACCAAGGCAGATCACTAAATGCTCACAAGCAGCCAGGGCCAGAGCTTTTTCGCTTTATGCACCTACCTTCTGGAATGCCCTACCCCCCGCTATCAGGGCTATCTCGGTTATCTCCCAATTTAGAAAGGCACTTAAACATCATCTTTTCATACAGTACTACAATGATCAGGTTCACTCTCCACAGCGAGTCACGCCCAGTGACCCACATAAACGACTCACGAGTAACGACCACGTTAGATTGAAATTGAACCCGCTGGACCCGGATCCCCCCGACAAGTAGCAACACTTTCACCCTAATATCAGCCATTACACAGATGAGCCAATAGGACGCAACTGAGTTATTTTTGAACATATGCTGTAATATACCTGTATATATATGTATATAGTTACCCTGTTATTGTACTCTGTTACAAATCCCCACGTTATATTGTAAATCCAGTGCATACCTCCTGCCCTGGACAGTTGTGTTTGATGTAAACCGCACTGATGCAGAAGAGTGCAGTATATAAGAAAGTTAAATAAATAAATAAATCCTGTATATTACCATTCACCCACACGTCCCCTCTCCCTTCACACTTAATCCCTGCATGCCCACCTACACGTATAACCCCCTTCAGAGACTATGACACTGAAAATAAACTATGCAGCTGATGAATGAAGGCACTTTCAAAGCTATCTTCCCACCCTTTCCAAAGTATACACACTTTCTAGACCTGTCCAGCACACCCACAGACAGCCACACTTACAGCCACCTCCAGCGGTAAAATGGAAAATAATTGATGCAGCTGATGAAGGATTGTGCCTAAAGGCACTTTCCTAGCTATCCTCCTCCAAATGTACACTTAGCTGCCCCAACAACAGCTCTCACAACTATACATCCACACCTGCACACATTTACAAATGATAAGTCGTAGTAGTCGTGATGCACCTCTACCCCCTAAAAACACACACATGCCACCACACCTCTATTGATTTAAACATATTTATATGCCACCTATAATCATGACTTCTATGAGGCTTACAATAAAACATATGAAATAATAACCAGCCAAAGTTAAAATAACAGACAACAAATCAATTCAATAAAAATAATATATACTAATTAAAACTGAACATTAAATGACTTCTAAAAACAAGGATTGCAGCTTCTATTGATACACATAGACATATTTTAAAAAAAGCATACCTCGCAGCTCTGCTCTCCACACAGAACTTCCCTCCCAGCCATGTACAGCATACAGATCGATTCTCAACACCTACATGCACACCTCATCTACACTGCCCCTCAAAATATGCCCCCAAACACATATGCCCAAATCTCCCACAAATAAACAACCTCCATCCAACTACCCCCTACAATCTACAAATCTTGTGGCAAGCATTGCTAAAGCCATGCCTCTGCATACTTTCCATATTTATTTATCCAAACATGAGGTGACTCAATATATATAGCAGCTAGGATTGAAACCTTGACAACTGGTGCTTTTCCTTACAATTTATTTATTCAAACTTCTTGACAGCCTTATAAGATTGCTCAAAGCAAGTTACAACAAAATTAAGCAAACATATACCTTCCCCGCATCTTGTACAGGGAAGGTAGATGGGGCAGGAAAGGGGCAGATCAGGGGTGGCGTTAAGATGGGCAGTGGGCGGTCGTCAGCACTGGACGTACAGGGCCGATTCCAATGTCGGCCCTGTATGTCCGGGACTGACGACTTGCACGGGGAACTTATGCTACCTCTGAGGTGGAATAAGTTCCTCTAGTTGGTGTGGGGCGGCGGGCCCAGGGAGCGGAAGGAGCAGGGGGGGGGGGGGGCTGAGGACATTCCCCACAGCCCGACCCCGGCCTTTAGGAGTCCAGATCATGGGTCAGGCTGTGGGGAAATCAATGCTGGAGCCGGTGGCCAGGGATCTTTAATGGAGCTGCGGTGCCATGACAACTGGATGCCATTGCGCCGTGGATCCATTGAAGAGCCCTGACTGAGCTAGCCGGGCAAAGCCTGTACGTGCAGGCTGGACAGAATCGGGGTCCCGGCCTGCACATATAGGCCTGTTCATAATGCTGATCCTGTGGGATCAGAATCGCCACTCCTTCTGTGCGTCCGGTTCCGGAGGGATGCACAGAGGGCCGGACGTGCGGGATGGAATCAGGCCCATAGTGTCTAAAATATTAAAGCATTAAAATCCTCCAAAGCTTATTCAAACACAACCACAAGATCCTAACCTAAACCTCTCTAGCCATCAGTACCTCCCCTTCTAATCAAAGTATCAAAACACACTTATTTGGCAACTTGACCCCTAGCTGTAGTAATGCAAGATGACCTCTAGGGGTCAAGAACACTATTTTGAATCCAGAATCACAATGAGCAGAAGCAACTGGGGATCGCTCCTGCTTTTTTCCTTTAGAGATCCTCTGTGTTTGTCCCATGCTTCTTTGAATTCAGTTACTGTCCTCATCTCTACCACCTCCACTGGAAGACTATTCCAAAGATCCACCACTCTTTCCGTAAAGAAATATTTCCGCATATCACTCCTGAATCTATCCCCTTTCACCCTCATCCCATGTCCCTTCGTAGCAGAGCTTGCTTTCAATGGAAAGAGACTCTCCTCCTGTGCATTTATGCCATGGAGGTATTTAAATATTTCAATCATATCACCTCTATCCCACCTTTGCTCTAAGGTGTACATATTAAGTTCCTCGAGTCTGTTCTCATATGCGTTATAATGAAGACCACTAACCATTTTAGTAGCCACCCTTTGTATGGACCCCAGCCTGTTTATATCCTTTTGAAGATGCGGTCTCCAGAATTGCACACAATACTCCAAATGAGGTCACACCAAAGACTTATACAGAGGCACTATCACCTCCTTTCTTCTGCTGGCCATTCCTCTCCTTATGCATCCAAGCATCCTTCTAGCTTTTGCCGTCACCTTTTCTACCTGTTTAGCTACTTTAGATCATCAGACACAATCACGCCTGTCTCCCACTCTTTTTTAGTGGACAAAAGTACTTCACCCCACTATATTATATTGCTCCCTTGGATTGCAGCAGCCCAAATGCATGGCCTTGCATTTTTTAACATTAAATCTCAGCTGCCAAATTCTAGACCATTCATCAAGCTTAGCTAGATCCCTCCTTATGTTATCTATTACCTTCCTCGGTGTCTACTTTATTCCAGATTTTGGTATCATCCGCAAAGAGGCAAACCTTAACCGACAGCCCTTCTACTATGTCACTAACAAAGATGTTAAAAAGAATTGGATAAAGGACAGATCCCTGGGGCACACCACTGGTAACCTCCTTCTCCTCAGAGTGAGCTCCATTTAACTGTACCCTTTGTCGCCTCCCACTCAACCAATTTCTAATCCAAGCAGTAACTTTAGGGTCCATCCCTAGGGTGCTCAGTTTGTTTATAAGTCACTTCTGAGGAACGGTGTCAAAGGCTTTACTGAAATCTAAATACACCACATCTAGGGCTCTCCCTCGGTCCAACTCCCTGGTCACCCAGTCAAAGAAATAAATCAGATTTGTCTGACAAGACCTGCCTCTGGTGAATCCATGCTGCCTCTGATCCTGTAATCCGCTGGACTCCAGAAACCTCACTATTTTCTCTTTCAGCAGCGCTTCTAATAATTTACTCGCCACCGAAGTTAAACTAACCGGCCTGTAGTTTTCAACCATATCCTTACTTGTGCTTTTGTGTAAAGTGACCACATGTGCCGCTCTCCAGTCCTTTGGCACCACTCCCGACTCCAACGAGGCATTGAAAAGGTCAGTCAGTGGAGCTGCTAGAACGTCCCCAAGTTCCCTCAGTATTCTAGGGTGTATCCCATCTGGACTCCTCAGCTGGGCTGCCTGCTTTTTCACCGGCGCCTGAGCTTGATCACTCCCAGCATTGCTTTCCGCTACTATCTGCATACGTTTTTTAACATGCCTGTTCCTTCCTCCCTTTTCCTTTCCACCCCACACCTGCTTTGCTGCTGTGATTCCCTCCCCTCTGCATCCCGCATTCCCCTCACCCTGCATACCACCTTTCCCCTTCACCATTGAGCCCACCTATTTCCCCGTGCTCGCTTGCCCCCCCCATTGTCATCCATGTTCATTGGCACACCCTAGTATTTGTTTGAAGCCCCTCAGTGTTTCTTGAATAGCAGGTTTCTTTACAGTACTCACCCCTGCGATCCTTTGGTGGTGCCACGCTGTCTCCAGTGCATTCTGGACCCCTGGTTACTGTGGGCTCTTGCCGACTGCTCCGCTGTCCCTCCAAGCTGTTGATGGGCACCACTGTGGACCGCAGTCATAGCTCTTACTCTATTCACCAACTCACAAACCCCTGTCTCTTCCTGTGTTGCCCTGCTGGATTGCAAGTCTGCATTGCTAGGGCTGAGGCTGGCCATGTATCCGCCCAACAAGCTCAGGCCTCTCCATCTGTGCCAATGTGCCTCCTTCCACACTTGGCTGCGCTTTTCTTGTCCTCCCTCCTTGTTTCTTCCACTCAGGGCTGGCCCATCCATTGTGCAGGAATTTTGCCCGCACATGGCCCCACATCTACCTGCCTGTCTTTAGAGGGAGCCGGCTCAGTTAAAATTGACCTGCCGGTGCACTAAATGCCAGGAGAGTAAAAAGGGGCATTTCCTGTCTCGTGCTAATGGGGTGGGGGGGGGGAGGGAAGGAGCGATCTGCTGGCCCTGGAACAAAACTGGGGGCTAGGACTACAACTGGGCTGATGCAGGAGGATGGGAGAATGGGATTGGAAGGGAGCGGATGCTGAGAGAGGCTGGAACTAGAAGGGAGCTGATGTTGGGGGCGAACTAGAAGGTGATGGGGCTGGTGAGAGAAAAGAAGAAGCTGGGAGAATGAGGATGGAGAGGGGAAGATATATTTTTTTGTGGAAGGGAAGAAAAATCTATGATTAGCCAGGTATTGGGAAAGTAAATGGGGATTGAGGATGGAGGGATGAAATTTGAGTGGATGAAAAAGGAATAAAGAAAGAAATGGAGGAAAGACCAAAAGGGGAAAGATCAATATATTAGAGCAGATGTAGAGAGAGAATGGAAAAATTAGAAGAGAGAAGAAAGGACAAATGGACAGCAGACAATGGAGAGTTAGCAGAAGACAAGAAAAAACTAGAAGAAAGTGACTGGAGCAATTGCGACTGAAAAATAAAATGCTCAAACAACAAAAGGTAGAACAATACTTCTTTATTTTGAATTTATTAACTGGAATATGTCAGCTCTGGAAATTGTGCATTGCTAACATCTTTGCGTTTTGTTTAGTTACAAGGAAATTAATTTATAGTTTTATTTCTCCAGTGTTGTTGTACATTCCAAGTTTGGCATTTGGGGTTCCCAGTTTAATTATTGTCTTCCTATTTCTAAATTGTGATCCTTTGTTCTATGTTTGGTGATGAATTCTGTTCATGTAGTTTCTATGTGATACTGTCGCACTTGTTCTCTTTCCCCAGTAGGAGATGTATTGGTATTCTCTTAGATGTATTGGTTTAATATTCACAGTGTTGCCTTTTTGATAGGTAGGGTTTGGTGCTTTGTGAATCCTGGTAGTGCTGTTATGATATGGTGGGTTTGCTATGGGTTCTAAATGTACTTATACAGAATAGCACCAGGTCAATTTGCAGAGTAATAAAAGTGACCAAAAAATAATGAAATTACTCCATTAGCAACAGCACTTATTAAACGGAGACATATAATTGTGGGAGTAATTTAAAAAAAATGGCTCGGGGATGTCTCAGACCAATCGGCTCAGAACATAGACACAAAGTATCTAGGAATGCCGCAATAGCACCAATGACTATCCACCGGCCCAAATCACTTATGCATCAATTTTGAATTACTTTTGAACTGCTTGTAACAGCTTATTCTAATGTGAAGATGGCATTTCCAATACGCCCACAAAATATAGCGAAACAATAGTACTTAACTTCAGATACTTCAGGGATGCGCCGCTTGGGATTCTCACCGGCCAATGATGCGCTCCCTGATGCCACTCCTACTGCTGAAAACACAGCCGCCCGAAAACACTGGGCCTGATTGGTGAGATCGTGGCCCTGCTGCCCAAATCTGTCAGGTCCTGCTCTCATTGCTGCCACTTGAATCTGCCGGCTCCCACTCCCACCGCAGTGGAAAATCTGGCATTTCTCCCTTGCTGCTCGGCCTGGGCCTCCTCCCAATCTGCTTTCCAGGCTTGACTGCCCTCTATTGCCTAGCCCTCATGGTTAACCTGCTGGTGGGGGAGGGGGGATGCTTTTTGCCAGCCCAGTCTTACTCCCTGTGACTTCCAGCTAGTCACTCTCCTCCAGCTCACGGCCGGTGGCTTCGGCACGCATGGTTTATAGCCAGTTCTTGCTACCCTGCCCTCGCCTTATGACCCCTACTGCCCTTCCCTCCTTGTTGTCTCCCACTCTGCCTGCCTGTCCCTGTGCTAGTTTTGTCCCAATACCTAGCCCTGCCAACCAGTGTTCCCCCCTCCCCCTTCCCTGTTTCAAGGTGCCCTCCCTCCTGGCAGTGACCTGGTTATGGGTCCATGCCACCATATGCTGGCTGGCTAGGCCTTGTATAAGCAGCAGCAGCAGCAGGATAGATGTCAGAAATACACTAAATGGGCCCATCCAGTCTGCCCAGTTACTGTATTCTTATTCATGCAGACAAGGATGTGTCCAGTTGCCCAATTATTCCAGACTGCTTTCATTAAAGAGATCCTTTCTATTATGGAAAATGTGAATGAAACTGGATTAGTGCATGACATGATGAAAGATTTAAAATGAAAAGAAAAACAACAAAAAAAAAAAACAACTCTAGGAAGAAGTGGCATTAGCTGACTAGATGGGTGTCTGAGCTGAGAGTTCTGTTCTTCCAGGGTTTTATTTGGTTTTATCTTCTGTCAGCAGGAGTGTGAAGTAGTCTTTGGCAATGACCATGAAGAGGAAAACCTTAGATTTAAAAGAATTTGCCTCCCTGGGCAGTAAGGCCAAGGCCCAAGAGGAGAGCAATATGGCTGACGCTGCATCACATGCAAATCCCAGATTGGATGATGTGAGCAACGACGTGCCAGGGGTGGAGGCAGTGATCCAGGGGGGATATTCACACTTGGTTCCTCGAGCAGCAAAGGAGCTTGTGGAGTTGAGAGGAGAGATTGAGGAACTGAATGCAAAGCTGCAGTAGACCTTGCAGAGCCTGAGAATGTGTGGAGGAGTGTGATGCGCATTTGGATGAGTTCACTGATAAGATGACTATGTTTGGGTGGAAAGTGATTGAGTTGGAGGAGTTCCAAGAACAGGTATTCTTAAAACGAGGATTTAGCAAACTGGCAACAGTGTAATAACTTATGTATATGTGGGATGCCCGAAAGCCTAGAGTACTCAGACGACTGAAAGACAGCAGCTGTGATCTGCCAGGTTTTAGAGCGGAAAAGAGGCAGAGAAGACGGAGGCCGATTTTAAACTGGATTATAATTTATACTCATAGCTTCTTGGAAGCCCCTAGGCGTGGCTTGCTCAGAGATATCACTATTGTGTATAGGACAACGCTATTAAGGAAAAAATAGCTTTCAAAATGAGACTGGCATGTCGGGCGATGAGGCAGAGTCTCCTTTACTATTTGTCCTAATTATTGAGCCACTAGCAGCTGGGAGGATATTCAGGTGGTGACTGTTAATTCTAGTGAGTTTAAAATTGTCCTCTTCATAGATGATGTGATTTTTACAATTAGTCAACCTATTATTTTTTTGCCTGTCCTTTAACAAGAAATTGAAGATTACAGTTAGCTGTCTGAGAACAAGATGAATACGGGAAAGTTAGAGGCCTTAATTTGATCTTAAATGCTCCTCTGGCAGCATCCCTTTATGATACATTCCCCTTTAAATGGGTAAAGATTCACTGTGATGCAGGTACCAAGGGAAGAGCAAAACCTTTATGCACCAAATTATGATCCTCTGGTGAGAAATATCCTTAGAGATCTCGATAGATGGGTGGATCTTAATGTTCCTTTTATAGAGTGCACTTCAGTTATTAAGATGAATATCTTGCCCAGGTGCCTTTTCATTTTTTTTATGTCACTGCCTACAGTGGTTCCATCTCAGGTGCTTCAAAATTGCAAAAGGTAATTTTTGATTTTATTTGCAGAAAAAGACTTCTTAGAGTGGTTTCTTAATGATTGGTAGGGGGTGGTGGTGTTCGGAGTGCCTCGTCTTTAAGCCTACTGTGAAGCTGCACAAATGCGAGCAATTATAGAGTGGCGGGAGATGGAATTAAGTAAACAGTGGGTAAGGATCGAGCGGAGGGATTAGGGCAGGTGTCCCTTGCAGGATAGGTATGAAGGGTGGAGGTGGGTAGGTTTCGGAGTTATAAGGGAAGTTTGAATACTTTATTACCACATACAATTAAGACTTGGCTGGTAGTTGGGAAAAAAGTTAGTTCCTCCCTGTTTTATATAACCAGAAATTCCCACCTGGTCTTATGTATAAGGTGTACAGCACTGCGTATGCCTTGTAGTGCTTTATAAATGTTTAATAGTAGTAGTAGTAATAGGTGTACAGAGCTGGCCCAAGGGTTTCTGCTGCCCCAGGCAGAAGCCCCCCGCCAGAGTCGAGCAATCTCCCCTCTGCGCCAAGCCACGCCCCTCTTGCTAAGACGCGCTACTGCCGATTCCAGCGGCAGGGTTGGGGGGGGGGAGTGGCTCAGCTTGGCGGCAGGCCATGTGCTTTAGCACACATGGTCTGCCACTTCTGACCCCCCTCTGACATATCTTTGGGGTTCAGAAGCGGCAGGCCAAGTGTGCTGAAGTACATGGCCTGCTGCCAAGTCTAGCCGTCCCCCCCCCTGCTGTTGGAATTGGTGGCAGCATGGCACGGCTCAGCATGGGGGGGGGGGGGTCGCAGGCCAGGTTTGCTGAAGCACATCGCCTGCCACCCACAGAGATCTGCCGCCCTAGACAGCCCCCTAGCACGCCTAGTGGACGGGCCGGCCCTGAAGGTGTATAAGTATTGATGGCATAGGAGTTTAAAATGTGTGGGTCAATTGCTGAGTGAGAATGGGGAGGTATTAACTTTTAAGACAGTGAGAAAAACAATATGGACTGGGGGTGCATGACATCTTTTATTATCAGGAATTCTGACACTATATCATAGAGATCTAGAATTATAGGGATTTGGGAGGGAGAAACGTACGCCCTTCAAAATTTAGTATAAATGATTTAATGTTATCCCAAATTTATAGGTTGTAGCCCCACAAGTGGGAATGAATTATCCACATATCAAGTAATAGGTGGAGGAGTCAGGGTTACAGTAGGAGGAGAAGTAGAATTGGGAAAAGACATTCTTGGCCACCTTGCAGTTGTCATTTTCTTTGGCTTTGACTGAGAATGGGAATAAGGTGTTATACCATATGTATTTGACTCCCCGTGAGGTTTGTGTAGATGTATTTTGAAATTGATCCATTTTGTTGGAAATCATGTGATCAAAGATGGTTTTTTTTTTCCATATATGGGGGGGTTGCCCAAAAGTGAAGAGATATTGGAGAATGCTATATGAACTTTTCAAAGAAATGACTGGCCAGGTACCAGCACAGGCTCCCAGTTCTTTTTCCTAAGTAGGGCTCCAGAGGATATGAACGCTGACTTGGAGGCTGGTGCTAATGTGTATTGTTTCTGCTAGAATGAAACTGACCGTGTTTTGGAAACAGCCAGTTCTGCCAAGTCTGGATATTAAATCAGCTGGGTTTTGTGCACCAAATGTGTGAAATTACTGCCTACAAACGAAATAGAGTGAAATATTTAAGTTTGTCTGGGCACCATATGAGTGCTGGAGACAGAAAGATTTGGACTAATTCTTACTTATTTGTGTGTTTTTCTGTGCTTGAGCCTCGCATGAGGACTACTGGAGGGAGTTGAGAAAGGGTGTGGGTACAGTTGGGTATACGAGGTATACAGATGAAATATGTTGCTGTATTTTGTATTCTAATAGACTAGGAAGTAAGTATACCCTTCCTTGCCTTGTTTTACTTCAATAAAAATTAAATTACAAAAAAAACAAAACAAAACAAAAAAAAATTACTTTTTGAAACCACTAAAGCATATCCACTTGTAGCTTTTAGAGTGGACAAACTGAGGACACAAACAATGACAAGTCATAGATTCCTGATCATCTTTTTTGTCACTCCCAACAGTTTCATAAGATTTGCCATAGCTGGTCAGACCAAAGGCCCATCCAGTCCAGCATCCTGTTTCCAACAGGTCACAAGTATCTGGCAGGATTCCTGCTGCTTGTTCTAGTGATAAGCAGTGGTTTTCCCCCCAGTCTACTTTGGTTGAAAATTTTTCAGTAAAACTCAAGACAAAGTAGGGAGGATATTTCAACAGTCAAGTATGAGCAGAGAAAACAGCTGCATATACAAAGGAAGTCCATCATCCAGCCTACAACAAACAATAGTGTTTCTGTTATGAAGAAAATCCCAGACCCACATTGTTTCCAACAGGACATAGACCCAGAAAACAAAAGGAAACTTGAACACATCTGAAGCAAGAGGTTTCTTATACATTTCAGCCCAAATAAGCCAAGTCCCAATCTGACCATCAAAACAGTCACAAATATACAACAACCCTCTCACCCCACAGACTCATATTATGCCTACATATCACACACAACATCCAATGAACACAGATTCTGGCAAAGAAGTCCAATACAATTCCCAAACTCCCTGAAAACACTTCCAAGCAATGATCCATGATTGCCCTCCCCTTTAAACGCTCCATCAATGTCAAATCATATGCACTTAACTGGGTAAGGTTAGGAGGGTCCATACTACGCCACACTACTAAAATACATGTATGTGCCAACAGACAAACTTTAACACACCAGCATCTGCTCCCCCTTCCACAATGCGGGAAAACCTGTGAAATCATCAAATAACAACTCTTCTAAGATATAAGGCAACTGCCCATCAAAAAAGAAACCACCTGCTATGAATCTTCAGGCAACCCCCCAAAAAATGACACAAGAAAGTCTCCAACTCCCAACACTTCAAACAGTGACCATCCTCTGCAATATTTAGGAGTAAAACCCACATAGGGGAGAAACAAACCCTTAAAAGAAACTTGTATTGTTCCTGAAGCACCAAATTATCAGTCAACCTGGAAATACACCCCATACAATTGATGAAACATACTACCAGCGACCAAAACTCCAAATCTTCTCTCAGTTTCAAAGCCCAATATGAAAAATCGAAATCAGGGCACTGCACATGTAGCATGTTATAATAAGTAGAAAGCTCTGGGTTATTCTCGACTTCTAAGCAAAAACAGTCCTATAACATCTCTTTGGGCTCTTCAACCACTGAGGTGGCAGCAAGCAATGACACAACTGCATGTAAGCATAGAAATACTTAGATGAAACATGGAATGTTTTCATCAGCACTTGAAAGGGCAAACGCTGTCTGTTATCATTTACTGCATCTGTCAATCGCCTGATCTCTTTGACAAAGCAATTACCTTGCACGGTGAAGAATGGTATTACTTCGGGGTTAAAGCCAAGGGCACAACAGACGGCTCACCAAGTAAACTGCAAAGGTCAAATCAGAACATGAGATTTGAGTTCCAAAAGGAGGTACTTAACATTGGCATGCAAAATGAAATAAAGCGATAGGGGATCTCACCAAAAAGTGTCTACACTTAAGGGGGTAAAATAGGTGGTACCATATAACTGATCTCCAATGTGTCAAATTGTATACTTATTAGGTATACCCAATCCCCCCCCCCCCATCTTGCTCATACATTAACATCAACAAATGAATCTGTGCCCATGAAGGGCTCCTTGGGCGAGCTTCTTGGGGCGAGTCCAGGGGCGAGGACCCGGAGCTGGGGCCCAACTCTCAGCCCTCCCATCCGGCAACCAACCTCTTCTCCACCTCTTGCCTGGCTTCCGGCCGCCCTCCCTCCTGGTAGGTCCACCGTCCCGGTCTTCTCACACTCTGCGGTAGCCCTGTGTAGTCTACTTTTATTTATTATGTCTGCTATTCCTGTGCACTGGAGCTGGCGACCAGCTCCTGCCACCCTCGCCCCGTCTGGTTCCCTCTCAAGAAACACTTTCAATCTCATTCCTTGTCTACCCTCTGCCCAGGCCCATACCCAGGGGCCTTCTCATCCTCCCGTGCTCTTGTTCCTGCACTTTGCCCTGCTAAACTGTGGTTCCCTTTGGTCTAAATCCATCCCCATTCATGATCTAGTGTTGCAGCATTCCCTTGACCTGCTTTTTCTCACAGAGACCTGGCTTAAGGATAGCGAGGAGCCTCTGCTCAACCGCTGTCTCCCCCAAGGTTATTCCACCATTTCTACCCCTCGCCATGGTAGGAATGGTGGAAGAGTTGCGGTTTTACATCACTCCTCCCTTCCTATTCAAGAGCTCTCATCCCCTGCTCTCCATTATCCAGAGTCCCTTCTGCTCCATCTCGGGTGCTCCTCTCCCCTCTATCTGCTTCTCGTTTATGCCCCCTCCTCTATCCAACCTTATCTCTGGGACTCCCTTCTCCTTACTTTATCCGAAATTTCCCTTCTCTACTCTCATGTTTTAATTTTAGGTGACGTCAATGTCCACTTTGACTGTTCCACCAGGCCTCGGGACACCTCTTTTCTCTCATTCCTTGCTGTCCTTTCCCTTCAACAGCATGTCTGTCTTCCCACGCACTCTGCTGGTCACACCCTAGATCTGATAATTTTCCCTGCTCACGCCTCTTTCCTTCCCTTTTCTCCATCTACCTTCCCTATGCCCTGGTCCAACCATTTTTGCCGCCTTTTCTCTATCCCCTACCCTACCTCCCCCAAGGCCCCCTACTGCCACTCTCCCCATGACCCGCTGCATCAGGCCTACAACCTTTCTGCAATTCCCCTCCTCTGATGCCAATTTTCCCCCGATTTCTTTACACTCCCTGCTGACCTCCAGGCCCTGACATGGAACCAGACCCTAACAGCTGCTTTAGCCAATATCGCCCCCCTCCAACCTGTTTCACATGCATGTCGTGCACACCACCATCCCTGGTATCATCCTGGTCTCTACCTCCACCATTTCTATCTTTGACGCGCTGAGCGCCTTTGGTGCAAGCACCCCTCCCTTGACTCCCTGGTTCATTACCGCCACTGTCACCATCATTACCACCTTCTCCTTCACTCTGCAAACAAACCTATTTCTCCAACCTTATTTCCTCATCCTCCAACTCCTCCCGCCAACTCTGGTCCATCCTCTGATCACTCTCTGCTGCACACTCCTCTGCCCCTCCTCCCCCTTGCCCGACCCCCTCCCTTCTTGCTGCACACTTTTCCGACAAAGTACGATCTCTGCGTCTTTTGTTCCCTGCCTGCCCTCCCTCTCTTTCTCCCATCCCCTCTGATCCTCCTTCTCTCAACCCTCTGTCCAACCCCAGAGGTCCATCCTTTCCACACCTCTGGTCTTCCTTCTGGCCTATCACTCTCCCAGAATTGTCCAAGACTCTTGCCACTATTTGCAAGACAACCTGTCACTCCGATCCTATCCCCTCGCACTGGCTAGCTGAGCCCTCTCTAGCACTTGTCCCGCTTGTTTTGTCCATTTTCAACTCCAGTCTCCACACCGGTCTTTTCCCATCCCCCTGGAAGCAGGCTCTGATTCAACCTAGCCTCAAAAAGGCCTCCCTGTTACCCCTGTGTCCCCGCCAACTGGCGCCCTATCTCTAACCTTCCTTTCCTCTCCAAACTCTTAGAAAAAATAGTTTTTGCCCAACTCTCCTCTCATCTCGATGCCACCTTAGCACTTCATTGATGCCAATCAGGTTTCCGTCCTGGCTATAGCACCAAGTCTATCCTTCTTTCTCTCCTGAACAAATTGCATAGTGCACATGATCGTGGTTCTATCTCCCTTGCAGTCTCTCTTGACTTGTCTGCCGCCTTTGATCTGGTTGATCACCATACTCTCCTCACTCGACTCCAAGATGTTGGGATTTCAGGCACTGTCCTCTGGTTTCGCTCCTTCCTCACTAACAGGTCTTTCTCAGTTCTCTCCAGGTCCACCTCCTCCCCAGTAACTCCTCTTTCCTGTGGTGTTCCTCAAGGATCTATCTTGGCCCCGCTCCTGTTTAATATTTTTTTGGCCCCTCTCACTCTTCTGGTTCAGCAGTATGGCATCTCCGCGTATTATTACGAGGATATCATCATCATTCTCCATCATACCAACTCTTCCTCCCCTGATATCAGTCCTCTTAACGCCTGTCTCACCTGTGTTGGCTCATGGATGTCTTCAAATTTTCTTCACCTCAACCTTACTAAAACCATGGCTATCTTATTCACCTTCGGTGGTCCCACTCCCTATGTTGCCCCCCTGCTTTCCTCCTACCCCATCCCTGTCGTCCCCTCCCTGTGCTATCTAGGCATCACCCTCGACTCCGCCTTGACATTCTGAGAACACATATTCTCTGTTGTCTAGCATTCTTTCCACTCCCTAAGACAAATCCGTGCTATCAGACCCCTCCTCCCTACCCCTTCCCTAACTATATTGCTTCTCTCCCTTGTTATGTCTCATTTGGACTACTGTAATGTCTCTCTGGCTGGCCTCCCCCAATACCAATTGCACAGACTCCAGCTTGTCCAAAACACAGCAGCCTATATTCTTATGCATGCCTCCCGCTCTGACCACGTCACTCCCCTCCTTATTCACCTCCACTGGCTCCCTGTGGCCTTCCGCATTCAGTATAAAATTTTCATCTTCGTCCATAATGCAATTCATACTGGTACACCTCAATATCACTCCAATCTGATCCGCCTTCACACCTCCCAGCGCTCACTCAGGTCCATACATTCAAACTGTATGTCTCTTCCCTCCCCCTCCTAGGCCCACCTGGAGTCTATCCAGTCCTCTGCCTTCTTTTTCCTCAGCCCCAGGCTCTGGAACTCACTCCCCCCAGCCCTCCACTTATAGCCCTCTTTCACCAATTTTAAAGCAAGACTGAAGACCCACCTATTCCACCTAGCTTTTGACCTCCCTCCCCCGCCCTCTTCCTCTGCCCAACCCCCCAGCAAGGTTCCTACTCCCTTTCTGTTTCAGGTCTCTTCCTCTGTGAACTCTTCTCTAAAACTATCCCTTTCCTGTTTATTTACTGGCGTTCTGTTTCTTTTCTTAGCAGCATTGGCATTTATTGTAAACCTCTTTGATGCTCACGTGTGGGCGGTATATTTAAAACTAAATAATAAAGATAAAGGCTGCTTCTAAAATAAACCTCTTAACATGGATGTGGGAAAAATGGGTGCTGGAAAAAATGAAATGGAATGAATGGTATGAAGAAAGGTGTTTGATATGAGCATGGTCTGAGTGGAAGGGGAATACATTGCAAAAAGGATCGAGCAGGAAAAATGTTTGATATACACTAGCAGGAGTATTACTGACAGAGTAATTTCTTTTAAATTTATATACAGCATTTAGCTTACACCTTTCCTGGGGGAGATCAAGGCAAGTTACATTCAGGAACAATATGCATTTCCCTGTCCCCAAAGGGCTCACAATCTAAGTTTGTACCTGAGACAATAGAGGGTTAAGTGGCTTGCCCAAGGCGTGCTAGTGGGATTTGAACGTCTGGTTTTAGGCTGTTGCCTCTAACCACTAGGCCACTTCTCCACTTTGTTAAAAAGAAGAAAGTGTTTTTGATGTTAGAACAAAGTGTTTATTGCAAGTCCAGTTCACTGTAGTATTCTACATACAGTTTGGTGGTTGTATGTTAGTTTTGCTCTTCTATGTCTCAAGTAGAAATAAAGTAAAAAAAAAATAGAATTAGTTTTTCTGTTACATTTATATAAACCAGCCTATATAGTCTGTGATCCAATCAGGCTGAATTGCTGGCAAATTTAAGCATGATCAGTTAAAATATGCACTTAAAGGCCCATCCATGCGTCGATGCCATGCAACATTATCTGGCTCCTTATAAAATTACCTCCAATGAGACCAGCAAGGGATCTACAGTATTACACATATGCAGATCTTCTTGCTAGAAAGCTTTACAAGCTGGGAGACTTTGTTATTCTTTTTACCATACCAGTCTCTACTGGATGATATAACTCATATACGAGAGATGTCCGATATTAAAGATACAGGCCAAAATTACACAAACATTTGTATTTAAAGAAATTATTCAATACATTCCACCAAAAACTGCATACTTTTGTTTATGTCTCCACATAATTGCCGTAAACATTGAGACATTTATCCCAGCATGACATTAGTTTGAACATCCCTTCACGGTACAGTTGCGTGTCAAGTTGCTTGAAGTAGTCCATAACGGTGTCTTGCAATTCCTCCTGATCTTGCGGAAGTTGAGATCGTATATCATTTCATGAACAGAACTCTTAGGAATGTCAGTCATTTCAGCAATTTCACGAACTTTAATGCGACGATCCTCCCTAATCAGACGTTCGACAATTGCGCAGTTGTCATCCGTGTGTGAAGTCCTTGGTCTGCCTCTTTTCTTTTCTGGATCATCATTCAACTCCGTTCGGCCAACTTTAAACTTGTTACACCGGATGCTGACTTCTTTTAGGCTTAAAACATTCGGGCCAAACACGCCCTCTAATCTGCGATGAATTTTGGTCTGCTTAACTCCTTCGGCTTGCAAAAATCTGATAACTCCACGCACCTCAAACTTCGAATACTCTGCGATTACACATGCCATGTTTGTTTGCTTCCCGGAAACTACTCGTAATTAGAGTGTTTAAAAAAACAACGCTACAGACTCTCCTACTACGAGTACAAGTAGTCCTGCATATGACGGCACTATTGCGCATGCGGAGCCGGTATGATTGCCACCTGTACCTTTAATATCGGACAACCCTCGTATTTTGATGTCTTGGGAGAACACCTGCTGCATAAAAGTAACATCATTAAATGCCCATTCCTGTTATATAATGTTATTATACAAGCCCAAGCCTTCTTAGGAGGTGTACGCAGTGGTACAGGGTACCGACACTTAGACAGAGAAGGTGCACAGTGCTGGAGGACATTGAACACCTTATTGCCACAGTGATCCATATTCAAAAAGCAGCTGAGTGATGACGATTTGAAACCATTTTTATTTAAGCCTGTAAATGACATAAATATGCCACTGAAATGTCTTTAACACCTTAGCATAGACTTCTGTGGTTGATATCTCCTTAAACTTATCTGTGTTCTGTAGGATCTGATAATTGCTGTGTGGATATCGGGGCTGATCCTCACGTTTTGACACCCACTTCATTTAGCATGAAAACTATGTAGAGAAATAAACATCTAAACCAAACCTCATCATCTTCTGTGTGTACCAGCCAGCACTTAGTCAAATTTATCAGCTGACCTAAATGGGGATGTCCTAATGGGGGTGATGGGAGATATGATAGAAGTCTATAAATTAACGATTCGAGTGGAATGGGTAAATGTAAATTGGTTGTTTACTCCTTAAAAAGTAGAAAGACTACAGGACACTCAATGAAGCTACAGTACAGCGTAACCCATTTAGAACTAATAAGAGAAAATAATTTTTCACTTAATGAGTAATCAAACTCTGGAATTTGTTACCGGAGGATATAGTAAAAGCTGTTAGTATAGTTGGGTTTAAAAAAGGATTGGACAAGTTCCTGGAGGAGAAATCCATAAACCATTATTAAAGATGACCAGGGAAATCCATTGCTTATCCCAGGATAAGCACTGTGGAATCTGTGTACCTTTTTGGGAACCTGACAGGCACTTGTGACCTGGATTGGTCACTGTTAGAAACAGTATACTGGGATTGATCTGACCCAGTATGGCAGTTGTTATGTTCTTATAAGACTCCCACCACTAAAGAAATGCATGTGATGTCATTAGTTTATGTATTTGCCTCCTGGGGTATGGACTTTGCAGCTGTTTGCAATGAATGTTAGTAGCTGCTGTTAAGAGCATAGGAAACGAACTCCTACATTTCTGGCAGGAGCTAGGCAACCTAAACTGTCACCACGTTTACAGTGGAAGCCCTTTAAAGATACTGGCAATGGTCCAGCAGCAGTAAACTTCTGGATGGAAGATATCACCCACAAGCTGTCGGACAACTGACCCAAAGATAAGTATTAGTATTTTTTTTATAAAGGGCCGTCAACTTGTTCTTTTGCAGACCAGGTTATCCTATATTGGTGATGCAAATTTTCATATGCTTTCTACTCTCCGCAACCGTTGCATCTTTCTGTAGGTCTTACTTAGTAAATAATACTCTCTTTCACTTATACCTCTGTGACATAAATGCACAAGAGGAGAGCTTCTTTTGATTGAAAGCAAGCTCTGCAACGAGGGGGCATAAGATAAGGGTGAAAGGGGATAGACTCAGGAGTAATATGCGGAAATATTTCTTTACAGATGGTAGATGCGTGGAATAATCTTCCAGTATAGGTAGTAGAAATGAGGACAGTATCTGAATTCGAAAAAGCATGGAACAATCCCAGATCTCTTAAGGCAAAAAGGGGACTATTGTAGTTGATATGGAGGGGCAGACTAGTCTTTTTCTACTGTCATGTTTCTATGTTTATGCAAGATCATTCCACTTTGGATATATATATATATATATATATATATATTTATTTAACAGGGTTTTTTTATACTGCTTTATTATTTCTGTAGGTCTTACTTAGTAAATAAATAATTTGGGCGTAATTTTATAATTTTGCCTATTGGTAAAAAAATGCATATATACTTTTCTTCATGGGCTGTGCTGAGTTTTCAAAGCTGATGTACAGTACCCCAAGAAAAATATGCACGTTCACGGTGGTTCCCAAACCAAACTTGAGGGACCCCCGCCAGTTGGGTTTTCAGGAGGCAATGCATACAAATATATCTCATGCATATTCATTAAAGGTAGCCTGATACCTTATAACTGGGGGTCCCTTGGAACAGGTTTGAGAAACACTGCAGTATACAATTTTTCTCTGTAAAACTGCATGTTGACGCTCCAATTTTCAAAAATATGCATGCAAGTGAAAGCCTAGTCCCCAAGAACTCTTGTGCTTGCTGCAGGTAAAATATCACATACACACTATACAGATAGTTTTATAAAGGACTTAAGCATATAGAATACAGTTTTCTGTGCTCAAGCAGGCTCTTTAAAATTGCCTGAGGTATAGACATGTAAAAGCAGGTGAAGAGAAATCTTAGCAGCTACTTCATGCAATAGATGCAGAGACATTCCTAGGGATGAAGAAAAGGAGACATAGAGGTGGGATGGGAATGTATGCTGGTTCTAACTGGCACATACACTCACATCATAACACCTGTCTCAGAACAGATGTAAATGTGTGTGCCTACTTTCCCTGGGGTCCCTTTCTAAAGACAAAAACAATGATGGCAATAGGCCTCACTCATAACTTAGATAGGATTTTCGACAATGCTGGCGAGGAGCTCGCTGTCCTGGTACATCTTGGTACCAATGACATAGGAGAATGTGGGATGAAGGTTCTGGAAGCCAAATTTAGGTTCTTAGGCAGAAAGCTGAAATCTAGAACCTCCAGAGTAGCAGTCTCAGAATACCACCTTGTTTCACACGCAGGACCCAAGATACAGGCAGAGCTCCGGAGTCCCATACAGCAGGGGATAAATTGATGGAAGGTTGGCACTATATGTTAAAGAGAGCATTGAGTCAAATAGAAATAAAAGTTCTGTAGGAAACAAAATGCACCACTGAATCCTTATGAATAGAAATTCTATGTGTGAAGAGGAAGAAAATAGTGGTAGGGACAGAACAAGTAGACAGATGATGAAATGTTATCAGAAATTAGGGAAGCTAGCAAAATTGGCAACACAATAATAATGCAGGATTTCAATTACCCCAAAACGTACTGAATAAATGTCATGTCAAGGCAACAAATGGCCAAATGTATCCGTCATGGCGAGACCCAATGAGGTGCATGTGTTGGACTTGCAGTAGATTCAGCTGAACCCCAAGCATAAGCTTGAATGGCAACCAAGTCTTCAAAAAACCTCTGACGTTTGATGTCCCGTACAGCCTCAGAGATCCCAATGACCTGCAAATTATTGTTGTAAAACCGGTTCTCAAGATTATCAATGTTCTTCTTTTGGGCCAGTCTCTTTTTAAGGGCCAAGAGCTTGGCCATGGGTGTCTGTGCACCATCCTCCACATTGGAGATTCACTGTTCTACTTGTGACAGCTTGTGATCTTGGAAGACCTCCAGAGTGTAGGTTACCTCATCTAGTTTTGTACACATATGTTTGAATGTCTCCCAGGCATGGGCCATCACCTCCGAAACCTCCTTTACCACCACCTCAGTGATCAAAGGCACAACCCAGCACTGCATTCATCATTTTGGACTTGGTGGGTCTCAACTTATCCTTCTCTTTCTGAAGTGATTTTGCCACCATTCAAGGTAAATTTTACATTCCAAAAAACTCACCACTACTATCCTGCAACTTGCCATGTGTACAAAACTATATTGGTTGGTGGACTAGCAATGGGCCCTCGAGCAGCCAAGAAGCATACAGTATCTCTATGTAGTTCACCACATCACTTGATCCTCTTTATTTTATTATTTAATGCATTTTGATTGTAGTTACATGATTTTTTAATCTTGGCAGTGATTATATTCTGTCTTTATGGTTGCTTCCATAATGTGCTCCAGATGTAAACCTCTTTGATGTTTGTTCAAAAATCAGGATAGAAAGTGAATTAAACTAAACTAAACTAATTGAAGCCAGTTGGAGATGGGGGAAGGGCAGTTGCAACAAACTGAAATTGGAAATGGCAGGGACAACGGCAGACATCCACAGCTCTGGGGGTGGATGCAGCAGCAGACTAGAAACAACCATGAGACTTTGGATGGAGAGAGAGGCAGCTTGAGTGGTAGCAGAGAATAGCAAACCACTGCATGCATGGCTTCTCTCTCTTTGGCACAACTGCCAAAATTCAAAACTTGCCACTGAGACTGGATTTGGCTGGAGACCTGATTTGTTGCTCAGTCTGCCACTACGGCAAAATGCCACCAGAGGCAACCATCTCAGGTGGCCTAATTATAGAACTGCCCCTGACCTAGTATAACTGCATTATGAATTCACTGACCTCATGATGACAAGATCACTCTCCAAAGCTGGTCACAAATATATTAAATCAGTCCAATAAAAAGTATCACCTACAACTTGTTTGTTTGACCTTTATTTCCACATATCCAAATTTACTTACACAGCAACCACAATTCCTTGATTCTAAAATACATAATTCAAAACTGAACAAATTATAAAATCACAATAACACTCAATATATAAAATATAATAAAACAGTAATAGTCAATATTATAAACATATGATAAAAACAGTAATAATATGAAAGCATACCAACATACTTATATTTTTCTGTTTAGAGTGACCTTGAAAATAAGGTAAGCTCTAATTTCAGTCACTGTGAGAAAGAAAAAAAATCTGGAGACATTTAATTATAATGGGCATGATTTTCGAAGGCCTTTACATGGGTAATTTCCCTAGTTACCCATGTAAAGGCCTTATCAGGAATTTTCGAAGGGCACCTACATGGGTAATGCCCTTCGAAAATCCCAGACATGTCTCTAACGTGTCCAGATGCTATCCGCATAGCCTTGGGGCATGTTGGGTGCGTTCTGGGGTGAAGGGGAGGGGGGCCATGGTGCTACCTGTGTAGCACCGATTTTTGATGCTACACAGTTAGCGCTCTGTGCCTTAAAGATATGCGTGGGAAAACCTTGCCTATCTTTAAGGCGCTGGGGCTAACAGTGTAGCATCGAAAATCGGTGCTACATGGGTAGCTCCTGTGGCTACCTGGCTGTGTGGTGACACCTGGATTTTCGATACTGGTGTCACATATGATCCCAGCATGGAAAATCCGGGTTAGGCGGAAGGTGAGTGGACTATGCGCTGACACAGCGCATAGCACTGCCCAACTGAAATTTGGGCCCAATATGAGTATCCATTTTTAGAAGCTAAAAAAAAGAAAAAAAAATCATAGCCCTATAACCAGGGAAACATAGTACTTAATAAACAAAATAATAAATTTCTAAACTTCTGTTTGACAAAAAATACCTAATACAGCATGTAGCAAATATACTGTATACATGAATATTTGTTGTTGTTAGTGCTGTTGAGTCAATATTAACACGGTAAACCTGTTGATAGTTGTCCTAAATTGGTTTTAGTTTTCAGTCAGGTGACTAATTGATGGAGTGACATCCATAGCTGCTGTTATTGTATCCATCCATCACAATGCAGGTCTTCCTCTTTAAGTTGACGTCAGTCTTGCCAAGCATGATGTCTTTCTCTAATGACCTCTCTCTTTACATGATGTGCCTAAAGTATGAAAGTTGAAGTCTTGTCATTTGAACCTCTAAGGAAAGTTTAGGTTTGATCTCTAATACCAATTGATTTGTTCTTTGGGCAGTCCATGGTATATCCAGTATTCTTTGCCAGGACCATAATTCAAAAGCATTGATTTTGTTTCTGCCTTTCTTCTTCACTGTCTAACTTTCACATCCATATGACGTTATTAAAAATACCATGGCTTGGACAAGTCACATCTTTATACACAGAGGTTACTACACTTGAAAATATCATCCAGGCCCTTCATAGTTGTTTTGCCAAGAGCAATACATCTCCAGATTTCTTGTCGTTTCATTATTCCAAGCAGATTAAAGTTATCTACTATTTCTATTTGTTTTCCAAAAAGGATGAGATTATTGATTTTGTCAGTTGTCAGGATCTTTGTCTTCTTCATATTATGCTGCAGGCCCATTTTAAGAGTATATTCCTTGATCTTGAGAAACAAATGTTTCAGATTGTCTTCATTTTCAGCCAGTAATGTGGTATCATTAGCATAGCAAAGATAGTTGGTAATCTTCCACCAATCTTCGCACCTTCTTGTAGCTGCTGATCTGTACTACAGTTAGCTCTAGGTTTTGTCTTTGCTGATATTGCTGACCTTTTCCATCACTAGCTTCCACAGATGTAGTCAATTTGATTTTTGTACGGTCCATTGGATGAAGTTCATGTGTACAGTGACTGCTTGTGTTGCTGGAAGAAGGTGTTTGAGATGAATAGATTGGGTCTTGTGGAATTCTATCAAGCTTTCTCCGGCTTTGTTTCTGTTGTTAAGCCCATATTTTCCAACCACTTTGCCTTCTTTGTTCCCAACTTTTGCATTCCAGTCACCTGACTATCATTATATCTTGTTTTCATGTTCTATCGATTTTAGCTTGTAGTTGTTCATAGAACTATGTTCTCTTCTGCATCTGCTGCTGGTGCACATATCTGAATGACAGTTGTGTTGATAGGCATTCCTCATAGATGAATAGAAATTAAGTTCACTGATTGCATTGTATATTACTACAGTTCTGACCTTTTTTTTAAATTATAAATGCAACACCATTTCTTCTTTGTCTTTCATTTCTTGCATAGTATATTACGTGATCATCAGATTCAAAGTGCCCAAATGAGGTGATGGGTGCAAGTAATATTTTAGGTAATTTACCAAGAGCCAATGTTTTCCTTTTTCTTTCTGACTTTATTTTCTATGTAAAGCCATATTGGCATTGTTATTCATTGTAAATCACAAACTATTTGATACGCGGTATATAAGACTAGCTAAATAGCTAAATAAATAAACCATAGGAGCACCACTTGGATGGTTTTCCTCATTGATTCTTTTGCACCTTACTGAGATATGCTATTGACCAGTCAATCATCCAGACAGAGATATGTGCACCCCAAATATGTGTAGATGTGCTGCTACTGATGAAAATGAAGGGTTTATTAAGGAATCATAAGTTAGGCTTCCCCTGGTTTTTGAAGGCATTAGTTTGTCTATTTCAGTTCGCTGACATCCAACAGATCAAGTTGTATATGTTCCATTTTGTTCTTGACCACTTCTAACTTCCCTTGGTTCATGCTGTCTAAAACATCTTTGCAGCTTCTGAGTCTCATTTCATGTACAGCTACATCAGCAGTCAGACATTCTGGGGACTTTGTTCCAACCACATCCAAAAGGGTGGCTTTATTCTGAAGAGTCTTCAATTCTTGCCAAGTAGCCTATGGAATGCCTTCCGACCTGAGGGGCCCATCTTCCAGCACTATATTGGAATTAGATTTGTTGTGACTATTCATTGGGTTTTCATGGCAAGTTACAGAAGTAGATTGCCAGGCATTTCTTCCATATAGGTAATGCCAGTGTTGCCATTATCGCAGAAATTTGAACCTCTGTCACCAATACTATCCCAGACTGCTGCTATGCAGTTCGGTGTTTTATCTTTTATCACATTCACCCACCATACACCCTGCTAGACAATTGTAAATTACAGACAACTCTTGTTTAGACAGTCAACTCATGTTTATATTGTAGATAGTTGTAGATAGCTGTAGATAGTTTCCCCAGTTGAAAACCAAGTTGTATCACCCATTCAATGTAAGTACATAACAGTTCCCTTGTTCTGCACAAAACTGTTATCTGTAAACCACACTGATTTTAAAGAGCGCTTATAAAAGCAATAAAATAAATAAATAAACAAATAAATAAAAATCTTGGTACCTCAGCTGAGTCCTTTCCATCCTGGGAGACCCTGCCAGTCATTAAGCTACTGATAGTATAGCTCTCAGCATTACCAATGCACATATACCCTTGTGGCACAACAAGCTAGAAACCAAGAATATTTACCTTTACATAATATCTCCTTAAACCATGCAGTAACTCAATCTAATATTAAACTCTACTGACAAAACAGAACACAGAAAAGAATACCACTTAAAGCTGAAAGAGACAAAGAAAGAAATCAGGATAGCTCCTTGTTATGCACTGCTTAAGGTGCACAAGCTGATTTTCCCTCTATTGGGGGGGGGGGGAGAGAAGATAGCATTCTTGGTTGTAGATAGTCCCTTTGTTGGAAACCATCTGTTTATGATAGGGAAAGAAAAACCAAAACATTGCGATGATTCCCTGCCTGTTGGTATGGGCAATGGCCTCTGGCTAAATACACCATGGGCATAGTGAAATGCCATGAGCCCTCAAGGCTGATGAGGGATAACCATTTGGAGATATTAAAGAATGCATGAGTCTAGAAAGCCAAGGGGCTCTCTTGGCTTTGGTATTGTTTACAGTAACGGGGTGTGCAAAGGAAAAGGACCTTTAATTGGTTATCTCAGGAGCAAGGGATGGCCTTTCTCACCCGCAGTTGAAGGTAGATAGAGGAAACTTACGTGGAGCAGGTGAGGGGAAGTTTGATGTTGTCAGTTGAGACTTGAAACCACAGAGAAAGAGTATGCGGGTGGGTAATGCCTGTTTTGGAAGAGCCAGCCAAGCATAAGCAGGTGGGAGCAATTGTACTATTGCTGAATCTAGAGAGTGAAGTTCAAGATTAGTTGGAGCTCAGGAAGGATAGGAGTGTTCAGGAAGGTAGCGAATACTTCATAAAAACTAGAGGGAAGAGGGGTGTAGTCCTTGAAAGCATGACCTTGAGAGTCCTGAGCTGACAAAGGGCAAACTTGTATCAGGGATGGGCAGCACAGAGGGAAGGTGGCAGGAGTTCGATATATCAGTATTTGAACACCTGGACTGATAGTGCAGGAGACTCACCACGTTGAGACAGGAAGTGAAGGAGGGCATTCGTAGGCATCATAGCCTGCTGATATGGGCACTGTATCAAGTTAAAGGGAAGTAACACAGAAGGAAAGCCTCTGAAAGACTTGTCTTCATTCCTCATGTCAAAAAACAAAAATACGCCTCACCGGACAGCATTAAATACAGTAGAAAAATTATGCACTATTCCAAATAGCCAATTCAATGCTTCAAGAAAAGCTCAAAAAACATGGCATCAGCATCACAATAAAAATTCTTTATTGAAAATATTTAAAAACATCACATGCTGCTTATAGCACAATTTTTAAAATAAAGATGGACTACATATCATATATATCAAAAACTACTCGTCCTTTAGAAAAAGGTACACTTAACTTTCATAGGTGCCACTATCCAGATGAAAAAGAATTTCTCTTCACAAACGTCTAATCCAAACACTGGACATGCCACAAAACGTCTCAGTGCTTTAAAGTGATATTTTTCATCTGGATGGTGGCACAGGTTTTAGATGTTCTACGGCCCGCTGAAGTATTTATAGTGCTGCTTTTTTTGGGGGTAGGCACCTTGTATGAATTATGAAAGAGTTTGCTGGTATGTATGGTATGGTAGATTTGGCCTTGTAGATCTTCGGTGACTTTTGTAGTTCCCAATATGCCTAGTACTGTTTGGTGGAGGAAAGCAGAAACATCAGATTGGGACCAGCATGATCAGAGAATAAAATAGTCAGACAACAAAGGTAGAAGAGAATTTTCAATTTAATGATCGCACTTGGTGCAATCTTTATATTTTATACAGTACATGGAACTGCATCTTTTTCTATTTCTCTGGTATTACATTGTATGCAGAATCTGACTTTTTGGGGTTGCAGTTTAATTGTTATCACATATGTTTATTTTTAGGTTATGGTCACTTATTCATACTTGGTGAGGGTCTGTATTCTGAGTGTGTGACCAAGACTAGGTGTACTTTTAACATGGAGTTTGTATGTAGGGATCTGTACGGTAGTAATCTGAGTTGTTCAGCTTTTCAAATAGGTGTTTGGTTGTTCCAGGGGCCATTGCAGTATTTACAGTGATGCTTTTTTTGGATGGACTCCTTTTGTGAGTTTTGGAAGTTGGTGCTGATATGGTATGGTATGGTAGATTTGCTCTATAGATCCTCAGCGAAGTTGTTGTAGGGTTTTGTATTAGTTCACAATATGCCCGGTACTGGAGAATGTTTGTTAATGAGATGATCAGAATCAGATTTTTTTTTAAAGATATTGAGTTCTGTGGGTGAATGTCCTGATTCTGCTCTGCACCCACTGTTGAGGGAGGGGCTTCTGTGGATGCAAAACATATGTTCAAAAAGAAAAAGCAAGTTTATAACGCAGTTTCTAACAATAAAATAAAAATGAGTTATAATTTAGTTTTATAAACTGTGCTGTGGTTCTCGCTCTTTCTTTTAGTTTCTTGGTATACAAACATCTTGCATTTCCTCCATATTATCTAATTAGCTTTTTGGTTTGGTTCAGTCCCTGACTGGAATTTTGAGAAAGCCCCCCCATCACACACTACGGGGGGGGGGGGGGGAGGGGGGGACGCTATGTTATCCTTCGCCTCAGGTAGCAGATTGCCTTGAGCTGCCCCTGCTAACAACCAGTTGGCATCAGTGGCCAATCCCTATCACAAGTACTTGGCAGGATCAGAAGAGCAGACCATTCCTTGTTGCTTACACCCGGAAATAATCAATGACTTTGCGAAGCTTACCTGGTTAATAATGGTTTCCTAACTACTTGTTCCATTCTGAATGATTTGATAGATCTCTATCATATCTCCTCTCAACTGTCTCTTTTCCAAGCTTTAGAGCCATAATCTCCCTACAGGGGAACTGTTCCATTCCCTTTACAATTTTTGTCACTCTTTTCTGCTTATGTTGCATCTTTTTTGAGCTGAAGGGACCAGAACTGCACATAACACTTAAGGAGTTGTACCATGGATTTATACAAAGGCATTCTGATATTCTGTTTATTTTCCATGTTGTTGTTGTTGTTGTTAAGTGCCGTCGAGTCGAAGTCGACTCATGGCGACCCTCATAAGAACATAACATAAGAACATAAGATATGCCATACTGGGTCAGACCAAGGTCCATCAAGCCCAGTATTCTGTTTCCAACAGTGGCCAATCTAGGTCATACGTACCTAGCAGTTTCCCCAAGGGACACAGGTTCCACAATGCTTGTATTGGTTCAAGCATTGATATCCTGGGTCCCTTCTTAATAATGGTTTATGGACCTTTCCTCCAGGAACTTGTCCAAACCTTTTTTAAACCCAGCTACACTAACAGCCTTTACTACATCCTCCGGTAACAAATTCCAGAGTTTGATTACACGTTGAGTGAAAAAATATTTTCTTTTATTAGTCTTAAATAGTTTACCCTGTAGCTTCATTGCATGTCCCCTAGTCTTTCTATATTCTGATAAGGTAAACAATCGATCTACGTTTACCCGTTCCACTCCGTTCATTAATTTATAGACTTCTATCATATCTCCCCTCAGCCGTCTCTTTTCCAGGTTAAAGAGCCCCAACCTTTTTAGCCTTTCTTCATAGGAGTAGCCTTCCATCCCCTTTACCATTTTGGTGGCTCTTCTCTGAACCTTTTCTAAAATTGCTATATCCTTTTTAAGATATGGCGACCAGAATTGCACACAATATTCAAGGTGCGGTCTCACCATGGAACGATATAGAGGCATTATAATATCTTTTGTTTTATTTTCCATTCCTTTCCTTATCATACCTAGCATTCTATTTGCTCTCTTGGCCGCCGCTGCACACTGGGCCGAGGGTTTTAACATGGTATCCACAAGGACGCCTAAATCTTTTTCTTGGGTGGTGGTTCCTAATGTGGAACCTTGCATCGTGTAACCATAGTTTGGGTTGTTCTTCCCTAGGTGCATAACCTTGCACTTCTCCACATTAAATTTCATCTGCCATTTTGATGCCCAGTCTTCCAATTTATCAAGATCCTCTTGCAATTTTCCACAATCCTCCTGGGTTTTAACAACTTTAAATAGTTTTGTGTCATCAGCAAATTTGATAACCTCACTCGTTATTCCACTTTCCAGGTCATTTATGAATATGTCAAAAAGCAGCGGACCCAGCACAGATCCCTGGGGTACACCACTATTCACCTTTCTCCATTGGGAAAATTGGCCATTTAGCCCTACCCTCTGCTTTCTATCTTTTAACCAGTTCCTGATCCACAGTAGTACACTGCCTCCTATCCCATGACTCTTTAGTTTTGCCAAAAGTCTCTCATGAGGGACCTTGTCAAAGGCTTTCTGAAAGTCCAGATACACAATATCAACCGACTCACCTTTGTCCACCTGTTTATTCACTCCTTCAAAAAAACATAACAGATTAGTAAGACAAGATCTTCCTTGTCTAAAGCCATGTTGGCTGTCTCCCATTAGGTCATGACTATCTATATGCTGAGTAATTTTATTCTTTATGATGGTTTCTACCATTTTTCCCGGTACTGATGTCAGGCTCACCGGTCTGTAGTTTCCCGGATCACCCCTCGAACCCTTTTTAAAAATTGGTGTTACATTGGCGATCCTCCAATCCTCAGGTATTAGAGATGATTTTAATGATAGTTCACAGATTACTGATAGCAGGTCTGCAATCTCAAATTTCAGTTCTTTCAACACCCTTGGATGTATACCATCCGGCCCAGGTGATTTGCTACTCTTCAGTTTATCTAATAGTTGTAGGACATCTTCCCGATGTATCGATATTTCCTTCAATTCTTCCACACCTTTAAATACCACTTCAGTCGTGGGTAACATCCCTACATCTTCCTCAGTAAAGACCGAAGCAAAGAATTCATTCAGTCTCTCCGCTATCGCCTTGTCGCCTCTTAGTGCTCCTTTAACCCCTTTATCATCTAATGGACCAACTGACTCTCTCACGGGTTTTTTTGCTACGAATGTACTTGAAAAGGTCTTTATTTCGCGTTTTTGCTTCCGCAGCAAGCTTCTTCTCAAATTCTCTCTTTGCCTGCCTTATCAATGCCTTGCATTTGACTTGCCAGTGCTTGTGCTGTTTCCAGGTTTCATCATTTGGCTCTTTTTTCCATTTCTTGAAAGATGCTTTTTTGGCAACAACAGCCTCTCTGACCTCAGCTTTAAACCATGCTGGCAATTTTTTGGACTTCCTTCCACTTTTCTTAAAGCGTGGAATACAGCTGGTCTGGGCTTCCAAGATAGTATTTTTCAACAACACCCAAGCTTGATGTACGTCTTTAACCTTTGCAACTGCTCCTTTTAGTTTTTTCTTAACTGTTTTCCTCATTCTATCATAGTCTCCCTTTCGAAAGTTAAAGGGTAGTACTGTGGATTTCCTTACTATCCCTCCTCCACTAATTAAATCAAAGGCGATCATGCTATGATCACTATTGCCAAGTGGCCCCAACACCCTTATCTCTTGCACTACATCTGGTGTTCCACTAAGGACTAGGTCTAATATTGCTTCCCCTCTGGTCGGTTCATGAACCAGCTGCTCCAAGAAGCAGTCATTTATTTCATCTAGGAACTTTATCTCCCTAGCATGTCCTGTTGTGACACTGACCCAGTCGATGCCGGGGTAATTGAAATCACCCATTATTATTACTGCACTGTAACTTTTGCTAGCTTCCTTGATTTCTTTGAGCATTTCATCATCCATTTGTTCATTCTGGCCAGGCGGACGATAGTACACCCCCACTGCCATCGCCTTCCCCTTTTTACATGGAATTTCAATCCATAGAGATTCTACAGCAAATTTTGTTTCTTGCAAAACTTTAATCCTTTCTGACTCAATGCCCTCTTTAACATAGAGCGCAACCCCTCCACCAATTTGATCAGCTCTATCATTTCGATATAGTTTGTACCCAGGTATCACAGTGTCCCACTGGTTGTCCTCCTTCCACCATGTCTCTGATATTCCAATCATATCTAACCTCTCGTTTAGTGCTATATATTCTAACTCTCCCATCTTGTTTTGTAGACTTCTAGCATTTGCATACAAGCATTTTAGAGACTGTATTTTATTCATATTAATTTGGCTATTGGTAGACATGGGTAATTTGGGATCTTTAAGTTCTGTCTGCTCCATACTCGAGGGCATTTGGGCTACTTTACTCTTTTTTGGAACCTCTCTGCTTTTTGTAGTATCCTTCAAGGATACATTCTTCCGAACCATGCGCTCTTGGGCGACTGTCGGCTTTCCCCTATTATCTAGTTTAAAAGCTGCTCTATCTCCTTTTTAAAGGTTAATGCCAGCAGCCTGGTTCCATCCCGGTTAAGGTGAAGCCCATCCCTTCGGAAGAGCCCCTCCTTTCCCCAGAATGTTCCCCAGTTCCTAACAAATCCGAACCCCTCATCTCTGCACCATTGTCTCATCCACGCATTGAGACTCCGGAGCTCTGCCTGCCTATTGGGTCCTGCGCGTGGAACGGGAAGCATTTCGGAGAACGCTACCCTGGAAGTTCTGGATTTCAACTTCCTACCTAAAAGCCTAAATTTAGCTTCCAGAACCTCCCTACCACATTTTCCTATGTCATTGGTACCAACATGTACCAAGACAGCAGACTCCTCCCCAGCACTATCTAAGACCTTATCTAGGTGGCGTGTGAGGTCCGCTACCTTCGCACCAGGCAGGCATGTTACCAGGCGATCCTCACGTCCACCAGCCACCCAGCTATCTACATGCCTAATGATCGAATCACCAACTATAACTGCTGTCCTAACCCTTCCCGCATGGGCACTTGGCCCTGGAGAAACCTCCTCGGTGCGAGAGGGGTTTACATCACCTGGAGGACAGGTCCTAGTTACAGGATCACTTCCTGCCACACCAGGGTGATGCTCTCCTGTCACGTGACCTCTCTCCTCCATGGCAACAGGGATGCTGCCAGACTGGAGGTGGGACTTCAGGACTATATCCCTGTAGGTCTCGTCTATGTACCTCTCTGTCTGTCTTATGTTTTCCAAGTCTGCTACTCTAGCCTCTAGAGAACGGACTCGTTCCCTGAGAGCAGAGAGCTCCTTGCACCTAGTGCACACGTAAGACCTCTCACCAGCTGGGAGAAAATCATACATGTGACACTCAATGCAAAAGACTGGAAAGCCCACATCCCGCTGCTGGACTGCTGTCTGCATCTTAGTTTTAAGTTTGTGTTTAGATCTTTAAGTTCTATATGTACTAAAGGGTGCAATGGATATTTATACCACTAAAACTGTACCTAAGAAGTTTAATATACCTTGTTCACCTGAAGCTTAATTAATTTCAGGTCCTTGGTGTATGACTGATTTGGGTAATGAGCTTCACCTGAGAGCACCTCCTGTCTTTTAAGTTGTGCAAGTACCTATAAAGCTGTGATTTTCCCAGGGGAGGGTGGGTGTGGGGAGGGAGGGAGGGATATAACACTTATTAAAAAAGGGCTGCTACACAGTACCTTGTCCTGTGCTGCTGAGGAAAACTATATTCTGATTTGATTTAAATTATAGCTCTTTGCTGCTACTAGGCTCTAACCTATTATGAAATTTAAACTACAAGCTCTCTGCTGGATTCTAAATTTAACCAGAAAGCTCTCTTCTGTGTTTTAATTTGAAACTAAAAGTACTTTGCTGATGCTAGGCCCTGAGTGACTATGAAATTTAAACTACAGCTGTCTACTGGATATGAAAGGTAACCAGAAAGTTCTCTTCTGTGTTTTTAAATTGAATCTTAAACTGTTGCTACTAGGCCCTGACTGATTTAACAAAAAAAATAGTGGGTTCACAGATTAATTAGCTTTAAAAGAAAAAAATTTCCTTTCAGAAAAATTCCCAGAAGTATATACTCACAATTTCAGATTTCTCTCCAGAAGTAACAGCCCCCCTTTCCAGTCCTTCAAGACGAGAGATAATGCTTTGGGCAGCCCTACCAAATAACCCCACTGTGGGTTTGAACCCATGACCTCTGGCTCCACAGACAGTGAAGTAACCAGTGGGCTACAGCTCTATAGCTGCTATCCTAAATTGTGTTCGGTCATCAGTCAGGTGGCTCATTGTTGACAGACTGGTACCTGTAGCTGCTGTTATTGTATTGATCCATCTCATTGCTGGCCTTCCTCTTTTGCGTTGACCTTCTATCTTGCCAAGCATAATGTCTTTCTCTAATGATCTCTCTCTTCGCATGATGTGTCCAAAGTATGAAAGTCGAAGTCTTGTCATCTGAGCTTCTAAAGAAAGCTTAGGTTTGATCTCCTCTAGTACCGACTGGTTTGTTCTTCGGGCAGTCCATGGTATACACAGTATTCGCCGCCAGCACCATAATTCAAAGACATCTATTTTCTTCCTATCTGTCTTTTTCACTGTCCAGCTTTCACATCCATATGATGTTATTGAAAATACCATGGCCTGAACAAGTCGAATCTTTGTATGGAGAGAGACATCTCTGCTCTTGAGAATCTTATCTTCCATGTATGTCCTAATAAAACCTAAGATTTTATTTATTTATTTAGCTGCATTTATATCCCACTTTTCACCGGGTCAAAGCGGTTGGGGGATACATTTAACACGAGGGTATATGAGACACATACGCTAATACTTACAGGGAACATGGGCTATGGAGGGTTAAGTGGCTTGCCCAAGACCACAAGGAGCACCTGTGGGACTAGAAACCCCAGTCCTTCCGGCCCAAGGTTGCTGTCCTCTAGTGGGATTTGAACCACCAACCTTCTGGCCTGTGGTACCTTGCCCCAACCACTAGGCCACTCCTCCGTATATATGATTAGTATGTAGCTCATACCTTTCCATGAGAAGATCAAGGCAAGTTACATTCAGGTACAATATGCATTTCCCTGTCCCAAAGGGCTCACAATCTAAGTTTGCACCTGAGGCAATGGAGGGTTAAATGGTTTGCCTAAGGCCACACAAGGAGTGTTAGTGGGATTCAAACCCTGGTCTTTCTGGCTCTAGGCTTTGCCCTAACCACTAGGCTACTCTTCCACTCCATGCCATAATGATTGAAAAATGTTTTTTCTGGATGGTGATTTCTAAAACGGAACCCGGAATTGTGTACCTATAGACTTTCCCTATATACATCACTTTGCAATTGTCCATAGTAACATTCATTTGCCCTTTAGACACTCAGTTGCCAACCTTGTGATGTCCTGCAATTCTTCCTAATCTGTTCATCTTTGAACAATATTGGGTCAGCTACAAATTTGATCAACTCAGTTATTTCCTTTTCCAATTTATTTATAAATATGCTAAAAAGCACCAGTCTTATGACAAATCTTTGGGGCACTATTCATCTTTCTTCATTCAGAAAATTGATTGTTTAGCCCTACTCTCAAGTTTCCATCTTTTAACCAGTTACTAATACACAAGAAGACATTGCCTCTTACCCCCATAACTTTAGTTTCCTCAGGAGTTTCTCATGAGGGACTTAATGAAATGCTTTATGTAAAATCCAGATACATTTCATCAAGTGTCTCATCCTCATCTGCATTTGTTAATTTAACAATTTGGTAAGGTAAGATTTCCCTGTGTTGACTCTTACCCATTAAGCCATGTCTATCTGTATGTGCAGTAATTTTTTTTTCAAAACGGCTTCTACTATTTTGTCCAGTACTGACATCAGGCCCACCGGTCTATAGTTTACTGGATCCCCTTTTAAAAATATTGACATTACATTGATCACCCTCTAATCATCAGCCACTGTAGCTGATTTTAAAGACAGGGTGCAAGTTGCTATTAATAGTCTGTGCTTTCAGTTGTGAGCTCTTTCAGATTTGGGGTGCAGAAATCTAGGCTCCAAATACCATTCTGAAGAGCTCACATTCATCAATAGGAAAGTTACCTGAGTAGCCAGAAAATGTGACAAACACACATATCCTCTGAACTCATCTCAGGTGAGACCTGTGTTCATATCTGGAGACCATATTTAGAAAAGTGCATTAATAAAAGAGAGACTTCAAAGAAGGATCACCAAACTGACGCATGGCTTGTTCAATGAGCCATACTAAGAATGACTGAAGGATCAAAGGATGTATTCTAGAACAGTAGCTCCCAGTCTGTGGATCTGTGAACATCTGGGGATTCATAGGATACAAACAAGAGAAACAGAGAGAGAGGTTGGTGGGATTGGCTGGAGAAAGAGATAGACTGGAGGAGACTGGCTGAGAGGAGGGATTGAGAAAGAGACTGGCAATGGTGGGAACCAATGTTCCCTCTAATTTTCTGTAGGCTGTGTGCGCATAAAATATCAGCTGTGTGCAGCTTTTGAAGGAAGGTTAAATTTTTGTGCGCCACATAACGACACTCGGAGTTATATACTTTAAAAATTGACGACACATCAGAATACAGTATGTACACCACATTGATTTTAATCAAATTAAATGATAATAGACGATTACTAAATGAAGCGGGAAATTTCTAGTAATTACAATCATAACTTTTACATTTTAAGACATCTGTGTTGTTTTCTATCAGAATCAGAGCTGTAATTTTTGTGCGCTCTGTTGTAAAGTATGTGCGCTCGCTCGGCGAGGTGTGTGCGCGCGCACACGCGCACAGCTTAGAGGGAACAGTGGTGGGAACAGGCTGGAGGGCGAGCGATGTTAGAACAGAAAGGGGGAGTGAGATAAAAAAGGCTGGTGGGGCAAGCTTGGCATGGAAGGAGGCATGGAAGGAGGTGTTCTGGGAAGAGTGGTAGAGATGAATTGGAAGTCCCTGAACCTTTTGGAGATTAATAAGGGGTCCACACAGCCAAAAAGGTTGTGACCCTTTGTTCTCAAAGAACGATGGAAAAGGGAATATATACAGTGGCCATTTCTTCAAAAAAGAAAATCTCTGAAACATAAAAGATCCTGGACCAGTTTTCAGTAGAATCTTCCTATAGACAATGTTCTATTTCCAACCCTGGTTTCATGTAGGCACAGAAAAGATAAAACCTTCTGCAGTGACCATTCTAGCTATCCCTGTTACCTCTAAAGTGCATGCATGCATAGTTGTGCAACATTGTTCCAGTGGCAGTGCACGCTACACGTCAGCCATGCAAAACCCAGTTACAGGAATATTGAGAGCCTGACCTGCAGCTGTTGACTGCTCTGTTGGATCTGTGCTGGTACTACAAGCAACTTTAAAACTTAAGAGGGCTACTGATCTTGTAAGGTAGGGGGAATGAGAAAGGGGTGAGCCAAAAGAAAGGGAGAAATGGATGCTCGGAATGGGGGTACAACTAAGAGACGAGTAGGGGAAAGATAAAAGACAATAGTGAGGCCAATGCTATGGAAGAAGTTGGGAGAGACAAGGGGAAGGGCTCTCCACTGCTGAAATTATAACACGAGGGGAGGCAGGCACATAACCTATCTCTGTTATTTAAATCTTCTACCATGCTCCTTGTCAAGGAATAGCATTTAGCTCACGCCTTCTCAGACATTCACGGTGAGTTACATTCACGTACAGTATGGATTCTCCTATCCCCAGAGGGCTTACAGTCTAAGTTTGTACCTAAGGCAATGGAACGGCAGTGTTATTTGAACCAGGCTTCCCTGGTTATTAGGCTACTCCTCCACTCATATTCTCCTGACATTGCATCATATTTATGTGATTGTATGTTTTATTTTGATGTTTTAAGGTATACATTACTGACATTGTGTCCAGTTATTGCTTACTTATATCCAAGTTTATCTCACCGTTCTAATCGTCAATTATAGGGTCATTTTGCTGCTACTACAATGTAAGCTGTCTATGACAGGGAGACCTGTTATACAGGGTGAATCTCTTCATCTGCTCTTCATAACGATACAAGAGCAGATGCAGAGATGGAAGTGAGAAAAGGAAGAGGCAGGAGTCTGATGCTGTGGAAGGTGGGGTAAAAGACAGGGAAGAAGAGAGTGAGAAAGGGGAAAAATAGCCAGGAAGGCAGACGCTAGACAATAGAGAAATGGAGGGTTTGTGGACTTAGGAGTATGAATGGGAAAGATGTATGGATGAGTAATGATGCGGAGATGGCGGTGGAAGGCCCGAGTACAAAGAAAATGAATCAAAGTAGCTCGTATTTGGTCAGTCTTTGGCATCTCGTCGACATACTCTCCCTAGTTTCTCTCCTTTTTCCTTCCTTCATGGTATTGGGTTCTGCTTATTATAGGCTTCATTGACAACTAGGTGTGACTTAAGTAAGACCTGGACCCTCCCAATTCCTAGAACCTTACTGAGGAAACCTTTACTATTTTGTGCAGTTTCTTTGCTGTAAATTATTCCTGCATAGCTTTTCGTAGTGCTTTTTTTATGGGATATTCTTTGGGTGCTTCTTGATGTCAAAATCCAATTTTCTGTCTCATATGGATCCCAGGATAATGATCTACTCCTAGCTATTGTTTGATACTGAAGATATAAATTTATTAATGTGAATGCCAGAAACATAGAAGATACCAACAGAGAAAGACCACCTGATCTATCTAGACTGTCTATTTGTGCTTGTTTATTCAGTCTATAGTGTTATCTCTTCCGCTACAACTAAATTCCCTTTTTGGGGGTCATTGAATTACTTTGTACATGAGCAAAAGGTATATGAACAATTTTCTTTAAGCTCACTTTTCAGGATTTTGAAAACGAAGGTAGCATGTGATTCTATTTTGAAAACCACCCCAGGAAAACTACTGGGTCTGAGCTGCCACAGTCGGCATTTAAAAATATGCCATTTTAAGTTCTGAGGCTGATTATCTGGATAGTGATGCTGCACATCACTGCTATCTGGATAATTTGGTGCACTGGCTATGGACTCACCGCAGCACTGTGGATGATGCCAAGATGGCCTGTGAGGATATTCAGCTGCACTATCCTTAGTGCCCCTGAATATCCCGGCCAGCGGTACTTAACTGAATAGCAAGTGCTGCTGTCCAAATAAATGCTTCTAAATATTCATCCGTATGTGTTTACATTCACACTCCTCCTTGGCGTGCATAAACTTTCAAGGGTAATTTACACATTTGTGCTTGACAGCAGTGTAAATTTTACCCAAGCAACCCCTGCAGTGTCATATTGTTTTTTCAATTTAGAGTTCTCTCAACTTTGCTTTTGTTATGGTAAATAGTTTTCTCTTTCTGATTTATCAACGTAAACCTTTAAAATAAATTCTCAAGAAATCCCCCCCCCGCCCCCCCAAAATTCCCCTCTTGCTGTTCCTGAGAAATATAGTGTGGAGACTTTCTCTTGCATGCAGATGTTTACCTCGCACTTTCAACACGACTTATACAAACAAAGGGGGTACTAAATCATGAACTGTTCATTAAATCATCTGCTTGACTGTTATTGTCCATACGCTGTATTCTTTGTGATGTTTTGGATTGTCTTTCATATCATAAGCAATTCACTTTTAAGAATTCTGTTTTGGCTTGTTCAGGTTCTGTCTGTGCACAATGCAACTAATTGCTCTGTTCTGTTTGCCCTAAGATGAATATCATAACATTGACAGTACAAACCTGTTGCTACATGACCCTCCTCTCACTGCTTTCTGACAGTGAGACATGACAACATATCCCTGTAAAAGGAATTGGTGATCCCAAAGCTTCCAGGGGTACGGTCCAATCACCTACCTATGACACAGCAAGTTTTCCTAAGAGCTGAAACGGGCAGGGAAAATGATTTCTCTGTAAGAGTTACTGTATAAGGTCGAAATGCTAATCCTGTGTTTGTTTAAAATCAGTGTTGCAGTGACTAGGCCTGTGGGTCATTTGCTGTTCCTTACAAATTGCAGCAGATTTCTCTATATATGCCTTATATGGAGCAAAGATATTTGATTCTATCTCAGGGTCACACATGTGGGCGAAGCTACAAAATATCTTACTTACAAAAGCCAAAATACAAAAGTCACACAAGCAAATAAGTCAATTTAAAAGTATATTTTTTGGATAGAACAAGTTATTTGTTATAATTCCCATCTGTTGCATATAGTGATTGCCAGTCGAGTACATCTCATTATGTGCAAACTAGATGCCTCTGGGTGCTGTCCCCTTTGATTATAAAAGGGTTGAGAATGATCTGCTGTGGAGACCATGATAACACATTGGCAGTGCAGCCCTGATGTTGCGTCTTCCGCATGTAGTGAAAACTGCAGAGGTGATGGTGGGTGTTTTGATACTATCTAGGGATGTGCTTCTTAGGAGATCAAGCAATTATCTGCTTCATTTCTTTTATCTTTATTCCACTTTAAATTTAAACTCGCCTGCTGTGTAAAAAAAATCCCCCTGATTCCCCCCAACTCACTGTGAACATCTTACTCCATTCGTGGTGGGGATGGTACACTTATGGGGCAAGGGGGCATGGCACCGATGGACTAAAGGCTGGCGCCAATGTTAATTTCTGCCATATGAAAATGGCACTAGGTCAGTGGTCATTTTACACTGCAGAAATTAACTCTGGCCTTAGGTTCACCAGCTGCTCTGCCAAGGCAGCAGTGATCAGAGATGCTCGAGCCCCATGAAGGTATCACCATCACCATGGGGTGAGATGCTGTGGATGAATGGGAGAGGGCCCAGGAGGGTGGTTTTGTTTCTTCTTGTGGCAGGGGCAGGAGGTGCTGTCGGCACCTGACTTTATTTGCTTTAGTTTTTCTTTCTTTTTTTTTTTAACAGTTCATTTATTTTTCATTTTAAATGAAATAAACAAAAACCAAAGTAAAAAAACATGTCTGTGCACACACCTAATACTGTCAAGAACCTCCCTGGCCCTGCATGTATTGCTGAGCCTGCAAAATTCTGCTGCCCTCAGTAGAACACAGAACGCAACTGTCTAACAGATGCTGCAGCCTGGATCTGCTGCAACACCATGCAACCCCTGTAACTCTGCAATTCTCCTAATTCTGTCATCTAGGCAAGGCCTAGTGGGCTTCCGTGGAGCTCCAAGCCTGCAGAGAAATAAAATTCAACCTTGTCAGGGGTTATAGGTGGTACCTTTTTTTTTTTAAGTGCCATCAAAGTCAGTGCTGACTCCTGGCGACCCAGCTGCCTCTGGGTTTTCTTGGCAATGTATCACTGGAAGTAGATTGCCAGGCCTTTTCTTCCGAGGCAATGGAGGGTAAAGTGACTTGCCCAAGATCACAAGAAATGCCTGTGGGAATCAAACCCTTGACCTTAATACATTTGTGTTTAACTTTATGCTTCCTTCATCAGGGTAGTGCAAAATGAGCTAAAGATGAAGTTATCTGATTATACAAGTAAGTTATCAGCTGATTATCAATGATATACAACTTTTTGGGAGGACCAAAAGCTGCTCACAAATGTATTTAGTTTATCCACTGCGAAAGTACCTTACCTTCTACTATTTGCTACCTTTGTCTCTACGTTTTTGCACAAGCTTTCCTGGAATAAATATTTGGTTTAGGGGGAAAAATAAGACGCTTGGTTTTGGTCATGTTCAGCTTCAAACAGCAGTGAGACAACCAGGCAGTGATGTCAGATAAGCAGGCAGATATATGGGCTTGGAGTGTAAGAGAAATATCTTAGATAGATCTGAGAGTCATCAGCATAAAAATGATATTGAAAGCCATAGAAGGAGATGAGAGCTCCAAGGGACTGGGTATAGAGAGAGGGCCTAGAACAAACCCTTGGGTACACCAACTAAGAGAGGGATAGCAGTAGCGGAGAAACCGCCAGAACAGACACTGATGGAGCGATGAGAGAGAGAAAAAGAGAACCAGGACAGTACAGAGCCCCTAAAACCAAGTGAGGACAATGTATCAAGGAGAAGGTGGTGGTCAACAATGTCAAAAGCAGCAGAAAGATTGAGGACTGAGTAAAGACCGTTGGATTTAGCCGGGAACAAGTCGCTGGAGACTTTAGCAGGGGCCATTTCAATAGAGTGTAAGGGACAAAAGCCAGATTCAATTGGATCGAGGAGGACTTGAGAGGAGATAAAATCAAGGCAACGATGGAGAACTGCATGTTCAAGAATTTTGGAAATGAAGGGAAGAAGGGAGTTGGGTTGATGATTGGAAGGACAAGTAGGATCATGTGACAGTCTCTTGAGGAGAAGTGTGACCAAAGCATGCTTGAAGCCTGCAGGGAAAGTTGCAGTAGAGAATGATGGGCTGAGAATGTGTGTAATGGAAGGGATGACAGAGGAGGAGATGGCATTAAGGAGATGGTTGGTGATAGGATCTGAGGAACAGGTAAGTAAGTTAAGAGGAGGAAAGAAGTGAAGTTTCTTATTTTGATAATAGCATTTTGTGATGAAATATTATTTTAAAATTAGGGGTATCCTTCCATCCCCTTTACCATTTTGGTGGCTCTTCTCTGTACCTTTTCTAATCCTGCTATATCTTTTTTAAGACCAGAATTGCACAGAATATTCAAGATGCTGTCGCACCATGGAACGATAAAGAGGCATTATAATATCCTTTGTTTTATTCTCCATTCCTTTCCTTATGATTCCTAGCATTCTATTTGCCTTCTTGGCCGCTGATGCCCACTGGGCAGAGTGTTTCAACTTGTTATCCATGATGACACTTAACTCTTTTTCCTGGGTGATGGTTCCTAATGTGGAATCTTGCATCATGTAGCCATAGTTTGGGTTGTTCTTTACAAGGTGCATAACTTTGCACTTGTCCACATTAAATTTCTTTTGCCATTTGTACGTCCAGTCTTCCAATTTATTAAGGTCCTCTTGCAGTTTTACACAATCCTCTTGGGCTTTAACAACTTTGAATAATTTTGTGTCATCTGCAAATTTGATCACCTCTCTAGTTATTCCCATTTCCAGGTCATTTATGAGTATGTTAAAAAGCAGCGTACCAAGCACAGATCTCTGGGGTACACCACTATATCAATAGTATCCATATAATTATCATAATTTAATATTAGTGTTTATGTACCTTCAATTATATTTCCTTAGGTTTTCTTCTTTAAAATGATATTGATAGCATAATATTAATTGACCCAAATCCAGATGACAGCAATTCATATTAACAAATAGCAAATTACCACTGGAAGTTGGTTTGGCTTGCATGATTATATTGGGATCTGCAGTCTTATCAGGTGGCTGTCCTAGGATAGAAATCTTATGATGACAATAAAAATCCAGCCCTGTCTTCAAAATGGAAGACAGACAGGGCTGAATTTCTCATTAGATAGAGTAAACCCTTGCTATTTGTAGGATGTCATAGATCTTTAAGTGGGTGGGATGGAGGGGCCAAAGAGCAGGAGGACAGAAGCAAGAAGGCGACTCTTGAAAACGATGTATCTTTGGATGGGACTCACTCCTTTTCCCTGCTCCTATGTCTTGAGCACACAAAAAGTAAATCTAGCCTTGAGAGTAGAGAAAATGTTTACAGTCTCCTGAACATTAACTACCATCAGACCAGAGTGTTAAGATCTGGAGATCAAGAAAACAACTGCTAAGTCTAAAGGGAAGATATTTAATAAATGTCATTCAATGACAATTTTCTCCATTAATATTCTTAGAAATGTAGTTTGGAATTTTAATTTGGCTGGTGGCCACAGAAGAAAAATAAAAAAGATAATACATTTTTTATGGAATCAGTTACAGACTGATGATTCTAAGAAATGAAGGGAATATATATTTCCAGGAATAAATTGCTGTAGTTTGAAGATGGCTTGTAAGACAAGACAAATAGCACCTTCACAGTCAGTTTTGCAATTCTTGCTGAGACCTGAGTGTGGCAGTGCAGTGTCTACCTTTCGAGGCCAAGCTACAGCCATCTACCAGCAATTTCACTGCTTTTAAAGAACCCTTCTATGGCTTCCTATAGTTGGAATATAACATACCTCTATATTTAGAGAGCTAAATGTTTTTATGGAGGAGGCAGGGAACATGGGGCATTTCTCACCCGCATTGGCAGTGTGGGGTAATGCAGGCTGTGGATAGTGGGGAAACGCAGAGGGCCTCTCCCCTGCTACCAGCAGAGGACAGTGAGGCAACTGGGGAGGGTGGATGTGGAGTACTTCCCCCTCCCCCCCAATGGCCTATGGACACACAGGAGATAAATCCAGTCCTGAAGTTGCTTTCATTTTATAATATATGCTATCATAACCCACATAGTTTTAGCTGCATTAAAAAGGTATTTTCAGGGAGTATTTAGGACAGGGGCATAAACAGTGGGCCTACTATTCAAAGTGAGTTATGTGTTTGCTGGCAAGTAGCAAGCGAATAACTCACTGATGTGTGTACTTTCAGCCTTTATTCCTATAAGATCAGGTATAGGACTGGCTAAACTGTTAAATTCTATAGAAGGGGCTGCATTGGAGAAGGACAAAGTTGGAGCCAGCATTGAATGCTTAGCGGCGAAATTCAACTGCTAAGTGAATGACTATTGTAGCAGCCAATCAGCTTAAAGCTCTAATTCTCTCACTCACCCACAGAAGGAATACTCACAGACAGGCTGGTATGCAAACACAGGATCTTTAATGTGCGCACAGGCCCAGACAGAGAACCAGCAATCTCCACAAAAATTCTGAGCCCCGAGGGGCGTCTTACAATGCCTTATATACAGTACAGGTTTAAACTCATTCTATAATCCCATTTGCCACAGGTATTTCCTGTCCACCAATCAGCAGCCCCTGGGGAAGGTACCTGGGTGACCTGTTCAAACCGGTGTGCTCTGGTCTGTTGATTTCTGGGCTAGGGGATATTGTGCTCAGACCTGGAGTGGGGGAAGGGTATCTACTGAAATCTTAATGCCTTCTCTTAGCAGGCTGATTGCTTTGTGTAAGAGCCTCATGGCTTGGGGGAAGGGTCAGGCTGATCACTTGTGTAAGAGCCTCATGGCTTGGGGGAAGGGTCAGGCTGATCACTTGTGTAAGAGCCTCATGGCTTGGGGGAATGGTCAGGCTGATCACTTGTGTAAGAGCCTCATGGCTGCCTCACTCCCCCCTTTTTAAGTGAGACCTCAACCGCTAGAGGCGGTAGAGGGCTGTACTACTGGAGGCAAGCCGCAGAGGGGTGTATTTGGGACAGGGCCAATATCTGGGGGCCGTTCTTTATCTCAGAGCCAGCTGCAGTAACTAACCCTCTTTCCCTGTACTGGGCCCAGTGGGCATGGAGAGTGGCAAAGGCATACCGGGAGTCTGTGTATATATTCACATGATGGTTAGTCCCAAGGGTTGAGGCACGGGTAAGGGCAATGAGTTCCGCCTTCTGTGCAGATGTTCCAAGGGGTAAAGGCTGAGCTTCGACTCTCTCTTCCATCGTCACCACCGCGTACCCTGCACACCTGCGGCCCTCCAACACCAGACTGCTTCCATCTACAAAGTAGGTCTCATCCGGATTGCTTAACGGCTCATCTGTCAGATCAGGGCGACTGGAGAAGACTGTATCCATCACTTCCAGGCAGTCGTGATCAGGTGGTCCTGGGCCAACAGGCAGGAATGTAGCAGGGTTTAAGGCTTGGCTGATAGTTATTTGCACTCTGGGATTTCCCCATAACATGCTCTGGTATTTCAACATCCGGGAGCTGGTGAACCAGTGACTTCCTTTTTGCTCTAGCAATGTTTGGACTGAATGTGGGACGGTGACTAGAAGGCCTTGGCCCATGGACAATTTATCAGACTCTTACACCAACAAGGCTGTTGCTGCTATTTCTCCCAGGCAAGATGGCCATCCCTTGGCCACTGAATCCAGCAGTTTAGACAGGTAGGCGACTGGTCGCGGCCAAGACCCCAGTTGTTGGGTCAAGACCCCCAAAGCTGTTCCTGCTGCTTCGTGCACATAGAGGGTGAAAGGCTTGGTGACATTCGGAAGGCCTAGGGCTGGTGATGACAGTAATGCCCTTTTCAAATGTTCGAAGGCCTCCTGTTGGTCACGACCCCATTCAAGGGGGCTCTTCTCTGGGCCCTTTGTAGACTCATAGAGGGGCTTTGCGATCTTTGCGAAGTTGGGAATCCAGATACAACAGTACCCAGTGGCCCCGAGAAAGGCACGTACTTGCTTGCGGGTTGTTGGCACTGGGATCTGGTGCACTGCTTCCTTCCTCTCGCTCCCCAACCGTCGGCTTCTTTTCGACAGATGGAATCCCAGATACTTCACTTCCAACTGGCATAACTGAGCCTTTATTTTTGGCTCCAGGTTTTCGGACTGGCAGCAAAGGAGTGTTCCATGCCGGTTGGCAGGGCCGCAGGATACCATGCTGTAGTAGCTGCACCAGATGATGATGAGTTCCTTCCACAGCTGCCCGCGGCAGCGGGTATTGTCGCACATGTACCGGGGAAGCTCCCAGCTTCATTTCAATGCATACGGGAGGGATGTTGATGGCCATTCCAGGGGGGTTTCTTTCAGCCCATACTCCAGGGGCACTGATTCCCACGTATCCCGGGTAGCCACATCAGATTTGGGCCTGTTCTCATATAACCGCCATTCTTCTTCTCGGGGGACGGACAGTACCAAAACTGTTGGGTCCAGGCTGGGTATTTCGAGCTCAGCCTGGCCGTCAGACCCAAATGAGATTTGGGCCTGGAGTTTTGCCAGAACATCCTGACCCAGCAAGGGTATGGGACATTCAGGCATATACAGGAACTGGTGAGTGATGGTCCGTCCCCCCAACTGGCACGTGTGGTTTTGCAGGAACGATCTCTGGGCCCTCTCCCCCCGTAGCTCCCACAACAGTTACTGACTGGGAGGAGATCGGGGCTACTTGTTGGGTGACCACTAAGTGTGTTGCTCTGGTATCGACCATGAATTGCATTTTCCAGTCCCCTAAATTCATGTTGACCATAGGCTCCTGGGGACCCAACAGAAACTTGGAGCCCGGTCCGGCCTAGTAGTCATCTGAGTCATAATGTTCCATAGCTGCAAGGCCTTCGAAAGCTGGAACCGGTGGAGGCGGGAAAGCATCATGCTGATCTTGCTCCCGTGTAGTTCGTACGGGTGCTCTTACACCCCTCGTGGATGGATATCTCCCTAGCCTTGTGTTACGATTTGGACAGTCATTCTTCCAATGTCCCTCCTCTTTGCAGTAGGCACATTGAGTGGGGCCTAGGGGAAACCTCGGCCCCCCATATCCGTGGCCTCATCCTCGTCCCCTATTTTCTCCTCTGGCCCAGGCTGGAACTGGTGGCCGCTCGGCTAAGGCGGCTGCTAGGAAGTCTGCCTTTTTCTTCATCCGACGCTCCGACTCTTGCTTCTGCTCCTGGTCACGATTTACATATACTTTTTGTGCCACTTCCATCAATTGTGTTGTATTCATGCCCGCAAACCCTTCCAGTTTCTGAAGCTTCTGCCGTATATCACCTTGTGCCTGTGCCACAAAGGCATTATTCACCATACGAAGATTCTCCTGGGCCGCTGGATCATAGGGGGTGTATAATCGGTATGCTTCAGCCAGATGCTCATAAAATGCTGCCGGACTTTCATCAGGAAGCTGGAGAACTTCTGCGATTTTACTGATGTTCATAGCTCATTGCCCCCCCTTCTTAAGGCCCTCAAGGAGCGCAGTCCGGAATCGAGTGAGAGCCAGTGCTCCAACAGGGTCATTCGGGTCCCAGCGGGGGTCTTCATTCGGGAAATCTGCCTCTGCCTGCTGCCGTGGATTTATAACTCCCTCACGGGCAGGATGTGTCTCCAGCCACTCGAGGGTGGCCCGTGCAATGCGCGCCCGTTCTTCTGTATTGAATAAGGTGGAAAGCAATTGTTTAGTGTCCGACCAGGTAGGCTGGTGTGTTTGCATAATACTGGTCATAAGATCTGTCAGTTCTTGGGGCTTTTCAGTATATGAGGCATAGTGGGTTTTCCAGTTCAACAGGTCCGTAGTGGAGAAAGGGACATAAATCAGGCTGGATGGTCCCACTGCCACCTTTCCAGTAGCATCAATATACGGGAGCCCCTGTACTTGTCATAGTGGCAATTGGAGATCACGCGACCGCAGGCGGCAGGCTACCGGGGTGGACGATTCAAGCTCAGCCTCTGTGCTCTCAGGGGAAGAGATGGTGGCACTGGGGGAAGTGTGAGGGGTATCTGAAGATGAGGGTCCGGAATCCGTAGAATCTTCCCTAAATCTGGCATCACCCACCCCGAGAGGAAGTCTTCCTGACCTTTCAGCTGTGGGTGGATCCTGCAGTGGTGTGGATGGGACATGGGGTTGAAGCAGAGGGAGGGGGCGTAGAGGAATATCTGGAGAGTCCCGCCCCTGGTAGATAGGGGCGGGCGTCCGTCCCTTTTGGCGATCGATGGCCACCACCATTACTCTACACTGATCCTCGTGACAGCGCTGGAACCATCTTGGTCTGAGTTGGCATATGGCCAGCCATGAATCAATATATGGAAACTGATCAGGGTGCTCTTTAGCTACAATTTGATGGACCAAAGACACGGTGGCTAGGTCAGTGGACCCCTGGGGAGGCCACAGCCTAACTAAGACTGGCCATTCCCTCTCACACAGAAAAGATAATCTAGAGGCGGAGAGGGGTACTCCGTAATCCTCTCTAAACCCAGATTTAAAATTGCGAAGCATGCACTGCAGGGGCGTTTTCACTTTTGACTTTCCCGACCCCATGCTCAAATTCTAGTTCAATGACTAAATGCAGTATACAGTGTGGATAAAATTTTCTAATCTAATCTCAATTCTGGAAAATTCAATTTACAATACAGATTTTATCTAATCTCAATTCAAGAAAAATGCAATTTACAGTACAGATCTTATCTAGTCCCAATTCAGGAAAATGCAATTTACAATACAGATCTTATCTAATCTCAATTCAGGAGGGAAAAAACCCCACAAAATTTTACAATATAGATCTTGGCAATTTACAAAATATACACTCAGATTTTATTTGGATAATAGAGTTAAAAAAAAATATAGCTAGCTATTCTTAAAATGTCCACTAGATGGAGCTCCAGGATAACTTTAACCATGAGGAATAGTAGTATGGGAAATACAGCTAATGTCCACTAGATGGAGCTCCAGAATCACTTTAAGTGTATCTCAGTGTAGCTTACACGTGGTCTTCACAAGATGGCTGCCTCCACGTGTGTTCCACTGCCCGACTTCAGCTCTGCACATCTCCAGACACCGACTCAGCTGTTCTGAACTTTTAAAAAAACAAGGGAATAGGCATCGGGTCAACTCTCTGCCACATGTGGGGAGGCTCAGCAAGGAGGGCACAACGGCGACATCTGGGCAACACTAAAACAAAAAGAAGAAGATCCCCTCGATACTCCCCCACATGCGCTGAGGTGCCTGGTCCACAACCTCACCCCAGAGCAGGTGGCTCCGGCAGCAGGAGAACCCCAGAAACAGAAGATGACCCACCAGAGAGAAAGCTGCGTCGGCAGCAAACACTTTCAAGGAAATCCGCCATTAGGAGCACGTGGGGCACTTAGAAGACAGACGATCAGCACAAGAAGAACCCCCAACGCTCCCGTCCCGATGCGCTGCCCGGCCCCGACATTCAAAACATTCAGAAAGGCCGCAGCAACCTCGGTTAGGCAAAAAAAAAGAAAGAGGAAAAGCAGCGATCGTCTGTCCTCCTTTACCCCAGGTATACTTTATTAGAGACAGCGTGTGTGGGCTCTAAATTTGCCCCGATCATCGGGAAATTGCGGTCAGTGCATTTTTCTTTAAAAAAAAAAAAAACAGCTTGGAAAACACACTTTAAGGGGGAGAGCCAGCCGGCCCGCGGCACAGAAAACCCACAAAAAGGAACAGTTTAAAGGGGCCAGCCGGCCCGCGGCTTGCAAAAATCAACGGATCCAAATAAAGGGGAAGAGCCAGCTGGCGTCCACGGACAAATTGCGGTCAGTACAAAATTTTAATAAATTTTTTTTAATAGCTTTGGCAGCGCTGCACTCTAAATACCTTTTAAGGGGCCCGAGGCGACAAAGTTAAATTTTTACTGTAGTTATTTACCGGTACTCGAAAGCGCCCCACCCCCCTATTCCAACCAGATTTACCAGATACAGATACAGACAGGACGAGCAATGGTTTCAGGGCCACTAAGACCCCTATTAGGACTGCTCGTTGCGGGTGATCGGGCCGCTACAGGTTCCCAGAAATTACCAGGACTCACAGATAGAGTACAGAACGTAGCAGTACTCACCAGAACTCTGATCAGACAGGTAGTTTGGATGCCAGTCTATCCAGCTGGTTTTCAATCGGGGATTCAGCCGCAGGGACCGACTGACCAGACAAATCAAGGTGTCCTTCCGGAGCACAAAGTGGCCCGGGGCGCCAAGGACCATTAATCTCCTGGAGGGGCCGGTCCCTGACTGGTGGAGGCCCTGATCCTGCAAAAAGCAGTAGTCTTCCCACCGTGGGTGTAATGAGAGAGGCTTTTCTTTTAATTTAATTTGGTCCCACCTGGGGTTCCAAGAAATGTAGCAGCCAATCAGCTTAAAGCTCTAATTCTCTCACTCACCCACAGAAGGAATACTCACAGACAGGCTGGTATGCAAACACAGGATCTTTAATGTGCGCACAGGCCCAGACAGAGAACCAGCAATCTCCACAAAAATTCTGAGCCCCGAGGGGCGTCTTACAATGCCTTATATACAGTACAGGTTTAAACTCATTCTATAATCCCATTTGCCACAGGTATTTCCTGTCCACCAATCAGCAGCCCCTGGGGAAGGTACCTGGGTGACCTGTTCAAACCGGTGTGCTCTGGTCTGTTGATTTCTGGGCTAGGGGATATTGTGCTCAGACCTGGAGTGGGGGAAGGGTGTCTACTGAAATCTTAATGCCTTCTCTTAGCAGGCTGATTGCTTTGTGTAAGAGCCTCATGGCTTGGGGGAAGGGTCAGGCTGATCACTTGTGTAAGAGCCTCATGGCTTGGGGGAAGGGTCAGGCTGATCACTTGTGTAAGAGCCTCATGGCTTGGGGGAAGGGTCAGGCTGATCACTTGTGTAAGAGCCTCATGGCTGCCTCACTATAGGGGTCAGTCTGAACCCCGAAGAGAGGGGATGGATGTCCAGCTTGGACATCCAACCCCTGCTATTTGCAGGGACCCAATTCCAGCACCAGAGCTCCACGCATGTACCAGGTCTTTGTGCGGGGACCTCTCGACGGGGCGGGAGGAGGCAGATACAGGGCAGAGAGTGGGCGGAGTGGAGGTGGGCCCATGACTTTGGATGCACAGGGCTGATTCAGGTCACAGCCCGGTATGCCCTGGTTTGGCGAGATAGACATGAGACTTATTCCACCTCAGAGGTGGAATAAGTCCCATACGCAGCGGGGATCGGGGCACGCAGGGCCGCTGAAAACACAGGACAGAAATGGGTAAGTTCCTACCACCCGATCCTGCCCTTGGTGGCCCTCAGCGAGGACTAGGTGGTGGGAAAAGAAGAGCAGGGGGTGTCGGGCCGTTTGGCACTCCAGCATGGTGTCCCAGTGCCATGGTGATGAGACGCCATAACAGTCGGGCTCCATGCAGGAATAGAGGGAGGGTTAGCCAGGGAGAGTGTGGCAGGCTAAGGCCTACAATAGCCTGTGAATGTATGGGAGGCCTGTAAGCTAGGCCTGAGTCCCTACCCCCACCTGAGACTAGTAGTGCTGAGAAAGACCAAAGTCAGTGAAAGTCTGAGAATCTGCCCTAAACTGCTTTAAACTGATAAGTTTATATGAATCCTTTATTAAATTCTTCCATGCTGATGATAGATATGTTCCAGTGTTCTGCATTCTCACATTCTCTGAGCTAGAAATGACCTTGCAGTAGAAATGTATCTATGTCTAAAATTGTGCCTTTGTTAGAATAGCCTGAGAAGGGGGAACAGGGTGCTAGGCCCAGAGAGGGTCCCCGATTGGATGGGTGCAGGGGGCATTGGGACCAATAGAAAGTTTGCCTGTATCAAACTGTGAAAATTGTATATAAGGAATTTGTTTCTGTTCTCCATTGCTCAGTCACTTTTGGATGCTTTCCTGTCTGAGCCTTGTGCACAATAAATTGGCTTGGAACCTGCCATTGACTCCTGGTTTTATTCATTGCGTACATTTCGCTGCTACATATTCTTGGTGCGTTGGCTGGGAATGTGCAAGTAGTGGATGGTATTCAAGTGAATATTCCACGTAATTTCGCCTCCAGGTTTGGTCCGGTTGGAACCGTGTCTGCCCGACCGCCGGGGAAACCTCAGGCGCCACCGGTCCTCTTGTATCAGAGAGGGTTCTGCCTGGCCTCGGTAGACTACTGGATCCAGCTGGCCAACACCTCCGAACCCGAGGGGAGTCCAGGATCCAACCCATGTACTGGTGTGATATCGGGAACCGGATCCGGTGAGTAGAAGTTTTCTTTACTACTCAGATAGTCAGATTTTGGGAATATGGTATGGTAAAATAAACAAAGAGAGCTTGATCACCTCTCTAGGGCGGTCCTAGTACGCTTCACATAAGGGTTAGCGAAGCAGAAGCCACCGACCCTTTGGTATGGTTAGTCAGTAAGGCCTTGGGAATTTGGGAAAAGGTTGCTAGCACGTTTGGTTGTGTGTGTATGAATGAAAGGTCTTGAAATACGGACCACGTGAGAGCAGACTCCTGAGTAGCACAGTTCCTGGCCGGGCGACCGTGCCCAGGTCGCGAAAAGGAGGAAGCGTTTGGTGTTTGTCTCCTTCATTGTTCTTTGGGCTGCATGGACCCCTTACCTGCAGCCATACTACCCACCCCTATCATCTGTTGTTGTGTACATCATTGTAATCATGGGAGGGACGGAGTCCACGCAAACTCCGTTGCAATGTATGATCAAGAATTTTAGCAAGGAATTTACCAGAGACTACGGGATTAAAATGTCTCCGTCCCGATTAGGAATGCTCTGTGAAAGGGAGTGGCCTGTGCTGGTCACTTCATGGCCCCATGAGGGCACCTTTGATATTAATATAGTTTCCCGTGCCCATCAGATTGTACGAAAAATGTTCCCTGATCAGTTCCCGTATATAGATTCCTGGTTAAGTATTTGTGAGAAACAGCCCCCTTGGATAAGGCATTGCTATGAGGAACAGTGTAAAATATTACTTGCAACTACAAGGGAGACTTGGACGCTTGAGGAAGGGAAGCTACCTGCGTATTCCGCCTCAGAGTCCCCAGATATCCTGACCCGTTTACCTCAGTATCCATATAGGCTAATTCCTACGGCTCTGGCACTCCCGGCGGAGCCTGATGCAGAAGCCCAGCGATTACCATCGCAACGGCAAAGAGAGTCCCCTCCCCCAATTGATGAAACCGAGTCTAGTCCAAGTACTTCAGGAGGGCCAGCGTCCCCTGAGGATACCGAGAGCGGAGACTCTCTCGCCCGGTCAGGGTCACCTGTTGAGGATGCCTATACCCGGCAATCATATGATTTAAGAAGTGCCACTGCAAAGAAGAAGAAAGGAGAGGGACGCCTAATGCCATTGCGTCAGGTACCTGGTTTACCTATCCTGAACGAGCAGGGCCAGATGGTGCCGGGACCAGCCAGTCTAATCTATGTACCTTTCTCCACTACTGATTTATTGAACTGGAAAACGCATTATGCATCTTATACTGAAAAGCCCCAAGATTTAACTGAATTAATGTCTAGTATAATGCAAACTCATCAGCCTATCTGGTCTGATTGCCGCCAGCTCCTGTCCACTCTCTTTACTACTGAGGAGCGAGCGCGAATTTGGCAAGCGGCTATCCGCTGGCTAGAAGAGAACCCTGTAGAAGGAGCAGATATGAATCATCCGCAAGCAGCCGCCGCAGCTTTCCCAAATGAAGATCCCGGATGGGATCCGAATGATGAAAGAGGGGCGGCGGCCCTAACTCGATTTCGCCAGGCCTTGTTGCAGGGTCTGAGGAGGGGAGGCCAGAAAGCTATGAATATCGGGAAAGCGTCAGAAGTCCTCCAGGGTCCGGATGAGAGCCCAGCGGCCTTTCATGAGCTGTTGTCTGAAGCCTATAGATTATATACTCCATATGATCCAGCAGCCCAGGAGAATCTGCGTATGGTGAACACAGCCTTTGTCAGTCAGTCCCAGGGAGATATAAAGCGAAAATTACAGAAAATGGATGGATTTGCGGGCATGAATACAGCACAGTTAATGGAAGTTGCTCAGAAAGTGTTTGTGAATCGTGAAAATGAGCGTTACAGAGAAAGTGAACGGAAAATGAAGAAGAAAGCAGATCTTCTTGCTGCAGCTTTAGTTGAACGACGTGGAGGAGGTTTTCCTAATCGAAAGACCAGAGAACGTGGAAGAGGCCATGGAAATAGCTGGCCTCCATTGGGTGCGAACCAGTGCGCCCATTGTAAAGAAGGACATTGGAAAAATGAATGCCCGCATCTTGGCTCCACCCCCAGGAGGGGAGAAGGGAGCACTTGGAGAGCAGGAGGTCGATTTCAGAGTCGAGGAGGAATAAACCGAGCACAGTTCCGGCAAGAGAGAGAAGAAGCTATTGAGGGAGTGGCAGTTGCCGAGGGCTATGATATGGCTGAAGACTAGGCCAGACCGGGCTCCAAGTTTACCCTGGGTCCCCAGGAGCCTATGGTCAGTTTGAGAATAGGGGACCAATATATGGACTTTATGGTGGATACAGGAGCAGAACATTCAGTTGTGGCAAAGCCAGTGGCCCCTTTGTCCTCTTGATCTGTCACCATTGTTGGGGCCACTGGGGCTAGGGCCACCAAGCCTTTTCTGCAGAACCGCATGTGTGAACTAGGGGGACAGAAAATAACGCACCAGTTCCTGTATATGCCTGAATGCCCTATTCCACTTTTGGGCCGAGATATGCTTGCCAAGCTCCAGGCGCAGATATCCTTTGCTGAAGGAGGAGAAATGCAAATGACTGTAAACTCAAAGCCTTCTGGATTGATGGTGCTGACTGTCCCCCGGGAAGAAGAGTGGCGGTTCTATAGTGTATCTCCGACCAAGACAGTTAGTTCCTGTATACCCACCAACCTTTCAGCTCCACCTGAAGCGTGGGCGGAGGATAATCCACCTGGCCTAGCGAAGAACATAGCCCCCATCATTGTCACCCTCAAGCCAGGAGCGGAACCAGTGCATGCGAAGCAGTATCCTCTTCCTCGACCAGCTATTGAAGGTATCCACAGCCATCTGATGAAACTGCTGAAGTATGGACTTCTTAAAAAATGCCAGTCACCTTGGAACACCCCCCTTCTCCCAGTTAAGAAACCAGGGACGGGAGATTACCGCCCAGTACAAGATCTGAGGCGAGTGAATGATGCAGTTGTAACTATACATCCAGTGGTACCGAATCCTTATAATCTCCTGGGACTGATCCCTGCTGAGGCTACTTACTTCACCGTTTTAGATTTAAAAGATGCATTCTTTTGCATACGCCTAGCCCCCACCAGTCAGCTTTTGTTCGCCTTTGAATGGCAAGATCCTACAACAGGAAGGCGGGGCCAACTCACCTGGACTCGATTACCCCAAGGATTCAAGAATTCACCTACCCTCTTCAGTGCTGCTCTAAATCAAGATCTCTCAAGCTACCCTGTGAACCCAGGAAAAAGGGTTAATAGCCACCAATTCGGAAAGTGAATGTTTACAAGCCACTAGTGATCTCTTGCATCTTCTGAATGAAGCCGGATACAAGGTCTCAAGGGCCAAGGCGCAGCTGTGCCAAACTGAAGTCAAATATCTGGATTCCAGTTGTCTAGCGGAGTCCAACGCCTGGGACCAGAACGCAAGGAGGCTCTATGCAGCATTCCTACTCCAACCACCAGGAGGCAAGTGAGAGGTTTTCTAGGGGCTGCAGGTTATTGTCGAATATGGATACCCAACTTCGCTCTGTTGGCAAAGCCATTGTATCAAGCCACCAAAGGAATGAAAAGGTCTCCATTGGAATGGGGACCTGAACAGGATGCAGCATTTCGATCTTTGAAGTCCACCTTGATGTCATCACCAGCCCTGGGTCTGCCAGCTGTTCAGAAACCTTTTCGCCTCTATGTTCATGAGTCACAAGGAAATGCTTTGGGAGTGTTGACTCAATCTCTTGGATCCTGGCAGCGACCAGTGGTCTATTTATCAAAACAATTGGATATGGTTGCAAAAGGCTGGCCCCCTTGTTTGAGAGCTGTTGCAGCCACAGCCCTCTTAGTGAGCGAAGCTGACAAGCTCACTTTAGGACAGAATCTTCGAGTCATCGTACCACACTCTGTCTTGACCCTTATGGAACACAAAGGAAACTTCTGGCTCACAAACTCACAAATGTTGAAGTATCAAAGTATGTTGTGTGAGAATCCTCGATTGCAATTGATGGTCAGTCAGGCATTGAATCCTGCTACGCTGTTACCAGTTGGTCCTGGCCCCCCTGATCATGACTGTTTGGAAATTATGGACACTGTCTTCTCAAGTCGCCCGGATCTGGCTGATGTCCCTCTGGAAAACCCTGAACAGACGTTCTTCGTGGATGGAAGTAGTCTTGTCATCAATGGACATCGTTGTGCTGGGTATGCAGTGGTGACCCTTGATCTGGTGGTTGAGTCCTCGGCTCTGGCCCCGGGGACTTCAGCACAGAAAGCTGAACTGATAGCCCTCACTAGGGCACTGATACTAGGAAAAGGGCTCCATTTAAATGTGTACACAGATTCTAAGTATGCCTTTACAACTTTGCACGCACATGGGGCCCTGTACAAAGAATGTGGGTTGATAACTTCAGGAGGCAAGTCCATTAAATATGGCCCAGAGATATTGACATTTTTAGATGCTGTGTGGGCCCCTAAGCAAGTGGCAGTCATGTACTGCCGAGGTCACCAGGCAGGAGAAGGAGAGATTACACAAGGGAATAGGTTTGCCGATGCCACTGCTCGAAAAGCAGCCACCATTGGACAAGTTCTGACCCAAGATACCTCAGTTCAGGCAGCCTTATTCCCTATGCCCCTTAGCTCATGGGCCCCCCGATATACCACGACAGAGTTAGACTATTTCTGTGAGAAGGAAGGGGGTGTTCTAACTGAAAAGGGCTGGATAGTGTTGCCACCTCTAGAGGGTGGCTCACCTCCAGGGCCCACAGTAATTCCTGACACGTTAGGTCCAGCCTTTGTCCATGCTTTTCATCAGGCCACACATTATGGGAAGACTGCGATGGAAAAAGCTCTCAAACCACATTTCTGTATTCCATTATTAGGACTCCTGTCTGCCTCAGTGGCTCAACAATGTTTAACATGTGCCAAGAACAATGCCAAGCAGGGTCCTGGTCCACCCCCAAGAGTTTAGTCGGTAGGAGTTACCCCCATGAGTAATATTCAGGTGGATTTTACTGAAATGCCACGAGCAAGTGGATATCATTACCTGTTGGTCTTAGTTTGTACCTTTTCTGGGTGGGTAGAAGCTTTCCCCACCAGAACTGAGAAAGCCAGAGAAGTCACCAAAATTCTGCTTCATAAGATTATTCCCCGATTCGGGATACCGTTGACTATAGGATCAGATAATGGGCCCTCATTTGTATCACAAGTAACTCAGCAGTTAGCACGAGCTCTACAGGTGCAGTGGAAATTGCATACTGCTTACAGACCTCAGCGTTCAGGAAAAGTAGAGCGTATGAACAGAACCCTGAAATCTCAGTTATCTAAACTTTGTCAAGAAGTTCACCTGAAGTGGCCCCAGGTTCTTCCTATAGCCCTTCTTAGGATACGCTCAGCCCCTACTAAGTCATTAGGAGTTTCCCCTTTTGAGATTCTGTATGGGCAACCCCCGCCTATTGTACAAGGAATAAAAGGAGATATGCAACAGATTGGATCTGAAATTACTAGATAAGAACTATTGGCTTTAAGTTCTGTTTTGCAGAATCTTCATACGTGGGTGCAGGATCAACTGCCCATCAATCTGACAGAACCACTGCATTCTTTCAAGCCTGGAGTCTCGGTGTGGATAAAAGAGTGGAGAAAGACACCGTTGCCACCGCATTGGAAGGGACCTTATGTTGTTATCTTATCAACTCCGACAGCAGTCAAAGTTGCCGAACTCGAACCCTGGATCCATCACAGTCGAGTAAAGCCAGCAGCCACTTCTGAACTTGGTCATTGGACTTCAGTAAATGACCCTGCAACCCCATTGCGATTCACGCTGCAACGGCAGCCACCACTGTGAAAGTCTTTAGAATCTGCAGCCCTACTCCTGTCACATGGTGTGGAAGCTGGCAGGTCTACGTACGGCAGAAGCTTGAGGATCTACAACCCTACTCCTGTCACACGGCGCGGAAGCTGACAGGTCTACGTACGGTGGAAGCTGGGAAAAGAAACTTTCAAGTTCAGAGTTCTCAACATTTCAATCCATCTATCAGAGACTGTGATGATGATTTCCTCTTATTGTTTCATTTTTGCGGTAGCCCTGGGGTCCCTTGGGACAACTTTTGCCCTACCCCCCTGTGCAGCTTGTATAACTACTACCCAAACTGGGATAAAGGTTACTCAAACTTTACTTTATCATTCTTACTACACCTGTACTGGTATAGTTAGCCGGTGCGTGTATAATGGTACAGAGCTAAATATCTGTACAAAAGGAAAGAGCAAAACTTGTTTTAGTCCTCGTCAGAACCCTTCTTATTATGTTTTAGAGTTGTGATGGAATGATGAGGATGGGGCCCTCATAAATGCCACACGTCAACTTTCTGATCCCACAAGACCCGCACTCCTATACTTTGATGCTTGTGATCTTATAAATAGAAATGACTATTACAAATGTGGGTCTTGGGAGCAAGCCTACTATTATGATGATAAATATATGTGTCCTGAAGAAGCATACGGATGGGGAAAATGTACTGGGAAATATTCCCCATCCACCTACAGTAAGCCATCTAAGGATGCATACTTCTGTCCAAAGTGGGAATGTGTGTACTATGCTACTTGGTCGGGTAGCCCTACTGGGCAAGATGGGGATAATCGTAAAGCCAATTTAGCAAGACTACCCTTGCTTGAGCCTCAGAAGTGTAAGACAGGTGCTTGTAATCCCCTACGGCTCCACATACTTGACCCTAGCCAGTGGAAGCAGGGGTTTAGATTTGGTTTACGTATAGCAGGGGGAGGCCCTGACCCTGGAACCTTTTTATATATACAGCTTAACACTAAGACCCATATTTCTTCACCTTATCGAATACATCACTCCTTTTATGAGGCTATGAAGGCCGAGTTTGAAATTCCTCACACCTCCCAGAACCTGTTCATTGAGCTAGCTGGAGCTGTAGCGTCCAGTCTTCACATTTCTGATTGTTTCTTCTGTGATGGAACTAAGATGGGAGACCAATGGCCTTGGGAGGCACAAGAATTGAACTACTCCATTCCATATAACCAAACCGATCTGCATGAAGCCACCAGTGAATGGGTCTTAGCTAACCCTATTGTTGGTAATTTATGTTTTGCTCGCACAGGACCACAGTTTACTATGCTAATTGGACAGCTGGTCTGTCTAAACCAGAAGTTTCCAAATTACATCAAACAAATACTCCCAATATAATAGCAGAAAGTGAAAAAGTGAAGTATATAGTTTGAAATCAAATTACAATAAACAATTTTTTTATAGGAAGGGTAAGGTCTCAGAACTTACAGGCTGTCAGCGGCTTCATGCTCATTGAACAACCCCATTTAGGTACATCATTGACCTACCACCATCCCTTCCATTAGTAGTTTTTTTTCCGTATTTAAACAAAATTTGAAAAAACTGTGCAGTCCATAAAACAGCTGATCAAGGCCGGCAATCTTCTTTAAGAAAAATAATGAGGCTTTTACTTAGCTTGTTCTGAGAGCTTTGATAAGTAATCGAAAAGAGGCCTGCCAAAGCCTTGGTTGTCTATAGCTGGCAAATCCCAACGCCAACTAGCGCGCTGATTATAAGCGTTTCACCCGAAAGGTTTCTTCAGGGGAATTGGTGTGAGAACGGACTGAAACAGAAAAAAGAAAGAAAAAACTTCTAAACCGAAACTTTCTTGCAATGTATTCAAACAGCTTATAAAATCCGAAGAATCCTTGTCACTCTAAAAACAAGTAAGACATACCTTTAAACAGTGGGCTACACGAGCTCAAAAGCTTGCAAAGTTCTGCTGTTGGTGTTACAAACTGAGGGGAGTGCGCATGCGGAAAAGATTTTTAAAGGGCATCTAATACATCAATCAATGGCAACCAAGATCACCTGAAGCATGCCTCCCATTCTATGCGCGCATTCAGGCCCCCTGGGGGCAGCGTGCCCAATTGATGAATCCATTGTTGTTCTGCATACAACAGCGCTCGTTCCCGTGTTCTCCCGAAGCGAGATGTCAAAACTTGCTCTATACAGAAACAGGTGAGGTCATTGAAAGTATGATGGAATTCGAGGCAGTGATCAACCATTGGCGCTTCTCGTCTGTGGCATTTTAATTTGCTTTTATGCTCGTTCATGCGAACCTTGAACAATCGAATGGTCTTACCGATGTATAGTAATCCACACGGACATCTTACTCCATACACCACATGGGTGGAATCACAGGTGGTTAAATTACAAAGTTGGTAAGTCCGCCCCCCATACTGAAATTCTGATAAGTCTTGGGTAATAATACAGATGTTGCAGGAGCCACATTTAAAGTGGCCTCTTGCTATAGGAGTTGAAATGGGAGAGATGGGGCGTAGGACCGCCGGGCTCAGTATCTCTTTGATGTTCCGAGATCTTTTCCAAACGCAACGAATTTGATAAGTTTCTAATCCTGGTATGCTATGTAAAACATTCATGTGACGTTTAATACTGTGTTTTAAATGCATACTGAAAGGAGTAAAACTAGTAACCAGATTAACTTGTCGCATTTCAGACATTGAATCCACAGTTCTATGTGATTGCAACAATAAATCCCGATTAGAATAAAGCGCTCTTTTATAGGCTCGGTCTACTATCTTATGGGGATAGCCTCGTTGATAAAAATTGTTCTTCAATGAGCGTGCTTGAGATTTAAAATCTTGTAAGTCTGAACAATTACGACGATACCTGATGAATTGAGACAGAGGCAAGCTGTCTTTCAAATGCAATGGATGACCACTATTGTAATGCAAAATAGCATTCTTATCTATAGGTTTTCGAAATATAGAGGTATTCCAACCCTCCGATGTTTTTTTCACTAAAATGTCCAGAAAGGTTATCTGATGTGTGTGAAAGGTTAAAGTAAATTTGATATTAGTATCCCTATCGTTCAGCCATGCATGAAACTGCAACAGATGTTCCTGAGTGCCATGCCATAGAACAAAAATGTCATCAATATATCTTCGCCAAAGTTTCACAGAAGCTGAATATGGAGAACTGGATAACCAATTTTGTTCAAATTGTTGCATGTATAAGTTGGCAACAGAAGGGGCACACGTCGCGCCCATAGCCACTCCAGATAGCTGCAGATCGATGGTATTTTCAAACATAAAAAAATTGTTATGTAATGCAAGAGAGGAAAGTTCTTACAAAAAATTCAGTTGTTGCTCAGAAATGTCAGTGCTTTGACGTAGCGAAGCCATTACCACTGAATGAGCCTGAGACTGGGGAATCACAGTATAAAGCGATATAACGTCAAAAGTAACCAGGATAAGATCGGGATCTGATGCCCATTGGTTGTAATTTAACAAAATTCGTAAAAAATGAGCCGAATCTTTTAAATATGATGGAATAGATGTCATTTTGGGTCTCAAATAAGAATCCAAAAATACCGATAATGGCTCCAAAAGGGAACCCCGAGTTGAAACTATTGGTCTTCCAGGGGGGTTTTGTAAACCAGAAGTTTTACAATGCCACCACTAAGAAGACGTCCTGGTGGTCGGGGGTAAACACTCCAGAACCTTCCAACCCCTCTAGTTATCTTTCCTAATCTTGCTAAGCTATGGACTAACTTGGTTTCTTATAATACCTGGCAAGCCCCAACTGGACTGTATTGGATTTGTGGAACCCGAGCATATGCCAAGCTCCCTAATAACTGGGGAGGTGCATGTGTAGTGGGGACTATACGGCCTTCTTTCTTTATTTTGCTATCTCCCACGGGGAACAATTAGGGTTTCCAGTATATAAAAGTCGGCAGAGGCGAGAGGCTTTGAAAATAGGCCAATGGGATAAATAGGATAATGAGGAATGGCCACCTGAGAGAATCATTTCATACTATGGACCCGCCACTTGGACACAGGATGGGACCTGGGGATACCGTACACCTGTGTACATGATAAATCGTATTATACGCTTACAAGCTGTTGTTGAAATAATAACAAATGAAACTAGTAAAGCTTTAACCCTTTTAGCTAAACAAAGTACACAAATACGTACAGCTATTTATCAGAATCGCTTAGCATTAGATTATTTGCTAGCAGCTGAAGGTGGAGTGTGTGGAAAACTGAATTTAACTAACTGTTGTTTGCAAATTGATAATGAAGGTCAAGTTGTAGAAGATATAGCTAATCAAATGAGGAAGCAAGCCTATGTACCAGTCCTGGCATGGCTTGAAGCTTGATGGATGGTCTGGTTCTATGTTTTCAGGGTTGGGCGGCCTGAAAACACTTGTATTCATTGTATTATTGATATTGGCTACATGCTTGTTTCTCCCATGTTTCCTACCCCTTTGCTTACGCATGATAACCTCAATTCTTGATAGCACTGTAGAACGAAAAACAGCTACGAAAGTATTAGCTATGTGGCAATATCACCCTATACCCCAACATGATGATGTGACGTGAGTATAATATGTGATTTAATTCTCACCCTTTCTCACCTTGCGGGTGAGAATAATTAAAGGGGGGAATGTGGCAGGCTAAGGCCTACAATAGCCTGTGAATGCATGGGTGGCCTGTAAGCTAGGCCTGAGTCCCTACCCCCACCTGAGACTAGTAGTGCTGAGAAAGACCAAAGTCAGTGAAAGTCTGAGAATCTGCCCTAAACTGCTTTAAACTGCTTTTTGATGTTTGTATGAATCCTTTATTAAATTCTTCCATGCTGATGATAGATATGTTCCAGTGTTCTGCATTCTCACATTCTCTGAGCTAGAAATGACCTTGCAGTAGAAAAGTATCTATGTCTAAAATTGTGCCTTTGTTAGAATAGCCTGAGAAGGGGGAACAGGGTGCTAGGCCCAGAGAGGGTCCCCGATTGGATGGGTGCAGGGGGCGTTGGGACCAATAGAAAGTTTGCCTGTATCAAACTGTGAAAATTGTATATAAGGAATTTGTTTCTGTTCTCCATTGCTCAGTCACTTTTGGATGCTTTCCTGTCTGAGCCTTGTGCACAATAAATTGGCTTGGAACCTGCCACTGACTCCTGGTTTTATTCATTGCGTACACTTCGCTGCTACAAGAGCACTGCACGTCTTGGCCCTCAGAATTGGGGCCTGTTCGGCCCATCCAAATACCCCAATTCTGCTCCCGCTGGAATGTCTAGCTCCTGCAGGTGCAGAATTGGGTGCAAAGCTGGCCCATCCATATTTTGGACATCCGAATGTCCTCTGATCGGAATCAGCGTCTATGTGTTTATAACTAGGCCTGCTAAATGAGAGGCCTAACTTTAAACAGAAAGTTACTGGTGTAGGCACCATTCAGATATGCAGGGTGGCCCCAAAAAAGTGAGAACATCTCGTAAATTAAAAGCTTAAATAGTTTACTTATTTACCTTTTTTAGCTATATAACGTCTTTATTTCGACAATTTCCGGTCGCCATCTTTTTTTTTAAAATTTGTCAATCGTTTACATCTGTCTTTTTGAATTTTTAAATAACTTATATGCTATGAGATGTTCTCACTTTTTTTGGGCCACCCTGTATATTCAGTAGAGATAGTTAAACAGATACCATCACTGATTAATATCAGGTCCTATATTTTCAAGTATATACACATAGAGGGTCTTTTACTAAAGTGTATTAGGGCTTTGCACCTACCACAGTTTCATCACTGGAAAAACTGTGCGGTAGGTTCAAAGCCTGTGCGGTAAATTCAGGGGATGCGCCCTGCATTCAGCGCATAGGACTGCCAAATACCACAGAGGCCTGTGAACCCTGCCCTGCCACCTCTACTGGTGGTACCACGAGACTAGCATGAGGTGGATCCTGGCACTATTTTGAAGACTGCTGGAGCTGGGGCAGGAATGGAGGGGAAACGCTCCTGCTCTATTCACCCCTAGACCACCAGGGATGACCCAGTTGTAAGCTGGTTAAGTTATGGGGGGGCGGGGAGAGGAAAGGTGTGTTAGGAGAGAGGAGCTTGTAAACCCCGCTTTTGGTGGGCCTCTTTGCAGGGCCTCCATGGCTAGAAAGCTTTCCTGTCATGGTGGTCCTCAAAGTGGTACCGATAGGGGGAGGGGAATATCAGGAGAGTGGAAGGTTACCCATAGAGGGAACGCATTGGGGAGTATGATCCCGGGGGGGGGGGGGGGAGATCATCTGGGGAGGCCTGATCGGTAGCTGGGCATTGGATGAGGCCATACTACTGCAAAGGTGGTGGCATGGCTGCACCTACCGCCGATTCCACCCACCTTCAGCGAGTGCAGACAGCGCAGTTTTTTTAAACTGCGCTGTCTGCACTTGCTCCATGGTAATGGATACTGTGGGGATTTTGCACATGTTAAACCCACAGTAACCGCTTATCGCAGCTTAGTAAAAGACCACCTATAGTTTTGGACCTGTAAAACTCTTAATTGAAATTTCCACTTACTTTTTCTTTAAAATTGTCCACAAACTTAAAATATACCTTTAGTATACTAACACAGAACACAAAATCATAAAAAAAATAATGTGTTTCTTTGCTGAGCCTAGACTGATACTGACCTGATTTACATACCATAAAAGCTGAATATCAGTAATAAACTGGGTATGGTTCCAGATACAAGAATCAATAAGTACTTGGTCCATATGGCTATTTAAACTTTTAATTCCTTGTTAAAATATTTACAGTTCTTGTTATATTACAATACTTCATAAATAAAAGTGTTCTCAGGAAAGCTGGAAATACTATATAAGACATTGGGAAACATCAGAGGCAAGAATATTAGCAGAGGCATCCCGCATGGAGTCGATTCCAGCTTACTTACCCCACTATATGCTGGCAAAACAGAGCATGTGAGATGGATGTTAGAGAAAATAAGCAGATACTCACAAGTTCTGCAAAAGATCAGAATTTGGGGATTGCAATAAAAAAATTTTAGCTTTTAAACCAAATCAGATCATCAGTCTGTTTAAACAAAGTATTTCTAAATCAAAGATCACTTGTGCTTTAGGGAAAAGGAGGAGGAGAGCGAGACTCTAAGGTTAGGTCTTCAGGAACACATTCAGCTATTTCTGTTTTTGCTCTAATGGGGGAAAGAAAGAATGAAAAAGAGAAATGATAAAAGCGGGTGGCACCTTATAGACTAATCAATTTATTGAGGCATGAGCTTTTGAGGATAAAAGTTCACTTGGCAGATATAGTTGACAAAGTGGACTCTTGTCCTCAAAGCTCAATAAATTGGTTTATATCACCTGCCTCTGTTATTTTTGCTACTCCAGACTAACATAGCTGCCTCTCAGAAAATGAAAGAGAGATACAGATATAGGGGTATGTTTACAAAGCAACGGTAGTAGCCTCTGTGCGATATCGGAGCCGCGGCCCCAGTGGGGGCCGCTACAGCTGCTTTGTAAACATACCCCATACTGTCATGTTGTAAAAGCCTTAAGGCTGTTATTCTGTGGTGAGGTATCTGGTTAACTTACACCAGATATTGTGCAGATTTATCTAGCAAAATGTATTCATAAATCTTGATAAAACCCAGTTACTTTCAATATATAAAGGGACATGTTTACTAAACCGTACTACAGGATAGCGTGGGATTCAAGCACCAAGTGCACCACACGGACATTTAACACTAACCGGTTAGCATGTTAGTGAGTGGGGACAGAGTGGGTTGGAGGCGGAACGTGGACGGCACGTCGTGATTACCGGGGGCTTATGGGCATGTGCTGTGACTGTTGCTGTTAACGTGGATAAACCTAACTCCACCTCAATGGGTGGTATTGTGTGCCTGTAGAACCGGTTAGCATGTGCTGGGCCACTATAATTCACCGTTAGCATGGGGACAGAGACACTCTCCCACAAACATTAGTGATGGCCTCCACACTGATACCATGCCGCAATTGCATGGTACCAGTGCCTGCTTTTGTAAACATGCTCTAAAACGACCCTACATGGCCATGTTCTGCATAAGTCTTCTTCAGAGGTAAAATAACTTTAAATCTGTGATTCAAAACATAAAAAATAATCAACATAATATTATTTAAATTGTATCATTTGCAATAAAGAGAGCTGTAAAAAAACCCTCTTTTCCTCACTCCTATGAGTGATATAGAAAAATCTTAGTCACTTGTACTTAAAATCAATTGTGAAGACAAAAAATCTATAATTTATATGGGAAGCCTCACAGGCATAGCATAGAAATATATCTCACCATAGGTAATCATCTTTATTTCAAAATCATATGCTTCCAGTTCGATGGGTGTTAATTTCTCATCATCTTAAAGATTTTCCCGTAGTTTGGCTTTCAATACGATAGGAAAGGGAAAATCTTTAAGATGATGAGAAATTAACACCCATCGAACTGGAAGCATATGATTTTGAAATAAAGAAGATTACCTATGGTGAGATATATTTCTATGATATGGGTGGTCAAAATGCAAAATCAAAATATATGTTAAATAATGACTATACAGAAAATAAAAATTAATAACCCATAAAATAATTAATTACTGTAGTGCCCTTATGGGTTATTAATTTTTATTTTCTGTATAGTCATTATTTAACATATATTTTGATTTTGCATTTTGACCACCCAAATATATTTTATTTGATATAGATTGCTGATGATTCTATGCTGATCTTAACTTATGAAGTTATTCAATGAATCAATGGAAAAAACCCCAATATTAATGTGTTGTATATTTTATTGCATTCAATTATTTTTTATATTTCAATCATGATAAATCAGTATTCAGTTGCTTTATGATTATTAATTATTACAAAATTAGTTCATCATTTTTTTTATATTTTTGTTTACTTCTTATCTTTAACTATGCTGTGTTAACTTACTGGATTTATGCATTTGATGTAATTATATGAAATTTTGTTTATTTGTATCATATTGTAAAACACTAATCTAAGACACAAACACGTGCTTTTATTTGTCACCCAATTCCGACTTTCTGTTTGCATGGGGGCTGTCCCCATATAAATAGGAAGTCAGCATCAGGCGTCGGTGGGGGAGGAGGCAAACAGCTCCGTAGTGCCAAAGTTTTAAGGTGAGCCCATTGTCGCTGCTGCAGGTCCCGGAGAAGGGCAGCAGTGGTGGTAATGGGGGCTGGAGAGGGGGACACAAGGGATGAGGTTCACCTAGGGTGCCTTTATTTATTTATCTATTTAACTAGGCTCATATACCGCTTTTCTACAGGACAAAGTGGTGTACATTCAGCTACTGTTTATATATTTCCCTTGTCACCAGTCTGTTTTTGTACCTGAGGCAATGGAGGGTTAAGTGGCTTGCCCAAGGCCACAAGGAGCACCTATGGGACTAGAAACCCCAGTCCTTCCGGCCCAAGGTTGCTGTCCTTTAGCCTTATCTCCCTGCACTGGCTCTGGACATACCTATTGCAAAGTCAGGTACAAGTACACACCTAATTGTATCCTTCACCAACACCTGTCCGGCTATTTATTTATTTATTTAGCTGCATTTATATCCCGCTTTTCACCGGGTCAAAGCGGTTGAGGGATACATTTAACATGAGGGGATATGAGACACATACACTAATACTTACAGGGAACATGGGCAATGGAGGGTTAAGTGGCTTGCCCAAGACCACAAGGAGCACCTGTGGGACTAGAAACCCCAATCCTTCTGGCCCAAGGTTGCTGTCCTCTAGTGGGATTTGAACCACCGACCTTCCGGCCTGTAGTACCTTGCCCCAACCACTAGGCCACTCCTCCACTAGGCTAATACATCCCTCCCTCTCTGGCCAGGGACTGTTCTAGTTCCTCTGTTCTCACTTCATGGTTTTCCTTTACAAATCCATTCCTTCCCTTATTTCCAAAACTCCAGGCACAAGGCAACCAACACCCCTCTTAGACCTATCTGATGGCATCTGCACCATGATCAGGGCTGTACTAAGGGCTGTGCGAGTGGTGTGGCCGCACAGGGCACAAGTACAAAAAAAGGCACCGATATCATCACTGGCTTCCAGGAGGCTCAAAAAATAGTGAGCTACTGCACATGGCTAGAGTGGAGGGGAGCACCAGATTTGTTAGTCACATAGGGTGCATTTCTAGCCTGGAACAGTCCTGACCATGTTGGATACTTCCTTCACCTTGGGTGAAATGCCTCCTTCCTGGAAACATGCCACCATCATTCCCCAACTCAAAGTACCAATTTAGACTGTACTCTAATTACAGACACATTTCCAACCTACCCTTCCTCTCCAAGCTTACAGAGAAAGTTATCCTTACTCAGCTGATACAACATAGTGAAGCTCCCAATGCCCTCTACCTCAAGCAATCCATGTTCCACATAGGGCATAGCACCAAGACCATCCTTACAGCTATACCCCACTCTATTCTAATCTAGATCAAGGTGAAGCCATCCTCTTGGTTACCCTCAATCTTATTGCTGCTTTTGATCTTGTGGAGCACCCTGTACTATTATTTATTTATTTATACAGATTTGTATGCCACCTTTTCCTTCAATCAAGGTGGTCATGTCACATAACAACTGGAGGGTTACATTTAACATTAGGGTACGTGTAAACATTTAGACAGTACAGTTACTTAACAGCATTTAGACAGTACAATTGAGGTAACATTTAACATGAAGGTATTTAATAGTATGATAGACTTTTGTGTATGGATAGGATGGGTGTGTATTTAGTTGGTGGAGGTAGTAGCATTTCTGTTTGGGTAGGGGATGTTGCCTGAATGCTCATAGGTTTCTATAAATAAGAATGTTTTGAGTTCTTTGCGGAAGTCTGTGAGGTCATCTAACGCCCTCAGGCTCGTTGGGAGGGAGTTCCATAGTGTGGATGCCAGTAGTGACGGTGCTCTTTTTGATGTTGTTTGTTTGGTTTTGGGATAGTCTGCAGGTGTGCCGATCATGTTCTCGTTATTGGTTCTTCTTGGTCTATTGCTGATGTCCCTTGTTATAGCATTTTGGAGTACATCTGCTGAGAGATGGTGAATGATTTTGAAGATGATCATGATTGTTTTGTATTTCGCTCTTGCCACCATTGGGAGTCAGTGTAGTTGTTGTAGGACGGGAGTGATGTTCTCAGTCCTTGGAGTGTCTGTGATGATGCGTGCTGTGGTGTTTTGTACCATGTGTAGTGGGTGGAGTGTCTGCTGAGGAAGGCCTTGATATAGTGAGTTCCCATAATCAAACAGTGGTGTGATGAGTGCTTGGCACACTGTGCGGAAGTGGTCTTGACGGACATTGGTTTGATTTGTCTGATTGTTTTCAATCGGTGATATGCCTTGTTTGCGGTTTTGGTGATGTGGGATTTTAGGTTCAGAGCTCTGTCTAGTGTTATGCCCAGATACTTAACTTCTTCTTTGACTACTAAGTGTTTGTCTAGGATGCTGATAGTTTGTGGAGGTATGAAGGTGGGGTTCCTAGTGAAGAACATTGCCTCAGTTTTGTCATAGCTGTTAAGTTGTTGGCTACGAGCCAGTCATTCATATGTTCGAGGCATTTTGTTATTGTTGTAGTGTTTAGTGCTAGTAGGTTGATTGGAGCGTACACCATGATGTCGTCAGCATAAATGTGATAGTGTAGTTTGTGGTGCTTGATGATGTTGCAAATGGGCTGTATGTAGATGTTGAAGGGCATTGATGATAGGGCTGAGCTTTGAGGTATTCCCTGCGTGACGTGGAATTGTAGTGATTTCTTTTGGTCACATTTAACTTGTTGCGTTCGCCCTTCCAAGTACAATGTAAACCACTTCAGGGTATTCTTGCATAGTCCTATCTGTTGTAAGCGTTGCAATAGCTTGGTGTGTGACACAGTGTCGAAGGCCGCCGAGATGTCCATGAACACTAGCGGGTATCCATTTTTTATGTTGTCCATGCCTCTTAGGAGATTGTCAAAGAAGGAGGTAAGTAGTGTTTCCACGCCGTGTTGGGGCTTAAATCCGTGCTGATGTATGTCCAGTGGGGCATTGATATCTATATGGTCCTGAAGTTGCCTTTGCACTGCCTTTTCCACGATTTTAGCAAGGAATGGCAGGCTTGAGATGGGACGGTATGATTTTGGTTCAGATGGGCTCAGATTGCTACTTTTAAGTATTGGTCGTATCATTGTGTGCTTTAGGGGTTGCGGCATGTATCCTTGTTGGAGTGAATCTTTGATGATTTTTTGAATGTGATGAGAGAGCTGGCTTTTTGTAGCTTTGATCCAAGTTACTGGGCATGGGTCTGATGGTGAAGTTGTTGTGTTTAGTCCAGATATAATGTCTTCTAGGGAGGAGTAGCCTAGTGGTTGGGACAAGGTACTTCAGGCTGGAAGGTCGGCGGTTCAAATCCCACTAGAGGACAGCAACCTTGGGCCGGAAGGACTGGGGTTTCTAGTCCCACAGATGCTCCTTGTGGTCTTGGGCAAGCCACTTAACCCTCCATTGCCCATGTTCCCTGTAAGTATTAGTGTATGTGTCTCAAAATCCCCACATGTTAAATGTATCCCCCACTTGTGTTGTGACCGCTTTGATTGAAGGATAAGGCGGTATATAAATACCATTAAATAAATAAATAAATTCTACTTGCTGCTTTGTTGGTATGTTGAAGCTTTCCCATGTTTGATGTTGCTTTTTTATCGTGAGATCATTTGTTTGTGGTGAAGTAGAGCATGTTTGGTTGGTGTATTTTGACTTCACGTAGTCTGCATATTTTTGTGGGTCAAGATGGTGGGTGCTTTGTTGCGTGTCGTCCTTGGTGACTTTTGGACAATGCTAAAGAGTTCTCTTGGTCTATTAGTAGATTTCATGATTAGGATGGTATGGTGTTGCTGTCTACGTTCATTTATTAGATTGTTATATTCCAGTTGTTTGTCTCTGTATTTGGTTAGGAGGTTGTGTGATTTGTCCCTTCTCCATTTTCTTTCCAGTCTTCTGAGTGTGCGCTTTGCAACTCTGATATCATGTGAGTACCATGGAGCATTGGATCTCTTGTGTGTTTGTGGTTCTTTGATGGCTGGGGCAGATGCTGCGTTGGATATTATTGTGTTCCATTCTTCTATGTTTAGGTCCAGGGAGTCATGTTCCTGTTGAAGTTGTGGGGTGATTTTGTTTATGAGTGAGTCTCTGTTAAATGTTTTGAACCGTCTAGTTATTCTTTCATCCTCTTTGCGTTGGGAGGGGTTATTCAGGGTCATGGTGAATTCAATTACATGGTGGTCTGACCAGGGGACTGGCGTGATTGTTGGTTTTGTGGTCTTGTTCTGTTCCACTAGTTGCATTGGCATGAAGACCATGTCCGGAGTTGTACCATGTTGGTGCGTTGGGGTGTTAATTGTCTGGCAGTATTTTAATGACTCCATGGCTTTTAAGAAAGTTGCAGTTTCTCTGGTGGGTGCGGATGTTAGGTTGTAGTCTCCTAGTGCAATGAGGGGTTTGTGTCTTCTGTTGTGTGCGCATATCGTTTTGATTACTGTGGATAGGTGTTCAGTTGTGGTTCCGGGTGGTCTGTATGTGAGGGAGATGGTTAGGTACTTGTTGGCTATAGTGAGTGTGTTAGATTCGATTGTGTTGGTGGTGGCGATTGTTTTGAATCTGTATTCCTTTCTGGTAAATATTAGTACTCCTCCTCCTCAATTTTGTGCTCTGATGCAGTTAAATGCCGAGTATCCTGTTGGGGTTACTTGGTTTAATATGACCTGGTCTGAGTCGTCTAACCAGGTCTCGGTGATGCATATTATATCAAGCTTCTTGTCGTGGATTAGGTCAAGGATAGTATTTGGTTTGTTCCTGATAGATCTGGCATTTAGTAGAGCACACCTGATGTTTGTTGTTATGATTGGGTTTGTGTGTTTATTATTTGTGTGATGAGAGGGTGTATTATGTGTTGCATTGTATGGTTTGTGGGCTGTAGGCGTTATTTGGATATATGTGATGCTGGTGTGCATCTAGGTTGGGTGGTATGTGGGTTGATTAAGGGGATTTGTTCGTTGAGTCTGATGCTATGTGTGCAGAAGGCAAACATGTGGAGGAGTGTGAGGTAGGCCATGAAGTAGTGGGTAATGGCATGCATTTTACAACTTGTATTTTACTGACCTGGGATAGGGTTTGTGGTTTACTGACCTGGGCTGAACTTGAGTTGTGTCCTATAGGTGTAGTTTTGCATTAGTAGTGGTGTCTTTACTCTGTGTGTTGTGTTACTTGTGCTTAGTTCGCAGAATATCTATGAGGTGGTAGTTGAGTTAATAGAGTTAATAGGCTTATGCAGTGTGAGTTGTTTTTATAAAGCAAACAATGCAAACAATGGGTAGCAAGTTAACAATGGGTAGCAAGTTCTATGCAGTTAATCTACAAGCAATGGATTGTCCAGGCAATCTATTAAAGTAGCAGGATGCCCTAGGTCCAGGCAATCTATTAAAGTAGCAGGATGCCCTAGGTCCAGGCAATCTATTAAAGTAGCAGGATGCCCTAGGTCCAGGCAATCTATTAAAGTAGCAGGATGCCCTAGGTCAGGGATCTCCAACTCCAGTCCTGGAGGGCACTAAACCATTCAGGTTTTCAGGCTGTCCCTAATGAATATGCATGAGATAAATTTGAATACAATGGGAGCAGTGGATGCAAATATATCTCATGCATATTCTTTAGGGACAGCCTGAAAACCTGAATGATTTGGTGCCCTCCAGTACTGGAGTTGGAGACTCCTGCCCTAAGCATTGCAGGCACAGTTTTCAGATGGTTTTCCTCATTTCTAAGTGATATGTCCTTCTCCATTCACTTCCACTCCACAACTTTCCAACTCCATTGCAGTGTTTTCCCAGGGTGTTATTCTCCCCCTCCCCCTTCTTTTTGACCTCTTCCTTAGCCTCCTTCCACCTTAATTCAGTCCTAGGATATAAATTGCTATTATTACACCATGACAATCAGTTTATCTTCCCTCCAACTCCTTTTTCCTTAATCTTTCCCCTCTTAATGATTGTCACAGTGCCATAGTAACCTGAATCGCCTCCCACAAGCATAAATGTGACATCTCAAATCCCCATGCTGTGTGAATCACTGGTCATGATTTCCACACATCCATTGCACCTCAACTCCATCTCTACTCAATCCCAACTCTTACTCCCTTAAAATCTTAGGCTGTACCTTGGACCTCTCCCTTTCCTTTGAACCACAAAGTTCCTTGGTAGGTTAGTCCTGTTTCTTTTTCCTTCACCAGCTCGTTCCATCAGGTGTTACCTTCACCCTGCCAACAGAAGTACGTGCTCAAATCTTATCCATGCTGGATTATGGTAACACGGGAGAAGGGGAGTTTCAAAGCCATTTATTTATTTAGCTGTGCTTATATACCGCTTTTCACTGGGTCAAGGCGGTTTACAGATATATGCTAACAGGCACTTTTTATCCCCTTCTCCCCAAAGGGCTCACAATCTAAGTGTACCTGAGGTGCTTAATGGGATATTCAGCAGCACCAACATGGTGCTGTGACTAAATGCCCGACGCTAGTCGGCTAGTGTCAGGGCATCCCAGGTACATATTGGAGGGGGCCCCAAAGGATAATCAGCCTCTAGCTAGTTGTCCCAAAGTGGCAAAATTGGGCACCTCAAAGACTTGCCTAACTTTCGCCTCTTTAGCTAACCAGGTAGCGGCTGGTTAGCTGCAGCATTATCTGGCCAACCTGGATATCCACTGCTGGTAGCTGGATATGACCTGGCATTGATCTGAGGTCACAGTTCAGCAGCAATAGCTAACCGCTTTACAAGCTCTAGCCACCGCCGCTGAATATGCCCCCAGTCTATACGGAGCTTCATGTAAACACTGAAACACATTCACAATGCCCAGAATATTACTAAAAACTTATTTATAGCTCCCAGAAATATGAATATCTTAGCTCCCTTTACATCCACCCAGGGCCGGTCCCAGAGTTGATTCAAGGTGTTGACGCCCTAGGCAAACCTTAAGCCTTATGCCTCCCTCTAGCTGCCAGAATCTATTGTTTAGCTTTGAATGTCCTCTTCTTTGCCACTTCCTAGAAGCTGCCACCCTAAGTGACCATTTAGTTTGTCTAATGGTGGGGCCAGCCCTGTATCTCCCATCACTGGCTCCCAGTTACTCCCAGTCATCTATCACATCAAATTTAAAAATTTTCTCATTGTGCACTGAGCATTCTACACTGGTCTCCCTCTATATCTCACAACCGGTCTAATGCCCTTGTCTTCCCACCCTACACTATCTCAGCAAAAAAAATGCTTTTACCTCCCCAGTAAACTATTCTACATGCAACTCTGATTTTTAGTTTCTTGCTCTCTTTCTGTGGCACTCTCCATTGGTTTATCACTGCAGTGAAATGATCTACAAGGAATTCAAGACAGGCCTTAAAGTTATCTTGCATACGAATATAAGATATACCATACTGGGTTAGACCAAGGTATCCCGTTTCCAACAGTGACCAAACCAGTTGATAAGAACCTAGCAGGTTTCCAAAAAGACACACAGGTTCCACAGTGCTTGTCCCGGGGCAAGCAGTGAATTTCCCAGGTCCTATTTAATAATAATTTATGGATTTTTCCTCTAGGAACTTGTCTAAACCTTTTTTAAACCCAGCTACACTAACAGTTTTTACTACATCCTCGGGTAATGAATTCCAGAGTTTGATTGCGCATTGAGTGAAAAAAATTTAAGAACATAAGATATGCCATACTAGGTCAGACCCAGGCCCATCCCGTTTCCAACAGTGGCTAATTCAGTTCACAAGTACCTAACAGGTTCCCAAAAAAGACATACAGGTTCCGCAGTGCTTGTCCCGGGGCAAGCAGTGGATTTCCCGGGTCCCCTTTAATACTGGTTTATGGACCTTTCCTCCAGGAACTTGTCCATACCTTTTTTTTTTTAAATTTAATCTGTTTATTGAATTTTTTATAACACAACAAGAATAATAATACATCCTGTCATTAGAAAGGAAGCATATAGGTGAAATATATCAATAATCACAAACATAATTCTGTAAATATCCCATATCTTCACTGTAGACCCCATATTTGAGAGGGGGAGGGAAAAAAGTTAAACCAGAGCAGGAGCCCTCTGGCAAACAATAAAAGAAACAATCAAAGTAATGACTTTTACTAAAGATATCAGATGACTGCGAAACTCCCTGGGAATAGACATAATAAGAGGAAGATCAAATCAAATCATTCTGGAACTGTCGAAGCAGAAAATCTAGCATTAATGAAAGTATTCAAATCCTTAGGATAAGAAAAAACACGAGTAGAATTAATAATAACTAGACATCTGCAGGGAAAACGTAGAAAGAAAGCTCCTCCAATTCGTAGGACTCCAGATTTGTAAAGAAGAAATTGTTTACGCCGTTTTTGAGTGTCCTTTGCAAGGTTAGGAAACATCGATATAGTGCGACCAAAAAAAGTCTCTCTGCGTTTCTTGAAGAATAACCTCAATAACCAGTCTTTATCGGAAACCAGTGCACAATGAACTAATAAAGTGGAGAAAGTACAAACACCCTAGCCAAAATCTTCAAGCAAACCTGTAACATTCAGAACATCAAAGTTCACATCGGATACTGCCAATGGAACATCAGCATTCTTCTTAGCTCGTGGAAGGTAATAAACCTTACTCAAAGGCGGCAACAACTCAGAAGGCACCTTTAAGATCTCTAAAAGATATTTTTTGAACATATCCAATGCGGTAATACCCGGCTTCTTTGGAAAATTCAGTACACGAAGGTTGGTAGCCCTGGAGGCATTTTCCAATGCCTCCAGCTTATACTTAATGGCGCCATTATCTTCACACAGGGAAGAAGATAATTCAGAAACTGTTCTTATCTGAGTTCCCATATCATCCATTCAAACACCCATAACTTTTTTTAAACCTAGCTACACTAACAGCTTTTACTACATCCTCCAAGAATGAATTCCAGAGTTTGATTACGTGTTGTGAAAAAATATTTTTTCTTATTAGTCTAAAATGGGTTACACTGTACCTTTATTGCATGTCCCCTAGTCTTTTGACTTTTCAATGGCGTAAAGAATCGATCTACGTTTGCCTGTTCCACTCTATTCATTAATTTATAGATCTCTATCATATCGCCCCTTAGCCATCTCTTTTCCAGGTTGAAAAGCCTTAACCTTTTAAGCCTCTCCTCATGGTATCCTTCCATCCCCTTTACCATCTTGATGGCTCTTCTCTGTACCTTTTCTAATCCTGCTATATCCTTTATAAGACCAGAACTGTACACAATACTCAAGATGCTGTCGCACCATGGAACGATACAGAGGCATTATAATATCCTTTGTTTTATTTTCCATTCCTTTCCTTATGATTCCAAGTATTCTATTTGTTTTCTTGGCTGCTGCTGCACACTGGGCGGAGAGTTTCAATATATTATCCACGATGACGCCTAAATCTTTTTCCTGGGTGGTGGTTCCTAATGTGGAATCTTGCATTGTGTAACCATAGTTTGGGTTGTTCTTTCCTAGGTGCATAACTCTGCACTTGTCCACATTAAATTTCATCTGCCATTTGGATGCCCACTCTTCCAATTTATTAAGGTCCTCTTGCAATTTTTCACAATCCTCTTGGGTTTTAACAACTTTGAATAGTTTTGTGTCATCTGCAAATTTGAGTACCTCGCTCGTTATTCCCATTTCCAGGACATTTATGAATATGTTAAAAAGCAGTGGACCCAGCACAGATTCTTGATGTACTCCACTATTCACCTTTCCCCATTGGGAAAATTGGCCATTTAGCCCTACCCTCTGCTTTCTATCTTTTGACCAGTTCCTAATCCCAATAGTACACTGATTCCTATTCCATGACTTGTTAATTTCACCAGGACTCTCTCATGAGGGACTTTGTCAAAGGCTTTCTGAAAATCCAGATACACTATATCAACCGACTCACCTTTGTCTACCTGTTTGTTCACACCTTCAAAAACACATAACAGATTAGTAGGACAAGACTTTTCCTGGCTAAAGCCATGATGGCTGTTTCCCATTAAGCCATGACTATCTACATGTTCAGTAATTTTGTTCTTTATAATGGTTTCTACCATTTTTCCTGGCATGGACATAAGGCTCACTGGTCTGTAGTTTCCCGGATCACCCCTGGAACCCTTTTTAAAAATTGGCGTTACATTGGCCTTCCTCCAATCTTCAGGTATTACAGATGATTTTAATAATAATTCACAGATTACTAATAATAGGTCTGCAATCTCATATTTCAGTTCTTTTAACACCCTTGGATGTATACCATCCAGTCCAGGTGATTTGCTACTCTTCAGTTTATCAAATAGTTGTAATGCATCTTCCCAGTGTATCAATATTTCTTACAGTTCTGCGGCATCACCTTTAAATACAATTTCAGTCATGGGTAGCATCCCTACATTTTCCTCAGTAAAGACTGAAGCAAAGAATTCATTCAGTTTCTCCGCTATGGCCTTGTCCGCTCTTAGTGCCTCTTTTACTCTTCTATCATCTAAAGGTCCAACTGACTCCCTCACAGGGCTATTGCTATGCATGTACTTGAAAAAGTCTGTCTTACGCGTTTTTGCTTCCACAGCAAGCTTCTTCGCAAATTCTCTCTTTGCCTTATGAATGCCTTGCATCTAACTTACCAGTGCTTATATTGTTTCCAGTTTTCGTCATTTGGCTCCTTTTTCCATTTCCTGAAAGATGCTTTTTTGGCAACAACAGCCTCTCTAACCTCACCTTTAAACCATGTTGGCAGTTTTTTGGACTTCTTTCTGCTTTTCTTAAAACGTGGAATATAGCTGGTCTGGGCTTCCAAGATAGTATTTTTAAAAACATCTATGCATGATGTAAACCTTTAACTTTTGCAACTGCTCCTTTTAGTTTTTTCTTAACTGTTTTCCTCGTTTTATCATAGTCTCCCTTTTGAAAGTTCAAAGATAGTACTGTGGATTTCCTTGCCATCCTTCCTCTATTTATCAAATCAAATGCGATCATGCTATGATCACTGTTGCCAAGTGGCCCCAACACCCTTATCTCTTGCACCAGATCTTGTGCTCCACTAAGGACTAGGTGAAATGGCTTCCCCTCTGGTCAGTTCATGAACCAGCTGCTCCAAGAAGCAGTCTAGAAATTTTATCTCCCTCCCATGTCCTGCCCGTGACACTGACCCAGTCAATACCGGGCTAATTGAAACCACCCATTATTATTACTGTGTTGTAACTTTTGTTAGCTTCCTTGATTTCTTTGAGAATTTTATCATCCATTTGTTCATTCTGGCCAGGCGATTGCTAGTACACCCCCACTGCCATCGCCTTCCACTTCCCATATGGAATTTCAATCCATAGAGATTCTACAGTGAATTTTGTTTCCTTAAAAACTTTAATCCTTTGTGACTCAATGCCCTCTCTAACATAGAGTGCAACCCCTCCACCAATTTGATCTGCTCTATCTTTACAATATAGTTTGTACCCAGGTATCACAGTGTCTCACTAGTTGTCCTCCTTCCACCATGTCTCTGAGATGCCAATCATATTTAACCTCTCATTTAGTGCTATATATTCTAACTCTCCCATCTTATTTTTTAGACTTCTAGCATTTGCATACAAGCATTTAAGAGGCTGTATTTTATTCATATTAATCTGGTTATTGGTAGGCAGGGGTAATTTGGAATCTTTAAGCTCTGTCTGCTCTGTACTCAAGGGCATTTGGGTTACTTTTGTCATTATTGGAACCTCTCTGTTGATATGCCCTAACTTCAATCTTTTGCTAGTATCCTTCAAGGATACATTGTTCTGAACCATGCGCTCTTAGGTGACTGACAGGTTTCCCCTATTATCTAGTTTAAAAGCTGCTTTTAAAGGTTAATGCCAGCAGCATGGTTCCATCCCAGTTAAAGTGGAGCCCATCCCTTCTGAAAAGCCCCTCCTTTCCCCAGAATGTTCCCCAGTTTCTAACAAATCCAAAACCCTCTTCCTTGCACCATCATCTCATCTACACATTGAGACTCCGGAGCTCTGCCTGCCTTTTGGGTCCTGCATGAGGAATGGTTATGGTTATGGTTTAGGCATTTGATATACTGCCATTTACTTACCCATCAGAGCGGTTTACATGTATATACTAACAGGTACTTTTTATTCCCTTGTCCCCGAAGGGCTCACAATCTAAATGTACCTGAGGCAATGGAGGGTTAAGTGGCTTGCCCAAGGCCACACGGAGCGGCCATGGGACTAGAGACCCCAGTCCCTCTGGCCTGAGGTTACTTGTCCCCATGCGGGAATTGAACCCCCGGCCCTCCGGCCTGAGGTAATCTGTCCCAACCACTGAGCCACTCCCCCTCCCATTTCAGAGAATGCTGCCCTGGAAGTTCTGCATTTCAACTTCCTACCTAAAAGCCTAAATTTGGCCTCCAGAACTTCCCTGTCACACTTTCCTATGTCATTGGTACCAACATGTACCAAGACAGCAGACTCCTCCCCAGCACTATCTAAGACCTTGTCTAGGTGGCGCGTGAGGTCCACTACCTTTGCACCAAAAGGCCTGTTACCAGGCGATCCTCATGTCTACCAGCCACCCAGCTATCTACATGCCTAATGATCGAAGCACCAACTATAACAGCTGTCCTAACCCTTCCCTCATTGGCACATGGCCCTAGAGAAATCTTCTCAGCGCGAGAGGGTTTTGCATCACCTGGAGGACAGATCCTAACTACAGGATCACTTCCTGCCATACGAAGGTGATGCTCTCCTGTCACGTGACCTCTTTCCTCCATGGCAAAAGGGATACTGCCAGACTGGAAGTGGGACTTCAGTACTACATGTGACACTAAATGCAAAAGACTGGAAAGCCACATCTCACTGCCAGACTGCTGTCTGCATCTTAGTTTTAAAGTTGTGTTTAGGTATTTAAATTGTTTACTTACTTAGGTTTGCTGGGGACACTTACACTAATAAAACTGTTCACCTCAAGATTAATTAAACTCATGTCCTTAATGTATGCCTGATGAGGATAAGCAGCTGTACCTGAGAGTGAAAATGGGCACCTCCTTCCCTTTAAGAGTTTTAAGCACCTATAAAGCAATGATTTTCCCAGAGGTGGGTGGCAGTTGGGGAAGGAGGGAAAGCAGACTTATTAAAAGTTGGCTGCTACACAGTACCCTGTTCTGTGCTTCTAAGTTAATCTGTGACCAAGTTCCTGGGTGATTCATATAGCCCTTGCTTTCAAAATGCCCCTTTGATCTGTCACTTGGCTTTAACACCTATTTAAAACAATTTCACAGGTCTCTTGACCTCTATCTAGAAGGCCTCTTTGTAAAGGTCTCTAGAAACAAAGAATACTGACCCTGATTTTTCTTTTATGCTAAGTTATACTGTGATTTGATTTAAATTAAAGCTCTTTGCTGATACTAGGCCCTGACTTTAAACGGAAAGCTCTCTGCTGAGTTTTTAATGTAAACTAAAAGCTCTTTGCTGATACTAGGTCCTGACTGAGTATTAAATTTAAACTAGAAGCTCTCTACTGAGTTTTAAATTTAACTGAAAGCTCTCTGCTGGGTTCTGAATTCAAACTGAAAGCACTCTGTTGGGTTTTAAACTTAAACTGAAATCTACCTGTTGAGTTTTCAATTTAATTAAAAGCTCTTTGCTGATACTAGGCCCTGATTGATTTAACAAATACATTGGATTCTAATTTACACAGATTAATCAGCTTTAATCTAAAAAATTCCTTTTTCCCCAAGATTTAGAAAAATTTCCAGAAATAAATACTTAATAATTGCAGATTACTGTCCAGAAATAGCAGTCCCTTTTTGTATTGACAAAATATTTTTTCTTATTAATCTTAAATGGGTCATACTGTAGCTTCATTGCATGCCATCTAGTCTTTCTAATATTTGATGGTGTAAACAACTGATCTAGGTTTACCCGTTTTACTGCATTCATTAATTTTATAGACCTCTATCATATCTCTTCTCAGCCATCTCTTTTCTAAGTTGAAGAGCCGCAAACTTCAATTTGGAAAAGAGAGGGCTGAGGGCAGATATGATAGAGGTCAATAAATTAATGAATGAACAGTACACATAGATCATTTGTTTACGCCATCAAAAAGTAGAAAGACTAGGAGATACGCAATGAAGCTACAATGTATCCATTTAAGACTAACAAGAAAAAATATTTTTTCACTCAATGCATAATCAAACCCTTGAATTTGTTACCAAAGGATGTAGTAAAAGCTGTTGGGGTAGTTGGGTTTAGTGTAGCTGTTAGTATAGCAGGCATATTAAATATAGAGGCCGATTCCTTACTGGCCGTCCAGCCCCTGTGCAGCCAATCAGAATCAGGGTGTACAGAGGTAGACTACCCGGGATCAGAATCGGGTCTATGGCCTGGACGTGCAGGCTAGGCCCCAATTCTGACTGGCCGCATGCCCAGTCCATATACCCGGCTAACTCAGCCAGACTCCTAAACAGAGCCACAGTACCATGGCTCCATTCAGGAGCTGCAATCCCCAGCTGACAGCAACACCATCCTTTCCCCGCAGCCTGACCCCCGATCTGGCCTCCCATGGCTAGGGTCAGGCTGTGGAGATTCCCTTGCACCCCCTCACCTTCAATTTCTGCCCGGCACCGCAGTCCCTCAACGTCCAGACTTATTCCATCTCTGAGGTGGACTAAGTCCCATCTCCGTGGCCGACCCTGGATATACAGGGCTGACCTCAGAATCTGCTCTTTAAGTCTGGTGTCACTCTGCCTATCGCCCTCCCTTGCTCCGCCTCTGTCCTGCCCCCTCCCTCCTACGAACAGAACTCCCCATACAAACTGCCTGTTCATATGGGGAGCTCTGTCCCCAGCAGGTTGCCTGGCCATTTAGCGGGTCTGGACGTCTGGATTGGACATCCAGACCCGCTAAATGAAGTTCAGAATGACCCCCATACTGTATATCTTTTTCACAGAAACTTTTGGAGATGAGATCTGAATCCATCCCTCCTCCTAATAAGGTCTTCTCTTCTCTCCTATTTCCTTTATTCTCCATTCCCCTATCATAACCCATGTTCTCATTCCCACAATGCTCCCTAATCACTTGTTTTGTCCTGTCTCAACACCTTTCCCATTTCTCTCCTTCCCTCTCAATTTTAGATCTTATTGTAAACTGCTTTTATACTCTTCTGAAAAGCGGTATATCAAGAATCCAGAAATAAGTAACTAAATCCTTTAAAAATATGAGACCTTTTTAGGCATGTGCATGTTTCCCTAAGTTATCCAAGTTGTATTTCCTTGTTCTCTGTAAAACTAACGTTTGTTCATTATGTTTCACTGTTCCATGTAAACCGCGCTGATACTAAATAGTGCGGTATATAAGAAACTAAAATAAATAAATAAAATAAATGTATACTGGCATATATGCTCCAAAGATCCTTTATCACATTACCTCCTAAAATCCAAGAACGTCATTTCTCAATTTTTCAGGCACATTTGCCAGATGTATACGTTTCTTGACAAGAAAGACTGCGATTTACACATGGTTTTAGGGAGAATTGATTATTGCAATATCCACTATCAGGGCTTCCCTGTTGTGAAACTGAATTCTTTACAGCTGTTACAAAATACAGCTGCATGTCTTATAGATGAAAAGTCCTGACTGCATTACTTCAGTTCTTTGCATATTACACTTGCTCCCAGTTTAAAATTTTCTTTAAATATCTCTGTCGAGCTACACTGAGATATTTATTAAAGTCACTATGAGCTGAACCACAAAGATCCTTAAGATCTTCTCACCAAACTTGAATAGCAGTTCCCTGTTTTTCAGTTGTAAAATTGGTGGTCACAAAATATTGCGCTTTTTCCTATTTCAACTAGTATTGTGGAACTCTCTTCCTCTAGAGAGTCATTTGGGGCTTAATTTTTTGGCATTCCACAAGACAGTGAAAACATGGTTATTTCATGAGTTTTATGGATAAACCTCTCAAGGAAAGTGTTTAGTGAGGGGGGAGAATGGTTGCCACAGAACTCTATTTGAGGACTGGAGGGTTATACCTCAGAAGATTCCAGCAATTAAAGGTCATAGAGTAACAGCAAACCCACAAATGAATAGACAAAAAAATAAAAAGACAGCCAGAAAAAAGCAAAAAAGTAAAATAAACAAAAATAGACAAAGTAAAAACAGACAAAAAATTAAGCTGCATGGTGAAATGCTTAGGGGGTACTAATATTTACTTCAGACCTTGGGACAGTAAAACATACCGGACCAATATTTTAAGTAACATGGTTGGCGCTTTAAAAAAAAAAATGGTTGCAGCACTTAAAGGTAATCCAGATATTCAGCACTACTATCTGGAATGCAAGAGGTGCTGAATATCTGGATAGGGGTGTTATTGAGGCCACTATTTGGATAGATTTAGGACAGTTTTTTTTTTTTGCTGGATAGCAGTCTGAATATTGCTGTTCTCTGGATAATTTCCTGCTCCACACACATATTACCCTGGCTTGAACTGGATAGTGCCAAGGCGTTCTGTAAGGACATTCAGCAGCAGAAAATCAATCTTTTTGAGGCTGCTTTTGGATCCTGACACCACTTATTGTCTTATTTCTAGTCATTTTTCTTGTAGAGCAGGGACTGCCTCTTATCTGTTTGTGTACAGCGCAGCATATGCCTAGCAGCACTATACAAATAAGTAGTAGCAGTACTACTATCTGGATAGTGCTGCAAACTATCCACAGACAGTACTGCCTAGAGGAAAATTTTCGGAAAAGGTCTGCCCTTATCTGGATACGAAAGCTTGAATGAAAATGGAGACACTCCAGAGATCCATCCCATCAAGCAGCACACAATGCTGCCCAAGCTGAGTGCTGCTCCCAGACCATTCACTGCAAGAGAGAACATCACACAAAGCTACTTCAATCTTCCCTTAATCTTCCAAGGGAGCTGTTTGAAATTACATAGCAACTAATAAAGGCCCCGACTCAAACAACTCAGCTACTACCCTATGTCCAGATAGGATGGCAAAGTTCCACCAGGACAAATCAAACAAAACCTCTTTGGGAATTTCCAGCCCAACATCACCTAACAAAATAGTTGCTACCTGCAAAACCTGGGCTAGTTTCCACACTATTTCAGCAGAACAACTGGAAACATTCATCACCAATATAAATACCACAACCAGTCTCATGGGTCAAAATCACTAAACAGGAGCTTAACCCAATTCTACAATTCCCTCTCTCTCAGGGCTACATGCCCAATAGTCTAAAGTGCGCATCTATCAGGCCCCTACTGAAATATCCCACATTGGACCTCTCATTACCATCCTCTTACAAACCAATCTCAAGCATACCATTCACAGCCAAGATCATTGAAAGGACAGTCCAAATCCAACTGGAAGACTACAAAGAAGCTCATTCACCACTTGACCCACACCAATACAGTTTCATTGAGACCCTTATTACATTACAACTTGACAATCTCATCAAAGGAATGGAAAAATCTACCCAAGGATTTGTGTTTATCTTTTTAGACATCTCATCAGCCTTTGACTCCATACATCATAGCCAACTCCTATCATACCTACAATCAATAGGCCTAACAGGAACTTCTCTACAATGGTTTCATTCCTACCTAGAAGACAGGCATCACAGGTGAAAGTTGGACCCAGGGGCGGCTCTATAATGAGGCCGAGTGAGGCGGTAGCCTCAGGCGGCAACTCTTTGAAGGCGGCAAAATTGCCCCCAAAAAGACCGCCTCACTTGGCCTTAAAAATAAAAATTAAAAAAAAACCCTGCGGCAGCTGCCACTGCAGCTGCAGAATGAAGAGTCCCGCAGTCGTGCCACCACCTCCCCAGAGAGCCCAGCATTTCCCCTCTGCGCCAGCTCAGCTTTTGCAGAGCTGCGCGAAGGGTTTCCCTTTCACGCAGCTCTGTTAAAGCTGAGCCCATGGCGCTGATGGGAAACAGGATTTCCTGTTTCCCATCGGTGCCGTGGGCTCAGCTTTAACAGAACCGCAAGAAAGGGAAACACTCTCCCTTCGCGCGACTCCCCCCGATAGCCCATTACCAGTCCTAAACCCCCCCATCAGCCCATTTCCAGTCCTGCCCCCACCCCCCCCGCCAGCCCAGGGAAATTGAAAAATTAAAAAAAAAACCCTCCGGCATTTCGGCTGTCTGCTGTTGCCCTGCCGCCGCTGGCAGGACAATAGCAGGCAGCCCAAATGCGCCCTCAAGCCTTTTCGGAGCACTTTAAGCAGGTCTGGTCCCTCCCTCCCTCTGACGCGATGTCAGAGCAGGGAGGGACAGATCTGCTTAAAGTGCCGGCGCCTTTCAGATCGGGCCCATGCCCCCCTCCTCCTCCCCATGCCTCCGTCCAGCACTGCCTGCTCTTTCCTTGCTGCCGGTGCTGCTGTGAAAAAAACAGAGGGCGGCAGCAGCAGGGAAAGAGCAGGCAGCGCTGGACGGAGGTATGGGTGGGAGAAGGGGGCGTGCACCCGAGCTGCAAGTCACATAGGGCGCGATTGCAGCTCAGTACGGCCCTGTGTGGAAACATCTTGCATTTCCTCCATATAATCTAATTGGCTTTTTGGTTTGGTTCAGTCTCTGATTGGATTTCTGAAAAAGCCACATCCCCCTCTAAGGTGGGGGGGGGGGGAGGCACCATCTCATTCTTCACCTCAGGGAGCAGATTGCCTTGAGCCGCCCCTGGTTGGACCCATTAACTCTAACCAATACAAACAGAATCAAGGTCTCTCTTCAGGATTGGCTCTGTCTTCTCTCCTTTTCAACGTATTTACACAACCAATATATACCCTCATGCATCGATACAACAACCTATACCACTTATACATCGACGATATCCTTATCTACACCACTTTCTGCACCCACAATCAAGAATACACAAACATAGGAAATTGCTTCAAGGCCATGAGCAATTGGCTTATTACTACTACTGCTACCGAACATCTGTATAGCACTACAAGATGTAGTAGTGCTGCACAGACACATGTAAAAGATGGTCCCTGCTCATTAGAGCTTATAATCTAGTCAAGATAGACCATAACCTAACCATCAGCCACAAGAAAACAGAGATCCTCCACATAACACACAATATTCTGACAAACTCAACTCAACTATAACTAGGGCTGCTACTGCACCAGCCTCTCATTCTAACAGATGACAAAAAACATCTGAGGAATGGCACTCTCAGGAATTAAGGAACATAAAGAGACATTTAAGGAAGTTGGAGAGTATCTGGAGAATCTCTAAATCTACAGAAGATAGGATACTTTACATGAATACACATCAACTATACTGAGAATCTATCAGTAATAAAAAGGAGTACCATACAAAAATCTTTTTGAATTCTCTGAATCACCCCAGAGAACTTTTTGAAATTGTGAAATCCTTAACTTGTGCTCCCAATGATGATCTAAATCTCAGCATCAGTCCAAAAGCTCTAGCAAATCATTATGGGGGTCATTCTGAACCATGAATAGCTATTTGTGCCGGCTTCAGCCCCCGACTAACTTCCCTGCTGGTTGTGTGGGAAGTTATTCGGGTACGAGGAAGGGGCGGCTCGGGGCAAAGAGTGAGTGAGCAGTGGACGGTTGCCAGCCCTGGACGTACAAGGCCGATTCTAATGTCGGTTCTGAACGTCCAGGGCCAGCAAAATGGCCAGGGATGTTATTCCACCTCCGAAGTGGAATAACTCCCCTGGACTTTTTCTTTTTACATTCGGGGTGCGGAAGGGGCAGGGGGGGGGGGGGGAGGACATTCCCCGCAGCCCGACCCTGGCCTTCGGAGGCTGGATCGAGGGTCGAGCTGTGGGGAATTTGCAGTTTTGGTCGGCAGACGTCATCACGGCTTTTAAATAAAGCCGTGGTGCCATGACAACATGACGCCATGGCACTGCAGCTCCATTTAAAAGCCTGACTGAGCTATCTAGGCAGTGCCTGTATATTCAGGCTGGGACTGAATCGTTGTCCCAGTCTGCACGTACAGGCCTGATCACGATTCTGATCCCATGGGGCTAGACGGATCAGAATCGCGACCCTCTTTGTAAGTCCGGGTCAGCCCGGATGTACTATGTCTGCCCCGATAGTGGAGCACTGTCTTGCTTATAACCACAATTTTGAGGACCTTTGTTGGTCAGTAATTGATTTTGTTCCTCCTGATCCTAGGGGGGTCGATCGGACTGTCAAACTTCAAAGATGTGAACAAGGATGGATATTTTGATTGAAAACGGTGATCCCTATGGGTCTCAATAACGAAGTTGATTGGACCAGCCTTGTGTGATGTTAGTTAAGACAATGGGATTCCCTTGATGTAGTGGAGAGTTCTCCGTTGTTCTCATTGGTGTCTGAATTTTGATTGAAGGATATGAGTAGCCAATGAGGAGAGTTCTGCCCTTTAAAGAATCAGCTGATGTTTTAATTCAGCATTTTATGGCAGTTAAGAAAATCTTCGATGGCAGCACTTGATACAGGGAGACAATCCCGAAACGTGCACGTTGTGAGTGAATCTTCAAAGCCGTGATTTTGACCAGCTAAGTTATTTGAAATTATTATATGGTTTGATTAAAATGAATAAGACCGTTTGGTGGGTGTAGTTTGCAATTTCTAACCTCCTCGGCAATATCTGACACAAGATTCGTATATTGAAAAACATTTTTTAGGGGGTGATTTTGGTGATCTTGCTGGTTTGATATTTATTTATCACTAAACTTAGGGCACTAGATAGTGATTTATTTTGATCCCTGGAAATTCAAATGGCTGCAGACACTTTTGCCTTCACGGAGGAGTATTTGGACACATTAAGCAAAAGACTTTCTTTATTTGATTCTCTTGATGATGATAAGACTACGGGGGAGGGTTCATCTATTTCAGATTTAAAAGCACTTCGTAAGCGATTGATTAGATTGCAACTTCATGGAGCGTCAATGACTCGGTATTTGAAGACTCGGATAATTCCGCGGGGTTTAAGGATGACAAGAGCCCCGAAGATGTTTGTTACTGATGCAGAGTTTGTATTGAAGTGGAATCAAATATCTAACAAATGCAGTTTTGATCTAATAGCGCTTATTTTGGAGCGTACCGTACAGGAGGAGGAAGTGGTCAATAAACAAATAGAGGAGGCCAAAATTTGTCTTAAGGCTGTCTTTGATGAGGATATATATCAAACGAAATTTGATGATATGGATCGGCAGATCAAAGGCATTTTTGAGTATTTAAAGGCCTTAAAATTAAGGAAATTTTCACAAGATAAGATGGATTATGACAATGATAAGGTGTATTACTGGATGTACAATCAATCTGAGAATAATGGACAAAAACGAGTTACTTTTGATTTTTCTTCTTTGGAAACTGAAGATAGTAGTGGGGCATCAGATATATCCAAAACTTCAAAAACAACTCAGGATTTTTGATGGGGTCCGTGACGAGGAGGTTGAATGCGGCGGAATTATCAAGTCGAGGGATGGGATCCCCCGATGACACGACAACGTTCTCGCCGGCAAATAAATCTATAGTTGTGAATTACATCTAGTCCCCTTACCCCGGAACAGGAACAATTATTAAACCTTTGTTTAACTTTTGTACCGACTGTCTGGCATGATCCATTTAAAACACGAGTGTATTTACATAAATTATTTAGAAAATTACATATTACTCATTATTTTTCTGACAAGCCTAAGTTATGGATGCCTCTGTAGTTCATTCAACATCCATGTGGATGCCGCCAGATGTGATGGACCCTTCTATATTAACATTTCAAAATTTAGTACTTCGTGATCTTGACCAGTTGGAGAGGAGTAGGTGATGCAAGTGGACTAATTTGGATAAAAAAGGAAGGGATGCATTGAAGCAGATTAAACAGGATCCAACAATAACAATACGTAGGGCTGACAAGGGAGGTGCTGTTGTTGTTCAGTCGACTTTAGATTATATGGACCTTTTGAGAACACATCTTTCTGATAATCTCACTTATTGGAAACTGTCAAGTGACCCTACTGTTGAGTTACAGTGTGAGATCAAGTCTCTGGCTAATATGGGACTGGAAAATGGATGGATCACCAAGAAAGAACATATGTTTTTAACCGCCAGCATATCCTAAGATCCCTATTCTTTATTTAGTTCCGAAGATTCACAAATCACTGACAACCCCTCCAGGGAGACCAATAGTGTCGTGTAGAGGATCTGTGCTTGAGCCTTTGTCACAATTCTGTGATGTTTTTCTACAAAAGGAAGAGGCATTGGTAAGATCATAAGTGCATGATTCCACACATTTCCTTCAACAATTAATGGCTTTGTATATACCCACGGGGGATTTTCAAATGGTTACACTTGATGTTGCCGCTTTATATACAAACATAAATCAAGTTGAGGCTTTGGATCTGTTATCAACATTGTTCACTTTTGCACCTTCTTGACTTCCTTGGAAGTTTTTGTTGGAATTGATTATGCTTGTTTTGACGCGGAATTACTTTTTGTCTCAAGGGAAATTCTACCATCAAATTTTTGGAATTGCGATGGGGGCGACATCAGCACCATCTATTGCAACCCTTTATATGGCAGATTTTGAGGAGAAATGTTTGTATGGCTACTTTTATTTTGAGCACATATTATTTTGGAAATGATTTTTGGATGATATTTTTTTCCTTTGGACTGGCACTAGTTCTGAGTTACAGGAATTTTTAGTTTGGTTAAATAGTTTAAAGCCTAATTTAACCTTTACAGCACATATTACGGATAACAGTATAGAATTTCTGGACATGATGATATTTAAAGAGAAGGATCATTTTTGGACTTCTTTGTATCATAAGAGTGTGCAACAAAATAGTTTGCTTAAATATCAGAGCTTTCACCCAAGCCCACTGAGAAGAAGGCTTCCTTTTGGACAATTCTTAAGGCTCCGTCGTTTATGCTCGTCTCTTGTGGACTTTAAATATCAAGCAGCAGATTTGAGTAAATGGCTCCGAAGTAGGGGTTATCCGTTTAAAGTTCTATGATTGGTATATCGTCGGGCCTTACATATACGAGAGTGGTTGCTGAATGATTGGACGGCGAATAAAACCAATGGTGAACCTTTGCAATCCTTTGTTGGTGTTCTTCCCTACACAACATTTAATGCTGATATAGTTAATATCTTAAAAAAATACTGGCCTATATTGGTGCTACATTCTTGCTTTCAAAAACCCCTTATGATAGCCTTTTCCCGTGGTGCTAATTTAGGTGATTTTTTGGTACAATCAACAGTTTTAGCAGATAGACCACCAGTTCTGCCTTTATGACATAATGGTCCTACTATTTGTGGATCTTGCATCTATTGTGCTCTTTCACTTACGGGCTGTACATGGGCACATCCTATGACTGGACAGTTAATTACGCGACGGTGGGAGACGGATTGTAATTCATCGTTCGTAGTTTATGTTATACTTTGTCCCTGCCTTCTTTTGTATATAAATTAACCCTTCTACCATCTATGTTTCCCACACACACATCCAATCAACAACATCAGCAGGTTTAAACTGGAGTGTGTTTTGGGCGGAATGTGAAGCAACACAGTTTGAAGAAGAGCCAAGAAGGTTAAAGGCTTGAAACGAATACAACGTTGAGTCACTGATTCGAGAAGAGGATCTCGCATTGTTGCTCAAGGAGGTGGTTTCACATCTATATGGATAGCCTTTCCTGATGCAGCTTATTATGTCATCCGAGGGGGGGATATCTTGTAAGGCAAGTGGATGTTGCCTGGTTCTGTTCTGGAGGATACTCCTGGCTATTGATAGCCCTCAGATTGACGGACATAAAGCTGAGACAAAGCCCAGTTTTTTGGCTATGTGCCTTTGGATATCTGAATGTGGTGTTTTGAGATCGGGCAAAGGCTATTTTTCAGATAAGTGATTTTCACTTGGTTTTTGCCTGTTTGTATGAAAGATAACCGGTTGGTATTGCGGGGTGAAGTCCCCTTTAATCCTTGCTAGGGTTGCGTCCCTAATTTGAATAATAGAACAAAACGGAACGGTGCACCACGAGAGGGTTTTTCCCTCAAGGTGCTGTTTCCAACAAAAATAGTTTGTGTGCATGCGTTCCCTTGTTGGTTGGTTCTTTTGTATATAGGCAGGACGATACGAACGATCAAGACTCGTTTGAGTGAACACGCATCACGGATCCGCCAGAAAACTATGTCTGCCCCGATAGTGGAGCACTGTCTTGCTTATAACCACAATTTTGAGGACCTTCATTGGTCAGTAATTGATTTTGTTCCTCCTGATCCTAGGGGGGCGATCGGACTGTCAAACTTCAAAGATGTGAACAAAGATGGATATTTCGATTGAAAACAGTGATCCCTATGGGTCTCAGTAAAGAAGTTGATTGGACCAGCCTTGTGTGATGTTAGTTGAGACTGTGGGGTTCCCTTGATGTAGTGGTGAGTTCTCCGTTGTTCTCACTGGAGTCTGAATTTTGATTGAAGGATATGAGTAGCCAATGAGGAGAGTTCTGCCCTTTAAAGAATCAGCTGATGTTTTATTTCAGCGTTTTATGGCAGTTAAGAAAACCTTCGATGGCAGCACTTGATACAGGGAGACAATCCCGAAACGTGCACGTTGTGCGTGAATCTTCAAAGCCGTGATTTTGACCAGCTAAGTTATTTGACATTATTATATGGTTTGATTAAAATGGATAAAACCGTTTGGTGGGTGTAGTTTGCAATTTCTACCCTCCTCGGCAATATCCGACAAAAGATTGTATATTGAAAAACATTTTTTAGGGGGTGATTTTGGTGATCTTGCAGGTTTGATATTTATTTATCTCTAAACTTAGGGCAGTAGATAGTGTATGGATGTACAAAGGGGCAAGACGTGCCGGACGGAATTGGGCCTTATATGAATAAGTTAAAAAATCAACTACTTCCTTAATGTTACCATCACACAAAAATTTGAATCACTCTATATTATGGCAGTCGTTTCATCAGGTCAACCTAGAATACATAATATCCAATATCAATATAACAACATCTAGTCTTGATCCTTGCCCAGTCAGCTGGTTAAAAGTAGACCGCATGGAACTTGCATTAGTCATTCTTAATATGGTTAATTTGTCATTTGCACAAGGCTATATGCCAGAAGCTCTAAAACAAGCTATAATCCATCCCATTTTAAAACATACGTCTAAGGATAAATCATGTCCTAAGTCATATATGCAAATTTCCAGGCTTCCATTCTTAGCAAAAATAATTGAAAAAAATCATCCAAACCCAACTACAAGACCATGATGATCTACATACACCATTAGATGTGCATCAATATGGATTCCGACTGAACTATGGCATTGAGTCTCTGTTATTAGCCCTTTTAGACAAACTCATAAGAGGAATTGATAATTCAAAACAAGCATTCATCCTTATATTTTTGGACATTGCTTCTGCCTTTGACAGCATTAATCATAGCATTCTGCTCGAAAGGCTCCAGCAAATTGGGATATATGGCACCACCCTTTGGTGGTTTCAATCTTACCTATCTGACTGCACTCAGGAGTTTAAAATTGGTCATCAGACATCTAATCCATGTGGAGGCCGATTCTGATCTCTGCATGGCCCCCAGATATACTCGATTCTGCAACCACAGGAGCTATAAATTCCCACAGTTGCAGAATCAAGGCACTTGGATGGGCCAGAGTAAACAGCATACTGTGTCGGCCAACGCCCAATTGCCTGCCTGTCTTCCCCGCACAGGGCTCCTGCTTGTTTGCTGGTGCTGTGGCGTCCCATTGCCATGTCACCAGTATGCACTGCAGGAGCTCGCAAGACCCACCAGCGATCACATTCAATGTTCCTTACCGCCTGACCCTCGGCGGAGTCTGCCAGGGCTGAGACTGGGCGGCGGGGGCTTTCCTGCTGCTGACCCTCCTTTTTGGTGGTTGCCCGGGCCAATTCCCTCCATCGATGGGATTTATTCCATCTTCGAGGTGGAATAAGTCCAACATCTAACCTGCCACCTTTGGACTTACAGGGCTGTGACCTGAATTGGCTCTGTAAGACCAGGTTATATGGCACGCCCCCACTCCACCCACTGTCTGCCCAGTCGCCACCCCTTCTTGCCCCCCTCTGGAGCTCCCTGCACAAAGGCCCTATGCGTGCAGGGAACTATTAATGCAGAATATGCTCCCAGCGAATAGCGGTGGTTGTATGTCCAAACCGGATGTACATCCTTGCTATTTGTTGTTCAGAATGACCCTCATAGTCAACAGCAAGGCATATCACAAGGTTTAGCCCTTTCTGCACTATTGTTTAATATTATCTACAGCCAATATGTCATATCATCCAAAAATTCAAAGTAGGTTATTACATCAATGCTGACGATATAATGTTATACCTACCCTTCAACAATACAAAACCTAATCTCAAACAGATTATATCATGCTTCAGCAAAGTTTCACAATTTTATTTATTTATTCATTTATTTAACAGGTTTTATATACTGACGTTCTACAATTCAAGACGGTTTACAAGGAACATAACAGACAGTATATTTCAACTGAATACATTGTAACAATAAGGCTAAATACATTGTAACAATGGCTAAATTCCCATAACCTAAGGATTAACTATAAAAAAACCCTGAGGTTCTATATATTACCAGGAACCAAGACTCTATTCCGCCTCCTAATTTAAAGAGGCTATTCTAGAAGTATCCGCCTCCTAATGTAATATCCGCCTCCTAATGTAAAGAGGCTATTCTAGATGTAAAAAAATGAACTTAAATATCTAGGTGTTTCCTAGATCTAACTCTTAGTTTAGCTACTCACATAAAATTAACCACTAGTGCAATCTATAATAAATTGAGGATGATCCAAAAGTTGAGACCTCTACTATTAAACTATGACTTCAAATCTGTACTCCAGGCAATGATTTGCCCCCACATTGACTATTGTAATAGCTTTTTCCAGGGATTTTCAAAACAAGCATTAAGTTATCTACAGATGGTTCAACACATGGCTGCACGTATAATTCTGAAAGTTCACATTACTGATCACATCACCCCCAGGGACCGCTCGACAATGAGGCTGAGTGAGGCGGTAGCTTCAGGCGGCAACGTTTTGGTTGCGGCAAAAAATAAAAAAAAATGTTGCAGAAACTACTGCTGCTGCCACAGCTGCAGCAGCAGCAGCAGTGGCAGCATGAAGTGCCCCGTGGCTGCTGCCTCCCAGGAAGAGCCCTGACAGCTCCCACTCATTCCACCCCCCCAGGCGCTGGCTCAGCTTTGCAGAGCTGCGTGAAGGGAGAGTGTTTCCCTTTCCCACGGCCCTGTTAAAGCTGAGCCTGCTGGCACTGATGGGAAACAGGAAATGCAAGCGTTTATTTTTTTCTTCTATTTCTCTTCAGAAGGTCAGGCTAGGCTGGGCTGGCTGGGGGGGGGGGAGGGGTAGCACAGGAAATAGTAATGGGCTGATGGGGGGAGGGCTAGGACTGGAAATGGGCTGATGGGGGGTTAGAACTGGAAATGGGCTGATGGGGGTTAAGAATAGAAAGAGGCTGATCGGGAGGGGGGGGGGCTAGAACTGGTAATGGGCTGATTGATGGGGTTAGGCCTGGAAATGGGCTGATTAGGGGGGCTAGGACAGGAAATGGGCTGATTGGGGGGCTAGGACTGGAAATGGACTTATTGAAGGGGTTAGGATTGATAATGGGCTGATGGGGGACTAGCACTGGAAATGAGCTAGGACTGGTAATGGGCTGATTGAGGGGCTAGGACTGGAGTGGGCTGATAAGGGGGATAGGACTGATAATGTGTTGGGACTGGAAATGGGCTAATGGGGGAGGAGAGAGAATGCTGCTTGCCCTGGAAGAAAACTAGGGGCTAGGGCTACAAATGGGCTGGCTGATGCAGGGGGATGGGAGAATAGGACTGGAAGGGAGGGTCTGCCAGGGGAAGGAGGGGGCTGGAAAGGAGCTGATATGGCAGGGGAAGAAGGGGGCTCGAATGGAGCTTACACCTGAGATATACTGAAGGGGGACTGGAAGGGTGCTGACACTTGGGGATGGGAGTGGTAGGTGGCTGGGTAATGGGGAGGAGGCTGGAAGGGAGCTGTCAACTTGTTTTCCCCACCTTCCCCTATGTTAGCCATCTTTTGCCCCCTCTCTACTCTCTGACCCTATCTCTATTCCTTTCCTCTTAAAGATTTTATGGCGTTCCTTTTTCTTTTTCTCTTTCGCAGCTCTCCATCTCTTTTAATTACTTTTTATGTATGTGAACCGCCCAGATGCTAATCGTTTATGGGAGGTATATAAAGTTTTAATAAACATAAACATAAACATAAACAATGGCACTGGAAGGGGGATGGACAGAGAGTAGGGCGACTGGAAGGGAGCTGACTGCAGCGGGGGGGGGGGGGGGGGAGGTGGCGGGGTAGCACTGAGAGTGGACGTGAGCTGATACCTGGGATGGTATTTGGACTAGAATGGGCTGGACAATCGGGAAGGAGGGGGACTGGAAGGGAATGGACACCAGTGGCAGTCGTGGGAATTCAAGGTGGTTGACATTGGAAGGTACTGAGATGGGAGGACTGGAGAGGGGGCTGATAATGGGGAGGGTTACTGGCACTGGAAATGGGCTGATGGAAAGAAATGAAGAAAACAAAAGAAGAATAAGAAATGGCAGATGGACCACAGACCACAGAAAGAGAGCTAAGAGAAGACAGGAAAGCAGAAGCCTCAGATTGGGACCAGAATGATCAGAATAAAATGGTCAGACAACAAAGATAGAAAAAATAATTGTATTTAATTTTAGTGATTGGACTTTGTGCTATCTTTATATTTTACACAGGATTGGGGAACTGCATCTCTTATTTATCTGATGTTGCACTGCATGTGGACTTTGGCTTCTTGGGGTTTCAGTTAAAATTTTGTCTATATATTTTTATTTTTACTTTAGATTGTGGTTACTTATTCTGTACTTGGTGAGGGTCGATGTTGTGAGTGTGTGACTGAGGCCAGGTGTTCTGTTAACATGGAGTTTGTACATAAAGATCTATACTATACTGTATTAATTTGACTTGTTCAGCTTTTAAATAGGTGTATGGATGTTCCGGGGCCCACTGTAGTATTTACAGTGACGCTTTTTTTGGATGGGCTTCCTATGTGAGTTTTGGAAGTTTGTGCTGATATGGTATGGTAGGTTTGCTCTTTGTTGTAGGGTTTTGTATTAGTTCACAGTATGCCTGGTACTGGAGAATAGTGGTTGTTGTTGTTAGCGAGATGATCAGAATCAGTTTTTTTTAAAAATATTGAGCTCTGTGGATGAATGTCCTGGTTCTGCTCTGCTCCCACTATGGATGCAAAATATATGTTGAAAAAGAAAAAGACAGAACCATAACACAGTTTATAACAACAAAATAAAAATGAGTTATAATTTAGTTTTATAAACTGTGCTATTGGTTCTTGATCTCTTTTAGTTCCTTGATGTGCAACAGGACCGTACCTAGCCCTGTGCAAGCGGTGCAGCTGCACAGGGCGCAAAGACTTGAGGGGACGCATTTCGGCTGTCTGCTGTTGCCCTGCCACCATGGCAAGACAATAGCAGGCAGCCGACATGCACCCCTCCAAGCCTTTTTGCAGAACTTTAAGCAGATCTGGTCCCTCCTTCCTCTGACGCGATGTCAGAGCAGGGAGGGACAGATCTGCTTAAAGTGCCGGCACCGTTCAAATCGGGTGCATGACCCCCTCCTCCTCCCCATACCTCCGTTCAGCGCTGCCTGTTCTTTTCCTGCTGCCGGTGCCGGCGGGAAAAAAACAGAGGGTGGCATCAGCAGGGAAAGAGTAGGAAGGGCTGGACAGAGGTTTTGGGTGAAGGAGGGGGGCGCACGCCCAAGCTGCAAGTAGCACAGGGCGCGATTGCAGCTCGGTATGTCCCTGTGTGCAAACATCTTGCATTTCCTCCATGTAATCTAATCGGCTTTTTGGTTTGGTTCAGTCCCTGATTGGAGTTCTAAAAAAGCCCTGCCCCCCTCTAAGAGAGGGGGGGGGGGTGCCATCTCATTCTTCGCCTCAGGCAGCAGATTGCCTTGAGCCGCCCCTGATCACCCCTATATTGTACAATCTGCACTGGTTGCCAATCCAAAGCAGAATCAAATATAAATCTCTGATGATCACATTTAAGCTGCTGAGGAACATAGCTCCATCTTACCTAACTACTCTTATTAAAAAAACGCCAAATGAACAATTAAGAAGAGGATGCACACAGAACACACTACATATTCCTTCAAAGTTTCGAAAGTCTAACCATTCTACGAGTAATAGAGCATTTTCTTTTTTTGCACCAATATTATGGAACTCTCTCCCAGAGAAATTAAGCTCTATTAATGACTGCACCACATTTCGAAAATAAATCAAAATGCATCTATTTATTGAGCATTTTGGAATGCTCCAGGTACAAGACAAAATCTACCCAACATACTATAACCTTCCACATCTATCATTTTATCTAGTCATTTATACTGCTTCACATTTCTGTGCATGTCTATGTCATTAATAATTCTATTGTAAGTAAATTAATATGCTATAAGTTCATTACTGAGTTCCATAGTTCAATAATTTTATGGTATAGGTTATTCTTTTACACTGTAGCTTATGTTTGATGTAATGGTTTTTGTTCATTGTATACCACTTTGATTGCACGACAAGGCGGTATTAAAAGCACTTAAATAAATAAATAAATAAATAACACAAAATCTAACATTCAACCCACCTCCAATCCTATCATAGATGTAAAAAATCAGATCAAATACTTGCAAATCATCCTGGAACCTACCTTGCAATCAATGAGCCTAGTAAGAGGACAGTGCAACAGTTCCTTTGTGAACTGTGATGCAAATGCAGCATGGTTGTCAGAGCATAAGCACAGCATGGCTGAATATCCAAGTCGGATTTGTCTGTGCTCACTAGGGATGTGCTTTCGTGTGAAAGGAAATGGGAGATGTCAACGCTATTTCCCATTTCGTTTTACATCATCTTCAAATGAAAACGAGATGGGAAATATCAAAATTTTGTCACTTCCCATTTTTTCTTTAATAGTGTGCACTATTGAGCCACTATTAACCTTACCGAAATAACCAAGATCCCTCTCTAGAAACTCCATTTACTTGCAGTCAATAGCTTGTTTGGAATGATGAAGTTCTTTGGAGAAACTGAGAGCCTTGAACTCAGGCAGAACTGTACTTTTTTTTGTTGCTGATGATTTCTTAATGCTAAACAAATAAATAATAAAATGTTTGCTTTTGATTATCAGGCTATACATTTTTATTTACATTTAGCCCTAGCATTAGTGTGTCTCATTCTTTGCACCGTAAGCTTGTGCTGTATTTTTTTCTCTCCTGCCACCAGCAGTAAGCATAGGGGCCAGCAGTCTAGGTTCAGGAGGAGTATTTGTGGCGGGTAGAATGGAGTCTCACTACCACTGTCAGCAGCTCTGGACCCTCATGTGAGCCTGGAAGCAATTTGTATCTGAAGTGAGAGCATGACGAGCGTACTTCTCTTTCTTTTCTCCTGTTGTCATGCCCTGCCCCATCTCTGCCAGAAAAACAAAAGAAAATGCTTTTGCTGCTCTCTCCATGGAGGTAAAAAGCAGGAAAATCCTGTTCCCAGCCCTCACTTACCCACCTGTGGTCCCATACGTCATGCATCTCCCATAACTGCAACAGGAGATCTTAGCTTGCAGTCCAGATCCACAGCACCACCAGAGGAAAACAGAACTTCAAATCAGGCTTGCAATGAAGGATGCAGTAGCTCACAGAAACTTTCTGTTCCCCTGCTGACACCATCAGTTTGAAGTACATCTGCAACACTAGGCCTTTGCTAATGACATTAGCATGGACAACCTTGGAGCCACAGAGTTGGCATGCTGATGACCATACAATTTTATGAAGGTATAGTGAGCCGGATAAAATGATCCCTTGAGCCATAGTTTATCCAACCCTGGCCTAGGGATTTGTTTATTCGGAGGCAGATCCACCATTAGATTATGCTATCTGGGTGGAATCTGGCGTATACGTTTTATTATGTAAACTGGGTTTGTGAGAAGGGGTGTTATTAATTTACGATGGGGCATGTTTACTAAATTGCAGTAAGTGCTTTTGCAGCTACCATGCAACATATGTAAAAATGCCGCGTGATAGCTTCAAAAACTGCTTTATCTGCAGGAGGCGTGTCCAACACCAGCCCTGCAGATACCGCAGAGGGCTTGCATTTACCATGTGACCTGTGATCCCTGCATCAGCAGGTAAAGTGGGTCCTCCCATGCTTCCTGTTGATGCAGGGATCATGGGATCCAGGGCAAGAGCGAGGGAGGACGGAGCAAGTAATTGCTCTGCCTCCCCGATCGCATCAGGAACTGTTCCGAACCTTCCTGGCCCTCCTCCCTTTCATAAATATGCCGTTCCCTCAGATCTGCTGATATGGGGCACTGGCACCAGTCATCTGCCTCCTCTTACACCCCCCCCCCCTTCAGCACTACTCACCTCTCAACAGCAACCAGCCCATTAGTGCTGCTGTCCGGAAGGGGGCAACCCCCTTTGCACTTCTCATTAAGAAATATCCTAGCTAGTCAGTGGGACTAAAACCCACCCACCCCCACTCCCTTCCAGAGTTAAAAAAACAATCCCGGTTAGCCAGTTAGGTTATCATCCACCCCCCTCCCTTCCATTGATCTAAAAATCCCAGCTAGCCACTTGGGATCTCAACCTTAAAGGCCTATCCCATCCCCCTTCCTTTACTTTGACAATCACTGGTGATCTAGCAGTAAGGGGGTAGCAGCAGTCCCCTCTTGCTCCTGCCCCCTTCTCTGGCGGCTAACAAAATTGTGCCAATCTTGCTGTGCTGTCCCCCTAGTGTTAAGACGTCTTGATGCTAGAGGGCAGCACCACAAGACAAGACTGACTCTAGGAGGGAGTGGGGGTACGTAGGTATTAAACCCACTGGCTAGCCAGGATGTTTTTAAACTTTAGAAGGGCAAACGGGAGGTGCCCTGAGGCCCCGTGGAGGGCAGCACAAATGGGTCAGGTGCTGTCTGGAGGGAGGGCTGCGAGTTACCATGACACATACTTTCCCACATTAGTGCTGCGATGACAGCTAATGCACTTCAGTAATTATCCCCCTATGTGCTGAGTTTGCTATTTATTATTGTTCTTTTTGTAACCCGCTTTGGATTTTCAACAATTAAAGAAAGTAATCAAATGTTCAGATGGGGCCCAATATTCAAAGTCATTATATAGTTTGCAGACCTGCAAAGCGTGTAAATGTTGCTAAGCGGGATATGTAGGAGCACTAACTGTGCTACTGCTGCTAAATATCCATGGGTGTTGCTGCTACATTTACATGCCCCGATGTTAACCATTTAGCATCACAGCATGCTCTGGGCATTCTGGGGTGGAACCCATTGCTAACTGGCAGTAGCTCAATATCGCCACTGTCCAGTTAGCGACATGCGGCAAAAGTCAGGCACAGGAAAGACTGGCTTAACTTTCCCAACAGAAGCTGAATATCGCTGCTGCTGGTTAGTTTCTCAGAAATCCAGGCAACCCAGATATTCAATACCGGAGCCCGGATATGGCTCTGGCATTGAATATCTGGGTTTAAAGTTCAGCGGCGATGGCTAGCTGTGTTAGATCGGCAAGCCGCCGCCACTGAATTATCAGACCCTTGGATTTTAGCTCATGTCTTTACAAAAGTAACTTGAGGTGAACTGAATGCAAATACAGTAAGTATTTCCCTGACCCAGAGGGCTTCCAATGTGTTTGTACGTAAGACAATGGAGGGTTAAGTGTCTTGCCCAAGTTCATAAGGAGCAGCAGTTGGGTGTGAACTCTGGTCCTCAGCCTTCTGCTCCAACCACTAGGCGGCTACTCCACTAAATACAACTCTGAGACTGTGGTTTATTTTTGTGATAGTATTAAATTCAATGTTCTCAACAAGTACCTATAATTACCATTCTTTTGTTGGACTTTGTACTGCAACAAAAATAAATTATATTGCATCGCCTATAACAAATGTCAGCCATTTTTATATTAACAAAAAAATAAGGTTAACCTTTCTGCAAAGACAAACAGCTCGATGCAGCAAATTACATTTCCATAGGTGCAGGCAATAGTGTAGTGTTTGTGCAGAATTTTCTGCGCTAGTGTGGGCGCAGAATGCAAGGACTCTAATCAATGTGCAGTAATGGTAACATGCCATGCATTTAAATCCATTTAAATGAGTGGTAATGAAGCAATAAGCTATGCAACACAGATGCAGAAAAATGCGCAGAAGATCAGAAGGCTGAGCTCAATGCTGAGATTTTAACACAAGGTCTAAAGAAGCATTAAGGGTTATCTTGTAGGTCTACGGTCAGTGCTGGTAAAGAATTTATGCCTGTTTTCTTCAGTGTACAACACCTGCAACCTTTTTTGGCTTTACTGAAGAGAGTGCTGAAAAAAATGACAGGGAAGGTGTACTGGAACTCTCTGGCATATAACCAGCAATATTATTCCACGTAGAAGTTCTGCTCAGAATAACATTGGCTTTTATGCACCAGATAGCAATCCAGCACATGTGCATAAGTGCCAAACTGTTTTTGTATGTGCAGAATATAATTGCTGCTAACAGAGACCCCTGTACTTATGAGCCTGGCTTGCTCTCCTTGTTTAGCCCAGATATTTTGTGCAAAGCTCATTTGCATGTTCTTTGCTTACAGCATTACTGAGCAAAACGTCTGCCCTAAACTTGCGTTAGAAAACCCAAGTCCAAATATTTTACAAACCAGTTTTTTGCTGAGTCAATAAAAATCGTAAAGCAAGCGACCAGCTATCCTACATGTAGAAGTTGCTTCTTCTTTGTGTATCAAATCTTTATCTAACATCAGCTGCTCAAGATGGAATGATTTGACTTCAGGGGCTGAGATTAACTTATCACAGTCAACAAATAAGGCAGAAGTCAAATTCTTAAAGAGATTTACTATATTAAGCATCTGATTCTGCCTCTAGAGGAAAGAAGATATTATAATGTAAATTCTTTTGGCAGACCTTTACAAGCAAAGTACAAGAATCTTATATAGTGCTTAGAGTAAATCCAGCCAAAAACTTCAGTGTTATTCTTATAATATTTTACTGTTCAATTTTGTATAGGTGGTATAAGTTTGTATAAAGCACAAAATCAAATAGCACACTAAAGATGCAGGCATTAGACCATGACTAAGCCTAGGATACCAGGTATCAACGAATAAGATTTTGTGATAGTTACCAAATGGTTCAGCTATTGAGCTACTAGATCAACAGTGGCACAACCACAGCAAAAGCTGAGCCAGTTATCAACTTATTCCTTATTTACAACAGAAGATCTCACACAAGAGAATAAAGTATCAGTGTAAGAAAAAAACGGAACTATCACAGAACTACTGAATTATTCATTGAATTGAAATCAAATAAACTTGGAAATCATCAAACAGTGCCGAAAACTGAAATGTAGGACAAAATCCCTATGGACCGTCCATAGAAATCTGCAACTTCTTGGTGATCTGTGCTGTTGATGCTCAGACTTTCTGTCTTTGATTTTTAAGTAAGACAAAATAGGTAAATATCAGACTGTTCTGGCAACAGGCACCAATGGAAAAGGCAGTGGCTCCTCACTGTATAGTATCAAAGATTTTTGCATCTGCCCCTCACCATAAGAACATAAGACATGCCATACTGGGTCAGACCGAGGTCCATCAAGCCCAGTATCCTGTTTCCAACAGTGGCCAATCTAGGTCCTACGTACCTAGCAGTTTCCCCAAAAGACACAGGTTCCATAATGCTTGTACTGGGTCAAGCATTGATATCCTGGGTCCCTTTTTAATAGTGGTTTATGGACCTTTCCTCCAGGAACTTGTCCAAACCTTTTTAAAACCCAGCTATACTAACAGCCCTTACTACATCCTCCGGTAACAGATTCCAGAGTTTGATTACACGTTGAGTGAAAAAATATTTTCTCTTATTTGTCTTAAATAGTTTACCCTGTAGCTTCATTACATGTCCCCTAGTCTTTCTATATTCTGATAGCGTAAACAATTGATCCACGTTTATCCGTTCCACTCCATTCATTAATTTATAGACCTCTATCATATCTCCCCTCAGCCGTCTCTTTTCCAGGTTAAAGAGCCCTAACCTTTTTAGCCTCTCTTCATAGGAGTAACCTTCCATCCCCTTCACCAATTTGGTGGCTCTTCTCTGTACTTTTTCTAATAACGCTATGTCCTTTTTAAGATACGGCGACCAGAATTGCACACAATATTCAAGGTGCGGTCGTACCATGGAGCGATACAGAGGCATTATAATATCCTTTGTTTTATTCTCCATCCCTTTCTTTATGATACCTAGCATTCTATAGCCATGGCTCCTGCCTACTTGATATTAAGAGGCCCCTGGAAAGAAAAATAACTGGGTCTAGGGGTGTGAAGTTAGTTGTAATTCCCAAACAGATTCTGGCAAACCAACTGTCCAAACCTACCATCATGTCGGGATGGGAATATGTGAAGAGAAGTCCATGTTGCAGTTTTGCAAATTTATTCCATGGAGGCAGACCTCAAGTGGGCCACTGAAGCAGCCATAGCTCTGACATTATGAGCTGTGACATGACCTTCAAGGGTCAAACTTGCTTGGGCATAAGTGAAGAAGATGAAGTCTGCTAGTCAATTAGATAGAGTGTGTTTTGTATTCAGCAGCTTTCAGTTTGCTTGGGTCTAAAGAGATGAAATCTGGGTGGACATTCTACAGGCTTTAGTCTTCTCCAAATAGTAAGTCAAGGCTCTCTTGCAGTCTAAAGAATGCAGTGTGCTTTCCCCAATGTGAGCATGAGGTCTGGAGAAAAATGTTGGTAGGACAACTGACTGGTTAAAATAGAAGTCTGACATCACCTTAGGAAGGAACTTAGGATTCATGCGAAGAACCACCCTATTATTGTAAAACAGTATAGGGTGGGATGAGCTCTAGAGCTTGGAGCTCATTAACTCTGCATGCTAAAGTTACTGCCACCAAAAATATGACCTTTCATGTTAAGTACTTCAGGAGCTTTCATTTGTAGGTATCTAGTGGCTTGAAAGGAGCTTTCATCTGCTGGGTTAACATCATGTTAAGGGAGCCTTCATAAGAAGCAAGCCCCAACAAAAAATGAACAACTGAAGGCTGTAGAGAAATGGGCATTTCATTGAGGTGTACCTTGATGAAAATGGTTTTGAGACCTGACTCTGACATGTAGAAAGTATTCAAGCAGTTTGTGTGTGGACAAGCGAAAGGACCTAGGGCCTTTTCCTCACACCAGACATCAAACTTCTTCCATTGTATGACTTCCTAATGGAATTTCTCCAGGAAGCCAGGATCACATTGGCTATACTGACAAGTTCAATGAAGAGAGAGTTAGCGTTAGGCCCTCAACATGCAAGCAGTGAAGGAAAGGGACTTGATGATGGGATGCAACAATGTTCCCTGATCTTGTGTGATTATTTTCGGTAAATCACCCAGTTTAATAGGTTTCTCTATTGTGAGCTCAAGGAGAAGGGGAAACCATAGCTGCCAATGGAGGAGAAAGACATCTGAGGCTAGTTTGCTGTGTGTTCTTCTCCCATAATAGAACCAAGGTGCTTGCCTGTTCTGTGAAGAGGTGAACAGATCTATCGGGTTATTAACCCCTTTTTAAAAGATGCTCCAGTCTACACCTTGGTCCAGGGTCCACTCATGTCTGCCAGAAGATAGTCTTCTTCAACCAGTTAAGTGGCTCTTAGTGTTATTTCTTGAGAGAAGGCACTGCTCCACATTTTGAATGCTTCACAGCACAGGAGATGGGACCACACCGTTCCCTGTTTGTTGATGAAATATATTGCTACTTGGTTATCTGTCTGAATCATTACAATTTGATTGGCCAACCAAATTCTGAAAGCTTTTAGAGCAAGGGTTCTCAACCTTCTCCTCAGGAAACACCTAGCCAGTCAGGTTTTTAGGATAACCACAATGAGTATGCATGAGAGAGATTTGCATGCACTACCTCCATTGTATGCAAATCTCTATCATGTGTATTCATTTTTTTCTGAAAACCTGACTGGCTAGGTGTATCCCAAGGACTGGGTTGAAATCCACTGTTTTAGAGTGTTCAAAACGGTTCTCAGTTCTGGAAATTGGTTTGATGGAGTTTCTCCTGGATGGATCATAATCTCTGGATGTGAAACCCATAGACATGGCCTCCCCAACTTGGTTTGGAAGCATCTGTCATAAGTAGATTCTGATAAGGGGAAATTTGGAATGGAGTTCCTTTGGACAGATTGGAATGAAACTATCTACCAGGACAAGGGATCCCAGAGTGGAACAGTGACAGATAAAACATCTCTGAGCCTGTGTTCAGCCTGAATCCACTGCATACTGAAGGTTCATTGAACTTGTCTCATTTTGAGAGATGTGAAGGGTGGTACATGTACAGTTGAGGTCTTGTGGCCCAATATCCTAAAGATGTTTCATGCTGATGTAACATAGTATATCACGACAGATAAAGACCAGCGTGGTCCATCTAGTCTGCCCAGCAAGGCGACAAGAGTAGGTGCACCTGCCGCTCCGTGTAGGTCGCCCCTCCCCATGCCTTTGTTTAGTGGTATACCCACCGCTCTGTGTAGGTCACCCTTATTTGTTGAGATATAAGAGATAATTAAGTTTATTTTGATTTTATCTTGTTGCTATAAAGGGATCCACTGTGTCTGTCCCATACCATTTTGAATTCTGTCATGTCACTGTATTTGCCCCCACCACTTCCATCGAGAGGGAATTCCAAGCATCCAGCATCCTTTCAGTGGCCTGTTAACGCTTTTGAATTTCCTCCACTGTCTTGACCTACCTCATGAGTCTTTCTGAATGAAGAAAGGCTTTTGCCTGAGTTGTATCTAGCAGAGCTCCAGTGAATTGTAATTGATGTTATGGACTTAGATTTGACTTGGACTAGTTAATGACAAACCCTAGAAATGTTAGCACCTGAATGGTTGTACAAATGGAGTCTTGAGCTCCTTTCTGAGCTGTACTCATGACCAACCAATTGTCCAAATAGGGAAACATGTGCATGCCCAGTCTGTGTAGTCTGTGATTACTGTGAGACATTTTGTAAACATGCGAGGAGCTGACACGAGGCCAAAGGGCAGTACACGATGATGTTTCCTTATGATGAATCACGGATACACATACATCTCAGTCACAGGAAGTATGTGGGTATAAGCCTCCTTTAAGTCCAGAGAACATAGATAGTTTCCTTTTTGTTGCAAGAAATGAGGGTGCCTAGGAAAGCCATTCTGAACTTTTCTTGAACTAGAAACTTGTTCAGATCCCTCTGGTCTAGAATGAGATGGAATCCCCAGTCTTTTTTGTGATCAGGAAGTATCTGGAGTAGAATCTCCTCCCTTCTTCCCCTGGTGAAATGGATTCAACTGCATTGGCATTGAGAAGGGAGAAGAGTTGCTTCTTGAGAATTTCCTGATGCTAAGAGCTGTGGAAAGATGCTTTGGATGAGCAATTTAGTGAGAAGTTGAATATACTAAATCTATACCCACACTGGATGATGGTTAGTACTCAACTGTCAGAGGTTACAAGGGGTCAACAGTCTGCAAAGAACCACAGCCTCTCTGCTATTGGCGACATTAGCTATATTCTTGTGGAAATAGTCAAAACCCTGTCCCAAGTTCTGGCTGTGGAGCCTATTGGGACTTCTGGCCCTCCTCTGTTCTGGGATGAGAAAAAGGACCCTTTTGTTGGGGGGAGGGAGTGAGAGGCAGGAGGGTGCCTAGGCCTATGAGAATATGAGGACCTCCTTTGCCCCCTCTCCCCTCCACTGTGAAACCTCCTGGATGACAAGGAGACTGGATCAGAAGTGGTTCTGGAGAGTTTTAAGAGTGCCACTATGCTGCTTAATGAGAGTAGCAGTCTTCTGCACCTATCTCCAAAAGGATTCTCTCCATGGCACAGCATGTCAGCAAGCTTCTCTTGAACATCAAATTGAAAGTCTTAATTCTGGAGCCATGACAGTGTTCAGGCATCAATACTCATGAAGAAAGTTCTCAGTGCTATATCTAAAATAATAGAAGTAGCTCGGAATACATATTTTTCACATGCCTTCCCTTTGCTCAATAGGAAATTGTTGTTTGGCCTTCTCTGGAGGGTGAGAGTCAGCAAATTCCTGCATGCCCATGAAGATATGGTAGGATGCTATGAGGGATGTTAGCATAGAGTTGTGAAAACATTTTCTCCTAAAAAACTTCAATATCTTAGCCTCCCTTCCTGGGCACATAAGAGAGCAAGTCTTGGAATTTTAGGCTCTTTTGAAAGTGGATTTGATGACCATGGAGTAGTGCTACAGCTGAAGTTTTTCAAATCTGGGAATCTTCTGGATGTAATAATGAGTCATCCTTCATGTTCACAGGCTGTACAGAGAGGGGCTCTCCCACATCTTTCATCTGCACATCCTTCAGGATTCTGTGAACAGGAATTTAACAGCTTCCTTGGGAGGTATCAAGGAACTGGAAGATTTCTAATGCTTCTGCCCTGGGTTCGTCCGCCATCTCTGAATTAAATGGGATGAACTTAGCCATCCCTCTTACAAAATCAATGAAGGACAGCTTCTCTACAGGTGGCTTTCATTTTCATGAGGTGAGGGATCTGAAGGTACTCCAGGTCATACTCAGAATCCCAGAAGTGCTCTGATTCAGACCAGAGTCATACTCAAAAGATATATGGGTTACTGCCTGAATCGACTTCTGTTCCTCTTGTCATTTGGGCCCATTAATGCACTAGAGATGAACAACTGCTGGGTAATGACTGGAGTCAAGGCCCTTCAGTGTCTCAATAACAAATCTCTTACAGGCAGGTGATGAGTTTCAAGAATAGGCTAGATGTCTCCATGCACTGACAATGAGGTGGTCAAAGCAGCCAATTCATGCCTTGATGTATCACAGTGGGGGGGGGGGGGCAAAGAAGATCCTCCATCCTATGGTCAAATCTCTTCAGAAGGTGCTCCTCAAGGGCTGCCATCGACAAAGACCGTTGACCCAAAGTAGGGATGGTCAGCAGACCTCAAGAGTGCTGGGGAGTATTGGCAGGCTGGTCCTGGCCCCATGGAGATTGTCACTTCCCCTCTGATAGCAAGGAGATGAGTGGTCCTCACATTGGGGCTGTCTTGAAGATACTAGGTCCTCCAGTGCCTCAATGCTCACAATATCATGCTCCAATGGGCTTTGATGCCAATACACCACAGCCTCCATTTGATGCTCGATATCATAGGCCATGATGCGGATGAAGCTGAGGACAAATCCTTCCTCTTTTTCAGGCATAAATCATTGGATGTCCACTCTTGATGGATCCTATTGAATAGGATCAATGTCCTCTTGATATCTGTGTACCTTCAGCATCCTTTTATCTCCATAAGCCATGGGGACGAATGCCACTGATGCCAAAGTCGATCAATTGAACTTACTAGCACTAAAAATTATTTTGTACTGCTCTTCATGGCCCTTGAGGCCTCTCTTTGCCATCTGTGAACACAAAAGATAATGAGAGGGTTTATGTTTGGGGCTCAGGCACTGTAGGCATCAGTTGCTGATGTCTGTGGCAGAGATAGTCCAGCCATACCTGGTGCACTTTTTAAACCCACTGGGGAGTTTCTAGGCCATATCATCTGGAAAAATAACCACAGCAAAATCAAACAACTTGATTGTGAAAAATACACCTAAACAAGGTGCCTGAGGCCTAACTATGGTCTATAGCAGTGAAGCTCATAAATGAAAGGAAACCTGAAAATGAATAAAAATCCTACCTAAGGAATTACTGAGTTACTGTAAAATAATTCTGTGGCAGTGGAAGGAGGAAGAAAAACAACCTAAACATGTGGCTACAACCAGCGAAAGCACTGAAGAACTATAGTGTATCTCAGGCAGTGACCAGCACCTCTGATAAGCTCCGTGGAAATAGAGAGATTGAAGCAGTCTTGTACGGTGGTGGCAGGAGGGAAGTGGCACACATGCACAGTGGAATACTCTAAAAACTTCCAGAAGGAGCTGGGAAGATGTTCCTGTTTGGGCTTCTTCCAATGATGTCACCTATGTGTGAGGACATTATTCTGCTTATTCATGGAGAAAGAACAATTCTGCGCATATTTCTTGAATTCTTAGTTTGATAAATACTTGCCTTTCAAAATGCATTATGTGAGAAAACACGACAAGTATTTTTAGCTGAAGTTCAGAGTATTTGTACAAAAAATATTGTTTTGCTCTCTATATTTTCAGGCACTTCAAGGACTTTTTAAACCATTCTGACTTAATACCTTTGACAGTTTCTTCATCAATGGCAGAAGTTCTGACGTCACTAGTATTTTTACACACAAATATGAACCATTTGCTGAGTAAAACCAGCTGCTGTTAAGCAACTTCTTGCTGCTGTATAAATTAAGTTCATATGCTGCTGGCTGTTTCTCATCCATTGTACGTGAAAGCTGTGTCCCTCTGCAGCGTGGTTTTCAAGCCCTTCCCTCAAATGAATATTTACATTTTATGGCCTGCAACCTGATCTAAAAAGCTAAGGTTGTGTCTCTCTCAGGGATGCTGCATTTCAATCAGGTATCTGAGTGTGCCCTTGGTTCATGTAAGGCCTCCTGGCCAGGGACACTTAGGTTCCCACTCACCCTACCCCTTACCCACCCCAGTGCTGCATTGCCTATATAGTAATCATATACATTGACATCTATCCTTTTAATTAAGTGTTACATCCACCTTTTCTCCTTCTCCTTGGACCACTTAATTAGCATGTCGTGTATTCAATGCAATAACTGTGGTTCTTTCATTCTGAGAAGAATCACTTGGCACCTAAGAGCTTGCCCTATATGCCTCAAGTTAGCTGCTAGGCATAAAGAATTGACTCTACTAAGGGAAGAATTAGCTGCAATTAAACACACCTCTTCTAGGGTACAAAGGGAATTAAATCCACCACCGCTCCCACAAAGAATCAAACAGCCCAGGAACAAATGGATCACAGTGGACTCTGGTAGGTTGCGACCTGTAATGCACAGACAGCCTATACATCAAGAGATATCCCAACATAATGCCTTCTCTGCCTTGGATAATGAGGGTGCCAAATTTGTGGAAACTGAAGTACCCTTAAATAAGAGATATAATGCGCAATCTACTGTTAATACACCAAATAGGAAGAAAAAAATCACAAAACAGAAAACCACTACTCATTGGAGATTCCATCAGCAGAGGCACCAACTTGGGAACATAGTTCAAAGGAAAGAAGATTAGCAAATGCCTCCCAGGCTCTTCAGCTGTCAGGAATAGAAACCAAATTGTTGGTATAGTCAGTGCAGAAAGTGAGCACTCCAAAAGTGGTATTGTCATCCCTTGGGCACAAATGACCTGGCTAGAAACAGTGCCTCTGCAGTTCAAAGAGACTTCCAGACTCTGGGAGAGAACTCAAGCCAATTGTTAACACTATAGCATTCTGAGAAGTTCTACCTGTTCATGGTAAGGGGGCAGAAAGGCTGCATTGCATGAACAACTTTAATACATGGCTCCAAACCTGGTGCCAATTAGAAGGATTTAGATATACTGGCGACTGGGGAAACAGATGGATCAACAAGAGATTTTACTGTGCTGATGGACTACATCTCTCCATCGCAAGGAAAAGGATCCTAAGTGAAAATTTCAGGCAGTATGTAGACAGGCATTTAAACTAGAGAAAGGGGAGACCACGTGATTTATTTATTTATTTATTTAACAGTATTTCTAGACCGTCTTATCGTAAAATCAAGGCGGTATCACAACAATACAATCAAGGGTGTGCGGGGAAGTTCATGCAGTGCAGGAGGATATAATGTGCGTGTGGGGGGAAGTTCATGCAGTGGCTGTATTGTTTAAAATGTGCGTATGTGGGAGGTGTATAGATTATGGTGGGCTATGTACATAGTGCGCTATGATACAGCATGTTCTATATTACAAGGTGCAGTCCAGATAGGGCTTGAGTTAAATCCTGTGCCGTTGTGCAATCTCTCGTCAGGGTTGAGGGGGCCTTTGCTGGTTAGTCCTTGTGGATTAAGTGATGTGTCCATAATGTTCTATGAACAGCGTTGTCTTCAGCTGTTTGCGGAAGTCTTTGAGGTCCGTTGTCGATCTCAGTTCGTCTGGGAGGAAGTTCCAGATTGTTGGGGCTGCCAGGGAGAGGGCTCTCGCTGTTGTGACCTTTCGTGTTTTTCTGAAGTCTCTCGGGTGTTGACTCTGTTGGAGGTTCCTTTTCTTCTTGGGCGGGTGCTGGTGTCTGGATGAATGAGGGTGTGCAGGCTGTTGGCTGATATGTGGTGCTTGATTTTGAATATGTTTATTATTGTTTTGTATTTGATGCGTGAGCTGATCGGGAGCCAGTGTAGTTCTTTGAGAACTGGGGTAATGTGTTCACGTCTTGCTAAGCCTGAGATTATGCGTGCTGCGGTGTTTTGGGCTAGTTGGAGGGGTTTGAGGGTTTGTTTTGGTAGGCCAAGGTAGATGGGGTTGCAGAAGTCCATTAATGGTGTGATGAGAGCTTGGCATACAGTGCGGAAGTGTTCTGTGGCGAGGAGGGGTTTAAGCCGTCTGATGATTCTCATTCTGTGATATGCAGTCTTGACCGTTTTGTTAACGTGTGACTTGAGATTTAGTTCGTTGTCCAGGGTTACTCCAAGGTATTTTACTTCGGATTTTATTGGAATAGTTGTGTCTGTTATTCTGATGTCCGGTGGTTGGATGAAGTCTGGGTTGCGAGTGATTATTAGTGCCTCAGTCTTGCTGTAGTTGATTGAGAGGTTGTTGTTCGTACACCAGTTTGTCATTTGTGTTAGGCAGTCGGTTATTTTCTTGTAGTCTGGGTTGTTGGTTGAGATAGGTGTGTATATCATGATATCGTCTGCATAGATTGTGTATTGGATGTTGTTCTCTTTCAGGATGTCGCATATTGGCTGGATATAAATGTTGAATAGTAGTGCCGAGAGGGCGGACCCTTGAGGTACTCCTTGGCGGACTTTTATGGGTTGAGAGGTGTTGTGTCCTATCTTGACTTGGATCTGCCTGTCAGTGAGGTAGGATTGGAACCATTTTAGCGTGGTACCATGAAGTCCAATTTTCTTTAGTCTTTCCAGGAGGGTTAGGTGATCAACTGTGTCGAAGGCGGAGGAGATGTCAACGAAGATCATTAGGATACCTTTAGTGTTGTTGTCTATGACTCTGAGGATGTTGTCCATGAGGTAAATTAGCAGCGTTTCGACTCCATGTTGTGGGCGGAAGCCATGCTGGTTATCGTCTAGAGGAGCATTGTTGTCAATATGTTCCTGCAGTTGTTGTTGCACTACTTTTTCAATGATTTTTGCCAAAAAGGGTATGCTGGATATTGGTCTGTATGCTGCTGGGTTGCTCTTGTCAAGGGTTGTTTTCTTCGGTATTGGGCGTACTGTAGCTTGTTTTAGTTGAGCTGGCAGGAGACCCTGGGTAAGTGAATTGCGCACAATGTCGTGTATGATGTGGATGAAGCTTGCTTTGGTGGCCTTGATCCATGATACTGGGCAGGGGTCCGTGGGAGCGGTGCTTGTTCTGATTGCTGAGATGATGTGGGAGAGTTGTTCTGTTGAAGGAGGGCGGAAGGTGTCCCAAGTCTTGGGGTGTGAATCCGGCTGGGTTGAAGAGCTGGTTGTAATTGGGTCTGTGGAGTGAAATTTGTCTTTGATGTGATCCGCAAATTTTTGCGGGTCTATTTGTATTTCCTCCTCTGTTTTCTGTTCCTTTGTGAGGATTTTCACTATTTCGAAAAGCTCCCTGGGTTTGTTTATGGAGGTGTTTATCATGTTCGTATGGAATTCTTTCTTGGATTGGTAGATGTGTTCGGTGTATTGTCTCTGGTTTGTTAGGTATATCTGCTGGTTTTCGGGTGTCTTGTATTTTCTCCATCTCCGTTCCATTTTTCTGAGATCTCTTTTTTCTTGTCGTATGGTTGTGGAGTACCAGGGCTTGTGAGGTCTCATGTTGTTGCAGTGTTTCTTTGGTCTGGTAGCTGTAGCTGTGGCTGCGTTGGATAGTGTGTTGTTCCAGTTGGTTATTTGAGTCTCCAGGTTGTCTGTTTCTGTTGATAGTTGATTTAACGTGTCTAGTAGGAAGGCGTCTCTGTCGAAGTTCTTGAATCGCCTTTGTGTGGGGGGATTGCTGGTTTGGTCGTTGCGTTTGTCTTTTTGAAGTTGCAAAATGATCTTGATTATGTGGTGATCTGACCAGGGGACTGGGGTGATGGACGGTGTTGAGATTAGACCTCTTGAAGTTAGGGAGTTGGTTGCAAATATGAGGTCTGGTGTAGAGCCGAGTCTGTGTGTTGGGGCGTTGATGATTTGGGTGTATTGTAGTGATGTCATTGCTTGGAGGAAGGCATCTGCATCTTTGTTGTTGGTGGACTTGAGGTTGAAGTCCCCAAGCAGTAGCGTGGGTTTGTTAGTTGCGGTGAGAGCACATGCTGTTTCGAGCGTGGCTGCTAGTTCATCAGGTGCTGCTCGGGGAGCTCGGTAGGTCAGGCCGAGTGCCACATGTTTGTTCATGATGCTGAGTGTGTTGCTTTGTGTTGTATTGGTGGAGCTGTGCGTTTTGAACTTCAGGTTTTTCTTTGCCATTATGAGAACCCCTCCTCCGCGTTTGTGGGTGCGTGGGCAGTTGTAGGCTGTGTAGGTGTCTGGTACCAATTGATTGAGTAGGACTGTGTCGGTGGGATTGAGCCAGGTTTCTGTAATGCAGAGTATGTCTGGTTGGTGGTCTTCTATGTGGTCTGCTATTGTGTGTATCTTGTTGCATATGGACCTTGCGTTTATGAGCTCTATGGTGGTTTGCTCCGTTGTGTTGTGTGACTCCGTGGAAAATTGTGCGAGGGGGTGTGATTTGTGTGTGTTTTTTTCTTCTTGTTGTTGATGTGCTGTGTGTGGCATGGTGATTGCATTGTGGAACTATATATTGCCAGGTGGTGGGTGGGTGCCATTGGAGGTTATGGTGTAAGTAGTGGAGGTGGGGGTCTGGTGTCAGGATATGTGTAAGGAGGAGGCTGAATGGTAGAAACCATGTTGTGATCATGGTGGTATGCTGTGCTGTTCTGTGTGAAGTCTGCTTGCGGTTTTGGATGTCAGGTGACGTGTGCACAGCTTTCGTATAGTTCCCTGACCCTGGTGAATGAGTTTCCTAAACTCACCTGGTCGGTTTTGTTGGTGTTGCTGTTCAATGTTGGTCAGCTCGACCTGTCTTGTGGAGCTCGAGGAGCGTGGGGGTCGTTGTTGGCGAGCTCAAACCCAGCCTGGGGCGCTCAAGCCGTAGTTGCCTTTAACACGTGTGTTCAGCGCGGTGGGGGGTACGTCCCTGGGTTTGGTGGAAGCGGTGCGGTTTTTTTCGTCGTAATGTTGGTGGGGAGGGACTCCTTTTTTTTTTTCCGCCTTAATGGCCACCGCCTAAGGGCCACGCCAAAGGGCCCTCTGGCGAGGCCCTCAGGCGCGGGCCCGCCAGGCGCGGGCGCGCCCGGTAGGGACGCCGCTTTTAAGCGGTTCGGGTTAGCGCGGCTCCTCTGCTCCCACTGCCCGGATTGGGCAGGAGCTCTCCCACTGCTCCCGATTGGGCAGGAGTTCGTTGCAAGGACGCCGGGGCTGAAAGCGGCACAAGCGGCTCCCTCGGGGTAGGGACGCCGCTTTTAAGCGGTTCGGGTTAGCGCGGCTCCTCTGCTCCCACTGCCCGGATTGGGCAGGAGCTCTCCCACTGCTCCCGATTGGGCAGGAGTTCGTTGCAAGGACGCCGGGGCTGAAAGCGGCACAAGCGGCTCCCTCGGGGTAGGGACGCCGCTTTTAAGCGGTTCGGGTTAGCGCGGCTCCTCTGCTCCCACTGCCCGGATTGGGCAGGAGCTCTCCCACTGCTCCCGATTGGGCAGGAGTTCGTTGCAAGGACGCCGGGGCTGAAAGCGGCACAAGCGGCTCCCTTGGGGTAGGGACGCCGCTTTTAAGCGGTTCGGGTTAGCGCGGCTCCTCTGCTCCCACTGCCCGGATTGGGCAGGAGCTCTCCCACTGCTCCCGATTGGGCAGGAGTTCGTTGCAAGGACGCCGGGGCTGAAAGCGGCACAAGCGGCTCCCTCGGGGTAGGGACGCCGCTTTTAAGCGGTTCGGGTTAGCGCGGCTCCTCTGCTCCCACTGCCCGGATTGGGCAGGAGCTCTCCCACTGCTCCCGATTGGGCAGGAGTTCGTTGCAAGGACGCCGGGGCTGATAGCGGCACAAGCGGCTCCCTCGGGGTAGGGACGCCGCTTTTAAGCGGTTCGGGTTAGCGCGGCTCCTCTGCTCCCACTGCCCGGATTGGGCAGGAGCTCTCCCACTGCTCCCGATTGGGCAGGAGTTCGTTGCAAGGACGCCGGGGCTGATAGCGGCACAAGCGGCTCCCTCGGGGTAGGGACGCCGCTTTTAAGCGGTTCGGGTTAGCGCGGCTCCTCTGCTCCCACTGCCCGGATTGGGCAGGAGCTCTCCCACTGCTCCCGATTGGGCAGGAGTTCGTTGCAAGGACGCCGGGGCTGATAGCGGCACAAGCGGCTCCCTCGGGGTAGGGACGCCGCTTTTAAGCGGTTCGGGTTAGCGCGGCTCCTCTGCTCCCACTGCCCGGATTGGGCAGGAGCTCTCCCACTGCTCCCGATTGGGCAGGAGTTCGTTGCAAGGACGCCGGGGCTGATAGCGGCACAAGCGGCTCCCTCGGGGTAGGGACGCCGCTTTTAAGCGGTTCGGGTTAGCGCGGCTCCTCTGCTCCCACTGCCCGGATTGGGCAGGAGCTCTCCCACTGCTCCCGATTGGGCAGGAGTTCGTTGCAAGGACGCCGGGCTGATAGCGGCACAAGCGGCTCCCTCGGGGTAGGGACGCCGCTTTTAAGCGGTTCGGGTTAGCGCGGCTCCTCTGCTCCCACTGCCCGGATTGGGCAGGAGCTCTCCCACTGCTCCCGATTGGGCAGGAGTTCGTTGCAAGGACGCCGGGGCTGATAGCGGCACAAGCGGCTCCCTCGGGGTAGGGACGCCGCTTTTAAGCGGTTCAGGTTAGCGCGGCTCCTCTGCTCCCACTGCCCGGATTGGGCAGGAGCTCTCCCACTGCTCCCGATTGGGCAGGAGTTCGTTGCAAGGACGCCGGGGCTGATAGCGGCACAAGCGGCTCCCTCGGGGTAGGGACGCCGCTTTTAAGCGGTTCGGGTTAGCGCGGCTCCTCTGCTCCCACTGCCCGGATTGGGCAGGAGCTCTCCCACTGCTCCCGATTGGGCAGGAGTTCGTTGCAAGGACGCCGGGGCTGATAGCGGCACAAGCGGCTCCCTCGGGGTAGGGACGCCGCTTTTAAGCGGTTCGGGTTAGCGCGGCTCCTCTGCTCCCACTGCCCGGATTGGGCAGGAGCTCTCCCACTGCTCCCGATTGGGCAGGAGTTCGTTGCAAGGACGCCGGGGCTGATAGCGGCACAAGCGGCTCCCTCGGGGTAGGGACGCCGCTTTTAAGCGGTTCGGGTTAGCGCGGCTCCTCTGCTCCCACTGCCCGGATTGGGCAGGAGCTCTCCCACTGCTCCCGATTGGGCAGGAGTTCGTTGCAAGGACGCCGGGGCTGATAGCGGCACAAGCGGCTCCCTCGGGGTAGGGACGCCGCTTTTAAGCGGTTCGGGTTAGCGCGGCTCCTCTGCTCCCACTGCCCGGATTGGGCAGGAGCTCTCCCACTGCTCCCGATTGGGCAGGAGTTCGTTGCAAGGACGCCGGGGCTGATAGCGGCACAAGCGGCTCCCTCGGGGTAGGGACGCCGCTTTTAAGCGGTTCGGGTTAGCGCGGCTCCTCTGCTCCCACTGCCCGGATTGGGCAGGAGCTCTCCCACTGCTCCCGATTGGGCAGGAGTTCGTTGAAATGACGCGGGGCTGATAGCGGCACAAGCGGCTCCCTCGGGGTAGGGACGCCGCTTTTAAGCGGTTCGGGTTAGCGCGGCTCCTCTGCTCCCACTGCCCGGATTGGGCAGGAGCTCTCCCACTGCTCCCGATTGGGCAGGAGTTCGTTGCAAGGACGCCGGGGCTGATAGCGGCACAAGCGGCTCCCTCGGGGTAGGGACGCCGCTTTTAAGCGGTTCGGGTTAGCGCGGCTCCTCTGCTCCCACTGCCCGGATTGGGCAGGAGCTCTCCCACTGCTCCCGATTGGGCAGGAGTTCGTTGCAAGGACGCCGGGGCTGATAGCGGCACAAGCGGCTCCCTCGGGGTAGGGACGCCGCTTTTAAGCGGTTCGGGTTAGCGCGGCTCCTCTGCTCCCACTGCCCGGATTGGGCAGGAGCTCTCCCACTGCTCCCGATTGGGCAGGAGTTCGTTGCAAGGACGCCGGGGCTGATAGCGGCACAAGCGGCTCCCTCGGGGTAGGGACGCCGCTTTTAAGCGGTTCAGGTTAGCGCGGCTCCTCTGCTCCCACTGCCCGGATTGGGCAGGAGCTCTCCCACTGCTCCCGATTGGGCAGGAGTTCGTTGCAAGGACGCCGGGGCTGATAGCGGCACAAGCGGCTCCCTCGGGGTAGGGACGCCGCTTTTAAGCGGTTCGGGTTAGCGCGGCTCCTCTGCTCCCACTGCCCGGATTGGGCAGGAGCTCTCCCACTGCTCCCGATTGGGCAGGAGTTCGTTGCAAGGACGCCGGGGCTGATAGCGGCACAAGCGGCTCCCTCGGGGTAGGGACGCCGCTTTTAAGCGGTTCGGGTTAGCGCGGCTCCTCTGCTCCCACTGCCCGGATTGGGCAGGAGCTCTCCCACTGCTCCCGATTGGGCAGGAGTTCGTTGCAAGGACGCCGGGGCTGATAGCGGCACAAGCGGCTCCCTCGGGGTAGGGACGCCGCTTTTAAGCGGTTCGGGTTAGCGCGGCTCCTCTGCTCCCACTGCCCGGATTGGGCAGGAGCTCTCCCACTGCTCCCGATTGGGCAGGAGTTCGTTGCAAGGACGCCGGGCTGATAGCGGCACAAGCGGCTCCCTCGGGGTAGGGACGCCGCTTTTAAGCGGTTCGGGTTAGCGCGGCTCCTCTGCTCCCACTGCCCGGATTGGGCAGGAGCTCTCCCACTGCTCCCGATTGGGCAGGAGTTCGTTGCAAGGACGCCGGGGCTGATAGCGGCACAAGCGGCTCCCTCGGGGTAGGGACGCCGCTTTTAAGCGGTTCGGGTTAGCGCGGCTCCTCTGCTCCCACTGCCCGGATTGGGCAGGAGCTCTCCCACTGCTCCCGATTGGGCAGGAGTTCGTTGCAAGGACGCCGGGGCTGATAGCGGCACAAGCGGCTCCCTCGGGGTAGGGACGCCGCTTTTAAGCGGTTCGGGTTAGCGCGGCTCCTCTGCTCCCACTGCCCGGATTGGGCAGGAGCTCTCCCACTGCTCCCGATTGGGCACAATAGTGATGCGCACACCATAGAGGTCGCATCCTGAGCTCGCTCCTGAACCCTCCGACGCTACCGGCGATTTCGAGCCGTTTACTATTGCCAGTGTCCGCCGACAATGCAAATCTCTGAACCAGCTTGCCGGCAGAGTTAAATACCACAAGTTGGAAATCTGATCGCATGGCCACTGCGGTAAAATCCTTGCGGAGAGATCGGTAGAGGGGGACTGGCTCAACTAAGATGGCTGACTTGGCCCAGGGGCTGGCATCGCCGCAGTCACCGAAGTCTCCTGCCTCACTCGACGAGATGTCAGCGGCTATAAAGACTGCTCTAATGCCTCAATTTGAAGCCCTCCATGAGAAAATAGATGGGCTGAAGTCGGCGTTTGACATGCTGAGTCAGCGACAGCAAGAAGCCGAAGAACGTGTGGGGCGAGCAGAGGAAAAGGTAGAGACACTGACGGCGGAGGTGGAGGGCATGCGGGCTCAACTCTCTCAACATGAAGCAAAACTGGAGGACCTGGAAAACAGATCTTGGCGCAATAACCTGCGCTTTCTGGGGATCCCAGAAACTACATTGGACAAGGACCTGCGTGGATACTTAGAGGCCTTGATGCAGCAGATAGTGGAGGAAAGCACATTGGGAGGTAAACTTCATATAGAAAGAGTACACCGAGTCGGTATCAAAAATCGAGACTCCCGCCCCAGAATAGTGTTGGCAAAATTCCTCCACTACCCGCAGAAGGAGCTGATCCTAAAAGCAGCACGGCAGAAAGGGGAGGTGGTGTTTAATAACACCAAAATTCGCATAGCTCAAGATTACTCAGTTGCCCTAAGCCGGAAAAGGAAAGAATATGCCCCCCTTTGTGAAAAGCTGATCGATGCCGGCATTCGGTTCTCCGTGCAGTACCCCGCTAGACTCCACGTGCTTAATGAAGGAGCTCACCGTACTTTCGATTCAGCCTCTGCAGCAGAAGAATACGTGAACCGGCTCTATCTGCACAAAACGGCAGTGGCAGAGACTCGTACCTCATGATCTATTCTGCTTTAGCATTTTCCTGTGCTCGGCCCTTCTGTTGGAAAGTACCCGAACTGAAAGACAATGTAACAATTGGCCTGGGAGTGATTGCTGTGGCCTAGTCACTTTGTGTCCTCTACTTAGAGTAACAGTAGCAAAGTGTTTCCCTTTTATGGTAACCTTATATTTAGTTGCCAAGAACCTTGTCTTGATCTCCCCGTGCTCAGTCTGTAATAGTGCACTTGGTCCTATCCTTTTGGCTAGTAACTTAACTGGCATGAAAGATCCAACATGGCGACGGGTGGCCTGTTACGGAGGAACGAGTCGGCCTGTTCCGGAAGAGGTGGGTCTCCCTCGAATAGGCCAGCTGTTGCCGTTGGAAGGACAACAGATATGGCCCTTGGGAGAGGTTGGGAGAATGTCTTTCCTTCTTCCTTGAGAGGCAGGGGGCTCCCCCACCCGGGCCCGGGAAGTGGCAAAGACATCACAGCCAGATAGGTACGGCCTAATAGTTGGAGGGAGGGGGCCAGGGTGATGGTGGCAGTTTGGATAAAGATCAGTGCCTCCCCTGAAACTCTTTACTTTCGCTAGATTAGCGTAAAGTAGTTAACAGTGCACCCGTAAGGCTCCTGCAGACATCCGTTACACAACCCGGTAAGATTTACTCCCTGCTGGGGCTCTTTTCCAAATACGTTGGTTCCCGGAGATTGGGAGAAGGGAAAGTGTATGGAACAGACTCTACCAAACTTTATTGTAGGGTGTGAGTTTGCTTTCTCACCAGGGGGGCCCAGTTTGGTCATTAGTATATTAGATATATCTGGCCCATGATTAGTACAATGCCTCGGGCGCTTCTGCATATAAATATGCCTCTCCCACAAAGACCCTGACCCACTTACCTATGGCATCAACTACCTCCTTCAGAAGCTAAACCCCGGGTGGGCACTACTAGCAGCCATCTTATTTTATTTGTAAGTTTAAGGAGGCTTGCATAACTGTCAGGCTACCCCGTTAGCTGCTCCTGAGAAGCAGGCACAGGCTACTGTCCTCTTCACCTTTCACTTGGCAAATTTGGATCCATCACTAAGATGCTAAGGTACCCACTCAGTTATATCCCCCCTGAGAGTTATTGTTGATTGCCTTTTCTTATGACTTTTACTGTATGGAAGGGGATCTGGTATACTATGTAGTGTGGTAAAGCGTTAAGTGCATGTGGTTTATGATGTTACAAACAGAATTATGCTAATTTCGATTAAAAATGTCTTTGTTTATGGGCTATAAAATAATGGGGAGAGAGGGGAGTCCCCTTCATCTGGTGGCTTCCGCTAGCGGTAAGCCGCGATGGGGGAATGGGGGTGGAGGGCCCCTGAGGGGGAGGGATTCCGCTTTCATAGTATGGCGAGGAACACTTCGGTGGACCGGCCTTAGTGGCGGACTCACTCTGGAGCGGAACTTGGCAAGGGAGGGGGGGGGCCTAAAGAAGGTAGGGAGGGGCCAATACTTATAATTAAGGGGTATTACAGATGGGAATGCTGGCGGTAGGACGGGGTCGGCGGATCTGGGGGGGACCGGGGGATGGGCTCAGAGGGGTCTCGGGAGGGCTTTCTAGGAGGGGGTCAGGGGAGAGAGCCCGGTAGATAGAAGGTAGTGAATAGGGATAGCGGGAGGGAACCTTGGGCTGGGGGGGGAAGTTAGGGGGAGAGTTATGGGGATACAGGGTAGGGGGTTAGATGGGGGGGGAAAGGGAGGGAAGTCGTCGCACCTTACAATCTCTGCAAAGAGTTCATACCAATTATTTACGTGGATATTTGGGGAGACCCCAGGCTGGGAGGGTCTCCCTGTGCACGAAGGGCCGGCAGCGAGGGCATAGACAGATGGGAACCCTCTGAGAGTTATCACTTGGAATGTTTGCGGGCTGGGGAACCCAATTAAGCACTATAAGGTGCTCAAGGCATTGGCTCGACAGCAATGTGATATTGCGCTATTGCAAGAGACCCATCAGACGGTAGAAGAACATGCTAAATTGTGTCGGGACTGGGTGGGTCAGACGTGGGGTGCGCCTGCATTGGGGAAGAAAGGCGGGGTGGTTATACTCATTCATAAACGTGTCCGCTTTACACTGCGTCGTCAATGGGCCGATCCCAACGGGAAATTTTTACTATTGCATGGACTACTAGAAGACCGGGAGATCATACTGGGGGATGTTTATGGCCCTACTATATTAGATCGAGATTTTCTTAACGGCATTGCAGCTAAAATTGAACAACTGCCGGATGTGCCCATGCTTATAGGGGGGGATTTTAATGGTGTCTTAGACGTCAGTTTAGACACCTCGGCAGCTCAGACGACGAGAGATAGGGTGCTGCGAGCTCAACTGCTGCAGCGCTTTCGAGCGCGCTTAAACTTGGTAGATCCCTGGAGACTGACGCACCCGTCTGAAAAAGAGTTTACACATATCTCGCGAGCACATGGGACTAGCGCGAGATTAGATTACCTTCTGCTTTCCACTACTACCTTTGCACAAGTGGATGAGGCGCAAATAGGACCTTTAGAAATCTCCGACCATGCTATGGTTTGGCTGGAGCTGCAATGGGGGAGCGGGTCCGGAACATCTCGCATATGGCGGTTCCCCATTGAGCTGTATCATGATAATCACTTTCGGCAGTTTCTGAGTCAGCGCTGGTGTGATTTCGAATCACACCACCAGGCCCATAGAGATGATCCGGAGCTGGTTTGGGAGACTGCCAAAGTGGTGCTGCGTGGGGATATTATCGGCTTTGCGGCTCGGAAGCGGAGATTGCGGGCGGAACAAATTATTCGGCTAGAACAGCAGGTATCACAGATGAGGGTACTGAGTGGTCGCGCCCCTACTGTGTCTAACAGAAAGCGATTATGGGAGTTACAGGTTGCCTTAAATGAATTACTACATCAGAGAGCCAAGAAATCGATCATGTACTACAAATATCGTTTACATTGCTTTGGAGACAAAGCGGGGAAATTGCTGGGACGTTGTTTAAAAGGTCAGAGGGGTGGGCGGGGGGTAGCGGCACTCCGGGATGAGCAAGGGAATCTACTGCAGAAGAGAGACGGGATAAGCGAGATCTTTAGGGGTTTCTTTCAGAAATTATACTCAGCGGAGGGGACTGACCCCACTATAATGGAAAATTACCTTCGGGAGCTGCGGCTCCCTACGGCAACTGATGAGCAACGGGCCCTGTTGGGGCGTCCGATAACCCTGGAGGAGGTGCAGCAGGTGATTAGGAAAGCTAACTGCTATAAGACGCTGGGACCCGATGGCTACGGGGCAGAATTTTATAAATTATTATCGAACTGGGTCAGTCCTCTGCTAGTGGATACTTACCGGCAAAGAATAGAGGGTAGGGGGGGACGATGGGGGGAAAATCAGGCATATATTACGTTAATACCTAAACCGGGCAAGGACCCGCTGCAGGCGGCTTCATACAGGCCGATTTCCCTGCTTAATTTCGACAGGAAATTGATGGCCAAGATTTTAGCGGAACGGCTAGCGGGACTACTGGAGGATACTGTTCATGTTTCACAAGTGGGCTTTGTGCGAGGTCGTTATGCCGTCCGCAATATTCGCAGAATCTTAACTTCGTTAGAATGGGTACATGCTCATCGGATTCAATCTCTGTTGGTGAGTTTTGATGCCGAAAAAGCATTTGATCGGGTCAATTGGATGTATTTGCAACACCTGTTACCGCGGTATGGCCTGGGACAGGCCTTTTGCGACATGGTTCAGAGCCTTTACGATACACCGACGGCTAGGATACTCTGCAATGGGGTTTTATCGGATCCCTTTCCCCTGTACAGGGGTACTAGGCAGGGCTGTCCATTATCTCCTCTCTTGTTTGTTCTATCCCTAGATCCCCTAATAAGGCGCATAGAACTTGACCCACAAATTCGTGGTATAGAGATTGGACAGCAAGGGTTTAAGGTGGCGGCCTTTGCCGACGACATGCTGGTACACCTCCTTGCTCCACGGGACTCTTTGCCTAGATTGTTAACGGAATTTCGATTATTTGGTAGTTTTGTTGCGGGTCTTCGGATTAATGAAGAAAAATCGGAGGCCTTGGACGTCTCGGGGCAGCTACGAGGGCTATGGGGGGCGGAGAGGTTCCCTTTGAAATGGGCAGAGCGGACACTCAAATACCTAGGTGTTGTTTTAACGAGGGTGCCACAAGATCTTTATCATACGAACTTCGAGAGAGTTTTGTCTGGCTTACGGACGCAAGTAAGAGCGTGGAATCCGCTACCTTTATCACTGCTGGGGAGAATCGCAGCGTTTAAAATGGTGGTGTTGCCTCGTATACTGTATTGGCTGCAAACTCTCCCGGTGTGGCTATTGCGGCGAGATTTGCTTAGATTAGACAAGGAAATTCAACGGTTCCTGTGGAAGGGAGCTAGAGCCCGGATCCCAATAACCCGTATGAAAGGCGCATGGAGTAGGGGAGGCTTAGGACTCCCAGATATCAGGCTTTATGCCTTGGCGTGCCAAGCCCGTCACCTTGGGGATTGGCTGGGCGACACCAACGTATATACGCCGCGGGCGTTAGAAGCGGCGTATGTGGCCCCCCTCTCACTGGTGGGAGTCTTGCATGTGGACAGTGCGCAACTACCAATGCGGTTAAAGCGCAATATTATGATCAATGCGCTGCGTCGTACCTGGCGACAACTAAATAGCTTTTGGCAAAGGAATTGGCAGGTGACTAGCTGGCTCCCCATTCGTGGCAACGTACATTTCTTGCCGGGCTCTGATTCCAAAGCGTTTCAGTTATGGTATCGGCAGGGCTTACGGTATATAGGACATGTTGTGGACCTTTCTGGCAGATGTAAGTCGTTTGCCGAACTTCGGGAGGAGTTTCGTTTACCCCACACACATTATTTTGCCTATATCCAACTCTCCCACTATGTGGCGAAGCTGCCGAAAGAAGAACTGGGGTAGATAGATCGGCGCAGCTCCTGGAATTTTTTGACATTGGCGGAGATGCCCCACCAACAATAAGGGGACTGAAATCTCGGCTGGAGTGCTTTGGGGTGAGACCGGATTATGAGAGAGTGGAGACAGCATGGGCGGAGGAACTGGGGAGGGTGGTGCAGCCCGGTACTATTTGTGCGGCGGTGGGACGGATTACAGCATTGGTGGGGGGAGCGCGGTGGAGGGAGGTTCAATATAAGGCCCTGACACGCGTGCATTTTTCGCCTCGGAGAGCGTTGCGGAGTCACCTTACGCACGACGGGTCCTGTCCGAGATGTTCCATACCTTTAGCCACCCTAACTCATATGTGGTGGCAGTGCAGGCGCATCCTCCCCTACTGGTCCCGTATTCGCAGATACCTTATGGGGTTGTTACAGCAAAGGTTCCCGTGGACCAGTATCCTGGTTGCCCTTGATCAACTGCACCCGACCCTACCTGGGGGGAGATGGGAGAGGTTATTGGTGCGTAAGGCCTGTCTGGTGGGGAAAGGTCCAATTCTCCATAGATGGAGAGATCAGCACCCACCTACGTTCTTGGAATGGCGCAATAGTTTCCATCAACTGATGCTGACAGAGCATTGGCTGGCCAGGGGTTCCGTCAAACGATGGTCCACCTTTATGTTGATATGGGGACCCTACATACAGAGCTTAAGTTCCCGCTGCCGGAACGAAATAGTAAATATAGGTTATTGAGCTCGGCGGGGTTGGGGGGTGCGACGACAAATACAAATACAAATAGGAGGGGGGAGGGTAGGGGGGGTAGTTGGGGGTGGTTAGGGTGGGCGCCTTAGATTAACCATATACCAAATTTAAATGAAAACTACGGGCGTTCTGAGGTCTGTTTGGCATACATGACTGTTTGTGCTATGTCCCGCGCGGAGATAAGACTCCACTCCGCGGGGGCGTGTTGTATATATTGATTGCCTGTACCGAAAGTTATGTATATGCTGGCTTATGTTTAAATAAAGTTTAAAAAAAAAAAAAAACTAGAGAAAGGGGGTGATGGATGGAGAAGGACAAGTTCAGGATGGATGTCACTCTCAGCAAAAGCAAAATGACATTGGAAACAGCTACTCTTTTAAACCACACATCAATGGCAAGTGGGAAGGAGGGTGTAAAACAAAATCCATGCAAAACACAGGCAACCTAGTCAACGAATGCTGGAAAGCAATGAGCACAAATGCTCGAAGCCTAGCCAGCAAAGTTCCTGGACTGGAAGCCCTAATGGTGGAAATGGATTTGGACATTGTGGCCATTACAGAAACATGGTTAAACGAGTTGCATGAATGTGATTTAACCATAGCTGGCTATAATCTACTTAGAAGAGACAGAGAGGGTAGAAAAGGAGGAGGAGCAGCCCTATATGTCAAAAGCAATAATAAAGCTGCTGAAATGCAGGGGACGTGGGAAAAAGAAGAAATGCTGTGGATTGTGTTGGAAAGAGGAGATGGCACTGTCATCCATACTGGTGTAGTCTACAGGCCTCCAACTCGAAGAAATGCATAGCGAATTGATTGCTGATATTGAAAAGATAGCCATGAAGGCGGAAGTGATCATAATGGGTGACTTTAATCTACCCGATGTGGATTGGAGTATTCCTTCTGCAAATCTGGAGAGAAGTAAAAAAATTGTGGATGCCTTCCAAGACACATTACTTAGACAAATGGTGATGGAACTGACCAGGGAGTGCTCGGTACTGGATTTAGTGCTCACCAACGGAGATAGTGTGTAGAATATCCGGGTGGATGCCCATGTGAGCAGCAGCGACCATCACGTGGTGTGGTTTGAGATAAAAGCCGAGGAGGAATCCAATCCAGCAAGTTCAAAGTCCTAGACTTTAAAAACACTGACGTCAGTAAAATGGCCAAGTACCTGAAGGAGGAGTTGGCATAGTGGGAGGGGATAATGCAAGTGGAATTGCAATGGGCTAAACTAAAGGAGGCAATAAAAAGGGCAACAGATACGTGTGTAAGGAAAAGGAGGCAATAAAAAGGGCAACAGATACGTGTGTAAGGAAAGTAAGTAAAAACAAGAGGAAAAGGAAACCTATTTGGTTCTCCAAAGAAGTGGCTGCACATATAAAGGCAAAAAACACAGTTTTTACAAAATTCAAAAGTTTGCAAACAGAGGAACACAGAAAAAAATACAGGATCAATCTAAAAGAGACAAAAAGAGAAATAAGGATAGCAAAATCAAAGGCAGAAGAAAAGATGGCTAAAGATGTGAAGTGTGGCGATAAAACATTTTTCAGGTATATTCGGGAGAGGAGGAAAACCAGAGGTGGAATTGCAGGACTCAAAAGTGCTGAGAACAGATTTGACGTTGAAAAAGCATAAATACTAAGCAAATACTTCTGCTCTGATTTTACTAGAGAAAATCCTGGAGAAGGACCACCTGTGTTTGACAAATATGCAAATGTGAATGGAGTAGATACCACACCATTCACAGAAGATGATATGTTAGAGCAGTTTGTAAAACTGAAAGTGGCTAAGGCCATGGGACCAGATGGGATACATCCCAGGATACTGAAAGAGCTCAGAGAGGTTCTTGAAGGGCTGTTAAAGGATGTTTTGACTGATGTGGTACCTCTTCAAAAAAGTGGCAGTAGGGAAGAAGTGACAAACTACAGGCCAGTAAGCCTTACTTCTGTGGTGGGAAAAGTAAAGGAGGCACTCCTGAAAGAGCAAATAGTGGACTTCCTCGAAACCAATAGGTTGCATGATGCGAGGCAACATGGCTTTACCAAAGAACGATTTTGCCAAACAAATTTGATTGAGTCTTTGACTGGGTGACTGGAGAACTAGATCAAGGGCATGCGATGGATGTGATCTGACTAGATTTCAGTAAAGCCTTTGATACTGTTCTTCATAGGAGGCTTATCAATAAACTCAACAGATTGGGGATGGGTCCCAAGGTGGTGAACTGGATCAGAAATTGGTTTATTGACAGACGACAAGGTGATGGTAAACGGAACTCACTTGGATGAAAGGAAGGTGATTAGCGATGTGCCCCAGGGTTCGATTCTGGGACCGGTACTGTTCAATGTATTTGTGAGTGATATTGCTGAAGGACTGAATGGAAAAGTCTGTCTTTTCGCAGATGACACAAAAATTTGCAACAAAGTAGACTCCCCTGAGGGAGTGGATAACATGAGAAAAGATCTACAAAAGCTGGAAGAATGGCCTAATGCTTGGAAGTTAAGATTTAATGTGTAGAAGTGCACTGTCATGCACTTGTGAAGCAGAAATCCAAGGGAATTGTATCCAAGGGGGCGAGAGGTTGGTGTGCACAGACCAGGAGAAGGACCTCGGAATGAATGTTTCTGAGGATCTCAAGGTGGGGAAACAGTGTGACAAGGTGGTGGCAAAAGCCAGAAGGATGCTGGGTTGCATACAGAGGGGAATTACCAGCAGAAAGGAAGAGGTACTAATGCCACTGTACAAGTCACTGGTGAGGCCTCACTTGGAATATTGTGTTCAGTTTTGAAGACTATATCTCGCATAGGACATAAAAAGTCTGGAAACAGTTCAGAGGAATGTGACCAAAATGATTCGGAGCCTGTGTCAGAAGACTTATGAGAAGAGACTTGACCTAAATATGTCCACTTTGGAGGAGAGGAGGGATAGGGGAGATTTGATTCAGACCTTTAAATACTTAAAGAGTATTAATGAACAAACAAACCTCTTCCAAAGACAGGGAAGCTGTAAAACTAGAGGGCATAACAGGAAGCTGCAAGGTGGTAAATCGAAAGGCAATGTCAGGAAATACTTTTTCACTGAAAGGGTGGTGGATGCCTGAAATGCCCTCCCGATGGAAGTGGTGGGGGCAAATACAGTGACGGAATTCAAAATGGCATGGGACAGACACAGTGGATCCCTTTACAGCTATAGGATAAAATCAACACAAACATAACTATCTCTTATATCTCATTAAATAGGGGTGACCTACATGGAGCAGTGGGTACACCCCTAAACAAAGGCATGGGGAGGGGTGACCTGCATGGAGCGGCTGGTACACCTACTCTTACTGCCTTGCTGGGCAGACTAGATGGACCATACTGGTCTTTATCTGCCATCACATACTATGTTACTATGCTGCATGTGCTATGCAGTGCCATCTTATTAATTAATTCAATATTTATGTATAGTCAAATTTGTTTAAACGTACAGGGGTATTTTTACTAAGCAGTGGTAGTGGTTTCCAAGCGATATCGGACTGCTGCTCCAGGATCACACGGAAGCCGCTACCGCAGCTTAGTAAACATACCCCATAGACTGCTTTCCCAACTCAAGGGATCACCAAAGAGGAATACAATAGCACCAAGGGCAAAAACATCATAAATAAGTATGAAGGGGGATATATTTAACAGTGGCAGTTAGGCTAGGTAAGTGAATAGCCATCTCCACGAAACTAGATATTCAGAGGTGGAAAATATCCGGTTTCCACCACTGAATATCTGAGCTTGCCAGATAGTGGCATTGCGATCTGGTTAGCGGTTTAGCAAATCTGGCTAAAGTTAAGACAGCTATTCTGTTTTTCCTATCTTTAGCCGGTTTAGCTATCCCGTTATCGGCTGAATATTGTTGCCAACTGACAAGCAGCCATCAGCGCCGCCATTCTGCCCACAGACTGCCATACATTTCACCAGTCATTTGTTTGGTGGTCTGTGTGGACTGGTTAGTGCTGCTGAATAGTGGGCTGACTGCATTTTAACCAGTTAGCAGGTCTGCTAACTAACTAAAACTCTTTGAAATCGCCTATCTTAAAATATAAGAGAAAGACAGCTGGAAAACAATACCAAACACTACATTTAAAAATAATGTTACAATGCAAATGCAAAAAAGTTTGGAACTTGTGGCAATCTACACTGTGATGACTATACATGGAAGGCAGATAAAATGTAAATATAATTCCTTACAAGTAGGCTAGATAGGTTGTTCAGCATTAAAAATAAATAACATTTTATTTCCTACTGATGGTTTTTTTTTGTTCTGAGGAACCTTTATGGAGGCATCAAGAGCAAGGTTAAGAACATAAGACATGCCAAGCTAAGTAAGACCAAGGTCCATAGAGCCCAGCATCTTATTTCCAACAGTGGTGAACCCAGGTCAATAGGAAGTAGCTGACAGATCCTATGGAATACATCCATACCGTGCTGCTCACCCCAGTGGCTAAGCAGTGACTGGCTAGTAATTGTTTAAGAACTTTCTTCCAGGAACTTGTTCAAGACCTTTTTCAATCTAGCTATGCTAGATGCCTTGGCTATATCCTTCAGCAACAAATTTTACAGCTTCATTGTGCATCATATGTAACAGGTGTTTTCTGAGAAAAGCAGGATGATATCATCAGATGAAACACTTTTCTAACATGACCTACTGAACATGTGTGGAATATTTTTCACACCATGGTTGTCATGCAGAGCCACCTCAGTTCACTACATAGCCATAAAAATGAGCCCTAGATGGGATGGAGTTGGATTTTAAACTTCACAGAAGCCTTGCAAGACAGATTGACCAAACTTACTATTGTGTTAGTCTTAGGTAACAGTAGTGTATGTGAATGTATGGATGGGACTTCATATTGCAGCCATCCAGATCTCTTTCATTGAGGCTGATCTCATATATGGAATACTTTAATGGAATACTTAAACTTCCAATGGTCTCAACACTTTAAAGTTTTTTATCCTAGTTATTGACCGGGTATTGGAGGAGGCATTTAAATAGCACATTTGTGGGTATTTTATTTTATTTGTGGGTATTAACAGAGCCAGGAGGTCAACAGCCCTAAATCTACTAACAACCCCGAAAACCTTGACTAAATGCAATAACACAACAGCAAATAGGGCCTTCAGTCTTTACGTCCCCAAATGTTGGAATGCGCTCCCACCAGACATTCGAGCTATTGCAGACTTGACCCAATTCAGGAAGGCAATCAAATTTCACCTCTTCCTCCAATACTACCCAGCCAGCGATGAATCTAGATAGCATCACCTAAGAAACACCGCCTTTTCGCAGTCCATACTCAAAATGTCTCAAATATTCATGGTACTACATATAGCGCAATGGACTCATTATTTATCGTACAGTTCAACCCTATTATAAGAATTTTAATTCATGTATATAGCCTATCTCATGTATATAGTGCATGTATATAGTTCAACCCTGTTATCCAAGTTTGTACCCCTGTTCAATGTAAAACCAAACAGACTGTGTGTTTTGGTCACTTTGTTATACTGTAAACCGCGCTGATGCCGAATAGTGCGGTATATAAGCAACTGTAATAAATAAATAAATAAATAAATTTTGATGAGAGGCTCCTTCTTGCAAGAAGATATTTTGTTAGTGTATTGTTTTTTATTATTGTGGTTTTTTAGGGTTGCATTACCATGATGGAGCTTAACAAGATATGAAACCACCAACCAGGTTAGATTTTCTATGCAGTTTGGAGTATTAACAGCAGTGGCCAATTGCTCCATCAATCAAAACGGCATCAGCATTATAATCATTTTAAGATAAGAAAAACAAAAATTATAATACAAAATAATTTAATAAATATGAATGGTCTGACTGACTTCAATTTTCAAGTAGTTTTTGAAGCTATGATTAATTTTAAGTTGATGATTGGTAACTAGACCACACCATCAATCAAGCTGAGCTCCATACAGCTTAGAAATAGAACCAAAGAAACATGGAGGCAGATAAAGACCATTCAGCCTATCTAGCCTGCCCTTCCATACCAACTACTAAGCTCTACAGTCCCTTTTTTCATTTAGAGATCTTCTGTGTTTGTTCCATGCTTTTTTGAATTCAGAAATAGTCCTTGTCTCTACTACGTCCATTGGGAGACTATTCCATGCATCTACCACTCTTTCCTAAAGAAATATTTCCGCAAATTACTCCCGAGTCTATCCCCTTTCACCTTCATTCTATGCCCCCTCATTGCAGAGCTTTCTTTCATTTGAAAAAGGCTCTCCTCCTGTGCATTTATGCCACAGAGGTATTTAAAAGTCATCCGTTGTGGCATTACATGCAGCATGTAATTCAATTGATTTTTTTGGAACTATTTTGATTAATTGTCTACAATTAGTGGTGCATCAAAAAAAAAGAAATGTTATCCTTACAGATTTTTTAAGACTGATCTCAGGTAGTCCACCATTGCTCCCATGATTCTCACTCTGAGGACAATTTTATAACAGGGCATCTAGACGCGAAAGGCACATAAGCACATCTGTTGCATCCATTTTATAAAGACACCATATGCATCTATGTGCCTTTGTAAAATTACCTCAGGAAATCCTGCCCCAGCTCCATCTAGTCTCCATACCAAATATGTCTACTCATATATCATGTAAAAAGAGGTGCTATGTGTTGTGCGTCTACTTTGTATGAATATATACAACTGGGCAATTTTAAAAAGAACCCACTTGAGCATGTAAAATGTTGTTCTAGTTCTTAAGTCCCTTATAAACTTACCCTCTACCCTTAACTTGCACTTCCAGCATCAAGCCTGCCTGACCATAGAGAGAGATTCAATGTAATGCCCAATAAGGCATAATGGGGCTGATTCTATAGGGTATGCAGAGAGTTATGCACTGGAAACATGCCTAAGTCCCTATTCTGATGGACTTACATGTGTGAATGGGCACTTATGCGTGATTAGGGCTGCCGCTTTTCTGTAAGTATATGCATAAGTCCCATCATGGGTATGTTCAGTTGGGGTGTACATGGGGCCAGAGCCTTGACAGAGTATACAGTAGGTGGGATCTAAATCTACATGCATAAGGTATAGAATACTGACTTACATGTGCCACTGCACCAATCAAGACACGGGCAGTTACACCGGCTCTAGAGCAGGCATAACTGATGCAACTAGACACAGGCACTTCTATATATCCCTATGCTATAAAATAAAGCTGGTGCTTGCTTTACTTTATAAAATAGGCCCCAGATACGAGCATGGTGATGCACTTTGCCTGCACGCAAGATTATAGACTTACCCTCTATGGGTTTATGAATGGTAATACCACGTCTATTGGGATCAAAAGAAATGAAAGGCGGGTGGACTTTCTAAGGGCTTCAGTTCACTCCAGGCAGAAAGTAGTCTTTTTTGGAATCCAGACTATGAAAGGCTTGACGTGTGGCCTGGGAAAAAACGTTAGAAGGAATTTGACTGAGGTGGAACTCTGACACCATCTTAGGCAGGAACTGAAGCTACAGTATATGCTGGAAGGGATTGCAACTCGAATGTTTTGAAAGCCCTATGGCACCTTGCTCTCAGCAATATTCGGGCACAGTGGAGGAAGTCTGGGACATCATGATCAGATTTCCAACACTGGTAGCAGATGGAATGACTCTCTGTGATGGATATTTACAAGAACAGTGACTGAATATTCTCACAGTATCTGCCATAAGGAAAATCTGTTCTGCCAGAATAAACTCAGTTTTTCTTCTTTTTCTTCTATTTTTGTTGGGGAAGGGCAACTGAGGAGAGAGAGGGAGAAAATGAAGTCAGTACAGCGAGTTTGTGGCTACATTTCTTGAGCGAGAAGTCACACATGTGGGCAGCAGCTAGGATGAAATAAGCCCGAGGAAACTCAGAGAGTGGCAGTGGTTGTGGGAAGTACCACATATGCTCATAAAAATCTTGTCAGTTTTTCCAGACTCTGACAGAGCTGGTCCATATTGGTTCCACTGAATGAATTGGCCACTTATATGACTGATTCACCCTGCTTGTCAATGGAGAAAATCCCAAAAAAGGGCAGTTTTCAAAAAATTTCCCTAATAAAGAGATGAAAGAACTCTGCCCTCATTAATTTTTATAGTTCAGAGCCCAACAGTGTTTCTTGGTTTCTCTCATACCGTTAGCAACCCATATAAGGATATTCCTTTTATTCCTATTTGACTTGCTTTTATTGAATGCTGGTGTTTTTGATCAGTTATTATTTTCATTGCTACAGTCTCCAAAAGATTTAATGGTCTCCTCTTTTGTTTTTGAGGTTAACAATAAAATATCTGTGGTTGGAAAACAGTTCAGCATCAGCTTTGCCAGTTAATTTGTATCCTAGCCAAAACATGAAAACAATTATGTGTAACATACAAGATTCTTGCTCTGGCCCTTCTCAAATCCAAAGAACCCTCTCCCTTAAAACTACCAAATCACTTCCAGCTCCAAGTAGCTTCAACACAGTGTATGTGTTTCAAGACTGAACATGTTTGATGTCCCAGGTTTTTCCTGTGAGCTGCAGGAGGCCAATAATGAAAGCCTGTTTAATTATTACCCACCCTGTATGTGCGCATAGTACATGTGTATGACATCAACATGTGCACCGTTTCCTACGTTTGCAGATAAAGGCAGGGCAGGTTAGATTGGGAAGGTTACTACGCATATACTTTTGGATAAATAAACTATGCATGATGTTTTGCCTTCGAAAGTGTCTGCATCATTTGCTTATTGGATTAGATTGGAGGCGTGCGTTGTCTAGTCTTAGTCATTTTTATTGGATTCCTGCAAAAATAAAGGTAGGCAGAGACAATCGGTCATACTTTTGTTCTACAAATGCTTAAAATCTGGTGAAACATTTGGTAAGTGACAAACATATCTGCATGTTACTCAGCTTTTTCACCCACTATCAGGCCACTGTAAAGCTCTGGAGATGAATCTCCTCTTAGTTTTCTCGGATAGTATGTTTATGGAGAAGAGAGATGCAATTACTGATTTAGGGAGACCAATTTTCCCTTTTTCGAGACTTCCAAATTAGATACTACGCCACTACCCAGAGTTTGCATCTCAGTTTACTCAGCCACGTTTTAGATATGAAAAAGTGCTAATTGAAGATGGTAGATTTGAAGGTTAATCACCCAACTTTGTTATGCCATATTCACAAAGTCATCAACCGCTTGCCACAGTCATATCAGAAGATGGGCTGCAGTTGGGGCAGCCTAGTTATTTATATGCATGTATGGCTAAAGGCGGTGACTGTATTCTATGTGTATTCAACACTGCCTCCTATCTGTACAGTGGCTTAAATATGTATTTTTTTTAAATACCACGGCTGGTATTTAAAAAAATTTTGATCATTGCCCAATCAGAATATTAACCCATTACTCTTTTTTTCCTTTTCTTTTATATGCCTTTCTTTTAATGGTGTTTTATGTGGTTGTAATACACTTTGCATGTTTTGTATAAAATAGCAATATACTGCATAAGGGCTTTTAAATGAATAAATAAACCAATGCATTATTGCTGCAATAATTAGTTAATCTTTTCTGGTGGTTTGTCTGCTGACCTACATTATTCTCGTTTGGATCTGCTACCATCTGGGAGAAGGAAGGAAGGAAAGAGTGGGATGGAAGTGATCATATGTATTATCTGTTGCTTCCTTTTAGTGCTATAATTAGCATCTCTTCTCTTTATATGAGATGAATTGCTTTACATGAGATCGTGAGCAATACTTAATTTGCAATCTCTTCTCTCTCATTGTTCCAGTGCTGGACAAGCTGCTTAACTGATTGTTCTGATGTTTTTGTTATTGAAATAAATAAAAGGTCTTAAAAGAAACAAAAATACCTACACAAAAAAAATAGATGCAAATTTATATGAATGTTATGCTTTAATTATATCTGTGAGAGACGACAATAACACACCAATCACTCCACAAGTTGCTATGCTTTTATTTTGCAGTAAGGATCTTTTTCAACAACATAAAGAGAAATTGGGATGTATTCATTATTGATGGAAACTTAGATGGCCAGACCTCAGCGGGGAGTATTTCATGGTTATCTAAGCTCTAGGGAATACAAGTCATATAATAAAAGTCCAGAATTTATAGCATTTTCAGTCTTTTGTTCATGTGGTCAGTTTGCTTGGTAAAAGATGATGTAATCTGGATGGTTAAGATTAGCTCATCCCAAATACTGCTGTTTGCTGCACCCCTTCCCCTTGCAGACACAGCAGTTGCTTCTTTATCTCTCTTTGCTGGGCCTTAGGGAGATTAGACGGCATATTTGTACTTCACTGTGTCCAAAGATGTAGTTATCGTTTCGGTCTTCACAATAGCTGGTTTTGTGAAATGCAAAAGCCTGTACTTGGATTATAGGAGCATTTTCTTGCATCTATAGATTTTGATTTGAGCATATGAATCTGCACTCTGATCTACTGTGGAATGATTTACACTTGAATATTCTATCTTTGGACAATAAAAGCATAGAAGCTAAACTACTTGAGAATATTATACAGTTTGGCTTAATCTAGCCACCCTAATACTGTTACCTCTATGTGGATTTTATTGGTGGGAGTGGGATTAAAGCAATAGCATGTACCTAGTTGTTTGTCAGATTGCATATAGTTTATTTACCTCAGTACATACACATTCCTTTGTAAGCACCTAAATTCACACATATTCCTTATGTACTCCACTGTGTGTAGGCACATCACACATTTTACTCTATGCATATCTCTATACCTATATACGTAAACCATACATCCTCCTTTATAGACACACACACCATATACCTCTGTACACAGCCTGACAGATACACATAGGAAAAGTATCTCAATGTAAGTATCAGCCATGGGGAGCAGATTAAAAACATTTTAGCCAGTTAGCAGGCTGCGATATTCAATGGCACTAATCAGCTAATGCTGCTGAATATCTTCCCAGACTGCTGAAAAAATACCCATTTAAAACAGGGGCGGTCTGTGCGTAGAGCAGGGGCATGGCAGCCCCTTTCTGGTTAGTGACGATATTCAGCAGCTAACCAGATAGTGTAAGCTGTTAAGATTAGGGCAGGTGAATTGCTGTCTGAACTTTAACCCCTTAGCACTATTCGGTCAGTGGCTGAATATTGTCACTGACAGCAGCACAGGAGGCCGAGCGCAGAAACTGGATACGGTATCTTCCGCCACCGAATGTGCCCCCTTAATCTTCTATAATTTACATTGATTTATAACTTATATAATGAGATACTAATGAGAACTAATCCAAATTATATAATAAGAACATACGGAAAATACTGTTTTCAGTATTACTGTGACAACACAGATCAGTTAATCTCCAAATATGAGAACTGATAAAAACCACATTATAACCCCAATTTCTTCTGGGCATATTAGATGGATCATTTCAGTCTTTATCTTCTGTCATATATTATGCCACTATGGAGGTTATTTTAGATGCATCAGCACATGTAAATCGTGGCATTTACATGAGGAGAATGGAATATACATGTAAATGTGATGCGGAGATAGACATCACATAAAGATTTCATGAGTGCATGCTGAGGGTATAGTTTGGACATAGCCAGGGAAGGCAAAAAATCTGCACATATATTCCTTGTTTTACAAAGCAAATTCACGTAGAAGGCCAAAAATTCCACATTGGGTTTTACACTTGCTCGAAGGTATGCATAGGTTTTGTAAAGTTCTCGTTTTTGCCAGAGCTTTACATGAGGGATTAAGGGAGTAATTTGTCTTCTCCTCTTTTTTTTTCTCTTAAAGGACAGCTGAGGAACAGGTAGGGACTTTGGTAGGTCTCTCTTTTACTTCAATAGGTACCAAAGATCCACCAACTAAACAATAGCTGGGAAAAATCGTATTGCTAAAGCTGTTGCCCCCATTACAGCTTCTGCCTCTGTCCAGACAGAGATTCCAATACCAGTTGAAGGACTGGTTCCATGTGCAGGATGCCTGCATGCTGAGGCTCTCAGAAAAGAAGTGGAGGAGCTCAGGGAAGAGGTGACGAGGCTGAGAAACATTCGAGATAGTGAGAAGTACATTGATGAGATGCTTCTTAAAACATTCAAACTCTCCCACAGAGGTGAAGATGGGAGGCTACAGAAGGAAGAAGGTTGGACACAAATCATCAGATCCTGCAGTATCAACATTCCACTCCTCCAACCCTTGAATTGAAGAACCAGTATGCAGTCCTGGAAGTGGAGGAGGTGGAAGCATCTGAGGAAAGGGAAGAACCACAGCTCAAGCACCACAAAGTTGCAGAATCAGTCACTACAAGAAAGCGAAGGGTAGTGGTGGTTGGTGGCTCTTTCCTAAGGGGTACTGAGGCATCCATCTACTGACAAGATTTCATGTCCAGAGAGGTGTGCTGTCTGCCAGGTGCCAAAATCTGAGATGTTACAGAGAGTTTGCTGAGACTCATCAAGCTTATTGACTATTATTTGATGTTGCTCATCCATATCGGCACAAATGATACTGCCAGATATCCCTCTGAGCATATCAAAAGTGACTTCATGGCCCTGGAACCAAAGGTGAAGCAGATAGGTGCACAGGAGGTATTCTCTTCAATTCTCCCTGTTGAGGGTAAAGGCCAAGACAGAGAAACTCGCATCCTGGAGTTGAATGCATGGCTGCATGGATGGTGTCATCAAAAGTGTTTTGGTTTCCTGGACCATGGGATAATGTTCCAAGGGCTGCAGAGCAGAGATGGTGTCCATTTGTCCAAGAAGGGTAGAAGTGTCTTCAGCAGCAGACCTACTAACCTACTGAAGAGTGCTTTACATAGATTCGATGGGGATGGGTGAAGAGAGCCCCCAAGTAATTGAAGAAAGCCCCCAGGTAAGTGAAATATTAAATACCTCTGTAGAAATAGGTAATAGGGGCAACATCTGGCAAGCAGTGTGTATAAATGTCCGTAGCATGGGAAATAAGATCCCAGATGTTGAGGCTTTAATGGAAGAGGCTGACTTGAATTTAATGACGGTTATGGAGACATGGTTCACGGACAACCATGACTGGGATGTAATCATACCAGGCTATACTTTATTCAGGATGGACAGGGTAGGAAGAAGGGGAGGTGGAGTGGCGCTATATGTAAAAAAATAATATTAAAGCTATAGAATTGCAGGGCTTAAAAGGAAGAGAGACGGCATTGGGTTAAACTAGAAAGAGGGAAAGAGAAACCCATTTGCATTGGAATTATATACAGATCTTCCTCACAGGGAGTAGACGTGGACAAAGATTTAATCGAAGACATACACAGTACTGCCATGAAAGGAGAAGTGCTACTGATAGGTGACTTCAATATGCCAGATGTGGCTTGGCACATCCCTGCTGCGGTGTCATCTAGAAGTAAGGAGATCCTGGATTCTCTACAGGAAGAACTATTCAGGCAATTGGTAACAGAGCCCACACATGATGGTGCCATACAGGACTTAGTGCTTACCAATGGGGAAAGTGTTTCTAATGTTACAGCGGGAGATCATCTCACATCCAGTGATCACCAGATGGTGTGATTCAGTATTAGTACGAGGGCTGATAAAAGTGAGGGTCTTGGACTTTAGGAAAACTAACTTTGCTAAGATGGGTCAGTACCTCAGAGAGTCGTTAGCGGGATGTGAACAGCTGGGGATGTAGAAAAACAGTGGGCAAAACTGAAAGGGGATATTTTAAGGGCAACAAATCTTTTTGTTGGAAAGATAAATAAATGTAAATGGAAAAAGAGGTCGCTATGGTTCTCAAAAGAAGTAGTTGAAAGGGTGAAGAAAAAGAGGGAGGCCTCCATGAAATACAAGAGATTACAGAGAGAGGAAGACAGGCATCTATATTTGGAAAAACTTAGATAAATTAGCAAAGTAGTCAGGAAAGCAAAGATACAAAAAGAAGAAGAAATAGCCAATGCATTAAAATAAGGGGATAAGACATTTTTCAGATATGTTAATGAGATATGGAAGGGCAATGGTGATATTGTTAGACTCAAGGGTGCAGGGGAGGAATATACAGAAACTGATGAGAATAAAGCACGATTGCTTAACAAATATTTCTGTTCTGTATTCACAGATGAAGGACCTCAGAAAACACCCAGAAATAGGAACAGAAGCAACAGGGATCTGGAACAATTTTCAGAAGACTGTGTTTGTGAGGAACTAGCTAAACTAAAAGTAGACAAAGGCATGGGTCTGGATGGGATACATCTAAGAATACTGAGGGAACTTGGGGACTTTCAAGTGGCTCCTCTGTCTGACCTTTTCAATGCCTCTTTGGAGTCGGGAGTGGTGGCAGAGGACTGGAGAAAGGCACATGTGGTCCCTTTACACAAAAGCAGACGTAAGGATGACATTGAGAACTACAGGCTGGTTAGTCTAAACTCTGTGGTTAGTAAATTATTGGAAAGGCTACTAAAGGACAGAATAGTGAGATTTCTGGAGTCCAATGACTTGCAGGGTCCAAGGCAGCATGGATTCACCAGAGGCAGGTCTTGTCAGACAAATCTGATTGATTTCTTTGACTGGGTGACCAGGGAGTTGGACCAAGGTAGAATACTAGATGTGGTGTATTTAGATTTCAGTAAAGCCTTTGACACGATTCTGCAGAGGCGACTTATAAACAAACTGAGTACCCTAGCGATAGACTCTAAAGTTACTAATTGGGTTAGAAATTGGTTGAGTGGGAGGTGACGATGGGTACAGGTAAATAGAGCTCATTCTGAGGAGAAGGAGGTTACCCGTGGTGTGCTGCAGGGATCTGTCCTTTGTCCGATTCTGTTTAACATTTTTGTTAGTGATATTGCAGAAGGACTTTCGGGTAAGGTTTGCTTGTTTGTAGATGATACCAAAATCTGCAATAGAGTAGATCCTCAGGAGTAGATAACATAAAAGGGATCTAGCTAAGCTTGAAGAATGGTCTAGAATTGGGCAGCAGAAATTTAATGCTAAAAAATGCAGGGTCATGCATATAGGCTTCAAAAATCCAAAGGAGTAGTACAGTGTAGGGGGTGAGGTACTTCTGTCCCCAGAAGAAGAGCAGGACCTGGGCATAATTGTGTCTGACAAACTTAAAGTAGCTAAACAGGTAGAAAAGGCGACTGCAAAAGTCAGAAGGATGCTTGAGTACATAGAGAGAGGAATGGCCAGCAGAAAAAAAGAGGTGATAATGCTTCTGTATAAGTCTCTGGTGCGACCTCATTTGGAGTATTGTGTGCAATTCTGGAGACCGCAACTTCAAAAGGATATAAGCAGGATGGAGTAGGTGCAGAGGATGGCTACTAAAATGGTAAGTGGTCTTCATTATGAAGCATATGAGGATAGGCTTAAAGGTCCCGATTTTCATTTAGGCAGACTATGCGCCACGTCGGCGCATAGCCTGCCCACCAACCCACTTAACCCAGATTTTCACTTCCTTGGCGACGGAAACGAAAATACAGGTTGGCTGGAAATGCCGGCAGCTGTCGAGGGCTAAGCAAGAAGCAACAAAAATTGCTGCTACCCGGTTAGATCTTTCCTTCGCCCCCGTTCCTTCCCGACACACTCCAATGCTAACTGGATAGCATAGGGGCACGTAAAGAGCTTACCCACGGATAGACGAAGGCACTAACCATGTAGGTGCCTTTGTCTACCACCCAATAAAAATGTGGAATGCAAAAGAAAGGACACACCAAATTTTATTAAATAATATCACTCCAGCCAATGGCCCAATGGTGCCTTTGTCTATCCACGGTTAAGGCATTTACATGGTTAATTAGGGCAACAAACCGTGTAAATGCCTTCAAAAATTGGGCCCAAAGATCTTAATATGTATACTTTAGAGGAAAGATTGGATAGGGGTGATATGATAAAGACATTTAAATAGCTCCGTGGCATAAATGCACAGGAGGGTCTCTTTCAATTGAAGGCAAGCTCTGCAATGAGGGAACATAAGATGAGAGTGAAAGGGGAGAGACTCGGGAGTAATATATGGAAATATTTCTTTACAGAAAGAGTGTTAGATACGTGGAATAGTCTCCCAGTGGAGGTGCTGGATACAAGGACAGTATCTGACTCCAAAAAAGCATGGGACAAACACAGAGGATCTCTAAAGGTAAAAAGGGGACTGTTGTAGTGGTTGATATGGAAGGGCAGACCAGATAGACCATGTGGTCTTTTTCTGACGTCATGTTTCTATGTTTCCTTTGTCCTGAATTGTTAATTTCCTCCCCTAAAATGTAAAGGCTACAAAACTGTGGCCTCTGTACTTGTATTGCTGGGACTTACATGTACAGGTTTCTAATATGACTGAGATGCACATGAAGTGCTAGCATTTGCAAATGGAAGTTGCAAAATCTCCACTTCCACATGTAAGTGCTGGCATGTTAGTTAAGTTCAGTTTTGCCATGTTTAGATATGTAAAATCACTCCTCCCGCTGCATGTTGAGGCAAATCCATGTATTCTCCTGTTCTTCCTTGTACTGTATATATTTTACAAAAGGCTCCATGATCAGCAAAGCCTTTTGTAAAATGCTGCTGGAATTGAGCATGTCTTATTTATTTAACTAGGCTTATATACTGTTTTTCTACCAGTCAAAGCAGTGTACATTAGGGTACTGTATATATATATTTCCCTTGTTCCTGAAGGGCTCACAATCTATGTTTTTGTACTTGAGACAATGGAGGGTTAAGTGGCTTGCCCAAGGCCACAAGGAGCACCTGCGGGTTTAGAAACCCCAGCCCTTCTGGCCAAGGGTTGCTGTCCTCTGGCAGGATTTAAACCCCTTGCCCCAACCACTAGGCCACTCCTCCTCTTAATTTTCAAGTTCCAATTCCTTTCTTAATTTTCTATGTAAAATGGGCCTATGTCTCTACAGTATACAGTATGCAATCATTCTGTATACAGTCATGGCAGTTTTATTATCATGGATGTCTCTACTTTTTTTTGTTTTTAAGGGTACAGTTTTGACAAAAGTCCAGGAAAATCTATTTCTCTCCCTCTCCCTAGTATTTTAGTTACAACTCAAAATTAGACAGCGACAAGTAAACATGAATATCCCACAGTCTTACCATACACAGAGAATCACAGATTTGGTGTGTCCCAGAACAGTCAGGGTACCTGAGGTTCAGATTCTAAGTTCCAGGGTCCGGGCCATTGCACCGAAAACACCTTCTTACTCATTTTTATTGACATCTCCACTGCATTTGACTCAATAACACACTCCTCACTACTAGACAGACTGGCAGAAATCGGAATAAGTGACACCACAACGAATTGGTTTCGTTCCTACTTGACCGAAAGAACAGCACATGTGAAGATAATGAACAGCAAATCAAAACCATTCAATCTTCATCAGGGCCTACCCCAAGGCTCGGCCTTATCTGCTCTACTTTTCAATATATATATTCAACCAGTCTGTAACATCATACAAAAACATAAAATGCACTACCATCTATACGCAGACGATGTCATGATATACTCACCAATTGACACCACAAACTCAGACTTTTCATCCATCTCAGCATGCATGATAGAAGCAACCGAATGGCTATCACATTGAAATCTAACAATCAACTTCAAGAAATCTGCAGCCCTTGTGATCTCAAGAGACATATCATTCAAACTCCCAAATAATATACTAATTGGAAGCTGTCCAATCCCAATTAAGAATGAAGTAAAATACTTGGGAATACAGCTGGACCACAGGCTCAACTTCCAAATTCATATTAATAAAACAACATCCAAGGTCTATTACAAAATTAAGGTCCTACAGAACTTTCAATCCATACTGGAACAGAACCATTTCAGAACTGTCTGTCAAGCAATCATCACTCCACTATTAGACTACAGCAACATTATACTCCACGGCTTACCCAAGAACACAACTCGCACTCTGCAACTGGCACAAAATACAGCTGCCAGACTGATTGCAGGATCAAAGAAGCACGAGCACATTACCCCCGCTTTAAAGGACCTCCACTGGCTACCCATCAGATCCAGAATTGAATACAAAGCCATAATGATGACATATAAGATATTAAATAACCAGTCCGCTGAATGTTTAAATGAGATGATCAGAAAACTGCCAAACACACGATCAAGGAGGAAGATGCATCAAAACACTCTATCCACAGACTCCATATCACCTAACTCCTCACAGAGAGTTCTTCACAGAACATTTGAATACTATGCACCATCACTATGGAACTCACTTCCACACAACCTAAGAGAAACTATAGACATCACCGACTTCCGGAACTACCTAAAAACAAACCTCTTCAACAAACACTACAACTGCACACAAGATACATAACACTACAATAGCATATGAGACCTACAACCACAGATTGGAATCTGCTACACAGTTGTCCCTCCCCTACAAAATGATTCCCAAGCTGGTACTTATACACTGTACATAGTTCAGAGTTGTAAGCAATTAACTGTTAATTATGTAAGCTGTTAAATGTTAATTGTAATAATTATTTTACTGTTCCTTGTAAGAATGTTCTGTTCTCTGTAAACCGCTTTGATTATATGAAAAGCGGTATATAAAAAAAAGGTAAATAAATAAATAAATTATTGGGATGATTTTTGAAAAGTCTAGGTGTCTAACTTTAGGAATTAAATGCTAAGACTTTAAAGGCTTTAAAAGTTTATATTATTTACTTGGAACATTTTTCTATACCGCCCCTTCCAGAGATCAGGGTGTGGTTTACATTGAAACTAACATTATACATGGAACATGGGAGATGTATTTATAACAATTAATAATTAACTATTTACATTACAACTATGTACATTTGTACATCATAGTGATAGATACTAATGGTACATGATTACATCAGTTTGCATACTGGTACTCAATGTGTTCTATTATTGGATATGGGGAGGTTGATTGTTTTGGTGGGGAGGTAGGGTTAAGAGGCTGGGTATTGGGGGTAATGGTCTCTTATGCCTCCTTACTGTACCCTATTATTGCTGTTACCATCAGTATTGTCTCCCTTGTGTCTTGGCAGGCTCCTCTCAGCCACTATTGCATACTCGACCTCACAGGAAGTGACGCGGCCGCGCTCAGCAAGGTATTCATCCTGCCTATAAAAGACAAGCGCCAGCGGCGCACGACTTGGGCACGCACTGAAGGAGCGCACCTAAGGAGCACTCCTTAGGTGCGCTCCTTGGGGCGCCTCCGTAGGGGCAGCCGCTATCCTTGGCCTGGGGACATTCCTCTCCTCTTACGGACTCCTTCTGTGGCTCATCTCTCTCCTCTCCTGGAACCAGACTCTGCTCATACCTACTCAGGTAGGATTTTTGCATAACTTCCGCGTAGTCTCACTAATGTCAGCCTCTGACGCCATCTCCGCATCTATGCACCCTATTCCAGTTGTGTGGGGTAACCGTCCCGCTACCCCAGCCTTTCACCTCCGGTCTCCAGGATCTCTCTATCGCTGCCCTGCAAACCTTCTTTCATGTATATCCTCCTTCTCCTCTCATTCCTCCCTAACATAGGCTCCTCCCCTCTTAAAATAGGTCTCCTCAACAGTTGATCCCTAAGATCCAAAACCCTCTTGATCTCTGACCTTGTCGTCCGTGAATCCCTGGACCTCCTTCTTCTTACAGAAACCTGGCTGAAGGAAGGAGAAGACTCTCTCCTGGCTTGCTGTCTTCCTCCTGATTTCTCTGCCATCTCTATCCCTTCACAGGTCGTGTTGGTGATGGAGTGGCTGCTATTCTCCATTCCTCCATCTCTTTCTCACAGATTTCATCGCCCGCTCTACACTATCCTGAAGCCCTACTCATTCATCTTCATACCTCATCTCCCCTGCATATTCTTCTCATTTATTCCCCTCCTGCACTACGCCTTGATCTCTGGGACTCCCTCCTTCTGTCCATCTCTGATCTATCACTGGTTTTTCCCCGATTACTTATTGCAGGAGATTTTAACCTGCATTTGGACTCTTCTTCCTCTTCTAGGGATCACTCCTTTATATCACTCATACAGAATCTGTCACTTCATCAACATGTTCCTTTCTCCACCCATTCCACGGGCCATACTCTTGATCTCCTTCTCTCTCTGGTCTCTTTTCCCTTTCACATACAGTCTCACCAGGCTACCTCTCTCCCCTGGACTGATCACTACTGCCTAACTTTCAACTGCTCACCTTCTCCATCTCAACCCATGTCATCCCTCCAGGCTCCCCTTTCACCCTCTCCCTCTATTCAGCGACTCTCCCGCCATATTACTCCCCTTACTCTCCAGAATTTCCCATCCGCAGCAGATCTCCTACCTTCAAATTTCTCTTCCCTCTCCCCAAACTCACAAGCCTCTACTTGGTCCTCCTGTTTCTCTACTGCACTTGATCACTTGGCCCCCCTCCAGCCACACGCCATATCTTGTCGCCCTTCTCAACCATGGTTCCATGATGGTCTTCGCCTCCTCCACACTCAACTTCAACACACAGAACGCCTTTGGCGGAAATCACCCTCTTCAACTACTCTGTCCAACTTCAAAGCCAATCAGGCCCACTACCGATCACAAGTTCATAAGGCCAAACAATCCTACCTTTCCACTGCTATTTCTTCTGCACCTAACCAAACTTGTCACTTGTACACAGTCCTTAGGTCCCTTACATCCCTCCAATCCAACTCTACTTCCGCTCCACCTCCACCGTTTCCTCCCCCCTCTCAACTTGCAGCCTTCTTCAGTAACAAGATCATTAAAACCGCCGCAGCAGAGGACTCGGGGATCACTACTTTCATCAGCTGTGTGCTTTGATCTGGGCTGCATGTCAGGAGAATAAGCTGCCAATCACAGCCCTGCTCAACGGCATTAAAACCGCCGCAGCAGAGGCTTGTAGAGACTCGGGGATGACTTCTTTCATCAGCTGTGTGCTTTGATCTGGGCTGCACGTCAGGAGAATAAGCTGCCAATCACAGCCCTGCTCAACAGCATTAAAACCGCCGCAGCAGAGGCTTGTAGAGACTCGGGGATCACTACTTTCATCAGCTGTGTGCTTTGATCTGGGCTGCACGTCAGGAGAATAAGCTGCCAATCACAGCCCTGCTCAACGGCATTAAAACCGCCGCAGCAGAGGCGCACCCGCGCCTGAGGGCCCTTTGGCGTGGCCCTTAGGCGTGGAACGTAGGCGCGGAAAAAAACCTGGCAAAACCTTCCTATTAAAGTTACACAATCAATGTGCAGAATTTATAACAGCCCTCAACTAAAACGCAAGTATAGTATTCAAGCTACTATTTAATTATGCAAATAACTTTGCTCTTACCAATATGCCTCATCCGCTCACAATGTTTCCAATACCAATGCCTGCAAAACAACTATATCTGGCTTCCCCCTTTCTCTTGGATATATTTATATACATACATGAATGTAAACTCTCTATACAAGGCAAAAGTAACTCAAGCTTTACCCAATTTTTACAATTTACTGAAGATTGAATTAATTAATGCTAGATCTGTATGCAACAAGATCCATACAATAGTAGACCATATAGATGAGGCTCAACCCGATGTGCTCTGCATTACAGAGACCTGGTTAAATCCAACTGACAATGTAATTATTAATCAGTTGGTTCCAGACACATACTCCGCTTACAGTTGCCCTCGCTCGGTCAGACGTGGAGGAGGTGTACTTATAATTGCAAAAAAATACTTAAAATTCAGAGTTCAAAGTATCTATGATTCACATCAATGTAATTCTATCAGCATTGAGAACAAGTATATGGCAATTTGTCTACATTATAGAGCACCCAACGCTTCCCCTGTGGAACTTGCATCATTACTCGAGAATATATGTGCCATTACATCTCCTACCAAAACAGCCCTTACTACATCCTCCGGTAACAGATTCCAGAGTTTGATTACACGTTGAGTGAAGAAATATTTTCTCCTATTTGTCTTAAATAGTTTACCCTGTAGCTTCATTACATGTCCCCTAGTCCTTCTATATTCTGATAGCGTAAACAATTGATCCATGTTTATCCGTTCCACTCCATTCATTAATTTATACACCTCTATCATATCTCCCCTCAGCCGTCTCTTTTCTAGGTAAGCTGTATCATAGCTATGTTATCATAGCTCTTTTCTATTGTAAGCTGTATCATAGCTCACATTGTATTATAGTACACAATGTATATAGCGCATTATATCACACTGCAAAACACACTAACTTATCTAACTATGTAATTTTCATTGCTGCTTGTTGACATTTTCACTGCCTTTGTATGTATTGTTTGTTAAACCGCTTTGATTGTTTGATAAGGCGGTATAGAAATACCATTAAATAAATAAATAAATAAATAAGAATGTCTCTGCCTCACTGTCCTCCACTCATCTCCACTCCTCCCCCTCTCTCTCCCCCTGCTACCTCTCAGCTCTCTCATACTTGGGTGTCTTTCCATTCAATTACTACCCCGGAACTCATGGGACTTATATCTTCTTCCAATAAAACTTTCTGTCCACTTGACCCTATCCCTTCTTCCTGGTTACTCACCCCCTCCCTTGCTCTCATTCCCTCCATCCTTATCATGATAAACACCAGTCTCTCTACAGGCATTTTCCCCCCACTCCTGGAAGCATGCTCTTATCTGCCCCATACTCAAGAAACCCTCACTCGATCTGTTGACTTCTGCTCACTATCGCTCCGTCTCAAATCTTCCCTTTCTCTCCAAGATACTTGAGAAAACTGTCTTCGCACAATTATCACATCACCTTGACTCTACCTATTTCCTTCATCCCCGTCAGTCAGGCTTTCGACAAGGTCACAGCGTGGAGACTGTTCTCTTGGGCTTTCTTAACGAACTTCACATAGCTCACGACCGTGGTGACTTCTCGGTGGCGGTATCCCTGGATCTTTCAGCAGCATTTGACTTAGTTGATCACTCTCACCTTCTTTCTCATCTACGTGAAGCTGGAATTTGTAGCACAGTTTATCATTGGTTCCACTCTTTTCTTTCCTCCCATTCTTGCACAGTGATTTCACCTTCTGCCCCATCAACTTCTTCTGATTCCTTTCTGTTGCCCTATGGTATCCCTCAGGGATCCGTCTTAGCACCTCTCCTTTTCAACATATTCCTGGCACCTTTGGCACTATTAGTTCAACAGTTTGGTATTTCTACTTTCTATTATGCTAACGATTTGCTCCTTCTTCATCACACTTCCCCTCTTCACCCTGATCTTGTCCCACTCAACTCCTCCCTTTCTGCTGTTGCTAACTGGCTCACTATAAACTGTCTGCACCTAAATCTTACAAAAACATTAGCTATCTGGTTCACTTATGATAGCCCTCCCCCCCCCCCCCCGATCACTCCCTCCTTTTCTGACTCACCCATTCCTCTTGTTTCGAGCTTCCACTATCTAGGTGTTTTCTTTGATTCTGACCTTTCTTTTCGTGCTCACATCTCCAACATTACTAAAACCTCCTTTTCCTTTCTTTGCCAGATCAGAGCTATCCGTTCTTTTCTTATCCCTCAGGCTCTCACCACTCTTCTTGTTTCCCTGATTATGTCACGCGTCGATTTCTGTAACTCGGTTCTAGCTGGGCTTCCTCTCTCACAATTACATCGCCTCCAACGTATTCAAAACATTGCCGCACGCCTTATTTTTTACTCTTCACTCCACGATCATGTCACTCCCCTCTTTCTTCACCTGCACTGGCTTCCTCTCCAATTTCACATATGTTAAAAAGTCCTCACACTGGCCCACCAAGTATTATACAATCACACCCCTCAATACCTGGCAGATTTACTCCAATTCCATACTCCCACTCATTCACTTCGATCATTACACATTAACCGCCTTCATCTTCCTTCTCCATCACGTGCCCACTTACAATCTATACGCTCCTCTACCTTCTTTTTCATTGGCCCTGCTTACTGGAATTCCCTACCCACTTCCCTCAGACTCGAACAACACTATCCCACTTTCAAGAGAGATCTAAAAACGCACCTTTTGTCCAGTGCTTTTGACCTCCCTTCCCCTTTTGTGTGAAGCCCTCCTTTTCTCCCTCTCTCTCACTCCTCTTCTCTTTAGTCCTGTATATTTAAATGTCTTGAGTGCTTTCCTATTACACTTTGTAACGTCCTTTCCTTTTCTTGCTCATTGACCTCTCCTGTATATTTACTGACTTTGTAAACCGCTGTGCTCTTACTGAAACAGTGTATATCAAACTAATAAACATAAACATAATGGTTAGGTTTTGAGAATGATGAGGTTGGGATTACTGTAGTGTTCAATGAGAAGAAATGTTTTTAATTCTTTTCAAAATGTTTGAAGGTCCTTAATGCTTCATGGAGGGAGTTCCATAGGGTGGGGGCTACTTAGGTGAATGCCCTGTTGCTCATTATTTGTTTGATCTTATGGATTGATGTAGGCATCGTGAGGGTATTTTGGTTGTTTCTTCTCCTTGACCTGATGTCTGAATGGCTGTGTATTAGAGATGTGAGGTATGAGGGAGGTATGTTATTAATTAGTTTGACAGTGGTCATTATGGATTTATATTTTATTCTACTGGCGATCCCTCACTTGGTTTGCAGCTTGTCGTGCTGTGAGGGCTTGTGTGCATCAGTGATGCTGAGAGCTAAACTATCGGTAGTTTAAATACTGGCAGGGTCTCCCAAGATGGACAGGTCTCAGCTGAGGTGCCAGACCAAGACAAACCACCCATCTGGGCAGCAGCAGAATGGGATAGTGTTGACGGCGGAGGATCACATTTCTGTGACAATGGCAACAACACCAAACTTAAACTGCACGGAAGAAAGGCCCGGCAATCAACCCAATGGATAGTTACAACAAAACAAATTGTGCTATAGTGCTGGAAGATGAGACCCCCAGGTCGGAAGGCACTCAACTAGCTACTGGGAAAGAACTGAAGACTTCTCAGAGTAAAGCCAGCATTTATGATGTGGTTGGATCAAAGCCCTCGGGTCGTCTGACTACTGATGTAGCTGCGCATGAGATGAGAGTCAGAAGCTGTAAAGATGTCTTATGCATTGGAACGTACGAAGCATGAACCAAAGGAAGTTGGAGGTGGTCAAGAATGAAATGGAACGTGTACAACTTGATCTGTTGGTGTCAGCGAACTGAAATGAACTGGCATCGGGCACTTTGCATCAGATGATCACATGGTCTACTATGCTGGAAATGAAAGACAAAGAAGAAATGGTGTTGCATTTATAATAAAGAAGAAACTTGCAAGAACTGTAATGAAATACAATGCAGTCAATGAACGCTTAATCTCTATTCGTCTACAAGGAATGCCTATCAACACAACTATAATTCATTGCGGATGTGAGATGGATCCTTGAAAAGACTAAAGAATACAAAAGGGATATCTATTTGTGCTTTATCGACTATAGCAAGGCTTTTGACTGTGTAAACCATGAGAAACTCTGGGCCACATTAAGAAGCATGGGTATACCAGAACCCTGATCGTACTCTTGCACAATCTGTACATTGATCAAGAAGCAACAGTTCGAACGGAACAAGGAGAAACAGAATGGTTTAAAGTAAGCAAAGGTGGTAGACAAGGCTGCATACTTTCCCCCTACCTGTTTAATTTATATGCAGAACAAATCATCAGAGAAGCAGGATTGTATGAAGACAACAGAGGTGTGAAGATTGGTGGAAGACTCATCAACAACCTTCGCTATGCTGATGATACCACATTAATGGCTGAAAGTGAAGATGATCTGAAACATTTACTTCTCACAATCAAAGAACATAGTCTCAAAATGGGCCTGCACCTTAATGTAAAGAAGACAAAGATCATGACAACTGGCATAATCAACAGGTTCATCGTTGAAGGAGAAGAAATTGAAATCGTGAACAACTTTAACCTACTTGGATCAACTATCAATAAAGAAGCAACAAGCAGTCAAGAAATCAGACGATGCATTGCTCTTGGCAGAATGGCTATGAAAGACCTAGATAAGATCCTCAAGAGCAGAGATGTCTCTCTCCATACAAAGATTCGACTTGTTCAAGCCATGGTATTTTCAACAACAACATATGGATGTGAAAGCTGGACAGTGAAAAAGATAGACAGGAAGAAAATTGATGCCTTTGAATTATGGTGCTGGCGGCGAATACTGTGTATACCATGGACTGCCCGAAGAACAAACCAGTTGGTACTAGAGGAGATCAAACCTAAGCTTTCTTTAGAAGCTCAGATGACAAGACTTCGACTTTCATACTTTGGACACATCATGCGAAGAGAGAAATCATTAGAGAAAGACATCATGCTTGGCAAGATAGAAGGTCAGCGCAAAAGAGGAAAGCCAGCAATGAGATGGATCGATACAATAGCAGCAGCTACGGATACCAGTCTGTCAACAATGAGCCGCCTGACTCAAGACTGAACACAATTTAGGATAGCTATCCAGAGGGTCGCCATGAGTTGACTCCAACTCGACGGCACTTAACAACAACAGCTACCTGCAATTGGCAGCCAGTGGAGATCGTACAGGATGGGCATGATGTGGTCTGATAGGCGCACTTTATTTATTTATTTATTTACAATTTCTTCTATATCGCACTATTAAGCATCAGCGCGGTTTACATGGAACATAACAATCAGACATGGTGCATAGGTCTGAGTTTACAATTAACAGGAGAAACAACTTGGATAACAAAAGGTAACTATTTACACAATGGGTATAGTTCTGGCTGTAACAGAGCAGAGGAGTAGCCTAATGGTTGTGAACACTGGCTTGGGAACCCAGAGATCAAGGTTCATTTCCCACTAGCACTCCTTGTGGCCTTGGGCAAGTCACTTAACCCTCCATTGCCACAGAAAAATCCAAGTTCTCAATGTCCCTGTTTAATGTACATTACCAAGTTTAAGTTTCAATGTAAACCACTTTGATTGAAATGATAAAGCGGTATATAAAACCTGTTAAATAAATAAATAAACATTTTGTGCCATCTGATGTATATTTAGATTCTTTTTTGTTGCTCCTTGTAATAGACTGTTACAGTAGTTAAAGTGTGGCATGATGAGGGCCTGGACTACTGTCCTGAAGTTGTTTGTGTCTATAAGGGGTCTGAGCTTTTGAATAATCCTTAATTTAAAAAATATGGTTCTGGTTATTTGCTTTATGTGGGATGTCATGCTGAGGATTTTGTCAAGGATAACCCCTAGGTATTTTACTTCCTGTTTAACTGGGAGTGTGATGTCATGTAGGCAGATTGGGGGTGGGTTGACATTTTGATTTCTTGATGTAAACAGTACTTCTGTTTTCTTGAAGTTGATGCTCATGCTGTTTGATTGTAGCCAGTTTTCTGCTTCTTTTAGACAGGTTCCTAGGTTGTCGTAGGCGAGGTTTATTATGTCCGGGGTGAGTATAATATAATATCGTCAGCATATATATGATATCCTATTTTGTGTTTTTTGAAGATGGAACAAATTGGCTGGATATATAAATTGAACAGGAGAGCTGAGAGGGCAGATTCTTGGGGTATATCCTGATCTTGAGGGAAGGTTGAGGACGTTTCATGTTATAATTGTACATGTTATAATATAATATAATATATAATATATAATAATGTTATAATTGTACATGTTACGTTCCCTGTTATTTGTAAACTCAAGACATGTCCTAAATGTCTGAGTAAAACTCTGTTTTATGTAAACCGCACTGATAACGAATAGCGGGGTATATAAGAACTGTTAAATAAATAAATATTGGGAACTGTCAGATATATATGATTTGAACCATTTGTGAATTGTCCCTTTTATACCTATGTGGTCAAGTCTAGAGAGAAGGATATTATGATTTACATTGTCAAAAGCTGATGTGATGTCCAAAAAGACCAGGATGAATGCTTTTTTTGTGGTGTCCATTCCCCAAATGAGGGTGTCAAATAATGCTAGTAGGAGTGTTTCGACCCCATGAAATGGTCGGAAGCCACTGTTATTTGTCTAATGGAGCATTCAGGTCTATGAAATCTTGGAGTTGGAGTTGGACCACTTTTTCAATGACTTTAACTACAAATAGGATACTGGCAATGGGTCTACAGGAGGATGGATCGTCTTTGTTGAGACTTTTATTTTTTAGGATGGGTTGAATAGCAGTGAGTTTGAGCATATTTGGCAAAAATCCTTGTTGGAGGGATTGATTGACTATGAAGGTAAGGAGCAAGTTTGGTTTTTGTTGCTTTGATCCATGCTACAGGACAAGGATCCGGGGGGGAGGTCGTTGTATTGATTTTTGAAATTATGTTTAGTAGTTGTCTGTGGTCTATAAGGTGGAAAGAGCACCATCCATTGGTGTTAGCTGTGTGTAGCATAGTGGGAGAAGTGACTGCTGGGTTCTTGGGTTTTAGTTTGTTGGCATATATGTTGCAGTCTTCCCCCCACACCCACCCACTCTCACATCTCAATGCAGCACCTCAAACTCATGCACGTCACATTCCCAGACTGATCACTCGCAATCACACCTTCCCCTCCAACCACCATGAGAAACTTATGCAGTGCCGCATAACTCATTATATTGTTGCATAAAGTAGACTGTATTTATTCATCGTGTCTCCTTGTTAAGGGACTGGTTATTTATACCCTATTTTACCTGTTATACCTGCTTAATGCATACCCAAGTTTAATTTTCCTGTTTAATGTATACCCAAGTTATTATACCTGTTTCACTGTAAGCACAAATCACGAAATTGAGATGTGCAACTCTTATGTTCATTGTAAACCGCACTGATGTCGAATAGCGCGGTATAAAAGAGACTGCAAATAAATAAATAAATAAATAAATAAATAAATATACAGTAAGTTTGCTAGTGTTTGGGAGTTAATGTGTGAGCCACCTTGTGGGAGTTTGGTTAATGATTTAACAATTTCAAAAAGTTCTCTTGGATGGTTAATGGCTTTGTTTAGGATTTTAGTGTGATGGTTCTTTTTTGCATTGTTTATTGTTTCTTTATATATGTGCAAAGTTGACATATGAAGAGTTTTGTATTTTGCGTTTTTTTTTCATCTCCATCTACGTTCTGTTTTTCTGAGTTATTTTTTTATTTTGGCTGTATCAGGAGTATACCATTTTTATGATTGTTTGCGAGGAGGCTTTAAGGCTGTGGGTGTTGGTTTGGCCGCACTAGTTATTGATGAATTCCATTTTGTTAGAAGTTGGTTAAAGTCAGTTGTGGTGGGATCAAGCTGGGGTATGGTGGTATTTAAGAAAGTATCTCTATCAAATGGTCTATATCATGTAATTTGGTGGGGGTTAGATGATGGTGCAGGGGTAGGGGCGGTTATTGGTAGATGTACGAGAAAGCAGATTAGGAAGTGGTTTGACCATGGGACCTGTGTTATTTGTAATGGGATGTAACTCGAGTGCTCTGTTTTGGGTTTTGGAAGGAACACTAGATCAAGGGTATTTCCCTTAATGTAGGTGGGACACTTTGTTTGCTGGAAACCCATGTCTTCCATTGAGTCCAGGAACGCCGTTGTCTGGGTATGATATAGAGATGAGGGGTTAAAGTCACCTAGTATAATATGAGGTTTCCTTATCTGGGATGTATAGGCAGATTCAAGGATTGCTGTAATGTTTTGGTGGTTGGATGCAGGGGGTCTGTACAGAAGGTATATGGCCATGCTTTTATTTTCAGTTTTGATTAGGTCCATCTCATCATGGTTACTGCATATGTTGGGTGAGACTTTTAGTTCCGCTTTGGTTATTGCAAGGACACCCTTGCCTCTTTTCTGGTCCCTGGGGCAGTTAAAGAGATTATAGCCTTGGACTTTTAGCTGGTTCAGGAGAACAGTATCAGCGTCAGAGAGCCAGGTTTCCGTAATGCCGAGGAAATCTGGTTTTTCATCTATTAAGAGAGATTTTGTTTCTTATGGATCTAGCATTGAATAAAACAAATTTTAGAGGAGTAGATATGACTGAGCCATTCTGAAATTTGATTTTTGGAATTGTGTTTATACGAATTAGTCTATGTTGAGACCTCATCTGGTTCAGGAGGGTCCCTCTGAGGTGTGTATTAGTAGATAGCAAAAGGTGCTGGTTTTGTCTGTGATGGTGATAGATGAAGGGGATGGGGAAAGATTTGTGGGGAACGTGTGGGGGGATGAGGGCTTAGAGTCATGACGTGCTTACAAGTAAAAGGTATAGAGCTTACATTAGCAATTTGCAGGTTTCCATAATGGTGTAATCTTGTTCCCGTTGCAACTATTGAATGAGTTACACAGTATGTAATTATTATATAATTGTACAGGCTTAAAGGATGCAGCAGACTATAGCAATACACTTGAGTGGTGTTTAATAAACAAATGGGAAATAGCTGTAAAGACAGAACAGTAATTAATAGTGGTTGGACAGTGTCAGCAGGTTGAGAGAAGAAAGAAAGGGATAAAGGAGGAATGTCTCTCTTGAAGAGAGGATATATTGCTATAAAGGTAGGTAATAATGGTAAAGTATAGAGGGCATATATTGCACAATAGCACAACTATTAGAACCAAGTATAGCAGGTATAAGAGAGGACCTCCTATCTGGTAATAATCTAGAGACAGTTGAATCTCTTAAAATGAAGTCTAGAAATGCAAATAGAACAAAAAACTTACTTTGTTGTGTGACGCCTACGTTCCACACCTAAGGGCCATGCCAGGGGGCCCTTTAGTGCAGTCCCGCCAGGCGCGGATGTACCTAGGCACAGAATAAATTTATAGCAGGGAGCAGTCCCGGTGCAGTTTCATCAGTGCCGCGCTGATTGGGTGCCTTGGCGGGGAGCAGGGAGGAGCTTACCTCCTTGCCCCTTGTTGAAGTCTCGATCAGTCTGGCGTGGTCGTGGACAGAAAGGCCAGTTTCAGTCTGGAGCAGAGATTTTAAAGTAAGGAGCAGTCCGGGTGCAGTTTCAGCAGCGCCATACTGTTGGGTGCCTTGGCTGAGAGCAGGGAGGAACTTACCTCCTTGCTCCTTGCTGAAACCTCAATCAGTCCGGCGTGGTTGTGGAGAGAAGGTTTGCCAGCTTTGAGCACCTAAATTTAGGTACCTTGAATTGGTAGCAGAACCAAAGGTGGGGCCAGGTCAACAAAACGAAGCAAGATGTTCAGCACTGATTTCCAATGCTGGGCACCCAAATTAGGCATTTTAAGTATGTGAAAACAGATAGGGAGCCATAAACTGACTTGAAGAATTATGTGAGAGTAGCAACACTAGCAGAAGATTAACCATGCAGTTGAGTTTTGAATCAATTAAAAGGGAGACAGATGATTCAATGGGAGACCAGCAAGGAGCAGGTTGCAATTGTCAAAATAGGAGGTGATGAGAGATAAGGATCTTGGTTCAGAAAGGAAATGATGAATTTTGCTGATGTTATAGAGAAAGAAATAACAGGTTTTAGCTATTTTTTGGATATCTGCAAAGAAGGAGTCAAAGACAAATAGTAAAGGAGATGGAAGGATACCCCTATGCGGAAAGGCTTAAAAGGTTAGGGCTCTTCAACTTGGAAAAAGGATGGCTGAGGGGAGATATGATAGAGGTCTACAAATTAATGAATGGAGTTAAATGGGTAAATGTAGATAGGTTGTTTACTCATAAAAAAGTAGAAAGACTAGGGGGACACACAATGAAGCTACAATGTAACCCATTTACGAAAAAATATTTTTCACTCAACATGTAATCAAACTCTGAAATTCGTTACCGGAGGATGTAGTAAAAGCTGTTAGTGTAGCTGGGTTTAAAAAAGGTTTAGACAAGTTCCTGGAGGAACTGTCCATAAACCATTATTAAAGAGGACCCAGAAAATCTACTGCTTGCCCTGGGACAAGCACTGTGGAACCTGTGTACCTGTTTGGGAACCTGGCAGGTACTTGTGACCTGGATTGGCCACTGTTGGAAACAGGTTACTGGGCTTGATGGACCTTGGTCTGACCCAGTATGGCATTTCTTATGCTCTTATGTTCTTATAACCCCAAGGTTGTGAGCCAAAGAAACAGGGAGGATGACAGTGTTATCCACAGAAAGAGAGAAAGGAGAAAAGGGGGTTTAGGGGGAAAAATAAGAAGCTCAATCTTGACCATATTCATTTTCAGATGGCAGCAGGACATCCAGGCAGCAACATCATGCAAGCAGGCTGAGATTTGGGCCTGGATTCCTGAAGAGATTTCTGATGTAGAGACAAAGATGGTACTGAAAACCATGGGAGATCAAGGCACCAAGAGAATGTGTATAGAGAGAAGAAAAGAAGTCCCAGACAACAGAAGGAAGGATAGCAGTGGAGGAGGATCCACCAGAGCATAAGAAGAAAACCAAGAGAGAAGAGAGCCCCTAAGTCCAAGCAAAAACATAGTATCAAGGAGAAGATGTTGATAAATGGTGTCAAAAGCAGTAGATAGGTTAAGAAGGACAAAGACTGAGTAAGGGCTTTGAATTTGGCCAGGAATAGGTCACTAGAGGCTTTGGCAAGGGCTGTTTCAGTAGAACATAGAGGACGAAAGCTAGATTACAATGGATCCACAATGACTTCAGAGGAAAGAATTTCAAGGCATTGGTGATGAACTGGACATTTGAGGAGTTTGGATGTGAAAGGGAAGATAACTGGAAGGACAGGTAGGGGCCAGTGAAGGGTTTTTGATCAGCAGTGTAAACACAACATGTTTGAAGACCAAAGGAACAGTTGCAGTAGAAAGCGATAGGTTGAGGATAGACAGATGGGATGACAACATGGGAGATCAAGCTTAGTAGATGGGTGAGAATGAGCAAGTTGTGAGTTTGGAGGAGGAGAGAAGATATGCAGTTTCCTCCTTGGCAATTTTAGAAAAAAGAAGAAAGGGCAGATGAAGTGGACTTCGAAGCAAGAAAAGGAGGCGGAAGAAAGGGTTAAAACTGGCAGAAAGAAGAGAGTAAAAACCCAACACCACAGCCATAGCCAACTGAGGTATATGGGAGAAAAGGTAGCCTCCAAAGTAGAGGGTGGCAACTGAAGACATGTCTTCAGGGAAAAGCCAAGTTTCAGCTAGAGAAAAATGATGTAGAACATTAGAGATAAAGAGGTCATGAATGGGAATAATGAGTGAGATAATCAAATTTGCAGATAACAAAATCATTCAAAGTTGTTGAAACCCAAGAGGATTGTGAAAAATTGCAAGAGGACCTTGATAAATTGTAAGACTGGACGTTCAAATGGCAGATGAAATTTAATGTGGACAAGTGCAAAGTTATGTACCTAGGAAAGAACAACCCAAACTATTGTTACACGATGCAAGGTTCCACATTAGGGACCACCATCCAGGAAAAAGATTTAGGCGTCATCGTGGATAACATGTTGAAACCCTTCGCGCAGTGGCAGCCAAGAAGACAAATAAGATGCTAGGCATCATAAGGAAAGGAATGGAGAATAAAACAAAGGATATTATAATGCCTCTGTATTCTTCCATGGTACAACCACATCTTGAATATTGTGGATATAGTGGAATAAGAAAATATACAGATAAGAGACACCAAATGGTAAAGTGAATGAAAGGATACCCCTATGAGTAGAGGCTTAAAAGATTAGGGCTCTTCAACCTGGAAAAGAGACAGCTGAGGGGAGATATGATAGAGGTCTATAAATTAATGAATGTAGTGGAATGGATAAACATAGATCGATAGTTTACACCATCAAAAAGTAGAAAGACTGGGGGACATGCAATGAAGCTACAGAGTAACCTGTTTAAGACTAATAAAAAATTTTTTTCACTCAACATTTAATCAAACTATGGAGTTCGTTCCTGGAGGATGTAGTAAAATCTATTGGTGTAGCTGGGTTTAAAAAAGGTTTGGACAAGTTCCTGAAGAAAGGTCCATATTAAAGAGGACCCAGGAAATCCACTGCTTACCCGGGACAAGCATCATGGAACCTACTGTATGTTCCTTTTTGGGAACCTAGTCCACCAAGGAAAAGAACTATTTTATTATATCACCATATGTCAAGAACTATTTTATTATTTCACCATATGGAGGATCAAATGCCAAGAACCCGACACAGGCCGTGTTTCGTAAAAACTTCCTCAGGAGTATATTGGCATGCTACAATGATAAATGAATAAATATAAACACACAATTGTATAATGATAAATCATAAAATAATTATATGAAAAACATACATACCATAAAAAGCATAATCAATTAAAAAACACTATTTAAACAAACATAAACAAATGTTAAAAATAAATCTCTTAAAAAACATCAATAAACGTTTATATACACACATAAGTAAGTAAAAATTATTAAATTGAAATAAGAAACAAAATGTGAATAAAAACATCTCGAAATAACATAGGAACCTTATATTGGTACCTCTCTAAATAAACAAGCTCACATGCCATATCCTTTGGAGACTCTAAAACCAAAAACCAAAAAGAGATGAAGAGAAACAGGGATGGAAGGAGGAGCAACAATGAGTGGTCAGGAGCATAGTTATCAATATCTAACTCTAAAAGTAGTCAGTGTATAAATTAAATATAACACAACGCATACCAATCTATTTGTGTGTCTTTAAAAAGGATAATCAATTAATTAATAAATTAAATAAATAAGTGATCAAATGATTGAGGCTAAGCAAATCTGTTGTAAATACATGTAATACGAATAATTTAATATAAAAGAAATAAAAGAAAAAACTCAGTGCAGATTGAACCTCAAAATAAATGGAGGAAAGGAGGAACACTTTGAAATTCATATTATACCCAATGATCTTTTGAAACATGTACTGCAAAAATAAAAAATACTGCTCTCATGATTAAAGGCCCAACATGATATGTATGTAAAATGTTAAAAATTAATAAATTGACTGTGGAAAAATGGCACAAGATATATATATTTTGTACAGAGATATGCTTTTGAACCGATTCTGACATACGCCAGGGAATTAGGTGCCAAAAAGCATCAAAATAATGCGCCAAAATAATATCATATTAAATAGAAAAATATTTGCAATATTCAGGAAGTATATAAAAGTATTTTAGCATAGAGGTGTTGCCTTCTGTTGCCCTATCTGTGTGGACTATTTGCTGCTACTCCGGAGTGTTTGCCTGTGCAGAGTGAGAGAGAGAGATGCTGCCAGGATCCTCTACCTTGTGGGAAGTTATGCCCCCTCCGAGTGACATCACCAGACTGACTCCTGGGACTACAATATTGAGCACAGCTGTAGAAGGGGTGAGAGAAGTTGCCTTCTGTTGCCCTGCCTGTGTGGACTGTTTGCTGCTACCCCAGAGTGTTTGCTTGTGGAATTTGTTACCGGAGGATGTAGTAAAAGCTGTTAGTGTAGCTGGGTTTAAAAAAGATTTGGACAAGTTCCTGGAGGAAAGGTCCATAAACCATTATTAAAAAGGGACCCAGGATATCACTGCTTGACCCAATACAAGCATTGAGGAACCTGTGTCTTTAGGGGAGATTGCTAGGTACTTATGACCTAGATTGGCCACTGTTGGAAACAGGATACTGGGCTTGATGGACCTTGGTCTGATCCAGTATGGCATATCTTATGTTCTTATGAGTGAGAGACATTGTCAGGATCCTCTGCTTTGTGGGAAGCCACACCCCCTCCAAGTGACATCACTGGAGCTACTCTTGAGACTATAAAATCCAGCACAGCTGTCCATGGCTGTGACCTGTGGGTGTGTGCCCGAAGGGGCATATGACCAAATGGGAACGACCCTTAGGTACCACTTTGGTACCTAAAAGGTATTAGGTGCCCTAGCTCAAAGATGCCAAAGGGTTAGCAGAAGAGGAAAGGTAAGGAGCTTGTATCATCTTCAACACCTAAGTCGATTTTTGGCCCGATGGATAAACATCTTCAACAGGGGTTATCTGCCTCAGTTGTAGCTGCTTCCTCTTTTCTGGAGGTCTCTGGGGTGTCTGAGTTCTTCTAAATCCCCCCCTATTCCTCCCATTGAAAGACTTGACTCTCAGGTTGGGAGTAGTATTATTCCCTTAATGCCTCCATTGGGGAAGGATGATTCTGACTCTTCCCTTTATAAGAGGGCACCACAGGCTTCCTTGGGTGAGGCCCTTATGCCTGTACCTATTCAATGTCCTAGCTCATTGGGAAAAGTGGTTGACCTAAAAGATGTTAAGCCAGATTCTATCACCTTAAAGGATATTTTAAAGGTAGTAACCTAGACCAATGTATTATTAGGAGGCTTTATTGATAAAATAGTGAAGTGCTCTGCTGATGCTGTTAAAAGGTTTCAGGATCATGAGGTTAGGTTAGGTTATCCAGAAGATGGATAACATTTCCAATCAGGTTGATTCTTTGCTTGCTACAGGAACATCAAATATTAAGGACAGTTTGATGACACATATGCAATTAGAAGCTCTGGAGAACTCTATGCAGGCAAGAAATTTACATTTCTTAAACTTTCCTAAGATTCAATTATTGTCCTCCACTTATATTATTTAGAATATATCTAAAGTAAGTGTTGCTGTTTTCTGATGTTGAGTCTGTTTTGGTTTCTAATATTTGCTATCTCCCTGCTAGATCTTTGCTCCAGGGCGAGGAAGCCGGTGCTTCTGTGGCAGCAGTCTCTCCTCAGTTGGATTGAACAAAGTTTCTGGAAACATCTACAGATGATATTTCATCAAGGGCTACGTTAATTGTTACCCTGTCTTTGGAGGTGGACAAATCTAGAATTATTTATTTATTTATTTATTTAATTTTCTTATATACCGCGCTATTTGTCATCAGTGCGGTTTACATTGAAACAATACAACAATTGGTCAGATATAACAGACCTATTACAAGTAACAGGAAAATTAACATGGAAGTAAACAGGGAAATCATTTATATTTCTAGAAAATACATGTTGGAGATATATAAAATCTATACAGTTAGTTAGGGTAGGTATGAGGTTAAAAGGATGGGGGAGGGGAAGGGGTGTTTAGGTGTTTGAAGTGTGTGATGAAAAGGTGGTGTTTAAGGGCTTTTTTGAATTGTTTGATGTCTTTAATTGCTCTGATATTGGGAGGGAGTTTGTTCCAACATCTAGGAGCATAATTCGAAAAAGCCCTATTGATGGATGATTGATTAGCTTTTAAGGAAACTTTTGGTATAAGTAGTGTGTCAACAGCTGGAGATCTCCTGGACCTGTTATTTGTTGTGTGTATGATGAGATCAGAGATGGAATCTGGAGAAATATTATTGAAGGCCCCAAAGGTGGTAAGGATGGCCTTATATTGGATTCTACAGTTTATTGGTAACCAATGAAGCTTCTCTAGAATGGGGGAAATATGCTCACACTTTGATGATCCGCAGAGGACACGAGCAGCTGCGTTCATGGCTAATTGTAGAGGATTAATATGAAAGCTTATTTTTCTAAGAAGGATTTTATGTTTTGCGGGCAGAAAATTATGATTATTCCTGATGTGGCGCAAGCCACGCAGATGAGAAGAAAAAGGTTCCTTCAGCTAAAACCTCGGATTTTGGCTTTGGGGACTTCTTTCTTCTTATGCTTTCCCTTTAAAAGTTTATTGGTCTACCAAGGGGTTAGATATGTTTTCACTGACCCCTCTCAAGTGGAAAATGTCTTGAAAGATAAATACTATTTGCCTTTCTGCTTAGTTTCCTTTTTCTATTTTATTTCTTTTTTTTTTAGTTTCCAGTTTTAGGGTGGTTTTGCCTGTAGATTGTACTCCCACTCAGGTGGGGTGAGAGCCTCTCCTTAACGTGGGCTAAAACACGTTTGTTTTTGCTTGGTATATTATGTATTATTGATTTCTGTATTTTCTTGGATGTTTGCATCTTTGTATGTTGCAAACTTTATCAATAAAATAAAAAAAAAAGCCAACGTATTTTAACACTTGTCTCCCAGTCATCCTTAGTCACCCAGTCCAGTATCTTCCTGTTGGCCATGTGAACAGTCGGGTTCAGCAGTACTGTAACAGAAATCCTGCGGTTACTGGCAACCATAATTATTTGCCTATCAGTTCTTTTGGTAGTTTGCCAATGACTACTAGGCTTCAGATCTGCTGGCCTTTATTGTTGAGTTACCAAACATGTTTGGAATATGTATCATCTTTGTCAGCAGTACCAATGCCCATTAACACAAACCTTCTCCAGTACCAGACATACTGTGATGTAACAAAACCCTACAAAAGTCACCCAGGACCTATAGAGCAATTCTGCCATACCACAATAGCACTAACTTACAGGAATCACACAATAAAGTCCTACCTAGGAAAAGGCAGCACCGCTGTGAGCACTAGAACATCAATACACTAACTGGGAAACAGCAGTAGCCAGATTAATAAAGATTGATCCTATGCAGATATTTCATACATGCAGAATAAAGACAGCAAGTACTGAATATGTAACCAAAAAATAAAATGTAGACAGAAATTAAACTAGAACCCCCAAGAACCAGACTCTGGATGCAATGCAGCACGTAAGAAATGCAAAACAAAGATAGCAATGTAAATTTCTAAAACTGACATATTCCAATCACCAAATTACCAATAAAATGTTCTTTTCTATGTTTGTTATCGGACCATTTTATTTTTCTAACAGTGTTGGCCTCCGTCTCTTGGATCTCCTTTCCTCTCATCTCTTCACTCTTTTTCCATGGTCTCCTGTCCATTATTCATTTTTCTCTCTCCTCTTGTCTTCACTTCCTCTCCTGCATCCTTCACTGGCACTGATCTTTTCCTTTTAGCTTTCTTCCATTTATTTTTTTCTGTTCATCCTCTGCCTCTCTATCCATTCAGATTTCATTCTTTTACTATTCAGTCTTCAATTTCCCTCTTTTTACTGCACTTTCCTCTAGATTGCCATTTCTCTCTTTTATTTTCCATCCAGTATCTTCTCTTTCTCCTCCCACACAATCCATCCAGCTCCATCTCTCTGTCTCCCTACTCCTCCCTGTGTCTAATATCTATCATTTCTCCTATGTCTTCTTTCTCCTCCACCCATGTCCAGCATCTCCCCTCTGTCTTCTTACTTGCCCATGTCTAGCATCTCCCTTGTTTTCCTACACCTCGTGTCAAGCATCTCTCTCTCCTGTCACCCTATTCACCTCCTATATTCAGCAACTCTCCTATCATTCTATTCCCTCTCACCATGTCAGTACCTCTTCTGCCATCTTATTCTCCGAGCATGTTTATGTTTGATACCCAACCCCAGCCCCTTTCTTCCACTCTACCATCTGCCATCACCGGCCCTCTTCTGCTATCTCCTGCCTCCTCATTCTAGGCCAGGGGTCTCAAACTCAAATTGCTTTGAGGGCCAAATGAGGACTTGTAGAGTAACCCGGGGGCCGCACAAGACGCAGGCCTCATTTGCATAAGGGCATCATTTGCATAAGGGCATCATTTGCATAAATATTTGCATAATGTTACCATACACTAACTTTTAGTAAACATGCCTCTTAATGAGTGTATGGATAAAGAAAGACTAAAAGATTTCTACATTACTATAAACCAGTGCCAACCGCCAGGCACATTAGGAACTACTAGAAACACTGCCCATTTAGAACCCATAGCAAACCTGCCGTGTCCTAACAGCACTACCAGGACTCACAAAGCACCATACCCTAACTATCAAAAGGCAACACTGCAAATATTAAATCAACACATTTCAGAGAATAACAATACATGACCTACTCGGGAAAGAGAACAAGTGGCAATGTCAAATAGGAATTACATAAACAGAATACCTCAGCTCAGTTACACATGCAGAACATACACCATCACCAAACAAGGAATCACAATTTAGAAACAGGAAGACAATTAAACTGGGAACCCCAAAAGCCAAACTTAGAATGTACAACACTGTAGAAATAAAACTATACATTGATTTCCTCTTGTATTAAATAAAGTGCAGACGTTAAAGATGCACATTTCCAAGAGCTGACATATTTCAGTTAATAAATTCAAAATAAAGAGATATTTTTCTACCTTTTGTGCATTTTTTTTTCAGTTGCAATTGTTCCAGTCACTTTCTTCTGGTTTCTTTGTGTCTTCTGCTAACTCTCCATCGTCTGCTGTCCATTTCCTTTCTTCTTTCCTAGTTTTTTTCCATTCTCTCTACATCTGCTTTAACATACTAATCATTCTCCTTTTGCTCTTTCCTCATTCCTATTTCATCCACTCAAATTTTACCCCTCCATCCTCAATCCCCACTTACTCTCCCAATACCCGGCCAATTGTAGATTTTTCTTCCCTCCCACACAAAATATATTTCCCCTCTCCATTTCACTCTCCCAGCCCCATCCCATTCTAATCGTCCCCCAACATCAACTCCCTTCTAGCTCCTGCCCAACCCAGCATCCGCTCCCTTCTAGTCCCCGCATCATCAGCCCATTTCCAGTCCTAGCTCCCTCCCCTCACAGCCCATTTCCTTTCCAAGCCCCCCTCCCCATCAGCCCATTTCCATTCCAAGCCCCCTTCCACTCAGCCCATTACCATTCCAAGACCCTGTCCCCATCAGCTATTTGCAGTTCAAGCTCCCCCTTCTACTCGGCCATTTCCAGTCATAGCACCCCCCCCAGTCCATTACCAGTTCTAGCCCCCCCCCTAGCCCATTATCGGTCCTAAGCCCCCCAACAGCCCACTTCCAGGCCTAACCCTTCCATCGCCCCATCTTCATTCTTAGCCCCCCCATAACCCCATTTTCAGTCTTAGGCCCCCAGTCAGACCACCTCCAGTCCTAACCCCCATCTGTCCATTACCAGTCCTAACCCCCATCACCCCATTTTCAGTACTACCCCCCCCCCCCAGCCCACATCAAGTCCTGCTCCCCCCCATCAAGTCCTGCTCCCCCCCTACATCAAGTCCTGCTCCCCCCCCACAAGTCCTGCTCCCCCCCCCACATCAAGTCCTGCTCCCCCCCATCAAGTCCTGCTCCCCCCCCACATCAAGTCCTGCTCCCCCCCCCGGGAAAATTAAACTTTAAAAAAAACCCGGCTTCTGCTGCTGCTGCCGCCGCTGCCGTGGCCGGCAATAGCAGCAATATCGCAAGTCCCGCGGGCTCCCCCCACCCGGCAGATCCCTTCCTGCTTGCCTGCCAGTTCTCCGCTTCGGCTTTCAGAGCCGCGAAGGGAGAGCTTCTCCCTCGTGACTCTGTTAAGCCCGCTGGGGCAGATGGGAAATTTCCCATCTGCCCCGGCGAGCTTAACAGAGTCTCGTGGCTCTGAAAGCCGAAGCGGAGAACTGGCAGCATTGGCAGGCAAGCAGGAAGGGATCTGCCGGGTGGGGGGGAGCCCGCGGGACTTGCGATATTGCTGCTATTGCCGGCCACGGCAGCGGCGGCAGCAGCAGCAGAAGCCGTTTTTTTTTTTTCCCCCCTATGCATCGCGGGCCGCACAAGGGTCTCTCGCGGGCCGCGTGTTTGAGACCCCTGTTCTAGGCGCTTTCCCAGTCCCCTTCTTCCATCCTCACTCTCCATTGTCAGCCCCCATCCACAATATTAGACCCTTTCTCCTATCCCCATCCCTTATCTTCTTGACCATTCTGCTGTCTTTGACACTGCTGATCACCACCTTCTCCTTGATACCATGTCCTCGCTTGGATTTAGGCACTCTGTTCTGTCCTGGTTTTCTTTTTATCTCTGCCATCACACTTTTAGTGTATGTTCTGGTGGATCCTCCACTACTGCCGTCCTGCTTTCAGTTGGTGTACCTCAGGGTTCTGTCTTGGGAACTCTCTTTTCCTCTTTCTACACTCAGTTCACTAGGTCCCTTGGTGCATTTATCTCCTCCCATGGTTTTCTGTACCATCTTTATGCTGATGACTCTCAGATCTACCTCTCTACATCTGAAATCTCTACAGTAATCTAGGTCCATATCTCTGCCTGCTTATCCGACATTGCTGTCTGGATGTCTCACCATCTGAAACTGAACATGTCCAAATCTGAGCTCCTTCATCTTTCCCCCTAAACCCCCCTTCCCCCTTCCTCTATTCTCTATTTCTGTGGATAACACTACTGTATACTCCTCCCTATTTCCTCAGCTTGCGACCTTGGGGTCATCTTTGACTCTACTCTCTCTTTCTCTGCACATATCCAACAGATAGTTAAAACCTGTCACTTCTTTCTCTATAACATCAGCAAAATTTGTCCCTTCCTTTCTGAAAGACTACTAAGACCCTTATCCACTCATTAGTCACCTCTTGCCTTCACTATTGTAACCTGCTCCTCACTGGTCTTCCTCTGAATCATCTCTCTCCCCTTCAGTCTCTTCAAAACTCAGCTGCATGGCTTATCTTCCACCAATGGTCCAAAAAAGAGCAACCCTCTCTCACAAAAAGCCAAGGCAGACAAACAGCGAAGAGTAATGGCAGCAGGTTCCATGCATTTTGGCATGTGCCTTCCTCAGGGGGTATCGTCTTATAAAATAAATAATAAAATAACAATAAATATAAGGCAAAAAAAGATAAATAAGATACATTAAAAACATAAATAAATACAAACAAGAAATAAAAAATGAATTAATCAATATGCAATGAAAGTCAAAATTAAAACCTTTAAAATGCAGGACAAAAAAAACATTCAAGTTACAAAAATATAAATTCATATAACATCTCTAAAATATGCCTCAGTATGCCTAAATAGGAAAAATATGAACAAAAGAAAGGAGGACAGACGTTGACAAACACCAGCATTGTAAAAGCCAAGTGTTTAAATGTAAAGTTGGACTATGCCACACATTAACTTAACTGGTGTGCAGCTTGTCGTGCTGTGAGGGCTTGTGTGCATCAGTGATGTTGAGAACTAAGCTATCAGTAACTTAGCTACTGGCAGGACCTCACAAGATAGACAGGTCTCAGCTGAGATGCCAGACTAAGAAACCACCCATCTGGGCATCAGCAGAATGGGACGGTGTTGTAAGCGGAGGATCACATTTCTGTGACAAATACAACAACACTGTAATTAACTGCGTGGAAGAAAGGCTTGGCAAATCTACTTCTGTATCTTGCCACAAAAACACAATGGATAGTCACAAAAAAAATTGTACTATAGTGCTGGAAGATGAGACCCCCAGGTTGGAAGGCACTTAAATGACTACTGGGGATGAGCTGAAATAGGTGTAATAAATCTAAATATGAGGGATACTTTTTAATTTTTATTTCTCTAGTTTTGATTGGCTTTCCGGGCGCAAAAGTCGGCGTCTTTAAAAGTGTACTCCGGGACTGGTCTGACTTTTCAATACAGTGCTGTTCGCAGGCTGCAGCATCAATTTCATTGAGGCATGTTGATCTTTTTCAATCCAATTTGGACTTTGTTGTTCCGGTATGGGACTGTGATTTAGATTTATTACACTTATTCTCTGTTGCTCCACAGGCTTATTTTGCACAACTGGATATTTTCCGTTTTTAACTCCTGAACTGCGGTACTTTTTACATTAAAAGAGACCACTCTTCTCAAGGCAAGTTTGACTTGGCTACTGAATCACTGTACATACGGATTTTTGATAATAATAATTAGAAAAGGGTTCTAAATTCATGGCTCCTGTATTTTGCTCCTTTTCCTCTTGTTTCACAGGTTGTGGCACTACCTTTGACGCTTTGCATGAGCACTCATCGTTTTTAGAGTAAGTGCACTATATTGTGTTCTAAGAGGTTGCTTTTTTGAGAATGTGGCTTGATCTATCCATATGTCTTTACACCAGTTGTGGTTGCACTCTGTAATCCTGCAACTTTAAAATAATTTGTGCACACAGTTGTTTTTTGTTTTTTGTTACTATATTGCACATTCTTGCCTTTATGAATCATTTCACATCCATAGTGATTTAGATAGGATGGGGAGGACATCAGTACATTATCTATCTCTTACTAGGTGAAAACAGTTTTATACTACAGTATATTAAAAGAAATAGACATATGTTAGTGTGTGGCATAGTCCAACTTTACTTTATAACACTTGGTTTCTACCATGCCGGTGTTCGTCAACGTCTGCTCTCCTGTCTTTTGTTCATATTTTTCCTATTGAGGCATAATGAGGCACATTTTAGAAATGAGTTGTTATATGTATTTGTATTTTTTAACTTGAATGTTTTTTTGTCCTGCATTTTAAAGGTTTTAACTTTGACTTTCATTGTTGCATATTGATTAATTCATTTTTTATTTCTTGTTTGTATTTATTTCTTATCTTTTTAATATATCTTATTATATTATTTATCTTTCTTTACCTTATATTTATTGTTATCTTATTATTTATTTTATGAGATGATTCCCCCTGAGGAAGACACATACCAAAATGCGTTGGGGAACTACTACAATAAAGGTTGAACTTGCTGCCATTACTCATCGCTGTTTGTCTTACCTTTAGTCAGTGTCACTGTACTCATGTAACCCCTATTATCAAGTCACTTCGCTGGCTCCCTATCTATTTCTGCATCCAGTTCAAACTTCTCTTACTGATCTACAAGTGCATTCATTCTTGGCTCATCACTATCTTTCCTCTCTTATCCTACACCCCTCCTTGTGAACTATGCTCCTCTGGTGGATCCCTTTTATCTGTGTCCTTCTTTGCCACTACCAACTCCAAACTTCGTTCATTGCACTTTGCTGCTCCATAAGCCTGGAACAAGTTACATGAGTCAGTATGTCAGGCTCCTTCTCTAGCCCTATTCAATTCTAGGCTAAAAATCCATCTCTTCGAGGTTGCTTTTGGATCCTGATGCTCCTTACTCTTTTGTTCACCACTTATGTATATCTTACATACTCTAGTCACAGTTTTGTGATGCTCTTCATCTTGATTAGACTGTAAGCTCTGATGAGCAGGAACTGTCTTTCACATCTATATGCATACGTCTTGTAGCACTATATAAATGATAAATAGTAGTGGTAGTAGTAGCTGTTATCTGCTCGTTCCACATTCCCAGCCTCCATTTTAGTTTCAATGCCCCTTTCTGTCAGCCACAGCATCCAGGGATGGCTCAAGACAATCTGCTGCCTGAGGCGAGGGATGAGATGCCCCCCTCCCCCGTAGTGTGTGTGGAGGGGCTTTCTCAAAACTCCAGTCAGGGACTGAACCAAATCAAAAACCCAATTAGTTAATATGGAGGAAATGCAAGATGTTTGTACACCAAGGAACTAAAAGAACGAGCAAGAACCACAGCACACTTTATAAAACTAAATTATAGCTCTTTTTTATTTTGTTAAAAACTACGTTATGGTTTTAGCTTTTTCTTTTTGAACATATGTTTTGCATCCACAGAACCCCCTCCCTCAAAAGTGGGTGCAGAGCAGAACTAGGATATTCACCCACAGAACTCAATATCTTAAAAAAAAATCTGTTTCTGGTCATCTCACTAAGAAACATTCTCCAGTACCTGGCATATGGGAAACTAATATAAAACCCTACAAAAATCACCAAAGATCTACAAGGCCAAATCTACCATACCATAATCAAAATGCAATGTGTGCCTTTGAGTCAGTCCTGACTCCTGGCGACCCAGAAGCTCCTGGGTTTTCTTGGCAGTGTCACTGGAAGTAGATTGCCAGGCCTTTCTTCCGAGGCAATGGAGAGTTAAGTGACTTGCCCAAGGCCAAAAGGAGTGCTAGTGGGAATTGAACCCTGGTTGCTTGGTTACTAAGCCAGTGTTCTAACCACCAGGCTACACCTCCACTCCACCATACCATAATATACCAGCATAAACTTCCAAAGCTCATACAAGGTGCCTACCCAGAAAAAAAGCAGAACTATAAATACTGCAGCGGGCTCTAGAATATCTCACCTATTTGAAATGCCGAACAAGGCAAATTACTACAGTACAGATCTCTGCGTACAAACTTCATGTTAACAGAGCACACAGCCTTGGTCACACACTCAGAACACAGACTCTCACCAAGTACAGAAAAAGTAATCACAACCTAAAGTAAAAATAAAATATTTAGACAGAAATTAAATCAAAACCCCAAGAAGCCAGACTCCACATGCAGTGAAACACCAGATAAATAAGAGATGCAGTTCCCCATACTGTGTAAAATATAAAGATAGCACAAAGTCCAATCAGTAAATTGAAAATAAAATTATTTTTTCTACCTTTGTTGTCTGACCATTTTATTCTCTGGTCATTCTGGTCCTGATCTGAGGCTTCTGCTTTCCTGTCTTCTTAGACTATAGACCATAGAAAGAGTGATATCTGCCATTTCTTGTTTCTTCTTTTCTTTTCTTCACTTCTTCCATCAGCCTATTTCCAGTCCCAGTAACCCTCTCCACGTGTCAGCTCCCTTCCAGTCCCAGTGCCCCCTCCCTATCAGCCTCCTCCCCATTACCCAGCCACCTACCAGTCCCATCCTCAAGTGTCAGCTCCCTCCAGTCCCACCTCCAGGTGTCAACCCCCTTCCAGTCCCACCCCCAGATGTCAACTCCCTTCCAGTCCCCCTCCAGTACCATCCCCAGATGTCAACTCAATTCCATCCCCTCCTCCCTTCCCTAGTGTCATCACCTTTCCAGTCCCCCTCCAGTACCATCCTCAGGTATCAGCTCTCTTCTGGCCCCCACTTTCCCCCATGTCAGTTCCCTTCCATCTCCTTCCCCTCACTCAGTTCCCTTCCCAACATTGCTTTTCCCCTCTGTCAGCTCTCTCCCAGCCCACTATTACCCCCTTTGTCAGCTCCCTCCCAGCCTTCTCTTACCCCCTATTAGTTCCCTTCCAGCCCTCTCTTTCTCCCTCTGTCAGTTCCCTTCCAGCCCTCTCTTTCCCCCTCTGTCAGCTCCCTTCCAACCCTCTCTTTCCCCCTCTGTCAGTTCCTTTCCAGTCCTCTCTTTCCCCTTGTGTCAGCTCCCTCCCAGTCCACTATTACCCCCTTTGTGAGCTCCCTCCCAGCCTTCTCTTACCCCCTATTAGTTCTCTTCCAGCCCACTATTTCCCCCTCTGTCAGCTCCCTTCCAGCCCTCTCTTTCCCCTTCTGTCAGCTCCCTTCCAGCCCACTATTTCCCCCTCTGTCAGCTCCCTTCCAGCCCTCTTTTTCCCCTTCTGTCAGCTCCCTTCCAGCCCACTATTTCCCCCTCTGTCAGCTCCTTTCCAGCCCTCTCTCCCATCCGCCAGTTCTCTTCCAGCCCTCTCTTTCCCCCTCTGTCAGCTCCCTTCCAGCCCTCTCTTTCCCCCTGTCGGCACCCTTTCAGCCCTCTTTTTCCCCCTCTTTCAGCTCCCTTCCAGCCCTCTCTTATCCCCTGTCAGTTCCCTTCCAGCTCTCTCTTCCCCCTCTGTCAGTTCCCTTCCAGCCCTCTCTTTCCCCTTCTATCAGCTCCCTTCTAGCCCACTATTTCCCCCTCTATCAGCTCCCTTCCAGCCCTCTCTTTCCCCCTCTGTCAGTTCCCTTCCAGCCCTCTCTTTCCCCTTCTGTCAGCTCCCTTCCAGCCCTCTCTTTCCCCCTCTGTCAGCTCCATTAAAGTCCTCTCTCCCCCCACCAGTTCTCTTCCAGCACTCTCTTCTCCCTCTGTCAACTCCCTTCCAGCCCTCTCTTTCCCCCTCTGTTAGTTCCCTTCCAGCCCTCTCTTTCCCCTTCTGTCAGCTCCCTTCCAGCCCACTATTTCCCCCTCTGTCAGCTCCCTTCCAGCCCTCTCTCCCCTCCACCAGTTCTCTTCCAGCCCTCTCTTTCCCCCTCTTTCAGCTCCCTTCCAGCCCTCTCTTACCCCTTCTATCAGCTCCCTTCTAGCCCACTATTTCCCCCTCTATCAGCTCCCTTCCAGCCCTCTTTCCCCCTGTCAGCTCCATTAAAGTCCTCTCTCCCCCCACTAGTTCTATTCCAGCACTCTCTTCTCCCTCTGTCAACTCCCTTCCAGCCATCTCTTTCCCCCTCTGTTAGCTCCCTTCCAGCCCTCTCTTTCCCCTTCTGTCAGCTCCCTTCCAGCCCACTATTTCCCCCTTTGTCAGCTCCCTTTCAACCCTCTTTTTCCCCCTCTGTAAGCTCCCTTCCAGCCCTCTCTTTGCCCCTGTCAACTCCCTTCCAGCCCTCTCTTTCCCCCTCTATCAGCCCATCTATCTCTTTCCCCCCTCTATCAACTCCTGTTCAGCTCTCCCTCCTTCCCCCATATCAGCCCCGTTCTGCTCCCTCCCCTCCCACCATGTAGCGCCATTCAGCTCCGTCTCTTTCCCCTGTGTCAGCCCCATTGAAAAAGAAACTGGTGAGGAGACGTCCGGCCCTATGGAACCCCTGCTGCTGCACCCCCCCTCCCCAGTTTCCTTTTCATTTTAAATTACCACTATCGCAACCACTTGTCCACTTTTTTTTTTGTAATCTGAAGGCGGAGTGAGGCAGCTGTTTTGGGGACATTTTTGCTCCCAAAAATTTGCCACCTGAGGCCACTGCCTTACTCCGTCTCATTATAGAGCTGCCTCTGACAGCATCTGCCCCTTCTCCCAATCACAATATAAGCCCCTTTCTGCCAGCATCAGTTCCCCTCCACTTCCCCAGCCCTCTGACGGGCCCTAGCCTCAGCATCTCTGTCAGTTGTCTTCCAGCTGCCCAGAAGCTGCAGCACCTGATATGTCCAGTCCCTCTGATTGCTACTTCCTTTGCTTGGGGTGAGGATGCATCAGTACTCTGGAGAGAGTATGAGCATGAAGGTTCCCTGGTGCTCCTTTCTTTATTATTTGCCCTGCTTCTGCTACCTGCTCGGACAGTTGAGGGAACTGTAGCAGATGAAAGGCAGGGACAGATGGTGCCTTTCAGCTGCCCTTTTGTCTCCGGTGCCCTCCCTCAAGCTAGTACCTGGTAGCCATGACCCCCATGACCCTGTACTGTATCTTAGCCACACAATTCTGAACGTGAACAGAGTTCTCCATAAAACTTTTAATTTGGTCTTAAAATTTCATCACTGTTGTTACAGTAAAAGTACACAATAGTAGTACCCATTAAGAAAGCTTCAGTATGGGCCACAACCACCCAAATAACTTACAAGGACACATTAACCGGAGGGGGAGCTGGAGAAGAGAGAGACCCACAATCCTAAGCATGGTTCCACTAAGTCCACAATCTGCCAGGGCAAGAATAGTCCTTCTCTCTTCAAAGAGAGTTGAAATGCTTACCCTCTTTAAGGAGTCCACCAAGAGCTCTCCTCCACCCCTAACCACCTCATCCAATGAACTTTCTCCAGCTCCAAATCCTACTTAATGAGCAAAAGATCGAGAAGCCTGACTAGTTTTCATCTCTGCCTCCTCCAGTTGGCATCCTGGAAGAAGGTGTTCCCAAGCCTAGCGAAAAAAATCAGTGGTGGTGGGTGGGGGCAAGGAATGACCCTTTGAGCTCATTAAGGCCTCAAGAGAGAACACTGCTGAGCAGGGCTGTACCACGGGCTGTGCGAGCAATGTGGCTGCACAGGGCACAAGCACAGAAGGGGACACTGATATCATCACTAGACTTCTAGGAAGCTCAAAAGGAGTGAGTTACTGAATATGACTGGAGGGAGGCAGACACCAGATTCATTAGCTGCACAGGGTGCATTTTTAGCTTGGTATGATCCAGCTGTCGAGTCTCACTCCTCAGGCCAAGTGCTGCTCCCTCACATCATGAAGAGCCAGCCTTCTTTTTACTGTGTGCAGAAGGTGAGTTCAGTATCTCACTCTAGCTTTGTGATTCACCGCTCCAACTCACCCCACCAGCAAGGTATAGAGCTCCATGAGCTGGTGTATGTATACCATATTATTCCATCCCCCTAAAAATGATTGAAAAATGAGTGTGACTCGTTCATGTTGCATGTGAGAAGAAACTAAAATAAATCTAATAAAGAAAGCAGTGAGACTGATCAGGTTCAAATGAGAATATTTTTATTTTTTCTATGCTGATTAAATGTGTCTACAGTACACAGGAAGGGGAATGATCAAAGGCGCATGTAAAACAATGTTTTATCCACAGGAATGGAGGTTTTGACTATTACCTACCCTCAATGTGGGCAAAATTACCCAGGTTATTAAGAGGTGTTCCTGGGAATAGGGAGAAGGTGTGAGATAGAACACTGCATGTCGTTTATATAATCAAATTCGTGCACGGGATTTCTGACAGAAGAACTAACAGCAGAGAAAGCAGACCAGCTCTCATTTGGTAATTTTCCAGAGGGCAATAATCAAAGCAAACTATGTTTACTGGTACAAATCCTATAGGTAAAAAATACTCAGGGGATTTGCATCATTGCGGGCAATTTATCACTCCCTAAACAAATATGAATTTTCATGTATGTAAGTAATTCAAACTCAGTGGACCAGAATTGGGCCCAAAGATGGCCCGGCATGCCCCTCCTGCCTGCAGGGACGTCCTCCTTGCAGGCACCCCAGACATCTGTGGCTCCGGACCTCAAAATCCCCACCTCCTGACCCCTCCACACCCAGCCCCAGTGGTGGCTGCAATGTCCCTATTCTCCAAAAAATGCTGCTTATACTACCTCTGAGGTGGTATAAGCAGTATGCCCCAGCAGCCCTGGCAGCACATACATGGCCATGACCTGAATTGGCCCTGTATGTGCTGTCGGGCGACCTGCCTCTGCTCCACCCTTCACCGGCTCTCCCTGTCCTGAAGCACAGGATGTATGGGGAGAGCTGGTGGGGGAATAGTGTTTAGGCGGATTGCACATCCAGCTGGGACGCGCAGCCCCGCAACTCGCATTCTGGAATAGAAACATAGAAATATGATGACAGAAAAAGACCACACGGCCTATCTAGTCTGTCCTTCCATATCAACAACTACTGTACAAGAGTCCCCTTTTTTCCTTTAGAGATCCTCTGTGTTTGTCCCATGCTTTTTTGAATTCAGATACTGTCCTCATCTCTACCACCTCCACTGGGAGACTATTCCACGGATCCACCACTCTTTCCGCAAAGAAATATTTCTGCATATCACTCCAGAATCTATCCCCCTTCACCCTCATCCCATGTCCCCTCGTAGCAGAACTTGCATTCAATTGAAAGAGGCTTTCCCCCTGTACATTTATGCCTCGGAGGTATTTAAACATCTCAATCATGTCACCTATATCCCGCCTTTCCTCTAATCACCAGGTAATCAATTTAAATCTAGGGGTAGTGATGGTGGGGACACTTACAATAATGATCACAATGCCATCAAATTTGTGGTCCTCACTGGAATGAGGACACTAAAGAAAACTACTGCTGTAGCATTTAATTTTAAAACAGGGAAACAAAACGAAATAAATTATTTTTACAAAACCTAGAAGGAATGGTTGCCATGGACAAACATTTGCATGAGGTGTGGACATTATTTTAAAAAATGCCATTTTGGAAACCCAGATAACATATATTCAATGCATTAAAAGAGGTCAAAGAAAGAACAAATAGCTGCTAGCATAGTTTAATGGTGAAGTAAAAGTAGCAGTTAACACCAAATGGCATCTTTCAAAAAATGGAAAAGAAATCCAAATGATGAAAACAGGGATGAGCATAAGCACTGACAAGTTAGATATAAAATCACTGGAAGGCATGCCAAGAGAAAATTTGAAAAGAAGCTTGCCAAAGAGGAAAAAGTGAATGCTAAATACTTTTTAAAGTACATTTAGAGTCAGTTAGACTGATCAAGGGAACAAAGGAATGCTCAGGGAGAATACCGTAATAGTAGAAAAACTGAGGGGCCCTTTTACTAAAGTGCAGAAAATGTTTGCACTTACCGCATGTTTGGAGCAAAACCTGATGTGTGGTAAGTACAAAAGTCATGTGGTGACTGGTGGGGGCATGCCTAGCATATCCCCTTCACCTACTACACTGAAAAGTCCCTTACCATTTATTAGGTTCATTCACAATTAGCACTTAATGCCTCTTCTTGAGGTGGTGTTAAGTGTACTGCACTAACTGCAAAATTGACAGTAGGCAGTAATTACCGTGCATTAACCATAGTATGCAGTCCATGCTCATTCTCCACCCAGCCCCCATGTCATCACGTGCTAAACAGTTAATATGAGATCTTTACCTTTTTGGTTGCTTTTAGTGCACGTTAGCTGTTACTGCAGGCCCACGCTAATGGTTACGGTGTATTAAAAAACAAGTTAACTGCTGAATTCTTTGGTCTTTACTGAGGAGGATGTTGGGTCACACAATCACTGAAGACCTTCTTTGACAGTGAAGAATTGGAATCGGGCAACCAAAGCAAATCACTATAAATCTAGAAAATATAATAGAGCAAATTACAAACTAAAGAGTGATAAATCACCAGGATTGCATGATAATTATCCCAGAGTCTTGAAAGAAGTTAAACATGAAATTGCTAACTTGCTACTAGTAATTTGTGACCTATTATATTAAGCAAGACAGTATATGAGGACTTTAAGGTGAGAAATGTAATGCAGTTTTGAAAAGGACTCCAATGATGATCTAGGAAACTATAGACTGGTGAGCCTATAGTGGTTCTGGGCAAAAGGGTAGAAGCCGCTATAAAAAAAAAAGATTACTGACCATATAGACAGATGGATTGCCTTGATGGAAAAGGGAATGAGTTAGGATGAATTTAGCAATTACCTTACCAATTAATTACATTTTTGAAGGTATAAATAAACGTGGAGAAAGGTGACCTGTTGATACAGTGTGCAGTAAGAATGGCGTGTGGTGGAAAGGGGTTTTCTTTAAAACACGGGCCAGATAGCAGTTCAGTGAAAACAAAAGCAACTATTCAGTCCCAGATTGTTAAACTTCCACAATGCTGGTTCTTCCAGCCTGTCCTCTAGTCCCAGTTAAAGCTCCTACCTCAAAACTCCATTGAATGGTTTGCTTTGGAAGGACTTCTGGCTCCATAGGCCTCTCCCCCTCCTGCAGCCTGCTGGGTTCTTAACCTCTCCCTGTGAGCCACATCCTCCCAGCTCTGAACTCTGGGCTGCAGACTCTCTTAAAAAGGACTGTTGATAATCCCTTTGGAGAGGGATGAGTAACATTCTATAGACCCCATCACACACCCTCCTCTTCAGCTCAACCATGCCCCATTGAGCGCCTGCCTCACCCGGGACCCCCCTCTGGGAAAGGTGGGGTTTCTGAAACTGGCAAGGTTGGAGACTCAAAAACACCATATAATAAGGCTGTTGGACTCCATATATTGAGCCAGCCACTTGAGGGGTTGGTAGTCCATTACCAGCATAAATAAACTGCCTAGCAGGTAGTATTTGAAGGTCTCAAGTGCCCCCTTGACAGTCAGGCTTCCTTCTCAATCACCGCATAATTCTTGAGGAAGCAGCGTCCTGCTGATAAATGCTACGTGATGTTTTTCAAGCTTGACTGCCTGGGCCAGAACTGCTCCTAGGCTCATCTCTGAGGCATCAGTTTGCACAGTGCTAGAAAGAAATCAGGGCTAATCAGCATGGGTTCAGAGCATATGGCCTTCCTGAAGTGCTAGAAGGCCAGGTCCAAGTCCAGTGACCACTGAATCAGATTGGGAGCTCTCTTCTGGAAGACGTTAGTTAAGTGCTCCTCCACCTCTGCAAAATTAGGGATGAACCAGTGGTAATAACCTACCAATCCAAGGAAGGCATGAACCTCTTTCTTCAATTTCAGGGTGGGGACCTGGGCAGTAGCATTCACCTTCCACAGTTGAGGCCATATCTGTACATTCCTGATTAAATATCTAAGATATTGAATGTCCCGACCTCCCAAAACACATTTCTTGGGGTTGGTCTTCAATCTGGCTTCTGCAAGCTGGTCAACATGGCTTGTATTTGGGTTAGAGGGATGATCCAGTCTCTGTAGTAGTTGATGATGTCATCAAGGTATGCAGCCACATGCTCCCTGCACAATCTTAGTAGGCGGTTGACTAGGCATTAAAATGTGGCAGGAGCCCTCTGTAATCCAAAGGGCAGTACTATAAACTAGAACAGACCTGTGTTGTCAAAAAAGCAGTCTTCTCCTTGGCAGCTGGAGTCAAGGGCACTTGCCAGTATCCCTTGGTCAGATCCAAAGTTGATATAAAGTGTGCTCCACTGAGTCAATCGATTAGCTCATCTACTTTTGGCATAGGATACGTTTCCATTTAGAAGCTACATTGACCCTCCAGAAGTCAATGCCAAATCTGATGCTTCCATTGGGTTTAGGAATCAAGACAATGTGACGATCAGCCAGTCAGACTCTTCTATAACTCCCAGGTTAAGCATCTCTTCCAGCTCCTTGGCGACAGCCTGTCACCAGGCTCCGGAATCAGCTAGGGTTGTTGCTGGATAACCACCCCAGGGTCAGTAATGATATCATGACAAATGAGGTGGGTTCGTCCCAGGTGGGTGGAGAACATCTTTAGGTGCTGTTGGATTAAACCTATATCTCTGGGCAGCAGAGAGCTGGTCTCCAATCGGGACTTGAGCTGGAGCCGACAGGGCTGAAATATCCAGCCCAAAATCATCTTCCTGTACCACCATAGCTGTCACTGGAGTCCACTTTTTCAATAGGTTAATATAGTAAATTTTGGCTTTCTTCCATTTATATGGCTGGGCAATCTTGTAGTTAACAGGCTCCACTTTCTCTTTTACCTCACAGGGCTGCTGCCATTTGCAGAGTAACTTGCTCTCAGATAAGAGCAACAAGACTAAAACTCTGTCTCCCGATTGTCAGGTACAGTGCTTGGCTGCCTGATTGTAGGCCTTGGCCTGCTTGGCATGTGCTTTTTCCAGACCGAGTTTGGCCACCTCTCCAGCTTTCTTCAGTCCGTCTTGCATTGGTATAACGTACTCCACCAAATTATGCCATGCACGGGATTCTTGTTTCCAGATTTCCCTTACCACGTCTAATATGCCTCTTGATCGTCTTCTGAAGAGTAACTCAAAAGGTGAAAACCTTATGGAACTCTGAGGTACTTCATGGATTGCATACATCAAATATGGTAGGAGAACATCCCAATTCTTCCTGTCCTCCTACACAAACCTTTTAAACATCTGTTTCAGAGCTTTATTGAATTGCTTGATGAGGCAGTCTGTCTGTGGGTGATATACTGATGTTCGCAGCATCTTGACCTTCATCAAGGCACACACTTGCTTCATCACCTTGGATACAAAGGGTATTTTTTGATCTGAGAGGATCTCATTGGGTATTCCTACCTGTGAGAATACTTCCCAGAGGGCATTCATGATCGTAGTAGTCTTCATATTCCTTAGAGGAACGGCCTCCGGGTATCAGGTAGCATACTCCAGTGTGACTAAAATATACTTGTTACCTTGGGTGGTTCACTCCAAGGGTTCTACCAAATCCATGGGCACTTTTTAAAATGGGGTTTCAATGATGGGCATAGGCATTAGAGGAGCAGGTCAGAATCTGGCGGGGTTATGAAGCTGGCAGGTGGGGCATGACTGGCAATATAACTTCACCTGTTTATGGACCCCGGGCCAGACAATTCAGGCAAAAACATGTTCTAGTGTTTTCTCCACTCCCAGGTGTCCCTCTAGTAAATGGCTATAGGCCAACAATAACAACTGCTAATGATAGTTACTCAGAACCTATAAATTGTTCTCTCTCTTCCTCCTCTGGCCGCTTTGTATAATAAATCTCCCGTTAGCACATAATAGGGAAAGCTACTTGCAGGGGACTCTCCATTACCTACTAGAATGCCAGAGAAAACAAAGTAGCGGAGCCTGGACTGACAAAGTAAACCTTGTTTATTACGCCCCAACGCGTTTCGGCCACCGGCCTTCTTCAGGGGGTCTTAAAGAACACACCTCAAAAATAATAAACATAAACATATAGGTTAAACACATTATATAAAAAAGTTGTATTACATCAATAAATAAATAAATAAAATATTGATGAAATAATAATTAAAACCATAAATTACACTTAAAACATCTAAAGGACAAACTATTAATTCATAATGGTTAATTAGAAAACCAACTAATAAATAAAAATATATATTATAAAATATATATATTAAGAAATAATAAATCCATATTAAAATACCAAGAAAAAGGAGAGAGACGAGGAGAAGCAAACAGTAAATAAATACCTTAATATGATCAAATTGAATGTTATCCCAGATTGAACCTATGGGATACTGACGTCTGACAATGAACAAATAAATTATTAAATAAATAAATATATACTCATAAAACAAGTATATACAATTCTAAAACCTCAACAATGCATGTTAACAAATATATAACCAATTAATAATAAATAATTAATTACATAAATAAATACACATATATAAAAAAATATATATACAGTATAAAAAACGCTTATAAAAATACCGCTTATAAAAGTAAAACTGTATACATGTGTAATATAAAAAAGTTACATATATGAATATTCAAGGCACTTCAAGAGACACAAAAAGAGCATGTAATAAAATATATAAAGTAAAGATATAAAAAAGGAAAAAATCATCATAAAACGCATATAAAAAAATTGTATAAAAAAACACATGTAAAAATTGTATAAAAAAACCTAATATAAAAAGGTGGAGACACTCTTAAATTAGAAATCATCATATTCTTAAAAATTACATCAAAAAATTATATTCTTAAAAATGCAGCTTCTATAATGTACTTATTATATTGACAAACAGATATCTGGAAACAATGGCCAGTATATGCAAAGCAGTAAAAAAACCTCAAACAATAAAACAGTGGAAAAAGTGAATAGGATAGAAAAAATCAAAAGAAAAATTCTTGAAAAGGAAAACAAAACAAAATTGTGCATGGTTAACTTGAAAGTTACATCAAAATTATGCATGGTTGACTTGAAAGTTACATCAAAGGAGTTGTCTAGTGCAACTCCTATAGCGCACTTACTATTCTGACAACAAATATCTAAAAATATTAGCCGATAGTACAAAATAAAATAATGGCAAGTGGAGCAATAAAAATTCTCACTCATAAAAATTGAAAAACCTAAATACTTGAAAATGAAAAAACAAAATACTTGAAATGACCAGAGTACTTGAATTTAACAAAAACAAAAGCAAACCAAAATTGTGCGTGGATAACCGGTAGGAATAAAACTAATAATAAAGAAAAAACTAATTCCTTGGATTTGAAAACTGTACAATCGTATATTGTTTTGAGAACGGGTTACGAAATGTCCCCGCCGGCACTTCTTAGATGAACAGCAGCCATTGTTCACAAATTTCCACAAATGCAGAACGCAACCACATATGGGAATAACGGCCAAACCCTCAAAATATATATAAATAACGTTAAAACCGAAATCGGACAACTATTTATTCATACATACTGGGCCTGCCTCTTTTTAAAAAACAAACGAAAACAGGGGACACTCACGTGAATAAAAAATTAAAACGCGGAGACCAGCAGCGCACAACTGCTTAAAGAAATGAACAACTATCGCCAGATGAATCTCAAACTTGTAGACCCACCACAGGAACTTGTAATTGTGTTACTTGTATTAATTGTATTAAAAAAAGGGGGCGAAAAATGAACTTACCAAGAACCAGCGTTCTGCTCTACTGCAGTATTGAATAACGTAATAGGACGTGCTGAAAACGGACGCCCAAAGAATGACGTTTTCCCGCCTGTGCAGGTTAAAGGGTACTGACTCGAACCGGCAAATAATTATATAAATAAATACTGAATAAAAATGCTCTGTTGGCAAAATAACTATAAAGCAAACAAATGGCCATCGTCAAAATAATGATATAAACTTATGGACCCACAATCGGAGCATGTCATTGTATTGCGTTATATTCAAAAGAAAGTAATAAGATGAGCTTACCAAGAACCAGCGTTCTGTTCTAATTGCCCTGTTAACTAACGTAGTAGGACATACTAGGAGCGGACGCTCAAATACTGACGTTTTCCCGCCGGTGCGGGTTAAAGGGCACTGACTAGAAACGGCAAATAAATAATAGATACTGAAAGAAATATACTCTTTTTATAAAATGTGTATCGATCACAATGAAAATGAACAAAACAAAATAATGAACCACCATAAAGAAACATGTTCTGTCAAATGGATGTCATCATATTCGCGCCCGTGCAAATAAGGGGAAACCGACTGAGGACAAATGATTGTATAAATATATAATCGTATGATTGTAAAGAGGGAGGGGGAGGGGAGGGGAGGGGGAGGGGGGGAGAGGGGAGGAGGGAGGGGTGGGGAGGAGGGGGAAAGGGGGAGAGGGGGAGGAGGGGGGCGAAGGTGGCGGGGGGGAGGGGGGGGGGGGAGCGGGGAGAAAGGGGGGGGGAAGGGGAGAGATGAGGGGGGCAGGGCAGAGAGGGGGGGGGACGGGGGACCCGCACGGTGCAGGGGGATGGGGGGGAGGAAGGGGGGGAGGAAGGGTAGGGAGAGGGGGGGGAAGGGGGCGGGCGTGAGGGGGAGTAGGGGGGGGGGAGAGGGGGGGATGGAAGGGGGAGGGGGGAAGGGGGGGAAGAGAGGCGGGGGAAGAGAAGAGAGGGGGGGGGGGGGGGGGGGAAGAGAGGGGAAAGGGAGGGGAAGGGAGAAGGGGAGAGGGCGAGGGGAGAGCGGGGGGGAGGCGAGGAGAAGGAGAATAGAGACGGAAGAGGGGAGAAAAGAGGGAAGGGGGGGAAAGGGGGGGATGGGAGGGGGAGGGGGGAAGGAAGGGGGACGGAGGGGAAGTGGGAAGGGGGGGAAGAGACGGATGGGAGGGGAGACGAACGAGATGGTATTGTTGTGAGGGGAGAGGAGAGACGGAAGGAATGGGGAGGAAGAGAGGAAGGGGGGAAGGAGGGAGAAGAGAGGAGAGAGGAGGCGTGTCGAGAGAGTAGGAGAAGGAGCGGAGAGGGAGGAGGGATGAGGGGGGGGAGGAGGCCCGGGGAGGGGGAGGGGGGGAGGGGGGGGAAGGGGGGGGAGGGGGTGCGAGCGAGGGGGGAGGGAAGGTGAAGGGGTGGAGGGAGGGGAGGGGGGACAGTGGGGGGGGGGGGAGGAGAAAGAGAAGGGAGGGGAAAGGGAGGAAAAAAGGAGGAAAGGGGGGAGAAAGAGAGGGAGGGGGCGTGCGAGGGGGAGGGGGAGGGGGGGGGCGAGGGGAGGAGGGAAAAGAGGAGGGAGGGGAGAGAAGAAAAGCGGGAGGAAGAAGGAGAGGGGAACAAAGGGGGGAGGGAGGGAAGGGGAGGGGGAGGGGGGAGGGGGGCGAAAAAGGAGGAGGAAGGGAGGGAGAGGGCAGGGAGGGGGGGGGCGGGGGTGGGGGGGAGGGTGGGGGGAAGGCCCCCCAAAAAAAAAAAAAAGGGGGCGGGAAAAATACGACAGAGAATACTATTAAAAAAAAAAAACAGAAAGATCAACCTCTTGCATTTCAACCCCAAAGGGTGGAATGTGCGGTAATTCATAAAATGAATCTCTGTTCAAGACGTAAGAGGAGTTTATCTAAATCCCCCCCCGCCAATGAAGGCCCGCCACCACTTTCAAAAACCAAAAATTTCAGATCGGAAAGATTCTCGAGTTGAGCTGCCACCCCTCCCAAAAATGATCAACCTAAAAGGTGTGTCCACACGCCTGTATTCCCCGGAATACTACTCCTTATGCTCGATTATGCGTGTCCTTAATGCATCTTTTAGTCTTACCAATGTAACAGAGGTTTACACGGGCACAGAACCAAGCTAAATGACCTTCTGGGTGTTGCAATTAGGAAAAGTCTTGTAACAGTACTTTATATGTATAATTTGGCTTAGAAAATTCTTTTTTAGTTACTAGAACATTTTTCACGGACGCAGCACGTACCACATTAATATATGTCCACACGCTCTTGGGAACGAATTTTCGGTTTGGCATAGAGCAGATGGTACTAGAAGGGGTTCTCCTTATATATTGAGTTCCTCCCTATACGCAACACCAAAAGTTGTTGTCTCGCATTTTCTCACTTATCTGTTTTCCTTTCTTTGTTTCCTGTTTATCTTCGTTTTTTTTTTCTTACTTTTTCCTTTCTTTTAAAAGGAGGGAAAGAAGAGGATCCAAAATCATGCCCATGCGTTTCTCAATATGCTCGCAATCTCTTTTGAATGTTCTGAAAAAATTGTGATTGTACAAACACATAGTATTAGATCGCATACAGGCGTACGTTTCTGGTGTAATAGGGACCATGCGATCATCCGACCAGCAGACACAGTTGGCAGGCATTTTTTAAAAATTTTTTAGTAGATACAAGCTTCTGGATATCCTTCACGTTAAATGAAATCTTTGACCCTTACAAGCGGCCGAAGCCTGGACTGTAAAATCCTCATCTGTACGTACAGAGTCGTCGAATTTCCGCAGGGGAACTGAGCTCATAGGAAGGTTTCCTTTCAACGACCGGTTGTGCAAACAGCTGCTAAAATGTAGAAGAGATTTTCTATCGGTGGGTTTTAACCAGGAGACAAAGTGGTAGTGATGAAGCCTTCTGGAGTATTGTTTAATTAATATAGTCTAGATAGGATATTTCCATATGCACTATATGTGTGCTCAAACTGTAAATGCGGCTCACAAGCAGTTAAGCCACTGAAATAAAACACTGCAAACAAATTTTCTGTACCTTCCCAAATGAGAAACACGTCATCAATGTAACGTTTCCCCATTTGATATTTAATTGGTACGGGGGGATGGGAGGGGGGGAGAATGTTGCGTTCATTAGAAAAAACTGATTAGAAAGTGTGAAACATAAAGGGTCTGGGCCACATCCGGGGCTACTGAAGAGCCCATTGACACAACTCCTTGTATTTTTGGTGGTAATATAGGTCTTGGGAAACAGAAAAAAGTTGTTGCACATTATGTAACTAGTGGCCAATTGAAGTTAAAAAACTAGTAGCGAGTACGAACAGGTAACAGTCAGACCCCCCGCCCTAATTAATAATCTGCTATAACTTCAACTTCGCGGCTTTCTGAAGGAATATTAGTGTAAAGGGACTTAACCCCTATCCAATGATGACCCCACAGACAAAATATCCATTACTGCCAGCCCCATCACCCCCCCCTCCCCACTACCCCCCCACGAAAGCACCCCCCAAGTAAACTGAATCATATGTGAATGAATCACGCACAAACGATGGAGTGAGTTGCACGACCATGGGCGAAGGGGGGGAATACATTCTAGATATTTAGATATAGGTTCAAACAAAGACCCAATAACAGAAACAATGGGTCTGCCACGGGGGATGGCTAAAGATTTGTGAATCTTTGGCAACACATATATCGTAGGCATTACGGGATGCGGAACACTGGAGAAACTGCCGGCTTCTTTAGCTGTTAAGATACCCAGCTGTGTGTACCAATATAGATCAACGTGTCAGCCTTTTGTGTAAGAGCCGGCGGTGGGATCCTCAACGGTAATTCTTATATAATAACTTACATCTTACATTTGTCGTAAAATTTCTTGAAATATAATCATCTCTGTTCTGGAATAAACGGAGCGCTCCACCTTTATCTGCGGGTTTTATGGATGATTTCAAAATTCGTTCTCTTTAAACTAGAAAGTGCCTGTTTTTCTTCTTTACATCAAATTAAAATAAGTACGAGGCTGTTTTTTTTGTGTCATAAATTTTTTGTATCTCATGAAGTACCACTTGTTCGGAATGTATTGATGATAGCATTGTCAGCTTAGGGCATTCCAAGTATGGAGGGATCTTTTTTATGACAGGACAAGATCTCTATTGCCTGATTCCTGATTCTTGAAAAAATCTTTAATGTGAAAGCATTCTAAAAAAAATTTTGACAACTCTTACTTGGGTGTAAAACCCTCCCCGATCATGACGGACTCTTAAGGGACAAAGGACAACCCTTTGGTAGAACAGAAATTTCGTCAAGGGGGCTAAGAACATATTACGATAAATTACAAAATGCACCCTATAGGGGCGTTAATTCTTGGGTTATTTGTCCCACCCTCTGCCCCCCCTGCCTCTGAAGTGAGTCACGGACTGATGGTATAGAGGATCCTTTGGACGTGGTAGGGATGCTTCCTGGAAAAAGATTGGAACCCCCTCCTTTCCATAAAGCCGTCAATGGAAAAAAAACCCTGATTTATTATGGGAAGGATACTTAGGAGGACCATCTCCTAGGGGAGTACAGTGGAGCTACTGCACTGACAGATTCAATATGAATACTCCTACTCCTTTTCCGGAAAAGGGTTCGGGACTCCATACAACAGAGCGGCAATCTCTTACGCTGGATTATATCTGATTTAAAGATTTAAAATCAAATTTTTGCGTTTCCTCGATATAGCGCTTCTAGAGGGGGTTTGTATTTTAGTCCAAAAAACGAAAACATTCACAGTTTAATAATCCTCCCCGTCTCTCTTTCTGAATTTCCTTATAATTTTCCATCTTCTTACTGATTTTCTTACTATTCAGACATTTTCCTGTCAAAATCTTTTTTAGGATCTATCTCAAATTGTTTGTCCTTATCTTTTAATGCAGCAAGTTTTGATGACACATCTTCCTTTAATCCAGTGGCTTTTCGACGTGAAGTATTAATAAGAAGGATCATCAAATCCAAAGAACACTTGGACAGAGATGATTATATTCAAGAAATTTTACGACAAATTAAAGATGTAAGTTATTATATAAGATTACGTGAGGATCCCACTCCGGCTCTTAAACAACAGGCTGACACGTTGATCTATATTGGTACACAAGCTGGGTATCTTACGTAACAGAAGAAGGAGCGCATGTTTTCTCACAGTGTCCAATCCAGTAAGGCCTCACGATATATGTGTTGCCAAAGAATTCACAAATCTTTTAGACACTCTCCTCCGCGGAAGGACCCATTGTTTCTGCTATTGGGGTCTTTGTTTGGAACCGATATCTAAATTATCTAGATGGTATTCCTTCGCCCATTCGTTCAAAAACTCACTCCATACGTTTCTTTGTGATTCATTCTTGTGGTGTTTGATTTTTGTTTCCAAACCCCCTCTTCAGCACATATGATTCAGTTACTGGTGGTGCGTTATGATGGTGCTCATAATGCATTTTTCTTGTCACATTGGATAGTACAGTCCCGTTACACCTAATATTACTCAGGAAAAGCACGGCGATTTGAAGTTATAGCAGATAAATTTACATTAAAGGACTGTAACTGTTCGTACTCCTACTAGTTCTTTTAATTCAATTGGCCACTTTAATATTGTGCAAAAATTTTTTCTGTTGTTCAAGGACCTATATTACCACCAACAATACACGGAGTAGTTCAATGGGCTCGTCTCAGTAGCCCCGGAGTGTGGCCAACCTTTATGTTTCACATTTTCGAATCAGTTTGTCTAATACGACAATCCTTACAACTTAAATATAAAATAATGTGGCAACGTTACTTTTGATGACGTGTTTCTCATTTGGGGAAGGTACAGAAAAGTTTGGTTGCAGTGTTTTACTTCAGCGGTGGATCTAACTCTTGTGACCCGCATTTACAGTTTGAGCACACATATAGGGCATATGAACTATCCTATCTAGATATATATAATTAAAAATTATCCAGAAGGCTTCACTACCCAACTTTGTACCGTAAAACACACCGATAGGCAAATTCTCTTCTACATTTTAGCAGCTTTCCAAAACGGTCGTGGAAAGAAAACCTTATCTATGAGTCAGTTTCCTGCGGGGAATTCGACGACTCTGTATACAGATGATGGATTTTTAAGGACATGGGCCTGGCCATCTTAGGTTCAAGCTTCATTGACCGTGGATATCCAGAAGAACGCTTGTATCACTAAAAGCCATGCCAACGTGCTTGGTCGGCTGAGCGCATGTCCCGACTACTAGAAAACGTACGCCTGATGCATCTAATAATATGGTTTGTACAAATCACATTTTCCGAACATTCAAAAGAGATTGCGAGCATAATGCGAAACGCATGGCATATTTTGGCTCCTCTTTCCTCTTTTTTTTAAGCGAGACAAAACTTTTGGTTGCGTATAGGGGAGGAAACTTTTTTTTTCAAATATAAGAG